>CM039673.1:409794069-411072569 GCA_022496015.1 Hordeum marinum
TTTGTAACTACCCAGTCACGGAGTAGCGTTTGGTCGGCCCAAAGCAAGTCTGCACCATCCCGAGTACATGTGCCAGCTCAGGTCTTAGGACATAGAACGTATGTTGTACTAGAGACTCACAGATGACCTATCGCTACGTCTCATAGTTGGGTCTGTCCAACTCATACCTTATGTCGAGACCCCGATCCAAAGTCATATGAATCCAGACTGTAACATATCACATCACTTTGCGGCCTCACGCATGGTAAGCTCCACGGCTGCAGCCTTACCTTAGCCGGGACCGTTTGTGTCTTTTGGCTCGCGTATGTGAACATGTTGCTAGCAATCAAACGACAGAGAACCCGGCCCGACATGACTAGTCATAGAACCCAAGTGGCACATCCGTACGGAAACAGGCATACGTAACCCAGCAATGCAGGTGTCGGCCTCAAGCGTGTGTAGACGAGTCATAGCAAGCTACAAGGACTCCATTACGTCATGAGACATAAATGCCATCGCTGCACGTAGACGAGTCGTAGCAGGCTACAGGGACTCCATTACACTGTCAGACATTTCCTCGAAGGGACAGACACAGCAGCAAAGAAGGATACATGTCGGTCAATCAATGTGTCCGGAGCAGTAGCAAGCTACCATGGCTCGGTGGAAGCACAAAGAGGCAGTTTCCCGTAAAGAGTACTACTAAAGGCACACGACTAGGTGTCGGATCCCATACATACCGTTACACGTCACACATACGCACGACATGCCCGATATGCATAGATACAACCATGGCATCACAACATAACCATACAACAACTTTTATTTAAGGGGTTTAGACGAGCCTTGCATAATATGTTCTTACAGATAGGGGTCACATGACCCGACACTCAAGTCATACAAACAAGTTCATACAACCAAGCGGAAGCATAAAGCTATCTGAGTACAGACAGATGAAAGGGTAAGAAGGCACGTGGCCTGACTATCTATAGCCCGTCACAGGGCATAGGTCGTAGCTGGGACACTAGCTATTCGGCATCGTCGACATCTAGAAAGAACCCACCTGATGGGTCCTGGGTCTCATCTGCAACATTTATTAAGCAAACGTGAGTACAAACGTACTCAACAAGTCTTTAAAACAGGCCTTGTCTATTCATGCTCATGTATCAACAAGGGGAGTGGTGGAGTTTATGCAGCAATGCCAGCTTTGACTCATGGCTAACCTACACTACACAATTTTAACTTTTTGTTTAAATTCTAGATATTGCACATGAGTCCACTAACTCCATGACAATACACCACCATGGATTCACTTCCCTCTCCTGGGAGAGTGCCATCCACGGTACTCACACTGGTCTTGATATTTTTATGAGTATCCATTTGATTATCTATGAACAACAAAAGTTATCCAAGTAGTCCATATCCGAGGACGCGACTATTCGAATAGTTTCATACCCTACAGGGGTGTACTTCTTCACACATGCTCTCGCCACTTATCGCTGTGTGCTCATAAAACCATGGACACATGCTCTCGGCAACCTTCAAGCGGAAGCCCAGCAAGGGAGTTGGCCACGACCGTCAACCACATAAGACCTCTAGTCCAGCCTATCGCCTATTTGAGACTGAACCTGCATGGAAGTCTGGCCGAAGTTTCCACTACGGCCCCAAACGATGTGCGCAGGGTTCCCAAGCCCACCATTCGGGTGACCCTTGGTACACCGTGCCACTGCCTACCACGTCGTAACCCACCCCTAGGGTCAGCGCTACACACGGCCTCCAGCATGCTATAAACACCAGAAACTACTTGCAACTCCTGGACTAAGGACTAAGCGACTGATAGGTCGAGAGGGGTCGAGTTACCGGAACCCAATGTGTGGTAGTAACTAGTCTTGGATCACAAACACGGAACTCGGTTCCTATGAACGGTCCCAATGAGACAACCCGCTATGTACTCCCACATAGCCTCTCATCGCTACCTTTACCAAATCGAGTTCATCATAAGCTTATCACATCGGAACAACAATGTTTCACTCCAGTTTATCATCCAGATGAATCAGACCTGACACAACTCTAAGCATAGAAAGCATAGCAGGCAAAGTAAGCTAAGCACATCATGGCACAAGCATCTACCAGGTATGCTAGGTTGCAAGGTTTAGCTATTTACTGTGACAATGACAGGTCATGTAGAAGAGTAGGTTCATCTAGCGTGTATGACAGACATGTGAACGGTTGTCCTAATGCAATAAACAAGAGCAGGAGGGAGAGAGTGGGATGTTATCGGAATGATCAAGGGGGTTGCTTGCCTTGCTGGGTAGCAGGAAGGTTCTCTCCTTCGTTGGAATACTTGGGGGTATCCTCAGAAGCAGGGCCTACCAGAATGCAGATAAATAGCATTCAATACACGCAAATGCAACAATATGATGCATGATCATGACATGGTAGCATGTATGGATGAGCTAATGTAACTAGTGTCCAAGTTAATTTGAAGTGAGTTTGAATATAGGTTCAAAATCGTTCTTCATTTCAAGTTCCATATTTTAACCTATTAGCAAATGTCAATGTTCTTCTACATAGGTTGTTGTAACATGCATGATAATAGCACCATTGGATTCATTGGATTTTTCTGATAAATTTTCGTATATAAATTATTTTCATCTAATTTACACATTAATTTATATGAATTTTTAAAGTTTTAAACATTTTCTAGAATTATTTTAAAACTGGAAAATGAAATATGATGCCAGCCTGACGTCACTATGACGTCAGCTGGTCGGCTGACCAGGCCAGGTCAAACCTGACAGGGTGGGGCCCTCATGTCAGTGACTCAATCACTTAATTAGAGAATTAAAACTAATCCTAATTACTTAATCAACACTGGGCCCACTGGTCGTTGACTAATTAGGTTAATTAAATTAATTAATCAAATTGCTAATCGGGATTGGACTAACAGGGCCCGGTCCCACTTGCCAGTGACCCAGGGGTCAAACCCCTGGTGGTCAAACTGGTTGACTCACCAGCATTGAGCCACCGGCGACGTCAAGGATGGCGGAGGGGGTCAGGATTCCTCCTCCGGCGACCAAATGGACGGCGGAGGGCACCAAACTGCTCTGCTTGCTCACGCGCGTCGATCCCGACACTTCCCAGGGGCTGGGATGGTCGGAATCGACGCTGGTGATGAGCATGGCGGCTGCCGGAGCTCGGGCGAGCATGGGCTCGTTGAGTGAGAACTCGAATGAGCCACCTGAGGGTTCCTAGGGCTGCCTGGGATCATCCTGAGCACGACTACATGCTCCGGTGCGAGCTTGGACCGCTGTGGCCACAACTACACCATGGCGAGCAGCGAGCTTCACTCGGCTCTAGCTACCGATAGGGCTAGAGGAGGGGAACGACATCGAGGCTAGGGGGAAACAATCTGGGGCCTCATAGGAGGGTCTTCTAGCGCCTTGGCGTGGGTAGGGACGCACGGGAGATGGCGAATCGGCAGTGTCTTCAGTCTGGCAAGGGTAAGAACAGAGGAGAGAAGGGGGAGGAATGGCGAGGGGTAGTGGGTCCAGGCGGCGGCGGAGCCTATCCTCTCGCCAGCGCGACAAGGACGCGGCCAGGCAGGCAGGGAGGAGGTGGCCAGCGCGTGGCCATGCCCGGCTGCGGTGGAGGCACACAGCTGCTTCTCCTCCTGGTAGGAGGAAGAAGACGCTGCTGCCCCCCGTGGGCCGGGCCTCTTCTTCAGGTAAGCCCACGTGGGGTTTCTCCCCCTTTTTCTTATTTGCATTCTTTTCTAGTTTCTGACATAGTTTTATTTTATTTTCAGCCACATATGCTATTTTAGAATATTCCAAATATTTTATATATTGAAGTTTGAATATTTCAAACTTATGTACAACGTTTTCAGGATATTTTGAAAACTAAAATAATGATAATGCTTTATTTGATATTTTCAGAAGCTTTATCATTTATTTTTAAATTGCTATAGTTGTCCAAATATTTAAAATGGCCCCTGTTATAATCATGTCCATATTTATCAGACATAGGGAACATTTTGTAAGGGCATTTTGGATTTGTTAAATTCTCACAACTTTGAATTATTTTCAATCAAATATGAGCTTGGGATTTTGTTTAGTCCCCATTTCATGTTGATGCAAAATTATAACATGATACACACACATGCAATCCTATGACATCTAGCTAGGGATGTGACACCTTATCTCGACTCGGATCTGACTATGTCGAATCTGACCAGACCTTTCTGAGTCCATATTATCCGGCTAGCATCCAATGCTACATGGTTAGTGAGACCGAACCATCCATCGTGTCATATGCTAGTCCGATTAGTTGCTTGTCCACACAACCCTTTTGACTAGGGACCATTTAGGACAATTATCATACAATTCATAGTCTCACAAACAAGTCACGTACTTATTAATACACATCACTGATAATGTCCAAGGACTATCTTTATTCATAAACACATAGGAAATATCATCATACATGATTGCGTCTAGGGCATATCTCCAACAGTCTCCCACTTGCACTAGAGTCAATCAAATAGACATCGAATGCCCATAGCTCTAACGTGCCCCTCATGCTTGGGTTGTGGAAGCGACTGAGTCAACGGATCTGCAACATTTGCATCCGTATGAATCTTGCACAAATTGGTATCACCTTTCTGTACGAGCTTTCGTATCAAGTGGTATTTTCGGTCTATGTGCCTGGTCTTGTGGTGTTGTCTCGGCTCCTTGGCCTGTGCGATGGCACCTGAATTATTGCAATAAAGGTCCAACGGTTTTGACCAGCCTGGGAACACACCAACATCTTCCAAGAACTTCCAAATCCAAACACCTTCCTTTGCGGCTTCACAAGCCGCAATGTATTCGGCCTCTGTTGTGGAGTCAATCACCGTATCTTGCTTGGAACTCGTCCAGCTCACTGCTCCTCCATTCATGACATACACGAATCCAGTTTGCGATCGACAATCATCCCTATCAGTTTGGAAACTAGCATCAGTGTAACCCTTTACGCAGAGCTCCTCCTCACCTCCATAAACTAGGAACATCTCTTTAGTCCTTTTCAGGTACTTCAAGATAGTTTTCACCGTTGCCCAGTGACTCTCACCTGGGTTGGCCTGGTATCTGCTTGTTAAGCTTATTGCATAGGCAACATCAGGCCGTGTACATAGCATGGCATACATGATGGATCCAATTGCCGAGGCATATGGAATCCTACTCATCCAGATTCGCTCATTAGAAGTCGTAGGACTTTGAGTCTAGCTTAGCCTTACACCATGTGAGATGGGCAAGAACCCTTTATTGGCCTCACTCATGTTGAACCTCTTCAACACTTTGTCTATGTACGTGCTCTGGATCAAGCCGAGCAGCCTCCTCAATCTATCTCTATAGATCTTGATGCCTAAAATGTACACTACCTCTCCAAGGTCTTTCATCGAAAACTTGCCATTCAATGATTCCTTGACTCAGTTCAACATCGAAACATCATTTCCGATCAGCAGTATGTCATCCACATACAAGATCAAAAATACTATTGAGCTCCCACTAAAGTTCTTGTGTAAACAATAGTCCTCTTCGTTCTTGATGAAACCAAGTTCAACGATGACTTCATCAAAACAGATATTCCAACTCCGAGCTGCTTGCCTCAATCTATAAATGGATCTCTTGAGCTTGCATATTTTACCAGCATTAGTTGGATCGACAAAACCTTCGGGCTGTATCTTGTATACATCCTCTTTTAAATTTCCATGAAGGAAAGCCGCTTTGACATCCATCTATCATATCTCATAATCGAAATATGCAACTATAGCTAGTATGATCTCACCGACTTTAGCATCACTACCGGCGAGTAGGTATCGTCGTAGTCAATTCCTTGAACTTGTCCATAACCTTTAGCCACAAGCCAAGCTTTATGGATCGGAACATTTCCATCCACATCGGTTTTCTTCTTAAAGACCCATTTGCAACCAATGGCAACTAGCCAGGTGGTAGATCAACCAAGTGCCAGACTTGATTCTCATCCATGGACTTTAACTTGAATCTCATGGCCTCTAGCCATGCCTCAAAATCTGGGCTCACCATCGCTTCTGCATACGTGGCCAGCTCATCGCTTTCCAGCAACAATACATCGCGCACTCTGCGCAATCTTTCCGACCTCCGTGGCTCCAGTGCCGACTCCACTACGGGTTCACTGATCAAGTCCGGTATGATCTCATCACCAGCCGAGTCGTCCCCGAGTGGCTCTCGAATTTCTTCGAGTTGCACCGTTCTCCCAATGGCCTCCCGATTGAGAAACTCTTTCTCTAGGAAAACCCCATTTCGAGCAACAAACACTTTGTTCTCTTCTCAGTTGTAGAAGTTATAGCCCAAGGTTTCCCTCGGATATCCCACAAATATGCATTTATCCGACTTGGGTGTAAGCTTCTCCGACATGAGTCGCTTGACAAATGCTTCACAACCCCAAATCTTTAGAAAAGACAAACTAGGACTCTTCCCAGTCCACATCTCATGTGGTGTCTTGTCTACGGATTTAGATGGTACCCTATTAAGTGTGAAAGCTGCAGTTTCTAGAGCGTATCCCCAAAATGACAAGGGTAAATCCGATTTGCTCATCATCGATTGGACCATGTCCAACAAGGTTCGATTTCTCTGTTCTGACACACCATTTCTCTGCAGCATACCCGGAGGTGTGAGCTGAGGTACTATACCTCAAGTTTTCAGATGATTATCAAACTCCTGGCTCATGTACTCACCTCCACGATCTGACTGTAGAAGGTTTATCGTCTTGCCGAGCTGATTTTCAACCTCGTTCTGAAACTCTTTGAATTTTTCAAAAGTTTCCGACTTGTGCCTCATCAAATAGATATATCCATATCTACTCAAGTCGTCGGTAAAAGTCAAGAAGTACTGATAGCCACCTTTGGCCGTTGTGCTCATTGGACCACACACATCACTGTGTATAAGCTCCAACACCTCGGACGCCCTCTCGCAACTCTTCGCAAAAGGAGACTTAGTCATCTTGCCTAGCAAGCATGATCCGCATGTCTCGAACGACCCGAAGTCGAACGAAGTTAGGAGTCCATCATCGTGGAGCATCTTCATGCATTTCAGACTAATGTGTCCAAGTCGGCAATGCCACAAGTATGTCGGATTTATCTCATTAGGCTTATGCCTCTTGACATTCACGTTATAGACCGGTTCCGTTTCTAGATTTAAAATAAATAGCCCATCTACTATGGGTGCATAGCCATGGAACATTCCATTCAAATAAAATGAACAACTATTGTCCTTTATATTGAATTCATAACCTTGACTCATCAAACATGAGGCAGAAATAATGTTCTGACTAAGTGCGGGAATGTAATAACAATTATTCAATTCCAAAATAAATCCAGAAGGAAGCTTGAGCTGCATCGCGCTGACCTCCAACGCAACAACTCTTGCTTTGTTGCCGACCCTGTTGTCAATCTCCCCTTGTGCCACACGCCTAGTTCTTACCAGCCCCTGCATCGAGTTGCAAATATGAACAACCGAACCGGTATCAAATACCCAAGAGCTACTAGGTATGTTAGCAAGGTAAATGTCTATAACATATGTAACAAGTATACCTTTGCCTGAAGAAGCATCTCCGACCTTCTTGTTGTGCTCAGCAAACCACTTGCTATAGTCCCTGTTCCAGTGACCAGCTTCCTTGCAGTGAAAGCAAATGGTCTTTGAGTTTGGTCCAGACTTTGGCTCAGTGGCGGAGACAGCCTTCTTCGTGCCCTTTGCCTTACCCTTTTTCTTGGACCAACTCTCCTTGAACTTAGCCGAGTTCTGCACCATGAACACTTGATGCGTGCCTTTCTTAATATCTTGCTCTGCCACCTTGAGCATCCCATGCAATTCAGTGAGCTTCTTATCCATGCCGTGCATATGATAGTTCGAGACGAACATCCCATAGCTAGGTGGAAGTGAACCCAATATTGCATCCGTGGATAGCTCGTCCCCAAGTGGGAAGCCTAACCGATCCAAAGCTTGCACGTACTCGATCATCTTGATCACATGCGGGCTCAGTGGACCGCCATCCTTCATCTTACAATCCGTCAAGGACTGCCAGACATTGAACCTTTCGGTCCTAGCCTGCACCTGAAACATGCTCTTCAAACTCTCGATCATATCGAAAGCCTAAATGTTTTGGAAACGCTGTTGCAAATCGGGCTCCATA
Organism: Hordeum marinum; assembly: GCA_022496015.1. Lineage (NCBI taxonomy): Eukaryota > Viridiplantae > Streptophyta > Magnoliopsida > Poales > Poaceae > Hordeum > Hordeum marinum. Next base: position 409,802,254 of record CM039673.1, read on the forward strand.
CAAGCCAGCACGAGGCAACTGATCTTATTTGATTCATCAACGAGTTTCTGGTGAGCATTCTTGGTTGTGGCATTAGTATTCTCGACAGGTTCCTCTAGAAGTGGATCCTCTAGAACATGTTCCTTTTTATCGTGCGTGAGAACAATTCTCAGATTTCTATACCAGGTGGTAAAGTTTGTTCCATTCAGTTTATCCTTTTCCAGAATTGATTTCAATGCAAAGTTGGGTTGAGCAGGTGGTGTCATCGATCTACAACAGAAAATATGCAATCACTAAGCAATGTGTTTATGTAGAGTAATTCAAGCCATAAACAGAACTACTCCCACTGAAGTCGGCATCCCTCCACAAACTTTCAGTGATTCAGGACCCGTCTAGGGCGAGCGACTAGTGAGCTTTAGCATCACTGCTAGCCAACTTGCCTATTCGGTAAGCAACATCTAGCTAATCGTATCTTTATACGACTTCTGTCGGCTGGTTAGGTATCTCCTACCCCGTCTCCCAACCTTCTTTGCCACAAGGCCCAAAACCGTTTTGATAGCCTTGTCAAGTTAACCCGATGCAGTGCATGTCTGTGTCTGACACGAACCCTCCAGTTCAAGGACACCTAGTAACACCTCAATTTTATGAGCCCACTACTAGACGTACTTGACGTGCGAAGATGCAACATCCGGAATGGCAATATGCTTGATATTAATGAGGGATCTTTCTACCATACTAACATTCATAGAAATAAGAAGCAATATCCATCACATATAAACATAAATATGTGAAATAGTATGGCTCCTTCATGGGCGTTCTTCCATGGTCGGCTCCTACTCCGATGACCAAGGTGGAACTTTGTCTTGTCCGTCATGCCAGGATGCCAAAACCTCGAACTTGATCTCTGTCCTCCAACTACTACAACTAGTAATGAATTTAGAGAGAATCACAAGTCGACACGCAGGTCGTTATACAATATAATGACAACACTTTGCCTCCTACCGGCTGACAATCATGACACGCGGGTCATGTTAAATTACACACATGCATCACATACATATGCGCCATACTATTCACATCAAACCTGCAAAACAAACTTATGCATAGAATCGCATTCTATCGGTTTGTGTGATCGTGTACGAAATACAAGGCGCTACGCACGCAGCGCCTGACATTTTTGGAAATCACAGATCGCATCTGCACTCCGATCATGCCAAACTTTTTGATCTGACCGATCTCATCGATCATCGCGAACCCAATTCGGATTTACGTTTCACGGTTAACCCCGATGGCGGATACCGACCGGTAAGGGTAGGTTGTGTCACGACCTCATCGATTCCGATTGACAGAAAACATAGCCTCAACGATCCCGATGTGCAACTGATCTCATCAACCGTGCACATAGCCGATCTGATGAACGACGACAGATCACATCTGCCGCCGCCACATATCACATATGCTAGCGATCTGAATCCAAAACCTATAGCAGAGGCTTTGATACCACTGTTGGGTTCTACCGTAGGTGCATCACATGCCAATTAAAAATTTCCTATGCGCAGAACATCCAAGAACATGCTACGGAGATGGATCATAGAATTTTACCACTAGATGCGCAGTGCCGTGCAGCGAAAGTAGAGTTGGGGCAGCGCGTTTGTGTGGTCCATCTCCTCCTCATCTGATCTCCCTCAAACAACCGTTCTGATCTCCCTCGAACAGCCGGTCGCCGGATCCCACGTACAGGTTCGCCGGAGCGGCGCAAGTGCACCGCCTCTAATGGTATCCGCACGTGCAGGAGGAACACCTGTGCGGCGGACTGCTAGGTCCGATCACACGGTCGACGCCGGCGAGTGGAGGTGACTAGTTGCAACTCATGCAAAGCCCTAATGATGGCGCCCAAGCGATCAACTGGATGGGTGTGCTGCACCTCCACTATATATAGGCATCCGGCTCGGGCACAACTCTTGGGCGTCGCACGGATCCTAAATCCCACGTGTTCCTTCCCTTAAGTGCGCGACCCCTTAGGTTGTCGTTCACTTGGTCGCGAGTCAGATCACATCTGACTCGACCAGTCGGTAGCAGCCTCTAGCAAGACGTGCCGACTCCAAGTGTCTGATGAAGCTGGTTAGGCAAACCTGTACTTCACACTTCTGTTCCCTTTGCCACACGATATATGTTGTCGTGCACAAGGCGATATGGTCACCCTTGTTGCAACACGACCTCTTTCTCGTTCCGGTGAATCTGACCAACACTTCGGATTATCTCATAATCCTGATCGCATGGCCATGCTTATCCAGGTCGGAGTATATCTCTCCTGGTAGGAGGGGCAAATCCCATCTTGCTCGACCATGTCTCGCTGCATGGGTCTGGACAAGCCCGAAACCTACCTTTGTAACTACCCAGTCACGGAGTAGCATTTGGTCGGCCCAAAGCAAGTCTATCACCATCCCGAGTACATGCGCCAGCTCAGGTATTAGGACATAGAATGTATGTTGTACTAGAGACTCATAGATGACCTATCATTGCGTCTCATAGTTGGGCCGGTCCAACTCAGACCTTATCTCGACTCGGATCCGACTATGTCGAATCCGATCAGACCTTTCTGAGTCCATATTATCCGGCTAGCATCCAATGCTACATGGTCAGTGAGACCGAACCATCCACCGTGTCATATGCTAGTCTGATTAGTTGCGTGTCCACACAACCCTTTTGACTAGGGACCATTTAGGACAGTTATCATACAATGCATAGTCTCACAAACAAGTCACGTACTTATTAATACACATAGTTGATAATGTCCAAGGACTATCTTTATTCATGAACACATAGGAAATATCATCATACATGATTACCTCTAGGGGAATCTCCAACACCTCTTTCTTGTGAGGGGGGGTCGCCTTCCCCCTCGACTTCGCCCTCCTCCTCTTCCTCTTCCTCCTCATGCTCCTCTTGATTCGAGGAGGCACGAGTTATCCCGAACACAGTCTCTGACAGGTCCCTCATGTGAAGGCCACCCCGGCCTGGTTTCTTCTTCTTCTCCTTCTTCGTGGGGGGCTCATAAGGCTTCACCACGAGCATTTCCGCTAACAGCTCAGACCTAGCGTCTTCGGGCTGAGGTGCCAGACTGCTGACGTTAACGTCTTTCTTTAGCCATGTCTGCAATGGAATGATCAGAAAAATTGTATGGATCCTCTCTGTGAAAAATAAAGCCGACCTAGCAAAATTATACCATACCTCGGAGGCGGTCTTGGTGGCGTGCAGACCCTTGTCTTCCTCCTCGGATGGCCAGCTCTTTTGTGACTTGAAGAGCGCCTTCCACAGCTTCTCCCGTGTAGTGTAGAAGAGGTTCCGGATTATGGGCGCATCGTCAAGCTGACGAGCCCACAAGGGAGTATCCTGATGCTAGCAGGGGAGGATGTGTCTCCGGAGCATGACCTGGACCACATTGGTCAACTTGACATCCTTCTCGATCATGGAGCCAATGAGCTTTTGTAGGTCGCTCACCTCCTTGCTCAGTCCCCAGTTAAGGCCCTTTTTGGGCCATGAAGCTAATCTGGTGGGGGGAGCGGATCTAAATTCCGCGGGGGGAATCTGACCTTCTTCCCGTGGCTCAGTGATGTAGAACCACTCCCTTTGCCACACCTTGATGGTGTCAATGAAGGTACCTGATGGCCATGCAACACGGGTGAGCTTGCCGATGACAGCCCTGCCATAGTCTGCGTGCTTGCCTCCAATGCACTTCGGCTTGACGTTGAATACTTTGAGCCAAAGCCCGAAGTATGACTCCACCATAGAAAAGCCTCGCAGCCGAGGATGAATGCCGATATATGCATGAACGAGTTCGGCGGGAGGTCGTGGAAGTCGAGGCCGAAGAAAAACATCAGCCCCTTGACGAGGGGTGGAGCCGGAAGCTCAACCCTTGGATGAAGTGGGAGATAAAGACCACCCTTTTGCCCGGCGTGGGTGTGGGAATCACTTCGCCCTCCTCCAACGCACGGTGAGGGATGTTGGCAGAGAGATAGTCGGCCTTCTTGAGGTCCAGGATATCCCTGTCGGTGACCGTGGAAACCTCCCACTGGCTGTTGGAGATGGATCCCATAATTGGTGAAGCTCTGTGGTGGGGGGCGGAAAACCTAGATCTGTGCTTCGGAGGTTCAGAGGAATGGAAAACAGAGAAGGCGAATGGGGAGCGTGAATAGGCTTTAGGGCTTTTTCCCTTTTATGGGACTTATTGTTTGGACCCCCTTCGCTGTGCCTTGAATTCCTCCGCTTCCCAAAGTGTGCATGCTGTTGCACGCGCATGATTAACATATCCCGTGTAAAACGGGGCACAATCTGCACATTGATAGATCGTGTTGATTAAAATGGCCCCAAACCGCGAATCAAGTTTTTGCAAATGGCCTAAGCTCTCGTGGTTGGCCGTGACCTGTCATCAGAAAGGTCGCCAGGGGACATTATTTTACCCCTTGATGTTCGGCCTTCAGGGCCGACCTATTCATAGTGTTCGTACGCGCCACTATTCGGAAAGCTACTTGTCATCGGAGGCCAAACTGAATTCAGCGGGAAGGACTCACCTCGCAAGCTGAAGACTCTGATCGAGCGAAGCAATTGAAGCAAAAGACCCTTGGCATTGGAGGCAAGTTTTAGGGCCACTGAGGGAGTCCTGGATTAAGGGGTCCTCGGGGGCCGGCCTATTTCTATGGGCCGGACTATATGGGCCACTTACCGAACACGGGATCAATTGAGGGCCCTATCTCCAAGATGGAAGCTTCAGAAAGCACGACTTGTGCTCCACGTTTGATGTAGTGAATAGGCATGTTTATCTCCTCGGCATGTAACCGACTATGTGTAAAGCCTAGGTATCCCCGGTGTCTATATAAACCGGAGGGTTTTACGTTGTAGGGATAGAACAACTCATCTAGGGTTAGCTATTCGATCTCGAGGTAGATCAACTCTGTAATCCCTGTATCATCAATACAATCAAGCGGGACGTAGGGTATTACCTCCATAGGAGGGCCCGAACCTGGGTAAAGCCCTCCCCTTCGCCTCTTGTTACCATCGTTTTGAGTCTCACAGTTCGGGACCCCCTACCCGAGATCCGCCGGTTTTGACACCGACAGCGCGGCCACCACCCCTGGCCACACCTGGCAGGCTTTAGGCCCCCCAGTAGGTCTCCTAACCCTATTTGTCGGCCTATAAATTCAAAAATATTCCCCCAATACCAAAGGGAGCGACGAAAATACTTTTCCACCGCAGGAAGCCTCCGTTCCTGAGAGATCCAATCTTGGAGCCTTTTCCGGTAATCTGCCGGAGGGGGATTCGGTAATGAAGGGCATCTACATCAACTTCATTGCCCCTCCGTTGATGCGTGAGTAGTTCACCACAGACCTTCGGGGTCCATAGCTAGTATCTAGATGGCTTGTTCTCTCTCTTTGTGCTTCAATACCATGTTCTTCATGATCTTCATGGAGATCTATCCGATGTAATACTCTTTTGCGGTCTGTTTGTCGAGATCCGATGAATTGTGAGTGTATGTTCAAATTATTCATGAATATTATTTGAGTCTTTTCTGAATTCTTATATGCATGATTTCATATCTTTGCAAGTCTCTTCGAGTTATTGGTTTGGTTGGCCAACTAGATTGGTAATTCTTGCAATGGGAGAAGTGCTTAGTTTTAGGTTCAACCTTATGGTGTCCTCACCCAGTGACATAGTAGGGGTAGTGTCATGGGAATGAGCCTGACAATAGAATATAGGGGTATGAAATGAGAGGGCAGAGTCCTAGCTACAACGAGGGTGTACACACAGATGTATGAGTTCAGGCCCCTCTCGTGGAGGTAACAGCCCTACGTCTCAGTGCTTGGGAGCTCTTGTCGTGTGGGTAGTATGAGTTACATTAAGTTCGAACCCTTGTGCCAGAGGGGAGGGGTGGCTTATATAGAGTATGCTACCCCTCATAAGTGTCAGGCATCCAAGGGTCCGATCGTGGGTATACAGGTGAGCGTTACTGATAACGTACATCATAACTGCTACTAATGACGATGTGCCTAACGCCTGTGTGTCGGCCTCCCTGGGGTGACTTCTGGTCTTCTGGCGTCGACTAGAAGTGAGGTCTTCCGACTGACAGGTGACTGTCGAGTGGATTGAATGTCGAGTGACTTGAGCATCATGGAGAATCCAGTCGGAACCTTTCTTGTAATCTTTAAGTCCTCCAATATAGTGTCCTTAGGTAGGGTATGTAGGTCAGACCTAGGACCCTACCCTAGGTACATATCCTCATCATTAGCCCCCGAATGGATCGGGGTTCGAGTGAGAAAGGGGGATCGATGCCAGTTTTGACAAGGCACCAAACTTCCGAATGTACTTCGGGGCTTCAATGGAATTTGCGCCGATTGAAATCTTTGTCATTCGCTCGGATCGATTCTGCCTTCAAAATGTTCGAATGAATTCTAAGCATCAATTATGTCCCGAGTGACTTGAAGGGATCTTCAGACGTGAAGAGTCGCTCTTTCAGACCCGGATTTCACGGGATTCGAAAATTTGGGAAGCGTGCACGTCCGCGATGATGACGCCACGACTGGGGCAAGTGGGAGCACGACGCCTTGATTCACGTGCCGCCCATTTTGCCACATACTGTAAGACATCTGTGGTCGAGATACGCAGGGATTTAGCGGGCCCATCAGTCAGCAAGACACTCGACAGAGTATAAAATTCTGCCGCACCGCAGTCCGCACAGTCTTCTTCTCCCAAATTTCCTCTCTTCCTCTGGCTCCCCTGCTCCCAGCGCACTACTCTGCTCTGCCTCGACGACCGCCACCGCCGCAATGACAAAGGGGAAGACCAAGAAGCTGGAGCACGCCAAGAAGGGGGTCGCAAAGGGTAAAGCCAAGAAGCCGTCGAGTGCACGGTTCACCGTGCCGACGGGGTGGATCTAGGGGCATTTTCTCCTGTCGATGGTCACCGCCGCAGACGTCGAGAACATTTTCGTCAACGGGCTCGTGGCCGAAGGCTCGTGAAGGCTGTCGAAGGGAGAAATCGAGCCGAAACCGCACGAGGGGGAGCGGGTCCTTCTCCTCACCCACATCGAGAGAGGTTTCTCCATGCCCCCCATCCTTTCTCCCGAGGGTTTTGGAATTTCTTCGGAGTCCAGCTCCATCATTTTCCTCCAAATGCAATTTCTTATCTCGCTGCTTTCATCACAATGTGTGAGTGTTTCTTGGGTTGTCCTCCCCACTAGGGTCTGTTCAAACACATCTTTACCATCAGATGTCAGTCGGTTAAGAAGGCCAACCCTCAGGATGATAAAAACCATGTCATCCAATTGTGTGGTGGCTTGGGGGATCCAAAAGAGATCTAAGAGCTCCTTTCCCTCTATGACCTTCCCAAAATCTGTTAGGGGTTTGCAGTTGACTTGGTTCTACTGCAAAGATGTAGCATCTCCCAACATGTCGACTGGTCTCTCCCCTTTTACAATAGATCGACCCGCCGTTCCCAAATCCTTGACAGTGTTAGAGGGGGGAAAAGTCCAGGTGGGGATCTTAGTGGATGCCGTAGTGGCCATTGTTCGTGGTGGAGTGACTGGCATGGACCTTCTGGAGACATTGCTCAGTCGACGAATCCAGCCCCTCCAGGCAAGGGACCATACTATGTGGCATTACTCAGGCCCGGAATACACGTCTCAGACGCACCCAGAGGAAGTCCCATAGAACTGTCGAGCAATGGCTTCGAAGCATCACTGGAGCCTACGACAATCCCCTAGGAGCCAAGAGGATCAAGCCTTACTCTGCTGATCATCAACCAACAAATCTGGTAAATAATATCTTTGTCGACTGCCGTACTATTCCGTCGAGTGGTTGAATTGTTGGTCGACTAACTTTGATGTTTGAATCTTGTAGGAATGGATGAACATGTACTTGCCTGTGCCAAACGGGAATCAGCCAGAAGATGGAGGGGAGAGCTAGGGCGGCAGCATGGACGTCGATTATGCTGACGAGAGTGAGGATGATTATGAGTGTTCAGGCGAGGAAGAAGAATAAGTCGAGTATCCTCCGTGCACTGAACATCGCTCCAAGCTGCATCAGGACCCCACGACTGCTCCAAGCAAGGCCCTGGCGTCGAGTGAGACAAGTCTGAAGCGGGACCGAACCTCGACAGTCGAGTTGAGTTACTGGGCCACAAAGCAACCGAAGCCCGACGCGCTGAAGCCTCAGAAAGCTTTGCCTCGCATGAAAATCTTTGTGCCCATTGTCTCAATGTAAGTGTTCACTTTCCTTTTTCGTTGTTGTGTTGGATTTCAAATTCTTGCTGACCGAGTGGAATTTGGTCTACCAGAGCCGCTACCTCACTGGCATCGCCTCCACGGGACAAAGAGGGGCAAATGGATGTGGACAGTGCCGAAGTGGCCACTTCTCAACGAGGGAAAAGAAATCTTCACTCGACTCTGTTTCTTGAAAATGATTTTCCGATTGAATAAGCTAATGTTGTCGATTGATGCTTGCATAGATTATTCAACTGGAGGACGATGAAGAGCTACCTCGGGTTACAGGGGGTGGAGGTGTAACCTCAAGCACTCTGCGCGTACGCACCCGAAGAACACCATTAGTACAAACGCCTCAGAAGTCGACTGCAGCATCATCCCATGGGGTAGGCGACTCATCCCGAGCCAGAACTGACCTCGTGGCTCCGTTGTCGATTGCTCCACCAGCTGCTTCGACCATCGTGGCCTCGACACCAATGGGACAACTCCAGACCACCTCAGCTACTCCAGCCGCAACAACGATTCAGATGGTGACTGCCTTTCTATTTCACCACGTCCCAGAAGACCAAATTGGAGCTGCTAAGGAAGCCATGATCTAGGCGGAGCAAATAATGATGTGCACCAAGGAGGCGTATGAGGCCAGCAAGCTGGCTTATGATGCCAGTGCAGCACTTCGCACCAACGTTCGAGTAAGTGCGACTGCAAGTGCATTTCCAATTGAATTCCTATCTTTCTTGATTGTACACCCAGTGGGTGTTTTCCTTTTATAGAATACTTGTACATTCTCCACTCGAATAGATCATGTCTTAGTCGAGTAGATTTTGGTCCAGTGAGGGCACACTGAGTGCACCCACTGGGTGTAGTCCCTAAGACCGTTGTCGAATGGTGATGACATTGGCAGGGGTCTTAGAGTTGTTTTGGTAACCGCTCGACAGATCGAGCGATAGAAGGTCCAATGGGGGCACACTGAGTACACCCACTGGGTGTAGTCCCCGAGACCGCTGTCGAGTGCTTCCACTGGCGGGGGTCTGAATAAAGATCATATTCGCATTTTTTTATTTGTTGGCACTCGACAGATCGAGTGTTAGCAGATCCAGTGGGGGCATGCTGAGTGCACCCACTGGGTGTAGTCCCCGAGACCCCCGTCGAGTGCTTGCATCGGTGGGGGTCTGATAAAGACCATCTCATGCTCGAACAAGGCAGACCTTGTCGAGTGATTTGGGACCATTTCATGGTCGGACAGGCAGACCTTGTCAAGTGATTTCGGAACCAGTGGGGGCACGCCGAGTGCACCCACTTGGTGTAGTACCCGAGACCACCGTCGAGTGCTTGCATCGGTGGGGGTCTGATAGAGACCATTTCATGCTCGGACAAGGCATACCTTATTGAGTGATTTTGGAACCAGTGAGGGCACGCTGAGTGCACCCACTGGGTGTAGTCCCCGAGACTATTGTTGATCGTTGACGATGAGAAGTAGTCTTAAGAACTTGAACTCAAGGTTGTTTGTCGTACGCGGAGTACGCTTGCCACTCGACGTGTCGAGTGAATTCTTTGCTTTAGCATTACCACTCCGAAGCTACCTTGCAGGTTTCATGGATATCATTGCCATCAACCATGATATGACGCAGGTTTCATGGACATAATGCCATCAACCATGATATGACGCTATTTCTGGAGTGTGGGGTGGGGCGGCGGGCTGCCATCCAGTCGACTATTCTTGACCCTTTCCACTCGGGAGTGAAGGAATTTTCCTGTCGACTGAACTATTTTTTTAGAGAGCTTGCGAACTTGGCACGTAGTATAAGGACTTGGAGAAGGAAAAGAACCAGCTGCAATTGGATCTGGAGATCTCCAAGAACAACCTGGATCACATGCAGACTGAGTTGAAAACCTTGGGAGGTAATCTTCTTCGACTCAATGCACTCTTAGTTTCACCTTCCATCCTTTGAACCGAGTGTTCTCACTCGAACAGACGTGCGTGATGAAAACCGTCGACTCCAAGTGCGACTCAACGATGCTATTTCTTTCGATACCATGAAGAAAGCACTAGAGGACAAGGATAAGGCGCTTGCTAATGCTCAGAAGGAGGCGAGGGAGAAAACTCCAAGAAGATAGAAGAGGAAAACTCCAAGCTGAAACTAGAACGGAGTGAGATGATCAAGAAGACTGAACAGCTGACCAGGAGAAGCAATGGACTACAGAAGCACTTGGGAGAATTCGCGAAGAAGATGTTCATCATGCTCGACGGTAACTTCCCTTGTCGAGTGAATTTCCTCAATTCCCATAGGCTAGTAATGTAACCATCTTTCCATTCCTCTCTCCATAAAGAATTCTGCCAGGACTCCGAAAAAGAAACTAAAGTGATCAAGCCCAATCTGGATCCCACTAAGTCACCTGTTGGAGATGCTATGGCCATGAACATGTTCCGCCTCAACGTACGCCTTCAAGGTGTTCAAGCATACACCATTCGACCGAGGGATGCGCTGGAGAAGATTGACAAGGAACTGTGGCCTGAAGACTCTCCAGACTGATCTTGCATCCATGATGACTCATCTCAATGAGATCCCCAGTCGAGTGCAAGCTTGGAAGAAATCAGCTGCCCGCTGTGGAGCTGATGTGGCGCTCTCACTTGTCAGAGTCCATTGTAAGGAAGCAAGAGAGGACAAGTTGATGGACCTCCGAGTGATGAACATGACGAAACTTTAGTTCGAAGACTTCATGGAGACCTTCATCGAAGCATCCACTCGGATCGCAGACGGGATCGACTTAGACACCTTTGTCAAGCCAGCAAGTCCGTCTGGTGCTTGAAAAACTTTATTCTCGATAAAACTTTATTTGCCTCAGAATGCCGAGTGGAACTGTAATGGTCGTAAAACTTCATTTAGACCTTAAGCCTGAGTACCTTTGCTTACGTGTGAAACTTCTGCTCGCACTGAAACCTTTGGATTTATCCGCATTTCGCTTTCAACCGTTCGCTTGACTGAATTTGTTTTTATGAACCCCCGGATGAGAAGTATATTCATCACCTGGGCTAAGTTTTTAACTTAGGCGAAAGCTGGTTCATGGTTAAGTCCCCAACTGCAAGGATCGCTCAACACTCGGAGAAGTTTCGAACTTAGACGAAGACTGGTTCGTAGCTAAGTTTCCGAGTGAATGGATTCCTATCCACTCGGAAAGGTTTTTAACTTAGGAGAAAGTGTGTTCGCAGCTAAGCCCCCGAGTGTGAGGATCGCTGAACACTCGAAGAAGTTTTGAACTTAGATGAAGATTGGTTCGTAGCTAAGTTTCCGAGTGAATGGATTGCTATCCACTCAGAAGGGTTTTTAACTTAGGCGAAGGCATGTTCGCAACTAAGCCGCCGAGTGAGAGGATTGCTCAACATCCGGAGAAGTTTTGAACTTAGACGAAGACTTCTTCGTAGCTAAGTTTCCGAGTGAATAGATTGCTATCCACTCAGAAGGATTTTTAACTTAGGCGAAGGCGTGTTCGCAGCTAAGCCCCCGAGTGAGAGGATCGCTCAACACTCACAGTATTCCCAAATATGAAATTGTGCGATCGGAATCGATGAAATACTGCGGAAGTCATATTTGCATAAACGGTATTGTCTGAAATACTCTTATTACATCAACAAAACTCTGTTTCCAGGTATAGAAACTACGGAGCAGATCCGCATTCCAGGCTCACGGTTCGTCGATCTTATTCTTGAGGTTGTAGAGATGATAAGCTCAGTTGTTCAACACCTTAGTGATGATGAAAGGTCCTTCCCACGCTGGGGCGAGCTCGTGAGGACGCTATTGATCCACTCGGAGCACCAAATCACCCTGATGAAACGACCGACTCTTAACGTGCTTCGCGTGGAAACGTCGCAAATCTTGCTGGTATGTAGTCATCTGAAACAAGTCTGAACTCTTCTGAGTCAAAGTTTGAACCGTTATCTATGATAATATTGTGGGGAATTCCATACCGGTAGATTATCTCTCTCATGAATTTGATTGCAGTGTGAGAGTTCAATTTCTTTATAGGTTTGACCTCAATCCACTTCGTAAATTTTTGTCGACTGCAACAAGCAAATGAGTAAATCCACTCCGTCCTGTCTGAAAGGGACCAACCATATCCAAACCCCAAATAGCGAACGGCCAAGCGAGAGGAATGGTCTTCAGAGCAGACACAGGTTTATGAGATAAGTTTGCGTAGAACTGGCATCCTTCATAGTGATCAGCAATGTCTTTGGCCATCTCATTGGCACGCGGCCAGAAGAAACCAGCTCGATACGCTTTAGCGACAATTGTCCGGGAGGACACATGATGGCCGCAAGTTCCTGAGTGGATTACTTCCAGGATCATTCGACCTTCTTCAAGGGAAATGCATCGCTGCGTCATGCCAGCTACACTTTCTCTGTACAATTGATCATCCATCACAGTAAAATCTTTGGATCTACGCACAAGCTGCCGGTCTTTGACTTTATCCTCACGGAGTTCTCGCCTCAAAATATATGCGATATAGGGCACTATCCAGTTGGGAATGATGACCAGAACCTTCATAACCAGATCAATAATCGTAGGGACATCAACCTTAGTTGGATCAGAGGTGCTCATAGCTTGTGGGGGCTCTTCGGTGAAAGGATCTTCCTGCATTGAAGGAGTATGAAGATGCTCTAAAAATACATTGTTGGGGAGAGGTCTCTGAGTGGATCCGATCTTTGCCAGCTCATCAGCTGCTTGATTCTCACTCGGGGAACATGATGGAGTTCCAAACCTTCAAATCTCTTCTCAAGTTTTCTAACAACATTACAATATCCAGTCATAGCGGGGTTCCGAACGTCCCACTCTTTCATCACTTGATTGGCCACCAAATCTGAGTTGCTGTAGACCATCAAGCGCTTGACGCCAAGTGAAATGGCCATGCACAACCCATACAAGAGTGCTTTGTATTATGCTTCGTTGTTGGAGGAATCAAAATGAATCTGCAGGACATAACTAAGCTTGTCGCCTTTTGGGGATACCAAAACCACGCCAGCACCGGACCCATTCACCATTTTCGATTCATCAAAGAACATGGTCCAGTGCACCGAGTGAGTCTAGATTGGCTGTTGTTGTTCAATCCACTCGGCCAAGAAATCAGCCAATGCTTGAGACTTGATCATCTTCTTGGCTTCGAATTTGATGTCAAAGTACAATATCTCAATTTCCCATTTAGCCACTTGACCAGTCGCATCTCGATTGTTGAGGATCTCAGACAATGGAGCATCACCGGCAACTGAAATTGAGTGGTCCTGAAAGTAGTGTGCCTCCTTCTTCGCTGACAGATAAATACCATATACAAGCTTCTGGTAATGCGGGTACCTTTGCTTCAAAGGAGTCAACACTTCAGAAATGTAGTAGACTGGACGCTAAACGTTGTAGGCCTTGCCTTCCTCTTCCCGCGCGACAGACAAAACTGTACTGACGACCTGATTAGTGGTCACGATATATACGAGCAAAGGCTCTTTGCTGTGAGGAGCAGCAAGCACCGGCTGGGTGGAAAGCAGGGCTTTGAGCTGAACAAACGCTGCTTCAGCCTATGGTGTCCATTTGAACATGTCAGACTTTTTCATCAATCGGTACAAAGGCAATGCCTTCTCACCAAGACGAGAAATGAATCGACTCAATGCTGCCAAGCAACTTGTGAGCTTCTGAACATCGTGCACTCGCACGGGACTTTTCATTCGGGTAATGTTACTGATTTTCTCAGGGTTGACGTCGATTCCCCGTTCAAAAACAGGAAAACCGAGTAACTTGCTGCCAGGAACACTGAAAGTACACTTAGCCGGATTCAGCTTGATATCATATCTCCTCAGAATAGCGAATGTCTCAGCCAAGTCAGCCAGCAGGTCGGAACCTTTGCGGGACTTGACGACACTATCGTCCATGTAAGCTCCGACATTCCGAGGGATCTGGTCAAGTAAACACTTCTGAATTATGCGCATGAAAGTAGCGCCGGCATTCTTCAAACCAAAAGGCATGGTGATATAGCAGAAACACCCGAATGGGGTGATGAAGTCTGTTTTATTTCATCCAGGCCAAGCAGACAGATCTGATGGTAACCAGAGTATGCATCTAGAAACAATAAACGCTTACACCCCACAGTTGAGTCAACAATCTGATCGATGCAAGGGAGCCGGAAATGATCTTTCGGGCAGACCCGATTGATATGCTTGAAGTCAATACACATGCGGAGAGACTAGTCCTTCTTGGGGACCATGACGACATTAGAGAGCCACTCAGAGTGGTAAATCTCCCAAATGAACTTAGCTGCCAAGAGATGAGCCACCTCTTTGCTGATTGCTTTGCGCTTCTCTGCTGCCGACCGACGCAAGTGTTCTTTCACCGGCTTGGCCTTCGGATCAACTCTCAGTTGGTGTCCAGCTAGTTCCCTGGGAACCCCCGACATGTTAACATGCTTCCATGCTAAGAGATCCCAGTTCTCACGAAGGAACTGGATGAGCTTGGCTTCCTATTTGTCGTCGAGTGTTTTTGATATGTTGGTCGGGGCAGCGGTTGAATCTGTCGGGTGAATGTGAACCTTTTTCACATCCCCCGCCGACTGAAAAGATGACTCTAAAGCAGGCTTCTTAGCTCGCAGTAATTCAGTAGGGTTAGCGCTCTTCTTGTAATCTTCTAGCTCGACCATAGCCATCTGATGATCGGCAATTTTGGAGCCCTGCTGGAGGCACTCCTCACCCCTCTGTCGATTGCCAGTGACTGTGATCACACCCTTGGGACCAGGCATCTTCAGTTTGAGATACACGTAACATCTGTCGGGACCCCGATTCTAAGCCATAAGAATCCAGCAAGTAACACATCACATCACTTTGTGGTCTCACGCACGGTTATCTCCACGGCTGCCACCTTACCTGGGCCGGGACCATTTGCGTCTTTTGACTCACGTATGTGAAAGTGTCGCTAGCATTCAAATTTCAAAGAACCCGGGCCGACATGACTAGTCGTAGAACCCAAGTGGCACATCCGTACAGGGACAGGCATACGTAACCCAGCAATGTAGGTGTCGATCTCTAGCGTGTGTAGACGAGTCATAGCAAGCTATAAGGACTCCATTACGCCGTGGGACATAAATGTCATCACTGCACGTAGACGAGTCGTAGCAGGCTATAGGGACTCCATTACACTGCGAGACATTTCCCCGAAGGGACAGACACAACAGCAAAGAAGGATACATGCCGGTCAATCAATGTGTCCGAAGCAGTAGCAAGCTACCAAGCTCGGTGGAAGCACAAAGAGGCAGTTCCCTATAAAGAGTACTACTAAAGGCACACAACTAGGTGTCGGATCCCATACATACCGTTACACGTCACACATACGCACGACATGCCCGATATGCATAGATACAACTATGGCATCACAACATAACCATACAACATTACAACATTTATTTAGAAGGCTCGAAAGAGCCATTACAATAGGATGTTACAAGCAGGGATCACAAGACCCAACATACATAGCATTCAAACAAGCAAGCGGAAGTTAAACATGTCTGGGTACAGACATCTACAAAAGTGGCTAGAGGAGCTTGAAAAGCTACAACGACTCTACCAAAGGAACCAGACCTCTGTCTGGGATTCCCAAGCTAACCCGGTCAACATCGAACTTCACGTTGAAACGATCACTAATGAGACCAACGTCTCCTCTGCAAAACATAAATTAAGCAAACGTGAGTACAAGAGTACTCAGCAAGACTTACATCAGAACTAACTACATATGCACAAGTATCAATGAAGGGGGTTGTGGAGTTCATTGCAGCAAGCCAGCTTTGACTCTTGGCTAACCTATACTATGACTACAAGTGCTTTCTTTGAGGTTGGATAGCGCACACGAGTCCACATATTCACCAATCCACTATGGATCCACTTCCATCTCCCTACGAGAAGGCCATCCATAACACTCACGCTTATCTTGCGTATTTTAGAGTATCCACTTTCAGTTATCTATGAACCACATAAGTTCTCCAAGTAGTCCATATCCGAGGATGCGGCTATTCGAATAGATTATTTCACCCTGCAGGGGTATAATTCTTCACACATGCTCTCGCCACTTAGCACCATATGCACGTCATGCATCTCGACAACCTTCAAGCGGAAGCACTGGCGTGGGCGTCGGCCACGACCATCAACCACACAAGACCCTAGTCCAGGTTTATCGCCTATCCGAGGTTGAACCCGCACGGAAGTCCGGCCGAAGTTTCCGCTACGGCCTCAAACAATGTGCGTAGGGTTCCCAAGCCCACCGTTCGGGTGCCACTTGGTACACCGTGCCACTGTGTCTGTACCGCATCATAGTCCACCCCATCAGGCAGCACTATACACGGCCGCCAACACTTTCCCTACAACCTCCAGAAACTAGTTGCAACTCCTAGACAGAGGTCTAGGCGATTAATAAGTCGAGCGGGGTCGAGTTACCGGAACCCAATGTGTGGTAGTATCTTGTCTTGGATAACATACACATAACTCAGTTCTTAAGGACGGTCCCGATGAGACAACCCGCCATGTACTCCTACATGACCTCTCATCGTTACCTTTACCAAATCGTGTTCACACACTTAGCTCTCACACCGTAGGACATGAACACTGCCATTCCGATCCATCACCGAGATGTATCAAACCCGATACGACACGACTCTAAGCATAGCAGGTGCAGTAATTAAGCATGCATGTATGAGTAAGCACAACAAGGCTCAAACAGTTGCTACTCATGCTAAGTGGTTTCAACTATTTACTGTGGCAAAGACAGGTCATGCAAAGGAATGGGTTCAACTACCGTTGACATGTAACAGTTGAATCGTTGTTGTCCTAATGCAGTAAAAGAGAGTAGGAGCGAGAGAGTGGGTTGATATCAGTATGCTCAAGGGGGTTTTGCTTGCCTGACAATCCTGAAGATATACTTCTCTTCATTAGTGTCAATGTTCACATTGTTGGAATCATCGTCTACCGAGAGGGAATAACCACCGGCAAACAGAAAGAAAGAATATATTCAATGCAATGCAACAATCATGATGTATGACATGGCATATTGAGGTACTTAACTAACCTAGAGGAGTGGTTAGTCAAATTGGTTGAAGTGGAATTCAAACAAGTTTGAATTTCCAACTCCAAATGATATTTCATATATTGGCCTAATCATAAAATGTCCTACTTGGTGATGTTAACTTGTTCAAACATGCATCATCATGGCATAAACAGGTTCATTGGATTTTTCTGATCATTTTTCATATATAAATTATTTTCATCTGAGTTGTAGATTATTTTCTATGATTTTTAGAAGTTTTAAGCATTTTCTGGAATTATTTTATTACAGAAAATTATTATTATGTCATGCTGAGGTCATGCCTACGTCAACAGGTCAACTGGACCAGGTTCAGGTCAAACCTGATCAGTGGGACCCACTGGTCAGTGACACAGACATTAATAGGTTTTAATTTATTTCCTAATACTAATTAATGCAGCAGGGCCCACCAGTCAGTGTCTAATTAAATTAATTAAGCAATTTATTTGTTTTTAACCTAATCCAGAGTTAAACAGAGCTGGGCCCCACCTATCATTGACCCGGGGCTAATCTCCGGTCAAACCAGAGGCTGATGGGGCTTTGACCCCCTGTGGGGCCCTCTGGTCAGTGGCTAGGAGGGGGATTAGTGGCTAATTAACCTGGCCACGCTAGCACTCGCTGGAGGAAGGCCGCCGGCGGCGAGCCAAGACGGTGGAGGTTGCCGGAAATGGCCCTCCGACGACCATTTGAGCAGCGGAGACCACCTATGGGTAGCTAGGGAAGAGCCGCATCCATCTAAGGCAACGGGAGGACATGGGGTCGCCGGAGTCGGTGGCTATGTCGACTTGGCGGCGGTCGGAGCTTCGGCAACGGCGAGGCTAGCGGCTAGGGGTGAGGAGGACCACGGGATGAGGGAGAAAAGGGACGGGGAGCTCACAGGGAGGCAAATGGCACGGTCAGCGGGCTCGGGGGCGCTCTGGACGTCGCGAATCGTCGACGGCGATCTCCGGTGGCCGGGGCTTGAAGAAGAGCTTGGGGCAGCGACTAGCGATCTCTGGCGTCGCGTGCCTCGGTGAGGAGCAGCAGCAGGACGGGGCGGAGCTTCTAGACTAGCTGGGGAGGCGAGGGGAAGCCGGTGGCCGCGGTGGGGCGAGCAATGGCGACGGCGGCCTTTGGGTCCGACGCGGGAGAGGAAGCAGGGGAGAGGGAAGAGAGAGAGGGAGAGAGAGGGGAGGGGGTCGTCCTGATCCGGACGTCTCCCGCGAGCTTATCTCGCGCGTCGACGTGGAGGCGAAGCAGGAGGTGGCATGGGCGCGTGTGCGCGCGCGGCGAGCATGCGCTCTGCCTACTGTCCTGAGGAGGAAGACGTCAGGGGAGAGGGAGCTGGGTTGGGCCGGCTCTGGGCCAAGTAAGCGCCAGGTATGCTTTCTTTTCTCTATTTTTATTTCCTGTTTTCTTTATTCTGACATTCTTCTTTTATTTGTGAGGCCAAAATACCTAGTACAAAATGCCCAATATTTTATAAAATATAGTCTGATTATTTCAAATTTCCACAAAAAGATTTGGACATTTTTAGACAACTATCACATTTATAATGCTTTATTAATTGATTTCAGTAGCATTAATGGGTATTTTAAAATGCTAAATTTATTCTTAAAATTAAGATGTCCCCTAATATGTTATTGCCAACATTTATCAGAAACAGTGAACATTTTTGAAGAGTATTTTGAAATCATTGAAAATTCAATTGTTGGAATTTGGATTAATTAATGAGGTGCTAGGGTTTGGCAATCCCCATTTCAAGTTTCATTTAAATTCTAGCATGATGACATGATGCACATGATGCAACTAATGCAATCAACTTCCAGGGCTGTGACAACATGGACGGGCCATGAAACGGGCATAAGCCGGTCGACCAAGGATGGCGTGGTACGCGCTCTGAAAGTCCACGACTTCAAATGTCAATTTCTCTTCGTGAAATTTTTTATCTGTCCCGAACACCACATCTAGTGCAATCTGGCCGAGAGACCTGGCTTTCTTCCTTGGGATGACTCCATGGAACTGCATGTTGCTCTCATTGAGTCAGGACATCAGAATGCCCATCCCCTTAAGGGTATCTGCATACAGAATGTTCAGCCCGCTTCCTCTGTCCATGAGGACCTTGCGAAGTCGAGTGCCTCCCACAACGGGATCAACCACCAAATCTTGCCGACAGGGAGTAGCAACATGAGCAAGATGATTTGACTGGTCGAATGTGATGGCAGACTGAGACCACTTAAGGTATGTGGGAGTTGTAGGCACAGCCATGTTGACTTCTCTATTTATAACCTTCAATCGACTCTGGCTTTCAACATCGGCAAAAATCATCAGTGTGGCATTGACATCAGGAAAAGTTTCTCTGTCTTCATCATCACCTTTTCAGGGAGTTTCTCACTCGACGGGCCTTCCTTGAACTGCTGGATTAGCACACGACACTGTCGAGTGGTATGCTTGGGCACTATTAAATTGCCTTCTTCATCTTTCCTCGTGTGGATCGCACACGCTAAATCCATAACATCAATTCCTGGCTGATTTTTTCCTTTCTTGGGATTGAACTATTCCTTGGACTTCCCCTTGTTTTTCCCTTGTGCTGCGAGAGCAGCCACCTCTGCCTGAACAGGGCCATCAGCCTTCCGCTTTTGCTTCCGACTGGAATTGTCGCCGGCATCATTGTCGACTACTTTTCCTCTGCTGTTGCAGACGCGGTCTTCCTCTTCGCCATTGGCGTACCGAGTGGCGATTTCCATCGTCTTACTTAGCGAAATATCACCTGTTCGCTCAAACTTTAGGTAAAGTTCTATATACTTCAATCCGGCCTTAAAAGCACAAACAACCTGATGCTCGGAAACATTCTCCATTGTATGATGCAAAGTGGACCAATGCTGAATGTAATCTCTCAACGACTCGTTGGGCTTCTGAACGCAATGTTGAAATCAATCAAACTAGCAGGACGCTTGCAAGTGCCCTCGAACGTTCTGATGAACACTCAGGAAAGATCCTCCTAGTCGTGGATGCTAGAAGGAGCCAAACAATTCAGCCATGCACGGGCCGAACCATCCAATATCAAGGACAAATGCTTCATAGCAATGTTGTCGTTGCCACCACCAGTCTAAACAGCCACTCGATAGTCATCCAACCACGTCTCTGGCTTTGACTCGCCAGAAAACTTGCCAATCCCAGCCGTCAACCTGAACTTGGAGGGAACCTCTGCAGAACAAATAGCTCTGCTAAAGCACTCGGGAGCAGAAATAACAGCATTGCTGCCACTCGGGTAATCTCTGTCAAAACCATCTCTGTGGGATCTACCTTTGTCGATTCGCCTCTGAGTGATGACATCTCTTGCATCAAACCCTAGATTCCGCTCCTCTTCGAACGAGCGCCTATCGTCCTGGTGCCGGGGCACGTACGCACCACTCCGCGAAGGAGTGGGCACTCGGGCATACGTCCCTGATCCCTATACTGATCCTCTCAAAAACCTCCGCCCCTGCGACGCAGAGGCGAGCCAAGACTATGTGTCGACTGAACACTCTCTGCTCTTTGTGAATTACTGTGTAGTCTATTGCGTGACTGTGAAACAACTGATTTTTTTCGCTGCGCTGCGTCAAGCAACGCTCTGATCCACAGCAAACCTCTGCCAGCCTCTGAACATGACGGCTGAATTGAATCTGCTATCCTAGCTGCTGCTGCAACATTTAAAACTGGAGTATGGTATACCTTAGCGTTGTTCTATGAACCACTCGGAAATAGTTGTCGCTCACGTCGACTCGGAGGTGGTGGACGCTGGCGAGCGCGCTCGTCGAGTTCCCTTTGAAGCTCTTCGATCTGAATGTGCATGGCCTCCAAGGCCTGAGCCTTAGCAGTCGCACTGACGATGGGCTTATGAAGGACCTCCTCATCCAGGTGCGGCTGCTCATTCGACGCCCCACCAGCTTCTCGCCTGCCGCGGTCGAAACCAGGCGGCGGGCTCTGATGTGAACCAGCCATAAGAACCTCCACTGCAGGATCGCAGCTCTCACACACGAAGGAAATGTCAGACTGATCGGAGTCCGAGTCGAACATGTCGTGAATTGACTCGGCGGGCTCGATCACCGCAATCTGCGGAGATGAAACCTGGTGGGCCGCCGCATGCCTCACCCAACGCTAGAGCCATGAGAAACCGGATCGCTTGCGATGGCGTACGGAGAGGAGGGACGCATAATACGGAGTCGACGGTTGGTGTAGTAGAACTTCGCACGAACTCACGTAGAAGTGTGCCGCCTCGTGGAACGGGAGTTCCCAACGTTGAGAGGCGCCTCCTAGAGCCATGCTGAATCGTCGGCGATGAAGGTGAGCACTTCGAAATGGATCTCGTGGCCCAAAGACAAACCACCGCTGGAAGACATGACGAAGGGGGGAAATGCAACCTTGCCGGAAGTCGCTTAGACGCCTACCCCATAGTGGGCGCCAACTGTCGTGGGAACGAGTCTGATAGTAGAAGATAGGGGTAAGAAAGGAGAGGGTAGAGTCCTGGCTACAGCGAGGGTGTACACATAGATGTATGAGCTCAAGCCCTACGTCTCAGTGCTCGGGAGCTCTTGTCATGTGGGTAGTATGAGTTATAGTAGGTGCGAATCCTTGTGCCAGAGGGGAGGGGTGGCTTATATAGAGTATGCTACCCATCATAAGTGTGAGGCATCCAAGGGTCCAATCATGTGTATAAAGATGAGTGTTACTGATAACATACATCATAACTTCTACGAATGAAGACTAGCCTAACGCATGCCTATCGGCCCCCCTGGGGTGACTTCTGGTCTTCTGGCATCGACTAGAAGCGAGGTCTTTGGATTGACAGGTGACTATCGAGTGGAGGGAGAAGATGCCGAGTGGATGGAATGTCGAGTGACTTGAGCATCATGGAGAATCCAGTCGGAACCTCTCTTGTAATCTTTAAGTCCTCCAATATAGTGTCCTTAGGTAGGGTATGTAGGTCAGGCCTAGGACCCTACCCTAGGTACATATCCTCGTCAGGTAGCGAGGCATGTATTGTATTGTTGCCATCAAGGATAAATAGATGGGATTTTCATCATATTGCTTGAGTTTATCCCTCTACATCATGTCATCTTACATAATGCATTACTTTGTTCTTCATGAACTTAATACTCTAGGTGTAGGAAGGAGTCGGTCGATGTGTGGAGTAATATTAGTAGATGCAGAACCGTTTCAGTCTACTTGACACGGACGTGATGCCTATATGCATAATCATTGCCTTGGATATCTTCATAATTATTCGCTTTTCTATCAATTGCTCGACAATTATTTGTTCACCTACCGTATTATTTTCCTTCATGAGAGAAGCCTCTAGTGAAACCTATGGCCCCCGGGTCTATTTTCCATATTATATTTTCAGATCTATAAACCAAAAATACCAAGAATACTTTATTCCAATCATTTTAGTTTTGTTTTACTTTTCGTTTTAGTAATCTTCTATATCTATATCTATCAGATCTCATCCTTGCAAATAACCGTGAAGGGATTGACAACCTCTTTATAGCGTTGGTTGCAAGTGTTTGATTGTTTGTGTAGGTACGAAGATTGGGGACTTGCTTGTATCTCCTACTGGACTGATACCTTGTTTCTCAACAACTGAGGGAAATACTTATCTACTTTGCTGTATCACCCTTTCCTCTTCAAGGGAAAACCAATGCAATCTCAAGAAGTAGCAATGAAGGATCCTGCTAACCACCCACGAACAGTCCCTCGAACATAAAACTGAAAGATCAGCCTCTCTACAGATTGCAAGCATACGATCTTCACGATTCGGCAACGCTTCGTCATACAGAACTAATCGGCACCAGAGAATTACATGGAGGAGATTAGAACCACAATAGGCTTCTAATTATGAGTATTAGAGGAACTAGACCTAGCTCTAATTAGTTAACTAGGACCAACTAGGACCAACTAGAACTAGAACTATAGAACTATAGTAGGCTCCAAAACTTGTGTATCCAAAATGGCCAAATCCTCAAGTATATATAGGTTAGAGGGGGAGGGAGGGGCAGCCACCAAGGAGGTATACCCTCCTTCCTCCTTGGGGTGCTAGCCCTAGGGGAGGAGGAGTCCAACTCCACCCCACTCCAATTCACCCCATCCCATAAGGAAAGGGGGCACCTCCACCACTTGGGCCCTTGTGGCCCAAGTTGCCTTCCACCTCTTGGCCTTATTAGGACCATTGATATTTTATTAAATATAAAATTGTTCTAAATAATTTCAGGTCATTTTATATATAATTCATCTCCAGAAACATATTCCACCTATATACATTAATCGGTAATACCCACTATTACCCGATATTCCTCGAAACCCTTCCGGTGACCTCGGAACGCCTTCGGATCCTCTCCGAACTATTCCTACTATTAATGAAACAATTTCATGAATAAATCCTCCATTCTCTGAACCTCCTAATGCTCAGAAAATCGTGATTACTTTAAGCTTTTGACCCCGTAGGTTCGGTAACTCATAGACATGAACGGAACTCCTTCGTCCAATGATTGATAGCGAAACCATGGACGTCCAGATCGATCCCTATGAGTACACGAATTATATTCAAGTGAAACATCGGTTAACACGTGACATTCCCTTTTCTTCACAATACTTTACAACACCTGAGAATCATCGGTATCCTCTCGATTCATGTGCATGTTCATTATACAGTTATTCTCGTTACCGGTTTTGTTTTTCTTTCTCGTTGATGTGTTCTGGCATCCCCGTGACATAGACAACTATGTCTGGCCAAACGATGACGGATTTCATCACAATGAGAGGGCCCTAATAATATCTCTCCATCATTGGAGGAGAAAATTCCAGTCTTGAGCTATCTGGTCCCTTATAAAACTTTCCGATGAACCTGTAAGTTGTGATCTCCTAGTTAGAAATGACATTTGAGCAACTCCAAAGCTTATCGTGTGGCAAGAAGTGACTACGAAACTCTCATGGTCTAAGGAGCGTAAATCACATGTTAACTCTCTTTGTTATAACAATTGATTTCAGACGATATTATCTCAACGTATAACAAACCAGTTTGGGTTGATTCAATATTATCGTTCTTCTAACATCATAATCTCAATGTTGTTTTAGGACTATCGGTACACCTAACGATATCCTAAGATCTGGAAAACATGATCATTAACAACACTTGAGCAAGTCTCAGAGGCAAGACTGGGAACCTTTGTTTTACCGTTTATCATTCCACACGTGCATATGAGTTTTCCACTGAATCACATATTCCAAGATCATAGCAGTTATAGGATAGAATATAAACTCTTAATTATGAATATGGAAATATAATAATACAATATTATTGCCTCCAAGGCATATTTCAAATAGTCTCCCACTTGCACTAGAGTCAATAATCTAGTTAGCACATTTTACTTTTACACCTATGGCAATCCGGTGTTAGTACATGCTTTGCTTGTGGTATAGACTTCATCCTATCGAATCTAAAAAAAATTAGATCCATGTGTATCATTTGTATTTAAATGCATCTATCATGCTTTCATAAAAAATCATAATTTTTTGGAACTGACTTTGTATATACTAAATCACTGTTAGAATCTTTGATTCCTTGGACTTAGCTATGGAACCACTATTTAAGGATAGTGTTCTATTGGAACAATCACCTGGAAATCATACCAAGTTCATGAATGAACTATTGATTCATTATCCTCCATTGTTACTTCTAAAGTGAAAATATATTCAGCCTTTCGTTATAGAATTCACCATAGTAACTCTATTGGATCAATTCCAATTTACTGTGCCACCATAAATCATTTAACAGAAATAAAAAATCACTTGAAGACATTTTATTGTTGTCCTGTGATCAACAATTTGACCATTGTGGTAACTTTACTCACGACATATCTAGTTATTTACATGCCATGGAATATAATTAACACAAGTGTGATTGAAATCATGTATTTCACTCATCAGTATTTCAGGATACCGATTCTTGCTGAAGAACTCCTTCCATGTGACTTCGACAAGAAACTTTTCTTGACTTATTTTTAATACTAAACATCTTGAGTATTGTGAGAGAATATTTATCCATGTGTGGTTTTGGTAAATGATGACAATCCCTATGGACTAATGGTTTCCTTGGGTTATATTCGAAGGATTTGTCCGTAGGCACTTCTTGAAGACCATCTGTCGGTTTCAAGGAGTTTATATGATCACCAAGGTGTTATTTATAGTTTTATCCAAAGATTGGTCATGTGAGAGTTGAACTTATTGCAAGCATGTCTTGAAGAAGAAGATTGTGTGAGCATTCATGTTTACCTTCAAGACATCATCTTCATGAAGAGAAAAGATAAGATACAAGGTTGATCAAGAGTAAGTCAAAGAGTGAATCAAGTTGGTCAACACACAAAGCGTACAAGATGTACTGAGAGGGATCAAGTGATCCCATGGTATGATAAGCATTGTCCATTACGCTTTGTGTACACCATGGGATTAAGTCAAGAGGAAGATCTCATACAACCTATGGAGGATGACATCAGGTGGTGATTTTCATCAAGTTTTTGGTGTGCAAGTTCAAGTGGAGCATCACAAAGAGATCATGCTTGAAGCTTGACGTGCTTTGTGGTGACAATGGACTCGTGAAGATGTGCTGAAGAGTGGCTCACCCATAGTAAAGTATGTGGGAGAAATCTACTAGTATTCATCGAGTTGGCACAATCAAGAAAGGTGGTCCCTCTTGAGGAGGACAAGATCGTCATCATCTAGCTCAAGTGGACTATGCACAAGGCAAGGTTTGCCCTTGATATGTTTTCTATTTTACCGACCTCTTGGTGGTAATTGGGAGACCGGGTTATAGTATCGATTGTCATACTATCAAGGGGGGCTCTCAAGTGAGTAGCTTGATCATATCACTCATTAAGAGCTCAAACCATTTGCATCATTGCATCATCTTTCTTGGTTCTTGATTGGCTTTTCACTTTGTGAGTTTTGAATCTTATGGTCTTCATCGTGATAAGCTCAAGCTCATCGAAAATGGTTTTCATATGTATCATATTTGTGTTTTCGGTGTTGGAGATTTGGCTGGATAATTCTTGGGAATGTGACCTTCCTTATCCTATTGGCATTTATTCTCCTTTCCTTGGTAGTACTTGTCGTCATCTATCCAACGAGCTTGAGTTTGCTCATTTCGGAGTCCGTATGCGAAAGTTATGGCGGTTTCGGTTTTGCTTGGGCTGAAGTACTGCTTTAAGTGGTAGTAGAGAGCGGTAGTACCCCTCAAGCGGTAGTACCTCTCCCCCGAGCGTGTCTTTGTTTTCTCACGATAGATGCCATGGGTAGGCTTATCAAAGGTGGTTGTGGCTGAAGGACGCCGACGGGCTTCGGGTGTGGGATTAGGCACAAGTGGTGGTGACACGCGATGTACCCAGGTCCAGGGCCCTCCATGGGAGGTAACACCCCTAGTCCTGCTTGGTCTAGTTGATGGATGGGTATGTTTACAAGGTTGCTCCTAGAGCTGTTTTCTAGAGGAGGAAGAGGGAGCAGCTGGCTTGCCTTCCTCCTCTACGAAGGTGGATATGTGGGAAGAGTCCCGTGGGTGTGTGAGTGCGTAAGACTCCTCGTCCCCCTTGCATGGGGGGCTCGGGTTTTTTTAAAGGCCAACCCCCCGGCTTACAATATTCTTGGGGTTACATAATGGGGGGACCCGGCTGGAAGCCTCTCCGGCCGGCCAGGGGGTCCTGCCTCGTGAGCCGTCTCGTCGCCCGTAGGGTCCATCGACTATGCGGTCCGTGTTGGAAATATGCCCTATAGGCAATAAATAAAGTGTTTATTATTATATTTCCTTGTTCATGATAATCGTTTATTATTCATGCTATAATTGTATTGATTGGAAACACATTACATGTGTGGCTAAATAGACAACACTTTGTCCCTAGTATGCCTCTAGTGAACTAGCTTGTTGGTCAAAGATGGTCAAGGCTTCCTAGCCATTGACATGTGATTTCATTTGATAATGGGATCACATCATTAGAAGAATGATGTGATGGACAAGACCCAAACTACAAACGTAGCATATGATCGCGTCAGTTTATTGCTACTGTTTTCTGCATGTCAAGTATATGTTTCTATGACCATGAGATCATGCAACTCACAGACACCGGAAGAGTGCCTTGTGTGTATCAAACATCGCAACGTAACTGGGTGACTATAAAGGTGCTCTACAGGTATCTCTGAGGGTGTCTGTTGGATTGGCATGGATCAAGACTGGGATTTGTTACTCCGTGTGACGGAGAGGTATCTGAGGGCCCACTCGGTAATACAACATCACAATAAGCCTTGCAAGCAATGTGACTAAGGGTTAGTCATGGGATCTTGTATTATGGAACGAGTAAAGAGACTTGCCGGTAACGAGGTTGAACTAGGTATGGAGATACCAACGATCGAATCTCGGGCAAGTAACATACCGAAGAACAAAGGGAACATCATACGGGATTAATTGAATCCTTGACACAGAGGTTCGACCGATAAATATCTTCGTAGAATATGTAGGAACCAATATGGACATCCAGGTCCTGCTATTGGTTATTGACCGTAGAGGTGTCTCGGTCATGTCTACATAGTTCTCGAACCTGCAGGGTCTGCACACTTAAGGTTTGGTGACATTTCGGTAGTATAGAGTTATGTATGGTGGTGACCGAAGGTTGTTAGGAGTCCCGGATGAGATCTTGTACGTCACGAGGAGCTCCGGAATGGTTTGGAGGTAAAAATTTATATATAGGAAGTCCTATTTTGGTCGCCGGAAAGGTTTCGGGCTCATCGGTAGTGTACTAGGAGTACCAGTGAGACCATCGGGAGGGGTATTTCGACCCAAGAGGCTACATGGGCTGTGGGAGGATGAATACCAGCCCTTAGTTGGTTGGTGGAAGTCCCACACAAGGCCCATGCGGCTGGGAAGAAAAGCCCAAAAGGAAAAAGGTGGAAAAGGCAAAAAGGCTAAGATAAGGAAGGAGTCCTAATCCTACTAGGAGCGGAGGAGGAGGAGGACTCCCTCTTGGTTCAGCCGAAGCCTAGGGCTGGCTCCTTGAGGGCCAAGCCTCCTCCTCCTCTCCTCCTATATATACTAGAGGTTTTTAGCTTTTTGGCACAAGATTTTCAGCCACGTGCTACCCGTTCCTCCGGTGCATAGTTTCTCCTCTAGATCGGATTTCTGTAGTGCTTAGGCGAAGCCCTGCCGGAATAGCTCCACCACCATCGCCGGAGTGTTGTCACGCTGCCGGAGAACTCTTCTACCTCTCTGCTCCCTCTTGCTAGATCAAGAAGGCGGAGATCGTCATCAAGCTGTACGTGTGCTGAATGCGGAGGTGCCATCCGTTCGGTGCTTGATCGGGACAGATCGTGATTGGATCGCGGGACGCTCGGCGATTTGGATCGCGAAGATGTTCGACTACACCAACTGCGTTTCTTAACGCTTCCCGCTTAGCAATCTACAAGGGTACGTAGATACACTCTCCCTCTCGTAGATGCTCATCACCATGGATAGGTCTTGTGTGAACGTAGGAATTTTTTTGTTTCCCATGCGACGTTCCCCAACAGTACCATCGCCCGCTAGGGCCCGCCAGCCGGCTCCGCGGCTGGCCCACGCCCACCTGCTATGGCACGGGCCGCCAGGGCGGCATCGTCTTGCGCCAGCCGGCCGAAGTCTGCGGTACGGCCAGTTGCACTGTAGCCACACCGGAGCAGGTAATCGAGTGGGCGGGGGGTGCCAGCACTATTGCCCCGCCTGGTCGTGGTCGGCCAAGGTTAGCGGTACGACCGGCCAAACTGTAGCCATGCGCACCTGCGCGTTAGCGATCACTATGGCTACATTGGTGCCCGTCGTGTCGTTGTACCTGTGTGTAGGGGATTGGACGGGAGCTTGTCCGCCCAAGGGTCAACGGAGGAGGTGGACCACAGGCAGCCGGCCGCGTTCAGTCGGCCGGGGGCCGAGCCGGCTCCTCGAGCAGCCGTCCTCGGTCCAGCCGGCAACGTGCCTGCCGACTGCGTGCCAGCCGGCCGGGAAGCAGTCGGCCACGTCCTTTTTCTTGAAGCAGGGGAGAGAACCCTGTTGCTTTGGCCTACCCGGGGGTAATAACCTCGTCAGAGCGATAGTACCTCTTAGGCGGTACTTCCGCTGACCATTACCGCTTCCACTTCTGCTTATTTTATGCTTTTGGTGCCCAATCTGCTTGAGCGGTAGTAGGGCGGTAGTACCTCTCAAGCGGTACTACCTCTTCCCCGCGCGGTACTACCTCTCCCCCAAGCGGTACTACCACTGTGCTAGAACTACCACAAATATTTTTCTCTCTCGTGGGCTGTTTTGGCCGTGCTAAGCGGTAGTACAACTCTCCCAAGTGGTAGCACCGCTTAAGCACGACTTGTGGGCATAATGCTTGGATTCAGGGGGGCTATTAAGGGGGGCCTTCTTCCCCAATGATTCCCATGTTTTGAGCTTGTATTTGCCCCCCATTATTCACCCATTATTCACCAGAGACTGCCGCCGCCCATGCGTCGCAAGCAAGGCCTCCCCGAGCCTGCTCTCATCGCCGTTGCGTCTACTATGAGCTCCTGCTTCTTTTCCCCCCTCTTTCCCCCTTCGATAGCGCGTTCTAGCACCGAATCCCCTCGGGTCTGACAGCTCCTTGCCGTTGGCGAGGACATGGCCGTCTCTGCAGCAGCCCAAGCTCACACATGAGCATGTAGTCATGCTCAGGAGGAACCTAGGCAGCTCTAGGAGCCTTTGGTTGGGCCATTCGAGCTCCGGCTCGACGAGCCTATGCTCGCTCGAGTTCCGGCAGCCGCCGTGCTCATTGTCGGCGCCGATTCCGGCTATCCCATCCCCTGGGAAGTGTCGGGCTCGATGCGCGCGAGCAAGCACAGCAGATCGGTGCCCTTCGCCATCCTTTTGGTTGCCAGAGGAGGGAACCCGACCCCTCCGCCATCTCTGGAACCATCGGTGGCTCAATGCCGGTGGGTCTTGCCGGAGTTGACCATGGGGGTTTGACCCCCTGGGTCACTGGCAAGTGGGGCCGGGTCCTGCTAATTAAAACTTGATTAATTATTTAGTTAACTAATTTAATTAAGTAAATGGCCCACTGACAATGGGCCCTACCCTAAACTAATTAGTAGTTAGTTAGTTAGCTCTGTTAGTGGTTGGGTCACTAACCAGTGGGCCCCA
This sequence comes from Hordeum marinum, assembly GCA_022496015.1. Taxonomy (NCBI): domain Eukaryota; kingdom Viridiplantae; phylum Streptophyta; class Magnoliopsida; order Poales; family Poaceae; genus Hordeum; species Hordeum marinum. The sequence continues at coordinate 409,832,765 of CM039673.1, forward strand.
CTAGTCAGATTTGACCTGTCAACGGTCTGTTGACCAACCGACGTCATGATGATGTCATGCTCATGCAGTAATGAATTTTCTGAATTAAACTAATTCCAGAAACTATTTAAAACTTAGAAAAATCATAGAAATTAATCTATAACTCAGATTGAAATAATTTATATATGAAAATTTAACAGAAAAATCCAATGAATCCAATGGTGTTGTTATCATGCATGTTAGAGCAACCTAAGTAGATGAACATTGACATTTACTAATAGGTTAACATATGGAATATGCAATGGAGAATGATTTTGAACCTATATTCAAAATCACTTTATTTAACTTGGACAGTAGTTGCATTAGCTCATCCATACATGTTGCCATGTCATGATCATGCATCATATTGTTGCACTTGTCGTGTATTGATTGCTATTTATCTGCATTGCGGTAGGCCCTGCTTCTGAGGATACCTCCGAGTATTCCAACAAAGGAGAAAACATTCCCGCTTCCCAGCAAGGCAAGAAACCCCTTTGATCATTCTGATAACATCCCATTCTCTCGCTCCTGCTCTTGTTTATTGCATTAGGACAAATGTTCACTTGTGTGTCATACATGATAGATGAACCCATTCCTTTGCATGACCTATCATTGTCACAGTAAATAGCTAAACCTTGCAACCTAGCATACCTGGTAGATGCTTGTGCCATGATGTGCTTTGCTTACTTTGCCTTCTATGCTTGCTATGCTTAGAGTTGTGTCAGGTTTGATTCATGTGGGTGATGAACTGGAGTGAAACAATGTTGCTCTAATGTGATAAGCTTATGATGAACCCGATTTGGTAAAGTTAGCGATGAGAGGCTATGTAGGAGTACATAGCGTGTTGTCTCATTGGGACCGTTCTTAGGAACTGAGTTCCGTGTTCGTGATCCAAGACTAGTTACTACCACATGTTGGGATACTTAATTGGCCCTCTCGACTCATCAATCGCTTATCCTTGGTCCAGGAGTTGCAAGTAGTTTCTGGTGTTTATAGCATGCTGGACGCCGTGCGTAGCGCTGACCCTAGGGGTGGGTTACGACGCGGTAGGAAGTGGCACGGTGTACCAAGGGTCACCCGAATGGCGGGTTACGACCCTTGGGGCCGTAGCAGAAACTTCGGCCGGACTTCCGTGCGGGTTCAGTTTCAAATAGGCGATAGCCTGGACTAGAGGTCTTGTGTGATTGACGGTCATGGCCGACTCCCTCGCTGGGCTTCCGCTTGAAGGTTGCCGAGGTGCATGGTTTTATGAGCACACAACGATAAGTGGCGAGAGCGTGTGTGAAGAACTACCCCCCTACAGGGTATAAAACTATTTGAATAGCTGCGTCCTCGGTTACGGACTACTTGGAGAACTTATGCTATTCATAGATAATTTAATGGATACTCATAAAAATATCAAGACAAGTGTCAGTACCATGGATGGCACTCTCGTAGGAGACGGAAGTGAATCCATGGTGGTGTATTGTTGTGGAGTTAGTGGACTCGTGTGTGATATCTAAAATTTAAACAAAGAGTTAAAATTATGTAGTATAGGTTAGCCATAAGTCAAAGCTGGCATTGCTGCATAAACTCCACCACTCCCCTTGTTGATACATGAGCATGAATAGTCTAGGTCTGTTTTAAAGACTTGCTGAGTACGTTTGTACTCACGTTTGCTTAATTAATGTTGCAGATGAGACTCAGGACCCATCAGGTGGGTTCTATCTAGATGTCGATGATGCCGAATAGCTGGTGTCCCAGCTACGACCTTATGCCCTGTGGCGGGCTGTAGATAGTCAGGCCATGTGCCTTTTACCCTTTCAACAGTCTGTACTCAGACAGCTTTATGCTTCCGCTTGGTTTGTATGAACTTGCTTGTATGACATGAGTGTCGGGTCATGTGACCCCTACCTGTAAGAACATATTATGCAAGACTCTTTTGAGCCTCTTAAATAAAAGTTTTGTTGATGTATGATTATGTTGTGATGCCATAGTTGTATCTATGCATATCGGGCATGTCGTGCGTACGTGTGATGTGCAACGGTATGTATGGGATCCGACACCTAGTCATGTGCCTTTAGTAGTACTCTTTACGGGAAACTGCCTCTTTTTGCTTCCACCGAGCCTTGGTAGCTTGCTACTGCTCCGGACACATTGATTGACCGGCATGTATCCTTCTTTGCTATTGTGTCTATTCCTTCGGGAAAATGTCTCGCAGTGTAATGGAGTCCCAGGAGCCTGCTACGACTTGTCTACGTGCAGTGATGACATTTATGTCCCACGGCGTAATGGAGTCCTTGTAGCTTGCTATGACTCGTCTACACACGCTCGAGGCCGACACCTACTTTGCTGGGTTACGTATGCCGGTTTCTGTACGGATGTGCCACTTGGGTTCTATGACTAGTCATGTCGGCCCGGGTTCTCTGTCGTTTGATTGCTAGCGACATGTTCACATACGTGAGCCAAAAGACGCAAACGATCTCGGCTAAGGTAAGGCTGCAGCCGTGGAGTTTACCGTGCGTGAGGCTGCAAAGTGATGTGATATGTTATAGTCTGGATTCATATGAATTAGGATCGGGGTCCCGACAACTAGTGGTTGGGAATTGCCTTCGTGGTGATATCTCAAGGAGAGAATAGGGTGTGCCTTCTTGGCATTGGTGTGCCTTCATGGTAACATCCACCTCTCTAAACGGTGGCGTAGCTTACCTCCAAGGAAGTGAACATCGGCATACATCCTCATCTCTCGGAGTTGCGGTTATTCCTAACCCTAACTCCCTACTTGTGGTTATTTGTCTCTTAGTCTTTATTTATATCATATTGTGCTTGCTTACTCATATACTTGTGGTACGTGTTTACCTTGCTTAATGATACGTCTCCAACGTATACACTTTTCCAAACTCTTTTGCCCTTGTTTTGGACTCTAGTTTGCATGATTTGAACGGAACTAACCCGGACTGACGTTGTTTTCAGCAGAATTGCCTTGGTGTTATTTTGTGCAGAAATAAAAGTTCTCGGATCATCGTGAAAATTTATGAAGAATATTTTTGGAATTAATAAAAAATATTTGCGCAAGAATTAACCAGAGGGGGCCACCAGCAGGCCACAAGCCTGCTAGCCACGGCCACCCCCCTAGCCGTGCCGAGCAGGCTTGTGGGGCCCCCATGGCTCCTTGGACCTCCTCTCCAGCTCCATATAACCCTATTTGTCGAGGAAAAAATTAGAGAGAAGAGTTCATCATGTTTCACGATATGGAGCTGCCGCCATCGCCAGTTCTTCCTCGGGAGACCAGATCTGGAGTCTGTTTTGGGCTCCGGAGAGGGGAAATCGACGCCTTCGTCATCACCAGCCATCCTTCATCACCAATTGCATGATGCTTCCCACCATTCATGAGTAATCTCATTGTAGGCTTGCTGGACGGTGATGGGTTGGATGAGATTTATCATGTAATCGAGTTAGTTTGGTTAGGGTTTGATCCCTAGTATCCACTATGTTCTAAGATTGATGTTGCTATGACTTTGCTATGCTTAATGCTTGTCACTAGGGCCGAGTGCCATGATTTCAGATCTGAACCTATTATGTTTTCATGAATATATGTGTGTTCTTGATCCTATCTTGGAAGTTATAGACACCTATTACGAGTTATGATCCGCATCCCCCAGAGTGACAATAACTAGGATTCTTTCCGGTGATAACCGTAGTTTGAGGAGTTCATGTATTCACTAAGTGCTAATGCTTTGGTCCGGTTCTCTCTTAAAAGGAGGCCTTAATATCCCTTAGTTTCCAATAGGACCCTACTGCAACGGGAGGGTAGGACAAAAGATGCCATGCAAGTTCTTTTCCATAAGCACGTATGACTATATACGGAATACATGCCTACATTACATTGATGAATTGGCGCTAGTTCTGTGTCACCCTATGTTATAACTCTTGCATGATGAATGCCATCCGACATAATTATCCATCACTGATCCATTGCCTACGAGCTTTCCATATATTGATCTTCGCTCAATTACTTTTCCATTTCTACTGTTACCATCACTACAAACTACTACTATCACTTTGCCACTGTTACCGTTACTTCCATATTACCTTGCTACTGAGTACTTTGCTGCAGATCTTAAGTCTTTTAAGTGTGGTTTAATTGACAACTCAGCTGCGAATACTCGAGAATATTCTTTGTCTCCCCTTGTGTCGAATCAATAAATTTGGGTTGAATACTCTACCCTCGAAAACTGTTGCGATCCCCTATACTTGTGGGTTATCAAGACCTTTTTCTGGCGCCGTTGCCGGGGAGCATAGCTTTATTCTGTGAGTCACTTGGGATATATATCTCTTGATCACTATGAAGAATCTGAAAGATCCCAAAACCCAGATCTATCCCTCTACTATGAGGGGAGGTAAGGAACTGCCATCTAGCTCTGCACTTGATTCACCTTCCGTTATGAGTAGGTTTGCGACACCACCACCTGCTAGTGATTCTGATATGTCGCAATTAATTGATGATGCTACTTATGCTATGCATAATGCTTATGATAATACTTTGCTAGATGATACTGTGCCACTGGGTGAATTTCTTGATGAACAAATTGCTAGAGCCAATGCTGAAACTGATAATATTTCTGAATCTGATGAAATTATTGAAATTGAACACTATGATACACCTAATAGACCTATCTCTCCTAGATATGAATTGCCCGATATACCTGAGGATTATGTTATGGAAGGAGAGGTATCTAGGGACTTTCTTGCTTGTCGGGATAGAGATGATCTTAAGAAATTGCTTCGTAAGTGGAAGGAAAAAACTCTAAATGATAGAATGCAATATGATCCTAAGTTTGCTACTTCACCCATCTTTGTTACCGATAAGGACTACGAATTCTCTGTCGATCCTGAGTTAATTAGTTTGGTTGAATCTGATCCTTTCCATGGTTATGAATCTGAAACTGTTGTGACACATCTTACCAAATTGAATGATATAGCCACCCTATTTACTCATGAGGAAAAAATTCGCTATTACTATATTCTTAAGTTGTTTCCTTTCTCATTAAAGGGTGATGCTAAGAAATGGTTTAATTATCTTGCTCCTAGTTGTGTGCGTAGTCCCCAGGACATGGTTTATTACTTCTCTGAAAAATATTTTCCTGCCCATAAGAAACAAGCTGCCTTGCAGGAAATATTTAACTTTGTGCAAATTGAAGAAGAGAGTCTCCCACAAGTTGGGGGGAGGCTTCTCCAATTACTTAATGCTTTGCCTGATCATCCTCTTAAGAAAAATGAAATACTTGATATATTTTATAATGGACTAACCGACGCTTCTAGGGACTACCTAGATAGTTGTGCTGGTTGTGTTTTTAGGGAACGAACTGTTGAACAAGCTGAATTACTATTGAATAATATATTGAGCAATGATAATGATTGGACTATTCGCGAACCACCTACAAAGCCAACTCTGAAGAAAAGAGGTATTCTATTCCTCAGTCCTGGAGATATGCAAGAGGCAAAGAAATCTATGAAAGAAAAGGGTATTAAAGCTGAAGATGTTAACAATCTACCACCTATTGAAGAAATACATGGTCCTGATAACCTGACACAGGTAGTAGATGTAAATTCTCTCAGAAGATTTGATGAAAGAGATATCCCTTATGATAAGCCTGCTAGCCAATCCTTGGATGAATTTGATAATTTTATTGTGAAGCAAGAAAATTTCAATGCCTATGTTAGTAGACAATTGAAACATAATGCTTATATGCTTGATCTCTTGGGTGATTATTTGAGTAGAACTTTCAATGATCTTAAGCTTATTAGTAAACATGCTTCTATGGTAACCACTCAAGTAGAACAAGTACTTAAGGCTCAAAATGATTTGCTTAATGAGATGAATAGTAAAGACAATCATCATTCTGTTAAAGTTGTGACTAGAGGTGGTAGAATGACTCAGGAACCTTTGTATCCTGAGGGCCATCCTAGGAGAATTGAAAGAGATTCTCGGAGAGTTAATACTGATGCACCTATTTCTTCCAGTAAGAGTAGAAAAGGAATGATGATAGTACTTTGCATGCTGCTAGTGAACTTGTTATAGATACGTCTGAGAATCCAAATGATATTTCTATTTCTGATGCTGAGACACAATTTGGTGATGAACATGAGCCTAATGATAACCTTAATAATGATGTTCATGCTGATGCTCAACCTATTAATGATAATGATGTGGAGATTGAACCTGCTAATGATCTTGATAACCCACAAACTAAGAATAAGAGATATGATAAAAGAGACTTCATTGCTAGGAAATATGGTAGAGAAAGAGAACCATGGGTTCAGAAACCCATGCTCTTTCCTCCTAAACCATCCAGGAAAAAGGATGATGAGGACTTTGAGCGCTTTTCTGAAATGCTTAGACCTATCTTTTTACGTATGCGCTTGACTGATATTTTGAAAATGTCTCCTTATGCTAAGTATATGGAAGATATTGTGACAAATAAAATAAAGATACCGGAAGCTGAGATTTCCACCATGCTTGCTAATTGTACTTTTAAAGGTGGAATACCTAAGAAATTAGGATATCCCGGAGTACCTACTATACCATGCTCTATTAAAGGAAATTATGTTAAAAGTGCTTTATGTGATCTTGGAGCTGGTGTTAGTGTTATGCCTTTCTCTTTATACCGTAGACTTGATTTGAATAAGTTGACACCTACTGAAATCTCTTTGCAAATGGATGATAAATCAACTGCTCTGCCTATCGGTATTTGTGAGGATTGATGGGGAACATTGCATGGGAAACAAAAAAATTCCTACGTACACGCAAGATCTATCCATGGTGATGAGCATCTACGAGAGGGAGAGTGGATCTACGTACCCTTGTAGATCGCCAAACGGGAAGCATTAAGAAATGTGGTTGGTGTAGTTGAACGTCTTCGCAATCCAAATCACCAAGCGTCCCGCGATCCAATCACGACCCGTCCCGATAAAGCACCGAACGAACGGCACCTCCGCGTTCAGCACATGTACAGCTTGATGAGGATCTCCGCCTTCTTGATCCAGCAAGAGGGAGCAGAGAGGTAGACAAGTTCTGCGATAGCATGACAGTGCCGTGGCGATGGTGGTGGAGCAATTCCGGCAGGGCTTCGCCTAAGCACTGCAGAAAACCGATCTAGGGGAGAAACTATGCACTAGAGGAACGGGTAGCATGTGGCTGAAAATCAAGTGCCAAAAAACCTAAAACCTCTAGTATATATAAGAGGAAGAGAGGAGGAGGCTTGTCCCAAGGACCAAGCCATCTAGGCTTCGGCCGAACCAAGGAGGAGAGGAGGATTCCTCCTCCAATCCTAGTAGGACTAGGACTCCTCCTTATTTTGGTCTTTTTGCCCTTTCCACCTTTTTCTCTTTGGGCTTATCTTCCCAGCCGCATAAGCCTTATGTGGAATTCCACCAGCCCACTAAGGGCTGGTATTCACTCTCCCACAGCCCATGTAGCCTCTTGGGTCGAAACACCCCTCCCGGTGGTCTCTCGGTACACTACCGGCACTCTCGGTACACTACCGATGAGCCCGAAACTTTTCTGGCGACCAAAATAGGACTTCCTATATATCAATATTTACCTCCGAACCATGCGGGAGCTCTTCATGACTTCCGGGGTCTCATCCGGGACTTTGAACAACCTTCAGTAACCACCACACATAACTCTAGACTACCGAAATGTCACCGAACCTTAAGTGTGCAGACCCTGCGGGTTCGAGAACTATGTAGACATGACCGAGACACCTCTATGGTAAATAACCAATAGTGGGAAATGGATGCCCATATTGGTTCTAGATCTTTATCGGTCGAACCTCTATGTCAAGGATTCAGTTAATCCCGTATGATGTTCCCTTTGTTCTTCGGTAAGTTACTTGCCCGAGATTCGATCATCGGTATCTCCATACCTAGTTCAACCTCGTTATCGGCAAGTCTCTTTACTCGTTCCGTAATACAAGATCCCATGAATAACACTTAGTCACATTGCTTGCAAGGCTTATTGTGACATTCTATTACCGAGTGGGCCCTGAGATACCTCTCCGTCACACGGAGTAACAAATCCCAGTCTTGATCCATGCCAACCCAACAGACACCCTCGGAGATACCTCTAGACAACCTTTATAGTCACCTAGTTACGTTGCGACGTTTGATACACACAAGGCACTCTAGCGGTGTCCGTGAGTTGCATGATCGCATGACCATAGGAACATATAATTGACATGCAGAAAACAGTAGCAATAAACTGACACGATCATATGCTACGTTTGTAATTTGGATCTTGTCCATCACATCATTCTCCTAATGATGTGATCCCATTATCAAATGACATCACATGTCAATTGCTAGGAAACCTTGACCATCTTTCATCAACGAGCTAGTTCACTAGAGGCATACTAGGGACAAAGTGTTGTCTATTTACCCACACATGTAATGTGTTTCCAATCAATACAATTATAGCATGGATAATAAACGATTATCATGAACAAGGAAATATAATAAGGAACACTTTATTTATTGCCTCTAGGGCATATTTCCAACAGTCTCCCACTTGCACTAGAGTCAATAATCTAGTTCACATCACTATGTGATTTACATTGTAATGAATCGAACACCCATGCAGTTCTGGTGTTGATCATGTTTAGCCCTTGGAAGAGGTTTAGTCAATGGGTCTGCAACATTCAGATATGTGTGCACTTTGCAAATATTTATGTCCTTCTCCTCGATGTAATCGTGGATGGAGTTCAAGCGTCGCTTTATGTGTCTGGTCCTCTTGTGAAATCTTGGTTCCTTGGCCAGAGCAATGGCACCAGTGTTGTCACAGAACAGATTCATTGGATTCAGTGCACTGGGCACTACTCCAAGATCTATCATGAACTGCTTCATCCAGACACCTTCCTTCGCCGCCTCTGAGGCTGCGATGTACTCTGCTTCGCACGTAGAATCGGCTACCACGCTTTGCTTGGAACTGCACCAGCTTACCACTCCCCCGTTGAGAATAAATACGTATCCGGTTTGTGACTTAGAGTCATTCGGATCAGTGTCAAAGCTTGCATCGACGTAACCCTTTACGACGAGCTCTTTATCACCTCCATAAACGAGAAACATTTCCTTAGTCCTTTTCAGGTACTTAACGATATTCTAGACCGCCGCCCAGTGCTCCATTCCAGGATCACTTTGAAACCTTCTGGCCATACTTATGGAAAGGCTGACATCGGGTCTTGTGCATAGCATTGCATACATGATAGAGCCTATGGCTGAAGCATAGGGGATGACACTCATCTTTTCTCTATCTTATGTAGTCACTAGGCATTGAGTCTTACTCAACTTCACACCTTGTAACACAGGCAAGAACCCCTTCTAGGACTGATCCATTTTGAACTTCTTCAAAACTTTATCAAGGTATGTGCTGTGTGAAAGTGCTATTAAGCGTCTCGATCTATCTCTATAGATCTTAATGCCTAATATGAAAGCAGCTTCTCCTAGGTCCTTTATTGAAAAACTCTTGTTCAAATATTCCTTCACGCTTTCCAGCATTTCTATATTATTTCCAATCAGCAATATGTCATCCACATATAATATTAGAAATGCTATAGAGCTCCCACTCACTTTCTTGTAAATACAAGCTTCTCCATAAACTTATATAAACCCAAATGCTTTGATCACCTCATCAAAGCGCTTATTCCAACTCCGAGCTGCTTGCACCAACCCATAAATGGATCGTTGGAGTTTGCAAACTTTGTTAGCATTCTCTGGATTGACAAAACCTTCTGGTTGTATCATATACAACTCTTCCTCAAGGAAACCGTTGAGGAACGCTGTTTTGACATCCATCTGCCAAATTTCATAGTCAAAATAAGCAGCTATTGCCAACATGATTCTGACAGACTTAAGCATCGCTACGAGTGAGAAGGTCTCATCATAGTCAACTCCTTGAACTTGTGAAAAACCCTTTGCCACAAGTCGAGCTTTATAGACGGTGACATTACCGTCCGCGTCCGTCTTCTTCTTAAAGATCCATTTGTTCTGAATGGCTTTCGCCCTTCAGGTAATACTTCCAAAGTCCATACTTTGTTTTCATACATGGATCCCATCTCGTATTTCATGGCCTCTAACCATTTCTCGGAATCCAGGCCCATCATCGCTCCTCCATAGCTCGTAGGTTCATTGTTGTCCAACAACATGACCTCCAAGACAGGGTTGCCGTACCACTTAGGAGCAGTACGCGCCCTTGTCGACCTACGAGGTTCAATAGTAACTAGATATGAAGCTTCATGATCATCATCATTAACTTCCTCTTCAACTGTCGTAGGTTCCACAGAAACATCTTTCTGCGCTGCGCTACTTTCTGGTTGAAGTAAAGGTTCAATAACCTCATCAAGCTCTATTTTCCTCCCACTCAATTCTTTCGAGAGAAACTCTTTCTTGAGAAATGTTCCGTTCTTAGCGACAAACACTTTGCCTTCAGATATGAGATAGAAGGTATACCCGACTGTCTCTTTCGGGTATCCTATGAAGACGCATTTCTCTGCTTTGGGTTCCAGCTTTTCAGGCTGAAGCTTTTTGACATAAGCGTCACATCCCCAAACTTTAAGAAACGACAACTTTGGCCTCTTGCGAAACCATAGTTCATATGGCGGCGTCTCAACGGATTTTGATGGTGCCCTATTTAAAGTGAATGCAGTTGTCTCTAATGCATAACCCCAAAACGATAGTGGCAAATCAGCAAGAGACATCATAGAACGCACCATACCTAATAAGGTTCGATTACGACGTTCGAACACACCATTCCGCTGTGGTGTTCCAGGCGGTGTCAACTGTGAAACAATTCCACACTATCTTAAGTGACTACCAAACTCATAACTCAGATATTCACCTCCTCGATCAGATCGCAGGAATTTAATCTTCTTGTTACGATGATTCTCATCTTCATTGTGAAATTGCTTGAACTTTTCAAACATTTCAGACTTGTGTTTCATTAAGTAAATATAACCATATCTACTTAAGTCATTAGTGAAGGTGAGAAAATAACAATATCCACCACGCGATGTAACATTCATTGGACCGCACACATCAGTATGTATGATTTCCAATAAGTCACTTGCCCGTTCCATTGTTCTAGAGAACGGCATTTTAGTCATCTTGCCCATGAGGCATGGTTCACGTGTGTCAAGTGATTCAAAATCAAGTGACTCCAAAAGTCCATTGGCATGGAGCTTCCTCATGCGTTTTACACCAATATGACCTAAACGGCAGTGCCACAAGAAAGTGGTACTATCATTATCAACTCTACATCTTTTGGCATCAATGTTATGAACATGTGTATCATCACTATCAAGATTCAATATGAATAAACCCCTCACATTGGGTGCATGACCATAAAATATATTGCTCATATAAATAGAACAACCTTTATTCTCTGATTTAAATGAGTAACCGTCTCGCAATAAACAAGATCCAGATATAATGTTCATGCTTAACGCAGGCACTAAATAACAATTATTCAGGTTCATCACTAATCCCGATGGTAATCAAAGAGAGAGCATGCCGATGGCGATCACATCAACCTTGGAACCATTTCCCATGCGCATCGTCACTTCATCCTTTGCCAGCCTTCTTCTATTCCGTAGTTCCTGTTTTGAGTTGCAAATGTGAGTAACCGAATCGGTATCAAATACCCAGGCACTACAACAAGAGCTAGTAAGGTACACATAAATAACATGTATATCATATATACCTTGTTTGTCGATGGTCGCCTTCTTGTCAGCCAGGTACTTGGGGTAGTTCCGCTTCTAGTGACCAGTTCCCTTGCAATAAAAGCACTCAGTTTCTGGCTTGGGTCCATGCTTGGGCTTCTTTACAGGAATAGCAACTGCTTTGCCATCCTTCTTGGTTTTACCCTCCTTGCCCTTGCCCTTGCCATTCTTCTTGAAACTAGTGGTTTTATTGACCATAAACACTTGATGTTCTTTCTGGATTTCAGACTTAGCGACTTTTAGCATCGCAAACAGCTCAGCGACTGACTTGTTCATCACGTGCATGTTATAGTTCATCACAAAGCTCTTGTAACTAGGTGGCAGTGATTGAAGAACTCTGTCAGTGATCGCCTCTGTCGGAAGGGCAATTCCCAACTCTGCTAGATAATTCGAATACCCAGGCATTCTGAGTATATGCTCACTGATAGACCCGTTCTCCTCCATTTTGCAAGCATAGAACTTATCGGAGGTCTCATACCTCTCGATCCGGGCATTCTTCTGAAAGATAAACTTCAACTCCTGGAACATCTCATATGCTCCATGACGTTCAAAACGTCTTTGAAGTCCCGGTTCTAAGCCATACAATATTGCACACTGAACTATTGAGTAATCTCCAGAACGTGCCTCCCAAGCGTTCTTAACGTCTTCAGATGACATGTCTTCTGGTTGGTCACCAAGCGATGCATCAAGGACATATGATTTCTAGGAAGCTGTGAGGATAATCCTCAGATTACGGGCCCAGTCAACAAAGTTACTTCCATCATTTTTCAACTTAGCTTTCTCTAGGAATGCATTAAAATTCAGGGATGCTACTGCGCGAGCCATTGATCTACAAGATAAATATGCAAAGGTTACTTAGACTATTGTTCAAGATAATGAGTTTAGTTAATCAAATTACTAAAGCTCCCACTCAAATTGACATCCCTCGGGTCATCTGAGTGTCACATGATCCAAATTCACCAACTCAAGTCCGATCATCACATGAGTTGAGGTGGTTTCAATGGTGAACGTCATCATGTTGATCATATCTACTATATGACTCATGTTCGACCTTTCGGTCTCTTGTGTTCCGAGGCCATGTCTGTACATGCTAGGCTCGTCAAGTTTAACCCGAGTGTTCTGCATGTGCAACATTGGCTTGTACCTGTTGTATGTGAACGTAGAGTCTATCACACCCGATCATCACGTGGTGTCTCGACACGACGAACTTTCGCAATGATGCACACTTGGGGAGAACACAAATCATCTTGAAATTTAAGTGAGGGATCACCTTATAATACTACCATCGTCCTAAGAAAAACAAGGTGCATAAAAGGATTAACATCACATGCAAATCATAAGTGACATGATATGGCCATGAACTTGTGCTTTTGATCTCCATCTTGAAAGCAACGACATGATCTCCATCGTCACCGGCATGACACCATGATCTCCATCATCTTGATCTCCATCAACGTGTTGCCATTGGGTTGTCGCACCCATCATTCTTCTACTACTATTGCAACTGTTTAGCGATAAAGTAAAGCATTACATAGCGCTTAATGATTGACACGCAGGTCATACAATAATTAAAGACAACCCTATGGCTCCTGCCGGTTGCCGTACTCATCGACATGCAAGTCGTGATATTCTATACAACACATGATCATCTCATACATCACATATATCACATCATGTAATTGGCCATATCACATCACAACATACCCTGCAAAAACAAGTTAGACGTCCTCTAATTGTTGTTGCATATTTTACGTGGCTGCTACGGGTATCCAGCAAGAACAATTCTCACCTTTGCATAAACCACAACGGTGATACATTAGTTGCTTTTCAACCTTCCCAAGGACCCCCTTTGTCGAATCCGATCCAACTAAAGTAGGAGAAACTAGCACCTGCCAGCCATCTATGCAACAAGTTGCAGTTGAGGGAACCGGTCTCACGTAAGCGTACGAGTAATGTTGGTCCGGGCCGCTTCATCCCACAATACCGCTGAACCAAAACACGACCAAGAGAGGAAGCAATCTAAGCGTCAACGCCCACAAACTCTTTGTGTTCTACTCGAGATCTCATCTACACATAGACCTAGCTCATGATGCCACTAATGGGGAACGTTGCATGGGAAACAAAAAATTTCCTACGCACACGCAAGATCTATCCATGGTGATGAGCATCTACGAGAGGGAGAGTGGATCTACATACCCTTGTAGATTGCTAAGAGGGAAGCGTTAAGAAACGTGGTTGGTGTAGTCGAACGTCTTCGCAATTCAAATCACTAAGCGTCCCGCGATCCAATCACGATCCGTCCCGATCAAGCACCGAACGGACGGCACCTCCGCGTTCAGCACACGTATAGCTTAATGAAGATCTCCGCCTTCTTGATCCAGCAAGAGGGAGAGGATAGGTAGACGAGTTCTCCAGCAGCGTGACGGTGCCGTGGCGATGGTGGTGGAGCAATTCCGGTAGGGCTTTGCCTATGCACTGCAGAAAACCGATCTAGAGGAGAAACTATGCACTAGAGGAACGAGTAGCACGTGGCTGAAAATCAAGTGCCAAAACCCCTAAAACCTCTAGTATATGTAAGAGGAAGAGAGGAGTAGGCTTGGCCCAAGGTCCAAGCCATCTAGGCTTCGACCGAACCAAGGAGGAGAGGAGGATTCCTCCTCCAATCCTAGTAGGACTAGGACTCCTCCTTATTTTGGTCTTTTTGCCCCTTTCCACCTTTTTCTCTTTGGGCTTTTCTTCCCAGCCACATAGGCCTTATGTGGGACTTCCACCAGCCCACTAAGGGATGGTATTCACACTCCCACAGCCCATGTAGCCTCTTGGGTCGAAATACCCCTCCCGATGGTCTCCCGGTACACTACCGACACTCCCGGTGCACTACCGATGAGCCCGAAACTTTTCCGGCAACCAAAATAGGACTTCCTATATATCAATATTTACCTACGGACCATTCCGGAGCTCCTCGTGATGTCCGGGATCTCATACAGGACTCCAAACAACCTTCGGTAACCACCACACATAACTCTATACTACCGAAACGTCACCGAACCTTAAGTATGCAGACCCTACGGGTTCGAGAACTATGTAGACATGACCGAGACACCTCTATGGTCAATAACCAATAGCAGGACCTGGATGCCCATATTGATTCCTACATATTCTACAAAGATCTTTATCGGTCGAACCTCTATGTCAAGGATTCAGTTAATCTCGTATGATGTTCCCTTTGTTCTTCGGTATGTTACTTGCCTGAGATTCGATCGTCGGTATCTCCATACCTAGTTCAACCTCGTTACCGGCAAGTCTCTTTACTCATTTCGTAATACAAGATACCATGACTAAAACTTAGTCACATTGCTTGCAAGGCTTATTGTGATGTTGTATTACCGAGTGGGCCCTGAGATACCTCTCCGTCGCACAGAGTAACAAATCGCAGTCTTGATCCATGCCAACCCAACAGACACCCTCGAAGATACCTGTAGATCACCTTTATAGTCACCCAGTTACGTTGCAACGTTTGATACACACAAGGCACTCTTCCGGTGTCCGTGAGTTGCATGATCTCATGGTCATAGGAACATATACTTGACATGCAGAGAACAGTAGCAATAAACTGACACGATCATATGCTACGTTTGTAGTTTGGGTCTTGTCCGTCACATCATTCTCCTAATGATGTGATCCCGTTATCAAATGACATCACATGTCAATGGCTAGGAAACCTTGACCATTTGATCAACGAGCTAGTTCACTAGAGGCATACTAGGGACAAAGTGTTGTCTATTTACCCACACATGTAATGTGTTTCCAATCAATACAATTATAGCATGGATAATAAACGATTATCGTGAACAAGGAAATATAATAATAAACACTTTATTTATTGCCTCTAGCGCATATTTCCAACAAGGATGTACCTTTCGTAGTTGCAAATGCTACTGTCTTGAGGGACTTTGTTATTCTTGATATTCCCAAGGACGATAGTATGCCGATCATCCTTGGTAGACCCTTCTTGAATACTGCAGGGGCTGTTATTGATTGCAACAAGGGCAATGACACTTTTCGTATTAATGGTAATGAGCATATGGTACACTTTCCGAAGAAACAACTTCAAGTTCATAGTATCAACTCTACTGAAAAAATTCCAACAATTATTATTGGAGACTTTGAGTTCCCTCTTCCTACTGTCAAGAAGAAATATGATATACTTATTGTTGGGGAAATGCATATCCCCATTGAGGTAACTTAGTGTTATTCGAAAACTCTTCGGTTTCATGTCATTCAAAAGAAGTTCGTTAATAAGACTTGATCAACCTTATTGATGGATTCCTTTTGAGGAGCATGAGATGGATGAATTTAGAAAGCACAACTTCCTACACATAACTTTTACTTTCTGTTACCTAGACGAAATTAAGTAAAATTGGCACTATTTTTCTGTTTTTTGAGTTCTCCGTGCAATAGAAAAATGACCTAAAAATAAAAGTTCCCGAAATCCCGTGAAAATTTACTATGATTTATTCTGGATTATTTACGAATTTTTGGCACTGAGAATGCATCAGGGGGCTGCACCAATCGGCCACAAGCCTGCAGGGCGCGGCCACCCCCCTGGTCGCGCCTAGCAAGCTTGTGGGTCCCACATGGCCCCCCTTCACTTATTCTAGCACACATTCACTTCATCTCCTCCCAGAAAAAATCCCACCATTGCTCAAACCCGTGTTCTAGCTCATCTTGCTGCCATTTTCGATCTCCTTGCTCAAAGCTCCATTTGCAAAATTGTTTTAGGGGATTGCTTTCCGGTATGTGACTCCTCCAATGGTCCAATTAGTTTTTGTTTTAGTGCCTTATATATTGCAAATTTTTGTTGCTGTGGTTACCTTGTTCTTGAGCTTGCGTGTCAAAATTTTATGGTCCCAAATAGTTTTGATGCATGATATGGTCACTAGGCACTTGAGGGAGTAGTTGCTATGAGTTTTGTTGAGTTTTGTGCACCTTTATTTTCACTCACTAAAAATTTCAGAATTTTTCAGAAATGTTGAGAAGGTTACTAAGAGGATCTTCAAGCCGGGGTTCTAAGGAAGATGAAAATGAAATGAAGGAGAAACCCAAATACAATCTTCCTCGCGTCGCAGAGATCCGACCATGTGAATGGCCGTGTGACACATTCTTGAGGGCGTCCGGAATTTATAAATATTTCTATTATTTGGCTGAGAATGCAGGCATCACCGACTTCCTCAACGATAAGTGTGACCAGTATCTCTTGCTCACTAATACCTTTGTGCAAAATTTTCACTTTCATCCTAGGGAAGACCCTCCTACAGTAGAATTTCATTTATATGATGTGTCTAAGAAAATGAATCTTTATGATTTTTGCAAAGTTTGCAAGGTACTCTATGAGGGAAGCATCAGGGAACCACGTCCTCGAGACATGGAAGATTTTATTGCCTCGGTCACTGTAGGAGAAGACAGAGGCGTGTCAAAGGCAAGAGCAGCTAGTTTACATTTTCTTGTGCTACGCTATTGTTCATTATTTGTGGGAAGATGTTTAGTTGGTCGCTGGGAGAGTGGTAGCCTTAGTGCTCCTGACCTTGCTATTTTGTGCCATGCTTTACTTGTTGATAGAACTTTTAGTCTGGGCGCTATGGTGGCCCAACGGTTGAACACCAACTGTTCGAAGGGGCCCATATTCGGAAGTATCTATGCATCTCGTTTAGCTAAACATTTTGAGATACCCATTAGGCTTCACGAGAAAGATGAAAAGCTGATACCCGCGAAGTTTTTAGATTATGACCGTATGGTAGCCCATGATTTTATTAAGAAGAATGATGATAGGAGGCTGCTTTACAACTTAGTATTTAGTCAGGGTACTTGTGAGATTATTACCCTACCTGCTTCTTCTCTATTCGATATTCATTCAGGGAGGTACGCTGCTATGCCCGATGACATCTACCAATATTGGGGTTTGGATCAACCCCGAGCACCTGAGTCGGCACCAGCTCTGGATCCATATCAGACCCCGGTTTTTCAGTGGGAGCCACAAGAGGTCGCTAACCAGTGGAACCCTCAGTGTCCTCTGGATTATCTCGGAGAAGGTTATTTCCAACCAGGGCCCTAGACCAACTTAGGCCAAAAGCCTAAGCTTGGGGGAGTACGTATTTCTCACCGACATTACATTCATGCTCACACACTTATTTCAGTTGTCGGTGTTCATACTTTTTCATTGTAGTATCCATGGTAGTTTAATTCTTGTATTGCTTTCTTCTTGTGTGTTTAATAAACTTTGAGAAAAATACAAATAAATTAGTTCTAGCTTTATTTCCTAGTTCCTTAGTTATAGCATTAAAGAGAAAACCCAAAAAGATTTCTCGTTCTTCTTTTTGCTTGTTGGGAGCTTTCCCGTGTAAATAATTTTCCTTTCTTTTCTTTGGTCCATAAGGAGAAGACCACGATGACATGTTGAGTGGCTCTCATATGCACTATTGTTTATCTTATAAAGAGCCCATATTGCCTCGTCTTCTCCTTTGGTTTATTGTTTGCAGATTCCAGCTTAGTCCAATGCACGTGCACTCTTATTATTATTCACATAGTTCGGTCGTGCAAGTGAAAGGTAATAATAACAATATATGGTGAACTGACTGAGATGGAGAAAAGGCTGGTATGAACTCAACCTATCTTGTTTTTGTAAATATGATTAGCTCATCGTTCGGAATTCAGCACATTATGGGTTGAACATGTTTGCAATAACAATTAGAGATTATAGTTATTCATGCCATGCTTAATTAGCTAAGAGTGGATAATGGTTCGTCTTGAGTGCCAACATGCGCATTAAAATGGTTGTGATGTAGTATGATAGAATGGTATCCTCTTCTGGGTGATTCAAGTGGCTTGACTTGGCACATGCTTACGCATGTAGTTCGAACAAATCAACATATCCTCCACGATATTTACGTTCATAGTGAATTATATCCTACTCATGCTTGCATTCAATGTTGGTTAATCTCAAGGCATGTTAATGATTGTGTTTCTCTCTAGTTGGTCGCTCCCCGGTCTTTTGCTAGCCTTCACTTATACTATCAGGATTACTGCTTGTGCATCCATCTCAATAAACCCAAAGTTGTTCTATATGAGTCCACCATATCTACCTATATGCGGTATTTACCTGCCGTTCCAAGTAAATTTGCATCTGCTAAACTTTAAACCTTCAAATAAACCTTCTGTTTTGTATGCCCAAATGCTCATGTGGCGACTGGGGCCTGTCAGTATCTTCCATGCTAGGTGGGTTATTCTCACGATATGTGTTGATTCACTATTATTCACCAGAAAGTGGCTGGTAATTGCGATGCCCAGTTCCATGCTCGAAATAAAAAAATATAATTAAACAAAACTCCCCCAGGAATGTGTTTGTATGGACGGTACCCATGAATTCGGCTCGCCGTGGAGTGTGACTGATTGGTGGAGGGGGAGTAAAAACTTTACCATTCTGTTTGGGAACCGCCTATAATGTATCTAGCATGGAAGATATTGAAAACCTCTTGGTCGTTATGTGAGCAACGAAAGCATACCGCTCCAAAATCATTACCTATCTCTGTTTTACAAAGCTTGAGCTCTGGCACCTCTGCAAATCAATGCTTCCCTCTACAAAGGGCTTATCTATTTACTTTATTGTTGGCCCATCATCCTCTTACAAAAGGCACCAGTTAGAGAGGACCATTGTCATTTGTATGCCTTCCTATTAATTGATGTTGAGTGTGAGCATGACTGGATCTCTCTCACCATGAATTACAATGTTTAGTCAGTCCTTGTTCTCCATAGGTGCTCTGCATTTATGTTTTGTGATCTCAAAAAGGGCTAGTGAGATACCATTATGTCATATTGTATAATGATTGTTTTGATAAATTTTTGTCATCTGAGACTTGTTATTATTGCTCGCTAGTTGGTTATGCCATTGACATGAGTAAATGTGAGACCTAAATGTTATTGTAAATGTGGTTAGTTTATAATCTTTGCTGAAAATCTGAACATAAGTTAGACATGTTTACAACAGCAAGATCAAACAGAGTTTGTAAAAGTTTTTCTTTATCACTTTCAGTTTATCAACTGAATTGCTTGGGGACAAGCATAGGTTTAAGCTTGGGTAGTTGATACGCCTCCAACGTATCCACTTTTCCAAACTCTTTTGCCCTTGTTTTGGACTCTAATTTGCATGATTTGAATGAAACTAACCCGGACTAACGTTGTTTTCAGCAGAATTGCCTTGGTGTTATTTTTGTGCGGAAATAAAAGTTCTCGGATCATCCTGAAAATTTACGAGGAATATTTTTGGAATTAATAAAAAATACCGGCGCAAGAATTAACCAGAGAGGGGCCACCAGTAGGCCACAAGCCTGCTAGCCACGGCCACCCCCCTAGTCGCGCCGAGCAGGCTTGTGGGGCCCCCGTGGCTCCTCGGACCTCCTCTCCAGCTTCATATAACCCTATTTGTCGAGGAAAAAAATCAGAGAGAAGAGTTCATCACGTTTCACGATACGGAGCCACCACCATCACCAGTTCTTCCTCAGGAGACCAGATCTGGAGTCCGTTTTGGGCTCCGGAGAGGGGAAATCGACGCCTTCGTCATCACCAGCCATCCTTCATCACCAATTCCATGATGCGCCCCACTGTTCGTGAGTAATATCATCGTAGGCTTGCTAGACGGTGAAGGGTTGGATGAGATTTATCATGTAATTGAGTTAGTTTGGTTAGGGTTTGATCCCTAGTATCCACTATGTTCTGAGATTGATGTTGCTATGACTTTGTTATGCTTAATGCTTGTCACTAGGGCCCGAGTGCCATGATTTCAGATATGAACCTATTATTTTTTTCATGAATATATGTGTGTTCTTGATCCTATCTTGCAAGTTGTAGACACCTATTACGAGTTATGATCCGTATCCCCCAGGGTGATAATAACTAGGATTCTTTCCAGTGATTATCGTAGTTTGAGGAGTTCATAATGCTTTGGTCCGGTTCTCTATTAAAAGGAGGCCTTAATATCCCTTAGTTTCTAGTAGGACCCCGCTGCCACGGGAGGGTAGGACAAAATATGTCATGCAAGTTCTTTTCCATAAGCACGTATGGATATATACGTAATACATGCCTACATTACATTGATGAATTGGAGCTAGTTCTGTGTCACCCTATGTTATAACTCTTGCATGATGAATGACATTCGACATAATTATCCATCACTGATCCATTGCCTACGAGCTTTCCATATATTGATCTTCGCTCAGTTACTTTTCCGTTGCTACTGTTACAATCACTACAAACTACTACTATCACTTTGCCACTGTTACCGTTACTTCCATATTACTTTGCTACTGAATACTTTGCTGCAGATATTAAGTCTTGCAGGTGTGGTTGAATTGACAACTCAGCTGCTAATACTCGAGAATATTCTTTGGCTCCCCTTGTGTCGAATCAATAAATTTGGGCTGAATACTCTACCCTTGAAAACTGTTGTGATCCCCTATACTTGTGGGTTATCACTTAACTCATAGTATCATACTTATAATTGTTAGGCTCACTTTCATATTCCGCGTGATTGCCTAAAAATTGCTAAGTAACAATTAAAATTTGTAATTGTACCTATTCACCCCCCCCCTCTTGGGTCGTCTTGATCCTTTCAATTGGTATCAGAGCCTCGTGCTCTATTTGTGTGGCTTAACCGCCCTAGAGCGAGATGAACCCTGATAGGACTCCCCTTGTTGCGGATCCGAAGGATAAGGGCGCGGCTTCCTGGAAGCCAAGTCTTTTACTTTTGAGGATCTGGAACGAGCTCTTGCTAAGCAAAAGGAGGAGCATGATGATTCTCTTGAGGCCTTGGTCCAAATGATATTAGCCACATTAACCACGATGCTTGCACCACTTTCGGGTGGTGCGGCCTCGAGGCCAACTATGCCTACTCCTTCACTTGGCCAATAACCTCCTAGCAATAATCACTCTAGTGTTCCATGTATTTATGCAAGACCTCAAGTTGAGAAACCTAAGTATAATCCTGGAGGAAAACCTCCTTTGCTTGATGAAAGTTCTGATTTTGCTTTGTGGAGAGTTAGTATGCAGGACCAACTTAGGTACGCCAATGATGAAATGTTGGAAATCTTGGAGCATGGCTACAACCCTGTCGACCCGAAGAATCTCACTCCAAGAGAGACATATGACAAGCATCTCAACTACACTACAATCATGTGCATCAGAAAAGGAATGAATGATAAGCAAAGGAGACCCTACATACATATCACAAGTGCCAAGGAATTATGGGACAACATTGTAAGAACCAAGACCGGTACCTCCACTCTCCGGCTTGCTCAGTATGAAATTTCTAAGTTTCAATTGCAAAACTTTTGTATGGAGAAAGGTGAATCCCCCAAGCAGCTCCTTGAGCGTTTCATGACTCTCTCCGCCGACATTGAGTCATGTGACTGTGACAAGACACAAGATGGTTTCAACTTGACTAAGCAGTTTCTCATGGACAAGCTACTTCATGCTCTTGATCCATATCATCACCAAATGGTGTGGGACATAAGACGACATCATGGATTCAAGGAAATGACTCCACATGACATCATATCCACTTTCCAACTATTTGAAGAGTCAAAGGCAAATGCTACAAAAAATCTTGCCATGCATGGTACCTCAGCATCAAAGATCAATCTTGCTTTGAAGGCCAAGCATGTGTGTGAGGAAGAGCAAAGTGAAGAAGAAGATGATGATGAGTATGAAGATGGTGATGGGATTGACTCCAATGAGAGCCCTTCATATGAAGACATTGCCCTCTTTGTCAAGAAGTTTAGCGTGGGAAAATTCAATGGAAGATTCCAAAAGAAGAAAGTGAGAAAATGCTACAACTGTGAAGAAACCAACACTTCTCCAATGATTGCCCTTATGAGAAGAGATAAGATAAATCAAGGTTTCCCAAGACCTTTCCTAAGAATAAGTTTCCAAATCCTATGAACTCCAAGCTCAAGAAAATAGATGGGAAAGCAATGGTTGCTCATGAAGAAACCGATCCAGATGATGTTGGTGGTGTTGCCGGAGTAGCTCAAGATTCTCAAAACACCTTGAGGCTAGTTAACAAGAGTGGTGATGTTGTCACCTACAACTATATGAAATACTACAAGGGCAACGCTCACAAGTGCTTAATGGCACCATGATAGAAGATGGAGAGAACCAAAACTCTCCTGACAAGGTCAAGGTAACCCCATGCTCAAATCCTCCTATTTTCACTCCGTCTACTTCTTGTGATGAGGATCTTGATGTGGAGGATAATAATGATGATGATGATATAGACGATCCTATGATTGCTAAACTAAATAAGTTCATGTGCTCACTTAAAGGAAACAAGCTCACTATGTTTCGTATGCTTATGGAGATGGTGAGTAAGCACATCATTACCATTAAGGAACTCGAAACCCTCGTCACCGAGAAAAAGGAAAAGTATGAAATCCTTGAGCGGAAAGTTCAATACGAGGAAGCACGAAATGATGAACTATGCTTAAAAATTGGTGCAAACATTGATTATCATGCTAAAAAAACTTGCCTCCTTGAAAAAGGTGAAGAACTCTTGCAAGGAGTTGATGAATGACAAAAGTAAGCTTGTGGAATCTCATGCTTCTCTCTCTAAGGATTGTGAGCTTCTATCTGTGTCCCTCAAGACTAAGGAAGAGGAGCTCACTCTTCTTACAAATAGCTTTGAGATGATCAAATTTACTTATCTTGAAACTCTAGCCAAGGCTTACTCTTCACCTATTATCAATGTTGATGCTTGTACTACTAACTCTAGTGGTGACCTAGCATCTATTCTTGACGAAAACCGCTTTCTAAAGGCACAACTCAAGAAAGGTCTTATGACATGTGCTCAAGGACAAAAGAACCTTAATGAGGTGTTGAGACAACACAATGAGGTGTTTGACAAGGAAGGGCTCGGGTTTGACCCAAGCGCAAGCAAGAAGAAGACACCTTCTCACAAGTGCACCACCCCTCTCAAAGAGACATTTTTACATGAAGGGCAGAAGGAGAAAGGTAAGGTTGTGAGTGGGAAGGCCACTAGGGGCATGCCCACTTTCAACAAGCCAAAAGAGTTTGTGCATCCATCGTATGTACTTTGTAAAACAAAGGACGGATAAGTTTATGCGAAATTTGTTGGTCCTCGTAATGCATTCTGGTTTTATGCTATTTGGGTCCCTAAGACCCTTGTGGCTAACTTGAGAGGTCCCATTGCAAAATGGGTGCCTCTAACCAAGTCATAAAATTGTGTGTAGGTTGCTTTCTCTGGTGGAGTCAAATGGGTGATTGATAGTGGATGCACCAACCATATGACCAGAGATAGCAAATTGCTTTTCGACTTCATGGAAGCTATTCAACCATTTATGGGCACTATGTTTGGTGGAGGATCAAAAGGACAGGTACTCGGGTTGGGCAAGGTGGCTATCTCATATGACATGTCTCTTGTAAATGTCATGCTTGTCCAATCCCTTAAATACCATCTGCTTTCCATTTGCCAATTAGCTTCTGTTGGTTATGATACACTATTTGTACTAACGGATGTGAAAGTCTTAAAGAGAGATACTCTCGAAGTGGCATTTGTTGGAGAGTTGGATGGCAACCTTTACATGATTGATTTCTTGAAAGAGAGCACATTCCATGCAACTTGTCTAATGGCCAAGGCCGACAAGGGGTGGCTATGGCATAGTCGGCTAGCCCATGTCGGAATGAGAAATCTTCAAAATCTCTTAAAGGGTAATCACATCCTTGGACTAACCAATGTCTCCTTTGAGAAAGATCGTGTGTGTAGTGCATGCATAGCTGGGAAGCAACATCAATCAAGGCACCCACCCAAGAATATTGTATCTATTTCAAAGCCTTTGGAGCTCCTCCATGTGGATCTTTTTGGGCCTCCTTCATGGGATGGTCTTGGTGGGAAAAAGTATGGACTTGTCATTGTTGATGATTACTCAAGATATACATGGGTGTTTTTCCTCAAGTCCAAGGATGAGACGAAGATCACCTTCATTGATTTTGCCAAGCAAGCCCAACGCAAGTTTGACAAAGAAATCTTGGAAATAAGAAGTGATCATGGCTCTGAGTTCAAGAACTACACCTTGGAAGAATTTCTTAGTGGTGAAGGGATTGAGCATCAATATTCCGCACCCTACACTCCTCAACAAAATGGTGTAGCCGAGAGGAAGAACCGTACACTTGTGGAAATGGCAAGGTCCATGTTGGATGAATACAACTCACCACATAGTTTTTGGGCCGAGGCTGTCAACACCGCATGCCATGCATCAAACCGGCTCTTCCTCCGCACGATATTGGAGAAGACACCATCTGAGCTCCTAACCGGGAACAAGCCAAATGTCAAGTATTTTCGTGTATTTGGGTGCAAGTGTTTCATCCTCAACAAGAGAGAGCGGTTAGGAAAATTTCAATCCAAAACAATTGAGGGGATATTTGTTGGTTATGGATCAAACTCTAATGCCTATAGAGTCTACAACAAATCCAATGTATGTGTTGTAGAAACTTGTGACGTGGTGTTTGATGAATTTAATGGCTCCCATGGGGAGCAAGTTGACCTAAGTTATGTAGGTGGAGAAGATCCCTCTCAAGATATATTGTCCATGGGTGTTGGTGCTCTTCTTCCAATGGAACAAGAACCTCATGATGATGAAGAACAAGATGGAAGTTTCTCTCATCCTCAAGCCACTCAAACACCCATACCTCCACAAGATCCTATTGCTCAAACTATGCCCATTGTTCAAGATCAAGAAGGATAACAAGTCCCTCACCATTATCACATTCAAGAACAATATCATCACCAAGAGAAAGAACAAGAAAGTGCAATCATTGATGATGAACCTCAACAAATGCAACATGAAGAGAGAAGATCATGAAGAAGAAGATCTTCCACCACACATTAATGATCCATATGTTGAGGATGTAGATGATGGAAATGAAGTTGAACCTCGTGAAACCCTAACCTCCATCATGCCATGAGTGGCCAGTCATGTTGATGTTGATCAAATTCTAAACGACATATCATAAGGTAGAGTCACTCGTAAACAATTGACAAACTTTTGTGCCCAGTTTTTGTTTGT
This sequence comes from Hordeum marinum, assembly GCA_022496015.1. Taxonomy (NCBI): domain Eukaryota; kingdom Viridiplantae; phylum Streptophyta; class Magnoliopsida; order Poales; family Poaceae; genus Hordeum; species Hordeum marinum. Next base: position 409,858,665 of record CM039673.1, read on the forward strand.
CTCTAGTGTTGAGCCACTCAAGGTACAAGATGCATTTATGGACAATGATTGGATCATTGCTATGCAAGAAGAGTTGAACAATTTTGAACACAACAAAGTATGGTCATTAGTCAAGAGATCAACTAAGGAACACAATGTCATTGGAACAAAATGTATTTTCAAGAACAAGAAAGATGAGAATGGCGTAATCATCCGCAACAAGGCAAGGTTAGTGGCACAAGGGTACTCACAAGTTGAAGGTTTGGACTTTGATGAGACCTTTGCCCCTATTGCCCGTCTTGAATCTATTCGCATATTACTTGCGTATGCTGATTTCAATGGTTTTACATTACATCAAATGGATGTTAAGAGTGCTTTCCTTAACGGTCCTCTACAAGAAGAAGTATATGTATCACAACCTTCTGGGTTTGTTGATCCCAATCACAAAGACTATGTGTATAAAGTTGACAAGGCTTTGTATGGCCTCAAACAAGCACCTCGTGCTTGGTATGATCATCTTAAGAAGTTTCTACTCGATGATGGCTTTGTGAGAGGGGTGATCAATCCCATGCTTTTTACTAAGAGGGAAAAGGTGATTTGATCTTATGCCAAATCTATGTAGATGACATTGATAATCAACAAGTATAGGGGATCGCAACAGTTTTCGATGGTAGAGTATTCAAACCAAATTTACTGATTCGACACAAGGGGAGCCAAAGAATATTCTCGGGTATTAGAAGTTGAGTTGTCAATTCAACCACACCTGAAAGACTTAATATCTGCAACAAAGTATTTAGTAGCAAAGTAGTATGGAAGCAAAGGTAACGATGGCAAAAGTGACAGTAGCGGTTTTGTAGTGATTGTAACAGTAGCAACGGAGAAGTAACTTAACAAGGATCAATATGTGAAAATCTCGTAGGCAATGGATCAGTGATAGATAATTATGTCGGATGGCATTCATCATGCAACGGTTATAACATAGGGTGACATAGAACTAGCTCCAATTCATCAATGTAATGTAGGCATGTATTCCATATATAGTCATACGTGCTTATGGAAAAGAACTTGCATGACATCTTTTGTCCTACCCTCCCGTGGCAGCGGGGTCCTAATGGAAATTAAGGGATATTAAGGCCTCCTTTTAATAGAGAACCGTACCAAAGCATTAGCACTTAGTGAATACAAGAACTCCTCAAACTACGGTAATCACCGGAAAGAATCCCACTTATTGTCACCCTGGGGATGCGGATCATAACTCATAATAGTTGTCTACAACTTGCAAGATAGGATCAAGAACATATATATATTCATGAAAACGTAATAGGTTCAGATCTGAAATCATGGCACTCGGGCCCTAGTGATAAGCATTAAGCATAGCAAAGTCATAGCAACATCAATCTCAAAACATAGTGGATACTAGGGATCAAACCCTAACAAAACTAACTCGATTACATGGTAAATCTCATCCAACCCATCACCGTCCAGCAAGCCTACGATGGAATTACTCACGAGCGGTGAAGAGCATCATGGAATTGGTGATGAAGGATGGTTGGTGATGACGATGGCATCGATTTCCCCTCTACGGAGCCCAAAACGGCCATAGATCTGCCCTCCCGAGGAAGAACAGGAGGTGGCAGCGGATCCGCATCGTGAAACGCGATGAACTCTTCTCTCTGACTTTTTCTCCATCGATGTGAATATATAGAGTTGGAATTAAGGTCGGTGGATCTGCGGGGGGGCCACAAGACACCTAGGCGCGCCCTAAGGGGCGCCCCTGGCTTGTGGCCAATGGGTGCCCCCCCACTGGTTAATTATTTTGCCAGTATTTTTTATTAATTCCAAAAATATTCTCCATAAATTTTCAGGTCAATCCGAGAACTTTTATTTCTGCACAAAAATAACACCAAGGCAATTCTGCTAAAAACAGCGTCAGTCCGGGTTAGTTCCATTCAAATCATGCAAATTAGAGTCCAAAACAAGGGCAAAAGAGTTTGGAAAAATAGATACGATGGAGACATATCAACGCCCCCAAGCTTAACCCATTGCTTGTCCTCAAGCAATTCAGTTGACAAACTGAAAGTGACAAAGAAAAACTTTTACAAACTCGGTTTGATCTTGTTGTTGTAAATATGTCTAACTAATGTTCAGATTTTCAGCAAACATTATAGACTAACCACGTTCACAATAACATTTAGGTCTCACATTTACTCATATCAATGGCATAATTAACTAGCAAGCAATAATAATAAATCTAGGATGACAACAATTTTGTCAAAACAATCATGATACAATATGATATAATGGTATCTCGCTAGCCCTTTCTAAGACCGCAAAACATAAATGCAGAGCACCCCTGAAGAACAAGTGAAAGGACATGGATGTCGCCTAGAGGGGGGGTGAATAGGCGCTTGAAAATAATTACGGTTTAGGCTTGAACAAATGCGGAATAAAACTATCGTTTAATTAGTCAAGCAAAAAATCTAAAACAACTAGGCTCACCTATGTGCACCAACAACTTATGCTAAGCAAGATAGACAACTAAGTGATAGCAAGATATATAGCAAGAAACAATATGGCTATCACAAAGTAAAGTGCATAAGTAAAGGGGCTCAGGTAAGAGATAACCGATGCACGTGGAGACGATGATGTATCCCGAAGTTCACACCCTTGCGGATGCTAATCTCCGTTCGGAGCAGTGTGGAGGCACAATACTCCCCAAGAAGCCACTAGGGCCACCGCAATCTCCTCACACCCTCGCAAAATGCAAGATGTCGTGATTCCACTAAGGGAACCTTGAGGGTGGTCACCGAACCCGTACAAACAAGGTTGGGGCAATCTCCACAACTTGATTGGAGGCTCCCAACGACACCACGAAGCTTCACCACAATGGATTGTGGCTCCGAGGTGACCTCAAATGCTCGGGGCAATCTCCACAACCTAATTGGAGACCCCGAAGCTTGCCCGGAGCTTTGCACCACAATGATTGAGCTCCGAGGCACCACCAACCGTCTAGGGCGCCAAAGCACCCAAGAGGAACAAGCTCTAGGGTGCTCAAACACCCAAGAGTAATAGCTTCTCAACTTCTCACTTCCACGTATCACCGTGGAGAACTCAAACCTATGCACCAAATGCAATGCCAAGGGAACACGGAGTGCCCAAGTCCTTCTCTCCCAAATACCAACAAAGAAACTAATGCTAGGGAGGGAAATGAGAGGAAGAACGAAGAAGAACACGAAGAACTCCTAGATCTAGATCCAAGGGGTTCCCCTCACTTAGAGGAGAAAGTGATTGGTGGAAATGTGGATCTAGATCTCCTCTCTCTTTCCCTAAAGAACTAGCAAGAATCATTGGAGGGATTTAGAGTTAGCAAGATCGAATAAGGTCAACAATGGGGGAAGAACACGAGCTCAAAAGATAAGATCCATTGGAGAAGAAGACCCCCTTCTATAGGTGGGGAAAAATCTAACCATTATCCTCACAGCCCGCACAGAGCGGTACTACCGCTCCAAGGAGCGGTAATACTGCTAGGGCGGTCGTAACCCTTTGAAAAACAACACTGAGGAGGCAAAAGGCTAGTAGAACCGCTGGAGTGGTACTACCGCTCGTCCTCACGGTACTACCGCTATGGATAGCGGTACTACCGCGACGGGTAGCGGTACTACTGCTTGCGAGCGGTACTAAAAAATTACATCCGTGCCTACCACGGTTGTAAATAACATGAGATTTTGGTCCAGAGCGGTAGTACCGCTCTTGGAGCCATGGTAGTACCGCTCCGAAGCGGTAGTAAAAAATTACATCCGCTCTAGCTGCGGCAGTACCGCTGCAACCTTTTAAGAACACCAAAATTGCCACAACTTTTGCAAACGGACTCGGAATTCAATGAAACAAAGTTTGTTGGAAAGCTAATGACATTTTCTAACACAATATTTATTGAAATATCAATAAGAATCAAATGATAAAATTCCCATAAGAAAATGGTGAGAACCTTTCCTCAAATAAGACCGATAAAACTTCCAACACCGAAAACGCAATAGACGAAGCATATGAAATCCGTTTTCGATGTACTAGAGCTTGTCAAGAAGATAACCACAAGATCAATAACCCACATAGAGAAAAGCCAACCAAGAACCAAGAAATGTGATGATGCCAAGAATGCAATGGCTTGAGCTCTCAACGAACGATACGATCAAGCTACTCACTTGAGAGCCCCCTTGATAGTATGGCAATTGATCCTATAACCCGGTCTCTCAACTACCACCATGAGACCGGTAAAATAGAAAACCCTATCAAGGTCAAACCTTAGCCTTGCGCATAGTCCACTTGATCTAGATGATGACGATCTTGACTTCCTCAAGATGGACCACATTTCTTGATTGCGTTGGCTTGATGAAGACTAGATGATTGCTCCCCCATACTCCACTCTAGGTGAGACACTCTTCGGCACATCTTCACAAGTCCATTGTCACCACAATGAATGGCGAGCCTCAAGCATGATCTCTCCGTGATGCTTCACTTGATCTTGCACATCGCAACCTTGATGACGATCTCCACTTGATGTCATCTTCCATGGGATGTATGGGATCTGCCTCTTGATGCAAGCCCATGGAAATATACCTAACCCCACAAAGAACTCTCACGTAGACCATGGATTAGTACACAAAGCGTAATGGACAATGCTTACCACACCATGGGATCACTTGATCCCTCTCAGTACATCTTGTACGCTTTGTGTGTTGATCAACTTGATTCACTTTTTGACTTAGTATTGATCAACCTTGTATCTTAGCTTCTCTCTTCATAAAGGTGATGTCTTGAAGGTAAACATGAATGCTTACACAATCTTATTCTTCTAGACTTGCTTGCAATAAGCTCAACTCCCACATGACCAATCTTTGGATAAACCTTGAATTCCACCTTGGTCACCATATAAACTCCTTGAAACCCAACAGATGGACTTAAATAAGTGTCTATGGACAAATCCTTCGAATATAACTCAAGGCAACCATTAGTCCGTAGGGGTGTCAGCAATTACCCAAAACCACACATGGAGAAATGTGCTCTTACAACAAGGACTGACTAGAAATTGTAATTCATGGTAAAAGAGATCCAGTCACAATCATACTCAATATCAATTAATAACAAAGCATACAAATTATGGTGGTGCTCTCTAACTGGTACTTTTTATAATAGGAGGATGGCTCAACAGTAAAGTAAAATAGGTAAGCCCTTCGCAGAGGGAAGCATTGATTTGTAGAGGTGCCAGAGCTCGATCTTTTAAAATAGGGATGAATAATAATTTTGAGCGGTATGCTTTCATTATCGACGTAAAAACCAAGAGATTTCACCATCTTCCATGCTAGATACATTATAGGCGGTTCCCAAACAGAATGATACAGTTTTTACTCCCCCTCCACCAATCAAACACACTCCATGGCTGGCCGAATCCATGGGCACCGTCCATACAAACAATAATCCTGGGGGCCTTTTGTTTCATTATATTTTGATTTGATTTTTGAGCATGGAACTGGGCATCCCGAATACCAGCCACTTTCTCGTGAATGATAGTGAATCAACACATATCGTGAGAATAACCCACCTAGCATGGAAGATACTGACCGCCCCCAGTCACTACATGAGCAATTCAGGCATACAAAATAGAATATTATTTGAAGGTTTAGAATTTGGCACATGCAAATTTACTTGGAACAGCAGGTAAATACCACATATAGGTAGGTATGGTGGACTCAGATGGAACAACTTTGGGTTTAAGGAAGTGGATGCACAAGCAGTATTCCCACTTAGTACAAGTGAAGGCTAGCAAGAGACTGGGAAGCGACCAGCTAGAGAGCAACAATAGACATAAACATGCATTGACATTAACTAACATTGAATGCAAGCATGAGTAGGATATAAATCACCATGTACATAAATATCGTGGAGGCTATGTTGATTCTGTTTCAACTACATGCATGAACATGTGCCAAGTCAAGCCACTTGAATCATTCAAAGGAGGATACCATCCTACCATACTACATCACAACCATTTTAAAATGCATGTTGGCACTCAAGGCAAACCATTATACACTCTTAGCTAATTAAGCATGGCATGAGTAACTATAATCTCTAATTTTCATTGCAAACATGTTTCATTCATAATGAGTTGAATCCAGAACGATGAGGTAATCATATTTTAAAAACAAAATAGGTCGAGTTTGTACCGGCTTTTCTCAATCTTAATAACTTCATCATATATCGTCATTATTGCCTTTCACTTGCATGACCGAATGGTGTGGATAATAATAAGAGCGCACGTGCATTGGACTAAGCTGGAATCTGCAAACAATAACTCAAGGGAGAAGGCAAGGTAATATGGGCTCTCTGATAGATAAACAATGATGCATATGAGAGCCACTCATCATTTTCATTGTGGTCTTCTCCTTACGACCCAAAGAAAGAAATTTCAAAACAAGAACGAGGAAAACTATTTACACGGGAAAGCTCCCAATAAGCAAAAGAAGAATGAGAAATCTTTTTGGGTTTTCTTTTAATGCTACAACTAAACAGACTAGAAGGTAAGTCTAGAACTATATTTTTGGATTTTCTCAAGGTTAATTAAGCACACAAGAAAAAAGTGGAAAGAATAAATAAACTACCATGGATGGTACAATGAAAAAGTATGAGCACCGACTACTAAGATGAGTGTGTGAACATGAATGTAATGTCGGTGAGAAATATGCACTCCCCCAAGCTTAGGATTTTGTCCTAAGTTGGTCTATGGCCATGGATGAAAATAACCATCTCTTGGATACCCCGGAGGGTCCTGAGGGTTCCACTGGTTGGCGAGCTCTTGTGGCTCCCACTGAAAAACTAGATCCTGATACGGATCAAGGGCTGGTGCCAGCTCAGGTGCTGGGGGTTGCGATAGACCCAATATATGTAGATGTCCTCGGGCATAATAGTGTACCTGCCTGAATGAATATCGAACAAAGAAGAAGCAGGCAGGGTAATAACCTCACAAGTACTTTGACTACATACTAAGTTGTAAAGCAACCTCCTATCATTATCCTTCCTAATAAAATCATTTGTTACCATACTGTCATAGTCTAAATATCTTGTAAGTAGAGGCATTTCCTCAAGCCTAATGGGTATCTTAAAGTGTTTGGCTAGACAGGATGCATAGATAGCTCCGAATATGGGGCCCTTCTAATGGTTTAAGTTCAACCGTTAGGACACCATAGAGCCCAGACTAAAAGTTCTATCAACAAGTAAAGCTTGGTGCAGGATGGCGAGGTTGGGAGCACTGAGGCCTCCACTCTCCCCATGACCAACTAAACATTTCCCCGCAAATAATGAATAATAGTGTAGAACAGGAAAATGTAAACTAGCTTCTCTTGCCTTTGACACCCCTCTCTCTTCCCCCATAGTGGTTGCGACAATAAAGTCCTTCGTGTCTCTAGGACGTGGTTCACTGATGCTGCCCTCATAAGGTATTTTCCAAACATTGCAAAAATCATAATGTGTCATTTTCTTAGGCACATCATACAAGTAAAACTCTACCATGGGAGGATCCTTACTAGGATAAAAAGTGAAAGTTTTGCACGAATATATTAGTAAGTAGGAGGTACTGGTCACACTTATGGTTGAGGAAGTCGGTGATGCCTGCATTCTCTGCCAAATAATAGAAATCTTCATAAATTCCGTCCACCCTCAAGAATGCATCGCTTGGCCATTCACATGGCCGAATCTCTACGGCGCGAGGAAGATTGTATTTGGACTTCTTCTTCACCTCATTTTCATATTCTTTAGAGTCCCGACTTGAAGAGCCTCTTACAATCTCCTCGTCAGTTCTTTCTTGAAGATCAGTCCCCCAAAACAGTTGTAAGAGCACATTTATCCATGTGTGGTTTTGGTAATTGATGACAATCCATATGGACTAATGGTTTCCTTGAGTTATATTCGAAGGATTTGTCCGCATGTACTTCTTGAAGTCCATCTGTTGGTTTCAAGGATTTTATATGGTGACCAAGGTGGTATTCAAGGTTTATCCAAAGATTGGTCATGTGGGAGTTGAGCTTATTGCAAGCATGTCTTGAAGAAGAAGATTGTGTAAGCATTCATGTTTACCTTCAAGACATCATATTTATGAAGAGAGAAGATAAGATACAAGGTTGATCAAGACTAAGTCAAAAAGTGAATCAAGTTGATCAACACACAAAGCGTACAAGATGTACAAAGAGGGATCAAGTGATCCCATGATGTGGTAAGCATTGTCCATTACACTTTGTGTACTAACCCATGGTCTACGTGAGAGTTCTTTGTGGGGTTAGGTATATTTCCATGGGCTTTCATAAAGAGGCAGATCCCATACATCCCATGGAAGATGACATCGAGTGTAGATCGTAATCAAGGTTGCGATGTGCAAGCTCAAGTGAAGCATCACGGAGAGATCATGCTTGAGGCTTTCCGTTCATTGTGGTGACAATGTACTTGTGAGGATGTGCCTAAGAGTGGCTCACCCATAGTGGATCATGGGGGAGTAATCAACTAGTCTTCATCAAGCCGGCGCAATCAAGAAAGGTGGTCCATCTTGAGGAAGTCAAGATCGTCATCATCTAGCTCAAGTAGACTATGCGCAAGGCAAAGGTTGATAGGGTTTTCTATTTTATCGGTATCATGGTGGTAGTTGGGAGACCAGGTTATAGGATCAATTGACGTACTATCAAGGGGGGCTCTCAAGTGAGTAGCTTGATCGTGTCGTTCATTGAGAGCTCAAACCATTGCATTCTTGGCATCATCATATTTCTTGGTTCTTGGTTATCTTTTCTCAAAGTGGGTTCTTGAGCTTGTGGTTATCCTCGTGACAAGCTCTTGTACATCGAAAACGGATTTCATATGCTTCTTCTATTGCGTTTTCGGTGTTAGAGGTTTTACCGATCTTATTCGAGGAAGGGTTCTCACCATTTTCTTATGTGCATTTTATCATTTTCTTCTTATTGATATTTCTATCAAGATTGTGTTATCCCATGCCGTTAGCTTTCCAACAAACTTGGTTTCATTGAATTCGGAGTCCGTTTGCAGAAGTTGTGGCAGTTTTGGTGTTCTTAAAAGATTGCAGCGGTACTACCGCGGCTACTACCGCTTGTAGCAGATGTAATTTTTTACTACCGCTCCAGAGCATTACTACTGCAGCTACTATCGTGACTACTTCCGCTCTGGACCAAATCTCGTGTTAAGACCAGCGGTGGTAGGCACAGATGTATTTTGTTAGTACCGCTCGCAAGCAGTAGTACCGCTACCCTTAGCGATAGTACCGCTATCCCTAGCGGTAGTATCACTCCTACGGTTCTACTGGACTTTTGCCTCCTCGTTGTTGTTTTTCAAGGGGCTTCCACCGCCCTAGCGGTAGTACCGCTCCCATGAGCGGTAGTACCGCTCTATGCGGGCTATGAGCATAACGGTTGGATTTTCCCCACCTATGAAAGGGGGTCTTCTTCCCCATTGAACCTTATCCTTTGATCTCGTGTTCTTCCCCCATTGTTGACCTTCTTCGAGCTTGTTAACTCGCAATCCCTCCAATGATTCTTGCTAGTTCTTGAGGGAAAAGATAGAGGAGATCTAGATCCACATTTCCGCCAAGCACTTTCTCCTCTAAGTGAGGGGAACCCCTTGGATCTTGATCTTGGAATTCTTTGTGTTATTCTTTGCTCTTCCTCTCATTTTCCTCCCTAGCATTAGTTGCTTTGGTGGGATTTGGGAGAGAAGGACTTGGGCACTCTGTGTGCCATTGCCATTGAATTTGTTGCATAGGTTTGAGTTCTCCACGGTGATACGTAGAAGTGAGAAGTTAAGAAGCTTATTACTCTTGGGTGTTTGAGCACCCTAGAGCTTGTTCCTCTTGGGTGCTTCAGTGCCCTAGACGGTTGGTGGTGCCTCGGAGCTCAATCATTGTGGTGCAAAGCTCCGGGCATGCATCAGGGTCTCCAATTAAGTTGTGGAGATTGCCCCGAGCATTTGAGGTCACTGCAAAAGCCACAGTCCATTGTGGTGAAGCTTCATGGTGTTGTTGGGAGCCTCCAATTAAGTTGTGGAGTTTGCCCCAACCTTGTTTGTATGGGTTCGGTGACCACCCTCAAGGTTCCCTTAGTGGAATCACTGCATCTTGCATTGTACGAGGGCATGAGGAGATTACGGTGGCCCTAGTGGCTTCTTGGGGAGCATTGTGCCTCCACACCGCTCCGAACAGAGATTAGCATCCGGAAGGGTGTGAACTTCGGGATACATCATCGTCTCCACGTGCCTCGGTTATCTCTTACCCGAGCCCCTTTACTTATGCACTTTACTTTGTGATAGCCATATTGTTTCTTGCTATATATCTTGCTATCACTTAGTTGTTTATCTTGCTTAGCATAAGTTGTTGATGCACATAGGTGAGCCTAGTTGTTTTAGGTTTTGTTCTTGACTTATTAAACGTTAGTTTTATTCCGCATTTGTTCAAGCCTAAACCGTAATTATTTTAAAGCGCCTATTCACCCCCCTTTCAACAGTTTCGCAAATGGAGCATTGCACAAGGAGATCGAGAATGGCAGCAAAATGAACTAGAACATGGGCTAGAGCAATGGTGGGATTTTTTTTCTAGAGGAAGACGAAGTGGATGGATGCTGGAATAAGTGAGGGGGCCTACATGGGACCCACAAGCCAGGGGGTGCGCCCAGGGGGTGGGCGCACCTTGTGGGCTTGTGGCCCACTGGTGCAGCCCCCTCATATGTTCTCAGTGCCAGAAATTCTTAATTATTCCAGAAAAATCATACTACATTTTCAGGGCATTTGGAGAACTTTTATTTTCAGGTCATTTTTTTATTGCACGGATAAATCAGAAAACATAAAAATAATAGCATTTTACTTTTTGTAATCTAAATAACAGAAAGTAAAAGTTGGGTACAGAAGGTTGTGCCTCCTAAATTCATCCATGTTCTAAAGTCCGATGGCATTCATCATGTAATGGTTATAACATAGGGTGACACAAAACTAGCTCCAAATCATCAATGTAATGTAGGCATGTATTCCATATATATCCATACGTGCTTATGGAAAAGAACTTGCATGACATCTTTTGTCCTACCCTCCTGTGGCAGCGGGGTCCTAATGGAAACTAAGGGATATTAAGGCCTCCTTTTAATATAGAACCGTACCAAAGCATTAGCACTTAGTGAATACATGAACTCCTCAAACTACGGTTATCACCGAAAAGAATCCCAATTATTGTCACCCTGGGGGATGCGGATCATAACTCATAATAGGTGTCTACAACTTGCAAGATAGGATCAAGAACACATATATATTCATGAAAACATAATAGGTTCAGATCTGAAATCATGGCACTCGCGCCCTACTGACAAGCATTAAGCATAGCAAAGTCATAGCAACATCAATCTCAGAACATAGTGGATACTAGGGATCAAACCATAACAAAACTAACTCGATTACATGGTAAATATCATCCAACCCATCACCAGCAAGACTACGTTGGGATTACTCACAAACGGTGGAGAGCATCATGGAATTGGTGATGAAGGATGGTTGGTGATGACGATGGCGTCGATTTGCCCTCTCTGGCAAAACGGACTTTAGATCTGCCCTCCCGAGGAAGAACAGGAGGTGGCGGCGGCTCCATATCGTGTAACACGATGAACTCTTCTCTTTGAATTTTTCTCCATAGATGTGAATGTATAGAGTTGTAATTGAGGTCGGTGGAGCTGCAAGGGGCCCACAAGCCACCTAGGCGTGCCCTAGGGGGTTGCGCCCCCTGGCTTGTGGCCAATGGGTGGGACCCCTCTGGTTGACTCTTTAGCCGGTATTTTTTATTAATTCCAAAAATATTCTCCGTAAATTTTCAGGTCAATCCGAGAACTTTTACTTCTGCACAAAAATAACACCAAGGCAATTCTGCTGAAAACAACACCAGTCTGGGTTAGTTCCATTCAAATCATGCAAATTAGAGTCCAAAACAAGGGCAAAAGAGTTTGTAAAAGTTGATACGATGGAGATGCATAAGACATCATTTTTGGTTCTCCTAACATTCATTTGTGCAAGATTATTCACTCCAGTGTTAACTTGTTGGTTAAGAAAGGCAAGGCTCCCATTCATGAGGGTGATGATGAGGAGGAATAGGATCTTCATGCTAGGGGTCCACATCATTGAACTCCGCTCTCTCTCATGCTTTTCGTCATGGGGAACCTAGTGATTCCAGGTCTCGGAAGAGCAACAAACTTTGGCGTCTTCTGAAGAACATGTTCTGTCTGCAACAAGATATGCACAGGAAGCAATGGCAGGAGCACAAGTCTATGAAGGAGAGCATGAAGGCCCTTAAGGATGGCCTGCGTGCATCTGGTATGACCATTGCTCATGGTTCTGAGTCTCATGTGACTCCGTTTGATCAATACCAGTCCAAGTTTACTCGGTTTGATGTCGAAGCTGGAAATGAAGCCTCCTCTCATCGCCCTCATGGCCCAGTGACTTCGGGCGAGTCATCCGACGACTCATTTTCTTAGGGGTTGGAGTAGTGCATTCCTCATTTTTCCTTTTTGCCATCTTGATGACAAAGGGGGAGATGTTGTATTGCTTGATAGGGGCGTTGTCTCATCGTTTTATCGTTTACCTATTTTATTTGAACCTTTGTTGAACATTTGCTCTTATTTGCTCCTATTTGAACCTTAGCTTGGTTTCTACCTTAACGTTGTGTGTTTGTTAACTATCTATCCTCGTGTAAGCACTTTATGGGTTACACCGTGTTGCATGGTGTCATACTTCATATTTTTCTGAGAGAGACATCTATCATAATTAACATATCCATATGAAAATCAAGGTTAGTAAATCATTCAATGTCGCTTTATTATCCTTGTGTGGGTAGCACAGTGTGAGGGGGAGCTTCTTTCAAATGTGTCTTTAGTATTCAAGTACAAATCTAATGTAAGGCATAGGTTGTGGGGGAGTTGTTTCCTTTCATTAAAACTACTTTATATTCTACATGCATTGTGTGGTTACCCTCTCAAGCATTATTGTCATCTATGTCAAAAAGGGGGAGACTGAAAGTGCATTATTGCCCTTAACAGTTTTTGACATCTATGACAATTTCATTTGTGTTTCTGACCACATGCTCTAGTGTAAACAACAACGTCCAAATTGAAGTGAAGCATGGATGGTTATTCTCCCTCTACTTGGAAAAAGGAAAAAAGCAGATTGCCATATTGTTATCTTTTCTTTCTTGAGTCCCTAGGGCAGCCACACTATTAAGAGGGGGTGCATCATGAAAAACAACTGGGAATCAACTTCACACACACGTATGATCTAGCACAATCAACTCTTTCATTGGTCCGTTTTACATGGCGCAATGTCTCTGCCGAGGCCGAAACTTTCGGGACGGCCGGAACTTCCAGGAACCAAAAGGTCCGGGAAGCTTCCGGGCCACCCAGAGAAACCGCTCTTTGTGCAATCTCTCTATGTATCCCGGAGCCTTGTCGGACCCTGGCCGGAACTTCCGTTCCCCGGAACTTCCGTGCTGGCCGGAACTTCTGGGCATTGGAACTTCCGTCCCTGTTCTGGCAGCTTCCGGGGTACTCCAGAGAAGGTGCAAACTCTTTGTGTATCCTGGAACCTGCTTGGAACTTCGCTGGAACTTTCAGGGTCTGGAACCTCCGGGCATGGACGGAACTTCCGGTCCTTGCAGGAATCTGGCCCCAACGGCTGGATTCATCCCCACCTATAAATAGTCTTCTTCTCACCCACGAAGATGTTGACGACTCTATTTCTCTCTCCACCATTTTCAGACCTCAATTTCTTGGAGTTCTCCCTCCTTAGCCTACTAAAGCTCTTGATCTTTTGAGGAGTGAAGGAGGAGTGCTTGATCTACACATTGACCAAAGCAAAAGTTGATTCCCCCTTGTTTTTCGTGGTGCATCTTGTTACTCTTGGAGGTTGGAGACTCCTAGGCGGTGGGAGTTATCCGACGAGGAATCGTTCATTGTGGTTACCCCCGGAAAGTTTGTGAGGTTTTGGAGACCACCCCAAGGTCTACCACTGGTGGTTGGGAATCGCCTTCGTGGTGATATCTCAAGGAGAGAATAGGGTGAGCCTTCATGGCGTTGGTGTGCCTTCATGGTAACATCCACCTCTCTAAACGGTGACGTAGCTTCCCTCCAAGGAAGTGAACATCGGCATACATCCTCATCTCTCGGAGTTGCGGTTATTCCTAACCCTAACTCCCTACTTGTGGTTATTTGTCTCTTAGTCTTTACTTATATCATATTGTGCTTGCTTACTCATATACTTGTGGTACTTGTTTACCTTGCTTAACTCTTAGTATCATACTTGCAATTATTAGGCTCACTTTCATATTCCGCATTATTGCCTAAAAATTGCTAAGTAACAATTAAAATTTCTAATTATACCTATTCGCCCTCTCTCTAGGTCCATCTCGATCCTTTCAACATGGACTTGCAAGATGATTGTGAAGACGGCTCTTTGATATGAAGAAGAAACCCAGATTTTCAAGGAGCCACTTCATTAAATTAAGTCGGCTAGTGGAGCAAGCTGGTCCCTTAAGATATTTGTTATTGTTATTTCAGGAGCTTAGCATGGATAAATTCAAGCTAACCTTGGGGCTAATGTCGGGGATATTCCCCACGATTTGACCTGGCCCATCATTTGTCAGCTTATAAATTCACCGTGTTTACCGGGTCAACCTGGACGACAAGGTGTAAGGACCAGTGTGCAGCCCGTGGAAGGCAGCTCATGGAGAGGCCTGGAGGGCCGGCTCACAGAGAAGGCCCAAGCAAAGGAAAGATTCCCTCACAAAGTAAACGAGGCTCAGATTAGGATTCAAGAGAGACTAGTACTAATCCTACTCCTAGTAGGACTCTACATGTAAGCCTACCCCTTCAACCAGGACGGTAAGGTACCCCAAGAGGGACAAGTTCAAGTCATTAGAGATAGACAGATTAGAAACCCTCGAGACTAGAGGTAGCTATTCCGCACCCTTGTCACTGATATCATCATCATCAATACACACAAAGTAGGACGTAGGCTTTTACCTCCATCGGAAGGGCCGAACCTGGGTAAACTTGTGTCTCTCGATTCCGACCAACCCCTCTCAAGCCACCACCTAGTAGCGATGGCCTCACGCCTAAAGTTCTCCCACGAGGACATCTTGCCGTGACAAAACCACGACAGGAACAGTCATTCTACTAGCTTCTGGGAGGACATGTGGCTAGGGGAGACACCACTGGCTATACAATATCCATCTTTGTATAATATTGTGCAACGTAAGGATGCATATGTTGCGACAGTATTACAATCGGTACCTCCAAATATCAGTTTCGTAGGTCAATAGTAGGAGATTGATGGAATGATTGGCTGCATCTTGTCAGGAGGTTGATGGACGTGCATTTTCCTGATGAGTCAGACACCATTCACTGGAAACTTATGATAAACGGTCAGTTTTCAGTAAAATCCATGTATGTTGATTTAATCAACTCTGGTCCAATACCGAGATCGACGCATATTTGGAAAATTAAAGTGGCCTTAAGAATCAAAGTCTTCATGTGGTTTGTTCACAAAGAGGTGACTCCGTCTAAGAACAACTTGGCAAAGCGTAGTTGGGTGGGCAGTCAACGATGTTGTTTTGTGATATGATGAAACTTAAACACCTCTTTCTCAAGTGATCGATGGCTACATTATTATGATGTTCAGTTCATATAGCTTTTAATATCACCCCTCGAGATAGTATTCAAACGTTATTTGGGACGTGGCTAAATGGGGTTGACTCAACTATTGCGACACATATTTGGATAGGTGTATGCGTGCTACTTTGGGCTATATTGAACTACATGAATGATATGATTTTTAACAGAAATACTCGGATTAAATTTTTACGGGTAATCACAGGGCCACTACTTGGATCCGTACGTGGTCGCTACTCATTTCTGCGGAGGCCATGGAGCTTTTGGTTACTGGGTCTACCCGATGGTTGATGGTAGCTCAGGATTTTTACAACCGGTTTGGATGGCGGTCCAACAATAGCTTAGGTGTTTAATCATCTTGACCTATTGTTGTCGGTTGTGGCGATTTACACCCTTTTTGTTTTATTTTATTTACATCTCAGCTCGGACCGAGCTTGTACTCGAACTCGGATTTTTTTTTTGCTTAATAATATGGCCACATGCATCATGTTGATGCAGAGGCCAAGGGTTTTCCGCCTTAAAAATGATATTACTTCCACTAACCACATTATCATCACACCAAAAAATAATTTAGTGCCACATGCACTTTCAGTCGCCATCTCCACCCTCTCTACAATAGTGCATGCATCCACAAACCTTTATAATCCACTATTTGAACATGGTTTTCATGCGATTAATTATTATCCAATGATTTATTGCATTTTTATTATGTCTTAGTATATCCTTTTTGTCTTGTGATGATTGATGATCTATTTTGATGGATATGATGTTGTCCTGTGGTGCCCAACATATGAGCGCACATGTGTAGATCACACTTCAGAGTTAGCAATATGTGATAAATTTGCTTAGGATGGATGTCCGGAGTGACATATATTTTCGTGTCATGAGTTTATGAAATTATTGCATATGGTATAAAGATGACTCATATATCTCAATGGTATGATTGGACTTTATCTTAATAAATTCTTAATAGTTAATAATGCTTGCTAAGGTTTCAATCATAAATACACATAGATAATGAATTTTATAGCATGTTAGCATAGGCCTCTCAAACATATATATACTCCTACACAGTGTATCAGTAGCAAGTCATATGGACCATTCGATCTTTCCCATCAGACGGCTCAAATTAATGGCCCATTTCAGAGGGCTACGTGGTTGCATATGGACCATGGGATATGTCCATCTGACGGTCCATATTGCAAGGATTCGTGGTGGCGTTCTCCTTCCTGTGCTTGCGTGCTGCCAGCATGCCACATGCGCACGTGATGCTCCCATCGCCATCCACAAATTTCTAGCAGAATAGAAGGCATGCAACATAACAGCAGTAGACCAGGATATTAGTACAATAATACGTACCGTACTACTACAATAGCAAGCAGGCTACCAAGTAGGCATCATGATGAAAGTGAGAAAAGGCATGCAGTCGAGCAGGCTGGGTATAGACCATAATCACAACTGCTGGAAACGATTTCCTACATGTGGAAGCAATTTAGTCGATTCAAGAATGGCAAACAAAAAATTTATGCCACTAACTGTATCTCACTACTTAGTTTTGTCATTAAAAGTTACAACTGCTCAAAAATATCATCGTTTCATGAGATGCTTGCTCAAAAATGCCATCAGATATCTAAAAAATGTCATTATTCATTACATGTTTGCTCAAAAATGTCATTAGACATCATTATTTTAGATCAAACTTGTTGACCATGTTATATGACAAAAATACCCCTATGCCCACATGTTAGCTCTCTCTATCTCACAATGACAACTGTGGATCCCACTTGTCAGGATTAAGCAAGCAAATAATTTTAGAGGAAAATAAAAATATTTTTAGGATCAAGTGGGACCCACACTCTGACATGTTGGTCTACAGGTATTTTGGTCTTTATAACATGGCAAACAAGATTTGAGCTCAAAGTAATGGTGTCCAGTGACATTTTTGAGCATGCACCTAAGGAAGCGATAGCATTATTGAGCTGTGAAAACTCTCAATGGCAAAATTGAGTAATGATACACAACCATTGGCATAAATGATATCATCCAAACAAAATAACATTGTAATGCGTGTTACAACTAAATATATTCTACGTCCTCTTATAAATTGGTTTTACAAATATTATAACCTTTTGTTTTTTCCTTTGTTTTTATCAGTAAAGTCTGATTTTTTTATAAACCGAAGAGACATGATCTATCTTTTAATAATATTTTCATTTGTAATGATGAATAACTTGCAACACACTACTCTTTGGGTTGCTCAAGTTAGAACACATTGAAATTTATTATGGAAAACGTTTAAGGATGAAGCGGGATTCTTTTCTCTTGGTATTCTAAATTGGGTAAAAGCAATTTTACACACATACACTATTGAATTGATTATATCTTTATAACTATTACTAGTTTGAAAAGGGAAAGGCACATGTCGTGCATCACATAGTCAATTTTATTAGAAGTTATTTGTGTAGTTCAAAGTAACTAAACTTGCCATCATCGACCAACATAAAGTGCTAAGAAAATCGTTCACAATTGTCGTGGTCCATGTGAACATTTACCAGTTAAGTCGGTCCTTAATTAACGTATGAGTTGCATGAGTCTACCCATGCTAGCTCAAACCATGATACTTCAAATTACACACACTTAATGTGTTTGTTCATAACTACCTCTACACCCGTTTACTAGTAAGCCACAACGCATGATCATAGCACATTGCCAATTAACAATTCCACAACACCTAACACCACTACTTCACACTCGCATTGTTTTATTATATGCATTACATACTTATATTATAACATCTAGCTTGCATTTAGTTGCACCCAATTATCTTGCACATCACATCTTTTATACCCACAACCTATCTTTAGTTATTGCATTTAGGTAAAGCAAATGGTTAATGTACGAAAGGTTGTATCAATAGCGGATAGAATCTGGACGAATATGATTCCTATCTTTAGCTTCTTTGTGATTCAACACTACATACTTACCACATTCACTTTAAAAAGTGTTACAATAACTTTTTGTACTTGGGGATTATCATGTTCACCAATGACAACCAAGCCGTCACTTAGGGTGTGTTTGGTAGCATTCCCAACCTAGCATGGTTGTTCTTCTCTGATACATGCCGAGTGTGTAGAGGTTCGACCGATAAAGATCTTCGTAGAATATGTAGGAACCGATGTGGACGTCCAGGTCCCGCCATTGGTTATTGACCGTAGAGGTGTCTCGGTCATGTCTACATAGTTCTCGAACCCGCAGGGTTTGCATACTTAAGGTTCGGTGACGTTTCGGTAGTGTAGAGTTATGTATGGTGGTGACCGAAGTTTGTTCGGAGTCCCGAATGAGATCCTGGACATCACGAGGATCTCCGGGATGGTCCGGAGGTAAAGATTCATATATAGGAAGTCCCAGTTTGGTTTCCGGAAAAGTTTCGGGCTCATCGGTAGTGTACCGGGAGTGCCGGTAGTGTACCGGGAGGCCTCCGGGAGGGGTATTTCGACCCCAAGAGGTCCATGGGCTATGGGAGAATAATAACCAGCCCTTAGTGGGCTGGGAAAACAGCCACAAAGGCCCATGGCGCGGGAGAGAAAGTCCTAAAGCAAAAAGTGGAAAATCAGCCAATAGGAGGCAATCCTACTCCAACTAGGATTGGAGGTGAAGTAGGATTGCTTCCCACCTCCTATTTCGGCCGACCCAAAGGCCTTGGCTGCCTCTCCTCTCCTCTCCTCCTATATATACTAGTGGATTGAGTGGTTTTTGGACAGAATTTCCGGCCACGTGCTACCCGTTCCACCGGTGCATAGTTTCTCCTCTAGATCGGTTTTCTCCAGCGCTTAGGCGAAGCCCTGCCGGAATTGCTCCACCACCATCATCGGAGCGCCGTCACGCTGCCGGTGAACTCTCTCTCCTCTCCACCTCCTCTTGCTGGATCAAGATGGTGGAGATCGTCATCAAGCTGCACATGTGCTGAACGCGGAGGTGCCGTCCGTTCGGTGCTAGATCGGAAGGACCGTGATCGAGATCGCGAGACGGTTCGTGATGTGATCACGGAACGGATCGTGATGAGTTCGCGGGACAGATCGTGATCAAGATCGTGAGACGGATCATGATGAGTTCGCGGAACGAATCATGATGTGTTCGCGGGACGGTTCGTGATTGGATCGCGGGACGCTCGGCGATTTGGATCGCGAAGAAGTTCGACTACACCAACCGCGTTTCTTAACGCTTCCCGCTTAGCGATCTACAAGGGTACGTAGATCCACTCTCCCTCTCGTAGATGCTCATCACCATGGATAGGTTTGCGTATGCGTAGGAAATTTTTTGTTTCCCATGCGACGTTCCCCAACAGTGGCATCATGAGCTAGGTTGATGGTTCGATGAGATCTCGAGTATAACACAAAAGGTTTGTGGGCTTTGATGCTTAGATTGCTTCCTCCCTTGGTCGGATTTTGGTTCAGCGTGATTGTGAGATGAAGCGGCCCGGACCAACATTACTCGTATGCTTACGAGAGACCGGTTCCCTCGACGTAACTTGTTGCTTAGATGGCTTGCGGGTGACAGTTTCTCTCACTTTAGTTGGATCGGATCCGACAAAGGCGGTCCTTGAGAAGGTTGAAAAGCAATCTATGTATCACCGTTGTGGTTTATGTGTAGGTGAGAATTGTTCTTGCTAGATACCCGTAGCAGCCACGTAAAACATGCAACAACAATTAGAGGACGTCTAACTTGTTTTTGCAGGGTATGTTGTGATGTGATATGGCCAATTAGATGATGAGATATATGTGATGTATGAGATGATCATGTGATGTATAGAATTTCACGACTTGCATGTCGTTGAGTACGGCAACCGGAAGGAGCCATAGGGTTGTCTTTAATTATTGTATGACCCGCGTGTCAATCATTAAGCGCTATGTAATGCTTTACTTTATCGCTAAGCGGTAGCAATAGAAGTACAAGCAGGGCTAGCGCCACAACCCCAATGGCAACACATTGATGGAGATCAAGATGATGGAGATCATGGTGTTGTGCCGGTGACGATGGAGATCATGGTGTTGTGCCGGTGACGATGGAGATCATGCCGGTGTTTCGAACATGGAGATCTTAAACACAAGTTCATGGCCATATCATGTCACTTATGAATTGCATGAGATGTTAATCCTTTTATGCACCTTGTTTTGCTTAGTACGGCGGTAGCATTATAAGGTGATCCCTCACTTGAATTTCAAGATGAACTGTGTTCTCCCCGAGTGTGCACCGTTGCGAAAGTTTGTCGTGTTGAGACACCACGTGATGATCGGGTGTGATAGACTCTACGTTCACATACAACGGGTGCAAGCCAGATTTGCACGCGCAGAACACTCGGGTTAAACTTGACGAGCCTAGCATGTACAGACATGGCCTCGGAACACAAGAGACCGAAAGGTCGAGCATGAGTCATATAGTGGATATGATCAACATAATGATGTTCACCATTGAAGCCACCTTAACTCACGTGATGATCGGACTTGAGTTGGTGAATTTGGATCATGTATCACTCGAATGACCCGAGGGATGTCAATTTGAGTGGGAGTTCTTAAGTAATATGATTGATTGAACTCATTATCATGAACATAGTCAATAGTGTCTTTGCAAATTATGTTGTAGATTACTAGCTCGTGCTGTAGCTCCCTTAAATTTTTATATGTTCCTAGAGAAATATAGTTGAAATATGTTGGTAGCAATATTGCGGACTGGGTCCGTGATCTGAGGATTGTCCTCATTGCTACACAGAAGGCTTATGTCCTTAATGCACCGCTCGGTGCGCCACCCCCTCTAGCGTCGTCTATAGATGTTGTGAACATCTGACAGGCACGTTTTGATGACTACTTGCTAGTTTAGTGCGTCATGCATTACGGCTTAGAATTGAGGCTCCGAAACGTTTTGAACGTCACGGAACATATGAGATGTTCTAGGAGCAGAGATTGTGATCTCAGGCTCGTGCCTGTGTTGCGAGATATGAGATCTCCAACAAGATTCTTTGCCTGTAAGATGAAGGAGAATAGCTCAATCGTTGAGCATGTACTCAGATTGTCTGGGTACTACAATCGCTTGAATCAAGTGGGAGTTGATCTTCCAGATAAGATAGTGATTGATATAGTTCTCCAAGTCACTGTCACTAAAGCTACTAGAACTTAGTGATGAACTATAATACACCAGGGATAGAAGTATTGATCCTTGAGCTGTTCGCGATGTTTGACACCGCGAAGGTAGAAATCAAGAAGGAGCGTCAAGTGTTGATGGTTAATCAAACCACTAGTTTCAAAAAGGGCAAGAGCAAGGAGGGAAACTTCATGGATAGCAAGTCAGTTGCTGCTCCAGTGAAGCAACCCAAAGTTGAACTCAAACCCGAGACTAAGTGCTTCTATTATGAGGTGAGAGGTCGCTGAAGCGGAACAACCCTAGATACTTGGTAGATAAGAAGGCTGGCAACATCGACAGAAGTATATTTGATATACGAGTTATTGATGTGTACCTTGCTAGTACTCCTAGTAGCACCTGGGTATTGGATACCGGTTCGGTTGCTAAATGTTAGTAACTCGAAATAAAAGCTACAGAATATACAGAGAACTAGCTAAGGGTGAGGTGACGATGTGTGTTGGAAATGTTTCCAAGGTTGATGTGATCAACATCGCACGCTCTCTCTACCTTCAGGATTAGTGACGAACCTAAATAAATGTTATTTGGTGTTTTGCGTTGAGCATGAACATGATTAGATCATGTTTGTTGCAATACGGTTATTCATTTAAGTCAGAGAATAATAGTAATTCTGTTTACATGAATAATACCTTCAATGTTCATGCACCCAGTGAGAATGGTTTGTTGAAATCTTGATCGTAGTAATACACATGTTCATAACATTGATGTCAAAAGATACAAAGTTAAATAATGATAGTACCACATACTTGTGGCTCTGCCGCATAATGTCATATTGGTATAAAGCGCATGAAGAAACTCCATGGTGATGGATATTTGGACTCATTCGATTTCGAATCGGTTGAGACATGCGAACCATGCCTCTTGGGCAAGATGACTAAAGGACCCCGTTGAATGGAGCGGGCAAGTGATTCATTGGAAATGATACATGTTGATGTATGCAATCTAGTGAGTCTTGTAGCGTGCAGTGGATATCGTTATTTTCTTACCTTCACTGATTATTTGAGTAGATATAGTGTATATTTACTTAATGAAACACAAGTCTGAATCGTTTGAAAGGTTCAAGCAAATTCAGAGTGAAGTTTAAAGATCATCGTGACAAGAAGATAAAATGACTGCGATATGATCGTGGAGGTGAATATCTGAGTCACGAGTTTGGCATACAACTTAAGACAATGTGAAAGTTGTTTCACAACTAAACGCCACCTGGAACACCATAGTGTGATGGTGTGTCCTAACATCATAGTTATGCTCTATTGGACATGGTGCGTGCTATGATGTCTCTTGTCGTTTTACTGCTATAATTTTGGGGTTATGCATTAGAGACAACTACATTCACTTTAAATAGGGCACCATCTAAATCCGTTGAGATGACACCTTGTGAATTATGGTTTGATAGAAACCTAAGCTGTCATTTCTTAATACTTGGGGCTGCGACACTTGTGTGGAAAATGTTTTCACCTAATGAGGTCGAACCCAAGGCGGACAAATGCATCTTCATAGAATACCCTAAGATCAGTTGGGTGAACCTTCTATCTCAGATCCAAGTGCAAAGTTTTTGTTACTAAAACGGATCCTTTCTCAAGGAAAAGTTTCTCTCGAAATAATTAAGTGGGAGGAAGATAGAACTTGATGAGGTTGTTAAAACTTTGTTCAACCAGAGAGTAGCACAGCGCAGGATGTTGTTTCTGTGAAGCCTACGTTAGTTGAAGAGGAAGTTAATGATGATGATCATGAAGCTTCAGGATCAAGTTACTATCGAACTTCGTAGGTCGACAAGGATGTGTACTGCTCCTAAGCGGTACGACAACCCTGTCTTGGAGGTCATGTTGTTGGACAACGATGAACCTACAAGCTATGGAGAAGCGATGATGGGCCCGGATTCCGACAAATGGTTGGAGGCCATGAAATCCGAGATAGGATCCATGTATGAAAACCAAGTGTAGACTTTGGTAGACTTGCTCGTTGGACGGCAGGTCGTTGAGTACAAATGGATCTTTAAAATGAAGACAGACACTGATGGTGAATGTCACTATTTGTAAAGCTTGACTTGTTGCAAAGATGTTTGTGACAAGTTCAAGGAGTTGACCATGATGAGACTTTCTCACTCGTAGTGGTGCTAAAGTCTGTTGGAATTATGTTAGCAGTTGTTGTGTTTTCAATTATGAAATCTGGCAGATGGATGTCAAAACATCGTTTCCTTAACGGTTTACTTGAGGAAAGGTTGTATGTGATACAACCAGAAGGTTTTGTCAGGCCTAAGGATGCTAAAAGGTGTGCAAGCTTCGGTGATCCTTCCATGGACTGAAGCAAGCATCTCGGAGTTGGAATATACGCTTTGATGAGGTGATCAAAGTTTTGATGTTTATACAAAGTTTACGAGAAACTTGTATTTGCAATAAAGTGAGTGGGAGCACTATAGAATTTCTGATAAGTATATGTGGATGACATATTGTTGATCAGAAATAATGTAGAGTTTCTGGAAAGCATGAAACGGTTGTTTGAAAAGTGTTTTTCAAAGGAAGACCTGGATAAAGCTACCTAATTGTTGAGCATCAAAATCTATAGAGATAGATCAAGATGCTTGATGAGACTTTCAATGAGTGCATACCTTGACAAGATTTTGAAAGAGTTCAAAATGGATCAGCCAGAGAAATAGTTCTCGTTTGATTTGTAAGGTGTGAAGTTGAGTGAGACTCAAAGCTCGACAACGGCAGAAGAAAGAGAAAGGACGAATGTCATCCCCTATGCCTTAGCCATATGCTCTATATTATGCCATGCTGTGTACCGCACCTGTGTGTGCCTTGCCATGAGTCTGTCAAGGGGTACAAGAGTGGTCCAGGAGTGGATCACTGGACAGCGGTCGGAATTATCCTTAGTAACCAGAGGACTAAGAAAATGTTTCTTGATTATGGAAGTGATAAAGAGTTCGTCGTAAAGAGTTACGTCGATGCAAGCTTTAACACCTATCCGGATGACTAGTAGTAGCAATCTGGATACGTATAGTGGAGCAGCCATTTGGAAATAGTACCAAGTGGAGTGTGGTAGCAGTGTTTACGGTTTGACATAGAGATTTGCAAAGTACACACGGATCGAATATCGCAGACCCGTTGACTATAAGACCTCTCTCACATGCAAAGCATGATCGAGCCCCAGAACTCATTGGGTGTTAGATTCATAACAATGCGAATCACATGGTGATGTGAACTAGATTATTGACTCTAGTGCAAGTGGGAGACTGTTGGAAATATGCCCTAGAGGCAATAATAAATTAGTTATTATCATATTGACTTGTTCATGATAATCGTTTATTATCCATGCTATAATTGTATTGATCGGAGACTTAGATGCATGTGTGGATACATAGACAAAACCATGTCCCTAGTATGCCTCTAATAGACTAGCTCGCTGATCAAAAGATGGTTAAGGTTTCCTAGCCATGGACATGAGATGTCATTTGATAACGGGGTCACATCATTAGGAGAATTATGTGATGGACAAGACCCAAACTGCAAACGTAGCATATGATCGTGTCAGTTTATTGCTACTGTTTTCCGCATGTCAAGTATGTGTTCCTATGACCATGAGATCATGCAACTCACAGATATCGGAGGAGTGCCTTGTGTGTATCAAACGTCGTAACGTAACTGGATGACTATAAATGTGCTCTACAGGTATCTCCGATGGTGTCTGTTGAGTTGGCATGGATCGAGACTGGGATTTGTTACTCCGTGTGACGGAGAGGTATCTCGGGGCCCACTTGGTAATGCAACATCACAATAAGCCTTGCAAGCAATGTGACTAATTGTTAGTTGCGGGATCTTGTATTATGGAACGAGTAAAGAGACTTGCCGGTAACGAGGTTGAACTAGGTATGGAGATACCGATGATCGAATCTCGGGCAAGTAACATACCGAAGAACAAAGGGAACGTTATACGGGATTAACTGAATCCTTGACATAGAGGTTCGACCGATAAAGATCTTCGTAGAATATGTAGGAACCGATGTGGACGTCCAGGTCCCGCCATTGGTTATTGACCGTAGAGGTGTCTCGGTCATGTCTACATAGTTCTCGAACCCGCAGGGTCTGCACACTTAAGGTTCGGTGACGTTTCGATAGTGTAGAGTTATGTATGGTGGTGACCGAAGTTTGTTCGGAGTCCCGGATGAGATCCCGGACGTCATGAGGAGCTCCGGAATGGTCCGGAGGTAAAGATTCATATATAGGAAGTCCCAGTTTGGTTTCCGGAAAAGTTTCGGGCTCATCGGTAGTGTACCGGGAGTGCCGGTAGTGTACCGGGAGGCCTCCGGGAGGGGTATTTCGACCCCAAGAGGTCCATGGACTGTGGGAGAATAATAACCAGCCCTTGGTTGGCTGGGAAAACAGCCACAAAGGCCCATGGCGCAGGAGAGAAAGTCCTAAAGCAAAAAGTGGAAAATCAGCCAATAGGAGGCAATCCTACTCCAACTAGGATTGGAGGTGAAGTAGGATTGCTTCCCACCTCCTATTTCGGCCGACCCAAAGGCCTTGGCTGCCTCTCCTCTCCTCTCCTCCTATATATACTAGTGGATTGGATGGTTTTTGGACAGAATTTCCGGCCACGTGCTACCCGTTCCACCGGTGCATAGTTTCTCCTCTAGATCGGTTTTCTGCAGCGCTTAGGCGAAGCCCTGCCGGAATTGCTCCACCACCATCACCGGAGCGCCGTCACGCTGCCGGTGAACTCTCTCTCCTCTCCACCTCCTCTTGCTAGATCAAGATGGTGGAGATCGTCATCAAGCTGCACGTGTGCTGAACGCGGAGGTGTCGTCCGTTCAGCGCTAGATCGGAAGGACCGTGATCGAGATCGCGAGACGGTTTGTGATGTGATCACGAAACGGATCGTGATGAGTTCGCGGGACAGATCGTGATCAAGATCGTGAGACGGATCATGATGAGTTCGCGGGACGGATCATGATGTGTTCGCGGGACGGTTCGTGATTGGATTGCGGGACGCTCGGCGATTTGGATCGCGAAGAAGTTCGACTACACCAACCGCGTTTCTTAACGCTTCCCGCTTAGCGATCTACAAGGGTACGTAGATCCACTCTCCCTCTCGTAGATGCTCATCACCATGGATAGGTTTGCGTGTGTGTAGGAAAAGTTTTGTTTACCATGCGACGTTCCTCAACAAGTCCATCACTAGTATAGTCCATACAAGGATTAGTGACGGGTACTATGCACGTCATTAAATATTAAGTTGTGAGTTTTATAAGTTTCGCAACAAATTTAAGGTACTTTGCAAAATGAGCTTAGTTAAGATGATTAGATTTCTTGTGGTAGAACCTGTCCATCTCAGTTTAAGTCCAGACTTGGTATGGATGGTCGTATTTACTGGATTTATTCTCGTCTTTCCGACGTTATTTTTTCATGGGGTATGATGTGTTCGTAGACTACTAGACGCATGCAACTGTTTCATCAATCTTAAGATCTATCCGTTCAAAATATCAAGAATGTGTTCGTAGAATCGTAGTCATTGGGATAGATAGTGTGTACACATTTCTCTTGAATTTGCTCATATTCAATATAGAGAGTGTGTACACATTCACAGAGTAAGTGTACACACGTGTATTTGAGTCTAAATACTTCGATGACCCCTGCAAAAAAAGATATACTTTCATGACCAGTAGCATGCCTCAGAGGATCCTCGGGGTGGACGTGGACCGAAAGCAGTACACGGCGTTGCGGCTGCCGCGGCACCCACCCGCAGCGACAGGGTCGTACGTACGCATCCCAGCACCAACCAGCTGCACTCCCACTGACAAAACGGGCCAGCACCCAACCCAGACCCACCCCCGGCGGCAAGTGGCGCCACACAAAAAAATTCCGTCCGTCGGCGTCGTTTACCAGTCGCCTCCCTCCCCCTGCCCGGGTCGTCGGTCTCGTCTCGGCGGCCTCTCCCTCCCTCCGGTCCTCGCACACGGTTTCCATCCCGCCCCACCAAAGATCCGATCAAACCAAAGGCGCCATCCTTGTCCCGGTCGGCGCCTTCCTCGCCATTTCCGCGCAAACGCAAACCTCTCAGCGTGGATCTTGTGGCTTCCGCGGCGGCGGAGCATTCGGCGCGCGGCGGCCCGGCTACAGCCTATAGCCATATCCTCCGGTGAGTCCCTGCTTCCGAGGCCGATTGCGACGACGCTTCTTCTCCGCGTGGTTAGGTCGCTTCCCTGCTTGATTGCTAGCTCGCCTCTGCCGCGCCGCCGGTCGCAATGGTCGCTAGCCTAGTGCCGTGTTCTTGGTTCTTTCTAGGAGTAGGGCTGCGCTTCTCGATGCTTTCTTTACTTGTTGCAGCCGATATCTCGCATGTTTAATCTGGAAGCTAAGCTAGGAGCGGGCTTCTCGCGGTGTTGTTTCTGAAACTGACAGGGCTGCGGATAAGGCTCCATCAAGCTTCAATTTTGCTGCGATTGTGCTAGGGACGCCAGGTTTGGTAATTGACTAATTGTACGGGGCGCCGTTTCAATCCTTTTTGTTTGCTTCCCTTGCTGCTTTCCGCTGACACATGGTTAAATTTGTCTCCCGTGGCTAGTTCGATCTGTCTATAAGTGCAATTTTGTCTAGAGTGGTGGTCTTGTTTTGTCATCTATGTTTGTTAGTTGCGTGCATTGTCAAGTAAGTTGCTTACTAGTATAAATATGCAGAGGCCCCAGTGTTGATGTACCACATGTAAAAATATCAGTTGCAGATGTTTTGTGGCAAATGACAAGAATGGAAAGGGAAGTAGTTTGGTTATTGGCTAGGAGGATAATTCATTTGCACTTTTGAGCCTTTGATTTGTTTGACTGATAGGGCCAGATAGCAGAGCTTTCACAGGCGAACGTTTTATAGACTAGTTGAACAACATATTACCAGGAATAGCGGTAAGCATGTGTTCCACTAATTTTAGTTTAGGCCTTGACTACACCTAGATCAAGTAGAGGTACTTTTTCCTGACAAAGTTGCCTACTCATGGTGCGCTAACTCAGCGGTTATTGTCATATCATCCCTCGACCTGTAGCTATCGTTTATTCATTCGTTACAAATGACTAAATTAAATGTTTTACGCGTTTGCTGTTTGCATTGTAGTACTATACTACAAGAGAAAAGAGGACAAGTATTGCTCTGAAGTGAGATACGCTTGGAGGCAGATTTTGGAGAACTCTTGCTCTAAAGTGTGAGAGATTTGGAGGCATATTTTGAAGAACTTGTGGCCAAAAGTGAGATAGGTCTGGAGGCAGACTATTGTGTCCATCAGCGTGCTAATAAGTGCGGGACATCGGATACAAATGAGTCACATCACACTTCTTTACTGGAGGACCAGAGACAGATAGCGTTATGGTAGCCGCTACAGCTGCAGAAATGTTTCTTGTGTGCTATGAATCCTTGTGCCCCTGTTTTGGCTCGAAAAAGAAGGATGGAAGTGAAGATCCTGTTCTTGCAAAAGATGGAAATTCCTGTAAGCAAAAATAACGAATTTTCATATACGGGTGATGAGACCTGTTAACACACTGAATCATTGCCTAACTTATTTTTTGTGATGAAATTTCATGCTAAAAACATGGGATTGCTTGCAAATTCTGTGGTTATCAACACTTTGCCACCATTTGACATATTGTTCCCTTCTTTTTTCAGTGAGTTCTTCTGAAATGAGGTCAATTTCTGACAGAATTCCCTCAAGCCCTCTTCGGGTACCTGCAAGTCCATCTAGATTTTCATTATCTTCACCACCAAGTAGAAATGACCCATTGAACCTCAGTCTTGAAACGGTTATTAAACTTACACGTAACTTTTCACCGTCGTTGATGATTGGCGAAAGTTATTTTGGGAAGGCCTACAGAATGGACTTGCAAAATGGCCTTGTTGTGGCTATTAAAAGGGCAAGAAAGGTAGTTTCTTTGTTCTTGCAACTACACTAGAGATTTGCATAAGTACAATGACTGAACTATTACTGTATATTCTGGTTGCTTTAATTCCACACTATTAGGTTTAACTAAAAGCGTAATTAGACATGACACTTCATGAGGTTTAGAAGTTCTATTATACTCCAGCCTAGCTTTCCTTATCTAGCTTTTGTTCAGGTTTTCTGTAGAATTTTATAGGTTTTTTCAGGCTTTGCATAGTTAGGTTTCTCTCCCTTTTGGGGGAGGCTGCTAGCCCTTTTTGGTCGTTTGGGTCAAAACCACTGTGGATGGTTTGGTACAATGGCATGCCTTCCGATGCATGTTTCAGAGAGAAAAAGTCCTATTTGGGCTGAAACCTTTTTCGATTGTTTACTGAGCTTATCATCCACTGTTCTCTCTTGGGTGGAATCAAGAAAGAACAAGAAATTGGCTAACGCATGTCTAGGTAGACCCAGTTATTTATGCATCAATAAAACATGCCGCATTGCATTCTTTGTTCCAGTAGCTGTGCATAGTTGTTATATCTTTTATGTGTTGTATGATTTGTTTTTCCTCTCTGCAATCCAGATAGCTGTTGATAAAAATCGGGTACCTTCACTTCTTTTTACTCCAGTTTGACTTGCAATTCTGATATGGTTTATTTTCCCAGGAACATTTTGCTTCTTTACATGCAGAATTCAAAAATGAAATTGCACTACTAAAAAAAATTGAACACAGGAATTTGGTGCAGTTACTTGGATATATTGACAAAGGGAATGAAAGAATTGTCATAACCGAGTTCGTGTCAAATGGCACTCTTAGGGATCATTTGGATGGTATGCTGCAAACCAGATTGCTGCTTTATTTGATTCCTTCCCAGGATGAACAGTAACATTTTTAAATTGTCTTTCAGGACAACATGGGCTAATATTGGGCTTCGGCCAGCGGCTTGAAATAGCTATAGATATTGCCCATGGATTAACTTATCTGCATCTATATGCAGGTACACCTTTGCCTGCATGTTTTCATTTTTGAAACACTAATTTAATGGTTCTTGTTTTCATTCTGATTCAGTCACATGTTCAGGGATTTACCTCACCAGTAACGAAACTCATGAACAAAGTATTCTTGCTGCCTGAAAGTTAATAATTTGGATCATGATTTGTAGTACTTGTCAGTTATCATGATGGCATACGTTTTTGGAAATTATTTTGGCTGTCCGCTGCCTCAAGAAAATGTCATGTACATGCGCTGCAGCTTTTCATAGTGGGCCTAACATTTTTTTAAAGCACGTGCAAATAAGCATTTGCCGTGCAAGTTTAATAGTTACAAAATTTTGAGGCTATGCTCAACAAGGACACACAATCCTAATTTGGACATGCAACCTAAATTATTAGTTTAGTGCATCACAAGCATCAGCCATGTGACTAGATTTCTTTTGTGTGTCTTCCATCTAAATGCAAGATTTAGCTAACTGCATGAGTATACAACTACCTATTCAATAGAAGTAAACTTGTATGACACACTTTTGTTCTTTAGTATTTTGATGCATCCAGACACATTCTAATTTGATCGTTACTGCTGGCGATTTGCATATATCCTTTCTTAAATTATAATGCAATCTTATGCTTTTAGAGAAGCCCATTATACACCGGGATGTGAAGTCATCAAACATTCTACTAACTGAAGGCTTCAGGGCAAAAGTAGCCGACTTTGGATTTGCAAGAATCGGTTCAACAGATCCAGGCCAGTCAGAGATACAAACTGATGTGAAAGGAACAGCTGGCTATGTGGATCCAGAGTATCTGCGGACAAACTATCTGACAGTCAAGAGTGATGTGTTCTCTTACGGCATCTTGCTCCTGGAAATCCTATCAGGTCGTCGTCCTATTGAGGTGAACAGAGGAGGAAGAGAAAAGATTACAGTGCGATGGGTATGTCTCTGCTTTCCTTTCATATGTGTATATTATTGCAGTCGTTGATATCCTGTTTAATCTTTTTATAAGCTACTCTTTACTAGTTAGGTCTGTTATGAATCGAGTATGTTGCTCAAGATTTCTCTTTAGCGGTAACCAATAACAGGTAGATCAAACCACTTTAGAAACAATTTGTAAACACAAGCATGACTAGAAACAAAACAAAACAAAACTCGACCAACAGGCACTAGAACTGGTGCCATTTTAGTTTAAAAGAACTATGAATACCCATGGAAGCCAGGCTTCGCATGGGGTGGCTGGGCAATCACCGGTGCCTCTAATCTAACTGAGTGGTGCTCCGTTCTTACAAGTACAAACAAAAATGTAGTACTCGATGCCAGCACAGTTTCAAAGAATGAACTTCAGAAGATAAATTGCCAACTAGTTCTTCAATCATTTACTCCCTCCGTCCCAAAATAAGTGTCTCAAGCTTAGTACAACTTTGTACTAGAGCCAGTACAAAGTTGAGACACTTATTTTGGGACGGAGGGAGTATTTGGTTCAATTCATTGCATCCTTTTGCTCTTGTATGTGCTTTTTTGTGTTCATTTGTTTTGGCAGGTGATGTGTGTGCCTTCCTTCGATGATTAATAATGTGATATTTTGTTACAAGTTAAACCATACACCATGCATCCCCCCTCTCATTTTAACCGGAAAAACACACACACCAGTAATCATTAGGCTGTTTATCTCATCTATTGTCACTTAGATCCTACTAGTCATCTGAGGTTGGTATAATGCATTTGATGCAGGCCTTCGAGAGATATAACAAAGGCAATGTCCAGGAGATACTGGATCCGATGTTGACAGAATCAGTAAACGAGGATATACTGAATAAGATTTTCGATGTAATGTTCCAATGCGTCGCCCCTACTCGTGCGGACAGGCCACATATGAAAGAGGTTGTGGAGAAGCTCTGGAAGATACGGAGGGACTACGCTAAAACCCAAAACAGATCTGAAGGGTCTCTTTAAACCACATCTTGCACTGGGTTATTGACTGCTGTTTTTCTTTTTTGCTTGAGAGAACATGGGTGAACTCAGTTCTTGTTAAGGCTGAACATTGCCGTGCATTTTTGTCGAACACGAACAGCTGAAATCTGTACAGGGTTGTAACACTATTGTTGCACATTGTGTATATAGCTGCGTTCATGTCTAAGAGATCGATTTGATGCGCGTTGGCCTGGAACGGATGAATTCCGTGTGGAGGCACTGTTCAGTGTTTCAGTGATATGTGCCCTGGAGAAAGTGCAGTGCTGCAGATTGCGGTGCAGCTTCTGTGTGTGCAGTTTTAGAAACTGTATAAGCACTGTCGAGTTGTATAAGATTCAGGAAGAGACTGAAACTGTTTTTTTCTTCTGTTTTATATACTCTGCCTGAACTTCAGAATACGAACACCTTGCTACCTTGTATAGTTTAAACTTTTGCAGCTTCTTCTGTTTTGTTAGGGTTCAATTTTGTTTTGGCTAGCCTAATTTTTTTTTGCTTCATAATAGCCTCATCTTGGCGTTGTCTTCTAATACAAAACAACACACATTTGGGTACATGTTCAAGAAAAATATATCTTTAAACATCCAAGCACGCATGTTTGACTTGCTTGAAACTCATAAGAACACTCTAGTATACATGAAAACTTGCCAAAAAAAAAATTAGGATCAGTAGCGGCTGTGACTGAACATTAGAGTTGGTCTCTTGTCAAGTTCAATCTAAACTACCACATGAACCTTTGTGTTCCTGGCTCATGGGCCCAATGGAATGGTCTGAACAGAAACATCGCCAGAGTGAACAAATCCACAGCAGCATATGCAGACCCCAAAGCAAGCAATTTGCCATTACCAATGACCGGGGAATTGAGGACCAGTATGACCAACGGGACTGTGTAGTATCTGAATTCGACCAACGGGGCAGGGACGAGAACCAGAGCAACCGAGAAAACAAAGGACACCACCCAAACTGTTGGCTGCGATTTCCCTGTAAAGATCAGAAAAAAACAGGACAAGTTTCAGTTCATTATACTTCTCAAAATAGACAACCTTTTCGAAACTTAAACGAAGAAATTCACCTAAGATGTTGATAACTGAAAACCATGAGTACACATAGAGTGGAATCAAAATGTATTTCATCATCCAGTGAGCTTGGATGACCTTCCTCCAGATATAGAAGGTGTAATGTCTATTGTCAGCCAGAAGATACGGATGAGCAATGCTGCACGAGAAGAAGAGGCTATTAGGATTTCACGAACAGAAAACAAATAAGACAAAGGAAAGCATTGGTTATGCAGAAATAAAAAGTAGTATCGTCAATAATCTTCTGACATGTTTGACTGCAACTGGAGTTCTGCTCGTAGATTGCAATTGCTAAATCGAATATGTATATAGTTACTTGTCACTTAACTTCAGTTTGAATTTAAGTGAAATACTGTTGGCATTAACAAGCCTCTAAAGGTTCTGATTTTCAAAAAAATTATACACAAAGCGAACAAGGCACATACGAGGTGTTCAAGCAACAAACCTGAATAAATGTACAGCCACGAAGCTTAAACCAAGAGCTATCAGCATTGCCAGAGAACTAAAGGTTGTGTTCTTTCTACACCAGTAGAACAAGTCTGATACCCGTCCTGGAGTAAAATGCCACGGTAGGAGGGCAGTAGCTGACACTAGAGCAAAGTACAATAATTGGGCAAAATGTGGTGAAACAACATGAGCTTCCTTGGCACCTGTATCACTCCAAGCAAGGGCACATGTTAGCAAATTATCTATCACTTAATCAACTGCTAAGTCCTATGGAAGATGTAAAAAGAGCAATTCAACATAAGAATTTACCTAGTACTATGCCACCATTCCAGATTATAAATGCTACAAATACCACCAAAACTATTGCGAATGGTGCAAAAGTGATTAAAATTTTACACTTTGAATTCCATAACTTGAAGCAGAAGTCGAATAGTTCTTCCGTAAAACCTGCACATCAGTCATACATACTTAATATGTTGTGGAAAGGAGCGCACACAAAAATTGAGATCACATGATCTTGTAGAATTCACATCCTTCTCAACCAAAAAACATTTTGCATTCAGAATTAAAATGTATAAATTGATAAAATATAACAAGAAGAAAAGTATCAATAATATTCGAAATATTTTCAGTTTTGAAGGACATTAGCAAGCCACCTAGTGAATCTAAAAAAGGAAGCAACAAGCTTACAGTAAAAGTTGAAAAATACTATATAATTTTCTCAATTAAAACAGCTGGAGTACTCACTGGTGGGCAATTTAGTAGATCCAGAAACAACTCCCCTCTTACTTATGGAGTGATTAGTCCGTCGCCTTCTCAAACCTAAAGGACTGACTTTGTTATCCCTGTCAGACTCTTCTTTTCTTGACTTATCTGTTGGTTCACTGTTCTCATCAGAAAGGCAGTCACTGGGAGGAAGATCTTGTACATATTCAATGGCTCCATTGGCAGCAAAAAATATCATCCATATTATATTAGTCTGCCGGAAAAGTATTGAGAGAGTACCGAACTGCAGGCAAAAGGAACAAAAATAATTAACAAAGGCTGTAAGTATATCAAAAACTTCAATGTGAAACGAGTGGTTTAGTGTTAGAAAATGATGTGGGGTACTGAACATTTCTTTTATGAACCAACAACCTTCACCATCAAGTATGCTACAGGCAAATTTTATGAATGTATAACTTCCTGTAACTCAAGCAAGCTAAAAAAGCTCCTTTTGTGAGCACAATAAATCAACAAATAATGCATATGCTATTGTCTCCACAAAATGCAACCTTATCTCACTGAAAGCTATAAAGAGCTGCGTTCCAACACTCACCAGCGCACTGACCCAAAACCGTTTCTTCAAGCAGGACAGGTACATCGCAAGAACTGCAGCTAATGATGCGACATCAGTATAATACAGAAAGGTAAAGAACCAGTGAACAGGATACAACGCTACAAGAATAGCATAAGCAGTTGCCTTCGTCTTGCCAATTTGTGGCTTGATACACAGAAGCAGATCATGGACAAGAACACCGCAGACCATTGCCATTATAACATTAGTTGACCGGAGAAGTGCCGTGGTGCAAAGGGGGTCAAATGCCTCTGCTACCTTAATAGCCCATACACCAGGGAACAGAGAAGCAAGATATGCTAGAGAAATGTAGTACCTGCAAAATTGCAGACAACAGTTTGTCACAAGAAAAAAATTAGAATTTGAAGCAATAAGGAGTAGTCGAAGCTCACAGGCCAGGAGGGGTGGTGATCATGGGATCCCACGTTAGGAAATCTCCACGGCAATAGTGCTGCGCCTGGGGAACATGGAATATCTCATCCTAAAAACACAATAAAGTGGTAGTGGATATGTTATCATGTTATACTTGGAAGCATACACATTTTCAGAATGATATTAGACAAAATCATGGGTCCTAAAGATCTTGCTAAAGCTATACCTATGCATCATATCTGCTAGCCAAATCTACTTTTTCAGTAGAACTCAACTTTCTATATAACTATGAAACTATAATTCACCAAGTTCCTTCATACAAAGGATATAATAACGCTTTTCCACATGAGAGCCAATGTTAGCATTGTGGAAACAAGCGTCGTTGCAATTTCAGACCCTATGTGGTTTTCAGTGAAAAGTTAAATCCTAACGCATGAAGATGTCGTGAAACAATAGGGATCGTTGTTTCCCAATTAGCATTTCTTCAGATAACTAGATTGCCGTAATACTACTACTATACCTCAATATCGGACTATAAGCAAGTGACATTAGACATGCATATCCTGGCAAGAGGACTCACCATATAAGGGTCAGGCACGATGGAGTCGACCAAGGCAGCGATCGGGATAGCCCATGCGGCCACCGCGGCGGCGACGGCCAGCCTTCCCATCCCGCAAGGAGGGGCTCTCAACTCCGGGAACCCCACTCGAGAGAGCCACCCCGCTTCAGATCCAGTTCAGCGCTCGGGACTCGGAAGCACAGAGCTCATCACGAATCCTCGGGGCTGTCAACTAGGTTGCCAGATGCTATGCAGATTGCGGAAGACCTGCGCCGTCGGGAGCGAGTTCGCCGGTGATACGGCGCGGCCGGATGGCTCTACGCTGCTGCTGCTGCCGGCGTCTCGCCGGAGGTCTCAGGCTAGACGACCGGTGGGGATTTCAGCCGCAACACCTCGGCCCAGTTGTCCGTAGCAACCAACATACAACATGCTCGGGCAGGCCCACGACCTGCGTGCCCAACACACCTGCCCGGCCCGGCCCAACCACCGGCAGCGGCAGGTACCTAGCAAACGGGAAAGTAGGCGAAGTCTCTCATTCGTTGCGCTTAGATCTCTCGCCCTCTGATCTCTCCCAAGGCGCGAGCAGGACGACGCCGGCGTCCGGCTCCGGCGACCGGAGACTCTGCTGTCTTCCCTCCGCCCTTTCCACGTGAGCAGCTCCTACTCCCCTTCTCCCCCATCTTGAGTTTCCTTAGCTTTGGATGGATCGGTTTAGTCTTTGGTTAATCAGCGGCAGATAGCCTGTGAAAAGAATCGACAGGGAGCAGTAGATGTATTGAATAGAGCACAACAAGTGCAGTTGAAAACTGGCCTCGCTATTTTTAGTTAGACCTAGAATCTCGGGAAAGCCACTGGACCAAGAAGGAATTGCTATCCAAGTGAGGACCATTGGAAGTAGAATTATACTGAGATCTGATGAATGTTCGATGCGAGAAAGTCTGTGTTGTGTTCTTTAAGCACATTGGCCTTAGATATAATAGTAGCCAAAGTATCTCCAGATTTTTTTTCTTGATTTGTCCTTAGTGCTTCATACATTCTTAGATCACTTGGAGCCTCCAATATAAGCTGGCATTCACTAACTTGCCACCTATTGATATAAGCAACTGTAGTGTGATGCCTAAAACTTTTTGAACCAGACTTGGTTTAACCATGGTATGGACATCTTGAACCATGCTTGAGGAGGAAATCTCCACGGCAATAGTGCTGCGCCTGGGGAACATGGAATATCTCATCCTGAAAACACAATAAAGTGGTAGTGGATATGTTATCATGTTATACTTGGAAGCATATTATGCTATACACATTTTCAGAATGAGAATACAGTGATATTAGACAAAATTATGGGTCCTAAAGATCTTGCTAAAGCTATACTTATGCATCATATCTGCTTGCCAAATCTATTTTTTCAGTACAACTCAACTTCCTATATAACTATGAAACTATAATTTACCAAGTTCCTTCATGCCAAGGATATATTCCCTCCGTTCCTAAATATTTGTCTTTCTAGAGATTTCACTATGGACTATATACGGATGTATATAGACATAATTTAGAGGTAGATTCATTCATTTTGCTTTGTATGTAGTCCATAGTTGAATCTCTACAAAGACAAATATTTAGGAACGGAGGGAGTAATGACGTTTTTCCACATGAGAACCAATGTTAGCATTGGGCAAACATGTGCCATTGCAATTTCAGACCCTATGTGGTTTTCAGTGAAAAAAATAAATCCTAACGCATGACGATGTTGTGAAACAAAAGGGGGCGTAGTTTCCCAATTAGCATTTCTTCAGATCACTCGATTGCCGTAATACCACTATACTTCATCATCAGACTATAAGCAAGTGACACTGGACATGCATACCCTGGCAAGAGGACTCACCATGTAGGGGTCAGGCATGATGGAGTCAACCAAGGCGGCGATCGGGATAGCCCATGCGGCCACCGTGGCGGCGACGGCCAGCCTTCCCATCTCGCAAGGCGGGGCTCTCAACTTCGGGAACCCCACCTGAGAGCCACGCTATGTTGTCGGAGGCTATGCAGATTGCAGAAGGCCCATGGCGTCGGGAGCGAGTTTGCCGATGAGACGGCGTGGCCGGACAGTTCGACCCTGCTGCTGCTGCTACTGCCGGCGTCTCGCCGGAGGTCTCAGGCTAGACGACCGGTGGGGATTTCAGCCGCAACACCTCGGCCCAGTCGTCTGTAACAACCAACATACAAGCTCGGGCAGGCCCACGATTCTGCATGCCCAACACACCGGCCCGGCCCAACCAGCGGCGGCAGGTACCTAGCGAACGGTAAAGAGGGTGAAGTCTCATTATTCGTTGCGCTTAGATCTCTCGCCCTCTGATCTCTCCCGAGGCGCGAGCAGGGAGACGCCGGCGTGGCTCCGGCGACCGGAGACTCTGCGGCCTTCCCTCCGCCCTTTCCATGTGAGCAGCTCCTACTCATCTTCTCCCCCATCTCGAGTTTCCTTAGGTTTGGATGGATCAGTTTAGTCTTTGGTTAATCGGCAGCGGATAGCCTGTGAAAAGAATAGACAGGGAGCAGAGCAGTGTAGTTGCAAGGCTTGCTGAGTCTGATCGGGTGAAGGTAAATGTGTTGAATAGGGCACATCACGTACAGTTGAATACTGGCTTCGCTATTTTTAGCTAGACCTAGCTAGGATCTTGACAAAGCCACTGGGCCAAGAAGGAATTGCTGTAGAAGTGAGGACCAGTGGGAGTAGAATTGTATTGAGATCTGATGAATGGGTGGGATATTGAGATCACTTGGGGCCTCAGCGAAAGAGCCCTCTGATTTTGAAGTATATCTCCAGTCCAGTATAAGCTGGTATTTTGTGCTACCGATTGCTGTAAACATCTGTAGTGAGATGCCTAGAACTTCTTGAACCAGACTTGGTTTGACCACGGTATTGACTTCAGTCACAAACTCACCCATACTTGAGAAGAATATGTTGTGGCTGTTATAGTTTTATGCTGTTATTCTACTCTGAGCAGTGAGCAATTGTTGAAATTTTGCTATACAACTCATGGTTTCATGTTAATCAAACTGGGAGCTGCCCTCTATTTCTAAAAAAATGTTGAAACTTTAGTAATAAAACCTATGAATGTGCACCTTTTTCGTGTCAGTTCTTTTACGCATGCCCCAATCTCTACCATCTGAGCAACTAAGAGTTATTCCACTGAAGTACAATTTTAACACACACACACACACACAAAAAAAACTATGTCTAGTAAAAGCACAAGTTTACCGAGTTTTTGGTACAAACACAGCTTGCGTCTTAACAGCAACAGAGCCATAACTAAGATGTGTTAGCGCACAGAAGTGAGATGATATTTGGTTGCAGTTAAAGTCTCTTAGTACAAAGCAACAGAAGGCATGCACATCAGTAATCAGTTAAGACGCAAGCTGGCATTTCTTGCCACAGATTGCTATAAACATCTGTAGTGAGATGCCTAGAATTTCTTCAACCAGACTTGGTTTAACCATAGTATCAACTTAAGTCACAAATTCACCCATACTTGAGGAGGATAGGTTGTAGCTGGTATAGTTTTATGCTGTTATTCCACTCTGAACAGTGAGCAATTGTTGAAATTTTGCTATATGAGTCATGGTTTCATGTTACTGGAACTGGGAGATGCCCTCTGTTTCTAAAACAAATGTTGAAATTTTAGTAATAAAACTAGATAAAACCTATGAATGTGCACCTTTTCATGTAATTTTTTCACACATTCCCCAATCTCTACCATCTGAGCAACTAAGAGTTATTCCGCTGAACTACGATTTTAGCACCAAAAAAAAACCATGTCTAGTAAAAGCACATGTTTACAGAGTTTTTGATATAAACACAGCTTGTGTCTTAACAGCAACAGGGCCATAACTAAAATGTGTTAGCGCACAGGAGTGAGATGATATTTGGTTGCAGTTAAGGTCTCTTAGTACAAAGCAACAGAAGGCATGGACATCAGTAATCAGTTAAGACGCAAGCTGGCATTTCTTGCCACAGATTGCTATAAACATCTGTAGTGAGATGCCTACAATTTCTTCAACCAGACTTGGTTTAACCATAGTATCAACTTAAGTCACAAATTCACCCATACTTGAGGAGGATAAGTTGTAGCTGTTATAGTTTTATGCTGTTATTCTACTCTGAGCAGTGAGCAATTGTTGAAATTTTGCTATATGCGTCATGATTTCATGTTACTGGAACTGGGAGATGCCCTCTGTTTTTAAAACAGATATTGAAATTTTAGTAATAAAACTAGATAAAACCTATGAATGTGCACCTTTTCATGTCAGTTTTTCACACATGCTCCAATCTCTACCATCTGATTATTGGGAGTTATTCCACTGAACTACGATTTTAACACACACAAAAAAACCTATTTCTAGTAGAAGCACAAGTTTACAGAGTTTTCGGTACAAACACAGCTTGAGTCTTAACAGGAACAGAGCCATAACTAAAATGTGTTGGCCCACAGAAATGAGATTGTATTCGGTTGCAGTTAAAGTCTCTTAGTAAAAAGCAACAGAAGGCGTGCACATCAGTAATCAGTTACAGCCTTAAAGATAGATTAACAACAAATTTGCACATGGATAGAGGGGGCAAATGTAATCCTATCTAGCTTGGCTAGATGCTGATAACATGTTCATTCTTAGTTTTGAGTGTATAAATGATATCCTTGAGCTAGGGTAGTGGTGCATTGGATTTTTGCTGATGATTAGTTTCTATGCTCTACTGTATTTCCTCACAACCATCAAACCTACTTCTAATATTTTTGTTTACAACATCTGAAGATTGCTGTCAGAGTGGAACTAATCTGTTGCTAGAAATGGCAAGTACAGCATGTTTCGTGATTGTAAGTAAGAATGACATCCCAATATATGAGGCGGAAGTTGGATCCGCACCAAAGGTATGTGTCCCGCACTCCATCTTCTTCCCATCTATTGCATTTAGCTATATGCTTGGTAAAAATATCTCTGGATGTAAAAAAAATGAAAATATTTAATAGATAAACGTAAGTCATGTTGGATCATGCTCTTAAATATTATATCTCCTATAGCGAAAATATGTACTCCCTCTGATCCAAAATAAGTGCGTGGATCGGAGGGAGTAGGAAATAACAATTAACAGTCTTCTGTTAAATTCTTCTCTCTGAGTTAAAAAAGTGTTGCATGTTGTATCTTTGCCCCTGTATACATGGTTTCCTGTATTTCTTTATGTTTGATGCCTCCTGGTTAAGTTTCATAATTTCATTTGTTCCCAGGAAATTTAAGAACTTCTATGTAAAAGTGTTCATTGATATGCAATTATATGTTAGAACCTTCTTGACATGGGGTGACTGGGGTCTGTCTTTTGTGGTGTGGTCATATTGAATTACTATTAAATTGCATGTCTAATCTTTTGGCATTTATTTTTCCTCTCAGAAAGAAGATCTGGCTTATCACCATCAGTTCATCCTACATGCTGCGTTAGATGTTGTTCAGGACCTAGCATGGACCACAAATGCAATGTGAGATTATATTGGTTGGTTAATTTTGTTGTGTAGGATACACCCAAAACAATTGCGTATGTTTTCTCTTGGACACATCCAATAATACCACAGCCCCAAAATAGCCTTCTTATATAGCTATTATATTGTTTACCTCGTCTGACCCTGTCTGCATTTTATGTTATTTTCAGGTTCCTGAGGTCAGTTGATAGATTTAATGACCTTGTGGTGTCTGTTTATGTAACCGCGGGTCATACTAGATTCATG
Source organism: Hordeum marinum (assembly GCA_022496015.1). NCBI lineage: Eukaryota > Viridiplantae > Streptophyta > Magnoliopsida > Poales > Poaceae > Hordeum > Hordeum marinum. Next base: position 409,900,984 of record CM039673.1, read on the forward strand.
TTGCTTCACGATTCACGCAGCGAGGATGGAATAAAAAGCTTTTTTCAAGAGGTCCATGAACTTTACATCAAGGTAAGACGATTGTCGATAAATGCTCGATTAAGTTTACATATACAGGCATCACGATCTGGAGAATCCGCTTGGCGCATTCTAGTTTGCTATAAATGCTCGATTAAGTGTACACAGACGTCAACTGTCAAATCATGCGCGCCGAGCAGTAAGGCCACTGAGTATCCATTTCTGTGGCGAACACAATTGTTGGCATCGGTCTATTATCTTTTGCTATGCTTTCATCAAGATGCTCTGTCCGTGTCAAGGTGATGGCGCCTGTCTACCCTGTAAATAGGCGAACCGATGGGTGGACGATATGGGTCAAAACCGCAAACCATACATTGCAAAGCCACTTTCCCTAGAAAAAGGCATGCAGGGTTACTTGCCGATGCAGAATTGTGCACCGTTGCCATAACAAATCATGACAAGCGTCTGTGTAGTCGTTGTAGAACATCCTACATGTACCAATCAGGGTGTTGATATGTAATAATAATAAAGAGGTCTTATAAATCTCTCGTGTTTCTCTGCAGATATTCCTCAACCCGCTGTACCTGCCCGGCTCCCGCATCGCGTCGTCTCATTTCGACACCAAGGTGAGGGCTCTCGCGAGGAAGTATCTCTAGCGCGCGGCCTCTCGTGTCATCTGATGTATGCTGCTGAATCGTCTATGCACACTCCGTTCTTCTCCTTGTTGTTGTATCCTTGCGTCCCCGTTTTTTGGAGTTGAACTCGGTTTGAAAACGGATCGTGCTGGACATGGCAAACCTGTAAAAATACCGTGTGGCGTTACTGGTGGCGTTGGTTTGATTTCCTGTCCTTGTCCTGCATCTGGCTCGCCTTTTTTTTCTTCCTGTGCGTGCGTGCGTGATGAGATCTTACCTTCCTCCACCGGAGCCGCTGTTGCCGTGTGTGTGGCTCGTATGCGCCGGTAGGCAGAAAGGTGACGGTGGCGCGGGATACGCTACGCCTAGGCGCGTGAATGCCAAGATTGCCTACGTATGTTGAACAATGCAGGGTATCTGATGCAGGAGTGAGATCTGATAACTGATGACCACAGCGCCACTAGAGGAAAAAGTGCCGAGTTACTAGTGTGTGTCAAGTGTAAAAAAGGGGCATCTTGAAGCAAACATGTCACGCCGGCGGCTGGCTGGCTGGCTGGCTATCCGGGTGTCTCCAGCGAGCGCCCTCTGTGCATGCGTACAAGACGCAAGAACAGTGAGCCGATAGCGTCAGGATCCGGACGTGTGGTTGGTGCAGGCTGGCTGACTGGCACGCTTGATCCGCGGGGAGAGGAGTGACCGAAGACGGGATCCTGGGGAGGATTTGGTCGGGGCAGGCAGCACACGGTACGTGACCGACCCGGCCAGGCCAAGTGCAACGAACTCTCGCCGCTGCCACTTGGCTTGGGCTTATCGGAAGCCGGCCGGCAGCGGAGCGGAGCCTCACATAGATAGTACTACTACCAACATGACTGGCGTGCTCTTGATTTGATCTTCTAAAGTAACAAGATAGACGAGGAAAAGTTGAGAGGATAAGAGGCTATGCTGGGCCTGGCTTATCACCTGATGTCATCCCAGAGATTAAAACTGCCGTGCCCGGGATTAATTAGGCCTGATCTCATCCGGCTGAACTCCAGCCGGAAGAGGTGGACAGGCAGGCACGCAGGCAGGCAGGGAGATCCCCAACCCAAAGTGCCAATCTGTTGCCATGCCAGGAATAACAAGCTAGCCAGGCTAGTGGAGGGAGGGAGAGGCTGGGTGGGCAACGGCCGGCGTCGGTTTCCCGGCACAGTGCCGCCTCTCCCCTCCCTTTCGCCCGCCCGATGAGCACAGGCAATATCTATCGGCACAGCAGGGGGCCAGATCCGTCCATCGGTTGGCCGTATCCGCACGGCATCCGCTCCATCTTTTCTCGAGGATTTTTTGGTTTCTTTTCTCCCCTCTACTCTAAGACCAGCTCCAATCGTTTGACTTTATCCGGACGTCCGTTTTGTTTAGATCACTGTTCAAGAATTCATCCGATTAACCAGTTAACTTGCCAGTTAATCGTTATTCCTAGGGTGACCGAATCGAATAGCACCTATTCATCTCGTTAACTTGTCAGGCCGATTAATTGGCCAATTAGACCGATTAATCAGTCGTCATACCAGTTAATCAATTGTCAGACCGATTAATTGCTACTGGCCCATTAACTCGTGGGCAAACGAATCCCAAAATTTTGACACGTAATCCCTCCCACCCCCTCTTGCTATAAATACCTAGGTTTTGGCCCTTCTCCTGCTCCATCATGATCTTTTCATCCCCTCATAACTTGGCTGGTGGCTAGTGAGATCCTTACCGGTGCCAGTCACCACACTACACCTCCAAGATCCAGCTGCTCCACCACTCTGGTCACCTGCCTGGACTCTCCCCTGGCTACTCCCCATCCTCTCCCATGGGATGCTCTCCAATCATTTCCTCCATGTGGTCACCAGTAGGCAAGGTACAACCATCTTTTTTCCCTATCTCATTGGAGAATCCCACATTCATATATTAGTAGATTATAAATTATAATTTTGTAGATTATTGAATGGAACTATTGGTTTCGGTTGTTATTTGTAGTATATTGTGTGATGTATCTTAGAAATTATATGGACAAGTTTAAATGTTTAATTAATAATATTGAATTTTGAGATTTTATAGATTCAGATTTATAACGATTATTAAGTTTACCTCTTGTCCATTTTTTATATGCCAACGATAGAATATTTTGGTATATTACATAGCTAGGTCCGTGGAAGTATGGTATAATGCATAAAATATCTAAATATAAGTTGGAAAGTTTCTGTTTAATCTACCGATTAATGGTCGACCGATTAATCCAGTTAATAGGCTGATTCACCGATTAATCTCTACTCCCAAGCCGACCGAGCAGCTACTAGTTATCAATTTCGTGAACATTGGTTTAGATTTCGTCCATTTGAAACGAGAATGAAGAGGCATGGCATCGAGGCGTCCAAAGCGCGGCTCCAACCACAACTTGTCTGTAGTGGACATAGGGAAAGAAAGCTATGGAACAACTAATTAAGGCATTTTAACATAGCTAAAAAACTTTAAAACACATTATAAGGTTCCTCGTCCTCGCGGCCCAAACACAACACTTAGTTTAATTAACATAAAATATTAGAAACACAAAGCTTAATACGCTCGTCATCGTCGCTGATGCCGTCGCAGCCGTCGTCTTCATGCGCCATCATCCTCGTTGTTGCTCGTTAGGTCGATGTAGGGTGGGGGCGTCCAGAGGTGAGGCGGCGGCCCTCGGATTGGGCCAGGGGCGTACTGCGCAGGCGATGCTGGGGTGGCGACCACGACGCCCATGCACGCTCCTCCGCGGGCTCCTCCTTGACCTCCTGCTTGACGTCCAGCTCCGAGACGTACATGTCCCCGAGGGTCGAGAGTTCAAGCATATACTGCAGGCCCTACCACTCCTCCTATTGGCGCATGTACTTCCTCCTGGAGTCCTTCATGACGGCCTCCAGGAGCCGCTCCTCCTCCTCGGCCGTCATGGCGGGATGTTATGTTCTGGGGGTGGCGGCGATGGGGAGGGAGACGACGTTGGAGTCAGGGCACGGATCCGCGTGCGGTCGCGCACTCTGGGCGGGCTCGATGCCCACGCGCTAGGCGCATGCCGCGCATTATGGGACACACGGGGTGGGCTACCACGACCGACAAAATAGGTGGCGTGGTGCAGGTCGTGCTCATCCTGAAACCAGGTATCCCATAACGGCGAGTCCATGGCGTACCTGCGGTTGGCGAGGAGCTTGTGCAGGATCCTGGCACGGCGACAAGCGATCTCCTGGAGGCGGACGCGGCCTGACGCCGACGCGAGGGGAATGGGCACCCAATCCGGACTCAGATGCCACCCATTAGGGAGGTGGGCATCGGACCACGACAACGGAGTGTCGGTCTCCTAGTGCCGGTGGCACACCTCGACCTTGACGTAGGGCCGGAAGCGTGGTGTGGCCGCCGGAGGGGAGATAGAGAACGACGTCGGAGAGGTGGAGGGGTTGGCCGCACTACCAGACGAGGAGCCTGCCTCGTGGTCGTGCTTCGCCTTCTTGTCGGTGGAGTGCCACTTCGAGAACCCCATGAACACCGAGGTAGCGAGGTCGATGGTGGCTAGGGTTTTTGGTGTCTCCGATGGGGGAGGCAATGGTGGGGAAGTGAATGGGGACAGCGAGTGGAAGTCCACGGCTTCCCCATAAAAAAGAACGTGGTCGGGGGCGGTTGGGTGGCTGACTTGCGGGCCCAACCACCCGTGCGCATTGACTACGGTCGATGGGAGGTAGTTGGACCGTCGACACGCGGGCCCAACCACCCGTGCGCATTGACTACGGTCGATGGGAGGTAGTTGGACTGCCGACACGCGGGCCCAACCACCCGTGCGCATTGACTACGGTCGATGGGAGGTAGTTGGACCGCCGACACACGGGCCCAACATGGACGCGAAGAGGACGACTGTCCGTCTGTTCGGTGTCTGCTTGAACGTAAAGCTGGCTCAACTATGCGTTTGGAATGGGTCGAGCCAGACCGAAAACAAACACGTTTTGCGGATGGGGTTGCGCGTTGGGTCGGGTCGTCTGTCCGTTTAGGCCCAAACGGATGTGATCGGACAGGATGGGGTTTACCTTTGGAGTTGGCCTAAGAGCATCTATAGCCGGACCCCCTATATGCTCCTTAAACGCCCGGAACGCCCTCCCGGTCACTGACTGGTCATAAAAATGCGACCCAATCGGATCCCTCATATTCGTCTCAAACGTTCGGACTGACCGACACTCCTCATATCCATCTTAAATATGGCGACGTTACGAGGGCTCGTGGACACGCCTGGGTATGCCTGGTCAGTCCACCACGTAGGACGCGACCTCACTCCACATCATTTTTCTCTTTTTTTATTCATTATTTTCTTTCTCTCTTTTCTTCATCAATCACGTGCATGTGACCGGATATATGAGGAAAAAAAAGTATAGCTGCGTGGACCAAATTATAAGGGTTCAAAACAAACGTATCCCTCCGTGGGTGTTTAAGTGATGAGATTTGCTAGGTTTGGATGTAGATGCTCCACTTGTGTGTGGAGAGGTGTGTGGCTGGGCTCCTCGTGCGCTGCTCCGCTCCGGGTCATCGGTGGACGCTGACAGTCGCGCGGTCACTGCTGGAACCCGAGGGCTGCCGGCTTTTGACGGGTGCGCGTGGTACGAGTACTAGCTAGGCTGCTGTACTGCACTGGCTAGTAGAGATCGCTTTCGTTGTAGTATGGCTGTATGGGAGATGAGATCTCGCCGCGGCGTACACAGTAGAGGGATCGCCGGGGAAAGGGACGGGGGCTGCTGCCTGCCTGCTGGCCGTGGCAAAGGCGATGGCAGTTGGCCGGAGGGCCATGCTAACGCTACGGGAGCGCAGCAGGAGTGCTACTACCGCGTGCGCGCGCGTAGGACGGTGCGTGCGCTGGCCCGGCCTTTCTTAATCGTCTGCTTGACCGGAGCCGGACCATGGTGCGCTCCCGTCTTCCTTCCCGGTGGTGGGTACTGGGTAGGCAGCGCGCGCGCGCATGTTGCGTCGGTCGCTGAAAACCCAAATCCTTCTTCTAGAAACAAGACGTGAAAGGGAAGTACGTAGTTGGTTAGACTGGCACGAATGACTTTGTTGAAGAGGAACACTCAGTTGGGACGGACGCCGCATTTCCTCTTGGGTCTAAAAGTAAGCTGAGAGCACTCACAACGGCGCGGCGCGGCGCCCTCCCAAAGGGCGTTCAACGCAAGCTGAGACTTCCCTTGTCACGAAAGTCGAAACATATACAAAGGTATCTGCAGACCAGGCTGTGAGCATACCCTGAACGAAAAACCAAGGGGGCCAATCTCAAGTCTTTCAGTACGCTGGGGCTGTTTATCACAGGCGCCATTTGGCGGCTGGAGATGGAGAGCGAGAGACACTGCCGACGTGTCGACGGAGAAGGGCGTTTCGCTGCCTTGCCGAGTCTCCCTCCCCACCATGCGCCGCTCCGGTAGTGTCACGGTCTGGAAGAGATGGACACGAGGTCATTCTCAACTGACGACCTGCGACCGCGACCGATGAGCCAGCCGTCAGTGCGCTCGGATATGCCCGCAGATCGCAACTTTGGCTGGCATCCTCGCACAACCTCCTCCTCCGCTATCCCTCTCACGCACACACACTTGCCTTCTTTTTCTGTTTTGTAGTATTGTATATAGGCCGTTCGGGATCTCTCACACCGTCACACTCACCTTCTAGTGCTAGTAGTGGTCAAACAAACGGCTTCCCCTTATCGTAAGCCCATTTGTTAAAACTGCAACGCCTTTCTTCTTTACATGACATCATCTGAATTAACAGCTCGTAGAAAATTTGACCCGGGACATTTACGGTGGGGGTTGTGGAACCGATCCACGCTGATCAGGAGCCGTATACGTTTACAAGAGAGACGTGTGTGTGGTGGAACCAACCAACGTGTGCGCGTCAGATCTAATTAGCTTTAATTCGTGTATGTATGTATGTATGTATACGAGGAAGAACAACGTCGACACAGCTAATTGCACGAGTAGCAGAACTTTTTTAGCATGCTAGGGGCTATACATGGCCATGGGCAGCCCGGCCCGGCCTGAAAATCCCGTGTCGGGCCTAATCAAGCCATCGGGCCGGGCTCGGTCTTGGAAATTGAGCCCGGCTGTCAGGTTGGGCCGGGCTCAGGCGTGTGAAAAACGGATTTCAGTCGTAGTAGGGACGGGTCGATTGGGCCGGGCTCAGGCCAGGAAATTAAGCTCGACGGTCAGACCAGGCCGGGCTCAGGCGTGTGAAAAAACGGAATTCAGTCGTAGTCAGGGCGGGTTGATCGGGCCGTGTCGGGCTTTTTTTGGTTCGGGCTTGATTTATTAGGCCCGACGATCGGGTCGGGTCGGGTCCAGGCCTGGGTTTTCAGCATTGGGCTTTTTCGGCTCGGCCCGAAACCCGGCCGGCCGACATATGGCCAGGTATACTAGGGACATATGTTTCTCATGCATCCTATGATTTGGTGTTGTTTGTCTCACTCTTTGGCAATTTAGGGCATCTCTAACGTTGACCCTCGAACCATCCGCATAGCGCATGGTCTGGACTACAGAAGCCATTCAACGCGATTATGTAGTTCAAACATTAGTCATGTTGGACTTCGACATCCCAGACCCACTAAATCCATCCTCTTGGTCTTGTTATCTTCCACTTTGCCGCTTCTCCACCTCCGTCGGCATCGTTGTACCTCTTCGAGCGTCACAGGCATAGCTGCACGTTCCCAACAAGCACCAAGTTTTGTCACGTTGTTGCTCAGCCGGAGGCAAGGTGCCATCACACGCGACAGAGGAGGAGATCGTAAGTTTTGCTTCTTTTTTCTCAACTTGTTGATTGAACAGTTCATTCAGAGGGGAAAAGGACGGTCATTTACATACACACGATGTTGGATGACGTTGAAGGGGCTATATTTCTGAGACGACATGATCCCTTATTGGTAAACTAGTTAAACATCGAATTTGAAACATTGTTGTACTACACTTATTAGTTCCATGCTATATTTGAATAATTTGTGTTATTTTTCTATCCAAACTTTGATGAATAGTAGTCGATTTGCATGAAGTTCGTCCACTATCTTGTTTTGCTCTTAGTGCTTTGGAAAATTTGGGACACGCGAAATGCCATGACTTTTGGTGGCATTGCCCAAACTCCGTTTGATGTAATCCAGGCTGTAATCTCTAACCCTCACCCTATGGTCTCACTCCATTTTTGGGCTCAGGCTCGATTTATTAGGCCCACCGATCGAGACGGGTCGGGTCCAGGCCTGGGATTTCAGCACCGGGCTTTTTTTGGCCCGACCCAAAACCATTCACATATGTCTGGCCCGCATGGTCCGGACTACGAAAGCCATTCAACGCGATTATGTAGTTCAAACTACAGTCATGTTGGACTTCAACATCCCAGACCCACTAAATCCTGTTGGGTAACGTTGCATGGAAAACAAAAAATTTCCTACTCACACGCAAGATCTACCATGGTGATGAACATCTACGAGAGGGAGAGTGGATCTACATACCCTTGTAGATCGCTAAGCGGGAAGCGTTAAGAAACGCGGTTGATGTAGTCGAACGTCTTCGCGATCCAAATCGCTGAGCGTCCCACAATCCCATCACGATCCGTCCCGCAATCCAATCACGATCTGTCCCGCGATCTCATCACGATCCTTCCTGCGATCCAATCATGAATCGTCTCGCGATCTTGATCACGGTCTTTCTGATCTAGCGTCGAACGGACGACACCTCTGCATTCAACACACGTATAGCTCGATGACGATCTCCGCCTTCTTGATCCAGCAAGAGGGAGCGGAGAGGTAGACGAGTTCTCCAGCAGCGCGACGGCGTTGCGGCGATGGTGGTGGAGTAATTCCAGCAGGGCTTCGCCTAAGCACTGCTGAAACCGATCTAGAGAAGAAACTACAGACTAGAGGAGAGGGCAGCACGTGGCTAAAATTCTATGTGCAAAAACCTAAAACCTCTAGTATATATAGGAGGAGGAGAGGAGAAGGCTTGGCTGCAAGGGCCAGCCCTTTTGGCTTCGGCTGAAGTGGAGGGAGGAGTCCTACTCCTCCACTCCTAGTCGGATTAGGACTCCTTCCTTATATTAGCCTTTTCCCACCTTTTCCACTTTGGATTTCCTTCCCAGACGCATGGGTCCTATGTGGGACTTCGTCCAGCCCAATAAGGGCTGGTATTCATCCTCCCACAGCCCATGTAGCCTCTTGGGTCAAAATACCCCTCCCGATGGTCCCCCGGTACCCTCCCGGCACTCCCGGTACACTACCGATGAGCCCGAAACTTTACCTTCGGACCATTCCGGAGCTCCTCGTGACATCTGGAATCTCATCCGGGACTCCGAACAACCTTTGATCACCACCATGCATAACTCTATACTACCGAAACGTCACCAAACCTTAAGTGTGCAGACCCTGCGGGTTCGAGAACTATGTAGACATGGCCGAGACACCTCTACGGTCAATAACCAATAGCGGGATCTGGATGCCCATATTGGTTCCTACATATTCTACGAAGATCTTTATCGGTCGAACCTCCATGTCAAGGATTCAGTTAATCCCGTATGATGTTCCTTTTGTTCTTCGGTATGTTACTTGCCCGAGATTCGATCATCGGTATCTCCATACCTAGTTCAACCTCGTTGTGGGCGTCGATTTTGTCAATTTGCTTGCCGTTACTAGTCTTATCTTGATTCGGCGGTATTGTGGGATGAAGCGGCCCAGACCGACTTTACACGTACGCTTACGTGAGACTGGTTCCACCGCCTGACATGCACTTGTTGCATAAGGTGGCTAGCGGGTGTCTGTCTCTCCCACTCTAGTCGGATCGGATTCGATGAAGAGGGTCCTTATGAAGGGTAAATAGCAACTGGCATATCACGTTGTGGTTTTTGCATAGGAAAGAAACGTTCTTGCTAGAAATCTATAGCAGCCACGTAAAAACTTGCAACAACAAATTAGAGGACGTCTAACTTGTTTTTGCAGCATATGTTGGGTGATGTGATAAGGCCAAAAGAATGTGATGTGATATATGTGATGTATGAGATTGATCATGTTCTCGTAATAGGATTCACGACTTGCATGTCGATGAGTATGACAACCGGCAGGAGCCATAGGAGTTGTCTTAATTTATTGTATGACCTGCGTGTCAATCAAAAATGCCATGTAATTGTTGGGGAACGTCGCATGGGAAACAAAAAATTTCCTACACACACGCAAACCTATCCATGGTGATGAGCATCTACGAGAGGGAGAGTGGATCTACGTACCCTTGTAGATCGCTAAGCGGGAAGCGTTAAGAAATGCGGTTGGTGTAGTCGAACATCTTCGCGATCCAAATCGCCGAGCGTCCCGCGATCTCATCACGAGCCGTCCCGCGATCCAATCACGATCCATCCCGTGAACTCATCACGATCCGTCCCGCGATCTCATCACGATCCGTCCCGCGATCTCATCACGATCCGTCAGGCGATCTCATCACGAATCGTCTCGTGGACTTGATCACGATCCTTCCGATCTAGTACCGAACGAACGACACCTCCACGTTTAGCACACGTGCAGCTTGATGACGATCTCCACCGTCTTGATCCAACAAGAGGAGGTGGATAGGAGAGAGAGTTCACCGGAAGCGTGACAGCGCTTCGGTGATGGTGGTGGTGGAGCAATTCCGGCAGGGCTTCGCCTAAGCGCTGCAGAAAACCGATCTAGAGGAGCATTGGTGGAACGGGTAGCACGTGGCCGTAAGTTGTGTCCCGTGTGCTAGCCCTGCCCCTCTATTTATATGTTGAGCCCTGGGGTCTAAACTTGGAGCAAAAACCTCTACAAGGTTGATTTTGCCCGCACAAGGTCGGTTTGGCCCGCAAGAAAAGAGTCCAACTCGGATCCCTGCAGTCCCGCGCACAAGCGGTAGTACCGCTTGAGCAGTAGTACCGCTTCACAAGCGGTAGTACTGCCTTACTGCTTAAGGCAGCAGCAAAACTTCCTTTTTCCCTTTCCAATACCTCGTGGGTTTTACCCCATTGGTCCATATAAAGTGTTGCTGTACCCAAACACTTCGGTAAACATCCGGAACCCCTTCCGGTTAATTCCGAAACTCTTCTAGAGATCAAAACACTATTATCACATATATCAATCTTTATCTCCAGACTCTTCCGGAGATCCTCATCATGTCCGGGATCGTATCCGAGACTCCGAACATCCTTCGGTCACCACCATACATAACTCTATACTATCGAAACGTCACCAAACCTTAAGTGTGCAGACCCTGCGGGTTCGAGAACTATGTAGACATGACCGAGACACCTCTACGGCCAATAACCAATGGCGGGACCTGGACGTCCACATTGGTTCCTACATATTCTAGGAAGATCTATCGGTCGAACCTCTATGTCAAGGATTCAGTTAATCCCGTATAACGTTCCCTTTATTCTTCGGTATGTTACTTGCCCGAGATTCGATCGTCTGTATCTCCATACCTAGTTCAATCTCATTACCGACAAGTCTCTTTACTCGTTCCATAATACAAGATCCCGCAACTAACAATTAGTCACATTGCTTGCAAGGCTTATTGTGATGTTGCATTACCGAGTGGGCCCTGAGATACCTCTCCGTCACACGGAGTAACAAATCCCAGTCTCGATCCATGCCAACTCAACAGACATCATCGGAAATACCTGTAGAGCACCTTTATAGTCACCCAGTTACGTTGCGACGTTTGATACACACAAGGCACTCCTCCGATATCCGTGAGTTGCATGATCTCATGGTCATAGGAACATATACATTGACATGCAGAAAACAGTAGCAATAAACTGACACGATCATATGCTACGTTTGTAGTTTGGGTCTTGTCCATCACATCATTCTCCTAATGATGTGATCCCGTTATCAAATGACATCTCATGTCCATGGCTAGGAAACCTTAACCATCCTTTGATCAACGAGCTAGTCCATTAGAGGCATACCAGGGACATGGTTTTGTCTATGTATCCACACATGCATTTAAGTCTCCGATCAATACAATTATAGCATGGATAATAAACGATTACCATGAACAAGGAAATATGATAATAACTAATTTATTATTGCCTCTAGGGCATATTTCCAAATGTCTCCCACTTGCACTAGAGTCAATAATCTAGTTCACATCACCATGTGATTCGCATTGTTATGAATCTAACACCCAATGAGTTCTGGGGCTTGATCATGCTTTACATGTGAGAGAGGTCTTTTATAGTCAACGGGTCTGCGATATTCAGATCCGTGCGTACTTTGCAAATCTCTATGTCAAACTGTAAACACTGCTACCACACTCCACTTGGTACGATTCCAAATGGCTGCTCCACTATACGTATCCAGATTGCTACTACGAGTCATCCGGATTGGTGTTAAAGCTTGCATCGACGTAACTCTTTACGACGAACTCTTTATCACCTCCATAATTGAGAAACATCTCCTTAGTCTTTTAGTCACTAAGGATAATCTTGACCGCTATCCAGTGCTCCATTCCAGGATCACTTTGAAACCTTCTGGCCATACTTATGGCAAGGCTGACATCGGGTCTTGTGCATAGCATTGCATACATGATAGAGCCTATGGCTGAAGCATAGGGGATGACACTCATCTTTTCTCTATCTTCTGCAGTCACTGGGCATTGAGTCTTACTCAACTTTATACCTTACAAATCAGGCGAGAACTCTTTCTTTGACTGGTCCATTTTGAACTCTTTCAAAATCTTGTCAAGGTATGTGCTCATTGAAAGTCTCATCAAGTATCTTGGTCTATCTCTATAGATCTTGATGCTCAACAATTAGGTAGCTTTATCCAGGTCTTCCTTTGAAAAACTCTTTTCAAACACCCATTTATGCTCTCCAGAATTTCTACATCATTTTCGAATAGCAATATGTCATCCACATATACTTATCAGAAACTATATAGTGCTCCCACTCACTTTATTGCAAATACAAGTTTCTCGTAAACTTTGTATAGACTCAAAAACTTTGATCACCTCATCAAAGTGTATATTCCAACTCCGAGATGCTTGCTTCAGTTCATAGAAGAATCACTGAAGCTCGCACATATTTTAGCATCCTTAGGACTGACAAAACCCTCTGGTTGTATCTCATACAACCTTTCCTTAAGGAAGGAAACGATGTTTTGGCATCCATCTGCCAGATTTCATAATTGAAAAATGCAGCAACTGCTAACATAATTTCAACAGACTTCAGCATCGCTACGAGAGAGAAAGTCTCATCGCAGTCAACTCTTTGAACTTGTCGTAAACTACTTTGCAACAAGTCAAGCTTTACAAATGGTAACATTTACCATCAGCGTCTGTCTTCATTTTAAAGATCCATTTGTACTTAATGACCTGCCGTCCAACGAGCAAGTCCACCAAAGTCTATACTTGGTCTTCATACATGGATCCTTTCTCGGATTTCATGGCCTCTAACCATTTGTTGGTTTCCGGGCCCATCATCGCTTCTCCATAGTTCGTAGGTTCATCATTGTCGAACAACATGACCTCCAAGACAGGGTTGTCGTACCGCTCAGTAGCAGTACACATCCTTGTCGACCTACGAAGTTTGATAGTAACTTGATCCTGAAGCTTCATGATCATCATGATTAACTTCCTCTTCAACTAACGTAGGCTTCACAGAAACATCTTTCTGCGCTGCGCTACTCTCTGGTTGAACAAAGGTTTAACAACCTCATCAAGTTCTATCTTCCTCCCACTTAATTCTTTCGAGAGAAACCTTTTCTCGAGAAAGGATCTGTTTTAGTAACAAACACTTTGCACTTGGATCTGAGATAGAAGATTCACCCAACTGATCTTAGGGTATTCTATGAAGATGCATTTGTCCGCCTTGGGTTCGACCTCATTAGGTGAAAACATTTTCCACACAAGTGTCGCAGCCCCAAATATTAAGAAATGACAGCTTAGGTTTCTATCAAACCATAATTCACACGGTGTCATCTCAACGGATTTAGATGGTGCCCTATTTAAAGTGAATGTAGTTGTCTCTAATGCATAACCCCAAAATTATAGTAGTAAAACGATAAGAGACATCATAGCACGCACCATGTCCAATAGAGCATAACTATGATGTTCGGACACACCATCACACTATGGTGTTCCAGGTGGCGTTTTAGTTGTGAAACAAATTTCACATTGTCTTAAGTTGTATGCCAAACTCGTAACTCAGATATTTACCTCCCCGATCATATCGCAGTCATTTTTATCTTCTTGTCACGATGATCTTAAACTTCACTCTGAATTTGCTTGAACCTTTCAAATGATTCAAACTTGTGTTTCATTAAGTAAATATACACTATATCTACTCAAATCATGAGTGAAGGTAAGAAAATAACGATATCCACTGCATGCTAGAAGACTCACCGGATTGCATACATCAACATGTATCATTTCCAATGAATCACTTGCCCACTCCATCCAACGGGGTTTCTAGTCATCTTGCCCAAGAGGCATGGTTCGCATGTCTCAACCGATTCGAAATCGAATGAGTCCAAAGATCCATCAGCATGGAGTTTCTTCATGCGCTTTATACCAATATGACATTTAGCGGCAGTGCCACAAGTATGTGGTACTATCTTTATTAACTTTGTATCTTTTGACATCAATGTTATGAACATGTGTATTACTACGATCAAGATTTCAACAAACCATTCTCACTGGGTGCATGACCATTGAAGGTATTATTCATGTAAACAGAATAACCATTATTCTCTAACTTAAATGAATAACCGTATTTGCAATAAACATGATCTAATCATGTTCATGCTCAACGCAAAACACCAAATAACATTTATTTAGGTTCGTCACTAATCCTGAAGGTAGAGAGAGCGTGCGACGTTGATCACATCAACCTTGGAAACATTTCCAACGCATATCGTCACCTCACCCTTAGCTAGTTCTCCGTTTATTCCGCAACTTTTTATTTCGAGTTACTAACATTTAGCAACCGAACCGGTATCCAATACCCAGGTGCTACTAGGAGTACTAGCAAGGTACACATCAATAACTCGTATATCAAATATACTTCTGTCGATGTTGCCAGCCTTCTTATCTACCAAGTATCTAGGGTTGTTCCGTTTCAGCGACCGCTCACCTCATAACAGAAGCACTTAGTCTCGGGTTTGAGTTCAACTTTGGGTTGCTTCACTGGAGCAGCAACTGACTTGCTATCCATGAAGTTTCCCTCCTTGCTCTTGCCCTTCTCGAAACTAGTGGTTTTGATTAACCATCAACACTTCACGTCCTTCTTGATTTCTACCTTCGCGGTGTCAAACATCGCGAACAGCTCAGGAATCATTATTTCAATCCCTGGCAATTTATAGTTCATCACCAAGTTCTAGTAGCTTAGTGACAGTGACTTGGAGAACTATATCAATCACTATCTTATATGGAAGATCAACTCCCACTTGATTTAAGCGATTTTAGTACCCAGACAATCTGAGTACATGCTCAACGATTGAGCTATTCTCCTTCATCTTACAGACAAAGAATCTTGTTGGAGATCTCATATCTCGCAACATGGGCACAAGCCTGAGATCACAATCTCAGCTCTTAGAACATCTCATATGTTTCGCGACGTTCAAAACGTTTCGGAGCCTCAATTCTAAGCCGTAATGCATGACGCACTAAATTATCAATTAGTCATCGAAACGTGCTTGTCAGATGTTCACAACATCTACAGAAGACGCTAGATGGGGTGGCGCACCGAGCGGTGCAATAAGGAAATAAGCCTTCTGTGCAACAATGAGGACAATCCTCAGATCACGGACCCAGTCCGCAATATTGCTACCATCATCTTTCAATTCTATTTCTCTAGGAACATATAAAACTTACAAGGGAGCTACAACGTGAGCTAGTAATCTACAATATAATTTGCAAAGACACTTTGACTATGTTCATGATAATGAGTTCAATTAATCATATTACTTAAGAACTCCCACTCAAATTGACATCCCTCCGATCATTCGAGTGATACATGATCCAAATTCACCAACTCAAGTCCGATCATCACGTGAGTTAAGCTGGTTTCAATGGTGAACATCATTATGTTGATCATATCTACTATATGACTCATGTTCGACCTTTCGGTCTCTTGTGTTCCGAGGCCATGTCTGTACATGCTAGGCTCGTCAAGTTTAACCCGAGTGTTCTGCACGTGCAAATCTGGCTTGCACCCGTTGTATGTGAACGTAGAGTCTATCACACCCGATCATCACGTGGTGTCTCAACACGACGAACTTTCGCAACGGTGCACACTCGGGGAGAACACAATTTATCTTGAAATTAAGTGAGGGGTCACCTTATAATGCTACCGTCGTCCTAAGAAAAACAAGGTGCATAAAAATTATTAACATCACATGCAAATCATAAGTGACATGATATGGCCATGAACTTATGCTTTTGATCTCCATCTAGAAAGCACCGGCATGATCTCCATCGTCACCAGCATGACACCATGATCTCCATCATCTTGATCTCCATCAACGTGTCGCCATCAGGGTTGTCACGCCCTCCATGCTTCTACTATTATTGCTACCGTTTAGCGATAAAGTAAAGCATTACATAGCGCTTAATGATTGACACGCAGGTCATACAATAACTAAAGACAACCCTATGGCTCCTGCCGGTTGCCGTATTCATCGACATGCAAGTCGTGATAATCTATACATCACATGATCATCTCATACATCACATATATCACATCATGTAATTGGCCATATCATATCACAACATACCCTACAAAAGCAAGTTAGACGTCCTCTAATTGTTGTTGCATGTTTTACGTGGCTGCTACGGGTATCTAGCAAGAACAATTCTCATCTACGCATAAACCACAACGATGATACACTAGTTCTCTTTTCAACCTTCTCAAGGGCCGCCTTTGTCGAATCCGATCCAACTAAAGTGAGAGAAACTGTCACCCGCAAGCCATCTAGGCAACAAGTTGCATCGAGGGAACCGGTCTCTCGTAAGCGTACGAGTAATGTTGGTCCGGGCCGCTTCATCTCACAATCCCGCTGAACCAAAATACGACCAAGGGAGGAAGCAATCTAAGCATCAACGCCCACAAACCTTTTGTGTTCTACTCGAGATCTCATCGAACCATGAACCTAGATCTGATACCACTGTTGGGGAATGTCGCATGGGAAACAAAAAATTTCCTACGCACATGCAAACCTATCCATGGTGATGAGCATCTACAAGAGGGAGAGTGGATCTACGTACCCTTGTAGATTGCTAAGCGGGAAGCGTTAAGAAACGCGGTTGGTGTAGTCGAACATCTTCGCGATCCAAATCGCCGAGCGTCCCGCGATCTCATCACGAGCCGTCCCGCGATCCAATCACGATCCGTCCCGTGAACTCATCACGATCCGTCCCGCGATCTCGTCACGATCCGTCCCGCGATCTCGTCACGATCCGTCCCGCGATCTCATCACGATCCGTCATGCGATCTCATCACGAATCGTCTCGTGGCCTTGATCACGATCCTTCCGATCTAGTACCGAACGGACGGCACCTCCGCGTTTAGCACACGTGCAGCTTGATGACGATCTCCACCATATTGATCCAGCAAGAGGAGGTGGAGAGGAGAGAGAGTTCACCGGCAGCGTGACGGCGCTCCGGTGATGGTGGTGGTGGAGCAATTCCGGCAGGGCTTCGCCTAAGCGCTACAGAAAACCGATCTAGAGGAGCATTGGTGGAACGGGTAGCACATGGCCGTAAGTTGTGTCCCGTGTGCTAGCCCTGCCCCTCTATTTATATGTTGAGCCCTGGGGTCTAAACTTGGAGCAAAAACCTCTACAAGGTCGATTTTGCCCGCACAAGGTCGGTTTGGCCCGCAAGAAAAGAGTCCAACTCGGATCCCTGCAGTCCCGCGCACAAGCGGTAGTACCGCTTCACGAGCGGTAGTACCGCTTCACAAGCGGTAGTACTGCCTTACTGCTTAAGGCAGCAGCAAAACTTCCTTTCGCCCTTTCCAATACCTCGTGGGTTTTACCCCATTGGTCCATATAAAGTGTTGTTGTACCCCGAACACTTCGGTAAACATCCGGAACCCCTTCCGGTTAATTCCGGAACTCTTCTAGAGATCAAAACACTATTATCACATATATCAATCTTTATCTCTAGACTCTTCCGGAGATCCTCGTCATGTCCGGGATCGTATCCGAGACTCCGAACATCCTTCGGTCACCACCATACATAACTCTATACTATCGAAACGTCACCAAACCTTAAGTGTGCAGACCCTGTGGGTTCGAGAACTATGTAGACATGACCGAGACACCTCTACGGCCAATAACCAATGGCGGGACCTGGACGTCCACATTGGTTCCTACATATTCTAGGAAGATCTATCGGTCGAACCTCTATGTCAAGGATTCAGTTAATCCCGTATAACGTTCCCTTTATTCTTCGGTATGTTACTTGCCCGAGATTCGATCGTCTGTATCTCCATACCTAGTTCAATCTCATTACCGACAAGTCTCTTTACTCGTTCCATAATACAAGATCCCGCAACTAACAATTAGTCACATTGCTTGCAAGGCTTATTGTGATGTTGCATTACCGAGTGGGCCCTGAGATACCTCTCCGTCACACGGAGTAACAAATCCGAGTCTCGATCCATGCCAACTCAACAGACATCATTGGAAATACCTGTAGAGCACCTTTATAGTCACCCAGTTACGTTGCAACGTTTGATACACACAAGGCACTCCTCCGATATCCGTGAGTTGCATGATCTCATGGTCATAGGAACATATACATTGACATGCAGAAAACAGTAGCAATAAACTGACACGATCATATGCTACGTTTGTATTTTGGGTCTTGTCCATCACATCATTCTCCTAATGATGTGATCCCGTTATCAAATGACATCTCATGTCCATGGCTAGGAAACCCTAACCATCCTTTGATCAACGAGCTAGTCCATTAGAGGCATACCAGGGACATGGTTTTGTCTATGTATCCACACATGCATTTAAGTCTCCGATCAATACAATTATAGCATGGATAATAAACGATTACCATGAACAAGGAAATATGATAATAACTAATTTATTATTGCCTCTAGGGCATATTTCCAACAATAATTACTTTACTTTATTGCCTCTAGGGCTGCATGGGCCGAAGGTGGAGGGAACCAGCCCCTAGGTGGGCTGGTGCGCCCCTCCCACCTGTCCCAAGGCACAGGAAAGGAGAGAGGGGGGCAAACCCTAGCCCAGATGGGCCCTATGCCCACTCTAGGGCGGCTAGGCTAGCCGCACCCCTCTCCCCTCCCTCTTGGCCGTCGGCCAGATCCCATCTAGGGGCTTCCGCACCACCTAGGGTGGGAACCCTAGGGGTGGGCACCCTCCTCCCTCTCCTTCTATATATAGTGGAGCCTTTGGGGCTTTTTGAGACACGACTCTCTCTCCCTCTCGGCGCAGCCCTACTCCTCCTACTCCTCGTTCTCCGTAGTGCTTGGCGAAGCCCTGCCGGAGACCACGCAGCTCCACCATCACCACGCTCTCATGCTGACGGAGCTCTCCCTTAACCTCTCCTTCCTCCTTGCTGGATCAAGGCGTAGGAGACATCACCGGGCTGCACGTGTGTTGAACGCGGAGGCACCGTTGTTCGGCGCTAAGATCGGAGTCCACCGCGATCTGAATCGCTACGAGTACGACTCCGCCAACCGCGTTCTTGTAACGCTTCCACTTAGAGATCTTCAAAGGTATGAGGATGCACTCTTCCCTTACTCGTTGCTGGTTTCTCCATAGATAGATCTTGGTGAACACGTAGGAATTTTTTTGATTTACTACTACGTTTCCGAACAGTGGCATCATGAGCTAGGTCTATGCGTAGAATCTATGCACGAGTACAACACAAAGTTGTTGTGGGCGTCGATCTTGTTAATTTTCTTACCACTGCTAGTCTTATCTTGATTCGGCGGTATTGTGGGATGAAGCGTCCCGGATCAACTTTACACGTATGCTTACGTGAGATCGGTTCCACCGCCTGACATACACTTGTTGCATAAGGTGGCTAGCGGGTGTCTGTCTCTCCACCTTAGTCAGATTGGATTCAATGAAAAGGGTCCTTATGAAGGGTAAATAGCAATTGGCATATCACGTTGTGGTTTTGGTGTAGGTAAGAAACGTTCTTGCTAGAAACCTATAGCAGCCACGTAAAAACTTGCAACTACAAATTAGAGGACGTCTAACTTGTTTTTGTAGCATATGCCTTGTGATGTGATATGGCCAAAGTATGTGATGTGATGCATTGTGATGTATGAGATTGATCATGTTCTTGTAATAGGATTCATGACTTGCATGTCGATGAGTATGACAACCGGCAGGAGCCATAGGAGTTGTCTTGTTTTATTGTATGACCTGCGTGTCAATCATAAACACCATGTAATTACTTTAATTTATTGCTAAACGTTAGCCATAGTAATAGAAGTAATAGTTGGCGAGGAAACTTCATGAAGACACGATGATGGAGATCATGGTGTCGTGCCGGTGACAGTAATGATCATGATGCCCCGAAGATGAAGATCAAAGGAGCAAGATGATATTGGCCATATCATGTCACTATATTGATTGCATGTGATGTTTATCATGTTTACATCTTATTTGATTAGAACGACGGTAGTAAATAAGATGATCTCTCAATAAAATTTCAAGAAAGGTGTTCACCCTAACTGTGCACCGTTGCTAAGGATCGTTGTTCCGAAGCACCACGTGATGATCGGGTGTGATAGGTTCTAACGTTCGCATACAACGGGTGTAAGCCAGATTTACACACGTGAAACACTTAGGTTGACTTGACGAGCCTAGCATGTATAAACATGGCCTCGGAACATGGAAGACCGAAAGGTCGAACATGAGTCATATAGAAGATACGATCAACATGGAGATGTTCACCATGGATGACTAGTCCGTCTCACGTGATGATCGGACACGGGCTAGTTGACATGGATCATGTATCACTTGGATGACTAGAGAGATGTCTATCTAAGTGGGAGTTCATTAAATAATATGATTATGTGAACTTAATTATCATGAACTTAGTCTAAAATTGTCTTGACAATCTATATTGTAGATCCAATGGCCAACGCTAATGTCACCCTCAACTTCAACGCGTTCCTAGAGAAAACCAAGCTGAAAGACGATGGAAGCAACTATGCGGACTGGGTCCGTGGCTTGAGGATCATCCTCACAGCTTCCAAAAGATTGTATGTCCTTGATGCACCGCTAGGTGGTACACCCATTTTCCCAGCAGATCAAGACGTTATGAACGCTTGGCAGTCACGCTGTGATGATTACTCCCTTGTTTAGTGCAGCATGCTTTACAGTTTAGAACCGGGTATCCAAAAGCATTTTGAGCAACACGGAGCATATGATATGTTCCAAGAGCTGAAACTGGTTTTCCAAGCTCATGCCCGGGTCGAGAGATATGATGTCTCCGTCAAGTTCTTCAGTTGTAAGATGGAGGAAAACAATTTTGTGAGTGAGCACATACTCAAAATGTCTAGGTTGCATAACCGCTTGACTCAGCTGGGAGTTAATCTCCCAGATGACTCGGTCATTGACAGAATCCTCCAGTCGCTTCCACCTAGCTACAAGAGCTTTATGATGAACTACAACATGCAGGGTATGGAGAAGTCCATTCCTGAGTTGTACTCGATGCTAAAACCAGCGAAGGCTGAGATAAAAAAGGAGCATCAAGTGTTGATGGTGAATAAGACCACTAGTGTCAAGAAAGGCAAGGGTAAGAAGAACTTCAAGAAGAACGGCAAAGCTGTTGCCACGCCCGGTAAGCAAGTTGCTGGGAAGAAGAACAGGCATGGATCCAAGCCTAAGACTGAGTGCTTTTATTGCAAGGGTACCGGTCACTAAAAGCGGAACTGCCCCAAGTACTTAGCGGATAAGAAGTCCGGCAACATTAAAGATATATGTGATATACTTGTTATTGATGTGTACCTAACCAGCGCTCGTAGTAGCTCCTGGGTATTTGATACCGGTGCAGTTGCTCACATTTGTATCTCCAAGCAGGAGCTATGGAATAAGCGGAGGCTCGCAAAGGACGAGGTGATGATGGGCGTCGAGAATGGTTCCAAGGTCGATGTGATCGCTATCGGCACGCTACCTCTACATCTACCTTCGGGACTAGTTTTAAACCTCAATAATTGTTATTTAGTACCAGCTTTGAGCATGAACATTGTATCTGGATCTCGTTTGATGCGAGATGGCTACTCATTTAAATCTGAGAATAATGTTTGTTCTATTTATATGAGAGAAATGTTTTATGGTCATGCCCCACTGATCAATGGTTTATTTTTAATGAATCTCGAACGTGATGTTACACATGTCCATAGTCTGAGTACCAAAAGATGTAAGGTTGATAATGATAGTCCCACTTATATGTGGCATTGCCGCCTTGGTCATATTGGTGTCAAACGCATGAAGAAGCACCATGCTAATGGACTTTTGGAGTCTCTTGATTTCGAATCATTTGACACGTGCGAACCATGCCTCATGGGCAAGATGACCAAGACTCCGTTCTCCGCAACAATGGAGCGAGCAATTGACTTGTTGGAGATAATACATACCAATGTATGCGGTCCAATGAGCGTCGAGGCTCGCGGTGGCTACCGTTATGCTCTCACCCTCACTAATGACTTGAGCAGATATGGGTATGTCTACTTAATGAAACACAAGTCTGAAACCTTTGAAAAGTTCAAGGAATTACAGAGTGAGGTAGAGAATCAACGTGACAGGAAAATAAAGTGCCTACGATCTGATCGTGGCGGAGAATATTTAAGTCACGAGTTTGACACGCACCTAAGTAAATGTGGAATTGTTTCACAACTGACGCCGCCTGGCACACCTCAGCGAAATGGTGTGTTTGAATGTCGTAATCGCACTCTATTGGATATGGTGCGATCTATGATGTCTCTTACCAACTTACCGCTATCATTTTGGGGATATGCATTAGAGACCGCCGCATTCACTTTAAATAGGGCACCGTCAAAGTCCGTTGAGACGACACCGTATGAATTATGGTTTGGAAAGAAACCTAAGCTGTCGTTTCTAAAAGTTTGGGGATGCGATGCTTATGTGTCGTGGTTTTATCGCGGCAGATGTCCGGGTGAACGGACTTGGATTCGAGGTCATTGCTAACGTGATGGACTCAAATGGGTTGGTTGGGACAAAGGACACGAGTTTACCCAGGTTTGGCCCCTCAAGATGAGGTAACAGCCTACGTCCTGCTTGAGCTTGTATTGCTTGATGTATCGATTACAAGGGAGCTATTGCTTGAGCTAGTTCTCGATAGCCTGATCCCTAAGTCGCCCCGGGTCTCACCTTTATATAGGAGGTCAAGACCACGGGTCATACAAGTTGTAGCCGACTCTCATTACATGTCCGAGTCTATCTCTACCTTAGTTTGCCTTCCTAGCCAAGTTGTCTCCGGGCGGCTTACACGCGCGGGTCTTCTCTATCCGGGCCTCGCTCTGGCCCATCCTGTCAAGCCGCCAAACATCTTGGGCTTCGGACTTCACAACCCACTCTTAGATTAACGTACGAGCCGCCTATTGTGACCCGGAGCCTATAGGGCCGGTCTCATCGTGGGGTTATATCCCCAACATTAGGCCCCAGGTTGATTTGAGCTTCCTCACTTCAGCCTCCTTCTTAATCATTGGCGAGTTACCCTGAAAATAATGAGCCGCCGTGACGTCATGCCAGATCTGGCATAAAGATTCTCTAATGCACGCAACGGATCTTCCCTTATTAAATGGATAGTCTAGGAATCGAGGCGTTCGCCTCGGTCAAATGACTATCGGCGCCTGGATTTTCACGCCTGTTTTCCGCCTTTTCCTATTAAATAGGACCGTGAGGGCAACATTTGCCTTCCTCACGCTCACTCTTCATCTCCTTCCTTCTGACGCCTCCGCTCCAGCGCATTCCGCTCCGGTGCCGTCTCCTCATCGTCATCGACAAGGCCGCTGCATCAACCTGACTCGTTCCAGAGCTCCCTCTGCATTCATCGCGCTGTCTCCAATGAGTCCTTCTTCCCCTAGATCCATAACCGTTCCGGTAGGGTTTCATGGATCTTCGCCGCCGCTCAGAACTCGGGCTTCCATCAATGCCAGCCATATTTAGCCCCTAAACCTTTGACGATATCTTGTCCCCACTGCGCCGCTATGTAGGAGACCGATAGTAAATCTACTCAGATTCACCATAGCTCCGCCCGTCGTTTTAAACTTTGTTTGTTTTCGATAGTTCGTCTCTAGGTCTGAAAATAGAAACATTTCCTTTGCTTTTGTAGATCCGCAATCTTAGCGATACTTAGCAAAACCTGTTTTCAGCACTTAGCCAAATTTCACTCTGTCTTCTCGTAACCTTGACCCGCCATGCAGTTCTAGCTCTCACCAGCCCGATCTTGGTGCCTCATCCTTAAGGTCTTAAGCTTTTAAGCCGCCTATAGATATCTGCCATTTCTTGACTCGCCGTATAGTTACTTTGCACAGTTTTAAACTGCCGCCATGTCTCGCGCATCAAACTCCTGCAATTGGGTCGGCTCTTGCATCACCGAAGAGTTCCTGATGGACTTTGTACACGCGGGCACCCTCCCTGCCAAAGAGGTCACCCATTGGCGGATTCCGGGTAATGAACTGAAGCCCGTTCCTCAAGAGGGCGAGGTAGTTGTTTTTTCGGATCACATTGAACGTGGGTTCGTACCCCTCGGCTCAAAATTCTTTCGGGACGTCCTTCATTTTTACAAGCCGCATCCTCAAGACCTTGCCCCTAATTCCGTCTCAAAGATATGCAACTTCCAAGTGCTCAGCGAGGTCTATCTGCAAACTAAGCCATCTATTGGTCTCTTCCGGGAATTCTTTTATGCGAATCGGCAGACTGAAGTGAAGGCCGGCTCAAGCTTAGAACTCGGTGGGATTTCCATTCAGAGGCACCGGGATATAACCTTTCCGGCTGTGCAGATGCCGAGTCATCCAAAAGATTAGAATAAGACTTGGTTTTATTGTAAAGATACCTCCCCGGAGCGTGAGCATCCGCTGCCGGGTTACCGCCCCTCCCGGCTTAAGACCACCTCCGATCTTCCCGACCGACTGTCAACTTCTGAACATGCCAGGTACGAGCTGGCTCACGCCAAGATTAGATCCCTCATGGCCAATGGATTGACGGTATTGGACTTGATCCGCTACTGGATCTCTTGGAGGACTATGCCTTTAGCCAGAGAACCCGCCTCATGTGCGAATACCCAGGCCGGTATGATGATTACCTATGCTTCAGCCAGACAACATTAACCGAAGATGATATTACCACTGTCATCCGGAGTCTTGTCCATGAGATGTCAGGAGCTTGCAGTGCCATTGGGCTGGCGCCTTTCTGTGTCATTAATCCGGCCCCAGACGTAAGGCGACTCTTCATAGTCTCTTCTTCTTTGTTTTAGTTATGTCTTGGCAATTCATCGCTATTACCCCGCTTACTTTTTCAGGCTGGCTCCGACTTCTGGAAGAAGAAGTATGTTCCTCCTCTGAAGAAAAACAAGAAGAAGGCCCTGGCCAAGAGGACGAAGAAGACCACCCCTCAAGAGGAATGGTTTGAACCGCCAGAATCGTCCGACTCAGAGGTATAATTTGACTACTTTTTGTTACCTTGTTATTCACCTTACTGATAACAACTTATTCACAAGACGAGGTAGAGACGAGCCGCGCCAACACCCCTGAGGTAACTTATGTTTCATCCGACTCAGAATGTTTTGTACCCCAAAAGATATGGCGGGTCGTTCAAAAAGTTCCCCTTTCTCATCCTCTTGCTTATTTGGATCCCCAGTTTCTTTTGAAAAAGCAACAGCAAGCTAACCAACGCTGGACCCGGGTTACCTAACTCCCCGGCTCAGAAGAAGCGCCCCGCAGAGGTATGTATTTATTCTCTGTTTGATTTTACTAGCTTTTCCTTTGTAATTTCAACACTGTCTTATATTATCTGAACTGTCTCTCAGGAATCACCTTCATCCGGCGACTCTACCGCCTCCAAAGATTAATCCGATGTATGTGTTTTTCCAGCCTTACGTTCGGCTCTTTGGCGGTTGTAACCCTTGGACTCTGACTTTCATGATTTTCTAGGGCTCAAGCCAAGCGAAGGAAAACCAACAAGCCCTCCCCTGCCCTACTGCTCAAGACCCGGAGCTTGCCAAGCCAGATGCGGACCCTCCAGCAACTTCTGCAGAGCCAACTGGTGATGACATTATTCCAGAGAGCCCGCAAAGGGACCTTTCCAAGCCGCCGAGCCCTGCCAAGGTTGTTGATGATACCGCTGCCCCAGACGTCGTGATTACCGGTGTCGGCTTGCACTCTCCTTCACCTCACGTGCTGACCAAGCATAGTGAAATGGCTGAAGCTTCCAGGAAGTTGGAGTTTGAGCTCCCCGCCTTAGTGAAAATGACGGCTGACGAACTTCATGCTGGCTACATGAGCCGGCTGTCTACAAGCCGGGATTTGGAGCTCAAACTGGTTAACTTAATGAAGAAAAATATATGAGGTATTCCTTTTTCCTCCTTATACCCTTACGTAGCCTCCAAGGGCCGGGTTAATATTGACTGATAATAATCCGGCTCTTCCATCTTAATAGAAGTAGAAACATCCAACACGTAGGCCTCAACTTACTTAGATGTGATCTTAAACCATTGTCGTTAGCCCCCAAGGGCCGGCTCAATAATTGATAATTTTGAACCGGAACTTCCTAGAAAATAGGTAACAGATCCATTCGTAGCCCCCAAGGGCCGGCTCAATCTTTTACAAAGTTGAGTCGGGACTTTATTGAGAATGAGTAACAGAGCCAAATCTAGCCCCCAAGGGCCGGCTTAATCTTTGTCAAAGTTGAGTCGGGACTTTCCTGTTGAAGCTCCTGAAAAAACCAGTATGTAGCCCCCAAGTTCCGGGTTAATCTTGTCGAAGTTGAGTCGGAACTGTCTTGAAAATAGACATTAGCCCCCAAGTGTCATGCATATTGCTTGCAATCTGTTTGAGACTTGCTATATCTTTGAAATTTTCTCCCCCTATCGGTTTATTCCATGTTTTGATATGTTGCAGGAAGCTTTAATCGAAGCCAGGTCACAAGTGGCCACCTTAAAAAGCAATCTAGCCGCTCAGCAAGACGCTCGGAGTGAAGCTGACGAGAAATGCCGACTCCTTTTTGAAGAGCTATGTGTACCATCAAAGTCGTACAGTACAAGGATGCCATCCCTTCAACTCTCAAAGGGATCTTAGAGCTTCTGTCCACGATGTCGAATCAAATCGTAGAGTTGAAGAAATCGGCCGCCCGTCAGGGGGCGATCGTAGCTATAAGCCGGGCTCTGGCTTTTGCCCCCCGAGTTAACTCCGGCTGAAATGATGGACGGGTTTCCCTCCAAGAAGGACGATGGCTCTGAATTTTCAGAGGCTGATTATGCCCGGTGCGTGAAAAATTCCAAAGTCCTGGCCTCCGTCTTAGCAAAAGAGGTTAACCTAGCGACTTACCAAGCGGCTTATAGCACAGATCAGAAACGGATCTGTGGCCCTCTCTTTGAAAGCAAAGATCTGACACCCGCCCGCGGTAAGAATCTTTTCACCTCTGAACTTGACCCGTCCCCCTTCTTTGAAGAAGGAACCTTTGCGGCTTTAACCAACTGCAACTAGGACTTGGACAATCTCCAGATCAAGGCAGCCGAAGACTCGGAGCAGGGTGACCCGCCAGCCAGCTGATCGTGCTGTAGATACCTGTTGATAACCGGCTCTTTATGACCCGCCATGAGCGGTGTAACAAACTTGATATTTTTGGGCTCCACAGAGAGCGTCTATAATAGACTAGTAGCAACTTTTGCCTTTCTTGAATTGTGTCATCGTGCACATATGAAAGTCTGGCTTAACATATATATATATATATGTCATCTTCCTTGTTCTTCTCATTGTATGCCTTACCGGCTCTTTGCGGCTTGATTTCCTGCATGAATAGATGGGATTCATTGCTTGGCTTAAGAGCCGGCCGATAGGGTTTGGTAAGTTATACCCGTAAGGCAGGAAGCCCCCTGTACGGCTATGTTGACTTGTCAACATTTTTGGCGTAAGAGCCGGTTGTTAGGGATAGATAAGCTACACCCGGAGGTAGGAAGCCCCCTTCGACAACCAAAGTTGACTTGTCAACTTTTTTGGCATAAAGCCGGCTGTTAGGGTTAGATAAGCTATACCCGAAGGTAGGAAGCCCCCTTCAATAGCCAATGTTGACTTGTCAACATTTTTGGCATGAAAGCCGGTTATTAGGGATAAATAAGCTACACCCGGAGGTGGGAAGCCCCCTTCGACAACCAAAGTTGACTTGTCAACTTTTTTGGCATAAAGCCGACTGTTAGGGTTAGATAAGCTATACCCAAAGGTAGGAAGCCCCCTTCGAAAGCCAATGTTGACTTGTCAACATTTTTGGCATGAAAGCCGGTTGTTAGGGATAGATAAGCTACACCCGGAGGTGGGAAGCCCCCTCGACAACCAAAGTTGACTTGTCAACTTTTTTGGCATAAAGCCGGCTGTTAGGGTTAGATAAGCTATACCCGAAGGTAGGAAGCCCCCTTCGACACCCAATGTTGACTTGTCAACATTTTTGGCATGAAAGCTGGTTGTTAGGGATAGATAAGCTACACCCGGAGGTGGGAAGCCCCCTTCGACAACCATAGTTGACTTGTCAACTTTTTTGGCATAAAGCCGGCTGTTAGGGTTAGATAAGCTATACCCGAAGGTAGGAAGCCCCCTTCGACAGCCAATGTTGAATTGTCAACATTTTTGGCATGAAAGTCAGTTGTTAGGGATAGATAAGCTACACCCGGAGGTGGGAATCCCCCTTTGACAACCAAAGTTGACTTGTCAACTTTTTTGGCATAAAGCCGGCTGTTAGGGTTAGATAAGCTATACCCGAAGGTAGGAAGCCCCCTTCGACAGCCAATGTTGACTTGTCAACATTTTTGGCATGAAAGCCGGTTGTTAGGGATAGATAAGCTACACCCGGAGGTGGGAAGCCCCCTTTGACAACCAAAGTTGACTTGTCAACTTTTTTGGCATAAAGACGACTGTTATGGTTAGATAAGCTATACCCGAAGGTAGGAAGCCCCCTTCGACAACCAATGTTGACTTGTCAACATTTTTGGCATGAAAGCCGGTTGTTAGGGATAGATAAGCTACACCCGAAGGTGGGAAGCCCCCTTCGACAACCAAAGTTGACTTGTCAATTTTTTGGCATAAAACTGGCTGTTAGGGTTAGATAAGCTATACCCGAAGGTAAGAAGCCCCCTTCGACAGCCAATGTTTTGGATTTTTCTTGCCTCGATGAAGATATGCGACATGGCAGAGGCCCCGGCTTGCAGGGATGCTACTTTATTCATATATAAATATGATATGTACAAATTATAGTGTACAATGGTGATTCTCAACAATCTCAGGTGTAATAAGGCCGTAGATGCGCTATGTTCCACGGCCGACGGGTCTCCTGACCCGAAGTATCTGAGTCATCCCGGATGTCAATGAGGTAATACGACCCGTTGTTGAGATTTCTGTTGACCACGAAAGGTCCTTCCCATGGAGGAGATAACTTATGCATATTTGTCTGGTCTTGAATTAGCCGCAGTACTAAATTGTCCTCTTGAAATGTTTGGGTCTTGACCCTGCGGCTATGATAGCGGCGCAGGTCTTGTAGATAGATGGCCGAACGGACAGCCGCCAACTCTCGTTCCTCCTCCAAAGCATCCAACGCGTCTTGACGCGCCGTCTCATTGTCCGTCTCAGCGTAAGCCACCCCTCGTGGCGAGTCATGCCGGATGTCACTTGGTAACACGGCCTCTGCACCGTAAACCATGAAGAAAGGTGTATACCCTGTGGATCTGTTGGGGGTAGTTTTGATGCTCCATAAGACGAATGACAACTCTTCCACCCAACAACCCAGCGTCCGCTGTAAAGGGACCATAAGCCGTGGCTTGATACCTCTCAAGATTTCTTGATTAGCCCGTTCCGCGTGACCGTTGGACTGTGGATGAGCAACCGCTGAAACATCGAGCCGGATGTGCTCCTCATCGCAGAATTTTTTCATAGCCCCCTTGGACAAGTTTGTGCCATTGTCCATGATGATGCTGTGAGGTTAACCAAAACGGTAGATCAGCTTTTTAATAAACTGAACCGTCGTAGCCGCGTCACACTTGCTGACCGGCTCGGCCTCTACCCACTTGGTGAACTTATCAACCGCCACCAAGAGGTGTGTTTTCTTATCCTTGGACCTCTTGAAAGGTCCGACCATATCAAGCCCCCTAGACTGCAAACGGCCAAGTAATTGGTATCATGCACAATTCTTGAACCAGAACATGAGCACGCCGGTCGAATTTTTGATAGCCGTCACACTTACGGACCAGATCCTCTACATCTTTGTGAGCCGTCAACCAGAAAAAGACCATGCCGGAAGGCCTTGACCACTAGAGATTTTGAGCCGGTGTGATGTCCACAATCTCCAGCGTGAATTTCATTCAAGATTTCCTGACCCTCCTCTGGTGAGACGCAACGTTGAAATACCCCGGTAACACTGCACTTGTGCAACTCACCATTAACTATTGTCATGGACTTAGATCGCCGGGTGCTCTGTCTGGCCAGATTTTCATCATTAGGTAACTCGCCCCGGGTAAATAAGCCAGGTAAGGCATAGTCCAATCCGGAATAGCATGTAGAGTTGCCAACAATTGCCCCTCCGGATCAGGAACAGCCAAATCTTCCTCTAAAGGTAACTTGACAGTCGGGTGATGTAAGACATCTAGAAAGATATTGGGCGGCACCGGCTTTCGCTGAGAGTCTAACCTTGACAAGGCATCAGCCGCCTCATTCCTGTGACGATCAATGTGATCTACCTGATAGCCTTTGAAGAAACATTATGTGAAGAAACTTCAACCTGAGAAGCTCGAACCCAAAGCGGAAAAGTGCGTCTTCATAGGATATCCCAAAGAGACGATTGGGTATACCTTCTACCTACGATGCGAGGGTAAAGTCTTTGTTGCCAAGAATGGATCCTTTCTCGAGAAAGGGTTTCTCTCGAAAGAAGTAAGTGGGAGGAAAATAGAACTTGATGAGGTAATTGTACCTCCACTCGAACCGGAGAGTAGCACAGCACAGGAAGTTGTTTCTATGGAGCCTGCACCGGCTAGAGAGGAAGTTAATGATGATGATCATGAAACTTTAGATCAAGTTATTGTTGAATGTCGAAGGTCCACTAGGACATGTTCCGCACCAGAGTGGTACGACAACCCTGTCCTGGAGATCATGTTGTTGGACAACGGTGAACCTTTGAACTATGAAGAAGCAATGGCGGGCCCGGATTCCAACAAATGGCTTGAGGCCATGAAATCCGAGATAGGATCCATGTATAAGAACAAAGTATCGACTTTGGTGGACTTGCCTGATGATAAGCAAGCCATTGAAAATAAATGGATCTTTAAGAAGAAGACTGACGCAGATGGCAATTTAACCATCTATAAGGCTCGGCTTGTCGCTAAGGGTTATCAACAAGTTCAAGGAATTGACTATGATGAGACTTTCTCACCCGTAGCGATGCTGAAGTCTGGCTGAATCATGTTAGCAATTGCCGCATTTTATGATTATGAGATCTGGCAAATGGACATCAAAACGACATTCCTTAATGGTTTCCTTAAGGAAGAACTGTATATGATGCAGCCGGAAGGTTTTGTCGATCCTAAAGATGCTAACAAGGTATGCAAGCTCCAACGCTCCATCTATGGGCTGGTGCAAGCATCTCGGAGTTGGAACATTCGCTTTAATAATGCGATTAAAGTGTTTGGGTTTATACAGGTTTATGGAGAACCCTGTATTTACAAGAAAGTGAGTGGGAGCTCTGTAGCATTTCTCATATTATATGTGGATGACATACTGATAATGGGAAATGATATAGAACTTTTGGAAAGTGTAAAGGCCTACTTGAATAAATGTTTTTCAATGAAGGACCTTGGAGAAGCTGCTTACATATTAGGCATCAAGATCTATAGAGATAGATCGAGACGCCTCATAGGTCTTTCACAAAGCACATACCTTGACAAGATATTGAAGAAGTTCAATATGGATCAGTACAAGAAGGGGTTCTTGCCTGTGTTACAAGGTGTGAGATTGAGTACGACTCAATGCCTGACCACGGCAAAGGATAGAGAAGAGATGAGTGTCATCCCCTATGCTTCAGCCATAGGCTCTATTATGTATGCCATGCTGTGTACCAGACCTGATGTGAACCTTGCCATAAGTTTGGTAGGGAGGTACCAAAGTGATCCCGGAGCGGAACACTGGATAGCGGTCAATAATATCCTAAAGTGCCTGAAAAGGACAAAGGACATGTTTCTCGTATATTGAGGTGAAGAAGAGCTCGTCGTAAAGGGTTACGTCGATGCTAGCTTTGACACAGATCCGGACGACTCCAAGTCGCAAACCGGATACATGTATGTTTTGAACGGAGGGGCGGTCAGCTGGTGCAGCAGCAAGCAAAGCGTCGTGGCAGCATCTACATGTGAAGCGGAGTACATAGCTGCTTCGGAAGTAGCAAAGGAAGGAGTCTGAATGAAGGAGTTCATCACCGACCTAGGAGTAATTCCAAGCGCGTCGGGCCCGACGACTCTATTCTGTGACAACACTGGAGCTATTGCCCTTGCGAAGGAGCCCAGGTTTCACAAGAAGACAAGACACATCAAGCGCCGCTTCAACTCCATCCGTGATTACATTCAGGAGGGACATATAGATATTTGTAAAGTGCATATGGATCTGAATGTCACAAATCCATTGACTAAACCTCTCTCACGAGCAAAACATGATCAACACCAGATTTCTATGGGTGTTCGATTCATCACAATGTAACTAGATTATTGACTCTAGTGCAAGTGGGAGACTGTTGAAAATATGTCCTAGAGGCAATAATAAAATGGTTATTATTGTATTTCCTAGTTCATGATAATTGTCTATTGTTCATGCTATAATTGTGTTAACCGGAAACCGTAATACATGTGTGAATACATAGGCCACAACATGTCCCTAGTGAGCCTCTAGTTGACCGGCTCGTTGATCAATAGATGGTCACGGTTTCATGACCATGGACATTGGATGTCGTTGATAACGGGATCACATCATTAGGAGAATGATGTGATGGACAAGACCCAATCCTAAGCATAACACAAGATCGTGTAGTTCGTTTGCTAAAGCTTTTCAATGTCAAGTATCGTTTCCTTAGACCATGAGATTGTGCAACTCCCGGATACCGTAGGAATGCTTTGGGTGTGCCAAACGTCACAACGTAACTGGGTGGCTATAAAGGTGCACTACGGGTATCTCTGAAAGTGTCTGTTGGGTTGGCACGAATCGAGACTGGGATTTATCACTCCGTGTGACGGAGAGGTATCTCTGGGCCCACTCGGTAAGACATCATCATAATGATCTCAATGTGACTAAGGAGTTGGTCACGGGATGATGTATTACGGAACGAGTAAAGAGACTTGCCGGTAACGATATTGAACAAGGTATAGAGATACCGACGACCGAATCTCGGGCAAGTATCATACCGATAGACAAAGGGAATTGTATACGGGATTGATTGAATCCCCGACATCATGGTTCATTCGATGAGATCATCATGGAGCATGTGGGAGCCAACATGGGTATCCAGATCCCGCTGTTGGTTATTGGCCGGAGAAGTGTCTCGGTCATGTCTACATGTCTCCCGAACCCGTAGGGTCTACACACTTAAGGTTCGATGACGCTAGGGTTATAGGGAAATGGTATGCGTGCTTACCTAAGGTTGTTCGGAGTCCCGAATGAGATCCTAGACGTCACGAGGAGCTCCGGAATGGTCTGGAGGTAAAGATTGATATATAGGAAGTCCAGTTTTGGTCACCGGAAAGTTTTCGGGCTCATCGGTAGTGTACCAGGAATGCCGGGAGGTTGCCGGAGGACCCCCAGGAGGGGTGTGACGACCATAGGACTTTGTGGGCCCTTAGAGGAGGTGTGCCAGGCCTTATTTGGCTGGCCAAGACCTTCTAGAAAGGCCCATGCGGCTGGAGATCAAGGGATAAGGCAAAAGGAGTTTGAAAGGAGGGAGATCCACCTCCCTTGTGGGAGGTGGACTCTTCCCTAGCTTCGGCCGAAGCTCTCCTCCTTGGAGGAGGGGCCAAGGAAGCCCTCCCTCTCCCTCCTCCTATATATATGCAAGGGTTTGGGCTTATTTGAGACACGACTTCTCCATCTCTCGGCGCAACCCTACCCTTCCTCTTCCTCGTTCTTCGTAGCGCTTGGCGAAGCCCTGCCGGAGTTCACGTAGCTCGACCGTCACCACGCCGTCGTGCTGCCGGAGTTATCCCTCAACCTCTCCTTCCACCTTGCTGGATCAAGGCATAGGAGACGTCATCGGGCTGCACGTGTGTTGAACACGGAGGCGCCGTTGTTCGGCGCTGAGATCGGAATCCACCGCGATCTGAATCGTTGCGAGTACGACTCCACCAACCGCGTTCTTGTAACGCTTCCGCTTAGCAATCTTCAAAGGTATGAAGATGCAATCTCTCCCCACTCGTTGCTGGTTTCTCCATAGATAGATCTTGGTGATACGTAGGAATTTTTTTGATTTACTACTACGTCTCCCAACATTAAGGACATAAGCCTTCTGTGCAGCAATGATGACAATCCTCAGATCATGGACCCAGTCTGCAATATTGCTACCATCATCTTTCAACTCTATTTCTCTAGGAACATATAAAATTTCAAGGGATCTACAACGTGAGCTAGTAATCTACAACATAATTTGCAAAGACACTGCTGACTATGTTCATAATAATGAGTTCAATTAATCATATTACTTAAGAACTCCCACTCAAATTGACATCCCTCTGGTCATTTGAGTGATACATGATCCAAATTCACCAACTCAAGTCCGATCATCACGTGAGTTGAGGTGGTTTCAATGGTGAACATCATCATGTTGATGATATCTACTATATGACTCATGTTCGACCTTTCGGTCTCCTGTGTTCCGAGGCCATGTCTGTACATGCTAGGCTCGTCAAGTTTAACCCAAGTGTTCTGCATGTGCAACACTGGCTTGCACCCGTTGTATCTGAACGTAGAGTCTATCACACCCGATCATCACGTGGTGTCTCGACACGACGAACTTTAGCAACGGTGCACACTCGGGGAGAACACAATTTTACCTTGAAATTTAAGTGAGGGGTCACCTTATAATTCTACCGTCGTCCTAAGCAAAACAAGGTAAATAAAAGGATTAACATCACATGCAAATCATAAGTGACATGATATGCTAATGAACTTGTGCTTTTGATCTCCATCTTGAAAGCACCGACATGATCTCCATCGTCACCGGCATGACACCATGATCTCCATCATCTTGATCTCCATCAACGTGTCGCCATCTGGGTTGTCACGCCCACCATGCTTTTACTACTATTGCTACCGTTTAGCGATAAAGTAAAGCATTACATAGTGCTTAATGATTGACATGCAGGTCATACAATAATTAAAGACAACCCTATGGCTCATGCCGGTTGTCGTACTCATCGACATGCAGGTCATGATATTCTATACAACACATGATCATCTCATACATCACATATATCTCATCATGTTATTGGCCATATCACATCACAACATAACCTACAAAAACAAGTTAGACGTCCTCTAATTGTTGTTGCATGTTTTACGTGGCTGCTACGGGTATCTAGCAAGAACAATTCTTACCTACGCAAAACCACAACGGTGATACATAAGTTGCTTTTCAACCTTATCAAGGACCGCCTTTGTCGAATCTGATCCAACTAAAGTAGGAGAAACAGACACCCGCTAGCCATCTTTGTGCAACGAAGTTACACGTCAGTCGATGGAACCGGTCTCTCGTAAGCATACGAGTAAGGTTGGTCTGAGCCGCTTCATCTCACAATACCGCCTGAACCAAAACACGACCAAGGGAGGAAGCAATTTAACCATCAACGCCCGCAAACTATTTGTGTTCTAGTCGAGATCTCATCTACACATAGACTTAGCTCTGATACCACTGTTGGGGAACGTTGCGTGGGGAACAAAAAATTTCCTATGCACGCACAAGATCTATCCATGGTGATGAGCATCTGTGAGAGGGAGAGTGGATCTACATACCCTTGTAGATCGCTAAGCGGGAAGCGTTAAGAAACGCGGTTGATGTAGTCAAACGTTTTCGCGATCCAAATCGCCGAGCGTCCCACGATCCTATCACGATCCATCCCGCAATCCAATCACGATCTGTCCCACGATCTCATCACGATCCGTCCCGCGATCCAATCACGAATCGTCTTGCAATCTTGATCACGGTCCTTCCGATCTAGCGCCGAACGAACGACACCTCCGCGTTCAGCACACGTACAGCTCGATGACGATCTCCACCTTCTTGATCTAGCAAGAGGGAGCAGAGAGGTAGACAAGTTCTCCAGCAGTGCGACGGCGTTGCGGCGATGGTGGTGGAGTAATTCCAGCAGGGCTTCGCCTAAGCACTGCTGAAACCGATCTAAAGGAGAAACTATGGACTAGAGGAGAGGGCAGCACGTGGCTAAAATTCTATGTGCAAAACCCCTAAAACCTCTAGTATATATAGGAGGAGGAGAGGAGGAGGCTTAGCCGCAAGGGCCAGCCCTTTTGGCTTCGGGCGAAGTGGAGGGAGGAGTCCTACTCCTCCACTCCTAGTCGGATTAGGACTCCCTCCTTATATTAGCCTTTTTCCACCTTTTCCACTTTGGATTTCCTTCCCAGCCGCATGGGCCCTATGTGGGACTTCAGCCAGCCCACTAAGGGCTGGTATTCATACTCCCACAGCCCATGTAGCCTCTTGGGTCGAAATACCCCTCCCGATGGTCCCCCGATACCCTCCCGGCACTCCCGGTACACTACCGATGAGCCAGAAACTTTTCCGACGACCAAAACATGACTTCCTATATATCGATCTTTACCTCCGGACCATTCCAGAGCTCCTCGTAACGTTCGAGATCTCATTCGGGACTCCAAACAACCTTCGGTAACCACCATGCATAACTCTATACTACAAAAACGTCACCAAACCTTAAGTGTGCAGACCCTGCAGGTTCGAGAACTACGTAGACATGACCGAGACACCTCTACGGTCAATAAGCAATAGCGGGACCTGGATGCCCATATTGGTTCCTACATATTCCACGAAGATCTTTATCGGTCGAACCTCCATGTCAAGGATTCAGTTAATCCCGTATGATGTTCCCTTTGTTCTTCGGTATGTTACCTGCCCAAGATTCGATCGTCGGTATCGCCATACCTAGTTCAACCTTGTTATCGGCAAGTCTCTTTACTCGTTTCCATAACACAAGATCCCGTGGCTGACACTTAGTCACATTGCTTGCAAGGCTTACTGTGATGTTGTATTACCGAGTGGGCCCGAGATACCTCTCTGTCACACGGAGTAACAAATCCCAGTCTTGATCCATGACAACCCAACAGACACCCTCGGAGATACCTGTAGAGCACCTTTATAGTCACCCAGTTACGTTGCGACGTTTGATACACACAAGGTACTCCTCCGGTGTCAGTGAGTTGCATGATCTCATGGTCATAGGAACAAATACTTGACATGTAGAAAACAGTAGCAATAAACTGACACGATCATATGCTACGTTTGTAGTTTGGGTCTTGTCCATCACATCATTCTCCTAATGATGTGATCTCGTTATCAAATGACATCTCATGTCCATGACTAGGAAACCATAGTCATGTTTGATCAACGAGCTAGTCTATTAGAGGCATACTAGGGACATGGTGTTGTCTATGTATCCACACATGTATCTAAGTTTCCGATCAATACAATTCTAGCATGGATATAAACGATTATCATGAACAAGGAAATATGATAATAACTAATTTATTATTGCCTCTAGGGCATATTTCCAACAAATCCGTCCTCTCGATTTTATTATCTTCCACTTTACCACTTCTCCACCTCCATCGGCATCGTTGTACCTCTTCGGCCGTCACACAGGCATAGCTGCACGTTCCCAACAAGCATCAAGTATTGTTACATTATTGCTCAACTGGAGGCAAGGTGGCCATCACACGCGGCAGAGAAGGAGATCGTAAGTTTTGCTTCTTTTTTCTCAACTTGTTGATTGAACAATTCATTCACTCAATGCCACTCTACACATTGTGTAACATGTGCGTGTTGTTGTGATATACCACAGGGAAAAGGGATGGTCATTTACATAAACACTATGTTGGATGACGTTGAAGAGGCAATATTTTTGAGACGACATGATCCCTTGTTGGAGAACTTGTTAAACATCGAATTTGAGACATTGTTGTACTACACTTATTAGTTCCATGCCATGTATGAATGATTTGTGCTATTTTCTATCCCAACTTTGATAAATAGTAATCAATTTGCATGAAGTTCATCCACTATCTTGTTCTGTTGTTAGTGCTTTGGAAGAATTGGGATGCACGAAATGTCATGACTTTTGGTGTCATTGTCCAAACTCCAGTTGATGTAATCCGGGCTGTAATCTCTGACCTCACTCTATATATGGTCTCTCCATCTCCGAAAGATAGAGCAAAAAATCCACGCTAGAATGTGGCGGGAATTTTTCTCCTCTCAACAACAACAACAACAACAAAGCCTTTAGTCCCAAACAAGTTGGGGTAGGCTAGAGGTGAAACCCATAAGATTTCGCGACCAACTCATGGTTCTGGCACATGGATAGCAAGCTTCCACGCACCCCTGTCCATGGCTAGTTCTTTGGTGATGCTCCAGTCCTACAGATCTCTCTTTACGGACTCTTCCCATGTCAAGTTCGGTCTACCCCGGCCTCTTTTGACATTATCAGCATGCTTAAGCCGTCCGCTGTGCACTGGGGCTTCTGGAGGCCTGCGCTGAATATGCCCAAACCATCTCAGACGATGTTGGACAAGCTTCTCTTCAATTGGCGCTATCCCAACTTTATCTCGTATATCATCATTCCAAATGCGGTCCTTCCTCGTGTGGCCACACATCCATCTCAACATGCGCATCTCTGCCACACCTAACTATTGCACATGTCGCCTTTTAGTTGGCCAACACTCAGCGCCATACAACATTGCGGGTCGAACTGTCGTCCTATAGAACTTGCCTTTTAGCTTTTGTGGCACCCTCTTGTCACAAAGAATGCCAGAAGCTTGGCGCCACTTCATCCATCCGGCTTTAATTCGATGGTTCACATCTTCATCGATATCCCCATCCTTCTGCAACATTGATCCCAAATATCGAAAGGTGTCCTTCTGAGGCACCACTTGCCCATCAAGGCTAACATCCTCCCCCTCCTCGTTCCTAGTAGTACTGAAAGCGCACCTCATGTACTCAGTTTTAGTCCTACTAAGTCTAAAACCTTTCGATTCCAAGGTTTGCCTCCATAACTCCAACTTCCTGTTGACCCCCGTCCGGCTCTCATCGACTAGCACCACATCGTCCGCAAAGAGCATACACCATGGGATATCTCCTTGTATATCCCTTGTGACCTCATCCATCACCAAGGCAAAAAGATAAGGTCTCAAAGCTGACCCTTGATGCAGTCCTATCTTAACGGGGAAGTCGTTAGTGTCGCCATCA
Organism: Hordeum marinum; assembly: GCA_022496015.1. Lineage (NCBI taxonomy): Eukaryota > Viridiplantae > Streptophyta > Magnoliopsida > Poales > Poaceae > Hordeum > Hordeum marinum. The sequence goes on from CM039673.1 coordinate 409,940,362, forward strand.
CTTGTTCGAACACTTGTCACAACATTATCATACATGTCCTTGATGAGGGTAATGTACTTTGTTGGGACTTTGTGTTTCTCCAAGGCCCACCACATAACATTCCGCGGAATCTTATCATAGGCCTTCTCCAAGTCAATGAACACCATATGCAGGTCCTTCTTTTGCTCCCTATATCTCTCCATAAGTTGTCGTACCAAGAAAATGGCTTCCATGGTCGATCTCCCAAGCATGAAACCAAACCGATTTTTGGTCACACTTGTCATTCTTCTTACATGGTGCTCAATGACTCTCTCCCATAGCTTCATTGTATGGCTCATCAGCTTAATTCCACGGTAATTAGTACAACTCTGAACATTCCCCTTGTTCTTGAAGATTGGTACTAATATACTCCGTCTCCATTCTTCTGGCATCTTGTTTGCCCGAAAAATGAGGTTGAAAAGTTTGGTTAGCCATACTATCGCTATGTCCCCGAGGCCTCTCCACACCTCAATGGGGATACAATCGGGGCCCATCGCCTTGTCTCCTTTCATCCTCTTTAAAGCCTCATTGACCTCCGACTCCTGGATTCGCCTCACAAAACGCCTGCTAGTATCATCAAAGGAGTCATCCAGGTCAATGGTAGAGCTCTCACTCTCCCCATTGAACAACTTGTCAAAGTACTCCCGCCATCTATGCTTAATCTCCTCGTTCTTCACCAGGAGTTGATCTGCTTCGTCCTTGATGCACTTGATTTGGTCAACATCCCTCGTCTTCCTCTCTTGGCTCTTGGCCATCTTATAGATGTCCATTTCGCCTTCATTCGTGTCTAACCTTTTGTAGAGGTCCTCATACGCCCGACCCCTTGCTTCACTCACAGCTCGCTTTGCGGCCTTCTTTGCCATCTGGTACTTCTATGTTGTCTGCACTCCTATACAGATATAGGCGTCTGAAACAATCTTTCTTCTCCTTGATTGCCTTCTGGACAACATCATTCCACCACCAGGTATCTTTAGCTTCTCTTCTACTTCCCCTGGACACTCCAAACTCCTCCGAGGCCACCTTACGAATGCAAGTCGCCATCTTCATCCACATGTTGTCTGCATCACCTTCTTCCTCCCAAGGGCCCTCCTTAATGACCCTCTCCTTGAACACCTGAGCTACATCCCCCTTGAGCTTCCACCACTTCGTTCTAGCAACTTTGGCACGCTTGTCCCGCTGGACACGAATCCGAAAGCGGAGGTCAGCAACCACAAGCTTATGCTGGGGGACAACACTCTCTCCAGGTATCACCTTACAGTCTAGGCATGCACGCCTGTCTTCTCTTCTCAAGAGGATGAAATCAATCTGGCTAGAGTGCTGCCCACTACTGTAAGTCACTAGATGTGATTCTCTCTTCTTAAAGAAGGTGTTAGCTACGATCATGTCATAGGCTAACGCAAAGCTTAAGACATCTTCTCCTTCTTGATTCCTGATGCCATAGCCAAATCCCCCATGCACCCCTTCAAAACATGTGTTAGATGTGCCCACGTGGCCATTGAGGTCTCCTCCTATGAAGAGCCTCTCGCCGATCGGTACACTCCTAACCAAGTCCTCCAGGCCTTCCCAGAACTCCCTCTTGGTGTTCTCATTGTGGCCTACTTGTGGGGCATATGCGCTGATAACGTTGAGGACTAAGTCCCCAACTACCAGCTTGACCAGGATAATCCGGTCCCCACGTCTCTTGACGTCTACCACTCCATCCTTGAGGCTCTTGCTGATCAAGATGCCTACTCCATTTCTGTTTGCAACCGTCCCCGTGTACCACAGCTTGAAGCCGGTACCCTCCACCTCCTTCGCCTTCTGTCCCCTCCATTTGGTCTCTTGGACGCAAAGGATACCAATGCCTCTCCTCACCGCTGTATCAACTACCTCCCGAAGCTTACCTGTCAAAGACCCTACGTTCCAGCTACCTAATCGAATCCTCCTAGGCTCGGCTAGCTTCCTTACCCTTCGCGCTCGTCGAGTCAAATGCGAAGACCCTCGCTCATTTTCCACTACACCCGGGCGCCGATGTAGCGCGCCACTAAGGATGCGACGACCCGATCCTCGCTCACTTGCGACCGTATCCAGATCACGATACGGCGCGCCACCTGGGGGGTGACGGCCCGGCGCTTGCCCATTTTCCACCACACCCGGGTTCCGATGTGGCGCGTCGCTGAGAGGGTTACGCCCCAACGAAAATCTTTTGGGTTTCATCTCCATAAGAGTGGCTGGGTTTTCACGTTGGCTCGCCAAGCCTATCACAACCCTCCTCCTTTACCCGGGCTTGGGACCGGCTATGTTGAGACAACATAGGCGGAGTTGGGAATTTTTCTCCTCTCATCTCTCCTAAACTAATCCTTGTTGGACAATGGTTCGTTGAAACATTTTCAGGTGGGGAGTCTTTCCTTCCGAGGTGATAGTTTAAAAAAAATCGTCTACTAAGTCGAAACCCGGTTTGAAATATATGCAGTGCAGTGTTGATGATCGGCTACGACATCGATGTCCACGGACTGGTCCCCTTGTTCATGGACGGATGCAGGAGAAATTTACGAGTCGATGTTGAAGGCGTCCTTAGCTGCTAATCGCAGAACGCACATGCAAGTGAAGCTCTCAAATTGGAGAGATCTCTTTTCATATTTCGCTTCCGTTCGCTTTTACAAATCTTAACAAATTCTTTCGTAACGATGTAATTGTATGGCTTGTTAGTTTTGGTTCTCCCTTGGTACTATTAGTGCCGATCTTACCCCGGTTTTCCACGATGAATACACCATGCGTACTTTCCGCAAAAAAAACACTATGCGTACTTGGTAGCGCTCCCAATGGAAAAAGCAGACACTCATCAAGTCCAAGTGGCATATATCTTTTTTGGAGTCCAGGTGGCATTTGCAGGAGTATTCCCTCCGTCCGGAAATGCTTGTCCTAAAAATAAATGTATCTAGACTTATTTTAATTATAAATACATTTTATTTATTTATTTTTAACACAAGTATTTTCGGACGGAAGGAGTACTTGAGATCCCTTTGACATTTTGGTTACAATCATACTTTGTTCTTTGCGAGTGGCTGTGATCACCGGAAAACCAAGAGCAGAGCAGAGCAAAGCGGAGAAATCACCGACTGGATATGGCCAATTGCGCTCCAAGTCCAGGAACGCCGTGGAGCCACCGCGATACCCGGGATCTCACTGCCGTGCCGTGCGCCGATGGATACGCTTTGGCTCGCTGACACAAAAATCCTCTCTAAAATTGTACACCGTCCGCGCGTGCAGCCATGGGCGCATGCATGCATGCGGCCGCTGTGCGAACTCGCAGCGACGGAGCGGCTGGCCGCGGCAGACGCACAGTGACGCTCGGCGCTGCCAAGTGGGCGGTTCGCGGCCGCGGCCGGCTGCAGCGTGCCGGACGGGACAGACTGGTGCCTGTAGGCGGGCATAGCTGGGTACACGCAGGTACGGCCACGTCGCGGTGGGGGATCACATGATAATTCAATGCGAAAAGACACGATGCTGGCGCTGCGGAATCCGCCGTACGTGCTGCCGCGCCACTGTTCGCCCCGTACCGGGGTGGATTTCCTCCCTGTGCCCGCGCATCTCCGTCCATCTTCCCGACCGTGATGCTGTGCGTGGCGCCCATTTCTTTGTCTCACATAGCAATACATACGTCGGTACCCACCGAAGGTGCGCACTGCTCGATGCATAGCCTGAGATTGATGCTTATGTAGATTGGGATGTAGTTTTGGGTGGTGTAGCAGGATTCTTAGCACGAGCTAAGTGTTTGGAAAGAAAAAGTATAATGCGATGCAAACAGCTGGAAAATTAAAGTAAAAAATACTAATGCATGTGTATCAGAATTTCTATTTTCTTTTTCTTGATAAGACCCACAATCGATGGCTTGTATTGAAGAAAGAAAATCAGTGTAGATACCGAAGCTACTTTTTATTATGGGACATATGTATTCATATGTCATCATTGTACATGTCCCGTCGGGCGAAATTGCAGAAACCATCACTTTATTTTCTTTTTAGGCATTCTCTTTTTTGAAAGAACCAAGGGCTTTTTGTCATTGACATCGATATGTTGCAACAAATTCTCCTTTGCTTTATCATCGTCGTCGACCCGTTGCAACAAATTCTTGACTTCACCACAAGGCTTCGTCTCCTCTGTAAAATCTAGGGTTGTGGTGCTATCCTTTGGACTTCACTATATGCGGATGGTGTGCATGTTTTCATGTCGCCAATCAAGCACGATGCATACTGCATGGATTCGATGAGATGACGTGGCTGCAATCAAACTCTTCGAGAGCTCGGTCATGCTTATTAAGTGTGAGCACTTGGACATCGACGCCATTATTGAGGAGGGGTTTCGTCATTCCATCCATCTTCCTATGAGTTTTGCTAAAAAAATGTTCCCGTGAGATACCTCGGCTTGCACCTTTTGTTTTGTAGTTTAGACGCACTGAATTTCAATACCCCGAGGACAAAATTGCAGGAGGACTCGTGCCTTGGGAGGGCATGCACATCACCTCTGCGGTTCACAATGCGCTTGTCAAGTCAATTCTCACCTCATAAACAATTCACCACCATACACCACTTGTAGTTCCACCAATTGTCCTAAAGAGCATCAACAAGATTGAACGAGCCTTGCTTTGGGACGGAGCCGATAAAGTGACATGTGTAAGGTGTAAGGTAAATTGGGAAACCTTTTCGGCCACTCGACCTTGAAGGCTCGATGTGCTACCTCTTGAGAAATCCGCTAGAGCTCTTCGACTGCGTTGGCCTTGGTATGAATGGCGCGTCCCAATGAAGATTTGGGTTGGTTCAGGCAACCCATGCAACGGAGAGGAAGAGGACATAGATCTATTTTATGCTCTCACCAACATCACTGTCGACAATAGAGAGACTAAGAGAGGACTCCTTTTTGGGAGGCATGTGGGTAAATGGTAAAATGCATGAAGATACCCCTCCCGACAATGGATAGAGGACTCCTTTTTGGCATGCACTATAGACTATCTTAGGATAATGCTACCCAATTCATCGAGCCTTCGTCCCAATCTATGGTTCCTCTTGATGATACCCAAGATTCTATCATGTGAAAGCTCTCTCTCCCAGTGAGGATTTACTCGGTCAAGTCGGTTAATGAACTTTTTGGGAGTTCGAGTGTGCCGCTCATCTTTTCTTCAAATGTCATTATACCTTTGCGCGTGTAGAGGTTGATCAAATCTTGGTTGGGGACTTGACCTTGACACCTCCCAATGAGCGGCACACCACTCCATCCATTGTCGGCGGATCCATATGGCCACATGGAAGGCAATGGTGTCCTTCACAACGCTCAACAATTAGACAATTTGGAACAAGAGAAATGCGAGGGACTTTCATAAGAAATCTACGCCACCTCAAATCATCATGAGCAATTTGAAGAATGAGGCGAAGCTTTGGGCACTCGCGGGGGTGAAGCGCTTGAGAAACTTGATGTCATGATACTAACGACCTATGTATCTTTTCATCTTTTGCCACCCCATGTCATAACCTTCTTTCTTAGTTAACCAACTAACTACCCATGTGTTGCAACACGTGCATGCGCATTCTAGTGGTTCAACATCAATCATGTATGATATATTAGTTCATCAAAACATCTCCGCCTCCCAAATCCAATTTTACCACCTATGTCAATGGCTCATCCTTGGCAACACTCGTAAGAATATTTAGTACTAACAAATGATATACATTAATGAATTAACCAAGACACTTGTCTGGATATTTTATTTTCTTGTAATGTGGGGAACATAAAGCCAGTAGTACTACATTTCAATTTGCCAAACCCAAAAATGATTGATTTCGACTGAAGAACCTATGAACTCAAAATAGGCACGGGTGAAAAAACACCATGTGAATTGAGGGAGGAAATGAGTAGAAGAAGGAAAGAAAAAAAGGTCAATTATGTTTAGATTTAGATTACTCTATGTACACAGTTTTTTGTTTCGAGGGAATGAGCAGGACAAAGAAAGAAAAATACCGATTTTATTTATATTATATCAACTTACTCTATGTAGTTTTTGTATATGCAGCATGGGTTGAGATTTTTTTTATAGAGAACCCGGGGCATAGGGGGACCTAATGTACCAAATTTACTTCAATAATAGAGATGATTGAGACAAGTCTTTTGCCCGACGCTAATCTTTTGAACATGGGGGGCTATGTACCTGAAATGGGAAAACAATTTTAGAAAATGAAAAAGGGTAAAAAAATACTGAAACTTTTTCATAACAAAATGGTCCAGCGTAGTACTCGTCTGAAAAGTTTCGCGGAGAAATGACTCGTGGTATTTTGGACAGGAAAAAACAATATCCACACTACATAAAGTTACCATTGACGCATTTTATAATGTAAAAAAAAATCTTGACCCTAAAGTTGGTCGACGCTACTCCTTGGCAAAAGTTTCACACGACACGAGCGTAATACCCGATCATGTTTGATTCAAAAAAAAAACCGGGAACTTTTGACTTTTTTTGAATTTTCTAAATTGGGTGCAGTGGGACCCGAGACCCGTTAGTTATTTTCAGTCTTTTGCTTCCTTTTTTTTTTAAGAAGGAAAGCACACATCGTGTCAGAAATACTATGTCCAAAAATCTAGGCCCAGTATAGAGAATTAAGATGCTATCGATCAGTAGCTACCAGCTGCGGTACATAGAAGCCAGATCTTCGTTTCAGACGCAACCTCTGCTGCGCCAAAAATCTAGTACGTAGAAGCGAAGCGGTAGAACTTGTGATCTCCCGTGAGTCACTCGCCGGTGACCATTCACGAATCGGGGAGAGGTTGGCCACTGTCCAGTGAGCGAGGCGAGCCTCCTTCCCTATGTTAAACACAGCACAGGTGGTCCTGGTTACCGGCCGGTTTCCAAGGATAATAAAAACTACCCCTACTCCCTCGCACTGCCGCTACGTCCACCCGGCGCCTCCCTCCGCCTCCTCGTGTTTATTTATACGCACACACGCGCACCTTTCTCCCTGGTAGCCACCACCACTGGAAGCGATAGCCAAGGAAGGAAGATCAAACGACGAAGCAAAGCAAGCAAGCAACGAGCCAGCGAGCGAGCGTCGGCGGCAGCACGGGCATGGGAGAGCAGGACACCAGCGGCAGCGAGGGCGTGGTGGAGGCGCCGGCGCCGGCCAAGAAGGGCGGCCGCGCCGCCGACCCGCGGCTGCAGGGCATCTCCGACGCCATCCGCGTCGTCCCGCACTTCCCCAAGCCAGGTCCGTCCGTCCGTCCATCTCCCGCGCGAAACCCTACTGATCGATCGACCGCGCGCGTGCTGGCCGGCTGACGCTGGCGTCTCTGACGTGCAGAGATCATGTTCAACGACATCACGGCGCTGCTGCTGCGGCCGGGCGTGTTCAAGGACGCCGTGGACATGTTCGTGGAGCGCTACCGCGGCATGGGCATCGCCGCCGTCGCAGGTAAGAACCATCCTTATCCGACCGCTCGCGACTCAATCATGCTGTGTGCAGGCAGGAGCCATGTGCCGTCCACGCGCGCGCGGGCACTCTGGTGCCGGCCCGTGCGTCTTTCTTTAATGCCGCTGCCTGCCGCCGTTGGTTCGGCGCGCCGGTGTTCTGAGACATACCGCTCGGGGGGCAGATAATTCCTGCTCCCTTTTTCTCCCTCGTGCTCTGTCGTTGATCAGGTCATCACCGCCACAGCCACATTACAAATCACTAGCACTGCTAAACTTGTACTCCCTCCCTCCGTAGTGATCTAGAAGATCTTATACTACTAGTTTAGAGGAAGTACGTAGCAACTCCCATTATTTTCATCAGATACGAACAGAATTGTGGAGTACTAACACTAGAGAACAGTAGGTGCAGTACTAGGTACCAACAGTATTGATACGCGCACACGTATGCGCCTGTCTTCCTCATCAGCTCACCGTCTGGTCCGGTCTGGTCCAGAGAGCAGAGCAATTAAGCCCAGGGGCCAATGCCGCCACGGCGGGAGGAAGAGGAGGAAGAAGAAGAGTCGTCCATGGGTGGAGCCGAAGCCGATTTGCACGCGCATGTGGGACGTGTCCTTGCGCTGCCATCGTATGGTCCCTGCAGGCTGCAGGCTGCCGGCTGCCGGCTGCAGCCGAACGAACGAACGTCCCGGACGGACTCGACGCCAGCGCGCGCCGGCCGGCCGGACCCCGCCGCGCCACTTGTACGGCCAGCGGCACGGCCCTGTACGCGTTCAATGCCCGGGTCACAGGGGGCGTGCATGTAGACGGCGGGCGGTTGGGGGGAGATCGTCAGATCGCGGGCGGGGACCGGACCGCCGCATCGGACGTGATCACCTCATCGGACGGCCGCGGTCGATCGCGCACATGCGGTGTCGTCCCCCGTGACCCGGGCACACGTTACGTACCCTAGCGATGCTATCTACGCATACGGCGAAGGAACGATGACCGCCGGCTGTATGTATTTTGTGGTTCCCTGACCTGACCTGTTCGTGTTATACTTATATACGGCTGCTGCTACCAGGCATTGAAGCGAGAGGGTTCATATTTGGGCCGGCGATCGCGCTGGCCATCGGAGCCAAATTCATACCGCTGCGCAAACCCGGGAAGCTCCCAGGTAATACTACTGTACTGCAATTTCCACCCTGCACTTCCACATCATTCCCATCTCAGCTAGCTGTGCATGATATGTGTACCGTCAGGAGCACCAATGCATATACTGAATCTCTGAGCACGCGAACCACCTACATGCGTACTGACAATGTCGATTTTTCTGAATTTTCTCTCCATCCTCTGAGTAGAATGAGCTGCAGCTTACTGTATTTTCTCCAAAAGAAAAAAAGAAAACAGTCGTTGGTGGTTTACAAAATGTGCTAACTTCGCTCTGCAAAATGATGAAGGCGAGGTGATTTCCGAGACCTATACGCTCGAGTATGGGACGGATTGCTTGGAGATGCACGTTGGCGCCGTCGAACCCGGTGAGCGTGTCTTGGTGGTTGATGATCTGGTTGCAACCGGCGGGACACTTTCTGCCGCCATGAAACTTCTTGGTGAGTCCCTCCCTCTTGTTCTCTCTAGAGTCTAGATGCAGATGAAATGTGAATAAACCTTTAATACAAGACTCGACTTGGAGCTTGTGCTACACCACTACTCTAGTAGTCCAGTAAATAAATGGAAGGGTCAAAGGATGTGTGATGCTGACATCGAATAATCTCTGATAGCCTTGCCAAAAAAGACACATCGAGTATCATGCAGTGTAGCCACTTAAGCATCTCTCAACAACTTAGTGATAAGTGACAACATGTAGTAGTAGAGTAGAGGACCATCATGTTTTGTTGACAAGAAGCAAAGTTTGCCTGTGAGCGTGACAAATTCCTGTTTGAAATATAAGCCCTACAAATGGGGGTAGCTACTAGCTAATTACATAAAGGCATGGCTTTGATGCGACTGGACGCATAATTTCAATCTTTTGATTGGTGCTACCAAGAGGAAACTTTGTAGATAAGTATCGAGCATTTCATGTCAGAGAAACGAGGACTTCTAATTACATGTCTCGCTCAATCATATGAATATATATCATGAGCTAACAACATGAGAATGTCTTTTGACTAATCTTTCCATGATCGATGTAATTATTTGCATTTCAGAACGTGCTGCAGCTGACGTTGTTGAGTGTGCATGCCTCATCGGACTCCCCAAGTTTAAGGTACGCAAGGGCTAAGGTGAAACAACCCTAGCTAAAAAAGTCACTACCACTGTAAGTGTTGCACCATGTGACTAGGACAGATGAATGAGAAAACAATGAACAAAATAAGGACTGAGCTGACGGGTTACTAAACTTACCTGTGACCAGCGTATATAGAAGAATCCTAATCGCAAACCCTTGTAGTACATGGAAGATACATATTTCTAAGAGAGGCATGGCCCAGCCGCCCTTTCAAATTTATCACTAACTTTGTATATCCTGCAGGATTTCTACAAGCTCGATGGAAAGCCAGTTTATATTCTGGTGGAGTCCCGCAAATAATGTGTAAAATGATGATGATTGATCAGGCAAGTGTTCATAGTCTCATGGTTGAAATATCTCTGAGTAGCTTTTGTTCTGGTATAAATACACAAACTCACTGCGATACTGCTGTAAATGTGTAATTTCTTCGATAACTGTTCCTAATAGAGTGAAATCACAACTTCGTAGATAATTTCACTGCAATACTTTTGTTTGCAACTTTCACATTAAGCCATTCCTCACAAAATCTTCTTCCATATTTTCCGAAAGATGAGTGCATGTGCCGTTTAGTCGAAGAATCAAGAGGTTTTAGGTACTAATTCTGGTCTTGTTTCTTCTTCAGAAAAAAGATGACAGCTTCAGTCCTTCGCAAGCGCGCATGGTTGATGTGTATTGATAACTCTGGAGTACACTATTTTAGAGCAGCTGCTATTGCTAAGTTTCTTGATGGAGAGGGTGAGAATGAGATAGATGAGATGTAGTAGTCTTCCTAGCACTAGTTTTCCAGTAGTGGAGTATTTGATGAGAGTTTGTAGCTATTTCTGTCTGGAATCACCACCGTTAGCTGCAAAGAAAAGAACCATCCTGTTGTTCAGGTTCTTTTATGAGATTTTTGTGTGTGTGGATCTCAGCATTAGTTTATTCCATTGCCTCTGAAATTGAAGCATTGTTCCTAAGATTACAGCGCCAGTTACAACTGCCCAATCGCTTCAAACAAGAAAGTTACACCGGAGGTTTCTGAACTTGGGCTATGAAAAAAGAACATCCTGGTTTGTTCAGGAGGTTTGATCAGTTTCTCTGAGCAAAATCTTGCCATGATACCGATCTTGGCACGCCGGCGGGGCGCGGGAGCTGCTACTGGGAGGACGCCGATCTCAGCATGCCGGAGCCGGAAGGAAGCGTGAACTGCTGCTGCGATGCCGACCTCGGCATGTGGCCGGAGGAGAGCAGCGGGGAGCTCGCCGTGTGCGGGTCACCGAACTGCTGGCACGAGACCGACCTGGGCATACCGCCGGCGCGGTGGAGCCGGCACCGGAAGGAGCCAGGGTGCTCGGTGGGCGAGCAGATGCACCGCCGCATGTCCCCCTTCGCCTTCGCCGGCACCGTGGCAGCGATCTTGGAAGCCATCTTCAGAGCTCCGGGACTCTCTCTCGTTCCGGCAGAGGACTTGGAAGGTCGAATCTGTCGGGTGTTGTTGATACGGCGCGTTTGTTTTGGTTGCGTCCCACGGGGTGTTTTTGTGACGGAATTGCAGGGCGGATTTCGAGTCGAATTCAGGTTCGTTGCGATTCCATCGGAAACCGCGTCAGATCGGTTGCAAAGTTGATTCCAACTGACGGAAAAGTAGGACGCAAACTGAATGGAGAAACTTAACTGGCGATAGCTACATGACAGGCAACCTACAAACGAAGGTACATCGAGTCATCGATCTGACGATCTATCTGTCGTACAACACGCTGGGACTCAATAACCAAACAGAAGAACAAGGACGATCGATCGACCGGTGGATTCAGAGCATCGGCAGCATCATCTGGAGCAGGGGAGCCGGCCGGGACCGGCGGTGCCGCGCCTTGAACTTCCTGATGGCCGCCGTGAGCACCCTCCTCCACCCCTCCTGAAGAACCCAAACCAACAGAATCCTCGTAACGCAATGGCAGATTTGGGGAGCTTTGAGGGGTTCATGTGCAGGGAACTACCTTGGTGGGGGCAGGCGATGGCAGCGGCGGCGACAAATCCAGCTTCGCCCTGCCCGTCTCGTGGAGGTGGAGGTCGAGGAAAGAGCCGTCCCGCCGCAGCCGCCGGCGCCGCCACCTCGACCTGCTGCCGCCTCCGCCGGCAGCGTCCTTGAGCCTGCTCGCGGCCCTCGCCCGGCGCTTCAGCCTGGCGATGAGGAAGTCCCTGGAGCCGGCTCCGCCGGAGGCCGGCGACTCGCTCGGGATCTTGTTGACCGGGGACCAGATGCCGCTCTGGCAGTAGTCGAAGTCGTAGGCGGAGGAGTCGGGGAACTTGCCGAGGAGGCCCCGGGACATGGACTGCTCCAGGTACTCCACCGTCACCACGCGCTCCACCACCAGCACCGCGGCGGCCGGGTTGCCGTTCTCGCCGCCGGCGTCTGCCTCGGCCGTGCTGTTCATCTTGGCTTAAGGCTCGAGGAAGTGCTTGGGACTGAGAAGGAGCAGAGGGAGTGGAGAGCGTGGTGATCGGAGGAAGGGAGGGAAAGGGGTGGGAAATGGAGCAGATCGGTGGAAGTAACCGTTGTGGTGTCTGGTCGGGCACTCGACCGTTGGGATCTGGAGGGTTCGTGGCACTGGTGAATGGGGCCGGGAACTGCCTGCACCAAAGCTGATGCGGACGGCAAAGCTTTGTGAGAGATTGGGGCGAAGTATTTCTGTTCTTTCTGTACATTCAAATCATAATCATAGCTGATATTTTCTTACCGCCAAAAAATACTTTCACCCTGCTTTATGTATAAAAGAACGTCACAAGTAAACCGATACAAGGTGATGAGAAAACCCTCTTACAAAATAGACCAGGAAAAAAAACAAGAATACAAGAGAATCCACACCCTACCACAAAATGACCTAGACTACCGACAGAGATGGAAAACTCGCTTCCAAGGAAAACCGTCGGACCTCGTTGCACAACTCACACCCAGAGTCCCCCGTTCCGGATCGTGGAGCCCGAGCGTGCCTGCAAACAACGAGGATAGTGAGTAGCGCCAACAAAATCCGTGTATAAAAAATTAGGACACAAGTGTGCCTGCCATGGCCAGAGCCGAAGAAGCTGCAAACCAGGATATGAAATTGCACGTGGATGATGGCACGATGCAAGGCAACTTTGGCTCCATGACGACGCCCATAAGGTGTGAGACAACACATAGAATCATTCGCCGAGACCGAGGAAATGATCAAGGGTTTTCATCCAGAGCCCTGGCTCGGAGAAAGGGACCACCTCGATGACCCCAAGAGGGACCCGACACCCACAGGCATCGCAGCCGCCGACGTAGGAGCACAAAGCTTTCGCCCGGGACCTCTCACTCGCACCACCCGTGGACCCCAAACACCTACCCACCTCGAGGGTAAACCTACTACAAACAAACGAGACCTCTAGAGCACGATCTGGGAACTGCTAGAGCCAAGGCACCGCCTACACCAGGAACACACAACCTTGCATTCTTCACCGCCCACACGACTAAAGAAAGCCACCACCACCGTCGTCAAGACGCTGATTATAAAGCCAATTTGATGGACCGCCACTCGGGGCCACAACCCCAATGTCCAGAAGACCCCACAACCTTGACACACCACTAGTTGACATGGATACACTCGTCGAAGACGACACACCACAAACCTCGCCGGTGCCCCCACCCGCTGACGAAACTAGGAAAGACAACACGATGACGGCAACACCAACCTCAAGCTGAAGACGACGACCATGACCCATCTTACAGCTCTCCGCCGCCATCCTGTCCTAGAATTAGGTAGGCGCGGTCTCCTCGAACAACACGCCCCCAGCCCAAGGGTGGGTGTGGTAGCCACGAGCGCACCTAAGCGTGACCATACCGCGAGGAGGAGGATGACAAAAACACCCCCAACTGTGCACCCGAATCATGCCTGCTTTGTCTCTCGCTCCTTGTATGGACTCGAGCAGGTGCCACATGCCTAGTACCAGCGCATCACGACCTTTCTTCATTGGCTCGGATTCCGCTCCACTCACTCAGATGTCTCGTTGTTTATGTACACACATGGCGCTACTACAACCTACCTTTTGCTCTACGTCGATGACATCATCCCGACGACATGCTTGCTCTCCCGCTCCTTGTATGGACTCGAGCAGGTGCTACATGCTTAGTACCAGCGCATCACGACCTTTCTTCATCGGCTCGGATTTCGCTCCACTCACTCGGATGTCTCGTTGTCTATGTACACACAGGGCGCTACTACAACCTACCTATTGCTCTACATCGACGACATCATCCCGATGACATGCACCACCGACCTCCTTCGATGGATCATCGAGCGCCTTCGAGCCGAGTTCTCCATCAAGGATTTGGGGCCTTTTCACTACTTCCCCGACATCATGGTGGTACGACGTGCAAATGGCTTTTTCCTTCATCAATGGAAGTTGCTCATGAGCTACTTGACCTCGCTAGCATGCTTAATTGCAAGTTTGTTGCCACTCCTACCGACACGAAGGCCAAGCTCTCCGCTACTGATCATTAGTGCAGAAAATGTTGGAAATATGCCCTAGAGGCAATAAATAAAGTGTTTATTATTATATTTCCTTGTTCATGATAATCGTTTATTGTCCATGCTATAATTGTGTTGATTAGAAACTAAATACATGTGTGGGCATATAGACAAACACTGTGTCCCTAGTATGCCTCTAGCAGGCTAGCTCGTTGATCAAAGATGGTTAAGGTTTCCTGGCCATGGACATGAGATGTAATTTGATATCGGGATCACATCATTAGGAGAATGATGTGATGGACAAGACCCAAACTATAAACGTAGCATATGGCCGTGTCAGTTTATTGCTACAGTTTTTCTACATGTCAAATATATGTTCCTATGACCATGAGATCATGCAACTCACTAACACCGGAGGAGTGCCTTGTGTGCATCAAACGTTGCAAGGTAACTGGGTGACTATAAAGGTACTCTACAGGTATCTCCGAAGGTGTCTATTGTGTTCGCATGGATCAATACTGGGATTTGTTGCTCGGTGACAGAGAGGTATCTCAGGGCCCACTCTGTAATACAACATCACAACAAGCCTTGCAAGTAATGTGACTAAGTGTTAGTCGCGGGATCTTGTATACGGAATGAGTAAAGAGACTTGGTAGTAACGAGATTGAACTAGGTATAGAGATACCGACGATCGAATCTCTGGAAAGTAGCATGCCAAAGAACAAAGGGAACAACATACGGGATTGTCTAAATCCTTGACATAGAGGTTCGACCGATAAAGATCTTTGTAGAAAATGTAGGAACCAATATGGGCATCTAGGTCCTGCTATTCGTTATTGGCCGTAGAGGTGTCTCGGTCATGTCTACATGGTTCTCGAACCCGCAGGGTCTGCACACTTAAGGTTCGATGACGTTTTGGTATAGATGAGTTATGTGTGTTGGTGACCAAAGGTTGTTCAGAGTCCCGGATGAGATCCCGGATATGACGAGGAGTTCCGGAATGGTCCTTAGGTGAAGATTCATATATAGGAAGTTCCGTGTTGGTTATCGGGAAAAGTTCGGGCGTCATCGGTAACATACCGGGGGTGCCGGGAGGGTCCTGGGGGTCCACCGGAAGGGGCCACCAGCCCCAAAGGCCTACATGGGCTTTGAGAGAGGGCACACCAGCCCCTGGTGGGCTGGACGCCCCTCCCACAGAGGCCCATGCGGCAAGGGGGTTGGTGGGAGGGCTAACCCTAGGGTTGGCGCCACCTAACTTGGGTGGCAAGCCACCCTAGGACGCCTCCACCCTTGGCCGCCGCCCCAAGGGGGAAACCCTAGGGGTTTGGCGCACCACCCCTCCCCCTATATATATGTGAGAGGGAGGAGGGCAGCCACACCCTAAGCCACAGCGCAGCCCTTCCTCCCTCTCCGATAGACTCTCCTCTAGTAGATTGGTTCGGCGCCGCTTAGCGAAGCTCTGCCGGATCAGCTCCACCACCACCGCCGCCACGCCGTCGTGCTGCTGGCGAACCCATCTACCTCTCCGCTCCCTCTTGATGGATCAATAAGGCAGAGATCTTCATCGAGCTGCACGTGTGCTGAACCCGGAGGTGCCGTCCATTGGGCACTTGTTCGGGAGTTTGTGGGACAGCTTGCGATTTGGATCGCGAAGACGTACCACTACATCAACCGCGTTCTTTAACGCTTCTGCTTAGCGATCTACAAGGGTACGTAGATCCAATCTCTCCTCTCATAAATGCTCATCTCCTAGATTGATCTTGGTGAAGCGTAGGAATTTTTTTGTTTCCCATGCAACATTCCCCAACAATGGTATCAGAGCTAGGTCTATGCGTAGATGAGATCTTGAGTAGAACACAAAGAGTTTGTGGGTGTTGATATTCAGATTGCTTCCTTCCTTAGTCTTTTCTTGGTTCAGCGGTATTGTGGGATGAAGCGGCTCGGACCGACTTTACTCGTACGCTTACGAGAGACCGTGTTCCATCGATTGACATGTGACTTCGTCGCATAAAGATGGCCGACGGGTGTCTGTCTCTCCCACTTTAGTTGAACTGGATTTGATTGAGGCAGTCCTTGTAGAAGGTTGAAAAGCAATATTCATATCACCGTTGTGGTTTTGCGTAGGTAAGACTCGTTCTTTCTAGATACCCATAGCAGCCACGTAAAACATGCAACAACAATTAGAGGACGTCTAACTTGTTTTGCAGGGTATGTTGTGATGTGATATGGACAATTACATGATGTGATATATGTGATGTATGAGATGATCATGTTTTTGTATAGAATATCACGACTTGCATGTCGATGAGTACGACAACCGGCAGGAGCCATAGGGTTGTCTTTGATTATTGTATGACCTGCGTGTCAATCATTAAGCGCTATGTAATGCTTTACTTTATCGCTAAGCAGTAGCAATAGTAGTAGAAGCATGGTGGGCATGACAACCTCGATGGTGACACAATGATGGAGATCATGATGATGGAGATCATGGTGTTATGACGATGCCGATGGAGATCATGCCGGTGCTTTGGAGATGGAGATCAAAAGCACAAGTTCATGGCCATATCATGTCACTTGTGATTTGCATGTGATGTTAATCTTTTTATGCACCTTGTTTTGCTTAGGATGACGGTGGCATTATAAGGTGATCCCTCACTTAAGTTTCACGATGAACTGTGTTCTCCCCGAGTGTGCACCGTTGCGAAAGTTCGTCGTGTCGAGACACCACATGATGATAGGGTGTGATAGACTCTATGTTCGCATACAGCGGGTGTAAGCCAGTGTTGCACATGCAGAACACTCGGGTTAAACTTGATGAGCCTAGCATGTACAGACATGGCCTCGGAACACAAGAGGCCGAAAGGTCGAGCATGAGTCATATAGTAGATATGATCAACATGATGATGTTCACCATTGAAACCACCTTAACTCACGTGATGATCAGACTTGAGTTGGTGAATATGGATCATGTGTCACTTAGATGACCCGAGGGACGTCAATTTAAGTGGGAGCTTTAGTAATTTGATTAAACTCATTATCATGAACAATAGTCTTAGTAACCTTTGCTTATTTATGTTGTAGATCAATGGCTCACGCAGTAGCACCCCAGAATTTTAATGCGTTCCTAGAGAAAGCTAAGTTGAAAGATGATGGAAGTAACTTTGTTGACTGGGCCCGTAATCTAAGGATTATCCTCATGGCTTCCCAGAAGGCTTATGTCCTTGATGCACCGCTTGGTGACCCACCCATTCCCGTGTCATCCAAAGACGTTAAGAACGCTTGGGAGGCACGTTCTGGAGATTACTCAATAGTTCAGTGTGCAATGTTATATGGCTTAGATCCGGGACTTCAAAGACGTTTTGAACGTCATGGAGCATATGAGATGTTCCAAGAGTTGGAGTTTATCTTTAAGAATGCCCGGATCGAGAGGTATGAGAGCTCCAATAAGTTCTATGCTTGCAAGATGGAGGAGAACGGGTCAATTAGTGAACATATACTCAGAATGTCTAGGTATTCGACCTGTCTGGCGGAGTTAGGTATGCCCCTTCCACCGGAGGTGATCACTGGCAGAGTTCTTCAATCATTGCCACCTAGCTACAAGAGCTTCGTGATGAACTATAACATGCACGGGATGACCAAGTCAGTCGCCGAGCTGTTTGTGATGTTGAAAGTCGCTGAGTCTGAAATCCAGAAGGAACATCAAGTGTTGATGGTCAATAAAACCACTAGTTTCAAGAAACATGGCAAGGGCAAGAAGGGTAACTCCAAGAAGGGTGGCAAACCAGTTGCTCCTCCCGTGAAGAAACCCAAGGTTGGACCCAAGCCAGAAACTAAGTGCTTTCATTGCAAGGGAACTAGTCACTGGTAGCGGAACTGCCCCAAGTACCTGGCCGACAAGAAGGCGACCAACACCAAACAAGGTATATATGATATACATGTTATTGATGTGTACCTTACTAGCTCTTATTATAGTGCCTGGGTATTTGATACTGGTTCAGTTGCTCGCATTTGCAACTCAAAGCAGGACCTACAGAATAGACGAAGGCTCGCTAAGGATGAAGTGACGATGCGCGTGGGAAATGTTTCCAAGGTTGATATGATCGCCGTCGACACGCTCGCTCTTCGACTACCATCGGGATTAGTGATGAACCTGAGTAATTGTTATTTAGTGCATGCGTTAAGCATGAACATTATATCTGGATCTTGTTTATTGCGAGACGGTTACTCATTTAAATTAGAGAATAATGGTTGTTCTATTTATACGAGTGATATATTTTATGGTCATGCACCCAATGTGAGGGGTTTATTCTTATTGAATCTCGATAGTGATGATACACATGTTCATAGCATTGACGCCAAAAGATGTAGAGTTGATAATGATAGTACCACTTTCTTGTGGCACTGCCGTTTGGGTCATATTGGTGTAAAACGCATGAGTAAGCTCCATGCTGATGGACTTTTGGAGTCACTTGATTTTGAATCACTTGACACATGTGAACCATACCTCATGGGCAAGATGACTAAAACGCCATTCTCTGGGACAATGGAAGGGGCGAGTGATTTGTTGGAAATCATGCATAATGATGTGTGCGGTCAAATGAACATTGAGGCGCGCGGTGGATATTGTTATTTTCTCACCTTCACTGATGACTTGAGTAGATATGGGTATATTTACTTAATGAAACACAACTCTAAAAAGTTCAAGCAATTTCAGAGTGAAGTTGAGAATCATCATAACAAGAAGATTAAATTCCTAAGATCTGATCGAGGAGGAGAATATTTGAGTTATGAGTTTGGCAGTCACTTAAGATAGTGTGGAATTGTTTCGCAATTGACACCGCCTGGAACACCACTGTGTAATGGTGTGTTCGAATGTCGTAATCGAACCTTATTAGATATGGTGTGTTCTATGATGTCTCTTGCCGATTTGCCACTATCGTTTTGGGGTTATGCATTAGAGAACTTTGCATTCACTTTAAATAGGGCACCATCGAAATCCGTTGAGATGACGCCATATGAACTGTGGTTTGGCAAGAAGCCAAAGTTGTCGTTTCTTAAAGTTTGGGGATGTGATGCTTATGTCAAAAAGCTTCAGCCTAAAAAGCTGGAATCCAAAGCGGAGAAATGTGTCTTCATAGGATACCCGAAAGAGACAGTTGGGTATGCCTTCTATCTCAGATCTGAAGGCAAAGTGTTTGTCGCTAAGAACGAAACATTTCTTGAGAAAGAGTTTCTCTCGAAAGAATTGAGTGGGAGGAGAATAGATCTTGATGAGGTTATTTAACCTTTGATTCAACCAGAGCGTAGCACAACGCAGAAAGATGTTTCTGTGGAGCCTACGATAGTTGAATAGGAAGTTAATGATGATGATCATGAAGCTTCAGATCAAGTTACTATTGAACCTCGTAGGTCGACAAGGGCGCGTACTGCTCCTGAGTGGTACGGCAACCCTGTCTTGGAGGTCATGTTGTTAGACAACAATGAACCTACGAGCTATGGAGGAGCGATGATGGGCCCGGATTCCGAGAAATGGTTAAAGGCCATGAAATCCGAGATGGGATCCATGTATGAAAACAAAGTATGGAATTTGTAAGTATTACCTAAAGGGTGAAAGGCCATTCCGAATAAATGGATCTTTAAGAAGAAGACGGACGCGGACGGTAATGTCACCGTGTGTAAAGCTCGACTTGTGGCAAAGGGGTTTTCACAAGTTCAAGGAGTTGACTACGATGAGACCTTCTCACCCGTAGCGATGCTTAAGTCCGTCAGAATCATGTTAGCAATAGCTGCATATTTCGACTATGAAATTTGGCACATGGATGTCAAAACAACGTTCCTTAACGGTTTCCTTGAGGAAGAGTTGTATATGATGCAACCGGAAGGTTTTGTCGATCCAGAGAATGCTGACAAAGTTTGCAAACTCCAGCGATCCATTTATGGACTGGTGCTAGCATCTTGGAGTTGGAGTAAGCGCTTTGATGAGGTGATCAAGGCGTTTGGGTTTATACAAGTTTATGGAGAAGCTTGTATTTACAAGAAAGTGACTGGGAGCTCTATAGCATTTCTAATATTATATGTGGATGACATATTGCTGATTGGAAACAATATAGAAATGCTGGAAAGCGTGAAGGAATATTTGAACATGAGTTTTTCAATGAAGGACCTAGGAGAAGCTGCTTTCATATTGGGCATTAAGATCTATAGAGATAGATCGAGACACTTGATAGCACTTTCACAAAGCACATACCTTGATAAATTTTTGAAGAAGTTCAAAATGGATCAGTCTAAGAAGGGGTTCTTACCTGTGTTACAAGGTGTGAAGTTGAGTAAGACTCAATGCTCAATGACTGCAGAAGATAGAGAAAAAATGGGTGTAGTCCCCTATGCTTCAGCCATAGGCTCTATCATGTATGCGATGCTGTGCACAAGACCCGATGTCAGCCTTGCCATAAGTATGGCCGGAAGGTTTCAAATTGATCCTGGAATGGAGCACTAGACAGCGGTCAAGAATATCCTGAAGTACCTGAAAAGGACTAAGGAAATGTTTCTCGTTTATGGAGGTGATCAAGAGCTTGTCGTAAAGGGTTACGTCGATGCAAGCTTTGACACTAATCCGGATGACTCCAAGTCTCAAACCGGATACATATTTATTCTCAACAGGGGAGCGGTAAGCTGGTGCAGTTCCAAGCAATGCGTGGTAGCCGATTCTACATGCGAAGCGGAGTACATCGCCGCCTCGGAGGCAGCGAAGGAAGGTGTCTGGATGAAGCAGTTCATGACAGATCTTGGAGTAGTGCCCAGTGCACTGAATCCGATGACTCTGTTCTGTGACAACACTGGTGCCATTGCTCTGGCCAAATAACCAAGGTTTCAGAAGAGGACTAGACACATAAAGCGACGCTTCAATTCTATCCGCGATTATGTCGAGGAGAAGGACATAAATATTTGCAAAGTGCACACCGATCTGAATATTGCAGACCCGTTTACTAAACCTCTTCCAAGGGCTAAACATGATCAACACCAAAACTGCATGGGTGTTCGACTCATTACAATGTAAATCACATAGTGATGTGAACTAGATTATTGACTCTAGTGCAAGTGGGAGACTGTTGGAAATATGCCCTAGAGCCAATAAATAAAGTGTTTATTATTATATTTCCTTGTTCATGATAATCGTTTATTGTCCATGCTATAATTGTGTTGATTGGAAACTAAATACATGTGTGGGCATATAGACAAACACTGTGTCCCTAGTATGCCTCTAGCAGGCTAACTCGTTGATCAAAGATGGTTAAGGTTTCCTGGCCATGGACATGAGATGTCATTTGATATCGGGATCACATCATTAGGAAAATGATGTGATGGACAAGACACAAACTATAAATGTAGCATATGATCGTGTCAGTTTATTGCTACAGTTTTTCTGCATGTCAAGTATATGTTCCTATGACCATGAGATCATGCAACTCACTAACACCGGAGGAGTGCCTTGTGTGTATCAAATGTCGCAATGTAACTGGGTGACTATAAAGGTACTCTACAGGTATCTCCAAAGGTGTCTGTTTAGTTGGCGTGGATCAATGCTGGGATTTGTTGCTCCGTGTGACGGAGAGGTATCACAGGGCCCACTCGGTAATACAACATCACAACAAGCCTTGCAAGCAATGTGACTAAGTGTTAGTCGCGGGATCTTGTATTACGGAACGAGTAAAGAGACTTGCTGGTAACGAGATTGAACTAGGTATAGAGATACCGACGATCGAATCTCGGGCAAGTAACATGCCGAAGAACAAAGGGAACAACATACGAGATTGTGTGAATCCTTGACATAGAGGTTTGACCGATAAAGATCTTCGTAGAACATGTAGGAACCAATATGGGCATCCAGGTCCCGCTATTGGTTATTGGCCGTAGAGGTGTCTCGATCATGTCTACATGGTTCTTGAACCCGCAAGGTCTGCACACTTAAGGTTCAATGTCATTTTGGTATAGATGAGTTATGTGTGTTGGTGACCGAAGGTTGTTCGGAGTCGAGGACGTGACGAGGAGCTCCGTAATGGTCCGAAGGTGAATATTCATATATAGGAAGTTCCGTGTTGGTTACCGGGAAAAGTTCGGGTGTCACCGGTAACGTACCGAGGGTGCCGGGAGGGTCCCGGGGGTCCACCGGAAGGGGCCACGAGACCCAAAGGCCTACATGGGCTGTGAGAGAGGGCACACCAGCCCCTGGTGGGCTGGCCGCCCCTCCCACAGAGGCCCATGCGGAAAGGGGGTTGGTGGGAGGGCTAACCCTAGGGTTGGCGCCACCAAACTTGGGTGGCAAGCCACCCTAGGGCGCCTCCACCCGTGGCCGCCGCCCCAAGGGGGAAACCCTAGGGGTTTGGCGCACCACCCCTCCCCCTATATATATGTGAGAGGGATGAGGGCAGCCGCACCCTAAGCCACGACGCAACCCTTCCTCCCTCTCCGATAGACTCTCCTCTAGTAGATTGGTTCGGTGCCGCTTAGCGAAGCTCTACCGGATCAGCTCCACCACCACTGCCACCACGTCGTCGTGCTATCGGCGAACCCATCTACCTCTCCACTCCCTCTTGCTGGATCAAGAAGGCGGAGATCTTCATCGAGCTGCACGTGTGCTGAACGCGGAGGTGTCGTTCGTTTGGCACTTGTTCGGGAGTTCATGGGACAGCTAGCAATTTGGATCGCGGAGATGTACCACTACATCAACCGCGTTCTTTAACGCTTCCGCTTAGCAATCTACAAGGGTATGTAGATCCAATCTCTCCTCTCATAGATGCTCATCTCCTAGATTGATCTTGGTGAAGCGTAGGAATTTTTTTGTTTCCCATGCAACGTTCCCCAACAGAAAAGCCTAGATATGACGTGGCAAAAATGACCTTGCTGGCATAGACACCCGACACCACCAATATGACGTCATTGTTAAAAAAATAGAGGTGACGTTCGATCCCACACGAGCAGTATTTCACATGCTGATAGCGTGTCGCGTGGCCAACGCCAACATCTTGATTTTTTAAAAAATAAAAATTATATGCATTTAAACCATCAAGTAATTTAAGATGTAATGTTGCATCAACTAGTCCAACTCTACAAAACTACATAGGTATTCATGAACTTAACTAGTTCAACTCCACAAAACTACATATAGGTACTCATCTATCAACATGACAAACTACATCATCATTCCATAGAGAGCTTGGTAGTTGGTCGGTCATATATCTTCATGTAAGATTAACTTCAACTGAGTAATCTTTTGTCTATTTTTCGCTACATCTTTTCTATAACGAGCTAACTCCATTATGAGCTCATTCCTATCGGCCTTGAGGATTTTTCTCTCATTCTTCAGCTTATCCCTCTCCTCGATCAAATGATATGTCTCGTCCCTTATCCTACAAGTCTTGCTGAAGACTTCAACCTTCTCGTTCAATAGCTCAACCATCTCCGCCTTCAGCGAGGCATTCACCTGCTGCAAGGATTGATGGTATATTATTGAGATTCTAAGAGGTCGCGATTGAGCATGTCCACATCGTATACCTCCTCCTGGTTGCCTCCATTATTGGTCGTGACAAGCCAACAACAAAATAATGATAAGTCTCGGCGCCACCTACAAAACATATATGACAACAATATTCATTTGACAATTGAACTGTATGAAGTTAAGTACCATGCATTTGACAATTGAATTATATGAATTTAAGTACCATGCATTTGACAATTGAACTTTATGAAGTTAAAGTACCATGCATTTGACAATTGACTATATGAATTTAAAGTACCATGCATTTGACAATTGAAATATATATGAAGTTAAAGTACCATGCATTTGAAAATTGGACTATATGAAGTTAAGTACCATGCATTTGAAAATTGAACTACATGAAGTTAAGTACCATGCATTGACAATTGAACTATACACGACAACAATATGCATAGCTTTGGCAAACCAATGAAAGTTTGTTCACTAGTAAATCAAAACTATATCTTTGTAAAAGTACACCTTAGTGAGGACTAAGTCTAATCAGATTGACCAATCTGATACAATGTTAATTACAAATGAACACAAATAAATCAATTTCTACTAAGTATAATACCAATACCGCACTACTAAATCAGATACACAAATACACAAAATCCATGGATTCGATGGCGTCCGTAGACGAGGGAGTCGAGACCCTAGGGTAAGGAAGAATATGTTTGTTGGGAGAGGGGAGACCTCACCTCTTGATCCGGAGGTGATGACGGATGAGCTGGTCCGACAGCGACAAGCGGCATGGTCAGGAGGTGGCGACGACGACGCTGGTCAAGATGAGGGGGACGAAGGTGAAAATGATGTGGCTGAATTTACTTAGGTTATTTTGATAGGATATGATAGCTAGAAGATTAACTATTTCTGATGTGGGTCTAGTGGGCGACGCCATAACAAACTGTAGCAAAAAGAAAAAAACCAACAAATATCTATGGCGTGAAAGAATAATTCCATGCTAGAACTAAGGATGTATCAATATAGTACCAGATATGCCCACACCAACATTATTAGAAAACAAATATTGTTGGCGTTGGTGGGGAATGGCGCACCACAAACAAAACTTGTGGCTAGCCATTTCTCCACTAGTGGATGGTGCTCCCGCCCCGGACGCTTCCTTCTACCGGTCCATTGTTGGTGCCATGTTTACAATAATTCTATATGATTTTGGTATGATTTTATTAGAACTAACCCGGGCTGACGCTGCAGCAGAACTACCATGGTGTCATTTTTTCTGCAGAAATAAAAGTTCTCAAAATGGGCTGAAAATTGACGCAAAATATTTTTGGAAAATATAAAAAATACTGGAGCAAAAATATACCGTAGAGGAGTGCTGAGGCAGCCACAAGCCACCAGGGCACGCCCCCTAACTTGTGGGCCCCTCGGGAGCCCCCTTGACGTGATTCCAACGCCAAGTACTCCTATAAATCCAGTAACCCCCAGAGAGAAACCTAGATTAGAAGTTCTACCGCCGCAAGTCTCTGTACCACGAAAATCAATCTTGGCCCTCTCCGGTACCCTGCCAGAGGGGGTCACCATCACCAGAGACCATGGAGGAGGAAGACGGAGGGGCCATCATCACCATGGAGGCCAAGGACCAGAGCGATGACCTCTACCCACCTAGGGGGGCATGGAGGAGGAAGTACAAGGGGAAGACCCTCTCCCTCTGTCTCTCGGTGGCGCCGGAGTGCCATCGGGGGAACCATCGCCGCGGTGATCGTCTTCATCAATATCACCTTCTTCATCACCGTCCTCATTTCTTTTCAGCGGTCCACTCTCCCGCATCCCGCTCTATTCCCCTACTTAAACATGGTGCTTTATGCCACATATTATGATCCAATGACGTGTTTCCATCCTATGATGTTTTGAGTAGATTTCTTTTGTCTTATGGGTTGATTGATTATCTAGATTGGTTTGAGTTGTATGTTTATTTTGGTGCCGTCCTATGGTGCCTTCCGTGCCGTGCACACGTGAAGGATTACCATTATAGGGTGTTGCAAGACATTCATGATTCGCTTATAGTGGGTTGCTAGAGTGACAGAAGCTTAAACCCGAGTAAGGGGGTTGTTGCGTATGGGATAAAGGGGACTTGCTGCTTTGATGCCATGGTTGGGTTTTACCTTAAAGATCTTTAGTAGTTGTGGATTCTTGCTAGAGTTCCAATCATAAGTGCATATGATCCAAGTAGAGAAAGTATGTTAGCTTATGCCTCTCCCTCATAATGATTACCGATCTTGTGAACAATTGCCTAGGACAATTCCGCACACCGACCCATCATTATTCCACACTCGCTATTTGTAATATATTCTAAATTTATGATAACATCACCTAATTTTATATTTTAGTTCTTCGATATCATGCAAAGCTATTCTCTTCATACCCACAACGTAGTTTTATTTCTCATTTCTAGTTGGAAGCAAACGTTTGGTGTACATAGAGTCGTATCAGTGGTAGACAAGACTTGAGAGAATATTGATCTTACCTTTAGCTCCTTGTGGGTTCGACACTCCGTACTTATCACTCCCACCTTTGGAAATTGCTACGATGATTCCTTGCACTTGGGGATTATCAAGCTCTTTTTTTGCGCCGTTGTCGGGGAGCAATAGCGTGGGGTTGATATTCTCATGTCTGCTTGTTTGATTTCTTCACTAAGTAGATTTTTTCCCCTTTTTTATTTCTTTAGTTGTGGGTAAAACAAAAATATATATTAAATAATGAAAAATACAAAAAGAATTACTTGCCTTTTATGCCTAAGAAGTTTTTCAAAAAAGAGAAGTGACTGGAAGGTTGTGCATTGGAGAAGTGAGGGTCAACCTTGAACTCTTGTGTTCATGATCATGGAAACAATGTAGATTTTTTCATGGAAGATTCTCAAAAATAATTATCCTATATATCCATTGTATTATAAAAATAATGTGCCAAGATTTGCTTTTAGAATGATTAGATTGCTTGTTTGCTTTGTGCGGTGCAAAAAACAGAAACTTTGACTATAGTGCATGAATTTACATTTCTTACTGAAATGTAAAAAGTTTCTGAAATTTTTACACAGTACTTATATATAAATTTTTTAACTTGTACTAATTTTTCAGAATTTTTTGAGTTACATAATTATACGAAGTTTCCATATTTCTACACGCTGTCCTGTTTTTGATAGATTCTGTTTTCTATGTGTTGTTCACTTATTTTGATGAATCTATGGGTTGTATCGGGGGGTATGAACAATGATGAAGTTGGAATACAATATATATGATGCTAATATGAAATTGTAATGAGTTTAGAATAGTACATAAAGGTAGTAATTTGCTTTATTATACTAACGGTTTGCACGAGGGTTTTGTTAAGTTTTGTATGGATGAAGTGTTCGAAGAAAGAGAAGGTATTGATATAAGAAGAATATAGAGAGACAAGACTTCAATCTTGGGGATTAACAAGGCACCCCAAGTAATTATTTCAATAATATTCAAGCATCTAAGCTTGGGGATGTCCCGGAAGGCATCCCATCTTTATTCTTCAACAATTATCGGTATATCTTGGTTTTTGTTTTGTTCACATGATATGCGTCTTTAGTGTTTTTATTTTCCTTTATGCACCCTTCTAGTATGATATAGTCCTTCATTGATTTGTAGAATGCTTCATGCGCTTCATTTAAATCTTTTGAGTATGGCTTTATAGAATGCTCTTTGTGCTTCACTTAAATCTTTTGTGTATGGCTTTATAGAATGCTTCGTGTGCTTCACTTATATATTTTGAGCTTGGATATTGGTTAATCTATATTAATTGTATAATGCTCTATGAACTTCACTTATATCTTGTAGAGTATGAATAAAATTATCACCAGAATTAGGCTTGAAAGAGTATCATTAAAATGTCATGCCTAGCTAAAAAGGCATTGCAGAAAATCGCTTGTTGGGAGACAACCCAATATTTACCCCTACTGTTTTTGTGTGCTATCATGATTATGCTATTGTATCAACTATGTTTCATATGTTTTCTTTCAATAAGTGCCAAGTAATGCCTTTGGGATGATGTGGTTGATAGTTGACTTGATTCTGTGCAAAAACATAAACTTTGGTGCCCAGTCCAGAACTTTTATAAATTCACCAGAGAGTCAAAAGCTTCTGAATTTTTTTACACATGATTTATATAAAAATTTCCTAGGTTTTACTAAGTTTTCAGAATTTTTGGGGCTGCATAAGTATGGTCATTGTTCAGATCATTACAGATTGTTCTATTTTGATAGAATTTGCCTCGTGTGCATAGTTTGCTTGTTTTAGCATTTCCATGGATAATATTAAGTGATATAGATTGTGGAAATGATAAGTTACAGTAGACATTATGCGAGAACAATTATGTATCTTGTATTTGACGGTACCTAAGTGGATATTTTGCTCTTTATCATACTAACCCATCTCACGAAGTTCCGTTAAGTTTTATGTGATTGAAGTTTTCAAGTTTTGGGTGAGATATCGATATGAGGAGAATAAGGAGTGTCAAGAACCTAAGCTTGGGGATTCCCAATGTTGGGGGAAGTGACACCTATGGGATATGAGGGATCCCTTTACGGTTTGGCGGTGAAGAAAGCTCGCACAAAGAGCAGATCAAATGGCTAGCGCGGGGGGATTTACCCAGGTTCGGGCCGCAAAGATGCGTAAAACCCTACTCCTGCTTGGTCGTATTGGATGATCTCTAGCTCCGGTTCTGGGAGCGCTACAGTACATAGTTTCTACTCATGCAGAACGGACCCAAAGTCCAAAAGTCAAAAAGTCCTCTACCGTAACGCCCTGGGCCTCCTATTATACTCTGGAAGGGGTCACCAATAGTGGCGTACAATACGTACACGGGGTGTATAGTGCTACAGTGTTATCGTACCTAACACTGACGGTGTGAGACAAACGCATTTAATGCTCCGTCAGGCGTCCCTGACCGTCTGCGGGACGGGACGGGACAGGAGTCCGTCCCATCGGCACCGCTTAGCCTCTCCATCGCCGGGGCCTCGACACGTGCCCAGGCGAGGTGACACCTGGCCTCTGTGCTGGCGGGGGCTTGCCGGGGCTTCACCTTTCCGGGGTTTCACCTTGTCGGGGCTTCGCTCTGCGCTGGCAGGATGGCGGGGCCTTGCCGGGTGCACTTCTTGCCGGGGCTCCGTAGGCCATCCCGGCAAGTCTTGCCGGGGTCCCAGCCTTCGGTCTTCAGTCTGTTGACTTGAATGTTTTCTCGATGTTGCTGTATTTTGTTCTTAGTTGCTCCCTCACATGCCCTGCCGCTGGTATGGCTATGACTGTCCGTGCACAAGTACGGGGTACTAAAAAGCCCATACTTTAGTACATCGACAGGAGCCCCCGGGCCTGGGCCATACACGGCGCGAGGCGTTGTTGGGCTAGGCCCAAACAGTGCACGGGCACGCGTGGCAGGGGTTAACTGTTGTAATCATTCCATCTACTGCGCCCCCCATGACGCCCATTGAATGCGGGACGTGAGGGACATGCGCAGAACGGTAATAATTATTTCAATTGCCGCATCAGGCCGTTTCTACCAGGCGCGCCGCATGCATAGTGGGGAGCCAGCAAGGGGCGCCCGTGACTTAAAGTCCTGGTCGTGGCAGAAACTTCAGCCCCATGGATTGGAGCAACGGGGCGGTTGCTGTTCGCCCCGTGATCATGGGCGACGCCATTGGAGGAGGTGGGCGGTGGCTCTTGGAGTGGGGGAGTGCTAGCCCCTACGCTTCCCCTATAAATTGAGGGGCAGCAGGGGGCGATGCTCATCCATCCTTCCTCCCTTATCAAGTGTGAATCTCCAGAGCTCACCCTTCCATCTCTTCCAAGCCTTGAGTGGCGCCCACCCTTGGCCATGACTAGGGGGCAAGGGCGGCCACCGTCCTCCGCACCAAGGAGGAGTTCTCATCTGGATCATGCCACCGCTTCCGTCGCAGAGGTGGAGGGTGACCCGGGTGCTCGCGGCGGGAGGAACGCGAGAGGCCATGGTCGCCGTGGAGGCTGAGGCCGGG
Source organism: Hordeum marinum (assembly GCA_022496015.1). Classification (NCBI taxonomy): domain Eukaryota; kingdom Viridiplantae; phylum Streptophyta; class Magnoliopsida; order Poales; family Poaceae; genus Hordeum; species Hordeum marinum. The sequence continues at coordinate 409,970,089 of CM039673.1, forward strand.
GAGGTGGAATGCTGCTCCATCCCTCCCTCCGATGCCAAGCCCCTTCCTCGAAGAGACCCATTCCAAGGGGACGGTGTTGGAGTTCGTACTCAAACTACGCAATCCCCTTCGAAGCCATTTGCGCCTTCCTCACCCATTTGCCAGGGCGATGGAGGCCGACGAGCCGCCTGTTTTGTGGTTGCGGGCGCATTGTTGCTGTAATGGCGCCACGCGAGTGGACGTCGAGTATCCGGAGAGCCGCGTCATGTTCTTCAGGCGTGGTTGGAAAACCTTCTCCCATGCCCACAACCTCCAGGATGGGCACGTCCTTCGTTTCAAAATGACGAAGGCCAATCTGCTCTACGTCAAGATTTATGGGCACTCAGGCATCTGTCTCAGCTGCTGCGAAGAGAGCTCGAGCGGAGCCGACGGTTCCTCCTCGAGCGACAATTATGAGGAGGGCAGTGGTGAAGACGACGATGATGAGTCCTGTCTTCGGGCCATCAAGTCGGAATACGAAGACTTGGACTCGGACTGACCATCGGCCGCACCATCACCGTTAGCTTTGCGCCTCTCCTCCTCCCGACAGGGTGATCTTGCCGGGGGTCCTTGTCCTGGGCGCTGCCTCATCTTCCAGCTAGATCTTCCGGCATGCCCGTGGACTTCGGCTTCTTGGGCCCCTCCCCTCGTTCGCGCAGTGCTGGTCTTCTCCTCCACGTAATGCTGGTCTAGGAGGGGCCAGGCTCTCGTCGGAGGCCCCTTGCTATCCTTTTCTTCTTGTAGTCTACCTCCTGCTTCTATCTTTTTCTTCTTGTAATCTCCCCTAGGGGAGAAAGTCAAATAAAGATGTACTTAGGGAGAGGCGACATCTCATGTAAATTTCACCCTATTTGAAAGACTATATACTATTATCCTTGCTAGATTCCTCTTTGCATGGTGTTTTCCCTACGATTTTCTGGAAAAACCTTGCCGGCATGTGTAGCCCTACTGCGAGCGCTTCGAGGAGCGGGTCCTTAGCAGCCTGCTGGCGGTGCCACTACCGACAAGGTACCTCGATGTTCTTGGTGTGGCCACTTAAGCTGTTGAGCAGACTCGAAATGGAGTAAGGGCGCGAGCGCAACCACTTGAGCCGTTGAGCGGACTCAAAACGGAACAGGGGCGCGAGCGCAGCCACTTAAGGCGTTGAGCAGACTCGAAACAGAGAAGGGCGCCATCAATCATGGCAAGGTTCCTTAGCATGCAACTTTTCCATACAAAAGTCAAAATCGTCTAAGGAAAATAACTTCACAGTAAGAGTTCACTTATAGTTTTGCAACTTAGCTTTTCGTTGCCGTACTCCTTCCGGCAAGATGTTTTCCTTGAACGTCATCCGTCGGTATCCATACCACCATTCTCCCCCGGAAAAGCTACACATGAGGAAACTTTTTGTCCTTTGAGAAAAAGAAAGAATAGAAAATGGGGATATCGAACCATGGCGGTCCGTTAGCTCTTGCCAGGAGTAAGCGCAATACAAAATCTCAGACAAACATGTACATAAGTAAACACAAGAATCAACAAGATCTGTAGAACTCTTAGCTTTATTCAACTATGCACAGGGTCTGCGCCTGGCTTTGTATAGAGGATTACATGCTTCGGCGGCAAGACTTTGTACAAAAGGTGGTTGCCGGGAGGCCCGACAACGATGCCTCATGGGTAGAACTTATGAAGATGTTCGATATTCCAGGAGTTGCTCACTGGGATGCCATCTTCGGTCTCCAGGCGGACTATGCTAGGCCTAGTGACTCGCACTACCCGATAAGGGCCTTCCAACTTTGGCGTCAACTGGTTTGAATTCTTGATGGTCTGAACGTGCCGAAGAAGAAGATCGCCTTCCTCAACACTTTGGGCATGAACCTTTCGGCTATGATAGTGGCACAAAGCTTGCTGGTAGCGCGCAGCTCACACAACAGCATGAAGACGATCTTCCTCAAGGAGCGTCGCGTCATCTTGCCGCAACTACTCTTACTTAGGCTCGTCATAAGTGAGAACTTGAGTTGACCCATATGTGAGTTCCGTGGGGAGAATAGCTTCTGCCCTGTATACCAGGGAGAACGATGTCTGGCTGGTGGCTCGATTTGGTGTCGTTCTGATTGACCAAAGAACCGCCGGCAACTCATCAATCCGGCGTCTTTCGTACTTGAGCAGCCTGTCGAAATTTCTTGTCTTGAGGCCTCGCAGCACTTCAGCATTAGCCCTTTCCGCCTGGCCGTTGCTCCTTGGGTGGGCCACAGAAGCAAAATAGATCTTGCCACCAAGGTCTTGGACATACTGCATGAAGGTGCGGCTCGGGAAGTGTGTGCAGTTGTTGGTGATGATCCTGTTTGGAACACCAAAGCAGAAAACTAGTCCTTTGAAGAACTTGACGGCTGACTATGCTGTCATCTTCCTCACTGGTTCCACTTCCGTCCACTTTGTGAACTTGTCGATCGCGACGTACAAGTACTCAAAGCCCCCGGTAGCGCGGGGAAAGGGGCCCAGGATGTCAAGCCCCCAGACCGAAAATGGCTAGGAGAGAGGGATTGTCTGAAGATCTTGAGATGCTTGATGCATTTTCTTCGAATGAAACTGACATGCTTCACACTTGGTTACTAGCGCAGTTGCGTCCTGGAGGGCAGTGGGCTAAAAGAAACCTTGCCGGAATGCCTTACTGGCAAGGTCTCTTGATCCTATGTGGGAGCCACATATGCCTCCATGTATCTCTGCCAACGGCTCCAGTCCATCTTCCCGAGAAATGCATTTGAGTTTCACACCATTCGGCCTCTACAGAACCCTTGTTCGTGGACAAGTACTCTTCCAAGGCTCTGCTCTAGATGGTCGAAGTACTTTCAAACTTGAGACCAAAGCTTGACAGTTCCAAAGCCCACTCCACAATCCTGCCGGTAGCATCAGGGTTCCACAAAATCCGCTGCAACGGGAAGCGAGTGACAATAGTGATCTCATGTGCCTGGAAGTAATGGTGCAGCTTCCTCGAGGCCATAAGGAGGCCGAAGAGCAACTTTTGCACGCCATAATATCTTGACCTAGCCCCCTGCGAAAGGGAGTTGACAAAATAGTCTGGGCGCCGCACCATCTTCTTCTTTTGAATTGCTTCATTCGACTGTGCAGATCCTGCCTTGTCGGCACTAGACTCTGCCAGGGAATATTCTGGCTTGTCGCTTGGCGGTCCTGCCGATGTCGTTGCTTCTTCATCAACTTCTCTTTCAGCCACTAGTGCAAAAATCACCACTTGATTTGTTGCCGCTATATATAGCAGCAACGGCTCTTGTGGTTTTGGCGCGACTAGGACTGGCGGAGAGGAGAGGTACTTCTTCAAATCCTGTAGCGCTGCCTCCGCTTCCGGAGTCCATTTCATCGGACCCGCCTTCTTCAAGATTTTGAAAAAGGGCAGGGCATGCTCAGCATATTTTGAAATGAACCTACTCAGAGCGGCAATACAGCCGGCAAGACGACACACATCCTTAACATGCCCCGGCACTTCAATTTGCCCAATTGCTTTGATCTTGTTAGGATTCGCTTAAATTCCATGTTGAGATACAAAGAACCCGAGAAGCTTGCCGGATGGGACACCAAACACACACTTCTCAGGGTTGAGCTTCAAGTTGATCTTACAAAGATTTGTAAATGTTTCCTCTAGGTCTGATATGAGTGTAGCCTTGTCCTTTGTTTTGACCACTATATCATCCATATAAGCCTCCATATTTCTATGTAGCTGGGGATCAAAGCCAATCTGGACCGCTCTTGCAAATGTAGAACCAACACTTTTCAACCCGAAAGGCATACGGAAAAAGCAATACGTACCACATGGGGTGATAAATGCGACCTTCTCTTCGTCTTCCTTGGCCATGAAAATCTGATGATAACCTGAATAGGCGTAAAGGAAAGACAACAAGTCGCAGCCGGCGTGGAGTCCACAATATGCTCGATGCGCGGCAAGGGAAAATGATCTTTGGGGAAGGCCTTATTGATATCTATGAAGTCAATACATAGCCTCCATTTCCCATTTGCCTTGTGTACTACCACTGGATTGGCCAACCATGTTGGATGGAGTACTCCTCTGATCAAGCCAGCCGCTTCTAATTTCTTGATTTATTCAGCAATAAATTGTTGCTGCTCCAAAGCGAGCTTCCTGACCTTCTATTTGACGAGCCGCGTGTGTGGACAGACGACAAGGTGGTGCTCAATCACCTTCCCGGGAACACCGGGGATATCAGATGGTTGCCATGCAAACACATCGACATTCGCCCGCAGGAAGGCGACAAGTGCGCTTTCCTATTTGTCGTCAAGGGTGAAACTTACGGTGAAAGTTCCTCCCGTGCCATCTTCCTTGACGTGCACCTTCTTAGTCTCTGGTGGAGCTGCCTTGGACTTCTTGCTCTTGCTGGTGGAACTATCTGGCACGTCGTGAACAGGAGCACAACACTTCGAGGAGGTGTGCTTGCCGGAGTCCATGCGATAGGTCTTGCTGGGCTTCTTCCTCTCGGGATTTTAGCGGCAGGAGCAAGTGCCTTGGCGGCAGAAGCTGCAACTGCCTCCTGGTAGAGTTGATCGACGCAAATAAGAGCGTCCTTCTTGTCAGACTTGACAGTGATGATGCTCATCGGCCAGGGCATCTTCAAGACGTTGTAGGCGTAGTGCGACGCCGCCATGAACTTGGTGAAAGCACATTTGCTCCCTTGGTGGTTTTGGTAATTAACAACAACATATAAGTCTTTGAACTAATGTTTCCACCAAGTATATTTCAGGAAAATTTCAATGATAGGGATGTCAAAAGGATTGTGGAATTACCCCAAGATGAAAGGAAATAGCTTGGCCAAGCTTCAAGCAAGAGGACTCTACATTTTACATTTGTGAGAAATCACTTGGAGTCCATAGGAAAGGCAATACTATTAAAAGGGGGTAAGGTTTTGTTGGTGAACAAAATGCTCATACATGCACAAGTGATAGTCACCAAAAACATCCACAAGCTCTCACACCAAAGTCTGTCTATAGCCAAATATTCAAAATCGGTGCAACCAACATTCCTATCCCGGTGCCACCGATTCCAGAACCTAGACAGACTCAGCCAAACCCTAGCCACTTCGGTGCAACCGATTCCATACCGGTGCCACCGAGTTTAGGTTGCCAACTTTCTGTTACACAAATTCACATTTTTGGTACCACTGAGAATGTTGGGTCGGCGTCACCGAGATTGGAAATCTGACCGTTGGTCACCTTATCGGTGCAACCAAGATTCGTGTATCGGTCCCTCCGAGATTCAAAAGTTGACACCTTTTGATCAGTTCGGTACAACCGAGAGTAACTCATCAGTGTCACCGAGTTGGTCATTTTGTGTGTAACGGTTGGATATTGGGGGATGCCTATATATACCCCTCCACCACTACCTACTCGAGAGAGAAGCACATAGAACTATTCCATACCTATCCTATCATATTTTCTGAGAGAATCACCTACCCTTGTGTTGAGATCAAGATCTTCCACTCCAACCATATGGATCTTGATTTCTAGCCTCCCCAAGTTGGTTTCCACCAATCCCATCTCTTCTACCAAGCCAAATCTGTGAGAGAGTGATTGTGTGTTGAGGAGTCTATCATCTTAAAGCACAAGAGCAAGGAGTTCATCGTCATTACCGAGCCTATTACCTTTTGGAGGTTGGTGCCTCCTAGATTGGTTAGGTGTTGCTTGGGAGCCTCCTTCTTCATGTTGTGGAGTGAACCAAGAAGTTTTTAAGGGCAAGGATCGCCTATTTTGTGAAGATCTACCCATAGTGAGGCTAGTCCTTCGTGGATGGAAGCCATATGGAATAGTCAAGGTTGCTACTTTGTGGAACCTTATGGGTGGAGCCCTCCGTGGAATCTCGTGACTGTTACCCTCCGTGGGTTGAAGACTCCATAAATGTGGATGTACGATAGCGCCACCTATCAGAACCACGGGAAAAATCATCGTGTCTACAATTGCGTTTGATCTTCCTACCCTATCCCTTTTACTCATGCTTGTTGTTACTTTCCGCTGCTACACTCTTAGACTTGCATGTGTAGGGTGAAATTGGCTTGCCATGAATGCTAAAACTACAAACACTAAAATTTGGGAAAAGGCAAAACTTTTATTTGGTCAAGTAGTCTAATCACCCCCCTCTAGACTTACTTTCGATCCTACAAGTGGTATCGGAGCTTTGGTCTCCATTGCATTGGTCTCACAACCTAGGAGAAGTATGGCATCTAGTGAGGGTAATTATCACCATAGAGGTCGTACCTTGATGGTACTAATTTTGCTAGTTGGAAGCACAAAATGAAAATGCATTTGCTTGGTCATAACCGCTCCGTTTGGGCTATTGTTCGTGTTGGCATGCAAGGTGAATTCTTTGCGGAAGGAAAGGAACCCGACCGTGAAGCGACCGTGGATGAGTTGAAGATGTTGCAACTCAATGCTCAAGCATGTGACATTCTCTTCAACTGCCTATGCCTCAAAGAATTCAACAAGATCATCCATCTTGAAAATGCAAAATAGATTTGGGATACTTTGATTGATATGCATGAGGGTACATAATCTGTGAAAGAATCCAAGTTGGATGTTCTTCAAAGTCAACTTGACAAGTTCAAGATGAAGGATGGTGAAGGAGTCGCTGAGATGTACTCTAGGCTATCTCTCATCACCAATGAGATTGCCGGCTTAGGAAGAGAAGAAATGACTGAGAAATTCATCATAAAGAAGATACTTTGAGCTTTGGATGATCGATATCTCAAGCCAACGAAAGTGATTGGTAGAATTGTTGCTCATGAGATGACACTCAAAGACAAGGAAGAGCTTCACCACAAGTCTAGCGGTGCTTACAAAGCCACAAGTGATGCTCTCGCTACCTCAAGCGACAACCTTGTCACAAATGAAGAGATAAGCCTCATGGTCAAGAAATTCAACATGTTCTACAAGAATAGAAGCAAAGATCGAAACTCCAACTCAAGATATGAAGAGAAACGTTCGTCAAGTCGTGACCGAAACTGCTACAATTGTGGGAAGCCCAAACACTACTCCAATGAGTGCAAGACTCCCTACAAAAGAAGAGAAGAGTAACCAAGAAGACGAAGCTCAAGAGATGAATCACCTCGAAGAGAGAGAAGGAGTAGAGATGATCGTTATGAACGAAGACCCTCAAGGAGAAGTAGAGATTCGGAGAAGAAGGACAAGTACACTAAGATCTACTCAAGAAGAAAACATCAAGCTCATGTTGGTGAATGGGTTTCCGGCTCCGACTCCGACAACCACTCCAAGAGAAGCTATCACTCCAACTCTGACTATAGTCAAGATGAAGGTGTTGCCGGAATTGCACTAGTGACTACCAACTCCTATGATCTATTTGATTCACCAAACAAAGGGAGTGGAAGTTGCTTCATGGCTAAAGGCCCCAAGGTATCACACCTCGAATATCTTGATTTCAATAGTGATGAAGATGATTTGCTTTGTGATGATGACTTGCTATGTGATAAAACTAGTGATGTTGATCAAAATGAACTTGATAATTCTCATGCTAGTCAAGATAGGTCGATTGACGATGATAAGATGAAAAATATAAGAACTAACTAAAGAACTTAACACTCTTAAGTTAGCCCATGAATCTACTCTTGAAGACCATAGAGAGCTTGTAAGAACTCATGAGAAGCTACGCTTCGAGAAGCTCAATTTAGAGCAAGAACATGAGTTCCTTAAAGCTATCAATGACGATCTTCGAAAGAAGACTTCCTCTTATCTTGCCAAATGACTACTCTTATCTACATTCATGCCACAAATTAAATCTAAGCAAACTAGTAACAAAGGCAAGAAAGGTTCTTCATCTAGTAGCAACAATAAAAATGCTAAACCCAATGATGTTGATCCTAGTAGTTCTATTGATTCCACTAATGATGATTCTCTTAGCCAAGTTACACTTGGGCAAGAAAATGCTTTATTGAAAGGAAGTAAAGAGAAAGGTATCTATAAGAGTCTTGCCGGGTGTAAGCAATTTGATGAAATTGTACACAAGGTCGGAGGATACCGGAAGAATCGTGGTGTTGGCTACTTCAATGCTAATGGAGTTGAATGGGAAGAAGGTCAATATCCCGAGACCAAGTTTGTTCCTCAAAAGGAGAAGTATGAAAATACTGTTCCCAAGGGGACAAACACTCAAGATGACCTTCCACCACAAGACCACAAGCTCAAGGGCAAGAAAAAGCTTCAAGAGGACATTGACTCATACGAAGATGAATCCCTAGCTATGGTGAAGTGGGCTCCAAGGCTACTTCAAGCTCAATGTCTACAGAGGCTAATACAACACCAAGGATTGATGTGGGTCCCCAAGAAGAAGAACTAGAAAGTTCTTGAGGGGTGACTCCGCCAATGAAATTCACTCACATTCATTATTGGCAAGATCTATTTGCAATCAACATCAACCCTATGCAATAGTTCAAGGAGTCACAATTCCCTCAAAGGTAAGCAAGGGACAAGGTAATCAACAAATCAATTGACATCATCACACATGCTTTGTACTCCATGTCCATAGATATCCTTGTATTTGTCTCCTGTGTGTCGGGACTAACCCATGTAGGTGAGAAGAGTAAGGAAACCACAAGGATGCTCCCAAGTCTTGGTGATCTTCATCAACTTTGAGCATCCACCACTACCTCACCAACATGAATTCTTCGTCGACAAAACCCAAGGTTAGTTTATCCCTCTTATGGGGAGATGTCACATCAATGGGGAGCTTTACTCTAAGACTTTAGTCAAAGCATCTCTTAGTATGTGACAACATTAAATGCTTTATGTAAAAGTGGTAACCCCACTTGTGCTTAAACGATGAATATGACCTATGATCAAGTATTCTTACTTGGCTCCTAAGTCAAATACTCATATATAGATCACTTCGTCATCGCCCAAGTGCTTGTTAGATGCTAGAGTGTTTGTGAATGTTTGTCATGATTTCATTTGACATCTTATTGTGTGAGCATGTTGGTCTACATTTATTTTCTCATTCGAGGGCATCTAGTTATTGCTATTTAGTCTTTGATTTATATTTTGACAATTGGATGGACAAGAATGCCTAGGACCACTCTTTAGCTATCTATGCTTTCTCACCTCATACTCTATTCATGCCGCATCACAAAATTTGAACAAGTGCTTCTCGATCCCTCTGTGTGTGGAGCACTCGGAGTTCCGTATCGACAAGGACTGACCATTAAAACCTCCCAAGTGCATCTCGGTGGAACCAACCCCAAAATCTCGGTCTCACCGAATGCCTAGGTTGATCTGGTTTACTATCTCGGTACTACCGATTCCATATTCTCGGTTATACTGAGTTTCCCTATCAACTGACAGTTGAGGAACTTGGTGACACCAACAATATAGAATTGGCGTCACCGACAGTGGTGGGTATATATACTGTGGACCCCGACGCTTTGAAATTCATCCTCAAACCTTCGCGCCTCAGAACCCTAAGCTGCCATTTTCAAGACCCCTGGTCATCGCCCTTGTCCCCCTATGCTCCTCGGCCACTGGGAATTGCCGCTGTCGATGAAATCTTCTCCATCGTTGCTACTGTAGTGGATCGTCGCCAAGCTAGGGTACGGATTCGGCCCCCTCTTGCGCTCCAACCTCCAAATCTTGCGCATTAGGGCTTCTATGGTATCTTGCCATTGTTTGAAAGCCTTCTATCCACAAAAGGAATCCTGTAGATTAGAGAACCGTGGAATTTTAGGGTTTTGCCGTCTGCCCGATGAATCTCGCTAGAACCGAAGCAAGCAAATCGGTGTCACCAATTTGGAAATCTGGGGTACTAAGAACTTTCTCAGTGAAACCGAGTGCACCTTTCGGGCTCACCAAAAGGGGTACCAAGTTTTGGCTAAGGAGGAAGTCTATCTCAGTAGCTCCGTTAATTTTGCTTCGGCTGTACCGATATTCATTTGACAGAATGCAAAACTTTGAAAATTCTATTTTTCAAACTTTCAAAAACCAGACTTATTTTTTTATGACTCATCTTCTTCTGGTCTTCTATATTCTATTTATAGGGTCAGTATGTCAGATGCTGAGGACAGTCAGAATTTGCCAGAGCAGGGTGTTGACATGAGTTCAGGCACTAGCCCAGAGCCTAGTACATCTTCATATCTAGGCACCCCCAGCTCCCATTGGTTTCCCAAGGATGCTACTAGGGCTAGGAGGAATCTGAATTCAGATGAGGAGGATTCAGACTTTGTGCCAGAAGAGATTCTTGCCAAGAAGCAAGAAAAAGCTGCTAAGAAGTCTGCTACTGAAGCCACTTCTTCCAAGAGAGTTGTTAGCAAAATCTATGCTAGCTCTGAAGCTATGAAATCACATGAGAGTGATAGGGACACAATGACCATTGATTCCCCAAGGAATTCTATGCCTAAGAAGGCAGTGGAGAAGAAAGCCAGAAAGAGGATAATCCATGTGATTGGTAGGCCTACATCTATGTTTGAAGATCCAGAGGAGGCTGCTGGTGCTGCTGTGGAGGAAGAGGAGGATGAGCCAGCTGCAAAGGCTCCTTGCAAGAAGAAGGCCAAGAAACTTCTAGATGATGCTATGCCCAAGTCTGGTACATCCAAGAGCACCAAATCCAAGAAGGTTGCTGCTGAAAAGCCTAAGAGGACATCTAGGCAGATTCCAGCTTCTAAAAAGAACAAGGGAACTGCTTCCAGATCTGAGCATGATGATGACTTGACAACCTTGATGAAACTCAGACCACACCTTCCAGTACATAATGCCAGCTATCCACTTGCTAAAGATATGAAGAAGAGGAAAGACTCAGGATTGAGAGCTATAGATCCATATGCCCAAAGGAAGAAGACAACCGTGGACTACAGATTCTATACCAAAGAGCAACAATATTTCTATGAGACTGTGCTATTTGACAAGAGTGCAACTGTGAGTGACATGAGATATGTAGACTGGAAATTCATTAAGGAGAATGAGGACTATTTTCCAAGTGTCCAAGACAATTTCCACTACATTGGATTGGATGAGTTTGCTGGTAGAGAGCTTACTGCATGGAATGATGAGATGATCATGCAATTCTACTCCATTGCACATTTCTATGGAGATGGTAGGATTGTATGGATGACTGAAGGAGCAATATATGAGTCCACTGTTGATGAATGGGCTGCACTTCTAGGAGTCCCTGAGGTTCAGGATGGAGATTTGGATGTCTACACAGAATCCAAGGCAAGCCACAATGCCATGAAGGATATGTATACTCATATCCCTGCAGACAAAGTGAAATCTCACAAGCTAGGATCCATCTACTATCTTCAAGCTGGTCTCCATACCATGAACACCATTCCGAGGCATACTTTGATGCCCACGTGAGGAGATGACAAGATGATACGAGGCTACTCTATCAACATGTTGATCCACCTTGACAGACACAGCAGGATCAGAGTCATGGACTTGATTGTTGAGACAGTCAAGAGGGTTGCTGCTGATGAGAAGCGCTCTTGCTGCTATGCACCCTATATCCAGATGCTTATCAACTCCCAGATTGAGAAGCACATATTTGCTCTTGACAGTCCCCATTTGCCCTTATAGCCAGAGCTTGAGGATAACATCGTGGTGATGGACCCAGATCACCCCACTTCAGCTGCAGCTCAGGCAGAGGCAAAGGTAGTTCGAGCCACTAGTGCTCAAGTCTCTAGATCAAGAAATGAGCAAATGGATCTTTTGATCTCATCAGTTCAGGGCATGCAGAAGGACATTAAGGGGATTCTGGAAAACCAGAACAGTCTTGTGAGGATCTTTGAAACAAGGATCAAGACTCTCAATGATAAGGTGGACAAGGTGACTAAGACAGTCATAGAGCTACAGAAGGAAGTTGACTGAGTGCACATCCCTCGAGTTTCTTCCACTTCTTATTCTTATTCTTCCTCTTCTTCTGATGATGATGGATCACCTCTTAGACCGAGCACACAATTCACTACTCAGGCTAGATCAGCCACAATTCTTGCTCTAGACTTGAGGCCCTCTTCATCAGCTCCTGCTACTGTCACCTCAGCTCCTGCTCCATCAGCTCCAGTTCCTCCAGCTGCCACTCCAACTCCATCCACGACATCTGCAGAGATCTTCACTGACGCTGTTATCTCGACTCCTTCATCAACAACCGGAGGAGATCAGCCCAAGAATACTTAGATATATGCCTTTGAACTTTTTGGTAACTTGTTTCCAAAGGGGAGAAGTGTATATAGATCTTTAGGCTTCGAGTGAGAGAGCGTTTGCTGTTTGTTGCTTTTTCAAAAACAATTGCCTCTTGGTTGCTTTGACATTTTTTGGTTGCTTGTGATACACGTTTGATGATGTTTGATCATACGCTTTAATGTGTGATGCTACTATTTCCTATCATCTTAATGCCTATGTGATGATCATTCATCTTTGCATGATTGTGTTGTGCTATGATGTCCATTCTAATTATTCTCACACACCACCAAGATGTATGTGACATGGAAGAAGTTCCCCATAAACCTAATCAATTGTGAATTTGCATTCAAATGCAAATTTAAAATAATGCACAAATTTAGGGGGAGCTCTTGCTTATCACATACTTCTCAAAGCGACGATTATATTCATTGATTATATCTTTGTCGAAGCTTTGATCTATATGTTGTCATCAATTACCAAAAAGGGGGAGATTGAAAGCACATTTGCTCCCTTGGTGGTTTTAGTAATTAATAACAACATATAAGTCTTTGAACTAATGTTTCCACCAAGTATATTTCAGGAAAATTTCAATGATAGGGATGTCAAAAGGATTGTGGAATTACCCCAAGATGAAAGGAAATAGCTTGGCCAAGCTTCAAGCAAGAGGACTCTACATTTTACATTTGTGAGAAATCACTTGGAGTCCATAGGAAAGGCAATACTATTAAAAGGGGGTAAGGTTTTGTTGGTGAACAAAATGCTCATACGTGCACAAGTGATAGTCACCAAAAACATCCACAAGCTCTCACACCAAAGTCTGTCTATAGCCAAATATTCAAAATCGGTGCAACCAACATTCCTATCCCGGTGCCACCGATTCCAGAACCTAGACAGACTCAGCCAAACCCTAGCCACTTCGGTGCAACCGATTCCATACCAGTGCCACCGAGTTTAGGTTGCTAACTTTCTGTTACACAAATTCACATTTTTGGTCCTACACTTGGCTAATGTTGGACGGCCAAGGATCCCATTGTATGGCAATGGAATCTTGGCGACGTCAAAAACAACCTTCTCCGTCCTGAAGTTCATATTGCTACCAAATATTATGGAAGCGTGGTATTTCCCTTGTTTGGCTCCTTCCCGGATTGACCCCCTGAAACGAGCCTGTTTCCTCGAGATCTCCATCAGGAATTTGCAATTTCTTGATTACCTCGGGCGAGATCAAGTTCAAGCCGACCCCACAGTCAATTAACATTTCCTCACCTTGAGGTTGCGAAACGTTGCTGAGACCAACAGCGGCAAACACCCAACCGCAGTTACGCAATCAGGGTGATCCTGAACGTCGAAAATGATAGGCGTGTTGGACCATTTCAAAGGCTTTTGGACGCCGACAGATGGCTCAGTCGCATTAACCTCGTACGCCCACTATTTAAGTTGGCGGTGGGAAGAATGCAACAAGGCAGCTCCGTCGACGCACATGGCGTCTGTGTCTTTCTGGAATTCTTGCTTGCTGGACTCGTCGTCCCCTTCAATGTCATCATCACCCCCTCTTGCTTGTCACGACCATGAGTGGGCTGGTCCTTCTATGGCTTGGCCTTGCCGTGGTGACCTCCTCGGCCACCGCACTTCTTGCCGGATCCCTCCGCACTATCCTGACCCTTCTCCTTGTCTCGCCTCTCATACTTGGCTTGTTGCTTCTCGGCAAGTTTCTCAACTTGCCGACAGTCCTAGAGATCATGGCCTTTGGTGCGATGGATCTTGCAATACTTCTTGACGGAGCCTTCCGGCTTTTCGATAGCCGCCAAAGCCTTTCAGGAGATGCACCCGGCAATATCCTTGTCAGGGTCATCAGCCTTGGCCTTCTTGACATTTCCGGGGTTGCCGGATCCCTCGACGGCAAGCACGGCCTTGCCCTTGTGCTTCTTGTTACGCCACATGCCCTTCTTTGTCAGAGCGGTGGTGTCCTCATCCTCAGAGTCAACCCGTGTGCCAGCGTCTTCGCCGGGGAGCCTCCTCCCTTCTTCAGGTCAAGCACATTTATCTGCCAGAGCATCGAGCTAGACAACATCCTCGACCTTGTTCATCACCAGCTCTTCCTGCATTCTACGGTTGCACATGTTCTGAAGGAACGCACTGATAACAGTAGCAAGATGAACGTCTGGTATGTTGTGGTGTATGCGGCTGAACCTCTGGATGTACTTGCGCAAAGTCTCGCCCTCCTTCTCGGGGATGAGATGTAATTCACTTTCCTAGCCAGGAGCTTGATGACCTCCGGTAAAGGTGCCAACAAACTCATGGCATAGATCTTCCCAGGAGGAAATGGATCTTTCCGTCAGGTGCATCAACCATGACCTAATGTTGGGCTTAAGCACCAACGGGAAGTAGTTGGCGAGTATCTTGTCGTCACGAGCCCCGGCAGCCTGCACCGCAATGGTGTAGATGCTCAAGAACTCTGACGGGTGAGTCTTGCTGTCGTATTTCTTTGGGACTTCTAGCTTGAACGTGCGGGAATTGGGCCACTGGACTTGCCGCACCTCGGGGGTAAACGCTGGACAACCCACCTCGTAAGGTAGGCTGACAGGATACCCTGGCACGGATTTGTCTATAGTGGGTCCCCTACGCTTATCAGATTGATGGTGCGCTTCCCGCCGCCACTTGATTGTAGTTCGAGTGTCTACTTTGCTTCATTCTTGAAGAACTTGACGCTCATCGCGGTGAGTCCATGGATCGGACAACGCCATCGAGTAACCATCGTAAGCGTCGGTCCGTTGAGTCGGTGATTGGCATTGTTGCTATGGAGGAGAGTGCACCGTGGTAGCACCGCCACCGGCGTGAGCCGGCTCGGTGGACCAAAACTTGTTAGCAAGACCGAGGAGGCTCTGAATGGTGGCTCTCCACTCGTCGAGCTTCTCCGCAGCAGGAGGGAAGTTCAGGAGTAGCTGTGCTCGCGCCATTGCTTTTTCTGACGTAGTCGGCAGCGAATGACGCGAGGAACACGAGGTGCTCTGACTCCTAACCGTTTAGAAGGATCTCCGTTGTGGTCCCGCGATTGCACGCCACTCTCACTAGCATGCTCGTCCCACTTATCTTGGGAACGATGCACAGGAGCTTTTCTGTGGGGACGTTGGGAACCACCGACACTACGACACTGTTCTTCCCGCACGTCCTGGGAAGGTCGCGGCGTACGCGTCGGCGTGGGTGCCTTGGAAGGTGCTCTCCCATCCTCGGAGTTCACCGTACCGCCCGCAGACGGTACAACTCCGTCCTGAGACCCAGCGGCGCTGGGGTTTCCGCCGCTGCCGTGAGCGTCTCTTCGGTGGGCGTCGCCGCTTGTTTGGCCTTGATCATCGGAGCGCCGCATGGGCGCAGGGTCCCCGCTACCTCCGCTCGTTCCCACTCCGTCGCCTGCTTGGGCGGCTACGGGCATGGCGAGCGTGGAGGGTTCCACCATTGTGAAACCTTTCCTCTTGGGAGCCATGGCAATGATGATTATGACGAAGGAACCGACGCGCTAGTCACAAGATCAGGTTCACGCGATCTTTCCCCCTACTTGGCACGCCAAAGATGTCGGGGGAAATGACACCTATGGGATCCGAGGGATCCCTTTACAGTTTGGCGGGGAAGAAGGCTCACACAAAGAGCAGATCAGATGGCTAGCGCACGGGGATTTACCCAGGTTTGGGCCGCAAAGATGCATAAAACCCTACTCCTGCTTGGTCGTATTGGATGAGCTCTAGCTCAGGTTCTGGGAGCACTACAGTACACAGTTGCTACTCATGCAGAACAGACCCAAAGTCGAAAAGTCGAAAAGTCCTCTACCGTAACGCCCTGGGCCTCCTTTTATACTCTTGAAGGGGTCACCAACAGTGGCGTACAGTACGTACACGGGGTGTACAGTGCTACAGTGTTATCGTACCTAACACTGACGGTGCGAGACAAACACATTTAATGCTCCGTCAGGCGTCCCTAACCATCTGCGGGACAGGACAGGAGCCCGTCCCATGAGCACCGCTTACCTCTCCATCGCCGGGGCCTCAACACGTGCCCAGACGAGGTGACTCCTGGCCTCTGCGCTGGCGGGGGCTTGTCGGGGCTTCGCCTCTGCGCTGGAAAGATGGCGGGGCCTTGCCAGGTGCACTTCTTGCCGGGGCTCCATAGGCCATCTCAACAAGTCTTGCCGGGGTCCCAGCCTTCGGTCTTCGGTCTATTGACTTGAATGTCTTCTCGATGTTGTGGTATTTTGTTCTCAGTTGCTCCCTGGCAGGCCTTGCTGCTGGTATGGCTACGACTGTCCATGCACAAGTACGGGCTACTAAAAATCCCATACTTTAGTACACCAACACCCAATGCACCCCCAAGGTATTCAAGGAAGACTCAAGCGTCTGACCTTGGGGAGGCCCCGGAAGGCATCCCCTCATTCGTCTTCAACACTATCAGTATATCTTACTTGGAGCTATATTTTTATTCGTCACATAATATGAGTTTTGCTTGGCGCATCATTTTATATTTTTGTTCTATGTTAGGTGTTTTTTATAATATTGTTTTTCAATAAAAAGTTCCAAGAACTGCCTTAGGATGCTTGCATTGCATGTTTGTTGTGTGCTGTGTCAAAAACAGAAACTTTTGCTGTAGTGTTTGAATTTTCATATTTTATTGGAATGTGGAAAGTTTCTTAAATTTTACATAGTATTTTCATATAAATTATTTAGAATTTCATAAATTTTCATAATTTTTAGAGTTACATAAGTACACTGGTTTAATAAATTTGTATAGACTGTTCTGTTTAGACAGATTGATATCATAGTTTTGTTATCTACTTATCCTGTAGTTTCCATAGCCTATATTGGTTGATATAAATTGTGGAAATGATAGTATACAGTACCTAATGTTTGAAAATTATTGTGTAACTTGTCTTGGCAGTACATGAAGTGTTTATTTGTTCTTATGTGTACTAACCTATCTCACGAGTTCTTTTGAGTTTTGTGTGTATGAAGTTTTTGAGAATATGTGAAACCGGGATATGAGAGGATTGAACAAGATACAAAATCTCAAGCTTGGGGATGCCCAAGGCACCCCAAGTAAATATTTCAAGAACTCTCAAGCATCTAAACTTGGGGATGCTATGCATCCCACCTCTCTTCGTCAACTACCAGTTAGCCTATGTTGAGCCTAAATTTTTATTTGTTCACATGAGCTGTCCTATTCTTGGAGTGCTATTTTTCTTTTGCTTGATGTTTAAATAAAATACTCAGATCTTAAAATATTTATTGAGAGAGAGAGAGAAATTCCTCACATATCTACTTAATTGGTTGACTACTCATTGATCTTCACTTATATGTTTTGGAGTAGTTTTGTCATTTACTCTCGTGCTTCACTTATATCCTATGAGTAAATGGTTGAATGAATTGAATATCATAAATCTAAAATTATATATGTTTTATATGCTTATCCCATGGGGAGTAATGACTTCATATATAATAAGTATAGGTGGTAAAATTTATTGAAAGTTAGCAAACACCGCATTGATCACTTGAACAATTCATGAAAGAATATTGAAGGAAGAGAGATTTCACATATAAACATACTGTCTTGGACATCTTCTATGATTTTGCATACCCATTAATTATTTTCAAACTTGAGAAAATTATTTGAATTGGACAAGGAAGACAACGTAAGGAGTTATGCTTGGGTATATTTGTATAGAAGTTATATTGTTATGGATCATCCAACATGTGGTGCTTGCTTAGGATCTTTTGCTAGCCAAAAATTTGTACTAAGTAGAGATACTACTTGTGCATCCAAAACCCTTAAACCCAGTTTCTTGCCATGAGTTTCCACCATATCTACCTATGGATTGAATAAGATCCTTCAAGTAAGTTGTCATCGGTGCAAAAAGCAATAAAAATTGCTCCTAAATATGTATGATATTTTATTGTAAGGGAAAATAAGCGTTGTACGAACTTATGATGGTAAAGAAATAAAAGTGACGGGCTGCATAATAAAGGTTGCTATCACAAAGGGCAATACAATGTGACGTTCCTTTACATTAAGGGTTTGCACATCCAAAATTAAAAAGCGCATGACAACCTATGCTTCCCTCTACGAAGGGCCTATCTTTTACTTTCATGTTTTTACTTTTATGCAAGAGTCAATAGTATTCCTTCTTGATTCAACCTCAATTATTATTTAGTTGGCAAGCATCATGTGGTGGGTAAAGATCCAGGCACATATGGCCATTCAAATATACTTGATCATGAATTATTTTGTTGACAATTATCTATATGATAAATAAGTTGGGAGGCGAAACTTTAAGCCCCTATCATTCTTTGTGTTCGACAGATGTCATTTGCTCTAAAAATATGCTTTCAATGTTAGAAATCATCGAACACTATATGATAGTTGAGTATGTGGAATTTGCTAACTCAAAGCTCTTACATAGACCCTGCTTGAAGATAAGATGAATTGCAATTGTTTGGTGATTGAAAGCAGAGTTTGTTAGTTTTCAAGAAACTTTATGGTCTATACTTTAACATGTGAATAGCTTGTTACTTCATCATGAGAAGTTTTATGAGATGAGATACTGTTTATGATATATAATAGTGCTAGAAAAAGTGTTTGGAACTATCATTGATCAAATTTATGCACATGCTAGCATTCACACTTCATAAATTATTTCTTTTATCATTTACCTACTCAAGGACGAGCAAGAATTAAGCTTGCAGATGCTGATATGTCTCCAACGTATCTATAATTTATGAAGTATTCATGCCATGTTTACAATAATTCTATATGATTTTGGTATGATTTTATTAGAACTAACCCGGACTGACGATGTTTTTAGCACAACTACCATGGTGTCATATTTTTGCAGAAATAAAAGTTCTCAGAATGGGCTAAAAATTTACGGAGAATATTTTTGGAAAATATAAAAAATACTGGACAAAAAAGATACTGCGGAGGAGTCCCTAGGCAGCCACAAGCCACCAGGGCGCGCCCCTAGCTTGTGGGCCCCTTAGGAGTCCCCTTGACGTGATTCCAATGCCAAGTACTCCTATAAATCCAGTAACCCCCAGAAAGAAACCTAGATTAGAAGTTTCATCGCCGCAAGTCTCTGTAGCCATGACAAATCAATCTTGGCCCTCTCCGGCACCCTACCGAGGGGGTCACCATCATCGGAGACCATGGAGGAGGAAGACGGAGACACCAGCATCACCATGGAGGCCAAGGACCAGAGGGAGAACCTCTCCCCACCTAGGGGGAGGCCATGGAGGAGGAAGCACAAGGGGCAGACCCTATACCCCTCTCTCTCAGTGGCGCCGGAGTGCCATCGGGGGAACCATTGCCGCGGTGATCATCTTCATCAACATCACCTTCTTCATCATCGTCCTCATATCTTTTCAGCGGTCCACTCTCCGGCATATGGTGCTTTATGCCACATATTATGATCCAATGATGTGTTGCCATCCTATGATGTTTTGAGTAGATCATTATTCCAGACTCGCTATTTGTAATATTTTGTAATATATTCTAACTTTATGATAACATCGCCCATTTTTATATTTTAGTTCTCCTATATCAGGCAAATCTATTCTCTTCATACCCACAACATAGTTTTATTTCTCGTTTCTAGTTGGAAGCAAATGTTCATTGTACGCACAGTCGTATTAGTGGCAAATAGGACTTGAGAGAATATTGATCTTACCTTTAGCTCCTTGTGGGTTAGACACCCCATACTTATCACTTCCACCTCTGGAAATTGCTATTATGATTCCTTGCACTTGGGGATTATCAGTGCCTTGTACTACTTGACACTTACTCAGCCCGAGTTACATTATGACATTCAACGGGTGTGTCTCCACATGCATGCTCTCTGTGATACTCATTGGTCTCTAGTGAAACGGATTCTCCAGAACATCCGTGGTCACATGAACCTCAACATCACCTTGTATGAATCACCCTTCCCCGATATCGTCACTTATTCGGATGCTGACTGGGCTGATTGTCTGGGCACTCGTCACTCTACCTCAGGGTACTGTGTTTTTCTTGGACCATCACTCATCTCGTGGTCGTATAAACAATACCCCATAGTCTCGCGATCCAGTGCTGAGGCAGAGTATCGTGGTGCGGCCAATGTCGTTGTTGAGTGTATGTTGCTTCGACAACTCCCTCATGAGCTTTGTCATCCCGTTCACAAAGCCACCATGGTCTATTGCGACAATGTCTCTGTGGTCTACCACCCCGCCAACCCGATTCATCATTGTCGAACTAAGCATATTTTGTTGGATATTCATTTTGTTCGCGAACAAGTTGCTCTTGGGAAAATTTGAGTCCTTCATGTTTCCACGATGCAACAATTCATCGACATCATGACCAAACGCTTACTGACATCCACCTTTGAGGAATTCCGGTCAAGTCTTTGCATCGTGACGCTTTGACTGCATGGGGCGTTGACAGATTATTATATTTGTTCCGTGTATACACGTACATGTATTAATTGTAGTTGTCCCGCTTGTGTGTCAAATCTGTATTCTGTAGTTAGGATACTACCCATGGACGAAACTAATCGTGTACATGTTTTATATATAGACACCTATGAAGTGAATACAATCGTGTTGAACCAAACATTTAGTCCACACACGTACAATGGCTTCGCTTATTGCAGCCAGTGCCCTAGCGCGCTCTCCCATTTATCCAAAAACTTTGCTTGTTCTAAGATCGACAATACGTCCTCAGCGTGCACGAGAGGTGCCAAAATAGGCCAAATTCACTGTTTTGACCCTTTTTCGTAAGTTAAGCCGGATCAGACCCCGGTCCGGAAAAAAATCCGGATGTGACCCTTTTTCCTACCGCCAGACACCGCGGCGGTAGGAATACGCAAGCTACCACCAGACACCTCGACGGTAGGCCACTTAGCCACGTCAGTGATGTAACTGACGATCATCGTAGCTCTGCATGGCCCTACCACCAGAGAGATTGGCGGTAGGTTGTGATACCCTACCGCCACAGGGTCCGGCGGTAGGTTTTGTAACTTTATTAGCCGAACCGTCGGCTCGCTCTCCCCATCTTCTCCCCCACCCCACCTCGCGGCCTCCTCAAGAATAGAGAGGGGAAACCTCTTTCGTCCCCTCCACTCTCTCCCTCGGTTGTTTTCTGTTTCTTGACCATTTTTGTGGATTGAGATGGCTCCGAAATGAGAAAAGTAGGCTCCTCCAATCCCTCCAATTCGTTTTAGTCAAAAAGTTTTCGATTCGTCACATTATTCGATTGAAATCCCCTCCTATTTTTGAATTAGATTTATTTTTTTTGTACCATAGGATTGTTTTAGAATGATTCTAGATGTTCTATGAGGTTGGATTAGTACTTGTTGGAGAGATTGTACGTATTTTGATGATGAACCCTAGTTCAGGTAAAAAAATCTTATTATGATGCATGTTGAAGGAATGAATTCATATGTTTGTTTTGATGTGAATCTTTGTGATATGATGCATGATGCATGTGATGAACCTTTGATATGATGCTTGTTGAAGGAATAAATTGTATGTATTTACTTATTTTCTACAAATTGAAGAAAAAATGAATTATGTTAAAACAATCTCATGCAAAATGAATGAATGAGTCATGCTTATGAGAATCATGTTTACAAATGAATTATGCTTATGCTATTTTAATTATGGTTATGCTTATGCTTATTTAGGAGGCTACCTCTTTCGGACAACATCGGTACTAAGTATACCATGCTTGACTCTGCATTCGACATGGGTCATCGTGCTCATTTCATTAAGAATGGTGTGGTAATTATCATCATTGAACTAAATCTTTTAAATTGATGAAAATAAGTTACTAAATATTTGGTTCTTCATTTTGACAGATGCTCCAACCACCGCGGATGAGAGCTCATGGGATGACCTTTAAGATGGTGTATGATGATCGCTATGCGCCATTTTTCAAGAGAGACGGCTGTTGGGTTTTGTCCTGCAGTTCAAGCGTAAGCCGACAACACTCGTCCACTCAGCTCTCACAACTTTGATCGACCGGTGGCGGCCAGAGACACACAGTTTCCATCTTCCATGTGGAGAGATGACGGTGACCCTCCAGGATTGGGGGATGATTACGGCCCTACCGATCGAGGGTCATGCTCTCACTGACCGAGTTGACAGGGCTCACTGGGAGGAAAGGGTTACCGCCCTCATCGGCGAATGCCCCTAGCTAAGGGTAACTGTACTTCCGGTGTACCGCCGTCCTGGCTCTTGAAGCACCGGAGCAAGTTCCCGGATAGTGTTGACCCCGGGTGGGGGAGCATTACGCCAAGGCCTAATTGTGGTATATTCTCACAAAGGTCGTGTTTCCAGACTGCTATGGGGACACAACCCTATTGATGTATCTCGACTTCCTAGCGGACTAGAATGCAGGGTACAACTGGGGGTCTGCTGGCCTCGCCTATCTTACTGTTCGGTAAGTAAACATCTCATTGTTTTTCATTGAAGTGTGCTGCTTTAGATTATGTCATCTGATCATCAACACTTGTTTTGTAGCTTGACGACGCAACCTAGAGGATGGAAGAAAAATCTGGTATGTGTGGATGTGCATGGGCTATGTGCATTTGGATGTGGGAGCAAATCCCGGTGGGGCGTCCGAAGAAACTGAAACCGCGGGAATGGACAAAGTATGGCGAAGATGACGATGGTACTCGGTGCCCGACTGTCCCGTACGCTTGGGACATGGTGGGTGTCTACTCTGGCACATCCAAGGCTTTGTACAAGGTCTTCACCAACGGGATTGATGCTCTGACTGCTTTCCAGGTATATGAACTAGATTTTGAATATTTCCGACGGCACTTTCACTTGAGCTTACAATTTTTTTGTACCAAGTTAATTGGCAACCGTATGATGAATGAGAGTGGGGGTTCGAGCTGAACATGATGTGCACGCGGGGCAGACTTTTCTGGCGGTGCCAGGTGCCCATGATTTTTTGTTTATGCTGTCGAGTACCACATGCCACATCGCGTTGCTGCACAGTTTGGTAAGGCACAACGTACCCCACCGGACAATCGCTTTGACACCGGTGGCTTCGACCTACACCTGTGAGTGCACTATTTCCTTGTTTTTGTTATGATGTTTTACATACTTTCTTATGAAGTTTCATATGCCTTGCAGTATGAGAAGACAAAAGAATTAGTCGATCGTAAACTGGGGCGAGACACATGAGAAATATGTGAAGGAATGGAACGAGTGGAAAGTTCAAAAAGATACCGAGAGGAGAGTGATTGACTAGGATGACTTCGCGGATCACCTTTGGTGGTACGACGATGGCATGAAGCATCGCTTGCGCCTGAGACCCTAGTGGACGACAACAGATGCCAAAGAACTGTATGATGACTGCTCCGAGAATGAATCCTACAATGATAGCATCGGAGATCTAAACAGTGGATTTAGGGAGTATGTACCCCTCATGAACAGAATTGTAAGTCGTGTTTGTCTGTTTTCAACCGGCTGTTGGATGAAGTGTACTGTACTAAGTGTGTCTCATCTATTGTTTTGCAGTCTTCGGAGCTGAAAAAAAGCATTTTTGAAGGCTCATGTGCACTAAGTTACATCCCAGGAACTTGAGATAGTAAGACGAAGTTGAGGGGAACGGTGAAGGTAACATCAAGCATCCTACAATTACATTCTTTCTTAAGTTCATTTCCTTTTCTAACCATTAACTTGATCCATATTGCAGAAGTTCGTCAAGAAATGTCGCAAACTGGTGGGCCTCCTTGGGTGTGCTACCTCCTCTGCGATGGTTGAGGATGATGAGGAGGAAGAAGAGGAAGAGGAAGAAGAGGAAGGAGAAGAACACTGCGAGGTGCAAGCAGAACAAGTGAAGAGGAAGAAGACGACGAGGAACAAGTAGAAGAGATTGAGAAGGAACAGAGTGATGAAGAGGAGGAGTACGATGATATGTCTCCAACGTATCTATATTTTTTGATGATGTCATGCTATTATATAATCTGTTTTGGATGTTTTATATGCATTAATATGCTATTTTATACTATTTTGGGGACTAACCTATTAATCTAGATCCTAGTGCCAGTTTCTGTTTTTTCCTTGTTTTTGAGTTTTACAAATATGTAATATTTAACGGAGTCCAAACGGAATAAAACCTTCCGAATGAATATTCAGGAAGGAAACAAATCCAACAGGATTGGATTGCATGCGAGGGCACCTGCGAGGAGGTCACATGCCTGGTAGGCGCGGTCACCCCCCAGGCCGCGCCTGGCAGGCTTGCCATCTCCTGGCAGGTCTCCTAACCCTATTCTTCGTCCTATAAATTTCCAAATATCCCCCCAACACTAAAGAGAGCCACAAATACTTTTCCGCTGCCAGAAGCCTCCGTTCCCGAGAGATCCTATCTTGGAGCCTTTTCTGGTAATCTGCCGGAGGGGGTTTTGATCACGGAAGGGCATCTACATCAACTCCATTGCCCTTCCGATGATGCGTGAGTAGTCCACCACAGACCTACGCGTCCATAGCTAGTACCTACATGGCTTGTTCTCTCTGTTTGATCTTTAATACCATGTTCTTCATGATCTTCATGGGGATCTATCCGATGTAATCCTCTTTTGTCGTGTGTTTGTCAAGATCCGATGAATTGTGAGTTTATGTTTAGATTATCCATGAATCTTATTTTAATCTTCTCTGAATTCTTATATGCCTGATTTCATATCCTTGTAAGTCTCTTCGAGTTATTGGTTTGGTTTGGCCAACTAGATTGGTAATTCTTGCAATGGGAGAAGTGCTTAGTTTTGGGTTCAATCTTGCAGTGTCCTCACCCAGTGACATAGTAGGGGCACCGAGGCACGTATTGTATTGTTGCCATCAAGGGTAACAAGATGGGGGTTTCATCATGTTGCTTGAGTTTACCCCTCTACATCATGTCATATTTATTAATGCGTTACTCTGTTCTTCATGAACTTAATACTCTAGATGCAACCAGGAGTCGGTCGATGTGTGGAGTAATAGTAGTAGATGCAGAATCGTTTCGGCCTACTTGACACGGACGTGATGCCTATATGCATGATCATAGACTTGGATAACTACATGATTATTCGCTTTTCTATCAATTGCTTGACAGTAATTTGTTTACCCACCATGATATTTTCCTTCAAGAGAGAAGCCTCTAGTGAAATCTATGGCCGTCGGGCCTACTTTTCATGACAATTTTTTAGATCTATAAACCAAAAATACCAAAAATACTTTGCTGCAATTTATTTACCTTTTACTTTCTGTTCTTGTTTACATCTATCTTTATCGGATGTAATCCTTGCAAATAATCTTGAAGGGATTGACAACCCCTTTATAGCGTTGGGTGCAAGAGTTTGATTGTTTGTGTAGGTGCATCCATTGGTGACTTGCTTGTTCCTCCTACTGGATTTATACCTTGGTTCTCAACAATTGAGGGAAATACTTATCTACTTCGCTGCATCACCCTTTCCTCTTCAAGGGAAAACCAACGCAAGCTCAAGAGGTAGCAAGAAGGATTTCTGGCGCCGTTGCCAGTGATGATACACATCAAGCCTACCAAGTACCCATCACAAACTCATCTCTTGCATTTACATTATTTGCCACTTGCCTCTCGTTTTCCTTCCCCCACTTCTAAAATGATTTTCATAAAAGACCAAAAAGATTTGCCTTTTTATTCGCCCTTCTTTCGTTTGCCTTCTTTTCTTGCCAAATCTTCTGCTTGTTACTATGACTAGCAATACTACCTCCCCCTTGTCACTAGACTTTGAAGTTCTATACTTCAAGCAAAAAACAAGGGGAATATCTGAAAGATGCCTCGTATAGGCTGATGGAATCCCTTATTATTTCCAATCTAAAAGGAGATACAAAATTTCTGCTTAGAATTTTTTACATTGGATTAGCTTTGCATCATGGAAAGCTTTTGGATTTTGCGTCACATGGGAATTTCATCGAAGTTGATACAAGTGCCGCTTATAAAGTTTTGGAAGGAATTTTGGGGGTTCCCCCACAAAAGAAGGTGCCTACCTTTTCACAAGAGGGAGCTCAAATTCTCGACGCATTAAGTTACTTGCATAAACACTTAGCCGAGTTACAAAAATATAATGGACCCTTCAATCATATCAATGGGAATTTCAGTGGCTTAAACACTTTGATTTCCCTTTGCAATAAGCGTTTGGATATTTTGGATCTTAAGATGGTTCCTTTGCCCGAAAACCCATGGAAGCGGAAAGAGCTCCCCGGATTTGAGAAGGCCCTCACAAAGGTTGCTAATACCAAAGATGACAATACCTAGATCTTTTGCGTTTTACCTAGCTAGGGGCGTTAAACAATAGCGCTTGTTGGAAGGCAACCCAATTTTATTTTTGTGTTTTGTTTTTGCTTCTATTTTTCTGTTTCCCACATTATTACTTCTGTAGTAATTTTTTTGGTGTTTTAATTAGTGTTTGATCCAAGTAAAACCTTTGGGGCGATCTATGGTAGTTGTTGATTTGATCTTGCTGAAAAACAGAAACTTTTGTCTAGGAATTTTATAATATTTTCAGAGCATCGAATGAGTCTGAAATTTGTACACAAGATTGATATATAAATTTCCCAGGTTTTACTAATTTTTCAGAATTTTAAGAGTTACATAATTATACAAAGTTTTCAGATTTCTACAGACTGTTCTGTTTTTGACAGATTCTGTTTTCTTTGAGATGTTTGCCTGTTTGATGAATCTATGGGTTGTATCACGGGGTATGAACCATGGAGAAGTTAGAATACAGTAGGTATAACACCAATATAAATAAAAAATGAGTTCACAACAGTACCTAAAGTGTAGATTTATTTTCTTATACTAACGGATCTCATGAGTTTTCTATTAAGTTTTGTGTTGTGAAGTTTTCAAGTTTTGGGTAAAGATTTGATGGACTATGGAATAAGGAGTGGGAAGAGCCTAAGCTTGGGGATGACCAAGGCACCCCAAGTAATATTCAAGGATGCCAAAGAGCCTAAGCTTGGGGATGCCCCTGAAGGCATCCCCTCTTTCGTCTTCAATCCATCGGTAAATTTACTTGAGGCTATATTTTTATTCACCACATGATATGTGTTTTACTTGGAGCGTCTTGTATGATATGAGTCTTTGCTTCTTAGTTTGCCACAATTATCCTTGCTGAACACATGTTTTGAGAGAGACAAGCTGAATCATGAAATATTAGAATACTCTATGTGCTTCACTTATATCTTTTGAGTTAGGCAATTTTGCTCTATGTGCTTCACTTATATTTTTTAGAGTGGTGGTGTTTGCGTTTTATAGAAATAATTGAACTCTCGTACCTCACTTATATTATTTTGATAGTCTCTAAATAGCATGGTAATTGGCCTAGGTTATGAATTTAGTCCTAATATGGTAGGCATCCAAGAGGGATATAATAAAAACTTCCATATTAAGTGCATTGAATACTATGAGAAGTTTGATTCCTTGCATAAAGTTTTGAGATATAAAGATTGTAATGTTAAGAGTCATGTGAGGAAGTAATTGTGATTTGGTGAAAATACTTGTGTAAAGGTTTGTGATTCCCGTAGCATGCATGTATGGTGAACCGTTATGTAAGGAAGTCGGAGCATGATTTGTTTATAGCTTGTCAACCTTTGTGTGAGGGTCGGAGCGCGCGATGGGTTATTCCTACCAACCTCTACCCTAGGAGCATGCGTTTAATACTTTGCTTCAATGACTAATAGACTTTTGGAATAAGTATGTGAATTCTTTATGACTAATGTTGAGTCCATGGAATATACGCACTCTCACCCTTCCACCTTTTCTAGCCTCTCTAGTACCACACAACTTTCGCTGGTACAACAAATACCTTCCCCCAAACAGCTACCATATACCTTCCTCAAAACAGCCACCATATATCTTTCCTCAAAACAGCCACCATACCTACCTATTATGGCATTTCCATAGCCATTCCGAGATATATTGCCATGCAACTTCCACCGTTTCCTTTTATGACTTGCACCATCACCTCCATATTGCATATAGAGTCATATTTTGCCATAGGTATCAAGTTGTAATTTTCTTTCAAGTTGTAAGTAAATAAAAATGTGATGATTATTATTATTAGAGCATGTCCGATGTGAGGAAAGGATGATGGAAGCTATGATTCCCTCACAAGTGGGGATGAGATTCCGGACTTTATGAAAAAAATAAAAGAGGCCAGCGAAGCCCAAATAAAAAAAGAGGCCTTAGATGCCCACCAAAAAAAGAAAAAAATGAGAGAAAACAGAGAAGGGACATTGCTACTATCTTTTGCACACTTGTGCTTCAAAGTAGCACCATGATCTTCATGATAGAGAGTCTCCTATTTTGTCACTTCCATATACTAGTGCGAATTTTTCTTTATATAACTTGGCTTGTATATTCCAATGATGTGCTTCCTCAAATTGCCCTAGGTCTTCATGAGCAAGAAAGTTGGATGCACACCCACTTAGTTTCCTCTTGAGATTTCATACACTTATAGCTCTAGTGCATCCATTGCATGACAATACATACTCACTCACATTGATATCTATTAATGGACATCTCCATAGCCCGTTGATACGCCTAGTTGATGTGAGACTATACTCTCCCTTTCCTTGACAACCTCCACCATATTCTATTCCACCTATAGTGCTATAACCATGGCTCACGCTCATGTATTGCATGAGAGTTGAAAACGTTTGAGAAAATAAAGGTGTGAAAACAATTGCTTGACTTTTCATCGGGGTTGTGCATGATATAAATACTTTGTGTGAGGAAGATGGAGCATAGCCAGACCATATGATATTGTAGGGATAACTTTATTTTTCCATTTTATTTTGAAGGGATACAATTGCTTTGCTAGTATGCTTGAAATGTTATTGTTTTTATATCAATATTAAGCTTCTGTTTGGAGTCTTACGGATCTGAATATTCATGCCACAATAGAGAATATTACATGGATAAATACGTTAGGTAGCACTCCACATCAAAAATTCCGTTTTCATCATTTACCTACTCGAGGACGAGCAGGTATTAAGGTTGGGGATGCTGATACGCCTCCAACGTATATATAATTTTTGATGATGTCATGCTATTATATTATGTATTTTGGATGTTTTATATGCATTAATAGGCTATTTTATATTGTTTTTGGACTAACCTATTAATCTAGAGCCCAGTGCTAGTTTCTGTTTTTTCTTTGTTTTTGAGTTTTGCAGATATGTAATATTAAACGGAGTCCAAACGGAATAAAACCTTCGGAATGAATTTTTCTGGAAGGAAACAAATCCAACAGGCTTGGAGTGCACGCCAGGGCACCTGCCATGAGGTCACAAGCTTGGTAGGCGCGGCCACCCCTTGGCCGCGCCTAGCAGGCTTGCCGTCTCGTGGCAGGTCTCCTAACCCTATTCTTCGTCCTATAAATACCCAAATATTCCCCCAACGCCAAATAGAGCCACACAAATACTTTTCCGCCGCCAGAAGCCTCCGTACCCGAGAGATACAATCTTGGAGCCTTTTCCGGCAATCTGTTGGAGGGGGTTTCGATCATGGAAGGGCATCTACATCAACTCCTTTTCCCCTCCGATGATGCGTGAGTAGTCCACCACAGACCTACGGGTCCATAGCTAGTAGCTAGATGGCTTCTTCTCTCTCTTTGATCTTCAATACCATGTTCTTCATGATCTTCATGGGGATCTATCTGAATTGTAAGTTTATGTTCAGATTATCCATGAATCTTATTTGAATCTTCTCTGAATTCTTATATGCATGATTTCATATCCTTGTAAGTCTCTTCGAGTTATTGGTTTGGTTTGGCCAACTAGATTGGTAATTTTTGCAACGGGATAAGTGCTTGGTTTTTGGTTCAATCTTGCGGTGTCCTCACCAAGTGACATAGTAGGGGTAGCGAGGCACGTATTTTATTGTTGCCATCAAGGGTAACAAGATGGGGTTTTCATCATATTGCTTGAGTTTATCCCTCTACATCATGTCATCTTTCTTAATGCGTTACGCTGTTCTTCATGAACTTAATACTCTAGATGCAGGCAGGAGTTGATCGATGTGTGGAGTAATAGTAGTAGATGCACAATCATTTCAGTCTACTTGACACAGACGTGATGCCTATATGCATGATCATTGCCTTGGATAACTACATGATTATTCGCTTTTCTATCAATTGCTTGACAATAATTTGTTTACCCACCATGATATTTTCCTTCAAGAGAGAAGCCTCTAGTGAAATCTATGGCCCCCGGGTCTACTTTCCATAATATATTTTCAGATCTATAAACCAAAAATACCACAAATACTTTGCTGCAATTTATTTACCTTTTTACTTTCCATTCTCGCTTACATCTATCTCCATCGGATCTAATCCTTGCAAATAATAGTGAAGGGATTAACAAACCCTTTACAGCGTCGGGTGCAAGAGTTTGATTGTTTGTGTAGGTGCATCCACTGGTGACTTGCTTGTTCCTCCTACTAGATTGATACCTTGGTTCTCAACAACTGAGGGAAATACTTATCTACTTCATTGCATCACCCTTTCCTCTTCAAGGGAAAACCAATGCAAGCTCAAGAGGTAGTATATGAGGACGATGACGGACCTCCACCAACTCAGACAACCCAGCTTGAGCTTGAAAAGAGGAACAAGCCGAAGAAGGATTGGAATAGTCCATCGTCGTTTTAGAGAGCGCGTCATGCTTGGCGCAAGAAGACGAATGTTGAGACCCATTCAAAGCACAACAAGGACCGTACCTCCAAGAGGGGAAGGAGAAAGTGAAGTTGCTGCCTTAGTTGCACTTAGGTAGCAAGTGATCGTCCAAGAGGGGAAAGAGCAAGTGAACTTAGTCGTTGAACTATTTCCTATGTAGGCTATGTTGAACTATTTGCTATGTGTGAATCTATTTGGTACTATGATGAACTCTATGTTGAAATATTTCTCTTAGGTTCTTTAATTTATGTTTCTTAGTCTACAATATTCCTGTGTGAAAAAATGAAAACAACAAACAATCATAGAGGGGAAAAAGACTATGGTCAGACCCTACCGCCGCAAGTTTAGGCGGTAAGGTAGCACACCCTACCGCTGGAAGCCCTGGCGGTAGGTTGTACATTCCTACCATTTTTGGTTCGATTCCGCGCGTCACAAGAATGGAAATGGGAAACGTGGGACCTTACCACCGGAGCCCCTGGAGGTAGGGTAGCATAAGCTACCGCCGCTGGTCCTGGCGGTAGGTTCCAGGATAAGATAAAGGGGTGAGGAAGTGGGGCCCGCCAGCCACCCATTCACCACAATCCATCTTCTTCCCTAGAGCTCAGCCCCCTCTCCCCTCTCTCCCCTACTAAAACACCCACTAGATCCCCTCCATTTGCTTGGGATTTAATCATTGGATCTGGAGCATTTTCATCACCCAAGGTGCCTCTCCCACTCCTCTCTTTTTGATTGGATGAAATCATGTATTATGGTTTATGTGCTTACTTATTTGCAAACCCTAGTAATTTGTCATATGGATTTGTTGTTAGATTTAGTGTAAACCCTAGTTGTTCTTATAATATCGATGTGCCAAGTCCATGTATATGATAAACGAGACACATTAACTTTGACTGCATTTAGCATTAATTAGGGTTAGTAGTCATGAGAGAGGTTAGTTTCTTAACAAATTAATTAAGACCGATGTGACCTTACTAGCCAATCCTCGAAATGTAGGATGGCACTATTCATGTATGCTATGGCTACCGCAGAGGATGCGATGATGCTTGAACGCGAATTTATCGAGGAAAAGATGAACGCGTAGGTCAAAGTTGTTGATGCGTTGAACAAGGCTTCGAAAGCATATTCAAACTATTTATTTTTGGACGGAGGATTCGGCTTCTGAAAATTTTATCAATAAAAAGCATAAGGGGATAACCAACCTCAAAAGGATTGTAGGCGTGATCTTACGATGCAAATTGCTTACTGTACAACAAGGAAAGAACATACTCAGTTTAACGTGCATAATCAAGGTAGCGTCATCAATTGGATAGTTAGGCAACCATTTTCACCCATACCAGAGCAGGCTTTTCGTTGGGCTTGGGTGAAAGAAGGAATGGATGTTATTTGTTGCAACCCAGGACTGTATGATACATCTCCATCATATCCATTTTTCCAAACCATTTTACCCTTGTTTTGGACTCTAATTTGCATGATTTGAATGGAACTAACCCGGACTGATGCTGTTTTCAACAGAATTGCCTTGGTGTTATTTTTGTGCAGAAATAAAAGTTCTCGGATCATCCTGAAAATTTACGAAGAATATTTTTGGATTTAATAAAAAATACTAGCGAAAGAAGTAACAAGAGGGGGGCCACCTGCAGGCCACAAGCCTGCTAGGCACGACCACCCCTGGCCGCGCCTAGCAGGATTGTGGGGCCCTCGCGGCTCCTCCAACCTCCTCTCGAGATCCATATAACCCTATTCATGGAGAAAAAAATCAAAGAGAAGAGTTCATCACGTTTCACAATACGGAGCCGCCGCCACCTCCTGTTCTTCCTCGGGATTCCAGATCTGGAGTCCGTTTTGGGCTCCCGAGAGGGGAAATCAACGCCATCGTCATCACCAACCATCCTTCATCACCAATTACATGATGCTCTCTGCCGTTCATGAGTAATACCATCGTATGCTTGCTGGACGGTGATGGGTTGGATGAGATTTATCATGTAATCGAGTTAGTTTGGTTAGGGTTTGGTCCCTACTATCCACTATGTATTGAGATTGATGTTGCTATGACTTTGCTATGCTTAATGATTGTCAGGGCCAGAGTGCCATGATTTCAGATCTGAACCTATTATGTTTTCATGAATATATATGAGTTCTTGATCTTATCTTGCAATTTGTAGACACCTATTACGAGTTATGATCCGCATCCCCAGGGTGACAATAACTGGAATTCTTTCCGGTGATTACCGTAGTTTGAGGAGTTCATGTATTCACTAAGTGCTAATGCTTTGGTCCAGTTCTCTATTAAAAGGAGACCTTAATATCCCTTAGTTTCCATTAGGACCCCGCTGCCACGGGAGGGTAGGACAAAAGATGTCATGCAAGTTCTTTTCCATAAACACGTATGACTATATATGGAATACATGCATACATTACATTGATGAATTGGAGCTAGGTCTGTGTCGCCCTATGTTATAACTGTTGCATGATGAATTACATCCAGCATAATTATCCATCACCGATCCATTGCCTATGATCTTTCCACATATTGATCCCTTCTAAGTTACTTCTCCGTTGCTACTGTTACAATTACTACAACACTGCTACTGTTACTTTTGCTACCGTTACCGTTACTCCCATGCTACTTTGCTACTGAATACTTTCCTGCAGATATTAAGTCTTACAGGTGTGGTTGAATTGACAACTTAGCTGCTAATACTCAAGAATATTCTTTGGCTCCCCTTGTGTCGAATCAATAAATTTGGGTTGAATACTCTACCCTCGAAAACTGTTGCGATCCCCTATACTTGTGGGTTATCAAGACCTTTTTCTAGCACCATTTCCGGGGAGCATAGCTCTATTCTCTGAGTCACTTGGGATTTATATCTGTTTATCACTATGAAGAATCTGAAAGATCCAAAAACCAAGATCTATCCCTCTACTACGAGGGAAGGTAAGGAACTGCCATCTAGCTCTAGACTTGATTCACCTTCTGTTATGAGTAAGTTTGCGACACCACCACTTTCTAGTAATTCTGATATGTCTCAAGTAATTGATGATGCTACTTCTGCTATGCATGATGCTTATGATGATACTTTGCTTGATAATACTGTGCCACTGTGAATTTCTTGATGAACAACTTGCTAGAGTCAATGCTGAAAATTATGATACTTCTGAAACTGATGAAATTATTGAAACTGAACACTTTGAGACACCTGCTAGACCTAGCTCTCCTAGATATGAATTGCCTGATATTCCCGAGGGTTATGTTATGGAAGGAGAGGTAGCTAGGGACTTTTTTGATTGTAATGATAGATATGATCTTAAGAAATTACTATGCAAGTGGAAAGAAAAATCTTTGAATGCTCGAATGAAATACGATCCTAAGTTTGCTACTTCACCTATCTTTGTTATTGATAAGGATTATGAATTCTCTGTCGATCCCGAGTTAATTACTTTGGTTGAATCTGATAATTTCCATGGTTATGAATCTGAAACTGTTGTGGCGCATAAGATAATTTCCATGAATCTGAATCTGATATATCACTTCTCTGAAAAATATTTTCCTCCCCATAAGAAACAAGTTGCCTTGCAGGAAATATTTAACTTTGTGCAAATTGAAGAAGAGAGTCTCCCACAAGCTTGGGGGAGGCTTCTCTAATTACTTAATGCTTTGCCTGATCATCCTCTTAAGAAAATGAAATACTTGATATCTTTTATAATGGACTAACCGATGCTTCTAGGGACCACCTAGATAGTTATGCTGGTTGTGTTTTCAGGGAACGAATAGTTGAACGAGCTGAAATACTACTGAATAATATATTGAGCAATGATAATGATTGGACTATTCCCGAACCACCTCCGAAGCCAACTCCGAAGAAAAGAGGTATTCTATTTCTCAGTCCTGAAGATATGCAAGAGGCAAAGAATCAATGAAAGAGAAAGGTATTAAAGCTGAAGATGTTAATAACCCGACACAGGTAGTAGAGGTAAATATCTTCGTAGATTTGATGAAAGCGATATTCCTTATAATAAGTCTGCTAGCCAATGCTTGGATGAGTTTGATAATTTTGTTGTGAAGCAAGAACATTTTAACGCTTATGTTAGTAGACAATAGAAACATAATGCTTTCATGCTTGATCGCTTAGGTGATTATATGAGTAGAACTATCCATGATCTTAAACTGATTAGTAAACATGCTTCCATGGTAACTACTCAAGTAGAACAAGTACTCAAGGCATAGAATGATTTGCTTAATGAGATGAATAGTAAGAACAATGATCATTCTGTTAAAGTTGTGACTAGAGGTGGAAGAATGACTCAGGAACCTTTGTATCCTGAGGGCCATCCGAAGAGAATTGAGAAAGATTCTCAAAGGAGTAATATTGATGTACCTAGTCGTTCCAGTAATAAGAGAAATATGTTGGGGAACGTCGCATGGGAAACAAAAATTTTCCTACGCACACGCAAACCTATCCATGGTGATGAGCATCTACGAGAGGGAGAGTGGATCTACATACCCTTGTAGATCGCTAAGTGGGAAGCGTTAAGAAACGCGGTTGGTGTAGTCGAACATCTTCGCGATCCAAATCGCCGAGCGTCCCGCGATCTCATCACGATCCGTCCCGCGATCCAATCACGATCCGTCCCGTGAACTCATCACGATCCGTCCCGCGATCTCATCACAATCTGTCTCACGATCTTGATCACGATCTGTCCCGCGAACTCATCACGATCCGTTCCGCGATCTCATCATGAACTGTCTCGCGATCTCGATCACGGTCCTTCCGATCTAGCGCCGAACGGACGGCACCTCCGTGTTCAGCACATGTGCAGCTTGATGACGATCTCCACCATCTCGATCCAGCGAGAGGAGGTGGAGAGGAGAGAGAGTTCAGCGGCAGCGTGACGGCGCTCCGGTGATGGTGGTGGAGTGATTCCGGAAGGGCTTCGCCTAAGCGCTGCGGAAAACCGATCTAGAGGAGAAACTGTGCACCGGTGAAACGGGTAGCACGTGGCCGGAAATTCTGTCCAAAAACCACCCAATCCACTAGTATATATAGGAGGAGAGGAGAGGAGAGGCAGCCAACGCCTTTGGGTCGGCCGAAATAGGAGGTGGGAGCAATCCTACTTCACCTCCAATCCTAGTTGGAGTAGGATTGCCTCCTATTGGCTGATTTTCCACTTTTTGCTTTAGGACTTTCTCTCCTGCGCCATGGGCCTTTGTGGCTGTTTTCCCAGCCCACTAAGGGCTGGTTATTATTCTCCCACAGCCCATGGAACTCTTGGGGTCGAAATACCCCTCCCGGAGGTCCTCCGGTATACTACCGGCACTCCCGGTACAATACCGATACTCCCGGTACACTACCGATGAGCCCGAAACTTTTCCGGAAACCAAACTGGGACTTCCTATATATGAATCTTTACCTCCGGACCATTCCGGAGCTCCTCGTGACGTTCGGGATCTCATCCGGGACTCAGAACAACCTTCGGTCACCACCATACATAACTCTACACTACCGAAACGTCACCGAACCTTAAGTGTGCAGACCCTGCGGGTTCGAGAACTATGTAGACATGACCGAGACACCTCTACGGTCAATAACCAATGGCGGGACCTGGACGTCCACATTGGTTCCTACATATTCTACGAAGATCTTTATCGGTCGAACCTCTATGTCAAGGATTCAGTTAATCCCGTATAACGTTCCCTTTGTTCTTCGGTATGTTACTTGCCCGAGATTCGATCGTCGGTATCTCCATACCTAGTTCAACCTCGTTACTGGCAAGTCTCTTTACTCGTTCCGTAACACAAGATCCCGCAACTAACAATTAGTCACATTGCTTGCAAGGCTTATTGTGATGTTGCATTACCGAGTGGGCCCCGAGATACCTCTCCGTCATACGGAGTAACAAATCCCAGTCTCGATCCATGCCAACTCAACAGACACCATCGGAGATACCTGTAGAGCACCTTTATAGTCACCCAGTTACGTTGCGACGTTTGATACACACAAGGCACTCCTCCGATATCTGTGAGTTGCATGATCTCATGGTCATAGGAACATATACTTGACATGCAGAAAACAGTAGCAATAAAGTGACACGATCATATGCTATGTTTGTAGTTTGGGTCTTATCCATCACATCATTCTCCTAATGATGTGATCCCGTTATCAAATGACATCTCATGTCCATGGCTAGGAAACCTTAACCATCCTTTGATCAAAGAGCTAGTCCATTAGAGGCATACTAGGGACATGGTTTTGTCTATGTATCCACACATGCATTTAAGTCTCCGATCAATACAATTATAGCATGGATAATAAACGATTATCATGAACAAGGAAATATGATAATAACTAATTTATTATTGCCTCTAGGGCATATTTCCAAAAAAATAAGGATGATGATAGAACTTTGCATGCTGCTAGTGAACCTATTATAGATACACCACAGAACCCAAATGATATTTCTGATTCTGATGCTAAGACACAATCTAGTGATGAACATGAGCCTAGTGATAATATTAATGATTATGTTCATGATGATGCTCAACCTAGTAATGATAATGATGTGGAGATTGAACCTGTTGTTGATCTTGATAACCCACAACCTAAGAATAAAAGATATGATAAAAAGCTTTTATTGCTAGGAAGCACGGTAAAGAAAGAGAACCATGGGTTCAGAAACCCATGCCCTTTCCTCCTAAACCACCCAAGAAAAAGGATGATGAGGATTTTGAGCACTTTGTTGAAATGCTTAGACATGACTTTTTGCGTATGCGCTTAACTGATATTCTGAAAATGTCTCCTTATGCTAAGTATATGAAAGATATTGTGACTAATGAAACAAAGATACCGGAAGCTGAGATTTCCACCATGCTTGCTAATTATACTTTTAAGGGTGGAGTGCCAAAGAAATTAGGAGATCCAGGAATACCAACTATACAATGCTCTATTAAAGGGAATTATGTTAAAACTACTTTATGTGATTTGGGAGCTGGTGTTAGTGTTTTGCCTTTCTCTTTATATCGTAGACTTGATTTGAACAAGTTGACACCTACTGTAATCTCTTTGCAAATGGCTGATAAATCAACTGCTCTACCTATCGGTATTTGTGAGGATGTACATGTCGTAGTTGCAAATGCTACTATGTTAACGAACTTTGTTATTCTTGATATTCCCGAGGATGACAGTATGTCGATCATCCTTGGTAGACCCTTTTTGAATACCACAGGGGCTGTTATTGATTGCAACAAGGGCAATGTCACTTTTCATATTAATGGTAATGAGCATACGGTATACTTTCCGAAGAAACAACCTCAAGTTCATAGTATGAACTCCATTGAAAAAATTCCAACGATTGTTATTGGAGACTTTGAATTTCCTCTTCCTACTGTCAAGAAGAAATATGATATACTTATTGTTGGGGACATGCATATCCCCATTGAGGTAACTTAGTGTTATTTGGAAATTCTTCGGTTTCATGTTATTCGAAAGAAGTTTATTAATAAGACTTGATCAACCTTATTGATGGATTCCTTTTGATGAGCATGAGATGGATGAATTTAGAAAGCACAACTTTCTGTACCCAACTTTTACTTTTTGTTAGTAAGATTAAATTAAGTAAAATGCCATTATTTTACTATTTTCTGAGTTTCCCGTGCAATAAAAAAGTGACCTAAAAATAAAAGTTCTTCAAATGTCTTGAAAATGGAGCATGATTTTTTCTAGAATATTTAAAAATTGCTGGCACTAAGCACAGTACAGGGGGCTGCACCAGTGGGCCACAAGCCCACAAGGCGCGGCCACCCCCTGGCCATGCCTAGCAGGATTGTGGGTCCCACATGGCCTCCCTCCACTTATTCCAGCACCCATCCACTTCATCTTTCTCCAGAAAAAATCCCATCATTGCTCAAACCCGTGTTCTAGCCAATTTTGCTGCCATTTTTGATCTCCTTGCTCAAAGCTTCATTCGCAAAACTCTTTTGCAAGATTTTTCCTTGGTATGTGACTCCTCCAATGGTCCAATTAGTTTTTGTTCTAGTGCTTTATATACTACAAATTTTTGCTGATGTGGTGACCTTATCCTTAAGCTTGCATGTCAAATTTATATGGTCCCAAGTAGTTTTGATGCACGATATAGACTCTAGGCACTTGAGAGAATAGTTGCTATTAGTTTTGTTCACCTTTATTTTGAGTCACTAAAAATTTCAGATTTTTTTAGAAAAACGAAAAAATGTTGAGGATGGTGTTTCAAGGGGGTTCATCGAGAAAGAAGGCCCCGAGACTTGCGATACATGAGCCCAACCTTGAACCACCGAGGGAAGCTCAAGTATGACCTTGTGAATGGCCATCAAATCAATTCATGAGAAACGCCGGTTTCAAGGAAGAAATTTTACGCGTACACAAGAAATGCTGGCCTTGAGGAATTCGTGTTGGACAAGTGCAAGAAATACTATCAACTCACAGATTCTTTCATACGGAGGTTTGAATTTTTGCTCAATCGTAATAAACCTTCCATCCTATTTGACCTTTATGACAAATCATATACTTTGGATATAGAGGATTTTAATCATGCATGCAAAATTCCACAATGGGTAGCTATAGTGATCCGCATAAAACTGAATATAATGATTTTCTTGCTAGCATTACCGTTGGAGAAACTAGGAATATTACATAGGCTACCATGGGGAGCATTCAGTTTCCCGCCATACATTATTTTGCTCTATTCATAGGTAGATGTATCAACGGTAAAACTGACCATAGCCAACTTTGTGCAACCGATCTTAGTATTCTTAAGAGTGCAGTAATAGGCAAAAGACAATATAACTTAGGAGCCATTATTGCTAGAAGATTGCATAATAATGCTAAGGATGCAGATTTCTTTGGTGGGATTTTTGCCACTCGGTTAGCTAATTATCTTGGGGTACCCATACGCGGAAATGATATTGAGTCACCACCCGCTTTTCTTGATTATGAGGCTTTGGTACGTTTTTAGTTTCTCGAAAGGAACGAACAATGCCTCCAGTACCGACAAATTTTGGACAGACAACGTGTTGTCCATGTTACCCTTCCTGCTCCTGCCTTCTTTAACTTTCAAGAAAAACAAAGATATATTATAACCAGAGAGGAGGCAGATGAGTACGAGAGGAGTGCGGAATCAGCTCGCCTTCACGCTGCAGTTGTTCAGGCGGTAGCCGCCATAGCCCAGTACAACCCCAAGTACGACTTCAGATATTATCAGGGCCAGCCATGGACATACACCAACTTAGTCCAAAATCCTAAGCTTGGGGGAGTACGTATTTCTCACCGACTTTACATTCATGTTCACACACTCATCTTACTAGTCGGTGTTCATACTCTTTCATTGTACCATCCATGGTAGTTTATTTTCTTGTTTCGCTTTCTTCTTGTGTGTTTATTTAACATTGAGAAAAATAAAAAAAATAGTTCTAGCTGTATTTCCAGTTGCTTAGTTGTAGAATTAAAAAGAAAACCGAAAAAGATTTTTTGTTCTTCTTTTACTTGTTGGAAGCTTTCCTGTGTAAATAGTTTTCTCGTTCTTGTTTTGATTTTTTCTTTCTTTGGGTCGTAAGGAGAAGGCCATAATGACAATATCGAGTGGCTCTCATATGCATTATTGTTTACCTATTAGAGAGCACATATTACCTTGTCTTATCCTTTGAGTATTGGTTGTAGATTCCAACTTAGTCCAATGCACGTGCACTCTTATTATTATCCACACCGTTCGGTCATGCAAGTGAAAGGCAATAATGACGATATTTGATGAAAAGATTGAGATGGAGAAAAACTGGTATGAACTCGACCTATCTTGCTTTTGTATATATGATTAGCTCATCGTTCTGAATTCAGTTCATCATTGGTGAAACATATTTCCAATGACAATTAGAGATTATAGTTACTCATGACATGCTTAATTAGCTAAGAGTGGATAATCGTTGGTTTTGGGTGCCAACTGTTGGAAATATGCCCTAGAGGCAATAATAAATTAGTTATTATTATATTTCCTTGTTCGTGATAAACGTTTATTATCCATGCTATAATTGTATTGAATGGAAACATAAATACATGTGTGGATACATGGACAACACTATGTCCCTAGTGTGCCTCTAGTAGACTAGCTCGTTGATCAAAAGATGGTAAAGGTTTCCTAGCCATGGACATGAGATGTCATTTGATAACGGGATCACATCATTAGGAGAATGATGTGATGGACAAGACCCAAACTACAAACGTAGCATATGATCGTGTCAGTTTATTGCTACTGTTTTCTGCATGTCAAGTATATGTTCCTATGACCATGAGATCATGCAACTCACAGATATCGGAGGAGTACCTTGTGTGTATCAAACGTCGCAATGTAACTGGGTGACTATAAAGGTGCTCTACAGGTATCTCCGAGGGTGTCTGTTGAGTTGGCATGGATCAAGACTGGGATTTGTTACTCCGTGTGACGGAGAGGTATCTCGGGGCCCACTCGGTAATGCAACATCACAATGAGCCTTGCAAGCAATGTGACTAATTGTTAGTTGCAGGATCTTGTATTATGGAACGAGTAAAGAGACTTGCCGGTAACGAGGTTGAACTAGGTATGGAGATACCGACGATCGAATCTCGGGCAAGTAACATACCGAAGAACAAAGGGAACGTTATACGGGATTAACTGAATCCTTGACATAGAGGTTCGACCGATAAAGATCTTCGTAGAATATGTAGGAACCAATGTGGACGTCCAGGTCCCGCCATTGGTTATTGGCCGTAGAGGTGTCTCGGTCATGTCTACATAGTTCTCGAACCCGCAGGGTCTGCACACTTAAGGTTTGGTGACGTTTAGATAGTGTAGAGTTATGTATGGTGGTGACCGAAGGTTGTTTGGAGTCCCGGATGAGATCCAGGATGTCACGAGGAACTCCGGAATGGTCCGGAGGTAAAGATTCATATATAGGAAGTCCCAGTTTGGTCGCCGGAAAAGTTCCGGGCTCATCGGTAGTGTACCGGGAGTGCCGGGAGTGTACCGGGAGACCTCCGGGAGGGGTATTTCGACCCCAAGGGGTCCATGGGCTGTGGGAAAGTAATAACCAGTCCTTAGTGGGCTGTTGAGACAGCCATATAAGGCCCATGGCATAGGGAATAGGTTTCCTAAAGGAAAAAGGTGGAAAAGGCCAAAAAGGAGCAATCCTAGTCCTTCTAGGATTGGAGGAGGAGAGTCCTCCTCTCCCTGCTTTCCTTGGCCGAATCCAAAGGGTGGTGCCTTGTGCGACCGCCCTCCCCCTCCTCTCCTCCTTTATATACTAGTGGATTGGGTGGTTTTTGGACAGAATTTCCAGCCACATGCTACCCGTTCCACCGGTGCATAGTTTCTCCTCTAGATCGGTTTCCGCACTGCTTAGGCGAAGCCCTGCCGGAATTGCTACACCACCATCACCGGAGCGCCATCACGCTGCCGGTGAACTATCTCTCCCCTCCACCTCCTCTTGCTGGATCAAGATGGTGGAGATCGTCATCAAGCTGCACGTGTGCTGAACATGAGTCATATAGTAGATATGATCAACATGATGATGTTCACCATTGCAGCCACCTCAACTCACGTGATGATCGGACTTGAGTTGGTGAAATTTGGATCATGTATCACTCGAATGACCGGAGGGATGTCAATTTGAGTGGGAGTTCTTAGGTAATATGATTAATTGAATTCATTATCATGAACATAGTCAAAGTGTCTTTGCAAATTATGTTGTAGATTACTAGCTCACGCTGTAGCTCACTTGTTTTTATATGTTCCTAGAGAAATAGAGTTGAAAGATGATGGTAGCAATATTGCGGACTGGGTTCGTGATCTGAGGATTGTCCTCGTTGCTGCACAGAAGGCTTATGTCCTTAATGCACCGCACGGTGCGCCACCCCGTCTAGCGTCGTCCGTAGATGTTGTGAACATCTGATGGGCACGTTCCGATGACTACTTGATAGTTTAGTGCGTCATGCATTACGGCTTAGAATTGAGGCTCCAAAACGTTTTGAACGTCATGGAACATATGAGATGTTCTAAGAGCTGAGATTGTGATCTCAGGCTCGTGCCCGTGTTGCGAGATATGAGATCTCTAACAATATTATTTGCCTGCAAGATGAAAGAGAATAGCTCAATCGTTGAGCATGTGCTCAGATTGTCTGGGTGCTACAATCGCTTGAATCGAGTGGGAGTTGATCTTCCAGATAAGATAGTGATTGATATAGTTCTCCAAGTCACTGTCACTAAGCTACTAAAACTTGGTGATGAACTATAAAACGCCAAGGATAGAAATATTGATCCCTGAGTTGTTTGCAATGTTTTGACACCGCGAAGGTAGAAATCAAGAAGGAGCATCAAGTGTTGATGGTTAGTAAAACCACTAGTTTCAAGAAGGGCAAGAGCAAGGAGGGAAACTTCATGGATAGCAAGTCAGTTGCTGCTCCTGTGAAGCAACCCAAAGTTGAACTCAAACCCGAGACTAAGTGCTTCTGTTATGAGGTGAGTGGTCGCTGAAGCGGAACAACCCTAGATGCTTGGTAGATAAGAAGGCTGCAACGTTGACGGGAGTATATTTGATATACGAGTTATTGATGTGTACCTTGCTAGTACTCCTAGTAGCACCTGGGTATTGGATACCGGTTCGGTTGCTAAATGTTAGTAACTCGAAATAAAAGCTACGGAATAAACGGAGAACTAGCTAAGGGTGAGGTGACGATATGTGTTGGAAATGTTTCCAAGGTTGATGTGATCAACATCGCACGCTCTCTCTACCTTCAGGATTAGTGATGAACCTAAATGTTATTTGGTGTTTTGCGTTGAGCTTGAACATGATTAGATCATGTTTATTGCAATACGGTTATTCATTTAAGTTAGAGAATAATGGTTATTCTGTTTACATGAATAATACCTTCAATGGTCATGCACCCA
Organism: Hordeum marinum; assembly: GCA_022496015.1. Classification (NCBI taxonomy): domain Eukaryota; kingdom Viridiplantae; phylum Streptophyta; class Magnoliopsida; order Poales; family Poaceae; genus Hordeum; species Hordeum marinum. The sequence goes on from CM039673.1 coordinate 410,013,929, forward strand.
GTGAGAATGGTTTGTTGAAATCTTGATCGTAGTGGTACACATGTTCATAACAGTGATGTCAAAAGATACAAAGTTAATAATGATAGTACCACATACTTGTGGCACTGCCGCTAAATGTCATATTGGTATAAAGCGCATGTAGAAACTCCATGCTGATGGATATTTGGACTCATCCGATTTCGAATCGGTTAAGACATGCGAACCATGCCTCTTGGGCAAGATGACTAAAAGACCCCGTTGGATGGAGCGGGCAAGTGATTCATTGGAAATGATACATATTGATGTATGCAATCTAGTGAGTCTTGTAGCGTGCAGTGGATATCATTATTTTCTTACCTTCAGGATTAGTGACGAACCTAAATAAATGTTATTTGGTGTTTTTGCGTTGAGCATGAACATGATTAGATCATGTTTATTGCAATACGGTTATTCATTTAAGTTAGAGAATAATGGTTATTCTGTTTACATGAATAATACCTTCAATGGTCATGCACCCAGTGAAATGGTTTGTTGAAATCTTGATTGTAGTAATACACATGTGCATAACATTGATGTCAAAAGATACACAATTAATAATGATAGTACCACATACTTGTGGCACTGCCGCAAAATGTCATATTGGTATAAAGCGCATGAAGAAACTCCATGCTGATGGATATTTGGACTCATTCGATTTCGAATCGGTTGAGACATGTGAACCATGCCTCTTGGGCAAGATGACTAAAAACCCCGTTGGATGGAGCGGGCAAGTGATTCATTGGAAATGATACATGTTGATGTATGCAATGCAGTGAGTCTTGTAGCGTGCAGTGGATATCATTATTTTCTTACCTTCACTGATGATTTGATGATGTGAGTAGATATAGTGTATATTTACTTAATGAAACACAAGTCTGAATCGTTTGAAAGGTTCAAGCAAATTCAGAGTGAAGTTTAAAGATCATCGTGACAAGAACATAAAAATGACTGCGATATGATCGTGGAGGTAAATATCTGAGTCACGAGTTTGGCATACAACTTAAAACAATGTGAAAGTTGTTTCACGACTAAACGCCACCTGGAACACCATAGTGTGATGGTGTGTCCGAACATCATAGTTATGCTCTATTGGACATGGTGTGTGCTATGATGTCTCTTATCGTTTTACTACTATAATTTTGGGGTTATGCATTAGAGACAACTACATTCACTTTAAATAGGGCACCATCTAAATCCGTTGAGATGACACCGTGTGAATTATGGTTTGATAGAAACCTCAGCTGTCATTTCTTAATATTTGGGGCTGCGACACTTGTGTGGAAAATGTTTTCACCTAATGAGGTCGAACCCAAGGCGAAAAAATGCATCTTCATAGAATACCCTAAGATCAGTTGGGTGAACCTTCTATCTCAGATCCAAGCATAAAATGTTTATTGCTAAAACTGGGTCCTTTCTCGAGAAAAGGTTTCTCTTGAAAGAATTGAGTGGGAGGACGATAGAACTTGATGAGGTTATTGAACCTCTGCTTCAACCAGAAAGTGGCGCAGCGCAGAAAGATGTTTCTGTGAAGCCTACGTCAGTTGAAGAGGAAGTTAATGATGATGATCATGAAGCTTCGGATCAAGTTACTATCGAACTTCGTAGGTCAACAAGGATGTGTACTGCTACTGAGCGGTACGACAACCCTGTCTTGGAGGTCATGTTGTTAGACAACGATGAACCTACGAACTATGGAGAAGCGATGATGGGCCCGGAAACCAACAAATGGTTAGAGGCCATGAAATACGAGATAGAATCCATGTACGCAAACCAAGTATAGACTTTGGTAGACTTGCTCGTTGGACGGCAGGTCGTTGAGTACAAATGGATCTTTAAAATGAAGACAGACGCTTATGGTAATTATCACCATTTGTAAAGCTCGACTTGTTGCAAAGTTGTTTGTGACAAGTTCAAGGAGTTGACTGCAATGATACTTTCTCACTCGTAGCGATGCTAAAGTCTATTGGAAATATGTTAGCAGTTGCTGCATTTTTCAATTATGAAATCTCGCAGATGGATGTCAAAACATTGTTTCCTTAACTGTTTTACTTGAGGAAAGGTTGTATGTGATACAACCAGAAGGTTTTGTCAGTCCTAAGGATGCTAAAAGGTGTACAAGCTTCAGTGATCCTTCTATGGACTGAAGCAGGCATCTCGGAGTTGGAATATACACTTTGATGAGGTGATCAAAGTTTATGAGTCTATACAAAGTTTACGAGAAACTTGTATTTGCAATAAAGTGAGTGGGAGCACTATATAGTTTGATGAGTATATGTGGATGACATATTGCTATTCAGAAATGATGTAGAAATTCTGGAGAGCATAAACGGGCATTTGAAAAGAGTTTTTCAAAGGAAGACCTGGATAAAGCTACCTAATTGTTGAGCATCAAGATCTATAGAGATAGATCAAGATACTTGATGAGACTTTCAATGAGCACATACCTTGACAAGATTTTGAAAGAGTTCAAAATGGACCAGTCAGAGAAAGAGTTCTCGCCTGATTTGTAAGGTATAAAGTTGAGTAAGACTCAATGCCCAGTGACTGCAGAAGATAGAGAAAAGATGAGTGTCATCCCCTATGCTTCAGCCATGGGCTCTATCATGTATGCAATGCTGTGCACAAGACCCGATGTCAGCCTTGCCATAAGTATGGCCAGAAGGTTTCAAAGTGATTCTGGAATGGAGCACTGGACAGCGGTCAAGATTGTCCTTAGTAACTAAAAGACTAAGGAGATGTTTCTCAATTATGGAGGTGATGAAGAGTTCGTCGTAAAGAGTTACGTCGATGCAAGCTTTAACACCAATCCGGATGACTCGTAGTAGCGATCTGGATACGTATAGCGGAGCAGCCATTTGGAATAGTACCAAGTGGAGTGTGGTAGCAGTGTTTACGGTTTGACAAGAAATTTGCAAAGTACACATGGATCTGAATGTCGCAGACCCGTTGACTATAAGACCTCTCTCGCATGCAAATCATGATCGAGCGCCAGAACTCACTAGGTGTTAGATTCGTAACAATGTGAATCACATGGTGATGTGAACTAGATTATTGACTCTAGTGCAAGTGGGAGACTGTTGGAAATATGCCCTAGAGGCAATAATAAATTAGTTATTATGATATTTCCTTGTTCATGATAAACGTTTATTATCCATGCTATAATTGTATTGAATGGAAACATAGATACATGTGTGGATACATGGACAACACTATGTCCCTAGTATGCCTCTAGTAGACTAGCTCGTTGATCAAAAGATGGTAAAGGTTTCCTAGCCATGGACATGAGATGTCATTTTATAACGGGATCACATCATTAGGAGAATGATGTGATGGACAAGACCCAAACTACAAACGTAGCATATGATCGTGTCAGTTTATTGCTATTGTTTTCTGCATGTCAAGTATATGTTCCTATGACCATGAGATCATGCAACTCACAGATATCGGAGGAGTACCTTGTGTGTATCAAACGTTGCAACGTAATTGGGTGACTATAAAGGTGCTCTACAGGTATCTCCGAGGGTGTCTGTTGAGTTGGCATGGATCAAGACTGGGATTTGTTACTCCGTGTGACGGAGAGGTATCTCGGGGCCCACTCGGTAATACAACATCACGATGAGCCTTGCAAGCAATGTGACTAATTGTTAGTTGCGGGATCTTGTATTATGGAACGAGTAAAGAGACTTGCCGGTAACGAGGTTGAACTAGGTATGGAGATACCGACGATAGAATCTCGGGCAAGTAACATACCGAAGAACAAAGGGAACGTTATACAGGATTAACTGAATCCTTGACATAGAGGTTCGATCGATAAAGATCTTCGTAGAATATGTAGGAACCAATGTGTACGTCTAGGTCCCGCCATTGGTTATTGGACGTAGAGGTGTCTCGGTCATGTCTACATAGTTCTCGAACCTGCAGGGTCTGCACACTTAAGGTTTGGTGACGTTTCGGTAGTGTAGAGTTATGTATGGTGGTGATCGAAGGTTGTTCGGAGTCCTGGATGAGATCCCGGATGTCACGAGGAGCTCCGGAATGGTCTGGAGGTAAATATTCATATATAGGAAGTCTCAGGTTGGTCGGCGGAAAAGTTCCGGGCTCATCGGTAGTGTACCGGGAGTGCCGACAGTGTACCGGGAGACCTCCGGGAGGGGTATTTCGACCCCAAGGGGTCCATGGGCTGTGGGAAAGTAATAACCAGCCCTTAGTGGGCTGGTGAGACAGCCACATAAGTCCCATGGCGCAGGGAATAGGTTTCCTAAAGGAAAAAGGTGGAAAAGGCCAAAAAGGAGCAATCCTAGTCCTACTAGGATTGGAGGAGGAGAGTCCTCCTCTCCCTCCTTTCCTTGGCCGACTCCAAAGGGTGGTGCCTTGTGCGCCAGCCCTTCCCCTCCTCTCCTCCTTTATATACTAGTGGATTGGGTGGTTTTTGGACAGAATTTCCGGCCACGTGCTACCCGTTCCACCGGTGCATAGTTTCTCCTCTAGATCGGTTTCCGTAGTGCTTAGGCGAAGCCCTGCCGGAATTGCTACACCACCATCACCGGAGCGCCGTCACGCTGCCGGTGAACTCTCTCTCCCCTCCACCTCCTCTTGCTGGATCAAGATGGTGGAGACCGTCATCAAGCTGCACGTGTGCTGAACGCGGAGCTGCCGTCCGTTCGGCGCTAGATCGGAAGGACCGTGATCGAGATCGCGAGACAGATCGTGATGAGATCACGGGACGGATCGTGATGAGTTCACGGGACGGATTGTGATTGGATCGCGGGATGGATCGTGATGAGATCGCGGGACGCTCGGCGATTTGGATCGCGAAGATGTTCGACTACACCAACCGCGTTTCTTAACGCTTCCCGCTTAGCGATCTACAAGGGTACGTAGATCTACTCTCCCTCTCATAGATGCTCATCACCATGGATAGGTTTGCGTGTGCGTAGGAAATTTTTTGTTTCCCATGCGACGTTCCCCAACACCAACATGCATATTAAAATGGTTGTGATGTAGTATGATGGAGTGGTATCCTCCTCTGAACGATTCAAGTGGCTTGACTTTGCACATGTTCATGCATGTAGTTGAAACATAATCAACATAGCATCCACGATATTTATGTTCATAGTGATTTATATCCTACTCATGCTTGCATTCAATGTCGGTTAATCTCAAAGCATGTTGATGACTATGTCGCTCTCTAGTTGGTCGCTTCCTAGTCTTTTGCTAGCCTTCACTTGTACTAAGCGGGAATACTGCTTGTGCATTGATGTATACAACACAACCTTCTTCTTGTAGACTCGTGTTGGGCCTCCAAGCGCATAGTTTTGTAGCATAGTGGCAATTTTCCCTCAAGTGGATGACCTAAGGTTTATCAATCCGTGGGAGGTGTAGGATGAAGATGGTCTCTCTCAAACAACCCCACAATCAAATACAAGAAATATCTTGTGTCCCCAACACACCCAATACAATGGCAAATTGTATAGGTGCACTAGTTCGTCGAAAAGATGGTGATACAAGTGCAATATGGATGGTAGATATAGGTTTTTGTAATATGAAAATATAAAAACAGCAAGGTAACAAATAGTAAACAGCGAGCAAAACGTTGTATAAATGCTTGGAAACAAGGCCTAGGGTCCATACTTTCACTAGTGCAATTTCTCTCAACAATATTGGCATAGTTGAATCATATGTAAGTACCTCTCATACAACAAAGAGTTCACTCCAAAGTCACAAATAGTGGAGAACTAACAAAGAAATTATTGTAGGGTACGAAACAACCTCAAAGTTATCTTTTCTGATCAATCTTATGATCTATCCCTATAAGTGTCATGAACCGCCCTAGAGTTCGTACTAAAATAACACCTTAAGATACACATCAACCAAAACCCTAATGTCACCTAGATACTCCAATGTCACCGCAAGTACCCGTGGGCTTGATTATACGATATGCATCACATAATTTCAAATTCATCATGTTCAATCCAACACAAAGAACTTCAAAGGGTGCCCCAAAGTTTCTACCGGAAAGTCAAGATAAAAACGTGTGCCAACCCGTATGCATAGATTCCCAAGGTCACGAAACCCGCAAGGTGATCACCAAAACATACATCAAGTGGATCAATAGAACATCCCATTGTCACCATGGATATCCCATCACAAGACATACATTAAGTGTTCTCAAATCCTTAAAGATTCAGTCTGATAAGAAGACTTGAAAGGGAAACCTCAATTCATCACAAGAAGATAGAGAGGGGAAAACTCCATATGATTCATCTATATCAATAATACTCGCGATACATCAAGATCGTGCCATCTCAAGAACACGAGAGAGAGAGAGAGAGAGAGATCAAACACATAGCTACTGGTAATTACCCTCAGCCCCGAGGGTGAACTACTCCCTCTTCGTCATGGAGACCGCCGGGATGGTGAAGATGGCCTCTGGTGATGGTTTCCCCCTCTGGCAGGGTGGCGAAACGGGCTCCCGATTGGTTTTTCGTGGTTCTGGAGGCTTGTGGTGGCGGAACTCCCGATCTAGGTTTGTTTTTGGAGGTTTCTATATTTATATGAATTTTTGGCATCGATCTCACGTCAAGAGGTGCCACGAGGCGATGACAAGCCTGCTAGGCGTGGCAGGGGGGTGGCCGCGCCTGGCAGGCTTGTGATCTCCTCGTGGCTCTTCTGGCCCAACTCCAATGCTTTGAGGGTCTCTTTTGGTCCAGAAAAAATCATACTGAATTTTCAGCCATTTCCTAGAACTTTTATTTCTGCACAAAAAACGACACCATGGTAGTTCTGCTGAAAACAACGTCAGTCCGGGTTAGTTCTAATAAAAGCATACCAATATCATATAGAATTATTGTAAACATGGCATGAATACTTAATAAATTATAGATACATTGGAGACGTATCAACATCTCCAAGCTTAATTCCTGGTCGTCCTCGAGTAGGTAAATGATAAAAGAAATATTTTATGAAGTGTGAATGCTAGCATAGTGCATAAATTTGATCAATGATAATTCCAAACACTTTTTCTAGCATAATTATATGTCATAAACAGTAGCTCATCTCATAAAACTTCTCATGATGAAATAACAAGCTATCCACATGTTAAAGTATAGACTAACAAACTATGCTTTCAATCACCAAACAACTGCAATTCATCTTATTTTCAGGAAGGGTCTATGTAAGAGCTTTGATTTAGCAAATTCCACATGATCAACCATCATATAGTCTTCCATGATTGTTAACACTCAAAGCATATTTTTAGAGCAAATGGCATCCGTCAAACACAAAGAAAGATAGGGGCTTAGATTTTTGCCTCCCAACTTATTTATCATATAGATAATTGTCAACAATAATAATTCATGATAAAATATATTTGAATGACCATATATGCTTGGATCTTTTCCCAACACATGACGCTTGCCCAGAGAAAAAGGCGAAATATTAGAAGTGGTGAAGATCACCATGACTCTTGCATAAAGGTAAGTACTTGAAAGTAAATGATAGGCCCTTCGCAGAGGGAAGCATTGATTTGCAGAGGTGCAAAAGCTCGAGCTTTTAAAACAGAGAAGATAATAATTTTGGGCGGTATGCTTTCATTTTCACCATAGAAACCGCGAGATCTCAGTATCTTCCATGCTAGATACATTATAGACGGTTCTCGAACAGAATGGTAAAGTTTTTACTCCCCTCCACCAATCAATCACACTCCACGGCGAGCCGAATCCACGGGTACCGTCCATACTAACAACATTCCTGGGGGAGTTTTGTTTAATTATTTGCTTTTTTCTTTAATTTCAGGACTGGGAATCCGTATTACCAGCCACTTTCTTGTGAATAATAGTGAATCAACACATATCATGAGAATAACCCACCTAGCATGGAAGATACTGACAGCCCCTAGTCATTATATGAGCGATTCGGGCATACAAACATAATATTATTTGAATGTTTAGAGTTTGGCACATGCAAATTTACTTGGAACGGCATGTAAATAACGCATATAGGTAGGTATGGTGGACTCATATGGAACAACTTTGGGTTTAAGGGTGTTTGGATGCACAAGTAGTATTTCTACTTGGTGCAGAAGTTTTGGCTAATATGAGGTGGAAGCAAGCACCACATGTTGGAGGATCCATAACAATATAACTTCTATACAAATATACCCAAGCATAACTCATTACGTTGTTTTCCTTGTCCAACTTCAACTAATTTGCCCAAGTTTGAAAATAATTGATGGGTATTCACAATCATAGAAGATGTCCAAGATAGTATATTTATATGTGAAATCTCTCTTCCTTCAATATTATTTCATGAATGGTTCAAGTGACCAATGCGGTGTTTGCTAACTTTCAGTAAATTTTACAACCTATACTTCTTATATGTGAAGTCATTACTCCCCATGGGATAAGCATATAAAACATGTATAATTTCAGATTTATGATATTCAATTCATTCAACCATTTACTCATAGGATATAAGTGAAGCACGAGAGTAAATGAAAAAACTACTCCAAAACATATAAGTGAAGATCAATGAGTAGTCACACAACTAAGTAGCTATGTGAGGACTTTATATCTCTCTCTATCAATAAATATTTTCAGATATGAGTATTTTATTTAAACAGCAGGAAAAACAAAAATAGCACTCCAAGAATAGCACGCATCATGTGAACGAAATAAAATTTACGCTCAACATAAGCTCACCGATAATTGTTGATGAAGAGAGATGGGATGCGTAGCATCCTCAAGATTAGATGCTTGATACTTCTTGAAATATTTACTTGGGGTGCCTTGGGCATCCCCAAGCTTGAGCTTTTGTATATCGTTCAATCCTCTCATATCATGGTTTCACCTATTCTCAAAAACTTCATCCACACAAAACTCGAAAAGAACTCGTGAGATAGGTTAGTACACATAAGAATAAATCAACACTTCATGTACTGCCAAGAAAAGTTGCACAATAATTTTCAAACGTTAGGTATTGTATACTATCATTTCTACAATTTATATCTACCAATATAGGCTATGGAAACTATAGGATAAGTAGATAACAAAACTATGACAACAATCTGTCTAAACAGAACAATCTATAGCAATCTATGAAACCAGTGTATTTATGTAACTCAAAAAATTATGAACATTTAGGACATGCTATAAAATTTGTATGAAAACACTGTGTAAAAATTTTAGAAACTTTGCACGTCTAGTAAAATATGAAAATTCAAACCTTACAACAGAAGTCTCTATTTTTACACATCACATATCAAAACATGCAATGCAAGCTTTCTAAATGCAATTCTTGGAACTTTTTATTGAAAAAAAAGATTGTAAATAACACATAACATATAACAACAAATTAAAATGACTCTCCAAGAAAAACTCATATTATGTAATGAATAAAAATATAGCTCCAAGTAAGATATATCGATAGTGTTGAAGACGAAAGAGGGGATGCCTTCTGGGGCATCCCCAAGCTTAAGCACTTGAGTATTCCTTGGATATTACCTTGGGTGTTCCTTGGTCATCCCCAATATTAGTTCTTGTCACTCCTTATTCTCCTCATATCGGTGTCTCACCCAAAACTTCAAAACTTCAATCACACAAAACTTAACAGAACTTTGTGAGAGGGTTAGTGTAATAAAGATAGATCATTCACTTAGGTACTATGAAGACAAGATTCATAATTATTCTCACATGATACCCACTGTATTCCGTCATTCCCAAAATTTATATTACTCAATATAAGCTATAGGAACACTTGAAACAAGCAAACTATGCATGCAAAACAAAATCTGTCAAAAACAGAACAGCCTGTGAAGATCTGTATGATCACCATACTTCCCAGACTCTAAAAAATCTGAAAACTTGGAAAAACTCAAGGAATTTACATATAAATGTTTTGTAAATATTTAAGAATTTTTTATGATCTGCTAAAATGAGATAATTCATATACTGGACGCCAAACTTTCTGTTTTTGCACAGAATCAAACAAACAAGTTTCCATACTATCCCAAAGACTTTACTTGGCACTTTATTGAAATAAAAGACACAAAACATGATTAATACAGTATATTAATCATTCTAACACATGAAAACATAAGGTCAAAATGTTGGGTTGTCTCCCAACAAGTGCTTTTCTTTAATGCCTTTTAGCTAGGCATGATGATTTCAATGATGCTCGTATAGGAATGGTAGTTGAAACATGCAAGAGAGCATCATGAATCTCGTGAAAAGCACATTTAAGTCTAACCCACTTTATATTCATAGGGATTTTGTGAGTAATCAATTTATGGGAACAAGAATCATCTAGCATAGGAAGGTAAAACACGCATAACTTCAAAACTTTGAACACATAGAGAGGAAACTTGATATTATTGCAACTCCTACAAGCATATGTTCCTCCATCATAATAATTTTCAGTAGCATAATAATGAATTTCACAATATAACTATCACATACAGCATTCTTTTCATGATCTACAAGCATATAAAATTTATCACTCTCCTCATAAGCAATTTTCTTCTCATTCATAATAGTGGGAGCAAACTCAATAAAATAACTATCATGGGATACTTGATTGACATAACCACTTTGAATATTAAAATCATGATGACAAGTTTCATGGTTGTCATTACTATTTATAGCATACGTATCATCACAATAATCATCATAAATAGGAGGCATGTCATAATCATAATACTTTTGCTCATCAAAACTTGGGGGACTAAAAATATCTTCTTCATCAAACATAGCATCCCCAAGATTGTGACTTTGCATATCATTAGCATCATGAATATTAATAGAATTCATACTAACAATATTGAAATCATTCTCACCACTCAAAGATTTAGTGCCAAACATTTTAATCACTTCTTATTCTAACACTTAGCACAATTTTCCTTTCCATCATTTTCACGAAAGACATTAAAAACATGAAGCATATGAGGCAAGCTCAATTCCATTTTTTGTAATTTTCTTTTATAAAACCAAACTAGTGAAAAACAAGACACTAACAGATTTAATTGCAAGGTCTAAAGATATACCTTTAACCACTCACCTCCCCGGCAACGGCGCCAGAAAAGAGCTTGATGTCTACTACAGAACCTTCTTCTTGTAGACTCGTGTTGGGCCTCCAAGCGCTGAGTTTTGTAGGAAAGTGGCAGTTTTCCCTCCAGTGGATGCCTAAGGTTTATCAATCCGTGGGAGTTGTAGGATGAAGATGGTCTCTCTCAAACAACCCTGCAATCAAATACAAGAAATCTCTTGTGTCCCCAACACACCCAATACAATGGCAAATTGTATAGGTGCACTAGTTTGGCGAAGAGATGGTGATACAAGTGCAATATGGATGGTAGATATAGGTTTTTGTAATCTGAAAATATAAAAACATCAAGGTAAAAAGTAGTAAACAGCGAGCAAAACGTTGTATAAATGCTTGAAAACAAGGCCTAGGGTCCATACTTTCACTAGTGCAAACAATATTGGCATAGTTGAATCATATGTAAGTACCTCTCACGCGACAAAGAGTTCACTCCAAAGTCACAAATAGTGGAGAATTAACAAAGAAATTATTGTAGGGTATGAAACCACCTCAAATTTATATTTTCTGATCAATATTATGAACTACATCTATAAGTCTCACGAACAGCCCTAGAGTTCGTACTAAAATAACACCTTAAGATACACATCAACCAAAACCCTAATGTCACCTAGATACTCCAATGTCACCACAAGTACCCATGGGCTTGATTATGCGATATGCATCACATAATTTCAAATTCATCATGTTCAATCCAACACAAAGAACATCAAAGAGTGCCCCAAAGTTTCTACCGGAAAGTCAAGACAAAAACATGTGCCAACCCCTATGCATAGATCCCAAGGTCACGGAACCCGCAAGTTGATGACCAAAACATACATCAAGTGGATCAATAGAACATTCCATTGTCACCATGGATATCCCATCACAAGACATACATCAAGTGTTCTCAAATCCTTAAAGACACAATCCGATAAGAAGACTTCAAAGGGAAAACTCAATTCATCACAAGAAGATAGAGAGGGGAAAACTCCATATGATTCATCTATATCAATAATGCTCACGGTACATCAAGACAGATCAAACGCATAGCTACTGGTACATACCCTCAGCCCCGAGGGTGAACTTCTCCCTCCTCATCACGGAGACCGCCGGGATGGTGAACATGGCCTCCGGTGATGGTTTCCCCCTTCGGCAGGGTGCCGGAACGGGCTCCCAATTATTTTTTTCATGGTTCTGGAGGCTTGCGGCGGTGTAACTCCCGATCTAGATTTCTTTTCGGAGGTTTCTATATTTATAGGAATTTTTGGCATCGATATCATGTCAAGAGGTGCCACGAGGTGGTGACAAGCCTACGAGGCACGGCCACGGGGGGTGGTCACGCCTGGCAGGCTTGTGACCTCCTCGTGGCTCCTATGGACCAACTCCAATGCTTCGAGGGTCTCTTTTGGTCCAGAAAAAATCATACTAAATTTTCAGCCCATTCCGAGAACTTTTATTTCTGCACAAAAAACGACACCATGGTAGTTCTGCTGAAAACATCGTCAATCCGGGTTAGTTCTAATAAAAGCATACCAAAATCATATAGAATTATTTTAAACATGGCATGAATACTTAATAAATTATAGATACGTTGGAGACGTATCATGCATCCAATCTCTCAAACCTAAAGTTGTTTCATGTGAGTCCACCATATCTACCTATATGCGGTATTTACCTGCCGTTCCAAGTAAATTTGCATGTGCCAAACTCTAAACCTTCAAATAAACATTCTATTTTGTATGCCCAAATCGCTCATGTGTCGACTAGGGGCCGTCAGTATCTTCCATGCTAGGTGGGCTATTCTCACGATATGTGTTGATTCACTATCATTCATGAGAAAGTGGCTGGTAATCGGGATGCCGAGTTCCATGCTCGAAATAAAAAGGAAAATATAATTTAAAAAACTCTGTCAGAACTATGTTTGTATGGACGATACCCGTGGAATCGGCTCACTGTGGAGTGTGACTGTTTGGTGGAGGGGGAGTAAAAACTTTATCATTTTGTTTGGGAACCGCCTATAATGTATCTATCATGGAAGATATTGAAAACCTCTTGGTCGTTATGTGAGCAATGAAAGCATACCTCTCAAAAAACTTTACTTATATCCGTTTTAAAAGCTCGAGCTCTCGAAACCTTTGCAAATCAATTTTTCCCTCTGCGAAGGGCCTTTCCATTTACTTTATTGTTGATTCATCATCTTCTTATAAAAGGCACCAGTTAGAGAGCACCACCGTCAGTTGTATGCTTGTTGTTAATTGATATTGAGTATGAGCATGACTGGATCTCTTTCGCCGTGAATTACAATGTTTAGTTAGTCCTTGTTCTTTAGAGGTGCTCTGCATTTATGTTTTGCGGTCTCAGAAAGGGCTAGCAAGATACCATTTTGTCATATTGTATCATGATTGTTTTGAAAAAGTGTTGTCATCCAAGAATTATTATTATTGCTCGCTAGTTGATTATGTCATTGATATGAGTAAATGTGAGACCTAAATGTTATTGTGAACGTGGTTAGTCCATGATCTTTGCTGAAAATCTGAACATCAATTAGACGTATTTACAACAACAAGATCAAATAGAGTTTGTAATAGTTTTTCTTTATCACTTTTAGTTTATCAACTGAATTGCTTGAGGACAATAAATGGGTTAAGCTTGGGGGAGTTGATACGTCTCCGTATCAACTTTTCCAAACCCTTTTGCCCTTGTTTTGGACTCTAATTTGCATGATTTGAATGAAACTAACCCGGACTAACGTTGTTTTCAGCAGAATTGCCTTGGTGTTATTTTTGTGTAGAAATAAAAGTTCTCGGGTCGTCCTAAAAATTTACGGAGAATATTTTTTGATTTAATAAAAAATACTGGCGCAAGAAGTAACAAGAGGGGGGCCACCTGCAGGCCACAAGCCTGCTAGGCGCGACCACCCCCCTGGCCGCGCCTAGCAGGCTTGTGGGGCCCTCGTGGCTCCTCCGAACTCCTCTCCAGCTCCATATAACCCTATATGCGGAGAAAAAAATCAAAGAGAAGAGTTCATCATGTTTCACGATATGGAGCCACCTCCACCTCCTGTTCTTCCTCGGGAGACCAGATCTGGAGTCCGTTTGGGCTCCCGAGAGGGGAAATCGACGCCATCGTCATCACCAACCATCCTTCATCATCAATTCCATTATGCTCTCCTCTGTTCGTGAGAAATCCCATCACAGGTTTGCTGGACGCTGATGGGTTGGATGAGATTTATCATGTAATTGAGTTAGTTTGGTTACGGTTTGACCCCTAGAATCCACTATGTTCCAAGATTGATGTTTCTATGACTTTGCTATGCTTAAGTCTTGTCACTAGGGACCGAGTGCCATGATTTAAGATCTGAACCTATTATGTTTTCATGAATATATATGAGTTCTTGATCTTATCTTGCAAGTTGTAGAGACCTATTATGAGTTATGATCCGCATCCCCCAGGGTGACAATAACTGGGATTCTTTCCGGTGATTACCGTAGTTTGAGGAGTTCATGTATTCACTAAGTGCTAATGCTTTGGTCCGGTTCTCTATTAAAAGGAGGCCTTAATATCCCTTAGTTTCCATTAGGACCCGCTGCCATGGGAGGGTAGGACAAAAGATGTCATGCAAGTTCTTTTCCATAAGCACGTATGACTATATATGGAATACATGCCTACATTACATTGATGAATTGGAGCTAGTTGTGTGTCACCCTATGTTATAACTGTTGCATGATGAATTACATCTAGCATAATTATCCATCACCGATCCATTGCTTACGAGCTTTCCACATATTGATCCTTGCCAAGTTACCTCTCCATTGCTACTGTTACAATCACTACAAAACTGCTACTGTTACTTTTGCTATCGTTACCATTACTCCCATACTACTTTGCTACTGAATACTTTGCTGCAGATATTAAGTCTTACAGGTGTGGTTGAATTGACAACTCAGCTGCGAATACTCGAGAATATTTTTTGGCTCCCCTTGTGTCGAATCAATACATTTGGGTTGAATACTCTACCCCCCAAAATTGTTGCGATCCCCTATACTTGTGAGTTATCACCGTACGACATCCCAAAGGGGTATTGATTAGCATTATGCTATGTAACCTATTGTCATTTTAACTACAGTGACATGTACCCATTTGCTTCCGTGTTGTCATTTGAACTATTATAACTTGTATTGTACCTTCATCATTTGAACTCATCAAGGACTTCGTGTTGTATTTCATATTAAGTAGAGATTGTGAACTATTATGACTTGTATCCTTATGTGATTTGCATTTCTACTCACTTCATCCTATATATAGATGGACCAGTTCGAGCGGGAGAGCTGGAGGCCGGAGAACAGGGAGGGGAGCTTGTACTTCCTGACAGAGAAGTGGATGCGTGGCGAGCCGGAGCTGATGTCTGAGTTCGGTCGCTGTGTGATCCAGCGCACTACAGGGATGTACCGGGTTGAGGACAAGTTGTGCGGTCGTGCCCTGTTGGGAACAATGGAAGGGCACCGGCCTTCTGTGTCCCCTGCACAAGTGGTTTCTACTTTGGAGTCGCAATGCGGGCTCTCTCGTAACGACGTCATGGTTGAAGTATGTTCGCATCCTGCAGATTTTCTTGTACGGTTCAGGTCTGGCAAGGACTGCACTTGAGTGCTCATCTACCATTCCCGTAAGCTAACCGCTGGCAGAGAGACGATCCAATTCACTCGTTGGCATCGTGGGATGGGTTGCGAGGCGTCGTCTTTGAAATTCTTAACTAGGTTGAGCTTTGATGGGCTGCCGCAAGAAGCATGGGAGGTCTAGTTTGTTGGTAAGCTCGTTAGCAGTCTCGGCGGTGATCTCGTTAAGATGGTCAAGCCCACTAATCGTTGCTTCCTAGTTGTTGAGGCGTGGATCAGAGATCCGAACAAAGTGCCCAAGTTATATGAAGTGGAGCTGCCGGGACCTGAACTAAGATAGGATTATCCAACCTCTGACTCTGAAGGGCCAATTTCAGCACCTCATAGTAAGCTGAAACTTCAGAAGCCAATAGTTTTGCATGTTGTGAAGATCCATATTGTGAAGGTGATAGATCGGACCCCTATATTAACAGAGCTACCGGATGCTTACGATTATGATGATGAACCAATAGTGCTCGTTGTCACACTTTCACTTGCTATCTGGGCAGAACTGATGGAGCAGATAGGGCATACATTGGGGGTGCACATGGATTAGCAAATCAAGGGACAGATGCCCGTGCAGGTGGTCTATTTAGGATGTAGATGCATCATGAGTGTTCATTACCATGAGGCTATCGATTTGTACCCTTTTCATTTGAACTCCGGATGAACTTCGTGTTGTATATCAGATTATGTAACTTGATGTTTTATGACTTGTGCCCTTATCATTAAATGACGTTTGATAATCATTTGTGTGCACAAGATTTTTCGTCTCTGGCTAAGTTTGACGTCGCGCCATAGGAAGGAGGGGAGAGAACAAATTAAAAATACCTTACCGCCACGGCCTCTGGCGGTAGGGTGGCAAAACCTACCAGTTTTGAGCCGTTCCGTGCGTTAGTGGATCGAGCTGGAAATGCCTGCACCCTACCGCCACGGCCTCTGGCGGTAGGGTGCTAAAACCTACCGTTTTTTTAGTCGTTTCGCACGTCAGTCGATCTAGCTGGAACTGATTGCACCCTACCACCAGGGCCTCTAGCGATAGAGTGGCAAAACCTACCGTATTTTTGAGCCGTTCCGCGCATCAGTTGACGATGTCCTGAACTAGGTGGTACTCACCACATCGTCTCCCGACCAGTGGGTCGGGCCGAGGACCCCATGATGATTCAATAATGGGTCACTTCGGGCAGCCCATGACGCATAGAAGGGAGATTCCACAAGAGTTGGCGCACAAGACAAAGACTCCTCTAAACCCTAGGACTCTGGTATTATATAAACCGGGGTCAGGCTAGTCAATAGACAATCTCATATTCATTACAACAAATAGATACCTGTACTATGTACTATCCCCATATCAAAGTAGGACGTATGGTATTATCTCCTTGAGATAGCCCGAACCCCGGATAAAATTCCGTGTCCATGTTACCATCGCTCGAAGACGCCTAACTTAGGACCACTACTATGAGATATGCCGAATTTAAAACCGACATTGGTGCTTGAACCGACATTGATGTTTTCATTGAGAGCCTGCTAGGTGTTCGACGTGGATTGATGGGATGATCAGATGCTATTTTTTCAATCAAATCCGTTCCACGTGAGTTGATTTCTTTAAGAATTATTATTGCCGGATTCTTTTTATGCAGGATCGTCCGAGATCGATTATGAATTTAGATCGGATCAAAGAAACTTACGCGTCGGCGGCCGCTAAAAGATCGGCACAGGCCAGCGCTCAAGCGACCCTGGGTCCCAAGTTGGGAAGCCGCATGCAGCCCTTCTAGGGAGTGCATAGATAGGGGTGATCCCTTGCTCTCGTTTTCTTTATTTTATTCAAGTAGCGACGCCGTTCCATGGGTTGCTTTGTGTTTACGCAATATACTAATGACAGATGAATCCTAATTCGCCGCAAGGGTTAATTAAAGTGTGGCTGGTTTGCTAACCCACAAATCGGAAACTCCCAGAAGAGATCAAAATACATGGAGGCTACAGTACAAATCCACCAAGGAGTCTATGTTGAGGGCTCCACAAAAAAATACTAATTAGTCACCACGTCTTTCAAGAACCGATTGATCTTCATACAAGGGAGTACTAGTCCGATCATTTTTTGGTTTTTTCATCTCGGATTTCCACGCCTCTCTATCCGAACGAGAATACCAGGTTTTGTTTTCCTAAATTATTCGTTTAGTCAATAATTATTACAAACAAAGTATTTTTCGGTTGGCTTGTACTGCCTTATTTTTACAGAAATATTCTACCGACGTTTGTACGTGACGCTTTCCATCCGCATCAGTCGGACTAAATTTGGTCTCGAGCGCTGCCGGGCGATCCGAATATACTAGGTGAGCCGAGACCTCCGCCAGTACGGCAGATCCGAGCTCCGTTGTTGCAACGTCTGCGCACCTTGCAGGTGTTGAGGAAGCAGGCACGGAGAAACAGACCATGGATGATCAGCAAGAAAAATAAATACAGACCCAACTGGGAACCATGTCGGACCAGTACAGCCCACGCGCAATCTAGGCCGCCATGAGTTCGCCTTGGCGGCAGCCACAGGAAAGATTTGATCTTTCATGTTTACTTTATTTAATTATAAGTTTGAAGGCTGCCTATGCTTTTCGCTAATAATTTTTTTTCTTTGCATATATCCGGTGATGCAATCAACTATATATTATTTAGTTGTGGCACATCCATCTAGCTGTAATTGATGTGACATGCTGGCATACCTAGCTACCTCCCACGTGAAGCTATACTACTATTGTGGAGCGGTTCTTGTATTCCTGTGGTTACATTCGGATCAAGTTCATATATGCGGACGTCGCCGTACACAAACGTTGTCACGCAAGCACCTTCACACGACGAGTTCGGGCCACATCATGTCACTATCATCGCTCCGTACGCTAGCGTTCTTTGCCGCTGTTCCCACACTCCATGGAGGGATCTGACGCGTTCTCAGACATTATGATTCCACAGTCACAGTCGTTTCCTCTGTCGTCCAAAAAAAGTTCAGGTTATTTTTTTTCCTGTTAAAATTAGATTGCAGAATTTATTTATATCAACATATGTTTCGCCAGTTTGTATTGTCTTATGTACGCAGATGGCCGCCACGCCGGGACGTACCAGGCTTGCCGCCGCTACAGTCCGCAGCCCAGTCTGCTAGGCAAATTCAAACTACGTTGCACGATCGCCATATCGTTCTATCACAGCGTCAAACCAACCTGGACGACCAGACCATATTTCTTTACTTATCAATTTTGTATAAATTAGTTATGCAATTTTTTCCATTATTATTATTGTTATTATTTTTTTGCTTGCACTATTTTATGTGCACGGTTGATGGACTTCAAACTATGTCACACGGTCACCTCGGCGTGCCAATGTCTTTGGCTCGCCTCTATCGACCGAATTGTTTCGTCACCATGGCGTGCCGCCCTGTGTTGGCATCCCTGTGTCATCACTTTATCATGTCAACATCTAATGCGCCGACTTGCTCCGTCACCATAGCCAGATTGGGGACTTCGACATCGCTTCATGAACCTATTCTGGGGACTCTGGAGTCACCCTGTCGACCTACTGCATCACCTCGGCTAGACCAGGGGCTGCGCATCGCCACGTCGGCAACGTTTTGTCGAGCTCCTCGCTCGGTCATCTCGGGACCGGCTTGAGGGCTGGGACCTCGACCCGTTGTAACCTCGGCCCACGTCATCAACACCGAGCACATTAACCAGCTAAGTCACTTTCATCCTCAATTCTTTTTTTTTCAATTTTCAATTTTTGTTTGGTTCAACCAAGCATTATATTTATGAATAAGTTTGTTTGTTAAAAATACTTCATTTTCCCATGATAACCGGGGGCTTCGCCGTCACACTGCCGAACTACTCTGTCTCCTCGGCTGGACCGGGGGCTTCGCCTCACCGCAACAACCGTGTTGTGTTGCCACTTCTCGAATCGAGCTCCTCGCCCGATTACCTCGGGCTTCGGGGATGGGACCTCGGCTAGGCCGAGGACTACGTCTCCGTTCCGTCACAACCCCAGACCACACCGAGCATATTAACCAGCTAAGTCGTTTTCGTGCTCAGCTCTCTTTAAAATTTTACTTTTTGCTCGGTTCAACCAAGCATTATGTTTTTGTCTCATAACAAAAGCTTTCTTCATTAAAAATGTTGTTTGTTCAAAAAACAACCCTCTTTTCTCATGTTTCATGGGGGCTCTTAAATTATTATGAGCCATTTTTTTAATATATGTGTTTTCTTCTTGGTCGTTGCAAAGTCTTTATCCACTACTCCTTTTTCCAACACGAGTGTGTGGTCAATAGCCGGATAACCTGATTTCTTTATAAAGCCGCTTGAGTTCAGTTCGCTAAACAGGCCTCAGAGAAACACTCCGCCTTTGGGATATGGAGGTTAAAGCCAAAGGTTGACCCGCTTGGAGTCCGGAGGTCGGATGTGTCATGTTAAAGCACGACCGAAGCACAAATTAAATTTTAGACCAATTCCGGATTGGCACAATTTTATTTTATCTAAACATAAAGTTTTTTGCATAAGTTTTTTGATTTTTGTGAGCATAACTCTCGCGGTACAACGCGGATGCATTTCATGCATCGGCAATATTAAAGGGAGTCTGCTGTTAGCACCGAACCCACTAAAAACCGAGGTATTCCATGCAGTCCTCGGTGAATGTCCTCGATACTTTGCATTTATATGCATTGATTTCGATTTGTGTCTTTGGTCTATAGCTGGATTGCCCGGCTCCTGTGCTTACCCCTTACGTTTCCGTTTTGTTCGGCTAAGGGGTAAAGGGAGAACCACTGCGATTGTCACTTCCGGTTTAACTGGTTAAGTGCCTCAGTTGGAGAATGACGAAAGCTGACTGTCACAACAAGCATAAATCGGTCAGCGAACCGCAGGCGGTGTTCAACCAAATATAGCCGATCGAGGTTATCCGAGTAAAACGAAGGGCATTTGTTTCTTGAGAAGGCCAAGTTGTGGGTGGTTCGACCTCGAATAACCCGAGAAGTCGACGTATACCGGGGGCTATTAAGTTGCCCCCAAACATATGCTCCTTGGCTAAGTGAAAGTTATAAAGCCCGAATATATGATTGCCTTGTTTCCACTAACACAATCGCCTCTGGGCACCGGGACGTCGGCTAAGGGTTGTTTTGTTTGTACAGAAACACCCTGCGTAGCATCTACAAAGGGATGAAAGCCGACGATAGGCCACTTTCGAATTATAAACGGTCACAAAGGAGTCAAAATAGCATATAGCACAAAAGTATTTGTATTCAATATGCGAGTGCTGCCTTCCGTAATCATCGTTATAAAGCCATAAATATGCATCAATTTGACTTAAGATTTTGTCCAAGTTGGGTTGCCTCGCTCCTGTGCTTACCCCCTACGTTCCCGATTGTTCGGCTAGGGGTAAAGGGAGCACCTCTGTGATTGTTACTTTTGGGTCATCTGAGTTAGTACCTCTGACTGGGTGAAGCCGAAAGCTAGTCATCTTAAGAAAATAATTAGTCGGCAATGACAGAAGTGAAAATTTTGGTTCATTAACGACCACAGAGTTCGAGAGCATTCCCCGAACTAAATCCTCAATATTTTCCTCCCACATTGACCGGAGTTGAGGTTTCACGATCATGGTCAACATGATATCCTGGGAAAAGGAACTTATAAAGGAACTATTTTTTCTAGAAGATGTTTCTTACGTTAAATAAGTAATATAACATATCTCTCTGTGTACCTTTGTTTACAAAACCATATGGCCGGATTGCCTTGTTTGCCCTCAATCTTTGCCCTTATAAAGGCTTTATAAAGTAGGACAAACACTCCTCGGCTACTAGCCGAGGAGGTTGAAGCAAATGGTCGGTCAACAAAGTCTTGTACAATGCGGATCCGAGCATTAATGATGTAAAGTACTTGGATACATATAGTCATTACTCATAAATTGTGTCAAACTTAACAAAGTTTGTGTCAAACAAATATCGATCCTTAATTCGACCACATGTGCCCAAATGAAGGCTCGGGGGATATCACATTGCCTATTCAATGCAGAAAATTCAAAGTGCAATACGGTTTACGAGGAGATTCGATCCTCAGGTTGATCAGCCGCACCCAACCCGAGTCTCAGAAACTACTATGTACCATGTTTCTATCCCTAATGTATGCCGTTGAGAAAGAACTTGATCGTCAGGCCGATTTTGCAAATCGACCTTAAGTCTCCGAGGCTACTGGGATCAGTGGTTTTATTTTGATTATTATTTTATTTTCCTTCAGGCGCATCTCGGGTTATAGACTGACACACACCTTGAGGTCTACTGGCTATATAACACGGCAGAGAATAAATTGTGCCAACCGAAAGTACCCACAAAAAATCAGACCACGGTCGGGGTGGTGCACCACCTCGAAAGCAGTCCGGTATAAAGCTCGGGCACAAGTGGCTGGCTCCATAGAGAGCATTTCTGACATTAAGCTCGGATGAATTTCTTCAAATTTTTAAGGTCTTTGTTAGTTTACGATACCTCGGGCATTGACCATCGTTAGAGCTCGGATGTATTACGACGTTGGAGCTCAGAAACAGTCCGGCATAAATCTCAGATTCGAATGGCTTGTTCCATAGAAGACTATTTCGGCATTTAAGCTCGGATGGACTCATTCAAATTTTCAGAGGCCAAGGTGATCTATGTGTTGGAAATATGCCCTAGAGGCAATAATAAATTAGTTATTATCATATTTCCTTGTTCATGATAATCGTTTATTATCCATGCTATAATTGTATTGATCGGAGACTTAAATGCATGTGTGGATACATAGACAAAACCATGTCCCTAGTATGCCTCTAATGGACTAGCTCGTTGATCAAAGGATGGTTAAGGTTTCCTAGCCATGGACATGAGATGTCATTTGATAACGGGATCACATCATTAGGAGAATGATGTGATGGATAAGACCCAAACTACAAACATAGCATATGATCGTGTCAATTTATTGCTACTGTTTTCTGCATGTCAAGTATATGTTTCTATGACCATGAGATCATGCAACTCACGGATATCGAAGGAGTGCCTTGTGTATATCAAACGTCGCAACGTAACTGGGTGACTATAAAGGTGCTCTACAGGTATCTCCGATGGTGCCTGTTGAGTTGGCATGGATCGAGACTGGGATTTGTTACTCCGTGTAACGGAGAGGTATCTTGGGGCCCACTCGGTAATGCAACATCACAATAAGCCTTGCAAGCAATGTGACTAATTGTTAGTTGCGGGATCTTGTATTACGGAACGAGTAAAGAGACTTGCCGGTAACGAGGTTGAACTAGGTATGGAGATACCGACGATCGAATCTCGGGCAAGTAACATACCGAAGAACAAAGGGAACGTTATACGGGATTAACTGAATCCTTGACATAGAGGTTCGACCGATAAAGATCTTCGTAGAATATGTAGGAACCAATGTGGACGTCCAGGTCCCGCCATTGGTTATTGACCGTAGAGGTGTCTCGGTCATGTCTACATAGTTCTCGAACCCGCAGGGTCTGCACACTTAAGGTTCGGTGACGTTTCGGTAGTGTAGAGTTATATATGGTGGTGACCGAAGTTTGTTCGGAGTCCGGGATGAGATCCCGGACGTCACGAGGAGCTCCGGAATGGTCCGGAGGTAAAGATTCATATATAGGAAGTCCCAGTTTGGTTTCCGGAAAAGTTTCGGGTTCATCGGTAGTGTACCGGGAGTGTCGGTAGTGTACCGGGAGTGCCGGTAGTGTACCGGGAGACCTCCGGGAGGGGTACTTCGACCCCAAGAGGTCCAATGGGCTGTGAGAGAGTATTAACCAGCCCTTAGTGGGCTGGGAAAACAGCCACAAAGGCCCATGGCGCAGGAGAGAAAGTCCTAAAGCAAAAGGTGGAAAATCAGCCAATAGGAGGCAATCCTACTCCAACTAGGATTGGAGGTGAAGTAGGACTCCTTCCCACCTCCTATTTCGGCCGACCCAAAGGCCTTGGCTGCCTCTCCTCTCCTCTCCTCCTATATATACTAGTGGATTGGGTGGTGTTTGGACAGAATTTCCGCCCACGTGCTACCCATTCCACCGGTGCACAATTTCTCCTCTAGATCGGTTTTCCGCAGCGCTTAGGCGAAGCCCTGCCGGAATCACTCCACCACCATCACCGGAGCGCCGTCACGCTGCCGGTGAACTCTCTCTCCTCTCCACCTCCTCTTGCTGGATCAAGACAGTGGAGATCGTCATCAAGCTGCACGTGTGCTGAACGCGGAGGTGCCGTCCGTTCGGTGCTAGATCGGAAGGACCGTGATCGAGATCGCGAGACGGTTCGTGATGAGATCGCGGAACGGATCGTGATGAGTTCGTGGGACAGATCGTGATCAAGATCGTGAGACGGATCGTGATGAGATCGCGGGACGGATCGTGATGAGTTCACGGGACGGATCGTGATTGGATCGCGGGACGAATCGTGATGAGATCGCGGGACGCTCGGCGATTTGGATCGCGAAGATGTTCGACTACACCAACCGCGTTTCTTAACGCTTCTCGCTTAGCGATCTACAAGGGTATGTAGATCCACTCTCCCTCTCGTAGATGCTCATCACCATGGATAGGTTTGCGTGTGCGTAGGAAAATTTTTGTTTCCCATGTGACGTTCCCCAACACTATGCTACCTCGGATGCCGACCATCGTTGGAGCTCGGCTTCAAAAAGACACCTCGGACGCAGTCCAACTTTGGAGCTCGGACTAAGAGGATACCTTGAATGCCGAATAATGTTGGAGCTCGGTTGTGAAAATATGCCTTAGATGTAGTTAGGTGTTGGAGCTCGGACGCAAGAGGACGCCGCCGCATGGGAAACACTTCAAACCCCAGGTGTGGCGTAAAAAATAACAAGGCATTGATAAAGGCCGATAACTTAAAGGGGCTCCTCGAATGCCCGACATGTAAACTCTTCGGATTCAACTCGGCGATCCTCAAGATCGGACATGGGAAGATTTGTTAAACTAGTTTTCAAGACCGACAATCGAAGATGAAGAATTATTCGGAAGAATCGAGGAGCGTCCTCAACTTGAAGACCAGTTTAGGGGGCTAATGGCGGTGTCCTCGACTAGGGAGTACTCACCATGTCGTCTCTCGACCAGTGGGTCGGGCCGAGGACCCCCATGATGATTCACTAATGGGCAACTTCGGGCAGCCCATGACACATACAAGGGAGATTCCACAAGACTTGGCGCACAAGACAAAGACTCCTCTAAACCCTAGGCCTCTGTATTATTAAACCGGGGCCAGGCTAGTCAATAGATAATCTCATATTCATTACAACAATCTCATGTAGATACCTGTACTATGTAATATCCCCATATCAATACAATCAAAAGTAGGACGTAGGGTATTGTCTCCTTGAGAGAGCCCGAACCTGGGTAAAATTCTGTGTCCATGTTATCATCGCTCCAAGACGCCCAACTTAGGACCCTTACTACGTGATATGCCAGATTCAGAACCGACATCAGTGGCTCGAGCAAGAAATGCCTGGGCCCTACCGCCAGGGCCTCTAGCAGTAGGGTCGCAAACCTTACCACCGGGCCCTCTGGCGGTATGCCCATTTCCCTCTTTTTATTGAGTTTCCTAATTATTTGTGAGGACAACTGATATATAGTTGCTCTATAAGGACATAAAGTACTTAAATACAGCTATAACATAGTTCAACATGCCCATACGATAAAATAGTAAAAGTTTTCAACAACAGTCATAACATAGTTCGACAGACAATCTAGCACCAAATAGTATCAAAGTTTAACGAACAATATCAGATAGATTGATCGGTAGAACCCATTGCCTAAGGGAACATGGGCCCCTTTCCCTTGTTGTAACGTGCCATATCCTCCTTGTAAGCTTCGCGAGCCCTTGCAAGCTTCCATGCACTCTCCTCGTCAAGAGCCTCCTTCTCTTTGCGTGCCCTCTCCGCCTCGCGCTTCTTTCGCTCCTTCTTCTCCTTCTCACGACGATCCTCGTACTCGGCACGTTGCAAAGATTCTTCAAACAGCCGCTACCTCTGAAGACAGTCTTGATATTGGTCCTTCTGAACATCTTCTGGCACTTCATCATCTATCCATGTGAAATACTTGCAAAGAGGAGGGGTGACTACATACAAGACATGTTTGTTTGTTAGTAATACAATTGAAACGTTCATAATGAAAACACATTCATTGGAACATATTTAACATACCGGAGGAACGTCATAGGCGTTAGTCGGACGTCTACGATCATGTGCGTAGTTGGGACACACACAAAATCTCCTCCCTTCCGTCCATGACTTCTTCCAGTCAGTAGAAACCTTCACCTTGCAAACGTCTCCACACCAGCATGGTGGCGTTATCAAATCTTTGTCCTTCATCTTGTCCAAGGTTGCCTTCTTCCACTTGTTCGGCATGTCCTCTCGATCAGCGCATGTCGGCCTCGGGATGGAACCAGATGAAGCCATGCCTACATACATTTCAATAGTGTTAGTGACATAGATCAATATGTTATTAATGTGAACATAACTAATATGAAAAAAAGTGCATGATTTTAGAACATGACATAACAAATTTACCATCTATACTCTATCAACCATCCGGGTTGAGAAGCACATCAATTGGCCGCCCTCTATCAACCCTTCGTCTCTTAGTAACACTGGAAGCACGACCACTACCCCCGGCAAGTCTAACACCAAGAGGACCTCCGTGACCACCCCTAGTGGATCCTCTTGCACTACTACCTATAATAGTAGTCCGTCCTCTGCGACCACCCCTAGTGGCTCCTCTTACACTACTACCCGTAACAGTAGTCCATCCTTCGCGACCACTAGTACTGCCTGTACGGCCACCAGTCTGACTCGTGCTAGTGTTGCATGTCCTGTTATTATGTCTTGGGTTGTCACATTGACCACAATTGTTGGTGTCGGGAGGCTCCATGAAATGACCGCTGCCAAATTGTTTCATGTCGGTATATCCAGCTAGATCATCCATGTCACTCCTAAACCTCTTCTTTGTTCTTCTCCCTTTTGTAGATACCATGAGTGCAGGATCAGGCATGATATGTGGGCCATCGTACTCCGGCCACTGCGACTCGTCAAGGAAAGGATGGAACTGAGGTGCCCATCTCAACCTTGTGGGTTTCAATGTGAACTCATGCAACCGTACGGTAATCCCATATGAAACTGGTAAGTTCCTTGCCCTCGCAACCGTCATCACGTGTGAGCACGACCAGTGGTACCTGTGAGGCCTCTCACATTGACACCATCAGTCCTTGAGGTGCACCTCATAAGCAACGCCGCCATAGGTGACACCATCTCATGTTGTGCCACCTGGCTCATCGACTTGGTAGATCCCATATTTGTGGTTGAATCTGATGATTTGTTGATGGGAAGACTTGCCTGCTTGAAATTTTAGCCAATCATGAACCTTAACTGGATAGTCCATTTTGTCCCCTATCCAACCTGCCGTTCATATGGAATGCTTAAGGAAATACTCTTTCAACTTCAAGAAGGTGTATTTCAATATTGCAGTCACGGGCAAAGAACGAACACCCTTAAGCACATTATTGAAGCATTGCACCATGTTGCTTGTCATGTTGCCGTATCTCCAACCTCCGTCATCAAAAGTGCGTGCCCACTTCTGTTTTTCCTCATAATGCCTAGTCAGGGATGATCTTCCCTTTTGGTTCTTTTTCAATGACTTCAAAAGATTATCATAGTGGTTTGTGAATGCATCCAAGGATAATGTCGTGCACACATGTGTAAGGTCTTTGCAAAACTCTTTGCTCTTGCATGCCCGGTAAAAGTTTGCCACGAAATGCCTCATGCACCACCGATGGTGAAGCTTTGAGAGGCCGGGAATGAACACGGCTATCGCCTTGAGAATCCCATGATGCCGGTCCAATATGATGCATACCTCCCTATTGCCAATCACCTTGGTTCTGACATGCCTCATGAACCGCTTCCAGTTGTCATCATGCTGGGAAGGAACTAAAGCAAATGCAACCGGCAACACATTATCATTGGACGAGTGAGCCACTACCACCATTAGAGTGCCCTTGTACTTCCTAGTCAAGAATGTGCCATCGATAGAGAACACCAGACGACAATGCTTGAATGCCACGATGCATTGCCCAAAACTCCAAAACGCACGGCAAAACACTCCGTCAATTTCCTCCACCGCATGACACATGCTAGGGTTCCTATGTGGGATTGCTCCCAACATCCTTGGGAGAATATTGTATGCGGCCTCATAATCACCATGCAACATCCTGATTGCATTTGCCTTTGCCTTCCATACCTTCCCATAGTTGACTCGGTACCCGAATCGTTCGTCAACTATACTCATGAGAAACTTCACCTTCACAGTTCGATCATGGGCTATATGAGGCAACAATTTGTATCCTAAAAATTCAGACGTGAGTTGATGGTGTCCCTTGCTTCGGTCAGCTTTGTCCGGCGGTATGCATGTGTGAGTAGCCACACAACTCTTCAGCACCCATTGCCCGGTTTGTTGAATTTTTCTTCCATGAACCTTCCAACGGCAACCTTCTTTGTCACATTTGATGATGTACATCAGATTTGGTCGGAATGACAAACAACAAACAACCTATGGTTCCTAATAGCATAGTCACTCAACCATATCTTGAACACTTGCAAGAAACTGAACTTGATGCCTTTCTTCAAATGAGTATTCTCGTCCTATCCTTGGGTTTAGGGTCACCGATCTTCGGGCACGATGTTGTTGCAAGAAAACCTAATCTCATGCCACCATCAACAACAGCCTTGTCGGCAAGAGTGAGGTCACGAAACAATGGGGGGCCTCTTTCCTTCCCCGTAACCTTCTTGAAAATTTCATTCTCTTGTGCAGTGAATCCATCCTCATCCAATTCCTCCATCGGACCCTCGTCATCCGAGTTATACCCATACATACGGCGGCAGGGGAGGTTCGATCCATGTCTTGCTAATACATAAACACATCCAGGTCTCCAATGGGAGTATAATGAATCTCTTCGGCTTCCTCATAAACATCAACATGGTCGGCTTCAGCATCAACATGGCCTGCTTCAGCATCAACATGAACCTGTTCCTCATGAATTACCATGGCTCCATCATTAATCTCAGCTTCATTTGGTAGTTGACTAGAAGAATTGGGGACATACACCTCCACACATGCATCATGTATTGGGGGGAGGCATGTCGGTTCAAGTCAATTTGCAGCACATGAGGCTCAACCTTGGTGGCAAACTATTCAAGGGATTTGTCTTGCGATTCAAATACTCTATACTTGTAAACCTTCCAATGCAATTCCGAGGTGATAGGCATACTCTTCAATCGAGACTTCACCCCCACTCCAACATCATACCTTCTAATGAGTTTAACATCAACATTTGGATCAATCCAATCTAGCACCTTCCTAACTTTCACAACCACCTCCTCATAAGTTGGGCTTGAATAAAAAACAATGGGTTCTTCCACTTCATCGGCATTGCTTTTCATAAATGTCCCCTTATCCAAATAGTGTACATTAACGAGCCTATCCATCTAAATGCATTGAAAAATTTGTCAAGAGGATAGGACGGCAACCTAATATGAACCCTAACAATAATATCACAATTAAAATAATATGAACCCTAACTATATGGAAACAACAACAATAATATCACAATATCATTAATTAACCCTAAATACTAAATAATACAATGCCTAACCCTAACCTTAACCCTAAACCTAACAATAACTATAGATCGGTGTTACAAACATGATAATTAGTAATACTAAAACATAGAAACAACCCTATCATCCATCAAATCCATTGATTTTAAACACAAATGACATGAACTAGGGTTTGCATAAAAGTAAAGCATGCCACCAAATGAGATGATTCCAACCAGCCAAAAAGAAGAGAGTGAGTGAGGTACCTTGAGTGATGAATTTAGCCTCGATCCATCGAAGAAAACTCAAGCAATGGATATGGATTTGATGGAGGAAAGAATGGGGGAGAGAGAGGGGAGAGGAGCTCAGCTCGGGGAAGGAGGAGTTGGGGATGAATGGGTGGCTAGTGGGCCCAACAGCCCCCACTCTCAACGTTTTACTAGACTGGAGACCCTAACGCCAGGGCTTCTTGCGATAGGGTCTTATAGCCTACCATCAGAGATTATGGCGGTAGGTCACTCATAGACGTCAGCACAACAGACGAGGCCGTCAGCCTAACGGGAGCCTATCGCCGAGGCGTTTGGAGGTAGCCTCTATACTCCTACCGCCGCGGTGTCTGACGATAGCAAAAGAGTCAGATCCGGAAAAAAATTCAGACTGTATCAGATCCGGCTTTACAAAAAAGGGTTAAAACAGTGAATTTGGCGCCGCCAAAACATCGCTCTGCGGAACAAGTGGTCGGGTTGCTTTTGGGATCTGATCCTCAACCCTAGCATCAGCCGTGTGACTTCAGGAAGGATGTGTGTCGTCGTTTTCTCATGACAGATGCCATAGGGTGGCTTATCGTAAGTGGTTAGGGCCGGAGGATGCCGACGGGCTCCGGGTGCGAGATTGGGCACAAGCGGTGATGACACACGATGTACCCAGGTTCAGGGCCCTCCAAGGGAGGTAACACCCCTAGTCCTGCTTGGTTTAGTTGGATGGATGGGTATGTATACAAGGGTGCTCCTGGAGCTGTGTCTAGAGGAGGAAGAAGGAGCAGCCGGCTTGTCTTCCTCCGCCACTGGAGGGGTTTTGAGAGTTCTGTGGGTGCGCGAGAGTGATTGTCCGTCCCCGTTGCATGGGGGGCTCGGGGGGTTTTATAGGCCAACCCCTCGGCTCTACAATATATCTAAAGTATAGGAGTGGGGGACCCGGCTGGCAGTCTCTGTTGGAAATATTCCCTAGAGGCAATAATAAATTAGTTATTGTCATATTTCCTTGTTCATGATAATCGTTTATTATCCATGCTATAATTGTATTAATCGGAGACTTAGATGCATGTGTGGATACATAGACAAAACCATGTCCCTAGTATGCCTCTAATAGACTAGCTCGTTGATCAAAAGAAGGTTAAGGTTTCCTAGCCATGGACATGAGATGTCATTTGATAACGGGGTCACATCATTAGGAGAATGATGTGATGAATGGGTCCCGGGGGTCCACCAGTGGGGCCAACCCACCCCATGGGCCAAAGTGGCGACCCACCAGCCCCTAGTAGGCTGGTGGGGTCGGCCAAGGTGGTCTAGGCGCATGGAGAGAGGCCCAAACCGAATTGGGGTGGAGTCCTCCCCAAGTTCCACCTCTCGTGTGAGAGGTGGACTCTCAGGTGGAGGCGGACTCTTCCTCCACTTGGTTCGGCCGAGCCAGCAGGCCTTGGAGGCCAAGGCTGCGCCCTCCTCTCCCTCCCTCCTATATATACTGGTGGAATAGAGGGTTTTTGCATAGTTTTTACGGTCACGTGCTACCCGTTCCACCGGTGCTCCTCTAGATCGGTTTTCTGCAGTGCTTAGGCGAAGCCCTGCCGCAATTGCTACACCACCATCACCGGAGCGCCGTCATACTGCCGGTGAACTCTCTCTCCTCTCCACCTCCTCTTGCTGGATCAAGATGGTGGAGATCGTCATCAAGCTACACGTGTGCTGAACGCGGAGGTGCCATCCGTTCGGCGCTAGATCGGAAGGACTGTGATCGAGATCGCGAGAGAGTTCGTGATGAGATCGAGGAATAGATCGTGATGAGTTCGCGGGACAGATCGTGATCAAGATCGTGAGATGGATCGTGATGAGATCGCGGGACGGATCGTGATGAGATTGCGGGACGCTCGGCGATTTGGATCGCGAAGATGTTCGACTACACCAACCGCGTTTCTTAACGCTTCCCGCTTAGCGATCTACAAGGGTATGTAGATCCACTCTCCCTCTCTTAGATGCTCATCACCATGGATAGGTTTGCGTGTGCGCACGAATTTTTTTGTTTCCCATGCGACGTTCCCCAACAGTGGCATCATGAGCTAGGTTGATGGTTCGATGAGATCTCGAGTAGAACACAAAAGGTTTGTTGGCGTTGATGCTTAGATTGCTTCCTCCCTTGGTCGTGTTTTTGTTCAGCGGTATTGTGGGATGAAGCGGCCCGGACCAACCTTACTCGTACGCTTACGAGAGACCGGTTCCCTCAACTTCACTTGTTGCAAAAGATGGCTAGCGGGTGTCAGTTTCTCCTACTTTAGTTGGATCATATTCGACAAAGGCGGTCCTTGAGAAGGTTGAAAAGCAACTAGTGTATCACCGTTGTGGTTTTTGCGTAGGTGAGAATTGTTCTTGATAGATACCCGTAGCAGCCACATAAAACATGCAACAACAATTAGAGGACGTCTAACTTGTTTTTGCAGGGTATGTTGTGATATGATATGGCCAATTACATGATGTGATATATGTGATGTATGAGATGATCATGTGATGTATAGATTAGCACGACTTGCATGTCGATGAATATGGCAACCGACAGGAGCCATAGGGTTGTCTTTAATTATTGTATGACCTGCGTGTCAATCATTAAGCGCTATGTAATGCTTTACTTTATCGCTAAACAGTAGCAATAGTAGTAGAAGCATGCAGGGCGTGACAACCCCGATGGCGACACGTTGATGGAGATCATGGTGTCATGCCGGTGACGATGGAGATCATGCCGGTGCTTTCATGATGAGATCAAAAGCACAAGTTCATGGCCATATCATGTCACTTATGATTTGCATGTGATGTTAATCCTTTTGATGCACCTTGTTTTGCTTAGGACGACGGTAGCATTATAAGGTGATCCCTTACTTAATTTCAAGATAAAATGTGTTCTCCCTGAGTGTGCACCATTACGAAAGTTCGTCATGTTGAGACACCACGTGATGATCGGGTGTGATAGACTCTACGTTCACATACACCGGGTGCAAGCCAGTGTTGCACAAGTAGAACACTCGGGTTAAACTTGACGAGCCTAGCATGTACAGACATGGCCTCGGAACACGAGAGACCGAAAGGTCGAACATGAGTCATATAGTAGATATGATCAACATAATGATGTTCACCATTGCAGCCACCTCAACTCACGTGATGATCGGACTTGAGTTGGTGAATTTGGATCATGTATCACTCGAATGATAGGAGGGATGTCAATTTGAGTGGGAGTTCTTAATTAATATGATTAATTGAACTCATTATCATGAACATAGTCAAAGTGTCTTTGCAAATTATGTTGTAGATTACTAGCTCACGCTGTAGCTCCCTTGTAGTTTTATATGTTCCTAGAGAAATAGAATTGAAAGATGATGGTAGTAATATTGCGGACTGGGTCCGTGATCTGAGGATTGTCCTCATTGCTGCATAGAAGGCTTATGTCCTTAATGCACCGCTCGGTGCGCCAAGCCCTCTAGCATCGTCTGTAGATGTTGTGAACATCTGACAGGCACGTTCTGATGACTACTTGATAGTTTAGTGCGTCATGCGTTACGGCTTAGAATTGAGGCTCCAAAACATTTTGAACGTCACGGAACATATGAGATGTTTCTAAGAGCTGAAATGAGGATCTCAAGCTCGTGCCCGTGTTGCGAGATATGAGATCTCCAACAAGATTCTTTGCCTGCAAGATGAAAGAGAAGAGCTCAATCGTTGAGCATGTACTCAGATTGTCTGGCTGCTACAATCGCTTGAATCAAGTGGGAGTTGATCTTCCAGATAAGATAGTGATTGACATAGTTCTCCAAGTCACTGTTACTAAGCTACTAGAACTTAGTGATGAACTATAAATTTCCAGGGATAGAAATAATGTTTCCTGAGCTGTTCGCGATGTTTTGACACCGCGAAGGTAGAAATCAAGAAGGAGCGTCAAGTGTTGATGGTTAACCAAACCACTAGTTTCGAGAAGGGCAAGAGCAAGGAGGGAAACTTCATGGATAGCAAGTCAGTTGCTGCTCCAGTGAAGCAACCCAAAGTTGAACTCAAACCCGAGACTAAGTGCTTCTGTTATGAGGTGAACGGTCGCTGAAGCGGAACAACCCTAGATACTTGGTAGATAAGAAGGCTGGCAACATTGAGAGAAGTATATTTGATATACGAGTTATTGATGTGTACCTTGCTAGTACTCCTAGTAGCACATGGGTATTGGATACCGGTTTGGTTGCTAAATGTTAGTAACTCGAAATAAAAGCTATAGAATAAACGGAGAACTAGCTAAGGGTGAGGTGACGATATGTGTTGGAAGTGTTTCCAAGGTTGATGTGATCAACATCGCATGCTCTCTCTACCTTCAGGATTAGTGACGAACCTGAATAAATGTTATTTGGTGTTTTGCGTTGAGCATGGACATGATTAGATCATGTTTGTTGCAATACGGTTATTCATTTGAATTAGAGAATAATGGTTATTCTGTTTGCATGAATAATACCTTCAATGGTCATGCACCCAGTGAGAATGGTTTGTTGAAATCTTGATTGTAGTAATACACATGTTCATAACATTGATGTCAAAAGATACAAAGTTAATAATGATAGTACCACATATTTGTGGCACTGCCGCAGAATGTCATATTGGTATAAAGCGCATGAAGAAACTCCATGCTGATGGATCTTTAGACTCATTCGATTTCGAATCGGTTGAGACATGCGAACCATGCCTCTTGGGCAAGATGACTAAAGGACCCCGTTGGATGGAGCGGGCAAGTGATTCATTGGAAATGATACATGTTGATGTATGCAATCCAGTGAGTCTTGTAGCGTGCAGTGGATATCGTTATTTTCTTACCTTCACTGATGATTTGAGTAAATATAGTGTATATTTACTTAATGAAACACAAGTCTAAATCGTTTGAAAGGTTCAAGCAAATTCAGAGTGAAGTTTAAGATCATTGTGACAAGAAGATAAAAATAACTGCAATATGATTGTGGAGGTGAATATCTGAGTTACGAGTTTGGCATACAACTTAAGACAATGTGAAATTTGTTTCACAACTAACGCCACCTGGAACACCATAGTGTGATGGTGTGTCCAAACGTCATAGTCGTGCTCTATTGGATATAGTGCGTGCTATGATGTCTCTTATCGTTTTCTACTATGATTTTGGGGTTATGCATTAGAGACAACTACATTCACTTTAAATAGGGCACCATCTAAATCCGTTGAGATGACACCGTGTGAATTATGGTTTGATAGAAACCTAAGCTGTCATTTCTTAATGTTTGGGGCTGCGACGCTTGTGTGGAAAATGTTTTCACCTAATGAGGTCGAACCCATGGAGGACAAATGCATCTTCATAGAATACCTAAGAATAGTTGGGTGAACCTTCTATCTCAGATCCGAGTGCAAAGTGTTTGTTGCTAAAACTGGGTCCTTTCTCGAGAAAAAGTTTCTCTCGAAAGAATTGAGTGGGAGGAATATAGAACTTGATGAGGTTGTTAAACCTTTGTTCAACTAGAGAGTAGCGCAGCGCAGAAAGATGTTTCTGTGAAGCCTACGTTAGTTGAAGAGGAAGTTAATGATGAGGATCATGAAGCTTCAGGATCAAGTTACTATCGAACTTCGTAGGTCGACAAGGATGTGTACTGCTCCTGAGCGATACGGCAACCCTGTCTTGGAGGTCATGTTGTTGGACAACAATGAACCTACAAGCTATGGAGAAGCGATGATGGGCCCAGATTCCGACAAATGATTGGAGGCCATGAAATCCGAGATAGGATCCATGTATGAGAACCAAGTATAGATTTTGGTAGACTTGCTCGTTGGACAACAGGTCGTTGAATACAAATGGATCTTTAAAATGAAGACAGACACTGATGGTAAATGTCACCATTTGTAAAGCTCGACTTGTTGCAAAGATGTTTGTGACAAGTTCAAAGGAGTTGACTACGATGAGACTCTCTCACTCGTAGCGGTGCTAAAGTCTGTTGGAATTATGTTAGCAGTTGCTGCATTTTTCAATTATGAAATCTGGCAGATGGATGTCAAAACATCGTTTCCTTAACGGTTTACTTGAGGAACGGTTGTATGTGATAGAACCAGAAGGTTTTGTCAGTCCTAAGGATGCTAAAAGTTGAGCAAGCTTCAGTGATCCTTCTATGGACTGAAGCAAGCATCTTGGAGTTGGAATATATGCTTTGATGAGTTGATCAAAGTTTTTGAGTTTATACGAAGTTTACGAGAAACTTGTATTTACAACAAAGTGAGTGGGAGCACTATAGAATTTCTGATAAGTATATGTAGATGACATATTGTTGATCGGAAATAATGTAGAATTTATGGAAATCATAAGAGGTTATTTGGAAAGTGATTTTCAAAGTAAAACCTGGATAAAACTACCTATTGAGCATCAAGGTCTATAGAGATAGATCAAAGATGACTTGATGAGACTTTCAATGAGTACATACCTTGACAAAGATTTTGAAAGAGTTCAAAATGGATCAGTCAGAGAAAGAGTTCTCACCTGATATGTAGGGTATGAAGTTGAGTGAGACTCAAAGCTCGACCACGGCAGAAGGAAGAGAAAGGACGAACGTCGTCCCCTATGCTCTAGCCATAGGCTCTATATAGTATGCCATGTTGTGTACCGTACTTGTGTGTGCCTTGCCATGAGTCCACCAAGGGGTACAAGAGTGATCCAGGAGTGGATCACTGGACAGCGGTCAACATTATCCTTGGTGACTAAAAGACTAAAGGAATTGTTTCTCGATTATGGGGGTGATAAAGGGTTCGTCGTAAGGAGTTACGTCGATGCAAGCTTTAACACTAATCTGGATGACTCGTAGTAGCAATCTGGATACGTATAGTGGAGCAGCCATTTGGAATTAGTACCAAGTGGAGTGTGGTAGCAGTGTTTACGGTTTGACTTAGAGATTTGCAAAGTACACACGGATCTGAATATCACAGACCCGTTGACTATAAGACCTCTCTCACATGCAAAGCATGATCAAGCCCTAGAACTCGTTGGGTGTTAGATTCATAACAATGCGAATCACATGGTGATGTGAACTAGATTATTGACTCTAGTGCAAGTGGAAGACTGTTGGAAATATGGCCTAGAGGCAATAATAAATTAGTTATTGTCATATTTCCTTGTTCATGATAATCGTATATTATCCATGCTATAATTGTATTTATCGGAGACTTAGATGCATGTGTGGATACATAGACAAAACCATGTCCCTAGTATGCCTCTCATAGACTAGCTCGTTGATCAAAAGATGGTTAAGGTTTCCTAGCCATGGACATGAGATGTCATTTGATAACGGGGTCACATCATTAGGAGAATTATGTGATGGACAAGACCCAAACTACAAACGTAGCATATGATCGTGTCAGTTTATTGCTGTTGTTTTCCGCATGTCAAGTATATGTTCCTATGACCATGAGATCATGCAACTCACACATATCGGAGGAGTGCCTTGTGTGTATCAAACGTCGCAACGTAACTGGGTGACTATAAAGGTGCTCTACAGGTATCTCCGATGGTGTCTGTTGAGTTGGCATGGATCGAGACTGGGATTCGTTACTTCGTGTGACGGAGAGGTATCTCAGGGTCCACTCGGTAATGCAACATCACAATGAGCCTTGCAAGCAATGTGACTAATTGTTAGTTGAGGGATCTTGTATTACGGAACAAGTAAAGAGACTTGCCAGTAACGAGGTTGAACTAGGTATGGAGATACCGACGATCGAATCTCGGGCAAGTAACATACCGAAGAACAAAGGGAACGTTATACGGGATTAACAGAATCCTTGACATAAAGGTTCGACCGATAAAGATCTTCGTAGAATATGTAGGAACCAATGTGGACGTCTAGGTCCCGCCATTGGTTATTGACCGTAGAGGTGTCTCGGTCATGTCTACATATTTCTCGAACCCACAGGGTCTGCACACCTAAGGTTCGGTGATGTTTCGGTAGTATAGAGTTATGTATGGTGGTGATCGGAGGTTGTTCGGAGTCCCGGATGAGATCCCGGACGTCACGAGGAGCTCCGGAATGGTCCGGAGGTAAAGATTGATATATAGGAAGGTGGTGTTTGGACTCCGGAAAGATTTCGGGCACTTTCGGTAGTGTACCGGGAGTGACGAATGGGTCCCAGGGGTCCACCAGTGGGGCCAACCCACCCCATGGGCCAAAGTGGCGACCCACCAGCCCCTAGTGGGCTGGTGGGGTCGGCCAAGGTGGTCTAGGCGCAGGGAGAGAGGCCCAAACCAAATTGGGGTGGAGTCCTCCCCAAGTTCCACCTCTCGTGTGAGAGGTGGACTCTCAGGTGGAGGAGGACTCTTCCTCCACTTGGTTCGGCCGAGCCAGCAGGCCTTGGAGGCCAAGGATGCGCCCTCCTCTCCCTCCCTCCTATATATACTGGTGGAATAGAGGGTTTTTGCATAGTTTTTACGGCCACGTGCTACCCGTTCCACCGGTGCTCCTCTATATCGGTTTTCTGCAGTGCTTAGGCGAAGCCCTGCCGGAATTGCTACACCACCATCATCGGAGCGCCGTCACGCTGCCGATGAACTCTCTCTCCTCTCCACCTCCTCTTGCTGGATCAAGATGGTGGAGATCGTCATCAAGTTGCACGTGTGCTGAACTCGGAGGTGTCGTCCGTTCGGTGCTAGATCGGAAGGACCGTGACCGAGATCGCGAGACAGTTCGTGATGAGATCGCGGAACAGATCGTTATGAGTTCGCGGGACAGATCGTGATCAAGATCGTGATACGGATCGTGATGAGATCGCAGGACGGATCATGATGAGATCGCGGGACGCTCGGCGATTTGGATCGCGAAGATGTTCGACTACACCAACCGCGTTTCTTAACGCTTCCCGCTTAACGATCTACAAGGGTATGTAGATCCACTCTCCCTCTCGTAGATGCTCATCACCATGGATAGGTTTGCGTCTGCGTAGGAAATTTTTTGTTTCCCATGCGACGTTCCCCAACAGTCTCTCCGGCTGGCTAGGGGGTCCCACCCTGTGCGCCATCTCATCGTCTATGGGACCCACCGGCTGAGCGGTCCTATCCCCTGCTGGGGCCCGCCAGCCGGCTCTGCGATTGGCTCTCACTCACCGTCGTGGTACGGGTCGCCCGGGAGGCGTCGTCTAGCGCCAGCCGGCCGAGGTCTCCGGTACGGCCGGCGGTACTGTAGCCACGCCGAGGCAGGTAATCGAGTGGGTGAGGGCGTGCCGACACTTTTCCCTCGCCCGGTCGCGCTCACCGAGGTCCACGGCAACTGTAGCCACAGGGCCGCCCGTCGTGCCGGTCGTGTCGTGTCATCGTACTCGCGTGCAGAGGGATGGGACGTCGTATGTCCGTCCCAAGGTCAATGGAGGAGGCGGCCCAGAAGCAGCCGACCGCGCCCAGCTAGCCGTGGGTCGAGCCGGCTCGTTGTCCAGCCGTCTGGAGCGCCAGCCGGACGTCCTCCAGCCGGCCACAATCGGCCGATACGCGTTGTTCTTCTTGAAGCGGGAGGGGAATGACCCCGTTGCTTTGGCATACCCGGGGGTAATAACCCCGTCAGTAGACCCCGAAGCCGGCGGGGGCCGCGTCCGGTGGACGGAGGGGAGCCGGCAGCTTCCCCATAGCGGTACTCGCCTCCGGCGTGAAGCCAAAAGGGCAGCCGGATCGGCCGTTGGATCCAACGCCTTGGGTACCGGTGCGTCGCCCCGGGACCTGAGTCGGCTCGCCGCACACCACACGGCAAGTAATGATGCGACAGTCCCTGCGCACGCAGGGAGACGGGACGTCGGTCTGGGCCTAGCTCGCTAGGTCCCGAGCTCAGCCTAGTAGGCCTCGGGGCGCAGGTTGGGATCCTCTGCGCCCCGAAACGGCCGTTACTACGTGGGTCCATCCACGCGCGCAGAGTTTCCGGGGAGTGGGCGCAGTTAATCCCATGCCCCCCGGTCGTAGCCTCCCCTATAAAAAGGGGAGGGAGGGCAGCGGGCGGAGACACCCACGTCCCGCTTGCTCTCTTGTTGTTCATCTTCTTGCTTTTCTTCGTTCTCCTCGCCCCCTCGCGTGTCACCGTGCCCGAGCCCGTACTCGTGCCAGCGCGTTGGCCCGCTGCCAAGACGGCTGACGGACGCGGAGGGAGCTGGGTCGGCTCCGTCATCGGAGAGGCCAATATTGCGAAGCTCCGCTACGCTCGCAAGCTGCCGTCGGCAGAGCGGGTGGTGGCGCGCGCGCCAGGCGACGAGGTGGCACCGGCGCCGCAGCCAGGGGAACATGTCGTGTTCCTCCAGCACTTCTCCCGAGGCTTCGGGCTCCTGGTAAGTCTCTTCTTCCGCCTTTTTCTTGATACCTTCGACCTCCAGCCACATCATCTCGGCCCCAACGCGATCTTGTATCTCTCTGCCTTCGTGACGCTGTGCGAGGGGTACCTCGGCGTTCTCCCCTTCATTGATTTCTTCAACGCGTTCTTCTATCTCAAGCCGTTGAAAGTCAGTGCCTGTGGGGGCACGGTGGTGTGCTGCCGCGGCGTCGCGCGCTTCCCCCCCTCTTTCTCTCATTGACTCCGTCAAGGGGTGGCACCGAACATTCTTCTATGTGAAGAACGCCAACCCAAACACGGACTACATCCGGCTGCCGCCGTTCGTCGACATGGAGTCCAGCCAGATGAACTGTGGGGTTTGCCCCGCACGGCGTGGCCCTGGAGGAGCTCGGACGGCTCGCACTACTGAAGAGCTCCGAGGGGCTGGTCACCGCCGATCTGGTGGCGGCGTTCATCTCGTGACGGGTGTTGCCCCTCCAGCTGCAGCCACACCGGATCTGCGACATGTCCAGCTAGCGCGATCCTTGCCGGCTGTCCACCGTCGACCTAACGCCGGCTCAGGTGGCGAAGCGGGTGAATGCCCTTACGACGTTCAATCTGAAGCCCGCGTCATGGTCCTTCGGAATGGAGCCGTACGACCGCATCAACTGCCCCCCTGGTAAGTCTTTCGTTGAGGCGGTCCTTCCTTTATTTGATGCTTCCCAGCCGGTAGCCGGCTGAGAACTTACTTTGTCGTGCTGACCGTAGCTGCTGGTGCGGCAGAACACGCCGGACAGCCCGCACCCTCAGATCTTCGAGGCGGAGCGTGAAAACCCCGACTCCGAAGACTGTTGGAAATATGCCCTAAAGGCAATAATAAATTGGTTATTATCATATTTCCTTGTTCATGATAATTGTTTATTATCCATGCTATAATTGTGTTGATTGGAAACTCAAATACATGTGTGGATACATAGACAACACCATGTCCCTAGTATGCCTCTAATAGACTAGCTCGTTGATCAAAGATGGCTATGGTTTCCTAGTCATGGACATGCGATGTCATTTGATAACGGGATCACATCATTAGGAGAATCATGTGATGGACAAGACCCAAACTACAAACGTAGCATATGATCGTGTCAGTTTATTGCTACTGTTTTCTGCATGTCAAGTATTTGTTCCTATGACCATGAGATCATGCAATTCACTGAC
This sequence comes from Hordeum marinum, assembly GCA_022496015.1. Lineage (NCBI taxonomy): Eukaryota > Viridiplantae > Streptophyta > Magnoliopsida > Poales > Poaceae > Hordeum > Hordeum marinum. Next base: position 410,055,115 of record CM039673.1, read on the forward strand.
ACCGGAGGAGTACCTTGTGTGTATCAAATGTCGCAACGTAACTGGGTGACTATAAAGGTGCTCTACAGGTATCTCCGAGGGTGTCTGTTGGGTTGGCATGGATCAAGACTGGGATTTGTTACTCCGTGTGCCGGAGAGGTATCTCAGGGCCCACTCGGTAATACAACATCACAATAAGCCTAGCAAGCAATGTGACTAAGTGTTAGTCACGGGGTCTTGTATTATGGAATGAGTAAAGAGACTTGCCGGTAATGAGGTTGAACTAGGTATGGAGATACTAACGATCAAATCTCGGGCAAGTAACATACCGAAGAACAAAGGGAACATCATACGGGATTAACTAAATCCTAGACATAGAGGTTCGACCGATAAAGATCTTCGTAGAATATGTAGGAACCAATATGGGCATCCAGGTCCCGCTATTGGTTATTGACCGTAGAGGTGTCTTGGTCATGTCTACATAGTTCTCGAACCCGCAGGGTCTGCACACGTAAGGTTCGGTGACGTTTCGATAGCATAGAGTTATGTATGGTGGTGACCGAAGGTTTTTTGGAGTCCTAGATGAGATCCCAAACGTCACGAGGAGCTCCGGAATGGTCCAGAGGTAAAGATTGATATATAGTAAGTCCTGTTTTGGTCGCCGGAAAAGTTTCGGGCTCATCGGTAATGTACCGGGAGTGCCGGTAGTGTACCGGGGGACCACCGGGAGGGGTATTTCGACCCAAGAGGCTACATAGGCTGTGGGAGGGTGAATACCAGCCCTTAGTGGGCTGGTGGAAGTCCCACATGAGGCCCATGCGTCTGGGAAGAAAAGTCCAAAGAGAAAAAGGTGGAAAAAGGCAAAAAGACTATAATAAGGAGGAGTCCTAGTCCTACTAGGATTGGAGGAGGATTCCTCCTCTCCTCCCACTTCGGCTGAAGCCTAGAGGGCTTGGCCCTTGCGCCAAGCCTTCTCCTCTCTTCCTCTTATATATACTAGAGGTTTTAGGGTTTTTGCACTAGATTTTCAGCCACGTGCTACCCTCTCCTCCAGTGCATAGTTTCTCCTCTAGATCGGTTTTCTGCAGTGCTTAGGCGAAGCCCTGCCGGAATAGCTCCACCACCATCGCCATAGCACCGTCGCGCTGCCGGAGAACTCATCTAACTCTCCGCACCCTCTTGCTGGATCAAGAAGGCGTAGATCGTCATCGAGCTGTACGTGTGTTGAACGTGGAGGTGCCGTCCGTTCGGCGCTAGATCAGAAGGACCATGATCAAGATCGCGAGACGGATCATGATGAGTTCGTGGGATGGATCGTGATTGGATCGCGGAATGGATCGTGATGAGATCGCGAAGACGTCGACTACACCAACCGCGTTTCTTACGCTTCCTGCTTGGCGATCTACAAGGGTATGTAGATCCACTCTCCCTCTCATAGATGCTCATCACCATGGATAGATCTTGCATGTGCGTAGGAATTTTTTTGTTTCCTGTGCAACATTCACCAACAAATACTATGATACAGGAGGCCGTCCGTAGGAAGAGGTGGACTCCTCGGGAGGAGCCGACGAGCCGGCGGACGCGCGAGCCGCCGCCCCCAGCGGAGCCGGAGGATTCGGCACGGTCGGGGAGCCCAGCGGGGAAGGTGAGTTCCTTCTTGCCCCTTCGACCAGGGACTGGACGGATGATGACGATGATGATGCCATAATGATTCTGAACGAGCCTCCTCCCTCAACGCGCCAGGGTCGGAGGAGCGAGGAGCGGCCGGCTCAAGACTCGGCGACCAAAGCAGCCGGCCGAACGAAGAAGCCGGCCCAGGAGGGGCCGGTGGCCCCGTCGCCAGCCCCCAAGCGGGTGAAGATGGCCGCGCAGAAGTCGCCGCCACATAGAAAGTGGGCCTTGCCCCTTGTCATCGGGTAAGTCTTTCTTCCGTTTGTTTGTTCTTTTTTCCGGGTCGGGAACCGGTAGGTAACCGGTCCTTGGGCATTGCAGGGACCCCATCGAGCTCCACGAGGGGGAGCTGGCAGGGGATGCGATGGACGCTGCCAACCGGCTGGCCTACGAGCACGCGGCCACCCAGCAGGAGGAGAAGAGGAGGCTCACGGAGCTGCGAGCCTCTAAGTCCGGCACGCGAGGAGGAGACTCGCACTCCGGAACCTCGAGCAGCTAGAGGCGGAGGGGGTTAGTGGATCCCCCGCGGGCGTCTGACTCAGCGGCGGAGTCGACCCGGATGTCGCGGCCTCCGTCGAGCGAGCCACGAGGGGCGGCCATGGAACCGCTGGTGCCTCTGTCGGTGGAGGGGGCGGCCCAAGCGAGGGTGACGACAATGGAGCCGGCTCCCGAGGCGGCCCATACCGAGGTGCCGGTCGTGACCCCACCGGCGACCGAGCCGGCTCGGGCTGACGTGCCGGAGGCCCCGACGGCCCCGGAGGCGGCGGCGGAGGTGGCGCCGGAGGTGGCGGCCACGGAGAGGGAGGCGCCCTCTGTTGCGATCGTCGCGCTAGAGCGGCAGGAGGCGGAGGCGGCGACGGCGTCAGGCGGAGGGCCAGTAGGAGGCGACTCCCGGACCCTTGCCGTCATCAACCCGCCCCCGACGGCCAGCGCAGCAGCGAGCCCAAGTGGCAATGGCGGTCGAGGCCGGAGGACCCTATGAACAATGCAGAAGGTGCTCCAAGATTGGGAAGCGCTAGCGGGTGTGCCGGCCCTGCCGGCTCACCAGGCAGGCGAACCGGTCCCCTCCTTCGGGGATTTGGGGAGCGTCCTGGACGAGTGCCGGCAGGAGCTGGCCCGGTTCACGGAGGCAGCAGACGCCGCCCTGCAATGTGCCGAGGTAAGTATGGTCCTTTTTCATTGTCTTAGGATTCTCAGTGGGGGCACGCAAGCGCACCCACTGGGTGTAGCCCTCGAGATGCGGGTCGGCTGACCGGCTGATGGGCAGTCAGGCTGGATCTCTTTGGAGCATGCCCTGATCTTTGCCTCCTCGTGACAGGAGGGAACCTCCGTGCGGCAGAAGCTATTCGAGGAGGCGGTCGCCATCCACGACCATGGCGAACACGGCTTCCACCGCTTGGAGGAGGAGCTGACGCGCGTGTGAGGTCAGTTGAACTTCGTGGGAGGGGAGTGCAGCCCCCGGCAGCTGGCTGACGCTTGCAACTTTGCCTCGCAGGTGACCTCACCGCCCTTCAGGACGAGAAGACCGGGCTCGTCTCCGAGCGGGACCAGCTGGCGCAAGACATCCAGTCGGCCGCGTAGGAGAAGGACCGACTGACTGCGCTGCCAGCGGATGAGGAGGCGGCCCGGGACTAGCTCAAGGCCGAGGCGGCGAAGGAGGTGGCGGCCCGGGAGACGGTCGTCAAGGAGGTGGCTGATGCCGCCCGGAGGACCACCGCCCTCCAAGACAAAGTGACCCGCCTCGAGAGGACGCTTGAGGAGGTCCGGGGCTCCCTTGCCGCGTCGGAGGCGGCTGTGGAGACGGAGCGGACGCCAGCGCTCAACTTCACCCTTGGGGTGGACGACACTATTGAGGGTAAGTGCCTTTCTTTCTCTTCTCCAGCCGGTCGCTTTTTCCTTTGCTGGTTCTTGAGTTTTGATTTGCCTTTCTTTATTCTTCTTCTTCTTCTTCTTCTTATTCTTCTTCTTCTTCTTCTTCTTATTCTTTCCCTTAGGGCGCTTCCTAGAGACTGAGCATCGCGCTATGCGTGCCATCGAGGAGCATCGGGAGTACCTTCGGGAGCAGGGTCGCTCCATTGAGCAGGAGGCCCCGTGGGACGTGGACGAGATTGGGGTCGCCATCGAGTACCGGCTGACCCATCTCGAACAAAGCATGGACTGGCTGAAGACGGTCGGAAAGGAGGTCATCGCCGCTTTGTGGCCAGGCCGCAGGGGAGCTCCGGCAAACCACGTAGCCTTGTGGCTGGAGCAGGCCGTGGCTCGGTTCGAGGCCTGGAAGGCGGCGGCGGCCCGGGCCGGTCTGCAGATGGCGCTCCGGTTTGTCACCTCATGGTATCGAGGTGTCGATCTGGACCGGCTGGCCACCATGCGCAACGAGCCGGCCGCAGAACGGGAGGCCCGCGAGCCGGCCCTTGTCCTCCGGGCCAACGAGCTCGGGTCGTACGTCGACACGGACGAGTTCCTGTCGGCGCTTGGCGAGGACGGCGAGCCGCTGCCCGAAGACTCCTTCGGCATTTCTCAAGGCCTAGCGGACGAGGAGGTTGCCGACGAGAGCACCGACTCGAGCGGCGAGATGGCCGGGACCGCGGAGGCCTCTTCGAAGGCCGCGACCACCTCCGAGGCAAGAGTGGAGCCACCCAACGATGCGCCGGCTGGGGGCACGCCGGCTGGCGACGCACCAGTGGCCTGATCCCCTGGGCGTTTTTGTCTATCTTTTTTCTTTCCTGCAAGTTATGCTCAAGTCCACCCACTGGGGGTGTTTATGTAATGAACCATGCTGGCCGTGGGCCGCTTTTGTCTTAACATTTGTGCTATGACTGTCAAGTGTGTTTGCCTTGTTGCTCATGCCGACTCGTCCTTATCCTTTTTTGCCCGCTTGACTCTTTTTGGTTCTTCTCCTTTTCCCCTTTGGTTTCGGCCCCGCCAGCCCGACAGCCAGGAGCCAGTCTATAGCTGGGGTGGGGCGTCCGCCTCAAGGAAGCCGGTTCAGAACTTAGGAATCACAAGGGCCTTTCAGGATAAGTAGAGTGGTAGAGGCACGACAGTGGTCCGGCTGGGCCTAACCGGGATCCCCTTTCGTTTGACTCATCATGTGAGAAAAACCTTGCCGCCCCGAGGCCCCATCAGCCGGACAGCCGGGGGTCAGTTCTGTAGCTGGTAGGGGTGGGGAGGTTTGGCCGGCTCACACTACTTAGCCAATTTCTGGGAGAAACGACCTAAGACCAGCCGGCGAGCCCCCGAGCCCGGGAGCCGGGTCGGAGAGCCGGTGAGCGAGGAAAACTTTGAAGGAAATGAAACAGGGCGCGCCCCAGGAGCCGGCATGGGGCACCCATTGCATTCATAAGCCCAAAAGGGTGGGGATACATACATACATTGGTTTCGTTTCAGCAGTAAAACGGGCGCAGGAGCGCCGCGTTCCACGGGCGCTCCGTCTCCTCACCGGAGGCATCTCTTTTGCGCTTATGCGGCTTCTGGGCGTCTATTAGGTAGTATGTGTTGTTGCGCAGCGCCTTGTTGATGATGAATGGGCCTTCCCATGGGGAGGACAGCTTGTGTTGTCTGGCTGTCCGCTGGATCCGCCTGAGGACCAGGTCTCCTTCGCGGAAGGAGAGCGGCCGGATCCGCTTGCTGTGGTAGTATCGGAGCTTCTGTTGGTAGATTGTCGTTCGGCTCAAGGCCGGCTCGCGAGCCTCCTCGAGTAGGTCGACGCCGTCTTCTCTTGCCTCCCTTGCGTCCTTCTCCGTGTATAGGGCGATCCGAGGCGAATCGAACTCGATGTCGGTGGGGGTGATCGCCTCGGACCCGTACACAAGGAAGAAGGGAGTGTAGCCGGTTGAACGGTTCGGGGTGGTCCTAAGGCTCCAAAGGACAATCGGCAGCTCGTCGATCCAGCAACCGGCCGACCTTACCAGCGGCAGCACGAGCCGGGGCTTGATGCCATACAGGATGAGGACGTTCGCCCTCTTGACAAGGCCGTCTGACTGTGGATGAGCGACGGAGGCCAGGTCAAGCCGGATTCCTTGCTTGGAGCAAAAACGCATGAATGCACCCTTGGCGAAGTTCGTGCCGTTGTCGATGATGTTGCTGTGGGGAACGTCATAGCGTACCGTGATGTCGTCGATGAATCGGACGGCCATGGGGCCGTCCAGCTTCTTGATTGGCCGCGCCTCGGTCCACTTGGTGAATTTGTCGACAACCACCAGCAAGTGTGTCATGCCACCTTGAGCAGTCTTGAATGGGGCCCACCATGTCCAGCCCCCAAACGGCGAAGGGCCACAAGAGGGGGATGGTTTGGAGGGCTGTTGCCGGCAGGTGTCTCTACGTGCTGAAGCATTGGCAGCCCTCGCACTCGTCGACCAACTTCTTGGCCGCCTCGAGAGCAGTCAGCCAGAAGAAGCCGTGGCGAAAAGCCTTGGCCACCAGGGTCCTAGAGGTGGCGTAGTGCCCGCACTCACCCTGGTGGATGTCGAGGAGGATCTCCAGACCCTTTTCCGGCTCGACGCATCGCTGGAAGACGCCGGTGGTGTTGCAGTGGACGAGCTCGTTGTAGATGATGTCGTACGCCGTGGCCTGGCGTTGGATTTGCCTCGCCAAAGCCTCGTCCGGGGGCAGCTTGTTGGAAATATGCCCTCGAGGCAATAATAAAATGGTTATTATTGTATTTCCTTGCTCATGATAATTGTCTATTGTTCATGCTATAATTGTGTTAATCGGAAACCGTAATACATGTGTGAATACATAGACCACAACATGTCCCTAGTGAGCCTCTATTTGGCTAGCTCGTTGATCAATAGATGGTCACAGTTTCTTGACTATGGACATTGGATGTCATTGATAATGGGATCACATTATTAGGAGAATGATGTGATGGACAAGACTCAATCCTAAGCATAGCACAAGATCGTGTAGTTCGTCTGCTAAAGCTTTTTCCAATGTCAAGTATCATTTCCTTAGACCATGAGATTGTGCAACTCCCGGATACCGTAGGAATGCTTTGGGTGTGCCAAACTTCACAACGTAACTAGGTGGCTATAAAGTTGCACTACGGGTATCTCCGAAAGTGTCTGTTGGGTTGGCACGAATCGAGACTGGGATTTGTCACTACGTGTGACGGAGAGGTATCTCTGGGCCCAGTCGGTAAGACATCATCATAATGAGCACAATGTGACTAAGGAGTTAGCCATAGGATTATGTGTTACGGAACGAGTAAAGAGACTTTCTGGTAACGAGATTGAACAAGGTATAGGGATAACGACGATCGAATCTCGGGCAAGTATCATACCGATAGACAAAGAGAATTGCATACGGGATTAATTGAATCCCTCACGTCGTGGTTCATTGGATGAGATTATCGTGGAGCATGTGGGAGCCAACATGGGTATCCAGATCCCACTGTTGGTTATTGACCGGAGAGGTGTCTCGGTCATGTCTACGTGTCTCCCGAACCCGCAGGGTCTACACACTTAAGGTTCGATGATGCTAGGGTTATAGGGAAATAGTGTACATGGTTACCGAAGGTTTTTCGGAGTCCCGGATGAGATCACGTATGTCATGAGGAGTTCCGGAATGGTTCGGAGATAAAGATTGATATATAGGAAGTGAGTTTTTGGCCACCGGAAGTGTTTCGGGAATTATCGGTAACGTACCGGGACCACCGGAAGGGTTCCGGAGGTCCACCAAGTGGGGCGACCAGCCCTAGAGGGCTGCATGGGCCGAGAGTGGAAGGGACCAGCCCCAGAGTGGGCTAGTGCGCCCTCCACCCTGGCCCAAGGCGCAGGAAAGGTAGGAGGGAGGGGAAACCCTAGACCCAGATGGGCCTAAGGCCCACTAGGGCTGCGCCCTCCCCCTCTCCCCTCTCTGGTCACCGGCTAGAACCATCTGGGGCTGCCACACCACCCTAGGGTGGGAACCCTAGGGGTGGGCACCCTCCTCCCTCTCCCCTTATATATAGTGGTGGGTTTTAGGGCTACCTGACACACGAGTTGCTCTCCTCTCGGCGCAGCCCTACTCCTCCCTCTCCTCGTTCTCCGTAGCGCTTGGCGAAGCCCTGCCGAATACCACGCTGCTCCACCGTCACCATGCCATCATGCTGCCGGAGCTCTTCCCCAACGTCTCCGTCCTCCTTGCTGGATCAAGCCGTAGGAGACGTCATCGGGCCGTACGTGTGTTGAACGCGGAGGCGACGTTGTTCGACGCTGAGATCGGAGTCCACCATGATCTGAATCGCTACGAGTACGACTCCACCAACAGTGTTCTTGTAAACGCTTCTGTTTAGCGATCTTCAAAGGTATGAAGATGCAATCTCTCCCAACTCGTTGCTGGTTTCTCCATAGATAGATCTTGGTGAACGCGTAGAAATTTTTGATTTACTACTACGTCTCCCAACAGTGGCATCATGAGCTAGGTCTATGCGTAGAATCTATGCACGAGTAGAACACAAAGTTGTTGTGGGCATAGATCTTGTTAATTTGCTTAGCACTACTAGTCTTATCTTGATTCGGCGGTATTGTGGGATGAAGCGGCCCGGACCAACTTTACACATACGCTTACGTGAGACCGGTTCCACCGCCTGACATGCACTTGTTGCATAAGGTGGCTAGCGGGTGTATGTCTCTCCCACCTTAGTCAGATTGGATTCGATGAAAAGGGTCCTTATGAAGGGTAAATAGCAATTGCCATATCACATTGTGGTTTTGGCATAGGTAAGAAAAGTTCTTGCTAGAAACCTATAGCAGCCACGTAGAAACTTGCAACTATAAATTAGAGGACGTCTAACTTGTTTTTGCAGCATATGCCTTGTGATGTGATATGGCCAAAGGATGTGATGTGATGCATTGTGATGTATGAGATTGATCATGTTCTTGTAATAGGAGTCACGACTTGCATGTAGATGAGTATGACAACCGACAGGAGCCATAGGAGTTGTCTTATTTTATTGTATGACCTGCGTGTCAATCATAAATGCCATGTAATTACTTTACTTTATTGCTAAACGTTAGCCATAGTAGTAGAAGTAATAGTTGGCGTGACAACTTCATGAAGACAAGATGATGGAGATCATGATGATGGAGATCAGGGTGTTGTGCCGGTGACAGTGATGATCATGGCGCCCCGAAGATGGAGATCAAAGGAGCAAGATGATATTGGCCATATCATGTCACTATATTGATTGCATGTGATGTTTATCATGTTCACATATTATTTGCTTACAACGACAGTAGTGAATAAGATGATCTCTCAATAAAATTTCAAGAAAGGTGTTCACCCTAACTGTGCACCGTTGCTAAGGATCGTTGTTCCGAAGCACCACGTGATGATCGGGTGTGATAGGTTCTAACGTTCGCATACAACGAGTGTAAGCCAGATTTACACACGCGAAACACTTAGGTTGACTTGACGAGCCTAGCATGTACATACATGGCCTCGGAACACGAAAGACCGAAAGGTCGAACATGAGTCGTATAGAAGATATGATCAACATGGAGATGTTCACCATGGATGACTAGTCCGTCTCACGTGATGATCGGACATGTGCTAGTTGACATGGATCATGTGTCACTTGGATGACTAGAGAGATGTCTATATAAGTGTGAGTTCATTAAATAATTTGATTATGTGAACTTAATTATCATGAACTTAGTCTAAAATTGTCTTTACAATCTATATTGTAGATCCAATGGCCAACGCTAATGTCACCCTCAACTTCAACGCGTTCCTAGAGAAAACCAAGCTGACAGGTGATGGAAGCAACTATGTAGACTGGGTCCGTAGCTTGAGGATCATCCTCATAGCTTCCAAGAGATTTTATGTCCTTGATGCACCGCTAGGTGACCCACCCATTTTCCCAGCGAACCAAGACGTTACGAACGCTTGGCAGTCACGCTGCGATGATTACTCCCTTGTTCAGTGCGTCATGCTTTATAGTTTAGAACCGGGGCTCCAAAAGCATTTTGAGCAACACAGAGCATATGAGATGTTCCAGGAGCTAAAACTGGTTTTCCAAGCTCATGCCCAGGTCGAGAGATATGAAGTCTCCGACAACTTCTTCAGCTGTAAGATGGAGGAGAATAGTTCTGTCAGTGAGCACATACTCAAAATGTCTGGGTTGCACAACCGCTTGACTCAGCTGGGAGTTAATCTCCCTAATGTCTCGATCATTAACATAATCCTCCAGTCACTTCCACCTAGCTACAAGAGCTTTGTGATGAACTACAACATGCAGGGTATGGAGAAGTCCATTCCTGAGTTGTACTCGATGCTAAAATCAGCGGAGGTCGAAATCAAAAAGGAGCATCAAGTGTTGATGGTGAATAAGACCACTAGTTTCAAGAAAGGCAAGGGTAAGAAGAAATTCAAGAAGGACGGAAAAGCTGTTGTCGCGCCCGGTAAGCAAGTTGCCGGGAATAAGAACAAGAATGGACCCAAGCCTGAGACTGAGTGCTTTTATTGCAAGGGTACCGGTCACTGGAAGCGGAACTGCCCCAAGTACTTAGCGGATAAGAAGGCCGACAACGTTAAAGGTATATGGGATATACTTGTTATTGATGTGTACCTTACCAGCGCTCGTAGTAGCTCCTGGGAATTTGATACTGGTGCAGTTGCTCACATTTGTAACTCCAAGCAGGAGGTGCGGAATAAGCGGAGACTAGCAAAGGACGAGGTGACGATGCGCGTCGGGAATGGTTCCAAGGTCGATGTGATCGCCGTCGGCATGCTACCTCTACATCTACCTCCGGGATTAGTTTTAAACATCAATAATTGTTATTTAGTACCATCTTTGAGCATGAACATTGTATCTAGATCTCGTTTGATTCGAGATGGCTACTCATTTAAATCTGAGAATAATGGTTGTTCTATTTATATGAGAGAAATGTTTTATGGTCATGCCCCGCTGGTCAATGGTTTATTTTTGATGAATCTCGAATGTGATGTTACACATGTTCATAGTGTGAGTACCAAAAAGTGTAAGGTTGATAACAATAGTCCCACTTACATGTGGCACTGCCGCCTTGGTCATATTGGTGTCAAACGCATGAAGAAGCTCCATGCTGATGGACTTTTGGAGTCTCTTGATTTTGAATCATTTGACACGTGCGAACCATGCCTCATGGGCAAGATGACCAAGACTCCGTTCTCCAAAACAATGGAGCGAGCAACTGACTTGTTGGAGATAATACATACCGATGTAAGCGGTCCAATGAGCGTCGAGGCTCGCCGTGGCTACCGTTATGTTCTCACCCTCACTGATGACTTGAGGAGATATGGGTATGTCTACTTAATGAAACACAAGTCTGAAACCTCTGAAAGGTTCAAGGAATTTCACAGTGAGGTAGAGAATCAACGTGACAGGAAAATAAAGTGCCTACGATCTGATCGTGGCGGAGAATATTTAAGTCACGAGTTTGGCATGCACCTAGGGAAATGTGGAATCGTTTCACAACTCACGCCGCCTGGCACACCTCAGATAAATGGTGTGTCTAAACGTCGCAATCACACTCTATTGGATATGATGCGGTCTATGATGTCTCTTACCGACTTACCGCTATCATTTTGGGGATATGCATTAGAGATTGTCGCATTCACTTTAAATAGGCACTGTCAAAGTCCGTTGAGACGACACCGTATGAATTATGGTTTGGAAAGAAACCTAAGCTGTCGTTTCTAAAAGTTTGGGGACGCGATGCTGATGTGAAGAAACTTCAACCTGAGAAGCTCGAACCCAAAGCGGAAAAGTGCGTCTTCATAGGATATCCCAAAGAGACTATTGGGTATACCTTCTACCTCAGATCCGAAGGCAAAGACATTGTTGCCAAAAATGGATCCTTTCTTGAGAAAGAGTTTCTCTCGAAAGAAGTAAGTGGGAGGAAAATAGAACTTGATGAGGCAATTGTACCTCCACTCGGACCGGAGAGTAGCGCAGCACAGGAAGTTGTTTTTGTGGAGCCTACACCGGGTGGAGAGGAAGTTAATGATGATGATCATGAAACTTCAGATCAAGTTACTATTGAACGTCAAAGGTCCACTAGGACACGTTCCGCACCAGAGTGGTACGGCAACCCTGTTCTGGAGATCATGTTGTTGGACAACGGTGAACCTTCGAACTATGAAGAAGCGATGGCAGGCCCGGCTTCCAACAAATGGCTTGAAGCCATGAAATCTGAGATAGGATCCATGTATGAGAACAAAGTATGGACTTTGGTGGACTTGCCTGATGATAAGCGAGCCATTGAAAATAAATGGATCTTTAAGAAGAAGACTGACAGGGATGGTAATGTGACCGTCTATAAGGCTCGGCTTGTCGCTAAGGGTTATCGACAAGTTCAAGGAGTTGACTACAATGAGACTTTCTCACCCATAGCAATGCTGAAGTCCGTTCGAATCATGTTAGCAATTGCCGCATTTTATGATTATGAGATCTGGCAAATGGACGTCAAAATGGCATTCCTTAATGGATTCCTTAAGGAAGAACTGTAAATGATGCAAACGGAAGGTTTTGTCGATCCTAAAGATGCTAACAAGGTATGCAAGGTCCAGCGCTCCATCTATGGGCTGGTGCAAGCATCTCGGAGTTGGAACATTTTCTTTAATGAGGTGATTAAAGCATTTGGGTTTGTACAGGTTTATGGAGAACCATGTATTTACAAGAAAGTGAGTGGGAGCTCTGTAGCATTTCTCATATTATATGTGGATGACATACTAATGATGGGAAATTATATAGAACTTTTGGAAAGTGTAAAGGCCTACTTGAATAAATGTTTTTCAGTGAAGGACCTTGGAGAAGCTGCTTACATATTAGGCATCAAGATCTATAGAGATAGATCGAGACGTCTCATAGGTCTTTCACAAAGCACATACCTTGAAAAGATATTGAAGAAGTTCAATATGGATCAGTCCAAGAAGGGGTTCTTGCCTGTGTTACAGGGTGTGAGATTGAGTATGACTCAATGCCTGACCATGGCAAAGGATAGAGAAGAGATGAGTGTCATCCCCTATGCTTCAGCCATAGGCTCTATTATGTATGCCATGCTGTGTACCAGACCTGATGTGAACCTTGCCATAAGTTTGGTAGGGAGGTACCAAAGTGATCCTGGAGCGGAACACCGGACAGCGGTCAAGAATATCCTGAAGTACCTAAAAAGGACAAAGGACATGTTTCTCATGTATGGAGGTGCCGAAGAGATCGTCGTAAAGGGTTACATCAATGCTAGCTTCGGCACAGATCTGGACGACTCCAAGTCACAAACCGGATACATGTATATTTTGAACGCAGGGGCAGTCAACTGGTGCAGCAGCAAGCAAAGCGTCGTGGCGGCATCTACATGTGAAGCGGAGTACATAGCTGCTTCAGAAGCAGCAAAGGAAGGAGTCTGGATGAAGGAGTTCATCACCAATCTAGGAGTGATTCCAAGTGCGTCGGGCCTGATGACTCTATTCTGTGACAACACTGGAGCTATTGCCCTTGCGAAGGAGCCCAGGTTTCACAAGAAGACAAGACACATCAAGCGCCGCTTCAACTCCATCCGTGATTACATTCAGGAGGGAGATATAGATATTTGTAAAGTGCATACGAATCTGAATGTCACAGATCCGTTGACTAAACCTCTCTCACGAGCAAAACATGATCAACACTAGAATGCTATGGGTGTTCGATTCATCACAATGTAACTACATTATTGACTCTAGTGCAAGTGGGAGACTATTGGAAATATGCCCTCGAGGCAATAATAAAATGGTTATTATTGTATTTCCTTGTTCATGATAATTGTCTATTGTTCATGCTATAATTGTGTTAACCGGAAACCGTAATACGTGTGTGAATACATAGACCACAACATGTCCCTAGTGAGCCTCTAGTTGGCTAGCTCGTTGATCAATAGATGGTCACGGTTTCATGACCATGGACATTGGATGTCATTGATAACGGGATCACATCATTAGGATAATGATGTGATGGACAAGACCCAATCCTAAGCATAGCACAAGATCGTGTAGTTCGTCTGCTAAAGCTTTTTCCAATGTCAAGTATCATTTCCTTAGACCATGAGATTATGCAACTCCCAGATACCGTAGGAATTCTTTGGGTGTGCCAAACTTCACAACGTAACTAGGTGGCTATAAAGTTGCACTACGGGTATCTCCGAAAGTGTCTGTTGGGTTGGCACGAATCGAGACTGGGATTTGTCACTTCGTGTGACGGAGAGGTATCTCTAGGCCCACTCGGTAAGACATCATCATAATGAGATCAATGTGACTAAGGATTTAGCCACAGGATGATGTGTTACGGAACGAGTAAATAGACTTTCTGGTAACGAGATTGAACAAGGTATAGGGATACCGACGATCGAATCTCGGGCAAGTATCATACCGATAGACAAAGGGAATTGCATACGGGATTAATTGAATCCCCGACATCATGGTTCATCCGATGAGATCATAGTGGAGCATGTGGGAGCCAACATGGGTATCCAGATCCCGCTATTGGTTATTGACCAGAGAGGTGTCTCGGTCATGCCTACGTGTCTCCCGAACCCGTAGGGTCTACACACTTAAGGTTCGATGATGCTAGGGTTATAGGGAAATAGTGTATGTAGTTACCGAAGGTTTTTCGGAGTCCCGAATGAGATCCTGGACGTCACGAGGAGTTCCGGAATGGTTTAGAGACAAAGATCGATATATAAGAAGTGAGGTTTTGGCCACCGGAAGTGTTTCGGGAATTACCGGTAATGTACTAAGACCACCGGAAGGGTTCCGGGGGTCCACCAAGTGGGGCGACCAGCCCTAGAGGGCTGCGTGGGCCGAGAGTGAAAGGGACCAGCCCAGAGTGGGCTGGTGCGCCCTCCACCCTGGCCCAAGGCGCAGGAAAGGTAGGAGGGAGGGGAAACCCTAGACCCAGATGGGCCTAAGGCCCACTAGGGCTGCACCCTCCCCCTCTCCCCTCTCTGGCCACCGGCTAGAACCCGGGACCGACTTGCTAGTCCCCGGGGCCGGCTGGTCGATGATCATCATGACGGCCGCGTTGTTGGAGCTGGCAGCCTCGGACGCTGCCGGCTCGGTTGGTGCCGGCGAGGTGGCCGATGGTTCGGGAGCCGGTGGTGAAGGTACCGGAGAGGTGGTCGGGGCCTTTGATGGGCCGGCGGCGCTCACCGGCATGAAGATTGACTCTGATTCTAAGGAAGACTTGATAGACGGCTTGAGTAGCCGCTCGAGGGAGACGCCGGCTGGGATGGCCTGTTGGGTGGAGCCGATCTTTGCCAGCGCGTCCGCCGCCTCGTTGTCTGCCCGTGGGACATGATGAAACTCACAGCCCTCGAAGGAGCCGGTGAGATGTTGTACGAGGAAGCGGTAGCTGGCCGTGTTGGCGTCCCTGGTGTCCCATTTGCCAGAGACTTGCTGCACCACGAGGTCGGAGTCGCCGAAGCAGAGGATGCGCCTGATGCCGATCTCCTTGGTGAGCCAGAGGCCATGGATGATGGCCTCGTACTTGGCCACGTTGTTGGAGGCGGCAAAGTGGATCTGGAGGGCGTACTTGAGCTGGTCACCCTTCGGGGAAGAGAGGACTATGAAGGCACCCAGGCCGGTCCTCATTTTCGAGCCGTCGAAGTGCATGCGCCAATGCATGGAGTCTGGGGGAGGGCGGCACGAACTCCGTCTCTGCCCAGTCGACGAGGAAGTCAGCCAACGCCTGTGACTTGATGGCGGTTCTTGGCTCGTACCGGATCTCGTGATCGGCGAGGGCGATGACCCATTTGGCGATCCGACCGGTGGAGTCCCGGCCGCTCATGATTTTGCCGAGCGGGGCCGTGCTCACCACGATGATGGCGTGTTCTTGGAAGTACTGCTTGACCTTCTTGGCGGCGAAGTATATGCCATCGCACATCTTCTGGTAGTGGGGGTAGTTTTGCTTGGACGCGGAGAGGACCTCGCTGAGGTAGTAGATGGGTCGCTGGACCGGCAGGGACTTGCCCTCCTCCGGCCGCTCGACCACCAGACAACGCTGATGACGCAGGTGGTCGCCGCAATGTAGACGAGCAGGGGTTCCTTCTCAGCCGGCGCTGCCAGGATGGGCGCGTGGGTGAGAGCCTTCTTGAGGCCGCGGAAAGCCTCGTCCGCCTCGTCGGGCCAGTCGAACATGCCCGGCTTCTTGGTTTGACCCGGCTCAATTAGAGCCATCTTGCAAAGGAGCCCGTAGAGGGGCAATGCCTTCTCCCCCAACCGTGTGATGAACCGGCTGAGCGAGGCGAGGCAACCGGTGAACTTCTGGACGTCGCTGAGCCGGGTCGGCTTGGGCATGCGCTCGATCGCGTTGATCTTCTCGAGGTTAGCTTCGATACCGCGAGCAGACACGAAGAAACCCAAGAGTTGACCGGCCGGGATGCCGAAGGCACACTTCTCCGGGTTGAGCTTGATATTGTACTCGCACAAGTTCGTGAAGGTCTCCCGGAGGTTGTCGAGGAGGCTGAAGTGCTTCTTGGTTTTGATGACGATGTCATCGACGTAGACATGGACATTCCTGCCTATGTGAGGCAGGAGGCACTTCTGCATGCACCGTTGGAAGGTGGCGCCTGCGTTCTTCAGGTTGAAGGACATGGTGATGTAGCAGTAGGCCCCAAAGGGCGTGATGAAAGAGGTCTTGAGCTGGTCTTCTGGGTCTAGCTTGATCTGGTGGTAGCCGGAGTAGGTGTCCAGGAAGGACAGCAAGTCGCAGCCGGCCATGGAGTCGATGACTTGATCGATCCGTGGCAGAGCGAATGGGTCCTTGGGACATGTCTTGTTCAGGCTAGTGTAGTCGATGCACATGCGTCAGGTCTTGTTCTTCTTCAGCACCAGGACTGGGTTGGCCAGCCAGCCCAGGTGGAACACTTCCATGATGAACCTGGCTACGAGCAGCCGGGCTATCTTTTTGCCTATAGTACGCCGCTTCTCCTCGGAGAAGCGGCACAGGGGTTGCTTGACCGGCTTGACGTCCGGCCAGACGTGTAGTTTGTGCTCGGCGAACTTCCTCGGAACACCCGACATGTCCTTGGGGGACCATGCGAAGATGTCCCGATTCTCACGGAGGAAGTTGACGAGCTCGCCTTCCTATTTGCTGTTGAGGCGGGAGCCGATGGTGACGCACTGAGCCAGGTTGGCCGGGTCGAGCGGGATTTGCTTGGTGTCTCTAGACAGCTAGAAGGAGGCCTCTCCGACAGATTGCGAGGAAGGAGCCGGCACGGCCGGCTAGATGGCAACAAGGGCCACGAGCCGGTCGAGCTGCCGTTTCTCCTCGGCGATCTCTAGGGCCTCAGCCAACCGGCTGTCGTCTCGAGCGCACTCGAGCGACATCTTGTAGTCACCCGCGATGGTGATGACTCCCTTGCGGCCTGGCATCTTGAGCTTGAGGTAGGCGTAATGGGGGACCGCCATGAAGCTGACAAGGGCCGGCCGGCCCAACATCGCGTGGTAGGGACTTGTGAGGTCCACGACCTCGAACAGCACCGGCTCGCGGCAGAAGTGTCCGGGTCCACCGAAGAGGACGTCGAGCATGATCTTGCCGACAGGGGAGCAAGACTTCCCAGGCACGATACCGTGGAAAACCGTCCGGCTCGCCTGCATGTCTTCTATCTTCAGCCCCAGCTTGTGCATAGTATCGAGGTAGAGGATGTTGATGCTGCTGCACCATCTATGAGCACCCGCGAGAAGCGGCAAGTTCGTTCCTTGGTGGCGATGGTGGGGTTGAGGACCAAGGCGTAGCTTCCGGGGTTTGGCATCACAGTGGGGTGATCGACCTGGCTCCAAGTGACCGGCTTCTCCGACCAGTGCATGAACTGGGGAGTCGCCGGCATGGTGGCGTTCACCTCACGACGGAGCTGGCGTTGAGCATGTTTGCCCGTCTCTTCACTGGTGAAGACGATGTAACAGCCATCTTGGTTGGGAAACTGGTCGATCAGACGGCCGTCGTTCTGGGCCGGAGCCGAAGCCTGCGCCGGCGTCGGGGCGGCAGCTTGGGCCGGGGCCGGCGCGCGGATAGGCGGCATGGGAGGAGCCGGAAGGCCGTCCCCCCGGGCCAATCACGTGAGAAGCTGCACTGCCGGAGCGTGTGCGTAGAGGGTTTGGCCCCTAAGTTGTTCTTGCAGGGGAGATCGAGCATCTGCTCGAAGGTGAGCTTCGGCTGCCAGGCAGTCTTGCCAGTGCGTTGACGCTGGCTGGAAGACTGGGCAGCCGGCTCCTGCTCCTCGTTGGTGTTGACTTGTCAGCTCCCGTAGCGGGGATCCGGCTGGTCATTCTTGCGTTTGTTGTTCTGCAGCTGCCGGTTATCGGCGGCCGGCCGGGACGTTGCCGGTGTCATCGTCGCCTTGGCAGGCGGGGTCGTCTTGACCCGGATGGCCGAATCGGCCGTGGCGTACTTGTCCGCCTTGTTCATGAGATCGGCAAGCGTGGCCGGCTCGGAGCACAGAAGCTTGTGCTTGAGGGGGGTGCCGTCTCGGCAGCCTTCAATGAAGTACTGCATGGCTTGTACCTCGTGCACCCCCTCGCAGGAGTTGCGAAGCTCGGTCCACCGAGTAAGGTAGTCGCGGAGGGATTCGTTCGGCCCCTGAATGCACATGGCAAGTTCGCGGGGGCGGCTGGGCCGCTTGTAGGTGTCGGTGAAGTTGCGGACGAAGGCCTCCTCGAAGTCTGTCCAAGTGTTGATGCTGCTGGGCGCCAGACTGTTGAGCCAGGTACGGGCCGAGCCGATCAACATGAGGGGCGCGTAGCGAACGGCTACGCGCCTGTTCCCCGTGGCGATGCCGACCGCGGTGGTGTAGTCGATCAGCCAGTCCTTGGGCTTGGCAGCCCCACTGTACTTCGGAGTGTCTCGGGGAAGCGTGAAGCTGGTCGGGAACGGCTCGTTGCGGATCCAAGGGCCGAAACAGGGCGGACCAATCAAGCCCTCCTCCTCGAGGAGGGCGAACTGTGTGAGGTGGTCGATACAGTTGCAGGCGTCGTTCTCGTTGTGGGGGACACGCGGCCCGATCCGGGGCGAGAGCTCGGGGCGGATGACGGGCGAAACCGTTCGTGCCCGCTCGCGCCACGGGGGGTGGAGTGTGCCCGTGGCTGCGCCGGCTGCCGGATGCCGACGCTTCTTGGTGGCGACCGCTGCAAGGCGGATTGGTGTGCTAGCTGCTAACAGTCGGCTGCTCGCTCCCCGGCATCTGAGAGTGCCGAGGGTTGTTTGTTCCGGTCCGGCGGCTGGAGACGCGAGGGGAGCTGGAATGTTGAGCCGGCTGACGGCCAGCAGTCCCCGTGCCCTCGCGCTCGAGCCGGCGGCCTCCGGTGGCGGCGCCGCCCGATGCGAGCAGGCGTTGCTGCGCGTCGGCAGCGTCGATGAGCTCCTCGATGTGGCACTCGTGAGCGGCACGCTCTTCGCCCTCCAAGGTGGCCAAATCCGCGCAGGCCACCTTGAGGGCTCGCAAGTTGGCTGCGGGGGTGTCGTAGACGGGCATCTTGCCGCCAAGGATTTTGGCAACCATGCGGCCGCGGTCACGCACGACCCCACGTCGGCTGGGCCCGGTGCCAGCCGGGGTGAGACCGTAGGCGGAAGCATATTCCCGCTGGGGCCTCCGCGTGGCCGCCAGGACAGTGGCGTCCTCGAACAGGACGCGACGACCGCCTCGAGGTCCGCTGCAGCGGCATCGGGGTTTGCCGTCGAGGCGATAGGGGTGCTCAGGCCCCAGAGGGCCGCACCAAGCGGATCGGAGGTGCCAACGCGGGCCGCTGCGACGTCGGCTGCAGTTCGCGCGCGTCCGGAGGAGGTGGAGGAGACGACGACCAACACCCCCACGCGATCGTGGGAGCCGCTGGACTGGGTCGCAACGAGTGCTCCCACGGCCGTGCGAGGATCGGCGCAGACGAGCACCCGCACGGGGTACTCGTCCGTGGCCAGAGCCTCGGCGAGGCTGAGCCTGCCGAAGTGCTCGGTGAGCGCGTCGATATCGGCCGTGAGGTCGACGGAGTCACCCGCAGGGCGTGCCGGAGCAGGCCCCACGAGCCCGCGGTTTCGCCTGGATGTGCGGCGATGGCGGGAAATGGCGAGGGGTCCCGCTCGGAGCATGAATCTGGCCGGCGCCGCGTACGGCCCCACGGTGGGCACCAACTGTCATCGTTTTCTCACGACAGATGCCATAGGGTGGCTTATCGTAAGTGGTTGGGGCCGGAGGACGCCGACGGGCTCCGGTGCGAGATTGGGCACAAGCGGTGATGGCACACGATGTACCCAGGTTTAGGGCCCTCCGAGGGAGGTAACACCCCTAGTCCTGCTTGGTTTAGTTGGATGGATGGGTATGTATACAAGGGTGCTCCTGGAGTTGTGTCTAGAGGAGGAAGAAGGAGCAGCCGGCTCGTCTTCCTCCGCCAGCGGAGGGGTTTTGAGAGTTCTGTGGGGTGCGCGAGAGTGATTGTCCGTCCCCGTTGCATGGGGGGCTCGGGGAGTTTTATAGGCCAACCCCCCGGCTCTACAATATATCTAAAGTACAGGGGTGGGGGGACCCGACTGGCAGTCTCTCCGGCTGGTCAGGGGGTTCCACCCTCTGTGCCGTCTCATCGTCTATAGGGCCCACCGGCTGAGCGGTCCTGTCCCCTGCTTGGGCTCGCCAGCCGGCTCTGCGATTGGCTCTCGCTCACCTACCACGGCACGGGTCGTCCGGGAGGCGTCGTCTAGCGCCAGCCGGCCGAGGTCTCCGGTACGGCTAGCGATATGTAGCCACGCCGAGGCAGGTAATCGAGTGGGCGAGGGCGTGCCGACACTGTTCCTCGCCCGGACGCGCTCGCCGAGGTCAGCGGCCGGGACGGCCGGACTGTAGCCATGCGCTGCAGTGCGTCAGCGGCCACTGTAGCCACAGGGCAGCCCGTCGTGCCGGTCGCGTCGTGTCGTCGTACCCGCGCGTAGAGGGACGGGACGTCGCATGTCCGTCCCAAGGTCAACGGAGGAGACGGCCCAGAGGCAGCCGGTCGCGGGTCGAGCCGGCTCCTTGTCCAGCCGTCTGGAGCGCCAGCCGGCGTCGGCTCGAGCCGGACGTCCTCCAACCGGCCACGATCGACCGGTCCGCGTTGTTCTTCTTTGAAGCGGGAGGGGAATGACCCCGTTGCTTTGGCATACCTAGGGTAATAACCCCGTCAATGTGACACTCGGCGAAGATTTCCCAATGCGTCGGGTCGAAGTAGTCTCGGACGGGTATGAGTCGTCGTCGTCCTTCTCGAGCATATCGGACTGGGATCAGGTGACATGCCTTTAGGCAATCACGCTGTAACATGCGCCCCCATATCCGCCGTTCAAATCGTGATCCAACGCGATGGATTGACCCAAGTGGAAAGAAGTCAAAACCTAGCAGGTTTTTAGCATGGAGATGCACGGACAGCCAACAATGCAGAACTGAAAACTAATTTATACTATTTTATAGTACAGACAACACTTAGCAATTAAGTAATTATTTAGTGCATATACCTTCAGCGAGCAAAGGAAAAAACCGAACACTTAGCAAGTTCAGAACGACGGGTATGGCGCAGTGAAAAAGAGGAATAGGCGGCCTCGTTAGGTTAACTAGACGATGCCCCGATGTGTTATCGTGGGAAATATGCTAAAAAAATGCATAAAAATTGCTACAAAAATATCTATAAATAATGGGAAGTTGTATGTAAGCTTAGAAATGGAAATAAAATACAAAGGGTAACATGCATTAGTTAATGATGTGACGCTTGCATGTATAGAGTAATGAAGAAACAATGTAATTATGACTTACATGCATGATTTGTTTATGTGGCATAGTTGCATGTTTAAAAAAATAGCTAGTGGGTTGTAGCTATTTAGGAATAGAAGATAAACGATCAAAGTAAAAAAGGGAACGAGAGGTTGTTAGGGCAGCTCCAACGCATAAACGCCTACCTGGAATTTATTCTTTTTTGTTCGTCCGGATTTAGATAGATAGGTCAAGATTTTTATTTGGATCGATCGATGCGCCCAGCGATGACTGACACATTTTCCGTGTGGACACAAATAAAAATATTGCAAAACATGTGCATATTTAAACATAAAGTCAACATAATTAAACTATAGATCAACGATCAACCATCGGTCAAAGTCCATTTAAATTTAATTAAACATTAAATCGACGGTCAACCATCGGCCAAATCCCTAAACCTATGCATGACGTGGCCCACGTTGGCGGCGTCGAACTCGACCCGAGGTATGTTCCGCTCACCCTAGGCATTCGGGTTTACCCAAAAATTCGGATCGGATAATTCGGGTTATTAGAAATTCATTTTTTTTAAATACAAATTATCTATTACCTGACAATTCGGGTACCTGCCCGAAATATCACCTGATCCAAAAATTATCCAAAAATTATCTATTTTTTGCATTAACTAGCTATTTTCAGTTTGCATTGTTGGCTGTCCGTGCGTTTTCAGACATAGGGACGCATGTTACAGCGCGACTGCCTGAAGGCATGTCGCCTGATCTCAGTCCTAGCGCCATGGTTGCCAGGCGACGAGCAAACACCCACGCTACCGGATTCGGTTCGCCGGCGTGTTGTTCGCTCGGTCGGCTGACACCTGTGAGAGTTCCGTATCATATTATCGTACCTACGCCAGCGCGAGACGCTGATTAATTGGACTCCGTAACGGAGACGAGCCATTGACATTGAGCACGTTTCCCTTTCTAATTCTCCCGTATAAGTAGCCAATAGAAACTTCCGACCTCTGCTTGCCACTACTCGTAATCTACCCAGAGACACGGACTCGCGATATGTCGACCACCGCCGGCAGCACCCAGCCGTCGTCACCGCCGCCGTGGTCCGGCCTGCCCGACGACATCCTCGGCATGGTCCACCTCAGGCTTGCCTCCCTGCGCGATCGTGTGCGCGTCGCCGCCGTTTGCAAGGAGTGGCGCGCCGCCGCGTCGCGGCTCCCGCGGCCGCCGGCCCGCCCGCTGCTGCTCGTGTCGCCGCGTGGCCGAATGAACCGGAGCTTTGTCGTGAGCGTCCCAGACAAGGCGGAAGACAAGTGGTTCGTCGGCTCGCACGACGGTGGTTGGGTCGCCGCGGTGGATGATCGCACCCTCGTGATCGTCAACTTCTTCTCTGGTGCCAGTGTGGAGCTCGCTCCGGTGTGCTCACGCAATCTGCTTAACATCAGGCCAAACAGCCTCCGGATAATCATCTTCTCCGAAGCACCCACCTCTAGCTCCTGCATCCTCGCCGCCATCCCTGACACGTTGTCCCACGTCGCGCTGTGCAAAGTTGGCGGCCACGAGAGCGGGTGGACCGCAGAACATATGCCAGGAAAGATGGTTCGCGACATCGCGTTTTGTGGTGACCAGCTCTATGGCCTCATGGATTCCGACGAGCAGCTGGTCAGGTTTGAAATCTGCATGAAAGAAGACGGCACGCCGGTCATCACATCTAGTCACACCCTGGCCATCCAAAGACGCCACGGTCCCACGTACGAGGATGGCAGTGCCCACATCTTCGAACTGCGCGGCAAGCCGTCAATGGCGATACGTACCTGGTGGTTGCCCAACCGTGACCCTTTTTTCAAGATCTTCACGCTTGTTGAGACCGATGATGTCAAGCCTTACAAATACAAATGGGCAGAAGTGGTGAATTTTGACGAGCACGCCATATTCTTAGGGCCAAATTGGTCTAAGGCGGTGCACGTGCCGGTAGGCCGACACCATGGTTTGGAAAGAAACCATATCTACTGTTAGAGATACGACACGCAATCGATACGATGAAGAACGGAATCAAGCAAAGGGACACGAGATTTTAACGTGGAAAACCCCTCCAAGATGAAGGGGAAAAACCACGGGCGCCAGCCAGCCAAACTTCACTATGATCGGGAGAGGTTACAAACGCCGAGGATTTATAACTGATCAACTTATCCCGTGCGGCGGCTTACAAGAGGTATATATAACACAGGTGTCCTAGGTCAACCCTGATCCGCTTCGGCCCAAGCCTACCGGCGACGGGCCTCGCTCCGCTCGCTCGTCAGAAGTTGACCTTCCTCTTTATATTAGAATTTGGAGCATAACATAACATCTTCTACGGGGCACAAAACTCATGTCCAACAAACCGGATTCCGGATGATGCAATGTACTCCATGACAATTTACTACGTCGAGCACGTCTATTGCAGAAAAGACCAAAATGTAGGCGATGGTGTAGAACGGATAGGATATCACCTCACAGGTTCTATCAATTCTGACATGTGGCTTTACCCTTCAAATTTATAGCAATGTATTAGTTAGTCGAGGAGATATACACACATTCAATTGTCGGTAATATTCCGTAATTTTATTTTATAATCTCTATTATCAAAGCGGAGTTGGCTCCGTTACTTCCCTCCACAACGGACAAGGTCATGTTCATCGATGCCCCCCACAACGGCTGGGGTGTGACATACCGTAGTATGGCCAAAAGAGGGTAATTTTTCATCCAGGGGCAATCGCCTACAATCGAAATGGGGTCCTGTTCACCGCGAGGGGTGTGCCGTACCGTGGAACGGGGTCCCGTCCATCCAGTGCCAAATGCATACGGCCTCCACAAGGTCCTGTTCATCCACCCCAACCGACTGGAGTGTGATGTACCACGACATGGCCTCCTCGGGGTCATGTTCCTCCGTCGTCAATTGCCTACTGCTACAAGGTTATGTTCATCCAATCCTCATAGGCTGGGGTGGGGCGTACGTGCACAACAGCAATGGCGATTATTCATCGACAGCCAACCAACCTGCTAGGTCAACTAATAATGTCTCGCACAAGGAGCTCAATGCAATCGGCTGGTCTGGACTCAATCTACGTATCAAGCACGCGATAGCAACGGGGACTGTTCACTGAGAGACAACCAACCGACTAGGTCAATTCACGTGTCACGCGGGGCTCGATGCAACACATCGATCAATCGAACTAGCAAATATACATACACACACGAGTTTCAAATCGATTGCACGGGTTTAGTAAGCAGCGAAGTGATCGCTCGGGTTCAGTAAGTGGCTTGAGCACTCGCGTTCAATAGTGCAAGGGATCGCTCGGGTTCAGTAAGCAAAGGACTCACCCAGGTTCAGTAATGTGAGGGATCGCTCGGGTTTGGGAAGCGAAGGACTCGCTCAGGTTCAGTAATGTGAGGGATCGATTTCTCGGTTTCGGTAAGCGAGGGATCGCTCAGGTTCTATAAGGTGAGTGTTCAAATCTGATTCAGTAAGTGACGGACTCGCTCGGGTTCGGTAAGAGAAGGGCTCGCACACACACGTGTACGAGAGAAACACGCAAACCACGCTACATATCGTGGCCGACCACCCACCGAATACCAAGAAATCCCTGAAAAATTTCTTGCCCTCACTTCTACAACGGTTTTACGTCATGGATGGTCCAATGAACGTCATGCAGGTACGCCTCCAATCCGCCCAGAAAGATAAACCCATTGTTTGTCATAGAAGTAGTTGTCCACCACATCCATAATGATACATATTTTTGTCATAATTATCGTCATGAAAGTGTCACTTTCATGACATAAATTATTTTCGTTGGGGTCATAATGTCATGCATGTGTCTTTTTATTAGTGTTGCTCGACATCGTCCATCATGGCATCGTCCGATCCGATGTATGCTGTCTGTTTTCTAATGGTCTGTTTTGTTTAAATGTTTCTTCACCACCTTGCATAGTTTGGCCATGTACTTCTGCTTTCTATATATAGCAGAACGAAAATGAAAAACCATGGAAAAGATAAAGAAGAGCTCTATCTAAATAATAATAATTTTGACAAGTAACATCACAAATAATGCATAACATGAGGTAAATTTTGTCATTTCTGATGTTAATTAGGGCATTTCCAACGCTAACAATACAGACATATTTCTTCCCGCGGACCGATGAGGACCAGTTCATGTTGGAGCCAGACTTGCAACCATCCGCCAAGTGTCCTTCTATGTAGCACATGTCGCACTTGAGGAGAGAGATTGGCTAGACGAATGTTTGGACTCCCTTAAAGTATTCCTTCGTTAAATTTCTTTTGCTTCTAGTTTAGTAGAGTTTGATAGTTCGGAGACATTCTCATCCATTTAGTAATAATATTAGATGATAAAAAAATGTCTGGACTATAGCAGAGGACACATAAGGGAAATCTGACGTTTTTTAAGCAAAGTACAATTAAAGTCGTTCACATACACGAGCATACAATTCATTCCTATGAACGCACGCACGCACACCCAACCCCTATGAGCATTTCGCCACAGACGTCTTCGTTGTCGACGGAAACGTCTCCTCCCACTGAAAACATATCGCTGAAAGACCTGCAATAAATCCAGAAAAATGCAAGCACCAATGTCAAGTTTAAGACTTGAACTCTGATGGACAGAAAATATCACAGTCCTCCTAGCCATCCAACCATAGGTTGGTGTGCAGATCTAACGGTTAGTGGAAATGCCTTTACACTGTTTAATATTCAGAAAAATAGCAATACAGTTTTCACAGTTGTTTAGAGCAGAAGGTACATTTTGGAGACCTCTTTAGAGCTGAAACAAAGCAAACTCCTACTACTCCCTTGGTTTTTAAATGTAAGTTTTTTTAAAACATTTCATTACGAATTACATAGAAAACAAAACGAGTAAATCTATATTTTAAAATATATCTATATACATTTGTATGTAGTTCATAGTAAAATCTTAAAAAATATTGTTTATAGTAATTTTTTAAAAGAACTTATATTTAATAAGGGAGGGTGTACATCCAAAGCATTTTCCAAAATAAAATTAATCATTTGTAAAACAAACTCCAGGTCCAAACTTCATCGATATTGTAAGCTTTGTAAGTATATAATCGTTACTGGTTTACTCTTTCTGGCGCGCCAAATGGAATATGTAGCGAGCAATCTCAGAAAGCTACTCGGTCAGCTCCTCTGGGACCGTCGGTTCGGAGCATTGAGCTCCCTCTGGCGCGCCAGTCTGCCGTTGCCCGCTCGCGGCAGACGCCTCGCGCGCCCTCCGCGACCGCAACAGCATGGCGAGCATGGCCGGCGTCGCGTACGGCAGCGTTGCGACTTGCCGCGACACCTGGTGCGTGGCTGCCGTTGTCGTCACCGCTCCGTCCTGGAATGCAATCACCGAAGGCAGCTGCAGCTGCGATGAACTCCCCCGTTGCTGCATGTGCGCGCTCATGCCGGCGAGCATGTACGCCCGCCCCGAGCGCGCGTAGGTCTGCCGGCTCGACACGCGCCTGCGCATGTCCCGCAGCTCCATCTCCAGCGCAACGATCATGGGGTCGCCGCCCCGTGCCGCGTCTGACTGCGCCACCGCCCCCCGCCGGTTCTCGAGAATCTCCATTGCCTCCTGGTGTTGGCCACGCTCCGCGGCTTCCCTCGCCGCCGCCATGTCCTCGGTGGCCTCAACCCGGATCCGCTCCCGCTCCACCTCCACCGGCCGTTCTGCGTCCACCGCGTGTTCTGGCCTCGCCACCATCGTGTCCTCTGTCTTCACGTCGACGTCCGCGCCGGTGGCCGCGTCTCGGTAGAGGCAGCTAACTTTGATTAGAGCAGTGAGATCACCGTCCGTTTCTTCAGCTCTTGGTACGACCAGGAACAGCAAGAAACGCCGCTCCTCGTCGGCATAGAGTTCGCCGACTACAATCGACGCAGCGCGGCCGTCCTCGTCGACGCGGCTCTCGTAAAGCCCGGACTTGACCGAGCCAACGCGAACTCCGGGATGCAAGCACTGGACGGCGATGCGCGCCTCTTGGACCACGACGGAGAGCAGGCCGCCGACGCACTGCGCGAACGCGTCCTGGATTACGGCCTCGTTCTCGATAAACGAGAACGTGCCGCCCGTCGCCTCGGAAACGGCGTGCATCGCGGCCGCGTCGTGGTCGTTCCCGAAGCCGAACGTGTGGACCGGCGTTGCCCGGTCGCCGGTACTGGTGCCGGTGCGCGCAAAGGATGGCGGAACAAGCGCTGCGTAGTTGGGTAATCCTCTCCCGAACGCCTGCCTCATCGGGGTGTAGTTGTCCTGGCCGTCGGAGAGGAGTACGACGCACGAGACGCCGTTCCTGTACCGGCGCTCGTCGAGCACCTTGGCGGCCGTACGGAGCCCCTCGGCGATGTTGGTGCCGGTGCGCGCCGTGAGGGACTCGACGGCGCGCACGCACAGAGCCTTCCCGGCGTCGGACATGCGCGTGAGCCTGGTCACCCGGCGCGCCCTGGACGAGAAGGACACAACGGAGAGGCGGTCGTCGGGGCCGAGGATGTCGATGACGAACCGCATCGCCTGCTTCAGCAGCGCGAGCTTGCTCCCGTGCATGCTGCTGCTGACATCGAGCACCGTGACGAGGTCGACGGGGGCGCGCTGTGCCGGAGCGTCGCCTGCCGCTTCGGTGCCGGAGCCGGTTATCCCGGGAGCCTTAAGGTGCACGAGCACGGCGAAGTTGTCGTCAGACGAGTCCCTGGCGATGGCCGAGTAGTGCCCGTGTGTCTTGACGACCACCGCCTCGTCGGATGCAGCGCCTGCTTGCCGCCGGCTGTCAGGCGGCCTCACCTGTTCGTCGTCGTCGAAGACGACCGGATCCACGGACGGGGTGCGTACTCGCCGAGGCCGCGCTGCCTGCACGACATCCACGGACGGCGGCTGTGCTGGTGGGTGCGTAGGCGGCGTCGACGACGCGGGCTGTCGCACGAACGGCAGTTCGCGCCATTGCGCGTTGCAGAGCGGGCAGAGGAGGTTGCCGTGCGCGATGCTGGCGGTGATGCAGTGGAAGTGGAACGTGTGGGAGCACTCCGCCGTGAAGATGGCCTGCCCGCCGCCGGCGCCCATGCCGCCGAGGCAGATGGCGCAAGGACTCATCTGCGTGCAACACAGATACAGAACGCATTAGGATTTCAGAAGAAAACAATGAATCGCTTCATCACCATATGATGAAGAGAGCTACTACAAAACAAAACGGAAAATTCATTCACCTGCTTAGTTCCTTCCATCTCTAAACAAGCTGCTCGGAAAATGATATGAACAAGTAAGCGGGATGGTGATTGAGCCGGTTGCTTCGTCCGCAAAGAAGCTGCTCGGAAATTGATACGAACAAGGAAGGAGGATGGTGATTGAGCCGGGTGCTTCCTCCGCGAAGAAGCTGCTCGGAAATGGATACGAACAAGGATGACTGTCTCGTAGTGGTTGCCACGTACGGTGACCTCGATCCTAGTCCTAGTAGTGCCTAAACAATGGTTTCCCCCCTTTTTTTATGTAAGCAGCGTGGAGATGTTTGGAAGAGGACGACAGCTCAACGGCTAGCAAATCAAAGATGCTTGACAAAAACTACCACATTTGAGGTAAAGACCTAAAACGACAAAAAATTTCCAATTTTGTTGCGAAAAACTACCAAGTCAAGTCAGTGACCCTTCCAATAGATTTGAGTGATTTTATGACAGCCCTAACCCAGGCCGTTTAAGAGCATCTCCAACAGCCGCGCAAAAAGACGCGCGCGGGTAAATAGCCACTTTAGCATGCGGGGGACTTTTTCACGCGCTCCCGCGGCGGCGGGAAAATAATGCGCGCGGGAAAAGTCGGCAGCTCGCGTGTTAGATTTGGCATGCCGCTTTCGGCGCGCCTATAAATTACGGCGCTCGCCACACGACCTCCATACTGCCATGCGCGCTCTCCGCCGCTTGCTCACGACTTTCTCGCCGCTTCCTCGCCCCGCACCACCGCGCCACCATGCCGCCGCGCCACCGGGGATCTCCTGGCTACCGTGACATCCGCGCGCGTCCCAACGACACATACTACGCCGTAGTTTATCTAGTTTGCAACGTAATTTAATTTTATCTATCGAACTATGTAAAATATCTATGTATCGTTTTATCTATGATGAATGTATCATTTTTTATCTAGTCCGGAGTGTTCGTGCGAGAGTCGCGCGCGTTGCATTTTAGCGCGTTGCTGGAGCGGCACGCGTGCTGCATTTTAGCGCGGCTGTTGGAGCCGGCGCTGCCGGCCGCATCAAACCAGGCGAAACACGTGCGGCAAATCAGTTTTTAACGCGGGGCGTGTTGGGCAGCTGTTGGAGATGCTCAAGGCTCCTCCCAATGCTCCACCTTGTATAGGTGCTAAGGCTGTCACGTAGGCAAAAAATCTGATGTGGTAAAGTATTTAAGAAGAGAGAGATGGATGTGATGACTCTAGAAAAAAACGGTGACAAGCACGTGAACATAAGCAAAATAGTTAAATGAAACAAGGCCCATCAATGCATGAAAAATTTTAGTAACTAAATCATTTAAATAGAATATGCTTAGCTACAACAAGTTAAGCACCTATGTATTGGCGACTTTAGATGCTAAACTTTTAAATGTGCTTAACACCTCATCTTAACACCAATGCATTGGAAGTAGCCTAACAGTGCTCACTAGGCGACCGTTAGAGCCAGCATTCGGTCAGGACTTGACAGATCAGTACAAATTTTTACTTATTTTGTCTCAAATATGCATATGTGTTCATATCATATACTCCCTTTGTGCGGAATTACTTGTCACATAAATAATTAAAAACGAATGTATTTAGAATTAAAATATATTTAGATACATTTATTGCTATGACAAGTATTTAAGTATTTTCGGACGGGAGGAATATTAAAGGAAAAAGGCAAAGAAAGCCTCCATTTGAGTTTACAAGTACATCACTACCACGCTACTCCTCACTACTCGTCCACTTCTCTACTCAACTTTTTTACTTTAAAGGCTTGTTACCATGACATTTTTTTATTTAGATGCATATATGCTTTTTAACAGAATTATATGCTTCATCCATCTCATATCCCATACTTCTTCATCTCGTTTCTAAATTTGAATGGTTCAACAATTTTTCTTCGAAATTTGAATCTATTGTATCTTTTGAACACAAAGTCCAAACTAAGTTTCGTTTGCATATTTGTATTCGTTGGACGAGAAATTTTGAACAGGAACACACTTTAATACATTTTGATAATTTTTAAAATTTAGTATGTTTCAAATATTAAAACTTGATAGTTATAATATAAAGTTTTACCAAGTTCATTTGCTTTTAGGTTTGGGGTTTCAGTTTTTTTTATGATTCATTCCTATCAATCTTTTTTTTTGAAATTTGGTGAAGTTCCAAAAAAAAAATTCAAAATGAATTCAAGGTTGTATTGTTTCAAAAGCCTCGTCGTAAGGAACACGAATATGCAACAAATATAAATCAGACTTTTGGTTCAAAATTTCAGAAGTCAAAATAAAAAGCATGAGAGGTAGGATGGGTGGGTATGTCGTCTCTATCAAAAGATGCACCAAATTTGCATACATTCAGACTACTCACAATGGGAGTAACATAGATAGTAACATAGATGCCATCTAAGCAAAAAGTATGATGTGGCATCTAATTAATGAGAAGAGAGAGAAATTGAGTAACTTAGCATGTCACTATCCCTATGAGTAACATAACGCATACCAAGGCAAAATGAGTCTATAAGCTAATAAATGAAAGGCTCAATGTTACTATTCATATGTTACTATCCATTATGGAGGTAGTAACTTAGACTAGTAACATATGCATGTTACTACTCTATGTTACTCCCCATTATGAGTAGTCTTGATTAAGTCTTAAACAAACGCGTGCACGCATGCGCATGTTTGCGAATCTTGTGGCCTAGAATCCGTGTGCCCTCGCCCATGTGTGATATAAACCATCACCCTACAGTTCCTATATAAATATATTTCGTGTGTATTATATGAGAGTTTTAAGTTTTTTTAGCTGGTCATTGAATTCCATGAGGAGTTTGTTTTTTTACGAAAAGTATGTTTTTGATTTCTCAAGTTTACGAAATTCTACACCAAGTACATCATCTCTTCTTGGGCAACATTTCGTCCCCTAAGTATCAAAACTGGATAAAATGTCATCCAAAACCTAATTAGAGAGGGAAATTGACCACATGTCACTGATTCTCTTTCTCCTAGATTGCCACGTCGGATGAGCCGCTAGTACAGTGACGGGCTAGTTTTTCAAAGGAGTGATTGCCGTCGTGCAGGAAGCTCCTCCGGCCAACCAGAGTGGTAGGGAGCACCGGCTCAAGCGCACTCCCGCCATGGACGTCGATGTGGCTTCCCCCTATCCTTGACGAGGTGGTTGTGGCCATCCATCACATGCACATGGAGCCACACAGTCCCCGTCGCCAGTCTTCCATAATCGTTGTCGCCTCAATGTCACCCTCATCGTCTTCAGTGACGAGGATGACTAGGAGGACACCGACACTGCAAATGGGCCACCATTGGTGCTGGTTGGCGGTAGGAGGTGTCTAGTGATATACATCCTCTCTTGCTCCCCCGTTGCCGGCCCGTGAGGATCCCGACGCTCAGCCGTTGACCCCATATATGTCCATGCCACCCTCACCGACATCTTCCATCGTTGCTTTGTCTCCACCGTTGCGTCTTCTTCCTTCTACTTCGTGGACAACGGGTCGAGATCGACAACGTCCCCGACCACAACGCCTTCTCGTCGACACTCCATGATACTCTTTGAATCGCTTGCGACATCGTTGTTATGTTGTAGCGGTGGTTGCACGTGGTTGTGCTTTCATGAGTGGGCCTTCTGATGTAACATCCCTCAGTTGGCTTTACCCCTATTTTTTGACGGTTTGCTAAGGTTGGTGCCCACACCATGGTCTAGGCTATGCATCACCATTCAATGGCGTTCTTACATTGTCTCGATGTTGTGGCAGTGGCAAGGTGCTGCCCCTTCCCCATGTAGAGGACTTGCTTGCACGGGGTGCTCTTAGAGTATCTACAATCGGATCTCTCGTATCCGTCTCAAACGTCCGGGCAGTCCGTTCGGGCATCGACCGGTCACGAAAATGTGACCCAGACAGACGTCTTAAACATGCCTCAAACCTCCGGACTGAGCGACACCCCTCATATCCATCTCATATTTTTGGATGACTATGAGGAGTGCCCGGGCGTGTCCGGTTAGTGGTCTTGCGTCCGCCACATAGGATTGAATCTACATTTTCTCTTTGTTTATTCTTTCTCACTCCATATCCATCAATTACATGCATGTGACCGGACGTATAGGGATAAAGTGAGGAACATGATTGTGAAACTGAAAGTTTGAGAGGTAATTGGTCAAAGTCCGTGAACACATCTGGTCATGTCCGCAGGTGCTTGAGAGTCCGGATTTGTCAAGTTCGGCTGCGGATGCTCTTAGTGTTCCGTGTGTGCGCGCACGTGCAAGAGGGAGGTGGGAATTTATTCCCCCCGTTGACCATTACTATATAGCAAAAAATAGCTCCGCAACGTGCTTTGAAAATAGATACACTACCCCCTTCATTCCATAATATAACGTGTCATCGATTTTTGAGTTTTAAGTTTGACCATAAATTTAACCAACGTGAGCGACTGTGGCGGGAGCAATCATTGAAAACTTCATTCAAATATGAATTCAGTAGTATACTTTTTGCTCCCGCCGCAATCGGTCTCGTTTTTATTTTTATGTTTTAGAAAAGGAGGAATGCCTCCGTCCTCTGCATCAACACGATGCATACATCCTCTTTATTAAAGAAAAGAAACACATAATCCGCGGTTTCACGTAGTCTCCGAATAAACAAAGTAAATGAATTAGGTTAAACAAAAAGTGCCACAGGCGGCAAAATAGGCCTAGATGCCTAATCATCTATTCTATTATCGGACTGCCATCCAAATCGGTTGTAGATATCCCGCGCTACCCTCTCCCATCGGGTAGATCCAGTAGCCGGCAATCGGTGTGATTGGTTAAATATATAGTCAAACTTAGATTTTAAAAAACGTGGACTTACTACATTGTGAAATGGAAGGAATACCAAGTTAACGGGATAAGTGAGACCTAAACTGAGTAGATGCTTCCTTTGCAAGGAAAGAAGAACACTATTGAGATATCATAGCGGTTGCCACTTATTCTGACCCTAACCTTTGTGTAAACAAATACCAATTGAATTTTGAAGAACTATTGCCTACTGTCTATTGAATTGGTTGCCTCATGCTTTGAAGGGTCATTGCATATGTCAATCGGGAATAAACCATTGACCGTACATTCTCCACAAAATGGCCGCTTCCTTGGGAAACCAAGTAAACCACCACACACTCATACACTCATTCTGTTACAACCTACGGGCCAACAAAAGATATGACATATACCCTTTTCGTTTCTAAATATACAAAACAAAATGAGTAAACCTATATTTTAAAATATGTCTATATATATTTGTATGTAGTCCGTAGTGAAATCTCTACAAAGACTTATATTTAAAAACGGAAAGAGTATATCATTGATATTGTTTGTTTTGAGATTGCTCACCACATGTGGTATATATGACATATATAATATATAATTCTTCTATTTCATAATGTAAGATATTTTTTAACACTATATACTAGTGTTAAAAAATATCTTACATTATGAGACGAAGAAAATAGTTTGCTACTTAAGGAAGGAACCACCCCTCCCCCTGCCGACGAGGCACCATCGCTGAGCCCGTAGAGCCGACGGCCATCACAACCGCCACACGCAAACCTACCTGCTGCCATCGCGACGAGGCAAAGAAAGCCTTGGTGTCGTCTTACGAGCATTGACCCACAGCCTCCTCTGATAGTGGCGAGTAGGGCGAGAGGGGTGACAACGGCTAAGGTTTAAGGTTTGACCACCCAGCTTTAACATCGGTGTACTTTTCTTTGTAGCACGATGCTTTGGTACCTGTTTAACAGATTTTCTAATCCTCAAGAAGAGAATATGCCAATTTGTTTCGAGGGGGAACTAACACACATGCAGGTGTTCTTTTTTGGGTATGATATTTTTTCAATTGACCGAATAATAATCCTATATACCTATGAAGTTCATCCCCATTACCTAATTTATCTAGACATGCAAACTATCCACATCACCCCACATGCCCATACATTCCATCTAAAAAATCAAACAAATCCTCTAATTTATCTAAACATGCAAACTATCCACATCACCCCACATGCCCCACACATTTCATCTAAAAAAACTTAACAAATCCTCTAATTTATCTAAACATGCAAGCTATTCACGCCACCCCACATGCCTCACACATTCCATCTAAAAAGCCAAACAAATCCTCTAATTTATCTAAACATGCAAGCTATCTAGATGACCCCACATGCCCCACACATTCCATCTAGAAAAACCCAACAAATCCTGCGACGCAACTTTTATTTACTCATCAAGCATTTGCTCTTCCACTACCACTTCTGATTAGTGGAAATGATCAGCCATCCCTCGGTTGTTTGCTCCTCCATCTTTTGTAGTAAACGAGGTAGTCAAACAGGCACGCATGCGTAACAGAGTGGCTTCATCTACAAATCTCCTTCTCGTATTGATTATCAAGGCGTCTCCACCAGAATCGAGCTCCAAGGCGTGCAGCCTCATCACCACACGGAGATGGAGATCGATGTTGCGCTTCGACCGTGCTGATGCACGCCCACAGCGCCTACCTGGTACCTGCACCATCTTCGCCCAGCCACGACACCGTGCCTGGGAGGTGTCGCCGCACTCCGGCGGTGCCTCCCTGGTGCCCCATGTCCGCTTCGTCCGGCCATGACGTCGGGCCTCGACGACGCCGCTGCATGTCCGCTGCGCCTCACTACTGCCTCGCTACAACCTCACCCAACCACGATGCCGCGCCTGGAAGCCGCATGCCCGTAGCGCCTCCCTGGTGCCACTCATTGGCTTCGTCTGACCAACCATAGTTGATCGTCCGCATCAGCTTCGTCTGTCCGGTGCTACCCTCAATTCCTCAGCACCCACCCCACATCTTACGTCCCCTCAGCCCCTCGTTCCTTTTCACTGGTGTGAAAGTTGGCGAGACGAACAGCGTGGCGTACGCTGGGAGAGGAAGGACCTGTTTGATTCGTGACTAAGTTTGTCAAAGGTTGCCACACTTTAGGTTAGGCAAGTTTGACCAACTTAGGTGGGTGTTTGGTTCAAGCCACACCTTTAGCAAGCCACACTAGGGTCCCACATGACATACACCAAAAAGTGTGGCAAGATTTTCTTAGGCTTGCCAACTTGTGCCTCTCATTTTGAAGAACTAACCTTGGGTAAGTGTGACAACATTGTGTGGCAAAGTGTGACATTGCTAGGTGTAGAACCAAATAGCCTCGAAGAAGAGATGTTCTTTATATAGTTACTGTTCTGCTTGCCTCTGCCATTCTTATTCAGTTATCTCCACCAGACATTGCTATGACGGACGAACATGGTTGTAACCTATTCTCCTTCGCTATCATGTCGACGTGGTAGTTCATATGATGTTTTTTGCTTGCTCAGTTGTTTGCTTCGGATGCATTGTGAATTCGTGATTGATTGGTTCAATTGTAGGATCATTCTTGCGTATCAAAAAGGATGATCAGCCGTTGAGAAGTCCACGTATTTTTTTTGGAAATGGAGGTTTAACCCTCGGCCTCTGCATCACTCGATGCATACAACCATCTTTATTAATTATTTCACGAAGGGCTGATAAAAAAATACATCAAGCCACCCGAAGCCACCAATCAGACCTACAAACTCGATAATGTGGAGTGTTCGCACTCCCATATCTAAAACCGACGTCGTCGCCGATCCATCCACATAACATATCAGGACCAACAGCCGGCGCAGCAGACCTACAATGCGCACCACATACACTAAGTTGTAGAATCCAGAAACCGCCATCATCCTCGGACCGCTGACCCATCTTCAAGATAGAGATCCGCATCGTCCTTGCTAGTTCAGACATCCGTCGACGCCACCACGACGCCCAACGGCACCACCGCCCCGCGCTCGTCCATCCAGATGCGAAGACTCCGGAGGATCTGTCATGCGTAGCACCTGCTGACCAGGCATGACACAGCGTAGCACCTGTCGGCCAGACATGATTTGACATCTCCGCCAAAGCTCTGTGCAAGACTTAGCCACTCCATCTCCTACCTCTGTCATCCAGCGTTGCTCCACAAACGATGCTCCCGAGAAAGTAACGACACCGCAGTATCACCATTGTCCGATCAGGATGACCAGATCTTAGGATTTTCCCCGGAGCAGCACGAGTGGGTCGACAATAGTTACACGACGATGCCTTCATCAAGATAACGACGTAGAACGCCGCCATCGCCCGCCATCGGCTCGGTTTTTGTGTACTTCAAAAAGGATGATAAGCCATTGAGAAGTCCACGTATAAACACGGTATATCCCCTACTAGCTCACATGCATGTTTCCCTCTCTGTGTAGTAGCAACATGCACTGCTTTATTGCTTCTTCAGAGTTTCAACACCGCGGCCTGTGTTACCAAATCGGAACATGTTTATTCAGGTTCAGAGGCAACAAATCAAATATGAACACGTTTATTCATCTTTCAGAGGTTTGCTACAACTCTGTTGAATTTTTATCAAGTGTAATCACCACTTCACCATAGAAGGTCTTTAGTTTTTTCCTCACTTATGTTCTGCAATATTTGTCCAATGACTAACGGTGTGATAATCTTAACAATGGCTTTTTCGGGGATAATTTTGTTGGGGAACGTCGCATGGAAAACTAAAAAATTCCTACGTTCACGCAAGACCTATCCATGGTGATGAGCATCTACGAGAGGAAGAGTGGATCTACATACCCTTGTAGATCGCTAAGCGGGAAGCGTTAAGAAATGCTGTTGGTGTAGTCGAACGTCTTCGCAATCCAAATCGCCGAGCGTCCCGTGATCCAATCACGATCCCTCCTGATCAAGCACCGAACAGACGACACCTCCGCGTTCAGCACACGTACGGCTTGATGACGATCTCCGCCTTCTTGATCCAGCAAGAGGGAGCAGAGAGGTAGAAGAGTTCTCCGGTAGTGTGACAGCGCTCCGGCGATGGTGGTGGGGCTATTCCGGTAGGGCTTCGCCTAAGCACTGCAGAAATCCGATCTAGAGGAGAAACTATGCAATGTAGGAACGAGTAGCACGTGGCTGAAAATTCTGTGCCAAAACCCTAAAACCCTCTAGTATATATAGGAGGAGAGGAGGAGGAGGCTTGGCTCCCAAGGAGCCAGCCCTTGGGTCAGCCGAACCAAGTGGGAGAGGAGGAATCCTCCTCCAATTCTAGTAGGACTAGGATTCCTCCCTATTTTGCCTTTTTTCCATCTTATCTCTTTGGGTTTTCTCTCCCAGCCGCATGGGCCTTGTGTGGGACTTCCACCAGCCCACTAAGGGCTGGTATTCACTCTCTCACAGCCCATGTATCCTCTTGGGTCGAAATACCCCTCCCGATGGTCTCCCGGTACACTATCGACACTCCCGGTACACTACCGATGAGCCTGAAACTTATCCGGCGACCAAAATAAGACTTCCTATATATCAATATTTATCTCCGGACCATTCCGGAGCTCCTCGTGATGTCCGGGATATCATCCGAGACTCCAAAAAACCTTCGGTCACTACCATACATAACTCTGTACTACCGAAACGTCACCAAACCTTAAGTGTGCAGACCCTTGGGGTTAGAGAACTATGTAGACCTGACCGAGACACCACTACGGTCAATAACCAATAGCGGGACCTGGATGTCCATATTGGTTCCTAAATAATCTACGAAGATCTTTATCGGTCGAACCTCTATGTCAAGGATTCAGTTAACCCCGTATGATGTTCCCTTTGTTCTTCGGTATGTTACTTGCCCGAGATTCGATCGTCGATATCTCCATACCTAGTTCAACCTCGTTATCGGAAAGTCTCTTTATTCATTCCGTAATACAAGATCCCGTGACTAACACTTGTCACATTGCTTGCAAGGCTTATTGTGATGTTGTATTACCGAGTGGGCCCTGAGATACCTCTCCGTCACACGGAGTAACAAATCCCAGTCTTGATCCATGCCAACTCAACAGACACCTTCAAAGATACCTGTAGAGCACCTTTATAGTCACCCAGTTACGTTGCAACATTTGATACACACAAGGCACTCTTCCAGTATCCGTGAGTTACATGATCTCATGGTCATAGGAACATATACTTGACATGCAGAAAACAGTAGCAATAAACTGACACGATCATATGCTACGTTTGTAGTTTGGGTCTTATCCATCACATCATTCTCCTAATGATGTGATCTCGTTATCAAATGACATCACATGTCAATGGCTAGGAAACCTTGACCATCTTTGACTAACGAGCTAGTTCACTAGAGGCATGCTAGGGACAAAGTGTTGTCTATTTACCCACACATGTAATGTGTTTCCAATCAATACAATTATAGCATGGATAATAAACGATTATCATGAACAAGGAAATATAATAATAAACACTTTATTTATTGCCTCTAGGGCATATTTCCAACAGTCTCCCACTTGCAGTAGAGTCAATAATCTAGTTCACATCACTATGTGATTTACATTGTAATGAATCGAACAACCATGCAGTTCTGGTGTTGATCATGTTTAGCCCTTGGAAGAAGTTTAGTCAACGGGTCTGCAACATTCAGATCCATGTGCACTTTGCAAATATTTATGTCCTTCTCCTCGATGTAATCGCGGATGGAGTTGAAGTATCGCTTTATGTGTCTGGTCCTCTTGTGAAACCTTGGTTACTTGGCCAGAGCAATGGCACCAGTGTTGTCACAGAATAGGTTCATTGGATTTCGTGCATTGGGCACTACTCCAAGATCTGTCATGAACTGCTTCATCCAGACACCTTCCTTTGCTGCCTCCGAGGCTGCAATGTACTCCGCTTCGCACGTAGAATCGGCTACCATGCTTTGCTTGGAACTGCACCAGCTTACCGCTCTCCCGTTGAGAATAAATATGTATCCGGTTTGTGACTTAGAGTCATCCGGATCAGTGTCAAAGCTTGCATCGACGTAACCCTTTACGACGAGCTCTTTATCACCTCCATAAACGAGAAAAATTTCCTTAGTCCTTTTCAGGTACTTAAGGATATTCTCGACCGCTGCCTAGTGTTCCATTCCAGGATCACTTTGAAACCTTCCGGCCATACTTATGGCAAGGCTGACATCGAGTCTTGTGCACAGCATTGCATACATGATAGATCCTATGGCTGAAGCATAGGGGATGACACTCATCTTTTCTCTATCTTCTGCAGTCACTGGGCATTGAGTCTTACTCAACTTCACACCTTGTAACACAGGCAAGAACCACTTCTTGGACTGATCCATTTTGAACTTCTTCAAAACTTTATCAAGGTATGTGCTCTCTGAAAGTGCTATTAAGCGTCTCGATCTATCTCTATAGATCTTAATGCTTAATATGAAAGCAACTTCTCCTAGGTCCTTCATTGAAAAACTCTTGTTCAAATATTCCTTCACGCTTTCCAGCATTTCTATATTGTTTCCAATCAGCATTATGTCATCCACATATAATATTAGAAACGCTATAGAGCTCCCACTCGCTTTCTTGTAAATACAAGCTTCTCCATAAACTTGTATAAACTCAATCACTTTGATCACCTCATCAAAACGCTTATTCCAACTCCGAGACGCTTGCACCAGCCCATAAATGGATCGTTGGAGTTTGCAAACTTTGTCAGGATTCTCTGGATCGACAAAACCTTCTCGTTGCATCATATACAACTCTTCCTCAAGGAAACCGTTGAGGAACGCTGTTTTGACATCCATCTGCCAAATTTCACAATCGAAATAAGCAGCTATTGCCAACATGATTCTGACAGATTTAAGCATCTCTACGGGTGAGAAGGTATCATCGTAGTCAACTCCTTGAACTTGTGAAAAACCCTTTGCCACAAGTCGAGCTTTATAGACGGTGATATTACCGTCCGCGTCTGTCTTCTTCTTAAAGATCCATTTGTTTTGAATGGTCTTTCGCCCTTTAGGTAATACTTCCAAAGTACATACCTTTTTTTCATACATGGATCCCATCTCGGATTTCATGGCATCTAACCATTTCTCAGAATCCGGGCCCATCATCGCTCCTCCAGAGCTCATAGGTTCATTGTTGTCCAACAAC
This sequence comes from Hordeum marinum, assembly GCA_022496015.1. Classification (NCBI taxonomy): domain Eukaryota; kingdom Viridiplantae; phylum Streptophyta; class Magnoliopsida; order Poales; family Poaceae; genus Hordeum; species Hordeum marinum. Next base: position 410,095,732 of record CM039673.1, read on the forward strand.
ATGACCTCCAAGATAGGGTTGCCGTACCACTCAGGAGTAGTACGTGGCCTTGTCGACCTACGAGGTTCAATAGCAGCTTGATCCGAAGCTTCATGATCATCATCATTAACTTCCTCTTCAACCGTTGTAGGTTCCAGAGAAACATCTTTCTGCTCTGCGCTACTTTCTGGTTGAAGTAAAGGTTCAATAACCTCATCAAGCTCTATTTTCCTCCCACTCAATTCTTTCGAGAGAAACTCTTTCTCAAGAAATGTTCCGTTCTTAGCGACAACCACTTTGCCTTCGGATCTAAGATAGAAGGTATACCCGACTGTCTCCTTCGGGTATCCTATGAAGATGCATTTCTCCGCTTTGGGTTCCAACTTTTCAGGCTGAATCTTTTTGACATAAGCATCACATCCCCAAACTTTAAGAAACGACAACTTTGGCCTCTTGCCAAACAATAGTTCATATGACGTCGTCTCAACGGATTTCGATGGTGCCCTATTTAAAGTGAATGCAGCTGTCTCTAATGCATAACCCCAAAACGATAGTGGCAGATCAGCAAGAGACATCATATAACGCACCATATCTAATAAGGTTCGATTACGACGTTCGGACACACCATTACGCTGTGGTGTTCCGGGCGGTGTCAACTGTGAAACAATTCCACACTATCTTAAGTGACTGCCAAATTCATAACTCAGATATTCACCTCCTCGATCAGATCGCAGGAACTTAATCTTCTTGTTACGATGATTATCAACTTCACTCTAAAATTGCTTGAACTTTTCAAACATTTCAGACTTGTGTTTCATTAAGTAAATATACCCATATCTACTTAAGTCATCAGTGAAGGTGAGAAAATAACGATATCCACCACGCGCTGTAACATTCATTGGACCACACATCAGTATGTATGATTTCCAATAAGTCACTTGCCCGTTCCATTGTTGCAGAGAACGGCGTTTTAGTCATCTTGCCCATGAGGCATGGTTCACATGTATCAAGTGATTCAAAATCAAGTGACTCCAAAAGTCCATCAACATGGAGCTTCCTCATGCGTTTTACACCAATATGACCTAAATGACAGTGCCACAAGAAAGTGGTACTATCATTATCAAATCTACATCTTTTGGCATCAATGTTATGAACATGTCTATCATCACTATCAAGATTCAATATGAATAAGCCCCTTACATTGGGTGCATGACCATAGAAGACTCATCTAAATAGAACAACCTTTATTCTCTGATTTAAATGAGTAACCGTCTCGCAATAAACAAGATCCAGATATAATGTTCATGCTTAACGCATGCACTAAATAACAATTATTTAGGTTCATCACTAATCCCGATGGTAATCGAAGAGAGAGCGTGTCAACCGCGATCACATCCACCTTGGAACCATTTCCCACGCGCATCGTCAGTTCATCCTTTGCTAGCCTTCGTCTATTCCGTAGTTCCTGTTTTGAGTTGCAAATATGAGCAACCGAACCGGTATCAAATACCCATGCACTACAACGAGAGCTAGTAAGGTACACATCAATAACATGTACATCATATTTAACTTGTTTGTCGTTGGCCGCCTTCTTGTAAGCTAGGTACTTGGGGTAGTTCCGCTTCTAGTGACCAGTTCCCTTGCAATGAAAGCACTCAGTTTCTGGCTTGGGTCCATGCTTGGGCTTCTTTACAGGAGTAGCAACTGCTTTGCCATCCTTCTTGGTTTTACCCTTCTTGCCCTTGACCTTGCCATTCTTCTTGAAACTAGTGGTTTTATTGACCATCAACACTTAATGTTCTTTCTGGATTTCAGACTCAGCAACTTTTAGCATCGCAAACAGCTCGGCGACTGACTTGTTCATCCTGTGCATGTTATAGTTCATCACAAAGCTCTTGTTGTTGGGGAACGTTGCATGGGAAACAAAAAAATTTCCTATGCACACGCAGATCTATCCATGGTGATGAGCATCTACGAGAGGGAGAGTTGATCTACGTACCCTTCTAGATCGCTAAGCGGGAAGCGTTAAGAAACGCGGTTGGTGTAGTCGAACGTCTTCGCGATCCAAATCGCCGAGCGTCCCGCGATCCAATCACGATCCGTCCCGCGATCCAATCATGATCCGTCCTGCGAACTTGATCACGATCCATCCCACGAACATGATCACGATCCGTCTCACGAACTTGATCACGATCCTTCCGATCTAGCGCCGAACGGACGGCACCTTCGCGTTCAGCACACGTACAGCTTGATGACGATCTCCGCCGTCTTGATCCAGCAAGAGGGAGCGGACAGGAGGAAGAGTTCTCCTTCAGCGTGACGGTGCTCCAGCGATGGTGGTGGAATTATTCCGGCAGGGCTTCGCCTAAGCGCTGCAGAAAACCGATCTAGAGGAGAAACTATGCACTGGAGGAACGGGTAGTACGTGGCTGAAAAAAACTAGTGCAAAACTCTAAAATCCACCAGTATATATAGGAGGAGAGGAGAAGAGCCTTGGCGCAAGGGCCAAGGCTCCTATGGTTCGGCCGAACCTACTAGGAGAGGAGGACTCCTCTTCCAATCCTAGTAGGACTAGGATTGCTCTTTTTTTTGCCTTTTTCCACCTTTTCCTATTGGGTTTTCTTCTCTAGCCACATGGGCCTTGTGTGGGAGTTTCCACCAGCCCACTAAGGGCTGATATTCACTCTCCCAAAACCCATGAAGCCTCTTGGGTCGAAATACCCCTCCCGGAGGCCTCCCGGTACACTCCCGGCACTCCCGGTACACTACCGATGAGCCCGAAACTTTTCCGGCGACCAAAACAGGACTTCCTATATATGAATCTTTACCTCCAGACCATTCCGGAGATCCTCGTGATGTCCAGGATCTCATCCGGGACTCCGAACAACCTTCAGTAACCACCATACACAACTCTATACTACCAAAACGTCACCAAACCTTAAGTGTGTAGACCCTGCGGGTTCGAGAACTATGTAGACATGACCGAGACACCTCTACGGTCAATAACAGATAGCGGACCTGGATGCCCATATTGGTTCCTACATATTCTAAGAAGATCTTTATCGGTCGAACCTCTATGTCAAGGATTCAGTTAATCCCGTATGATGTTCCCTTTGTTCTTCGGTATGTTACTTGCCCGAGATTCGATCGTTGGCATCTCCATACCTAGTTCAACCTCATTACAAGCAAGTCTCTTTACTCGTTCCGTAATACAAGATCCCGCAACTAATACTTAGTCACATTGCTTGCAAGGCTTATTGTGATGTTGCATTAGCGAGTGGGCCCTGAGATACCTCTCCGTCACACGGAGTAACAAATCCCAGTCTTGATCCATGCCAACTCAACAAACACCCTCGGAGATACCTGTAGAGAACTTTTATAGTCACCCAGTTACGTTGTGACCTTTGATACACACAAGGCATTCCTCCGATGTTCATGAGTTGCATGATCCCATGGTCATAGGAACACATACTTGACATGCAGAAAACAGTAGCAATAAACTGACACGATCATATGCTACATTTGTAGTTTGGGTCTTATCCACCACATCATTCTCCTAATGATGTGATCCCGTTATCAAATGACATCATATGTCAATGGCTAGGAAACCTTGACCATCTTTGATTAACGAGCTAGTTCACTAAAGGCATACTAGGGACAAAGTGTTGTCTATTTACCCACACATGTAATGTGTTTCCAATTAATAAAATTATAGCATGGATAATAAACGATTATCATGAACAAGGAAATATAATAATAAACACTTTATTTATTGCCTCTAGGGCATATTTCCAACAGTCTCCCACTTGCACTAGAGTCAATAATCTAGCTCACATCACTATGTGATTTACATTGTAATGAATCGAACACCCATGCAGTTGTGGTGTTGATCATGTTTAGCCCTTGGAAGAGGTTTAGTAAACGGGTCTGCAACATTCATATCCGTGTGCACTTTGCAAATATTTATGTCCTTCTCCTCGATGTAATCGCGGATGGAGTTGAAGCGTCGCTTTATGTGTCTGGTCCTCTTGTGAAACCTTGGTTCCTTGGCCAGAGCAATGGCACAAGTGTTGTCAAAGAACAGGTTCATTGGATTTAGTGCACTCGACACTACTCCAAGATCTGTCATGAACTGCTTCATCCAGACACCTTCCTTCGCCGCCTGTGAGGCTGCGATGTACTCTGCTTCACATGTAGAATCAGCTACCATGCTTTGCTTGGAACTGCACCATCTTACCGCTCCCCCGTTAAGAATAAATACATATCTGGTTTGTGACTTAGAGTCATCCGGATCAGTGTCAAAGCTTGCATCGACATAAACCTTTACGACGAGCTCTTCATCACCTCCATAAACGAGAAACATTTCCTTAGTCCTTTTCAAATACTTAAGGATATTCTTGACCGCCGCCCAGTGCTCCATTCCAGGATCACTTTGAAACCTTCCGGCCATACTTATGGCAAGGCTGACATTGGGTCTTGTGCACAACACTGCATACATGATAGAGCCCATGGCTTAAACATAGGGGATGACACTCATATTTTCTCTATCTTCTGGAATCACTGGGCATTGAGTCTTACGCAACTTCACACCTTGTAACACAGGCAAGAACCCCTTCTTGGCCTGATCCATTTTGAACTTCTTCAAAACTTTATCAAGGTATGTGCTCTGTGAAAGTGCTATCAAGTGTCTCAATCTATCTCTATAGATCTTAATGCCTAATATGAAAGAAGCTTCTCCTAGGTCTTTCATTGAAAAACTCTTGTTCAAATATTCCTTCATGCTTTCCAGCATTTCTATATTGTTTCCAATTAGCAATATGTCATCCACATATAATATTAGAAACACTATAGAGCTCCCACTCACTTTCTTGTAAATACAAGCTTCTCCATAAACTTGTATAAACTCAAACGCTTTGATCACCTCATCAAAGCGCTTATTCCAACTCTGAGATGCTTGCACCAATCCATAAATGGATCGCTGGAGTTTGCAAACTTTGTCAGCATTCTCTGGATCGACAAAACCTTAGGGTTGCATCATATACAACTCTTCCTCAAGGAAACCGTTGAGGAACGCCGTTTTGACATCCATCTGCCAAATTTCATAGTCGAAATAAGCAGCTATTGCCAACATGATTCTGACAGACTTAAGCATCGCTACGAGTGAGAATGTCTCATCGTAGTCAACTCCTTGAACTTGTGAAAGACCCTTTGCCACAAGTCGAGCTTTATAGACAGTGATATTACCGTCCGCGTCTATCTTCTTCTTAAAGATCCATTTGTTCTGAATGGCCTTTCGCCCTTCAGGTAATGCTTCCAAAGTCCATACTTTGTTTTCATACATGGATCCCATCTCGTATTTCATGGCCTCTAACCATTTCTCGGAATCCGGGCCCATCACTACTCCTCCATAGCTCGTAGGTTCATTGTTGTCCAACAACATGACCTCTAAGATAGGGTTGCCATACCACTCAGGAGTAGTACGCGCCCTTGTCGACTTACGAGGTTCAACAGTAGCTTGATCTGAAGCTTCATGATCATCATCATTAACTTCCTCTTCTACCGTCGTAGGTTCCACAGAAACATCTTTCTGCGCTGCGCTACTTTCTGGTTGAAGTAAAGGTTCAATAACCTCATCAAGCTCTATTTTCCTCCCACTCAATTCTTTCGAGAGAAACTCTTTCTCAAGAAATGTTCCGTTCTTAGCAACAAACACTTTGCCTTCGGATTTGAGATAGAAGGTATACCCGACTGTCTCTTTCGGGTATCCTATGAAGACGCATTTTTCCGCTTTGGGTTCCAGCTTTTCAGGCTGAAGCTTTTTGACATAAGTATCACATCCCCAAACTTTAAGAAACGACAACTTTGGCCTCTTGCCAAACCATAGTTCATATGACGTCGTCTCAACGGATTTTGATGGTGCCCTATTTAAAGTGAATGCAGCTGTCTCTAATGCATAACCCCAAAACGATAGTGGCAAATCAGCAAGAGACATCATAGAACGCACCATATCTAATAAGGTTCGATTACGACGTTCAGACACACCATTACGCTGTGGTGTTCCGGGCGGTGTCAACTGTGAAACAATTCCACACTGTCTTAAGTGACTGCCAAACTCATAACTCAGATATTCACCTCCTCGATCAGATCGCAGGAACTTAATCTTCTTGTTACGATGATTCTCAACTTCACTCTGAAATTGCTTGAACTTTTCAAACGTTTCAGACTTGTGTTTCATTAAGTAAATATACCCATATGTACTTAAGTATCAGTGAAGGTGAGAAAATAACGATATCCACCACGCCCTGTAACATTCATTGGACCGCACACATCAGTATGTATGATTTCCAATAAGTCACTTGCCCGTTCCATTGTTGCAGAGAACGGCGTTTTAGTCATCTTGCCCATGAGGCATGGTTCACATGTGTCAAGTGATTCAAAATCAAGTGACTCCAAAAGTCCATCAGCATGGAGCTTCCTCATGCGTTTACACCAATATGACCCAAACGGCAGTGCCACAAGAAAGTGGTACTATCATTATCAACTCTAAATCTTTTGGCATCAATGTTATGAACATGTGTGTCATCACTATGAAGATTCAATATGAATAAACCCCTAACATTGGGTGCATGACCATAAAAGATATTACTCATATAAATAGAACATCCTTTATTCTGTGATTTAAACGAGTAACCGTCTCGCAGTAAACAAGATCCAGATATAATGTTCATGCTTAACGTAGGCACTAAATAACAATTATTCAGGTTCATCACTACTCCCGATGGTAATCGAAGAGAGAGCGTGCCGACGGCGATCACATCAACCTTGGAACCATTTCCCACGCACATCGTCACTTCGTCCTTTGCCAGCCTTCATTTATTCCGTAGTTCCTGCTTTGAGTTGCAAATGTGAGAAACCGAACCGGTATCAAATACCCAGGCACTACTACGAGAGCTAGTAAGGTACACATCAATAACATGTATATCATATATACCTTGTTTGTCGTTGGCCGCCTTCTTGTCCGCCAGGTACTTGGGGCAGTTCCGCTTCCAGTGACCAGTTCCTTTGCAATGAAAGCACTCAGTTTCTGACTTAGGTCCATGCTTAGGCTTCTTTAGAGGAGTAGCAACTGCTTTGCCATCCTTCTTGGTTTTACCTTTCTTGCCTTTGCCCTTGCCATTTTTCTTGAAACTAGTGGTTTTATTGACCATCAACACTTGATGTTCTTTCTGGATTTCAGACTTAACGACTTTTAGCATCGCAAACAGCTCGGCGACTGACTTGTTCATCCCGTGCATGTTATAGTTCATCACAAAGCTCTTGTAACTAGGTGGCAGTGATTCAAGAACTCTGTCAGTGATCGCCTCTGGCGGAAGGGCAATTCCCAACTCCGCTAGACGAGTTGAATACCCATACATTCTGAGTATATGTTCACTGATAGACCCGTTCTCCTCCATCTTGCAAGCATAGAACTTATCAGAGGTTTCATACCTCTCGATCCGGGCATTCTTCTGAAAGATAAACTTCAACTCCTGAAACATCTCATATGCTCCATGACGTTCAAAACGTCTTTAAAGTCCCGGTTCTAAGCCATACAATATTGCACACTGAACTATTGAGTAATCTCTAGTACGTGCCTCCCAAGCGTTCTTAACGTCTTTGGAGGTCATGTCTTCTAGTTGGTCACCAAGCGGTGCATCAAGGACATATGATTTCTCGGAAGCCGTGAGGATAATCCTCAGATGACGGGCCCAGTTAACAAAGTTACTTCCATCATCTTTCAACTTAGCTTTCTCTAGGAATGCATTAAAATTCAGGGGTGCTACTGCATGAGCCATTGATCTACAACATAAATATGCAAAGGTTACTTAGACTATTGTTCAGGATAATGAGTTTAGTTAATCAAATTTACTAAAGCTCCCACTCAAATCGACATCCCTTAGGTCATCTGAGTGTCACATGATCCAAATTCACCAACTCAAGTCCGATCATCACGTGAGTTGAGGTGGCTTCAATGGTGAACATCTCATGTTGATCATATCTACTATATGACTCATGTTCGACCTTTCGGTCTCTTGTGTTCCGAGGCCATGTCTGTACATGCTAGGCTCGTCAAGTTTAACCCGAGTGTTCTGCACGTGCAACACTGGCTTGCACCCGTTGTATGTGAACGTAGAGTCTATCACACCTGATCATCACGTGGTGTCTCGACACGACGAACTTCTACAACGGTGCACACTCGGGGAAAACACAATTTATCTTGAAATTAAGTGAGGGATCACCTTATAATGCTACCATCGTCCTAAGCAAAACAAGGTGCATAAAATGATTAACATCACATGCAAATCATAAGTGACATGATATGGCCATGAAGTTGTGCTTTTGATCTCCATCATGAAAGCACCGGCATGATCTCCATCATCACCGACACGACACCATGATTTCCATCATCTTGATCTCCATCAACGTGTCTCCATCAGGGTTGTCGCGCCCAACATGCTTCTACTACTATGCTATGATCCCGGTCTCTCGTAAGCGTACGAGTAAGGTTGGTCCGGGCCGCTTCATCCCACAATACTGCTGAACCAAAACACGACCAAGGGAGGAAGCAATCTAAGCATCAATGCCCACAAACTTTTTGTGTTCTACTCGAGATCTCATCTATACATAGACCTAGCTCATGATGCCACTGTTGGGAAACGTCGCATAGGAAACAAAAAATTTCCTATGTTCACGCAAGACCTATGCATGGTGATGAGCATCTACGAGAGGGAGAGTGGATCTACATAACCTTGTAGATCGCTAAGCGGGAAGCGTTAAGAAACGCGGTTGGTGTAGTCGAACGTCTTCGCGATCCAAATCGCCGAGCGTCCCGCGATCCAATCACGATCCGTCCCGATCAAGCACCGAACGGACGACACCTCCGCGTTTAGCACACGCACGGCTTGATGACGATCTCCGCCTTCTTGATCCAGCAAGAGGGAGCGGAGAGGTAGAAGAGTTCTCCGGCAGCATGACGACGCTCTGGCGATGGTGGTGGAGCTATTCCGGCAGGGCTTCGTCTAAGCACTTCAGAAACCCGATCTAGAGGAGAAACTATGCACTGGAGGAACGAGTAGCACGTGGCTGAAAATTCTGTGCCAAAACCCTAAAACCCTCTAGTATATATAGGAGGAGAGGAGGAGGAGGCTTGGCTCCCAAGGAGCCAGCCCTTGGGTCGGCCGAACCAAGTGGGAGAGGAGGAATCCTCCTCCAATCCTAGTAGGACTAGAATTCCTCCCTATTTTGCCTTTTTTCACCTTATCTCTTTGGGTTTTCTCTCCCAGCCGCATGGGCCTTGTATGGGACTTCCACCAGCCCACTAAGAGCTGGTATTCACTCTCCCACAGCCATGTAGCCTCTTGGGTCGAAATACCCCTCCCGATGGTCTCCCGGTGCACTCCCGGCACTCCCGGTACACTATCGATGAGCACGAAACTTTTTCGGCGACCAAAATAGGACTTCCTATATATCAATCTTTACCTTCGGACCATTCCGGAGCTCCTCGTGACATCCGGGATCTCATCCGAGACTCCGAACAACCTTCGGTCACCACCATACATAACTCTATACTATCGAAACGTCACCAAACCTTAAGTGTGCAGACCCTGCGGGTTAGAGAACTATGTAGACATGACCGAGACACCTCTACGGTTAATAACCAATAGCGGACTTGGATGTCCATATTGGTTCCTACATATTCTAGGAAGATCTTTATCGGTCGAACCTCTATGTCAAGGATTCAGTTAACCCCGTATGATGTTCCATTTGTTCTTCGGTATGTTACTTGCTCGAGATTCGATCGTCCGTATCTCCATACCTAGTTCAACCTCGTTACCGGCAAGTCTCTTTACTCGTTCCGTAATACAAGATACCGTGACTAACACTTAGTCATATTGCTTGCAAGGCTTATTGTGATGTTGTATTACCGAGTTGGCCCTGAGATACCTCTCCGTCACACGAAGTAACAAATCCCAGTCTTGATCCATGCCAACTCAACAGACACCTTTGGAGATACCTGTAGAGTACCTTTATAGTCACCCAGTTACGTTACGACGTTTGATACACACAAGACACTCTTCCGGTATTCGTGAGTTACATGATCTCATGGTCATAGGAACATATACTTGACATGTAGAAAACAGTAGCAATAAACTGACACGATCATATGTTACGTTTGTAGTTTAGGTCTTGTCCATCATATCATTCTCCTAATGATGTTATCTGTTATCAAATGACATCACATGTCAAGAAACCTTGACCATCTTTGACCAACGAGCTAGTTCACTAGAGGCATACTAGGGACAAAGTGTTGTCTATTTACCCACACATGTAATGTGTTTCCAATCAATATAATTACAGCATGGATAATAAACGATTATCATGAACAAGGAAATATAATAATAAACACTTTATTTATTGTGTCTAGGACATATTTCCAACAAATTTATATTCAATGTATAGTATTGGTGATTGTAATATTTATCTTTGTGGATATTAGCCGAGTTGCATTTCAATTGAAGCTGAAATTCCTTGAGTTATGTATATCAGTTGAGTGGCACATATATATTTGTTTGACAACTCATTAAATCTTCCTCGTTTTTCTTTTGTTTTCTCTTTTTTGTGAAATCTTTAAATCTTCCTTGAAATACTAAAAGGCAAACTTCAAAATTCAAAATTCCATAGTAAAAGAAATCTACAACAATTTATAAACAGTTGAGGTAGTTAATTAGCAGTCGACACTAATTACCACCCATCTGATGTTAAGAACTTAAGATAAGTGCAAGATTTATTTTTCTCAGCTTTGAAACAAACACTGCCATGTTTTAATTAGATGATACATTTTTATAGCACAATGATCTTTTCTTAATGTGTATGGACATAATTGTAAAATCGACGAATTCTTAGCCCTCTAAGCGCTAATTGCGCCTTTTTTTACCTATACTTAAATTTACTCTTTTCTTTTTACTATAATAATCCATCGAGAGGATAGGGATCTTAGAAATTTAATACCAGTTGATTAGTTAAAAGACTCAATAACTAGATAAGGTAACAGTCGATCAAGTAGTCCCAAAACACTTATCAAAACAAAAGATTGTATAGCAACTCCATGAACATGTCGTAAAAAGCAAGCCGATTAACAAATGGAAAGCCTACAAAATATGTTAAAGTAAAGCTATCGTCTAGCACTACTTCAATGAAGGGAACTCGTTGATGTCATCTAGACTCGGTGGTGGCGGCGGCGGAGGAGCCTGCTGGGGAGCCGGCGGCGCCTCCACGCCTTCTGCAGAGGCCGCCTCGTTCATGGACATGCTGGCTTGCTGCTTCTTTGGCGCTCCGAATCTGCCCGACGTGCCGAATTGTTGATTCCTAGATGCTCCATTGTAGTTACCGTTGTTGTAATATCTACCTTGCTTTGCTGCATCATGTACCTTGCTGCTATCCGTCGAAGCTCCCACACTCTTATCATCATCGAGAACTCCATTGTTCTCCTTCGCCTTCGTCCTTGCCTCCGCTTCCGCCTTGGCCCTTGCCTCCGCTTCCGCCTTTGCCTTGGCCCTGGTCTGTCTCTCCCGCCGTTGCTTCCTGATTACGTAGTCCCGTGCAGAAGGGTAGGCCTGGCTGAGTAGATCCCTGGTGTGATCGGCAGCCGGCGTCGGCTTCTTCTTGTGCTTGGCCGCCGTCGCTTCTTGTTTGGCATTGTCGTTGTCGAAGTCGGTCACGAGCTGTCACCGGGATCATTGCGGTCGAGGAGCGCGAAGAGGTTGACGCTGGGCTTCAGTCCCGCCATGTCGGGTAAAGCAAATCCTGCTGCTGCGGAAAACGCTCGACGGCCCATCGACGAGATCGACCGATGACTTGCTCGTTGCTTGCTGATGTGCGATTTTGTGGACTTCGAGGCTGTGCAACAGGCGTATATATATATATATATATAGCTTGACGCGCTTGTCCAATCCGAGTCGAATTAGATTCGTTATATACGAGACACGAACCATTGCTGAAGTGGAGAAGGACTCGAACAGGGCGCCTGGTATGACTTGGTTTCTTTTCTTTTGCGAAGATGCTAATATCCTATGACTTCGTTGCAACAGTTCGATTGGGCTTCAAGTTCCGGTGTCCACAACGTGACGATAGCTTGGCCTCTAAAGTTTGGCATCATGAAAAGTCCCTTTCCAAATGTTCGAAATCACTTATTGAAGTACTTCTTTCAAAAATGGCTCCTCCTTACATTGCGACAAGTGGTCACTTATCGTAAACGGGAGTTTCCCTTTTTTCGTAAATCCGTATTTTGAAAACGTTTTATTTTTTAAATCGTTTGTCCAAATCTCGAACCATTTTCATCGTTAGGTTTCTCGCGTCGAGATTTTTAAAATTAGATCCCATGTTGATACATTTTGACAACATTTTTTTTTCACAGACAAAGCCAGATGAAAAAACCGTGCATCTCATGGAAAAAAACACATTTTTTTCTTCTTCCGTGCCTCTCGCGGAAACAAAAACCATGTCTCTCACAAAAGAAAAAATAAATAGAAAACAAGTTTTTTTATTTCCGAGAGACACGACCATGCCTCTCATGAAAGCAAATTCGTGTCTCTCGTGGAAACAAAACCATATCTATCACGAAAGCAAATCCGTACCTCGCGGAAGGGGAAAAAAGAAAATGTGTTTTTTTTTGGTTTCCGAGATGCACAACCGCGCCTCCCGCGGAAGCAAATCCGTGGCTCTCGTGAAAGAAAAACCGTGCTTTTTGAGAAAGAAGGAAAATATGTTATTTTCGAGCGATTTTTTAGAAAAAAATTCCGTTCAAAAGATAAGAAAGAACAATGAAAACCCGAAACACCGAAAAAATGGGAAAGCCCTCACCTAAGAAGCCAAAAATACTTGCGGGGAAATAAAAAACAAAATTCAAAGGAAAAGCACGACACATGGCGGTGGTTGAGAACGTGCCAAGTGACGACGCATGGAAATGATCGTTGGGAGGCTCCGAAGGAGCGCTTAGCAACTAGTTGCTCTCCCAAATGTTGTATTCTATTTGCGGGTGCTCCAATTCAGTGTTTTAGGAAAGTTACCTATTCGATGGCATCTGGAAAAAAAATCGCAAAAAACCAAAATAAATCGTGAATTCAAAGAAGTTCATGGTTTTTGATTTTTTTATGAATCTGTAAAAAGTCTTCGATTTCAAAGAAGTTCTTGGAATATGAAAAAAACATCGAATTTAAAAAAGGGCACTGCTTCTGAAAAAAGTTCATTGTTTTTAAATGAATCAAATTGAAAAAGTTCATCGATTTTTAAAAATATTCATCTAATTTTTAAAATATTGTGGATTAAAAAAAGTAAAGAAAAACGAAAAGAGATGAAAGAAAAGAAATAGAAACAGAAATAAAAAACAAAACGGAAAGCAAGTCTAGAAAAAAAGGCACAAAAAAATGGAAAACCCCGTTTGAAGAAAGTTTAAAAAGAAGAAAAGGAAATATATTATCACAACATTAGGTTGGTCAGTGCAAGTTAAACGCAATGTTGAGGTCGCAGGTTCGATTCTTAGCCGCGTATGTTTTTTGTGTATCACTGCAAACTACTGCTCATTCGCGTGGGGCGATTTGAAATTCGCCCTTCTTCCGACACGCTCCCGGCCGGCGAGATGCTCGCCGCCGTTGAGCTCGGGCGGGGTAGGGGGCACGTAGAGGGTGCCTCTCCTCCGCCGTCTCCGACCTGGGTCCCGAAGCCGGCGCCGTCCCGATGGGCGGATTTGGCCGACGATGAGGATTCGGACGCGGCGGGTGGTAGAGTGGAGGTCCAGGCCACGTTGCCCCGTCGGTGTTCGGCCAGTTCCTTGCTAGGGCTCGGCCGGACCCGCGGCTCGGCCGACGGGCGGTCGTTCTGGTGCCGGCGTTGTCGGTCGGCCGGCCTTCTCGCGCTACGCGGCTCGCGGTCCTGGTTACGGCGGATCCTGGCGGGGCTCCGGTGAGTCCACGGCCCTCGCAGGAAGGATCTGGGACTGCCACAGTGGCTGTGGTATCGGGGCTGCCTCTCTCGATGCGTTCGTCGTCGATGGCGCCGCCGCCGTCGCAGGACGGAGTTCGCGAAGGAGTGCTGGGGGCGCTGGCCAGCTGGACTGGACCGGCTAGGGCGGCTCGGTTGGGCCGACCCATGTCGGGGAGGCTGACTTGGGCCATGGGGCTGCGGCGGCCCATGCTCTCGCCAAGGGCCCACATGGTTTTGGACGAGGCGAATCGGGCGTTGGCGCAGGAACCCGCCGACCCGCATCGCTGGCTGTGGGTGCGCCGCGGCGCCGCCGGGCCGGATGGCGGGTCCCCGGCCTCGCGGGCGGACGTCGCCCGGTACCGAGTCAATGCCCGCTATCTCAAGCGCCCAGCTGACTCGTCCAAACCTAGCCCGTGCCCTCCCTCTTCCTCCTCCCCTGCGCCGCCGCCCTCGACATCCGCTTGCTCCCTCGCCTCTGTGCCGCCCCCGCCTCCTTCATCCGGTCACCCCCGCACTTACGCCGCCATCCTTATGACGCGCCTCGCCGGTGATGCGGCTCCGTGCCCGAAGCGACCGCTGGAGCACCCGGAGACCTCGAGGCCGCCCCGTGGCCCCCCTATTCCGGCCGGAGATGGTGCTCGTCGGGGTTTGGACGACCGGCGGCTGGCTGACCACGAAGACTGGAGTGCCTCCCGGCGGTCTCCTCCCCCGGCCCCGTACCGCCCTCCCCCTGCCCGGGCTTCTGTGCCGGATGGCCGACCGAATCGGGAGACCGACACGTCGGGTGCTGGACAGGGCGGCCGCTCTGGTCAGGCCGAGCGCGACCCGCGCCTCCCCCTCCCGGGCTCGGTGGCCGCGTGCCGCCGAGATGCGGAGGACCGCCGACGGGACAACGACCTCCGGCGCGAGGCGGAGCTACGTAACATGCTTCGCCGCCGGCCGGCGTATGGTTCCTTTGACCGCGCCGGCTACGACCTTAGCCTGGACGCGCGCGAGGATGGCCGGCGCCCGACGGATTCTGGTGCTCGCGGCTGGGGAGGGGAGGCCAATCCGGGTCGTGGCGACTCGAGTGACTAGCGCCGGCGTGGCTCGGGTTCGCCCCCGCCACGCTTCTCTGATGGCCGGGGCTACGCCGCCCCCCCTCGGCGAAGCGCAAGAAGCACAAGAAGAAGAGGAGGGCCGTGGACACCCGTTCTGAGGGGACCTCGACGCCGGTAGTGGCACCCCCGAATGATGGCGAACCAGAGCAGGAGGCTCCGGCTCCTTCCCCGGCGAGGGGTGGTCGTCCCCGGACCCGCGAGGAGACCATGTGCATCAACTGTGGATGTGCCGGCCACTTCTGGTCGGAGTGCAAGCCCCCAAGGTGCCCTTCCACAATCGCATACTTGGGGTACGGGCTTTCGGAAGGGGGCTTCTACTACGTGGACACAATTCTTTAGGACCGGCCAGTCAGACTGCATCTCGCCACGATCACCCTCATCCCCGATCAGGAGCCGCCCCCCTCGGTGCTGGTCACCGCCGAGGTCATTCGTGCTGAGCTCTTTGCTTACATCGGCGACTTCCGTGAGAGCACCTTTTCGTGGGTGGTCACGGAGACGGCCCCGCTCGTCTTTTCTGTGCCCTTTCCATCCGTGGAGATGCTCAATGTCTGCTCCCGAGATGATGTCAAATGCCCCATTAACAAGTTCATGATCTCTATAAAGAAGGCGGAGGCAGTGCCAGACCCGCTACCCCCCTTGAGCAGGTGTGGATCCTTATGTACGGCCTCCCCGCAGGGGGCAAGCGTGACCACATCCTGAAGGAGGTGTCCGAGCCAGTGGGCAAGCTCTTGACGGTCGACATGGACTCTCTGGAGGGCGACGGACCGGCACGGGTTGAGATCTTGTGCCTGTCGTCGGCTGACATCGACGGCCTCTCGCTAGTCTTCTACTTTGGAAGAGCCAAGGGGGTACGTCTCACTTACGAGCTCGACCTGGATATCCTGGAGGCGCGAACGGCGGCCAGACCTCCTCCCCCGCCACTAGCTTCGACGGGGGCGGGACTGGGAGGGGATGGGGACTCATCTGATGGCAGCTCATCCGGCTCGGGGGCCAGTGACTCCCCTCCCGGGCTACCCGCAGTACTCCCTGGACCGGCTGCGGCTGGGGGGACTTCGACCCCGATGGCGGCCCGGGCTGGCCTCCCCGCCCCTGCACTGGAGGCTTCTGGGCTGGAGGTGGGCGCTAGGAGCCCAGGGATGGATGTGTGCCCTCCGTCATCCCCTCGCTCCCTCGGGGCGGTCTGCTACACTCGCTCGCCTGGGACCCCACCTGCTCCAGCCTTGGGGTCCCCGGCGCCGGTTCTCGCCATGCCTCCGCCGCCGGGTGTGGGGCTGACCACGGTTGACACCACCTCCCTCGTGGATGGTACCCGGACCCGGACGACTCCCTCACCGTCGGTAGAGGCCCGCCAGAGCGCTCAGATCCGCGGTTCTAGGGCGCTGCCAGATGGTCGGGTGCCGACCATTGCGGAGAAGGCGGCCATGCGGGTAGCCGCTCGTGACCTCTCCCGAGGTATGTCCCCTCCCGCTCCTAGTCCTTCTTGTTCTGGATCCCGGTATACGATTCTTGGTTTTGTTCCACTTGTGCACCTTGGGGATGTGGCTGCTGATTGTGATATTGTTTTCCGCGGGGAGAAGGGCCCGCGGATGGAGCAGATCTGTGCTAAGGAGCGGCTGGACGGGGTGTTGGCAGAGGCTTGCGCTCGAGCTGAGCAGCGGGCATCGGACATCCTTGCCTCCACCGCACCCGGGCCTATCGGGCCGGGGATTAACCTGGCGTCTGACAACTCTAGGCATAGAGAGCCCGAGGTTGAAGGCAGGCCGGGCTGTCAGGATATGATGCCTGCCGCTCGTGACGGCCCTTCAATTGGAAGGGTGTTACGGGACAGGCCTCCCACGCGCCTCCACCCCACTGACCAACGGGGCGCGGTGCGCGGGGTTAGTGCCGGCCTTCCAGATGGGAACGCTAATGGTGTGGATGCCCCTATTAGGAAGGGGCGTCGTGGACGCCCGACCAAGCAGGTCCCCCGATCAGCAGGCAGCGGCCGGGCTAGTTCGGCCCCACCAGAGGGGCCCTCTAGTTCAACGGAGATGGTTCCATCATGAAGCTCCTATGTTGGAACATACAGGGCTTCGGGCACCTGGGCCGGAAGCAGCAATTGATTGAGTACAATAGGCAAGAGGGGATTGATATAGTTGGGTTGCAAGAGACCATTCGTCAGGACTTCTCTATCCAGGAACTTCAGGGGCTCTCCCGACACCCGTTTGCCTGGCAATGGCTGCCGTCCGCGGGCTTATCGGGCGGCATCTTGCTCGGGGTACGGGAGGATGCCTTCTCGGTCGAGGACATGGACCGAGGGGAGTTCTTCCTTAGTATGTCCGTCACGGACCGACGTGTCAACCTCAGTTGGGAGTTGATCATCGTCTATGGCTCGGCTGTTGGGGAACGTCGCATGGGAAACAAAAAATTTCCTACGCACATGCAAACCTATCCTTGGTGATGAGCATCTACGAGAGGGAGAGTGGATCTACATACCCTTGTAGATCGCTAAGCGGGAAGCGTTGAGAAACGCGATTGGTGTAGTCGTACTTCTTCGCGATCCAAATTGCCGAGCGTCCCGTGATCTAATCACGAACCGTCCCGCGAACGAATCATGAACCGTCCCGTGATCAGATCGTAGAAATGTAATCTTCTTGTTACGATGATTCTCAATTTCACTCTGAAATTGCTAGAACTTTTCAAACGTTTCAGACTTGTGTTTCATCAAGTAAATATACCCATATCTACTCAAGTCATCAGTGATGGGAGAAAGTAACGATATCCACCGCGTGCTGCAACATTCATTGGACCGCACACATCAGTATGTATGATTTCTAATAAGTCACTTGCCCGTTCCATTGTTCTAGAGAACGACGTTTTAGTCATCTTGCCCATGACGCATGGTTCACATGTGTCAAGTGATTGAAAATCAAGTGACTCCAAAAGTCCATCAGCATGGAGCTTCCTCATGCGTTTTACACCAATATGACCTAAACGGCAGTGCCACAAGAAAGTGGTACTATCATTATCAACTCTACATCTTTTGGCATCAATGTTATGAACATGTGTGTCATCACTATCAAGACTCAATATGAATAAACCCCTAACATTGGTTGCATGACCATAAAAGATATCAATCATATAAATAGAACAACCTTTATTCTCTGATTTAAATGAGTAACCATCTCGCAATAAACAAGATCCAGATATAATGTTCATGCTTAACGCAGGCACTAAATAACAATTATTCAGGTTCATCACTAATCTTGATGGTAATCGAAGAGAGAGCGTGCCGACGGCGATCACATCAACCTTGGAACCATTTCCCACGCACATCGTCACTTCGTCCTTTGCTAGTCTTCGTTTATTCCGTAGTTCCTGCTTTGAGTTGCAAATGTGAGCAACCGAACCGGTATCAAATACCCAGACACTACCACGAGAACTAGTAAGGTACACATCAATAACATGTATATCATATATACCTTGTTTGTCTTTGGCCGCCTTCTTGTCAGCCAGGTACTTGGGGCAGTTCCGCTTCCAGTGACCAGTTCCTTTGCAATGAAAGCACTCAGTTTCTGGCTGAGGTCCATGCTTAGGATTCTTTCTAGGAGTAGCAACTGCTTTGCCATCCTTCTTAGTTTTACCCTTCTTGCCTTTGCCCTTGCCATTTTTTTTGAAACTAGTGGCTTTATTGACCGTCAACACTTGATGTTCTTTCTGGATTTCAGACTCAGCGACTTTTAGCATCGCAAACAGCTCGGATGAAGACTTGTTCATCCTGTGCATGTTATAGTTCATCACAAAGATCTTGTAACTAGGTGGCAGTGATTGAAGAACTCTGTCAATGATCGCCTCTTGCGGTAGGGTAATTCCCAACTCAGCTAGACGGTTTGAATACCCAGACATTCTAAGTATATGTTCACTGATAGACCCGTTCTCCTCCATCTTGCAAGCATAGAACTTATCGGAGGTCTCATACCTCTCGATCCGGGCATTCTTCTGAAAAATAAACTTCAACTCCTGGAACATCTCATATGCTCCATTACGTTCAAAACGTCTTTGAAGTCCCGGTTCTAAGCCATACAATATTGCACACTGAACTATTGAGTAGCCTCCAGCACGAGCCTCCCAAGCGTTCTTAACGTCTTCGGAGGTCATGTCTTCTGGTTGGTCACCAAGCGGTGCATCAAGGACATATTGTTTCTGGGAAGCCGTGAGGATAATCCTCAGATTACGGGCCCAATCAACAAAGTTACTTCCATCATCTTTCAACTCAGCTTTCTCTAGGAACGCATTAAAATTCAGGGGTGCTACTGCGCGAGCCATTGATCTACAACATAAATATGCAAAGGTTACTTAGACTATTGTTCAAGATAATGAGTTTAGTTAATCAAATTACTAAAGCTCCCACTCAAATTGACATCCCTCAGGTCATCTGAGTGTCACACGATCCAAATTCACAAACTCAAGTCCGATCATCACGTGAGTTAAGGTGGCTTGTGAACATCATTATGTTGATCATATCTACTATATGACTCAGGTTCGACCTTTCGGTCTCTTGTGTTCCGAGGCCATGTCTGTACATGCTAGGCTCGTCAAGTTTAACCCGAGTGTTCTGCTCGTGCAAATCTGGCTTGCACCCGTTGTATGTGAACATAGAGTCTATCACACACTATCATCACATGGTGTCTCGACATGACGAACTTTCGCAACGGTGCACACTCGGGGAGAACACAATTTATCTTGAAATTTAAGTGAGGGATCACCTTATAATGCTACCGTCGTACTAAGCAAAACAAGGTGCATAAAAGGATTAACATCACATGCAATTCATAAGTGACATGATATGGCCATGAACTTGTGTTTAAGATCTCCATCTTCAAAACATCGGCATGATCTCCATCGTCACCGGCACGACACCATGATCTCCATCATATTGATCTCCATCAACGTGTCGCCATCGGGGTTGTCATGCCCTGCATGCTTCTACTACTATTGCTACCGTAGCGATAAAGTAAAGCATTACATAGCGCTTAATGATTGACACGCAGGTCATACAATAATTAAAGACAACCCTATGGCTCCTGCCGGTTGCCATACTCATTGACATGCAAGTTGTGAAATTCTATACATCACATGATCATCTCATACATCACATATATCTCATCATGTAATTGGCCATATCACATCACAACATACCCTGCAAAAACAAGTTAGACGTCCTCTAATTGTTGTTGCAAGTTTTACGTGGCTGGTACGGGTATCTAGCAAGAACGATTCTCACCTACGCATAAACCACAATGGTGATACATAAATTGCTTTTCAACCTTCTCAAGGACCGCCTTTGTCAAATCCGATCCAACTAAAGTAGGAGAAACTGACACCCGCTAGCCATCTGTTGCAACAAGTACAGTTGAGGGAACCGGTCTCTCGTAAGCGTACGATTAAGGTTGGTCCGGGCCGCTTCATCCCACAATATCGCTGAACCAAAACACGACCAAGGGAGTAAGCAATCTAAGCATCAACGCCCACAAACCTTTTGTGTTCTACTCGAGATCTCATCGAACCATCAACCTAGCTCTGATACCACTGTTGGGGAACGTCGCATGGGAAACAAAAAATTTCCTACGCACACGCAAACCTATCCATGGTGATGAGCATCTACGAGAGGGAGAGTGGATCTACATACCCTTGTAGATCGCTAAGCGGGAAGCGTTGAGAAACGCGGTTGGTGTAGTCGTACTTCTTCACGACCCAAATCGCTGAGCGTCCCGCGATCTAATCACGAACCGTCCGGCGAACCAATCACGAACCATCCCGCGATCTCGTCACGATCCGTCCCGCGATCCGATCAGGAACGTCCCGTGGCCTTGATCACGATCCTTCCCATCTAGTACCGAACGGACGGCACCTCCGCGTTCAACACACGTGCAGCTTGATGACGATCTCCATCGTCTTGATCCAGCAAGAGGAGGCGGAGAGGAGGGAGAGTTCACCGACAGCATGACGGCGCTCCGGTGATGGTGGTGGAGTTATTCTTGCAGGGCTTCACCTAAGCACCGCAGAAACAATCTAGAGGAGAAACTATGCACTGGAGGTTAGGGTTGCACGTGGAAGAAAGAACTTATGCAAAACCCTTGAACCCTCTAGTATATACAGGAGGAGAGGAGGAGGAGAGGCAGCCTTGGCCTCCAAGTCTAGCTGGTTCGGCCGGCTAGGAGGGAGGAGTCCTCCTCCTTCTACTTCAAGCAGGATTAGGACTCCTTCCTTATATACCCCCTTTTTTGCCTTTTTCACCTTTTTTCCTTTTGGTATTTTTCCCTCCTGGCACCATGGGCCTTTGTGGATGTTCCACCAGCCCACTAAGGGCTGGTTATTATTCTCCCACAGCCCATGGACCCTCTAGGGTCGAAATACCTCTCCCGGAGGCCTCCCGGTACACTACCGGCACTCGCGGTACACTACCGATGAGCCCGAAACTTTTCCGGCGACCAAACTGGGACTTCCTATATGAATCTTTACCTCCGGACCATTCCGGAGCTCCTCGTGACGTCCGGGATCTCATCCGGGACTCCGAACAATCTTAGGTCACCACCATACATAACTCTACACTATCGAAACGTCACCGAACCTGAAGTGTGTAGACCCTGCGGGTTCGAGAACTATGTAGACATGACCGAGACACCTCTCCGGCCAATAACCAATGGCGGGACCTGAATGTCCACATTGGTTCCTACATATTCTACGAAGATCTTTATCGGTCGAACCTCTGTGTCAAGGATTCAGTTAATCCCGTATAACGTTCCCTTTGTTCTTCGATATGTTACTTGCCCGAGATTCGATCGTCGGTATCTCCATACCTAGTTCAACCTCGTTACCGGCAAGTCTCTTTACTCGTTCCGTAATACAAGATCCCGCAACTAACAATTAGTCACATTGCTTGCAAGGCTTATTGTGATGTTGCATTACCGAGTGGGCCCCGAGATACCTCTCCGTCATACGGAGTAACAAATCCCAGTCTCGATCCATGCCAACTCAACAAACACCATCGGAGATACCTGTAGAGCACCTTTATAGTCACCAGTTACGTTGCGAAGTTTGATACACATAAGGCACTCCTCCGATATCCATGAGTTGCATGATCTCATGGTCATAGGAACGTATACATTGACATGCAGAAAACAATAGCAATAAACTGACACGATCATACGCTATGTTTGTAGTTTGGGTCTTGTCCATCACATCATTCTCCCAATGATGTGATCCCATTATCAAATGAGATCACATGCCAATGGCTAGGAAACCTTGACCATCTTTGATCAACGAGCTAGTTCACTAGAGGCATACTAGGGACACGGTATTGTCTATTTACCCACACATGTAATGTGTTTCCAATCAATACAATTATAGCATGGATAATAAACGATTATCATGAACAAGGAAATATAATAATAAACACTTTATTTATTGCCTCTAGGGCATATTTCCAACACCGGCTGACCACGGGAGGTCAGCGGACTTCTTGGCCGAGCTCAAGGATAAAGTCGAACGCTGCACTACACCTGTAGTGGTGGCCGGAGACTTTAACCTTATTCGGCATGAGGCTGATAAGAGCTCCCCGCATGTTGATCGGGTGCGTATGCGCATGTTCAACGACTGCATTGCTGACCTAGCTCTACGGGAGATAGCCCACGTAGGGGCTAGATTCACATGGACCAATAAGCAAGCGGACCCTATCCAGAGTGTGCTTGATAGGATCTTAGTATCGATTCAGTGGGAGGTCAGGTTCCCGTTATGCTTGCTTCGGGCGGTCACGCGTATCGGGTCTGACCACGTCCCTCTGCTTTTATCCTCGGGGGACGATGCTCTTTCTCGAATGAGCCGGTTTCACTTTGAGCCTGCATGGCTGCTACGGCCAGGGTTCTTCGAGTTGGTGCGGGACCGATGGGTAAAAGATGCGGCCTCCCCGCCTAGGGATCTCTGTGCCACCGACACCTGGCACCACTGCACTAAGCTCGCCTGTCAGCTCATGCGGGGGTGGGGGGCTAATCTTGGCGCGGACATTAGAGCACGCAAAGAGGCCCTCCTGGTGCAGATTAAGGCTCTCGATTTGCTGGCTGATTCATCTGGCCTGTCGGCTGATGAATGGCTTAGACGTTACGCCCTTGAATCCTCGTTGATGGAGATATTCAAGGGTGAGGAGCTCTATTGGCAATGCCATGGAGGGCAGAAATGGCTCCTTCAGGGTGATGCCAATACAGCTTACTTCTAGGCGACCGCCAATGGACGTCGGCAAAAATGCGCGATCCCGTGCCTATGGGAGGGGGGCACCCTTCTGGAGCACCCGGACGAAATTAAGGCTCACATCTACTCCTTCTATAAGGAGCTATTCTCGGCGTCACCCCGTAACGGGGTTTTGTTGGCCGAGGAATTCCGGGCTCCTACCGACAAAGTCTCGGATTCGGAGAATGCGGAGCTAACACTCCCATTCTCGTCGGAGGAGGTAGGCAGGGCTATCGCCTCCATGAAGGCGGGGTCGGCCCCGGGCCCGGACGGACTGCCAGTGGCCTTTTTCCATCGGTTCTGGCATGTCATAATGCCGGTGATCATGCCGATGTTCCATGAATTCTATATTGGAACATTCGACATGTCCTGGATCAACTACGGTGTGATTACCCTTATCCCCAAAATAGTTAGGGCGACGGATATTAGACACTTTAGACCTATCACGGTGATTAATGTGCTCGAGTGCATCTTCTCGAAAGTATGCGCTACGTGCCTAGCCCCTGTAGCGGAGAGGCTAGACCATCCCCTCCAGACTGCATTCCTAAAGGGCCGACGGATCCATGATGGGATCCTGGCTCTCCATGAGATCGCACATGAGGTATATTCGCGAGGCCATAAGGGCGTCTTCCTCAAGTTGGATTTCCATAAGGCGTACGACCGTCTGGATTGGTCCTTCCTGCGGATGGTGCTCGAGGGTAGGAGCTTTGATGACAGATGGTGCTCCTGGATTATGCAGTTGGTGCAGTCTAGCAGGATCGCCATTAATATTAACGGTGAGGTGGGTCCCTTCTTTACATCCTCGACAGGCATGAAGCAAGGGGATCCTATTTCTCCCTTGCTCTTCAACCTCACCGTCGATGTCCTGGCCGGCATCTTGGATAAATCAAGGATGGCCGGTCACCTTATAGGGGTTGTTGGTCACCTAATCCCTGGGGGAGGGGTCACGCACCTACAATATGCTGATGACACCATGATCATGGTGGAAGGGTCGGACCTAGATTTAGTCAATCTAAAGTTCTTACTACTATGCTTCGAGGCGATGTCAGGGCTAAAGATCAACTTTGAAAAAAGTGAGGTCTTCGTTCTTGGGTGTCCGCTTGAGGACCAACAACGGATTGCAGACAACTTAAACTGCAAACTGGCATCGTTCCCCACAACGTATTTGGGGATGCCTCTGGCTGACTCGAAGATCTTGGTGAGTGGGTTTGATCCTTTGGTTGGCCGGGTGGCGGCAAGGGCCGAGCCGTGGCGAGACCGGTTTACATCCAAAGGAAGTAAAACGGTCCTCATTAGTTCTAACCTTGCGAGCCTCCCCATGTATATGATGGGCTGTATATCCTTCCGGAGGGCGTTCATAGCTCATTCGATAAGGAGCTCGCTAGGTTCTTCTGGCAAGCATCCGATGGACGTCAGAAGTACCACATGGTCAAGTGGGCAGATATTTGCCTACCCAAGGACCGTGGAGGTCTTGGGATTACGGCATCCCGTACGATGAATGTCGCCCTCATGTTACGTTGGGTCTGGCGGATCCTGCGTGGCGAAGGAGGGCTGTGGCTACAGCTCCTTCAGGCAAAATACCTAAGGGGCGAGCCGCTCCTCGCATGCGCCCGATCCGGAGGTTCCCAGTTTTGGCGGGCGATTCAAAAGATTAAGGTGGAAATTCGACTAGGAATTTCCTTCTCTATAGGCAATGGGGAGGGAACCCAGTTCTGGCTAGACCCATGGGTTGGGGATGAGCCGCTAAGGATGGGGTTCCTGGTTCTATTTTCCATATGTTCCGATCCGACTCTTCTAGTTTCTGTGTCGAGGTGCCTGGGGCATTGGGATGTCCGGTTCAGACGCTCATTTGGCCCGGTGGAAATTGCTGAGTGGTTCCGCCTTATTGAGGCACTGCCACCGACGCTCCCGGACCATCCGGACACCGTGGCCTGGCGGCTATCACCGTCTAGGGTATTTTCAGTCAGCTCAGCATACCAGGCGTTATGTCACGCGCCCATCATTCCCTGGCTTTCGCCTTTGTGGAAGGCCCCCTTGCCACTAAAGATCAAGATCTTTGTGTGGCAACTTCTCCGAGATCGTATCTCTTTGGGGACGGAGGTGCGTAAGAGGCATGGCCCCGGGGATGGAATGTGCCCCTTATGCGCGGTGCCGGAAACGACGGCACACATCATCTTCACCCGTACGGCAGCGAGAGCCCTTTGGACATTCATACGCGAGACTCTTGGGCCTGACTGGGAGGCCCAGGACCTAGCGGAATTCCTCCAGACCAGGGCCAACCAAACCGGGAGACGTCGCCGCTTATTTTGGCTGATCTTTGCGGCGATGTCATGGACCCTCTGGACGACTCGCAATAAGATGGTTATTGAGCAGATCTTCCCCAGGCAGGATTCTTCAAATTTCTTGCCTTTCTGCAGCACTGGCACCCGCTCTCTAGGCAGCGAGATCGGGACCGACTTGACAGCATGCTGGACGCACTTCAGGCTACGGCGCGCTGGCTATCTTCTCCGTAGGGCCGCTTCGCGGCTGCCATTAGGTGCCTTTTTTCTATCTCTTCTTTTTTTTCTTGGGCATGAGTGTGCCGTTGCCCCGGCTATCCAGTTCAGTTGGATGTGTGTCTGTTGCTTGTACGGACTGTTGCTTTATTTATAAAATGAGGCGAAAGCCTATTTCGAGAGACTTTTTTGTGTAAATACCCAGGAAAAATAGTGCAATAGGCCGGCCCAGCGTGAGGGGAGGGTTGTGCGCCGGTTGGCCAAATGGTCTAAAACCGACGCCTGAAGCGCTGAATACGAAACACCTCTATTTGCGGTCACAGGAGCACACACACGAACATGACAGTTCGTCTCCTAATAAATCACATGCTAGCTAGAAAGATGAAGATCAACAATAAATTCAAATTCCTTCTTTTTGCAGGACAAATTTAAATTCCTATCAAACGCACCGTCGTGTGTGTGCATTAAACTTTGAACCTAGTGAGTACAACGATATCCCATGACAATTGCAAACAACAAGAGCCGACTCATTTAACATGTTGAGAAACATATTACTCCCTTTAGTTGGGTATAAATCGGGCATGGGTCTTTAGATCTTCAATTTGACTAGAAAAATATGTATTATATTTTTCATAAAATAAATCTTTTAAATTCATTGTCAAATGAAGTTTCTAATCATATAATTTTTCTGTCATATTATACATGTTTTATTAGTCAAACCAGTGACCTAAAAATCCATATATTCACTCTGGAGGAGGATATGATGGAAATGGAGGAAATTAGCAGCAAATGGTAGGAAATGGCGATGATGGAGAGGAGAACAAGAACTGGTGTCCTCTTGAATACAAGTATTTGCCAGAATTCTGCTACATTTGTGGGATAATTGGACATGATGATAGAGCCAGTGAGATCAAATTGAAGAAGGTTGAAACCACGCAGTTTGCGCCATGGCTATGTGCGTTTATGCCAAACCGTAGGAGTGGAGATGGACGGGAGCATTGGAGTAAGGGCCGTTCTAACTCTGGGGTCGCAACAGTGGGTCACACATCATGGGTATAAAGAAAGTTAAGAAGAGTAGTGCAGTAATGCCCCGTCTTGGCACAAGGAGAACACGAACGCATGTTCTGGTGGTAAAGGTCTGGGCAAGAAACATGACCAGGAAGTAACGAGTCGAAATAACCCACCATCTGCTCGCCAGGGTACTCCCAAGGAGCTCACGCTTACCGAAACAACTTCAAAGGAGAAGGGATGCATAATAGATGTGCTAGAGAAGAGAGGGAAAGGAGATGCTAGTGGTGGCACGGGGCATCAAGGCCATGCAGATCAATGTAAGGAATGAGGACAAGAAGGGTGGGGGTAAGTGATGACCCATAAGTATAGCGGATAAGTAAGATTGTTGAACCCTAACGAGGAGAAGATGGAATTTATAAGCGGTTTCAATAGATAGTTCGATAGCAAGTGCTGTAAAAATGTAGTAACAGATAGTTCGATAGCAAAATAATTTATAGCAAGTAACTAGTACCAAAGTAACAAGATGCAACAAGGTAGCCCAATCCTTATTATACTAAAGATATGCCAAAATTGTTTCTTATAGTGAGCAAAGCGTTCGCGAGGACACATGGAAATTTTGTCTAGTCATGCCTATCATATTTTAGTCAATTCACATTTACTACTTTAATAATTTGATATGTGGGTGGATCGATGCTAAGGTGTTTTTCTTACTTGAACAAACGACCAACTTATGATAACTCACTCTCGAAGCATCCACAACTATGAAAGAAAAATTCAGATAAATCTAACCATATCATGAAACATACAGATCCAAATCAGCCCCTTACAGAATAGTGCATAAACTAGGGTTTAAGCACTTCCTACCGCACATTGTCTTTCCTAGGCCCAAATATGGCGAATTGTCATGTAGTAGACATTTACATGACATCACTACAGAATTATTGAACGTGTACCAATTTCACATAATGGTTTATAAAAAGACTTCTCTCATGTCCTCAAAAACAAACATAACTACTCATAAATCATATTTATGTTCATGATCAGAGGAGAAAATATATAAGTGGCAATGAACATACAATCTTTCATCAAATAAACTAACTAGCATCAACTACAAGATGTAATCAATACTACTAGCAACCTACAGTACTAATCTCAGGTTTTGGGACAAACATTGAATACAAGAGATGAACTAGAGTTTAAGATGATATGATGTTGGTGAAGATGTTGATGGACATGAGTCCTCCCATTATGAGAGGGGAATTGGTGATGTAGAGGGGAATTGGTGATGACGAAGACTGCTATTTCCCCCTCCCAGAGGAAAGTATCCCCGTCGGAATCGCTTATCAAGAGAGTAAAAGTGCTCCTGCCCAGGTTCTGCCACGAGACGACGGCGCTTCGTGCCAAAAGTCCTTTCTTATTTATTTTCTAGGGCAAATGGGTTCATATATCAAAACACGGGCACATAAGGGCCCTCGTGGGATTCACAAGGGGGAGGGCGCACCTAGGGGGGTTAGGGTGCACCCAGTGCCCTTGTGAGCCCACGGTTGATCTTCCACGTGACTTCTTTTTCCAGTATTTTTGATATATATAAATCACCAAAAAAATCAAGTCATTTGGAGCTTCGGAGAATAGCTATCTCTGTTGTAGCTTTTTTGAGGTACGGAATTCCAGCTGCCAACAATTTCCCTCTTCAAGTAAGTCTTGCAAATTAAGAGAGAAAAGGCATAAGAATTGCATCATAATGATAAAAAACATTATAAATAACAAGGAGAAAATCATGATGCAAAATAGACATATCAACTCCTCCAAGCTTAGACCTCGCTTGTCCTCAAGCGAATACCGAAACTCGATAATCATGACCACATGTTTATATATATAGAGAGAGGTCGATAAAACAAAATACAAACATAGTAACATCATGATCATTATTATAGCACAAGTATCTATCATAAAAATTCTGATAATATAGTAATAATTCATCCACAATTTAAAGCATAAGCAATAAACTTTCTTGAAAACTAACAAACTATGTTTCTCTATCATCAAAGCAATTGCAATTCATCATCTTTATGGGGAGAGTCTTTGTAAGAGCTTTTGGTTAAGCAAATTCCACATACTCAACTATCATATAGTCTTTCATGATTGCTGACACTCAAAACATATTTTTAAAACAAACAATCTCAGTCAGACGCAAAGGAAGATGACGCAAAGGAAGATAGGGGTTTTATACTTCACCTCCCAACTTATTTATCTCACGGATAATGTCAACAATAAGAACTCATGATCACCTACATTCAACTAGATATATATGCCTAGGTCTTTCCCCACCACATGATGCTTGTTAAATATAGAATAATTAAGAACGTAATAGGAATAAACACTATTTATTCTTGCATAAAAATAAAGACTAAACATTACAAGATAGGCACTACGCATGGGGAAACATGGGTTGTCATGTGATTTTCTATTTTTGGGAGTGCAATCTCTTAGTACAAAGAAACGTCACTTTATATTGCCTCTTATGATAACAATGTTTATTATCTAGTCTGTCGCATAACCATCACAAGTTCACACAAAACTTGTTTCCCCTTACAATACAAAAGCATACATATTTATGATACTACCGGAATCAGCTAAGTTGCCACGTGTGTCGTCCATGCCCTTTGCCATCAGCTGACAGATGGCAAAGATGCAAAGGCCTTTGTCATCCGCAAGAGATCTTTACCGTGGCTTATTCAGCTGGACAGTTGGCCGTCTGCTGGCGGACGACAAAGCCTTTGCCGTCCGTCATGCATGCCTTTGCCGTTCGGGATGGCTGACGGCAAAGTGCCCGATTCCTATAGTGTGAGTCATTTCTTACACCGATAACAACTTACTTGAAGGATCTTATTCAATCCATAGATAGGTATTATGAAAAAGAAACAAGGTTTAAGGGTTTTGAATGCACAAATAGTATCTCTACTTAGTACGAAATTTTGGCTAGCAAAGAATTAGGGCAAGCACCACATGTTGGAGGATCCATCACAATATAACTACTATGTGAATGTAAGCAAACATAACTCATCATGTTGTCTTTCTTGTCCAACCTTAACTACTTGATCAAGTTTGAAAATAATTAATGGGGTCACAATCATAGAAAACTAGATGACACCCGCGCGTTGCTGCAGGAATTTGAAGCACCATGGAGGACGAGGATTATGGAGTGAAAATAGTAAAATAATGAAAAGAGGTATAAATATATGTTTATTTGAACAATTGATGATATGATACGAAAAGTCTAAAAATTACCATATCATAAAGTGTCTTTATATTTGCTTTTATTAGGAAAGATAACTGCATTGCTAACATGCTATTTTTCTAGGGAAGCTAAAATGAAAAATGCATGGACATAAAGTTTGATTTTTTTAGGGGTCTAAAGTTTGATGATAATTCCACTGAAAACATTGCTAAAATCCGATCAGAAGCCCGATATTCATTAAAACAAAGCCGAATCAAGGCCCAACACAAAAGGCCTAATCCCCTAGCTCAAGGCCCCACAAAAACTACTAACGTGAATGCTTGTTGAGTTATCAGTGATAGAACATATTGTAAAAAAAATCAGTGATAGAACATACCACTCAAAAATAAAATAAAATCAATCAGTGATAGAAAATACGCCCTTCAAAAGCAAAAGAAAAAAAAAACAAATATACACAAATCTGGTAGAATTACTTTCGTACATCTGAATTTGTACATGACCATCATAAATATATTCCAATTGCTAAAAAAATGAAAACAGAGTGTGCACACATATGCATCTTTTTTTCCATGGACTAAAAAGGCAAATGATGTTTTTGGGCTGGCTGATCATAACGTTTCATCATTCACGCGTGGTGCCGTTGGACAGCTTGTGATCCTATCCCTCCCAATGGATGTGAACGCTGAACAGTTCGTTCTCCACGTTCTTTCCCGTAGATCTCGTAACTTCCCCACTGTCATTTGCTATCCCGGGTGATGTCGCCCCCTCTACATCCTCACGCTCGCTGTGCATGCTTTTCTGTGTCCATCCTGTGGCTGCCATGTCTATCCCGAGCTATTGCACGGGGCGATGGGGTGTAAGCTACAGCTGCAATAGGCTCGCCGAAGACGGAGCAAGACGGGGCTGTGCGCTGCTGCAACGTCAGGCACGCTGTGCTTCATGGTTATCGTCTGTTTCCGCAAGCCGACCATGCGGCGCTGCAGCATCCTTCCTGAAAAGACGACTCCTGTTACTGCAAGACGGGGCAGGGGACGGCGATGCTGCCGGTGTCAAGCGACCACATGCTGCTGCAAGCTGACGCCGGCGCCTCCCCTGCTGCGACCACATGTCCACCCGGTGCGAGGAGCTAACGCATATGCTGCAAAGTGAGCATACGGTTCTCTTGGGAATCAAAGCTTCCACCTAAGGTAGCTAAAAAAAGTTCAGATCTGAGGAGATAAGAGGAAGGATAAGCCCCCCAACTCTGGCAAACGAGTAGTTTCCAGAGGACACGGAGGGTGGCGCGCACGGTTCACCGAGAGGTCAGATCGCCGATGGTGGCTATGACTTGGGCCAACAAATCCGCTATTGGCATCGGCCATGGGGCTCCACGCCCGAGTAGTTCTCAGGTATCTGGCAGCGGCGACCTAATAAGGCTTGACCGACGGAGGCGTAGTATATATGGAGAGTTGCACTTATAAAGGGAGTAGGAGAAGGATCGGGATAACCACCGTGGGGATTTACTGATCATCGTGAGAATTTATTGACAAAGGCAAGATGAAGGAAACATCCAACGAAGTCGCACTAACAAAGGGGTAAAAGAGATAATACCTTTTGGACATCGCATGCGAGATGTGAGGGAGAAGTCGATTGATATTCACGACTGGAAACAAAACGATGGTGTGTCCTCATGCGGGAGTTGACCGATCGGTTGCTGTCTAGAAACTGAGCGCTAAGGTGGCACTATGCTCAAGTGGACACCTTGCATGTTAAGATAAATCATGTAGTGAGAATGAACTTCTTAAGTATACTAGATGTCCAAGATAGTAATCTCTCTCTTATGATTGTATCAAGGAAAACGCTTGACATCTGTAGTCTCAAGGGACGCCCTCACCGGACCACTCGAAGCCCGTCGATGCGTTGCAAACTTGACGCTTCAGATTTCGCCTCCTATTGATTAAAAAAAAACGATTCCTTCATATCCCCGTGCGCAATCCCCTCCCCTAATCTCTCGTCACTGAAGCGGGTATTAATCGCCAGCCCTGACGAGCTCTGCTTTCCACCTCTCTCGCCTCGCCGCCAGCTCGTGCTCACTGGATCCGCTGCGTTGCCGCCGTCTCGTCACGACTCAGCCAGCCAACGACGGGACTCCGCGACGCGACCTCACCGCCCGCCGACGAGACCTCCCAGTTCTACCTCATGAGCAACTCCATCCGCCTCGCACCTCCAGCTCGATCCCACTCGCATCGGTGGACCGCACCGCCCAGGTTCCCACCCACCGGCCACCGCAAAGCTCACCATCATCGGGTCGCCCCCGATATATGTGCCGTCGCAGGCTCGCAGCCCAGATCGAATCCACTGCATCGCCGATGCTTCGCTGCTACCTCCGTTCCACCTTGTCCCTGCACCATCCCGACATTAGGCGGCCTCGGCCACCATCACCGGTGTGTCTCCGCTCCCAGGATGCTGGTACGATCACACAACGGCTGTAGTACCAGCAGCTGCAGCAGGCACCAAGTTGGACGCGGTTGCGGCTGCTCGACCACGCCGTGCGCAAGCACATCTCAACGCTTGTGACACCATGTGCGGCAGACTCCACCAACTGTTGGCATGCATCATCAATCTATCTGTGCGAGGTTCAGTTTTTATTTGCAATATGGATGTGCAAACATGCAAATACGACTTTCTTCTGGAGCGTGTCGCTTTACTCAATACAATATCTGTCCATATTATTATTTATCCCACTTCAAGTAGATGTATCTCACAAAATTTCCCCTTATGTCGGATGATACTTGTGTCACAAATTTCAGTATAGTACATCCTTCTTTGTTCTTTGATTTGAATACAATTTCACTTGATTGATGGTAATCTATTTTAATTGAGTCCACGTTTTTGTCATTCTCTGCCTCATTTTTGTGGCAAAAAAATAGAACCAATCAATTTGTATAGAATTGGTTTGCAGATTACAATTATGCACCTGAGTGTTGGCAATAATTATTGTCAATTTCTAGCTTCAGTTTTTATGCTTTCATTGGGCATGACTTATGTTGAGATAGCATGAAATTGATGCTTCCAGATATCCATGCTTCTTAATGTGATGTATGTTTCTTCAGTTCAGTTAATTTACCACAATATAACCATGCTCCGAAATAATTATTCTTAAGCATCCAACATTTCGCTTCATGTACTTTGAACCTTCTTTCTTGTACTAGTTGTTGCTTCCCACATTCTATTGTTATGCATCATGCCTAAAGTTTTATGCTTCAAAGGTGCTTAAAGGATGTCGGCGCCAGCCGAGTGACAAGCTAGCCAACGGGTCCGAGGAGCTCAAGGATAAGAGGCACCAGTGGCATGGCAATTGGCAAGCAGGCAAATCGGTAATGAAAACTGGCGCCCTTGGAGACTTCTGGCACCCTAAAAACCTAGCTCAAGAAGATGGGACTGCTTGCTTCCCAACACAAGGAAATTACAAGTCACATGGAAAGGTGTTGCATTGCGTGAATCGCCTGCCGGTCCATCATCATCTATCTCCATGCACTGATTATTCGCAATTTGATGTTTTAGTTATCCATGATTAATAAGCATCATATATGTGCTTTGAGATTCCAGTTTGTTTGCATGGATGGAAGAAATTTATCTCTATTAGATCACAAAAGGATTGATTCACATTTTTACACACGTGTTGTCATTGCTAGTTTCTAGTCATAATACCTATGCTTCTTCTAGGTATGAGTTATGTTGAGATGACAAACAATGGATGCTTCCTAACTTCACTACATGTTTTCTCCAGCTGACATAATTTACCGCAATATAAACATACTGCTATTTTTATATACTTTTTCTTACAATGTCAAGAGCATTGTTTCCATTTAAAACCTATCATCATGCTTGACATATTTCATATATTGTTGTATGCTTCAAGCAGTTGGGCGCCATCAAGGACATATATGGAAGCATATATGGAAGCAACGGATGCATGGACCTAGAAGTGTGAGACACCTGGATCTTCGTTGCAATGAAGACACCACACACGAAGAGAAGCAAGTCTACAATCTATACGAAGCATATGATATTAACTTAGAAGCAGTGTATGTACTTACTATTGGGGACTTGGAAGAAAATAACTTTGTATCATGCCTTGAACTTAGTATATGAATGAATGAAGCAGGAAAAAAAATACTTGTGTTCTGTTGGAGACAAATTGTTTTTACTGTGGAAACATATGCATTTGATGGAGGCAAAAAAAAAAAGGATTCAGAAGCAAAGTTTACGTTGTGTTGAAAACAAATACTTACACGTTTTTTTCATGGAAGCAAAGTGCTTCAACCCATTTTTTTGATACCTGAAAACAGTATTAGATTGCGACAACAACAAATTTATCTCATCATTCGAAGGAAAACTATGTTTATTGAAAACAAGATAAAATGTTACACGTGATGCATTTTTAGTTGGTATATGAAGCATCACCTAGCTATGTATGAAGCACAAAAATATGTACAGAACACCTAGTTTTGTTGCGTTTAAAACAACTTTAATTTTTTAATAAAGTTTCTATCTCAAAATATGAAAGTTAATTATTCTAGCCATGGAAACATTTTCTGAAATTGTTTGGATTGTTTACCACATGTGTCACTCAGTTGTAGCCACTGAAACATAGTTCATTGCGATGGAAGCAAAACCATTATTATATTTCACATCAATTCTCCTTCCTAGTTTTTTTATAGCAATTCTCCTTCCCAGTTACCCTTGTTGCAAATGAAAAACAAAACAAAATAGGAAGCATGGACGTGGAAGGAGGACGAAGTGTATGACGGATCACACGTGATTGATGGAAGCAGATATAGGAAGCAACAATTAGGGAGATGCATGCATCATGCATGTAAGGTAACAACACAGGATGACCGCCCAGGAGACAATCATGTAGATATAGGAAGCAACAATTAGGGAGAAATCAATTAACAAAGCCCCGGGGCAATCCATGCATCATGCATATTAACACTACATCGGACGTTCATCATGCATTTGATCAGACGGCCAGACACTAGTCTGATAAAAGCTAAACATCAGTAGTCTGATGCCTAGTAATGCCCATGTATCAATGACCAATGATATGTTTGTTAACTTTCAATGACTTTTTCCAATTATACTCCTTATACGTGAAGTCATCACTCCCCATGGGATTAGCATATGATCTCGTATTATTGTTGCCATACCTGTAATCAAGGACTAAAACACTCAAACTCAAAATAAACTTTATTATATAACTCTCACACACGATTACGTAGATAGATGGAACACGAAGCAAGCACTCAAAAACTAATTCATGATAAAACTTTATTCTTCTAAATCACGAAATAACTAAGAATCAAACTAAGATAGACAATGATGATAAAAGGGATGGTGATACGAAATCCCTCGTATTTGCACGAATTTTGTTCAGCTGGATCAAAAAAATTATTGAAATGTATGCGGATAACGTTGAATGGTTGTCTTCTACATCTGTGTCTGTAGACTGGTCTCCTGTGCGTGGACGGATGAGAAAGGTAATTTGTGGGTCAACATCGAAGATGCTAGGCAGTGTTTTCTACGGGAACCAATATGTTTGGCTAACAAACCTCCTTGATACTATAACCCGTGATGTGACCATCAATTCGGTTGGTCTAAGGTAATTGGTAATTGGAATGCAAGGTGTCAAGTAAGAAAAGGTCTTGAACCTAGGGAGGGTGTCCTATCGCTAGGCTAAGTGCTCGGTTACAACGATGTGTGTATAAGAAACCTATTTGACATTACTTAGTGGATCAAATAAAAAAATCATTTTTCTTGGATGATATGATATTTTTTAGGGGTCACCGATCCGATAACATGTCGTTTACCAAAAATACCGACCGGAAAAGATGTTCTTTTTAATCCATGAGAGAGGTGTACCGATCGAGTGAGCCTGTTCATGAGACCATTGTGGCAAGCATTTTTTCCCACTTGATTACCATTATAGATTAAACATGGTAGAAAAATTAAAAAAATGTTACTGTAATAGTTAGAATTCATGTACTCATAGAAAAAATAGAGTCAGGACCAAGAAACAAGAACAAAAGCAAATATAAAACTAAATAACAAAACAAATAATTTTTTCTAAGTAAGAATAAATTACACACATTGATATAACCTAAACTAAGAAATAAAAAAACTTAAAAAAATTATGGTTGAAAAATTGCTCCAATTTGCACCGTTTCACAATATGCAAAACATGCATATGGTAGAACCATTTTGAAATAACATCATGATTTGCACACAGACAAATTGTTTTTGAAAAGGGCAAAAAACTTGCCGCATTCACTAATTAAGAAAAAGTTAAATAAAGTTAAGAACCCGAAAGGTGAATACAAAAGTCTACCGCCCCAACAGTAAATCACTCATATGCGTCGCCCCTGCCAAAACCCAACTTTTTCCCTCGCTATGGATTTTATGGATGATGGTACGGTGAAGGTTGTGGCAGAGATGCCATTGAATACCCTCTTGCACTCGTTACATAACTCCCACAAAACAATCATGATGAGTGATGGCATCGCGTGCGGCCATCGTACGCAATACCAAGCCACCAAGACTTCACATCATGAAAACCGAGCTATGAATTTGGAGAGAAGTCCGGGAGCCCCAATCGGTATCGTACCAAAATTCAAACCCAAATACAAAAGCGGTATTGAAAGAGCAAGTGGGTTGCCATATCCAGAATACGGCGGCGCATCTAGCAAAGGCTACAGTTAAGAGCATCTCCGAACGCAGCCCCAACAGGCCTCCCAAGGCACCTTCTTACCGCCGGCGCTGAAAAAAGACCCGCAGTCGCTGTTGGAAATATGCCCTAGAGGCAATAATAAATTAGTTATTATCATATTTCCTTGTTCATGATAATCGTTTATTATCCATGCTATAATTGTATTGATTGAAAACTAAATACATGTGTGGGTATATAGACAACACTGCGTCCCTAGTATGTCTCTAGTAAACTAGCTCGTTGTTCAAAGATGGTCAAGGTTTCCTAGCCATTGACATGAGATGTCATTTGATAACGGGATCATATCATTAGGAGAATTATGTGATGGACAAGATCCAAACTATAAACGTAGCATATGATCGTGTCAGTTTATTCCTACAGTTTTCTGCATGCCAAGTATCTGTTCCTATGACCATGAGATCATGCAACTCACTAACACCGGAGGAGTACCTTGTGTGTATCAAATATCGTAACGTAACTGGATGACTATAAATGTGCTCTACAGGTATCTCCGAGGGTGTCTGTTGGGTTGGCATGGATCAAGACTGGAATTTGTTACTCCGTGTGATGGAGAGGTATCTCAGGGCCCACTCGGTAATACAACATCACAACAAGCCTTGCAAGCAATGTGACTAAAGTGTTAGCCACGGGATCTTGTATTATGGAACAAGTAAAGAGACTTGCTGGTAACGAGGTTGAACTAGGTATACAAATACCGACGATCGAATCTCGGGCAAGTAACATACCGAAGAACAAAGGGAACGACATACGGGATTAACTGAATCCTTGACAGAGAGGTTCGACCGATAAAGATCTTCATAGAATATGTAGGAACCAATATGGGCATCAAGGTCCCGCTATTGGTTATTGACCGTAGAGGTGTCCCAGTCATGTCTACATAGTTCTCGAACCTGCAGGGTCTGCACACTTAAGGTTCAGTGACGTTTCGGTAGTATAGAATTATGTATGATGGTGACCGAAGGTTGTTCGGAGTCCCTGATGAGATCCCGGATGTCACGAGGAGCTCCGGAATGGTTTGGAGGTAAAGATTGATATATGGGATAATAGTGTTTGGTCTTCGAAAGGGTTCCGGAATTCACCGGAAATAGTTTCTGATGTTTCCCAAAATGTTCGGGGTACAAGGACACTTTATTTGGGCCAAGGGGTAAAGCCCA
The DNA here is from genome assembly GCA_022496015.1 of Hordeum marinum. Classification (NCBI taxonomy): domain Eukaryota; kingdom Viridiplantae; phylum Streptophyta; class Magnoliopsida; order Poales; family Poaceae; genus Hordeum; species Hordeum marinum. The sequence continues at coordinate 410,133,759 of CM039673.1, forward strand.
TGAGGCTTTAGGAAGGTGAAAAAGATGTTTTGCGGAGGCCAGGGGCCAGACGCCAGGGACCCTGGCGTCTGGGGCCAGACGCCGAGGACCTTGGCGTCTGGTCCTAGAGTCCGAGAAGGAGTCTTGCCTTGCGGGCAAACCGACCTTGAGGAGTATTTTTCTCCAAGTTTTGACCCCAAGGCTCAGCATATAAATAAAGGGGCGGGGATAGCACTTGGAACACATCAAGAAACCCTAAGCCACATGTTGCCTCTCCTCTAGATCGTTTTCTCCTCTAGATTGGTTTTCAGCGGTGCTTAGGCGAAGCTCTGCTGGAATTCCTCCACCACCATCGCCGCAATGCCGTTGCGCTGCCAGAGAACTTGTCTACCTCTCCACGCCCTCTTGCTGGATCAAGAAGGCAGAGATCGTCATCAAGCTGTACATGTGCTGAATGCAGAGGTGCCGTCCGTTCGGTGCTAGATCGGAAGGACCATGATCAAGATCGCAAGACGGATCGTGATGAGATCGCGGGACAGACCGTGATGAGTTCGCGGGATGGATCGTGATTGTATCGTGGGACGGATCGTGATGAGATCGCAGGATGCTCGGCGATTTGGATCGTGAAGACCTTCGACTACACCAATCGCGTTTCTTAACGCTTCCTGCTTAGCGATCTACAAGGGTATGTAGATCCACTCTCCCTCTCGTAGATGCTCATCACCATGGATAGATCTTGCGTGTGCGTAGGAAATTTTTTGGTTCCCATGCAATGTTCCCCAACAGTGGCATCATGAGCTAGGTCTATGTGTTGATGAGTTCTCGAGTAGAACACAAAGGAGTTTTGTGGGCGTTGATGCTTAGACTGCTTCCTCCCTTGGTCGTGTTTTGGTTCAGCAATATTGTGGGATGAAGCGGCCCGGACCAACCTTACTCGTACGCTTACGAGAGACCGGTTCCATCGACTGACATGTAACTTTGTTGCACAAAGATGGCTGGCGGGTGTCTGTTTCTCCTACTTTAGTTGGATCGGATTCGACAAAGGCGGTCCTTGAGAAGGTTGAAAAGCAACTTATGTATCATCATTGTGGTTTTGCGTAGGTGAGAATTGTTCTTGCTAGATACCCGTAGTAGCCACGTAAAACTTGCAACAACAATTAGAGGACGTCTAACTTGTTTTTGCAGGGTATGTTGTGATGTGATATGGCTAATTACATGATGAGATATATGTGATGTATGAGATGATCATGTGTTGTATAGAATATCACGACTTGCATGTCGATGAGTACGGCAACCGGCAGGACCCATAGGGTTGTCTTTAATTATTGTATGACCCGCGTGTCAATCATTAAGCGCTATGTAATGCTTTACTTTATCGCTAAACGGTAGCAATAGTAGTAGAAGCATGGTGGGCGCGACAACCCCGATGGCGACACGTTGATGGAGATCAAGACGATGGAGATCATGGTCTCATGCCGGTGACGATAGAGATCATGTGGGTGCTTTCAAGATGGAGATCAAAAGCACAAGTTCATGGTCATATCATGTCACTTATGATTTGCATGTGATGTTAATCCTTTTATGCACCTTGTTTTGCTTAGGACGATGGTAGCATTATAAGGTGATCCCTCACTTAATTACAAGATAAATTGTGTTCTCCCCGAGTGTGCAACGTTGCGAAAGTTCGTCGTGTCGAGACACCACGTGATGATCAGGTGTGATAGACTCTACATTCACATAAAAACGGGTGCAAGCGAGTGTTGCACATGCAGAACACTCGGGTTAAACTTGACGAGCCTAGCATGTACAGACATGACCTCGGAACACAAGAGACCGAAAGGTCGAACATGAGTCATATAGAAGATATGATCAACATGATGATGTTCAGCATTGAAACCACCTCAACTCACGTGATGATCGGACTTGAGTTGGTGAATTTGGATCATGTATCACTCGAATGAACGGAGGGATATCAATTTGAGTGGGAGTTCTTAAGTAATATGATTAATTGAACTCATTATCATGAACATAGTCAGTAGTGTCTTTGCAAATTATGTTGTAGATTACTAGCTCACGCTGTAGCTCCCTTGAATTTTTATATGTTCCTAGATAAATAGAGTTGAAAGATGATGGTAGAAATATTGCGGACTGGGTCCGTGATCTGAGGATTGTCCTCATTGCTGCACAGAAGGCTTATGTCCTTAATGCACCGCTCGGTGCCACCCCCTCTAGCGTCGTCTGTAGATGTTGTGAACATCTGACAGGCACGTTTCGATGACTACTTGATAGTTTAGTCTGTCATGCATTATGGCTTAGAATTGAGGCTCCGAAACGTTTTGAACGTCACGAAACATATGAGATGTTCTAAGAGATTAAATTGGGATCTCAGGCTCGTGTCCGTGTTGTGAGATATGAGATCTCCAACAAGATTATTTGTCTGCAAGATGAAGGAGAATAGCTCAATCGTTGAGCATGTGCTCAGATTGTCTGGGTGCTATGATCGTTGAATCGAGTGGGAGTTGATCTTCCGGATAAGATAGTGATTGATAAAGTTCTCCAAGTCATTGTCACTATAACATGTCAGGGATAGAAATAATGATCCCTGATCTGTTCGCGATGTTTGACACCGCGAAGGTAGAAAACAAGAAGGAGAATCAAGTGTTGATGGTTAGTAAAACCACTAGTTTCGAGAAGGGCAAGGGCAAGGAGGGAAACTTCATGGATGGCAAGTCAGTTGCTGCTCTAGTGAAGCAATCCAAAGTTGAACCCAAACCCGAGACTAAGTGCTTCTATTATGAGGTGAGTAATCGCTGAAGCGGAACAACCCTAGATACTTGGTAGATAAGAAGGCTGGCGACATTGACACAAGTATATCTGATATACATGTTATTCATGTGTACCTTGCTAGTACTCCTAATTGCACCTGGGTATTGGATACCGGTTCGGTTGCTAAATGTTAGTAACTCGAAGTAAAAGCTACGGAATAAATGGAGACTAGCTAAGGGTGAGGTGACGATGTGTGTTGGAAATGTTTCCAAGGTTGATGTGATCAACATCGCACGCTCTCTCTACCTTCGGGATTAATGACGAACCTAAATAAATGTTATTTGGTGTTTGCGTTGAGCATGAACGTGATTAGATCATGTTTATTGCAATAAGATTATTCATTTAAGTCAGAGAATAATGGTTATTGTGTTTACATGAATAATACCTTCAATGGTCATGCACCCAGTGAGAATGGTTTGTTGAATCTTGATCGTAGTAATACACATGTTCATAACATTGGTGCCAAAAGATACAAAGTTAATAATCATAGTACCACATACGTGTGGCACTGCCGCTAAATGTCATATTGGTATAAAATGCATGAAGAAACTCCATGCTTATGGATCTTTGGACTCATTCGATTTCGAATCGGTTGATACATGCGAACCATGCCTCTTGGGCAAGATGACTAAGGACCCCATTTTCCGGTTTGATGGAGTGGGCAAGTGATTTATTGGAAATGATACATGTTGATGTATGCAATCCAATCAGTCTTGTAGCGTGCGGTGGATATCGTTATTTTCTTACCTTCACTGATGATTTGAGTAGATAATAGTGTATATTTACTTAATGAAACACAAGTCTGAATCGTTTGAAAAGTTCAAGCAAATTCAGAGTGAAGTTTAAGATCATCGTGACGAGAAGATAAGATATCTACGATATGATCTCGGAGGTGAATATCTGAGTTACGAGTTTGGTATACAACTTAAGACAATGTGCAAGTTGTTTCACAACTCACGCCACCTGGAACACCATAGTGTGATGATGTGTCCAAATGTCATAGTCGTGCTCTATTGGATATGGTGCGAATTATGACGTCTCTTATCATTTTACCACTATCGTTTTGGGGTTATGCATTAGAGACAACTACATTCACTTTAAATAGGGCACCATCTAAATCCGTTGAGATGACACCATATGGTTTGGCAGAAACCTAAGCTGTCATTTCTTAATGTTTGGGGTTGCGACACTTATGTGAAAAGGGTTTTCACCTAATGAGCTTGAACCCAAAGCGGACAAATTCTTCTTCATAGAATACCCTAAGAACAGTTGAGTATACCTTCTATCTCAGATCCTAGTGCAAAGTGTTTGTTGCTAAAAACAGGTCCTTTCTTGAGAAAGAGTTTCTCTCGAAAGAATTGAGTGGGAGGAAGATAGAACTTGATGAGGTTGTTGAACCTTTGTTTCAACCAAAGAGTAGCGCAGCGCAGAAAATTGTTTCTGTGGAGCATACGTTAGTTGAAGAGGAATTTAATGATGATGATCATGAACCTTTGGATCAAGTTACTATCAAACCTTGTAGGTTGACAAGGACGCGTACTGCTCCTGAGTGGTACGACAACCCTGTCTCAGAGGTCAAGTTGTTGGACAACGATGAGCCTATGAGCTATGGAGAAGCGATGATGGGCCCGGATTCCGACAAATGGTTAGAGGCCATGAAATCCGAGAAAGGATCCATGTATGAAAACCAAGTATAGACTTTGGTAGAGTTGCTCGTTAGACGGTAGGCTGTTGAGTACAAATGGACCTTTAGGATGAAGACATACACTGATGGTAAATGTCACCATTTATAAAGCTCGACTTCTCGGAAAGAAGTTACCGCCAAGTTCAAGGAGTTGACTACGATGAGAGTTTCTCACCCGTAGCAATGCTAAATGTCTGTTGGAATTATGTTAGTAGTTGCTGCATTTTTCGATTATGAAATCTGGTAGATGGATGTCAAAACATCGTTTCCGTAACGGTTTACTTAAGGAAAGGTTGTATGTGATACAACCAGAAGGTTTTGTCAGTCCTAAGGATGTTAAAAGGCGTGCAAGCTCCAGCAATCCTTCTATGGGCTGGAGCAAGCATCTCGGAGTTGGAATATACGCTTTGATGAGGTGATCAAAGTTTTTGAGTCTATACAAAGTTTATTATAAACTTGTATTTACAATAAAGTGAGTGAGAGCACTATAGAGTTTCTGATAAGCATATGTGGATGACATGTTGTTGATCAAAAATGATGTAGAATTTCTGGAAAGCATAAAGGGTTGTTTGAAAAGAGTTTTTCAAAGGAAGACCTGGATAAAGCTACCTAATTGTTGAGCATCAAGATCTATAGAGATAGATCAAGATGCTTGATGAGACTTTCAATGAGTACATACCTTGACAAGTATTTTGAAAGAGTTCAAAATGGATCGGTCAGAGAAAGAGTTCTTGCCTGATTTGTAAGGTGTGAAGTTGAGTAAGACTCAAAGCTCGACCATGGTAGAAGAAAGAGAAAGTACGAAGGTCATCCGCTATACTTTAGCCATAGGATCTATATAATATGACATGCTGTGTACCGCACCTGTGTGTGCCTTGCCATGAGTCCGTTAATGGGTACAAGAGTGATCCAGGAGTGCATCACTAGACAACGGTCAAGATTATCCTTAGTAACTAAAAGACTAAGGAAATGTTTCTCGATTATGGAGGGGATAAAGAGTTTGTCATTAAGAGTTACGTCGATGCAAGCTTTAACACCAATCCGGATGACTCTTAGTAGCAATCCGGATACGTATAGTGGAGCAGCCATTTGGAATAGCTCCAAGTGGAGTGTGGTAGCAGTGTCTACAGTATGACATAGAGATTTGCAAAGTACATACGGATCTGAATGACGCAGGCCCGTTGACTAAAAGACCTCTCTCACATGCCAAGCATGATCGAGCCCCAGAACTCATTGGGTGTTAGATTCATAACAATGCAAATCACATGGTGATGTGAACTAGATTATGGACTCTAGTGCAAGTGGGAGACTGTTGGAAATATGCCCTAGAGGCAAGAATAAATTAGTTATTATCATATTTCCTTGTTCATGATAATCATTTATTATCCATGCTATAATTGTATTGATTGGAAACTAAATACATGTGTGGGTATATAGACAACACTGTGTCCCTAGTATGCCTTTAGTAAACTAGCTCGTTGATCAAAGATGGTCAAGGTTTCCTAGCCATTGACATGAGATATCATTTGATAACGGGATCACATCATTAGGAGAATGATGTGATGGAAAAGACCCAAGCTATAAACGTAGCATATGATCGTGTCAGTTTATTGCTACAGTTTTCTGCATGTCAAGTATTTGTTCCTATGACCATGAGATCATGCAACTCACTAACACCGGAGGAGTACCTTGTGTGTATCAAACGTCGCAACGTAACTGGGTGACTATAAACCTCTACAGGTATCTTCGAGGGTGTCTGTTGGGTTGGCATGGATCAAGACTGAGATTTGTTACTCCGTGTGACACAGAGGTATCTCAGGGCCCACTCGGTAATACAACATCACAACAAGCCTTGCAAGCAATGTGACTAAGGTGTTAGCCACGGGATCTTGTATTACGGAACGAGTAAAGAGACTTGCCGGTAACGAGGTTGAACTAGGTATACAGATACCGACGATCGAATCTTGGGCAAGTAACATACCAAAGAACAAAGGGAACATCATACGGAATTAATTGAATCCTTGACATAGAGGTTCGATCGATAAAGATCATCATAGAATATGTAGGAACCAATATGGGCATCCAGGTCCCGCTATTGGTTATTGACAGTAGAGGTGTCTCGGTCATGTCTACATAGTTCTCGAACCCGCAGGGTCTGCACACTTAAGGTTCAGTGACGTTTCGGTAGTATAGAATTATGTATGGTGGTGACCGAAGGTTGTTCGGAGTCTTGGATGAGATCCCGGACGTCACGAGGAGCTCCGGAATGGTTCGGAGGTAAAGATTGATATATGGGATAATAGTGTTTGGTCTCCGGAAGGGTTCCGGAATTCACCGGAAATAGTTTCGGATGTTTCCCGAAATGTTCGGGGTACAAGGACACTTTATTTGGGACAAAGGGTAAAGCCCATGAGGCTTTAGGAAGGTGAAAAAGATGTTTTGCGGAGGCCAGGGGCCAGACGCCAGGGACCCTGGCGTCTCGGGCCAGACGCCGAGGACCTTGGCGTCTGGTCCTAGAGTCCGAGAAGGACTCTTGCCTTGTGGGCAAACCGACCTTGAGGAGGATGTTTCTCAAAGTTTCGACCCCGAGGCTCAGCATATAAATAAAGGGGCGGGGCTAGCACTTGGAACACATCAAGAAACCCTAAGCCACGTGTTGCCTCTCCTCTAGATTGTTTTCTCCTCTAGATTGGTTTTCAGCGGTGCTTAGGCGAAGCTCTGCTAGAATTCCTCCACCACCATCGCCGCAACGCCGTCGCGCTGCCGGAGAACTCGCCTACCTCTCCGCTCCCTCTTGCTGGATCAAGAAGGCGGAGATCGTCATCAAGCTGTACATGTGCTGAATGCGGAGGTGTCGTCCGTTCGGCGCTAGATCGGAAGGACCGTGATCAAGATCGCGAGACGGATCATGATGAGGTTGCGGGACGGATCGTGATGAGTTCGCGGGACGGATCGTGATTGGATCGCGGGACGGATCATGATGAGATCGCGGGATGCTCGGCGATTTGGATGGCGAAAACGTTCGACTACACCAACCGCGTTTCTTAAAGCTTCCCGCTTAGCGATCTACAAGGGTATGTAGATCCACTCCCCCTCTCGTAGATGCTCATCACCATGGATAGATCTTGCGTGTGCGTAGGAATTTTTTTGTTTCCCATGCAACGTTCCCCAATAGTCGCCCCCTCTCCCCCGGATGTCGAATACCGTCTATTGGGCCTGCGATCCTAGGCCGAACCCAGCGCACTGGGGGCAATTGGGGGCTCCGGCGGAAAGAAAAGTGGCGCGTGGGCCATCACTACCACACGAGAAATGCGTTTTCCCCGCCCAGATTCGCCCCGCATGCCACAGGTCGCCACTTCCCCTTTCACCGCCATGCCGATCCCGACGTCGCCAACCCGCACATCCGCTAGAAATGCCATTTCCTCACTGGAAAGAGAGGTTTTTGCCCTCAATTCCATTTCTAGGCAAGATTTCCAAGGCTCCGATGGCCACATAGGCGGGGATACTGATGGCTGCCACCCACCACGCCCGCTAGGTGTTCGGCGATTTTCCTGTTCAGTAATGGACTCCAACGACGAGACGTTCGCGGCTCTGATGGAGGATGAAGCCGAGGCCGATACCGACGATGAAAAGCAACTCATGATCCTCGCCGCTCTGGCCGGCCTGTTCGCGAACAATGCAAAGCCGCGATGAGGTGGCTTGTCGCTCTAGCCGCTGTAAGAGCAAGCAGAGGCATCCAATGGAGGGCTATTGCTTGCTCTACGTCTACTACTTCGCCGACGCTCCTCTGCATGGAAAGAAAGTATTTCCCGTTGTTATCAGATGAGCCAAAAATTCCTCCTTAGGATTGTGAATGCCATAAGGGTGTTCAACATCTATTTCATTTGCAAGAAGGATTGCACCGATACAGTTGGATTCTCCTCACTCCAGAAATGCACGACATCTATGAGGATGCTTGCATACGGAACTCCCGGTGATATACAGGAAGACTATTGACGCATGGCTGAGTCCATCACCATTGAGTGTTTGTACAAGTTCTGCAAGGCAGTGGTGACAATGTTTGGACCACAATACTTGCAATCACCCAATGTTGAAGACACTGCTCGGATTCTAGCACAGAATGCAGCAAGAGGATTTCTGGGATGCTTGGAAGCATCAACTGCATGCATTGGGCATGGAAAAAAACTATCCATTTGCTTGGCAAGGGATGTACAAAGGCGCCAGAGGAGCTTGAAGTGTGGTACTTGAGGCAGTGGCCACACATGACCTCTAGATTTGGCACTCCTTCTTTGGTATGCCAGGAACTCACAATGACATCAACGTACTGCAGTGCTTGAATGTCTTTTCCAAACTTGTTGAAGATCATACTCCTCCGGTGAACTTTGAGGTCAATGGGCGTCACTACATCAAGGGATACTATCTAGCAAATGACATTTATACGAGATGATCCATATTTGTGAAGACTATCTCAAACCCTGTGCCAGGAGGCAAGAAGCCACACTTTGTTAAGTGTCAGGAGGCTTGCAGGAAGGAGGTCGAGCCCCATGAATTAAGGGCGGCGTACATGATGTTCATGTTGAAAATTAATTGTCTTATGCAACCGATAGATAGTATAAAACCGCCGAAAGTATTACATTCGCAATTTTGGCAACTGATTTAATGAGCCATTACGTCTAGTATATTACAAAGTTCATTCAGATGTTTACCCACGATGTACTTACAAACAGATAGCCCATGCAATAGGGCAAGCTTTAGCAAATAAGCAACTGCTAGGACCCTGCAGGGTGCCCTATGCCTTGGCTACTGCCCGACTTGTCCAAACTGAACCAGTCTGGCCGGGATCACAGATTCACGGCCTCACAAGATCAACACATGATTCCGCCGACGGACCCGTAAAAGTACATGGAGTTGGCAAGGGGGTCGATGTCGTAGCTGTAGAGCGGCCGGTAGGGCATGAAACCGCCACGGCACGCCGTAGCCTCTCCTTCGTGACCGCGTGCGCCCGGGCGCGCGTTGACGCCGCCGCTCCTGCCTGCCTCGCCTCTTCGCTTCGGCCCGGCGGACGGCGTCGTAGCTGCAGCGGCAGCGGCGGTCGCGCCCTGGTTTCCTGCCGACGCGTCGTCCACGGCGACCGGCGGGGCTGGATCTGGCCTCGTCGTCTTCGCGTTCTCCATAGCTGCCGCCTTGGGATGCTTCGCGACCTTGTTGCCGGCGAAGCCCACGCATGCCAGCGGGTTGAGATGCCCCATCGGCGTCGCGGCAGCGGATCGGCTTGCGGCTCGCGTGGGTCCTGTGATGGAAATTAGCTTGCCAAGCAACAGGCATGTTGTATTTATAGCTTTGATACGCTGGAACACTAAACCGAGTCTAATTAGAAGTTAATTCCATTATCAGAAGAAGGAATAGTTCACGCGTCTGCGCGTTGTACGAAATGGAGAAGGACTCGGACACAATCTGGTATGATTGCGCTTCAAGTTATCGCGTCTGTGACGTGACGATAGCATGGCATAAAAACTTTTGGAATCGTGAAAACTCGCTCCTCAAATGTTGTTCTGGTGTGACCAAACGACTAGCCTGATAAGCTACCAATAAAAACTTGCAATCAATCAAAAAAATATGTTGTTCTGGTGTGACCATTCAAACAAATAAATGTTGTTTTTGAAGGAGTAGTTTAGGAGTTGTGTATTTTTCATTTTTGTCGTGTCTTGTATCATAGGGTTAGTGGTTATCTGGGCAAGTTACTGTCGTGAGGTATATGATCTCAGGGTTTGTTTTTCGTTTTATTTCCGAGTCGAAGGTGTTCGGCTGCTGGATGTTGCTTTATTAATAATATATGTCCACATGCATCGTGCTGATGCAGAGGCCGGGGGTCATCCTTCTTTTCTAAATAAAAGCTTCATCCATGTCATCAGGCAAAAACTCAAAGGGTAGATTCACTCGATTATTCGGCTGTTCAATGGTACAAACGAGCTAGCCAGGTCGTGTAGCCTTGGTTAGTGATTGTTAAAATGTATATGTGAATTGTCTAGTCTTTTTTATTAGTTCAGACTTTTAATTGTATTGACTAATGCATAAAGTTTAATATGGTATCAGGATATAAGGTGTTGAGTTTAAGTTCTGATTTTTTGCTACTGTCGACTTTGTGTCCACGTATAGGTTGTTGAGCCATGTCTTTGAGTCTATTCAAGTGTTGACTTTCCGCGTCACATGTAAGAGCGATGTTGAAATGTATGTATGGATTGTCTAGCCCTTTCCGTTAGTTCGAACCTTTGCTCGCTTTGGCTAATGCATGAAACTTAACAATGATGAAATCTAATGATCGGGCACCTCCTTCGGGATTGTAAATATTTTTGTAAAAAATATGTTATATTCATTTTAAAGTACAACTGTTGTGTTCCCCAAAAGAAAGAAAAGTCACATTCATACTTTATTTAGATAATTCCTTTTTCACCTCCACACAAGTCATGGACTACTTGGGTTCATGGGATAGGATTATCATAATAATAGAAAATGAGATGACATGTATCTCAAATTCTATGAGTAGGATTAGAAAAAGAGATTTCATTTGGTTCACATCATAGGAACTTTTTATTGAGTCTAGGCTCATGTATATTTTTCTTTGAAATGTGAAGGATATGGACCAATCCTATGTAGGAATAGAAATTCATTACTATAAACCAAAAGTCTTTAAAGGAAAAATTCTTACAAGAATCCAATCCTATAGAGATCATGTGAAACTCCTCCAAATCAAGGAAAACCTAAAGTGCCAAGGGCCTCACCTTTCCATCCACGGATAGGGTAAACTCTCTCCTCTATGCTCCACAGCAAGCCCATTGATTTGCCTCCCCTTTGTCAGCAGTATGCCTCCGCTTTGGCTAGTAATTATAGTTAGCGTTTATAGTCCTCATATGTGTGGTGCTCGGGTGGATGACGGTGTTTCTTCTTTGATTTTGTCTTCCCGGGTCCTATCCACCTTTACTTTTTCCATTTGGATGCAGTCGACAAAGTTCTACCGTAGATTTTTGTCGTCTCTTTAAGGCGGTGGGTTTAGGGTTTCTCATCGTGCACGTGTGATGATGAGATTTTGGTGCCAGGTGCTTCAAATCTATTCAAAATGTTCAACGACGACTATGGCTCCAGGGCGATGGTCCTTAGGGCATGTGCACGAAGACTTTCCAACTGTCATCAACAAGGCCAAGTCGGCTCCCGTAGGACGACGGTAGTGATTATTCTGTGGTCTAGGGACCTCGATCTAGTTTTTATTATGTTTTAGGTGCTTTGTATTTATGGTGAACTTTTACAATATATCTGAATCCTTTTCGCAAAAAAAAAACTCATGTTCAAATGTGGTAACAAACTTTTTATCTGTGATCACGAGTCTGACAAGTCACCAACATGCGGGCACGACGACAATGAGCCGGTTTCAAACGCGGGGAGGCACACAAGTGACTCTGGCTGTGTGATCGAGCCCAATAGCTCGTTGTTGAACACATTGTCGTTGAAGACGAGGATATTGAGATGCATGCAAAGGCCGATGTCATTGATGACAGTGTTGGAGAAGCGGTTGCCACCGAGTTTGAGGGTCTTGAGGTTGTACGTGCGGCCGGCGCCAGTGACAACAAGGCCAGAGAGGTGGTTCCATAATAGGTCAACCTAGTGATGGAGGTAAGGGGGGACCGAGAAATTTTTAACAACTAGCAATCCTTAAATATTGAAAGATGCTAGATTTTGTTTTTAATAGCTGAAAGAGCAAACATATATACTAATTATTTTGAAGTATACTGATCCATTTCTTGGCCCTCGCACGTTCTTAGCGTTCCTTTTTTTAAGACATCCTTAATGTTCTTGGTCGTCAATTTTTATGATCTGAAAGTTGGGAGGAGCTCTGTCTCGCATAGGGAGGAGCTCTGAAGCTTGACTCGCTTCACTATCGCTATTAATGAGCCAGCCCAAGTAGTTTCCTCCAGGTTAGTTCATTTTCTTTCACTGTTTTCTTGCCCTGTATTTTACTCCCTCCGTCTCATAATGTAAAACGTTTTTTGATACTAGTGTAGTATCAAAAAATGTCTTACATTATGAGACGGAGGGAGTATATTTTTAATTTTATGAATACATATATCTGAAACTTAAATTTACTTTGTTAAAAATCATGAATTAGAAAAATGTTAATGCAGTGCAAATACTTGCAAGCATATTTTTAAAAAGATGTTGATGGCATTAAAAGAGACTTGTTTGGGTCATTTAAAAAATCATGCATTTAAAAAACCCTATAAAATTTAAAAATATGTTCATGTAACTAGAAAAAAAATGTTTCCTACCATTCAAAAAATGTATGAACATCTTCAAAAAGGTTCATGTGTCTCAAAAATATGTGTGTGACACTATAAAAATATATTTATACAATGAATACATGTAGTTTTAAAATGTTTCTTATCAATAAACAAAATGTTGAACATGTATTTGATTTTTTAATACTTATTCAAAAACATGTATTTTTCTAAAATTAATCATATATTTTCATTGAACGCATAAAAATTAATATTTCAGATGTGTACGAAAATGTTAAATGTGCATGAAAGAAGTACACATCAAAAGATATATTTGAAAAACCGTTATCATTTATATGAAAAATGATGAATATGTATAAAAAGTTGTTCCTGGTGTATATGAGAAAAATTAGACATGTCTTGGAAAACTTTGACCAAAAAACTACAAAATCGGTGAAGAGAATCAAAAAGCAAAACACAAAAGAAAACAGTTGAAAACCTATACACAAGAAAACCAAAAAAAAGAGAAAGGAGAAAAAAACTAAAGAAAATTGCTGAAGAAACATAGAAAACCAAAAAACTGCAAGAAAAAACAGTACAGATAACGCACGGATAGGGAAAAATCAATGCCTAAGACCCTCTCCCACAAGAACTTGAATTAGGCCATAACACGTTCACTTATTGGGATAGGGGCTTCCCAGGTGATGGTTCATTTAGTGAGAAAAGAAAGACAGGAGGGTTAGATTCCTCATGCCAGGCTAATTAATTCCACAAAAAAGGGAGAAGGGAGTCACCTGAACTATGTGAGTCGTGCGCTGAGGGCGAGGCCACTTTTATCGATCCAGCCTGAAGGGTTTTCCCCCCTCTCTTGCCCCACCATCGTGCCCAATTTTGATATCTGCACAGGGGGGTGGCTATTGCGAAATCAGCGAAGGGGGGGGGGGGTGAATTAGGTGTATATTATACAGATTTGCTAAATCTCATCTAGATGAGAAATAACAAAGTCTCATCTAACTCCTACATATCATTTAAGTAATCAAATAAAAAATAAAAATAATAAACCCGCACGAATCTTTATCAAAATTAAATAGTGTAGGAGTTAGATATGACTTGGTTAAGTCTCATCTATATGAGACCTAGACACACCCTATATTATATCCTGTACATGCATGGATGGATTGCTTTGTTAATTTAGAAAGGGAATCATTGATGCCAGAAGCTGAATAGAAACGAATGAATGAGATCGCGCCGCCTACGCGCGATCGTGAAAGAGTCTTCCTGATCTGCACAATTCTATCTATTCATCTTTTTCTACATGAAGTATTTTTATCTCTCTTGTTCATAGATATTGAAACCGGATCGATTAGAGATTTATCAAAGGATATATCAATAGAAAAACCTATAATCTCTATCGTCAATGTTTTCAACAACATATCTATGAAATCATTACTTAAGGGATGCCGCCTTGCAAAGGCCTCTCCCCCAACCTTCTCTGATTTGACAAATGACACACTGCTTGTGCGTCACCTATCGCAATCTGTGAGTTTTTTTGTTCATAATTTTTCTTTTTCAAAATGTTTAATCTCTTGAACCATGTCTCCAACTACTGAACCATTTTTATCATTGGATTTTTGTCATTGAGATCTTCAAAATTAGATCCCAAGTTAATAAATTTCAATGATACTTTTCACAGAAAAACTGAAAATCCCAGAAAATGAATACTCAAAATAACAAAAACAGAAAAACTGGTTTGCGAAAAAAGACGAATACCAAAAAAAGGAAGGAAAAAACTGAATCCTAGGAGCACGCTTTGCGGCTTTGCATTTATTTTTGGAAGCACATGCTGTGCCTTTTCTATTTTTTGAAGAAGCACATATTTTCGTGAAACCAAATATGTGCTTGCACGTCCCTGGATGCACATATTTTTTGCCTGAGCAGCACAGTGCAGAAGCGCAATCTTTTTCCCCAAGAAGCACGAAAGCACTAGTTTTTTGTGTGTTTCGGAATGAAAAAACTCTAAAACCCAGTGCGAAAACCGAAAAACCGATTGTCCCCTCCCGAAAAAGCTCATATTAAACCAGAAAATATGTAAAAAAATCAAAAAATATATCCAAAGAGAGCACCTTGCACGGTATGGACCACATCTGCTGATTCTTGGCCTATAGTCGGCCGCTTGTACAGAGGAAAATTTAAAGCCCTCTGATAACCTGGGCCTATAGCCAGCCCGTTTTACTAGCCGAGCTACGGTCTACTATTGCCTTTCGGGCTTATCCCGTCCGCCTCCTTAGAAAAAAGCTCGATGCCCCTCAAAAAAAAAAAGAGGAAAAAAGCTCGATGCACCCCTGAAAAAAACTCGATGCGGACGGCGAGGTTGCGGGGGAGCCCAGCCGGCGGAGGCAACGCGGGCGGTATGGTTGCGCCATCCCGGTCGCGGATCAACTCCGTGCGGCAGAGTTAGTTCGGGCCTCCCGGACCGCACGCCGATATAGATCGACGGCAATCGTAGTTTGGCTATTCGGCTGTTCGGCGAGCGAAACTGCTCCGCGGTTTGAAGCAATCACTCGACACTTTCGGGAGGAATTCATGGCGGAATGCGGATGATGTGGTCCCCTTGCCGGCGGTGCTTGATGTATGTCTCTCTGTTTACCACCCTTCTGCTTCAGTTTACGACCATGATTCTCGGCTAGGTCCTTCGACCCAAAGATTACATGTTGCTAATATCCTCCTGATTCCTATTTTGTACAGGCGGTATTCATACTGTTGGGGTCAATTGATTCGGCCAGATCTTGGAGACTGGTTATCACATTCTATTATTATCTCTGGACAGGTAATTACTACTTCCTCCGCTAAGAAATATGAGAGCCTTTAGATCACTACTTTAGTCATAGAGGGAGTGCTTCACTTCGGCTGACAGACATTATCCTTCCATGTTTTTACGTTGTAAGATTGCTTCCATGTGATTCATACCATGGTGATAATTGCTACTGTATGCGACAGATGGCTTGGAACAACATAGTAAAATTGCAAGAAAAATGTAGCCATGCTGTTCTAGGGGGCCCGAAGCCTCAGCGCTTTCTTGCTTTTATCCATAAATGAGAAAAAAGCCCAATAATTTTGTGGATACTTTCTTTTCATACGGTGCGAAATGTGAAAGAAAATCGTTTGTCATGTTTACATGCAGAAAACTGGAAATATTAATGTCGGTGTTTTGATTATTTGCAGCGAGTGATGTTCCAATTTGGCATTCTTCATCAGAACTGAGGTATAAGGCGAGCCTTCAGAACAAGGGAACAGTGAGTTGCAGAGTAACATGTGTGTTCAACATCATTTCCCCATTAATCCAGTGACCTTAACTAGGATGACCTTCTGTTGATTGGTATTCTCCTGCAGGTATCAAAGATATGGAGTGGTCAGCTTCTCTACTGCAGTTTGTTACTGGTTACCGTTCTTCAAGAATTTGTGAAAGGATATAATAAACAGGTACCATGTTATAAAATTCTGTTATTTATACCCTTGCAATTGTTTGCAGTGTATATGTTCCAGAATTAATTGGACCAGTTTGTGTTCAGAAGATTCCTATTTGATTGACTCTGTGAATATTTTTAATGTATCAGATATAAGCAACAATGTACTTAAATTGCCATCCAAATAAAGGAGAAGCTCATTTTCCGTTGTTTTAAGGCTCATCCTCAGGTTCATTACTTGAACCAGATGGTTGCAATAATCTTCATTATGAACAATGGTTGGTGTGTTTGTGCTGATGCTTAGAGAAATAAAGCATTGCTTTCTTAAGCACTTGTGCTTATTTGTAGATGATGGACGCTTAATCAGACAGCCCTCCTATAGAAAATAAACATTGGTGCTTTTAAAAAAGTCAGTTTATTTTAGTAAGCACCTTGCATTGTAAAAGACAGCGTTGCGATTGGCGATCCTGCACCGCTCAATACTTATTCTACGGCCTACTAGCCAAAGTTAGCACTAATGGCAAATGTCTACTAATCTGCCTATGCCGATGGATGGGTGAAGCTAGATTGTTAATTACTAGTTCAGTACGACTGTAGTTAGTTTCATTATTTTTCACTTGTGCTATGAAATAATATGCGTTTAGTAATCTCCCTTAGCCCTCATTTCATGCCTGTCAAAATTGTAAATCTATTTCTAGTTCTTTTGATTGTGTGATCAATGATGCTAATTTTGGAACTTGCAGTTACGAAAGGGAATTAGCAACTATGTTCTTGTCTCATTAATTTATAAATATTCTTGATCTTATGGAAAGTCATAGTGTCATATAGGCTTGTCCTTTGCCATACCCAAAGTGGCACATTATTATTACATTTTATGATAATTATTTTTCTGCATCGGCCTATTATTTTTTATCAACTAGGCTTGTCCTTTGCCATACCCAAATCCTGGCTGCGCCACAGGGTTGCGCGTAGGCGGGAGTGTGACCACAATGTTTATTTTGACTACTCTTGTTTAGCCTCCGTTCTTCCTAGATCCCACGTGGTTCCTCAGGGAGGTTCAGTCGTCCGGGTGGACGTCGGCTTCATCGTCGTCGGTGGACAGTGACACCACCTGGTGGCTCGCCAAGCTCCAATCTCTCTCTTACCTTAGTTGATAATAGGTTTTATCAAACTATTTTCAAGTGAAATTTGTGTTCCTAGCTTGCACTAACATGTGTTCCTAATGTGAAAACTTGTGCTCAAAACCAGCACCAATATGTGCTTCCAACATGTGCTCCTAAATATTACTAACATATGTGCTTTCAACTACACTAATATGTGTCCTTAGCATGAACCTACCTCAATGTGAACTAACCTCCCTCAACGTGAACCTCTCAACCTCCCTCAACGTGAACTAACCTTCCTCAACGTGAACTAACATGTTCTTCCACAATTGTGCTCCCATTAGAGACACATATGTGCTTCCAACTTAAAATGACTCGTGCTCTCACCTCGGACACGTGGTGGTGCTGAGATGCGCCACATGGAGCGTTCTAGCGCTCCCACCGTGGCAATAGAAAGAACACAAGACAGGTTGTTGCATCTGGCGCGAACCGTCTACATCATTAGGCAGATGAGATTAGATCCACTCTTTGAATGATGAACCATGATAAGGCTCCTGGTTCGAAAATGTTTTATTGAACCATGGTTCAGCCGAACCTACGCTCCACACCATTAATCTCTGGACACTGTTCATAAGGATTCATGCATAATTGATTAAAATATGCATGATGGGAGATGTTTGCATGTTAAACAATGCATGCCATGAAATTTTGGATAGAATTGACATGCATGACGCAGATCCACATGCAGGAAGATGTTTAATCGTACGGTCTGAAGCGTAGGTTCGGCTGGACCATGGTCCTGAATCACTCCTCTCCTCTATGGATTCTCAATGTCTTTATTCGTAGGACGGTGAAAATTTGATGGTGATCCAATTGATGAGGAAAAATAAAATATACTACTATGTAGTTGCATAGAGGATGCGAGGATATGTAGGGGGCACCCGTGGGTTAGTTGCTCCCCATAACCAATTATGATTTTTTTTGTAGGAACCAATTATGCATATACCTAGTCAGTCCTTTTGGGCTGACTCTAGCGCACTTAAAAAACTGCACGTCTTGATACTTAAGTACCCCCTCCTTTGTATAGACATATTTTATAGAATAGATTTATTCATTTTGTTTTGCATGTATTATCGTATTGAAATCTTTAGAAAACCTCAAATTTAGAAGTGAAGAGAATACTTAACACATGCGTATATATAAGCTGTACAGTGTCCTACTTGATGATATACACGTAAGATATATACGAGCCAACTAATCTGCTCTAATATACAAAAGATGTGTCACCGACAATTGTACACAACCTGCTGCTCTCTGAATCTATTCGCCTAAACCTCTGGATCGGAAACAAAAAACCTACTAAAACTACCTAGTGCCTACAACTTTGGTTAGAGCTCACGAGCTCGAAGGGGCAGGAAGGATCCATCCTAAAACGTATATGTAGCAGGGTGCTTGCGCTTCCCAAGCACGCCCGGTTCGTCTTCCGGAGCACCCATTGCCTCCTTCTGCTTCCAAGCTAGTAGTATTACATCGCGCTCCGGCGCAACTATACTGTCAATCGGTCTGATGCGTCTCCTTGAGTTTTGCTTCCCGCCAGGGGATCCCGGCAACGGTGCGCGGCGCCGCCACAACCTCGTCGCCTTGGATTTTACCGGCACCACCGCCACCTCCCTGTCCTGTGCGTCTCGGCGACTGTCCCTCTTGCGAACCTTGCACACAACGTAGGAGTTCATCTGTTTCAGGAACAAAACAGTTTGGTTAGCCATGAGAAAAGTTCACTGATTCCGAAGCAAATAATGGCGCGTGTGTTTTCTTGCGACTCACGTCACACACGTACCGATGGCTGCGTTAGGTTCCTGAGATCGCCTACGTGCGCGTTGAGCTTGTACTCGTACATGCTCCATGGGGTCCTGCGCCCGTGCAGCAGCCTGCCGCGGTAGAAGTTCATCATCGTCTTGAAGGCGACGGTGCGGCGGCCCTCCCTCACGCGGGAGGGCGGGCCGCGGATCCTCCAGTACCCGGCCGGGGTGGTGTAGAAGCACCCGTTGTTGTACGCCGTGGCTTGCTTGCGCACGAAGAAGAACCCTAGTCGCTCTTTGTCTCCGTCGTCTTCGTCAACTGCGGGCATATACCTAGAAGAATTAGATTCTCTCATGTCACTCTGGTAATAAATCACAACGTCCAACTGCTTTATGGACTGAAAACCACAGAAATATGGCCTATGCAAGTACATACAGTGCAACCTAGAAGTTGTTTGAAATATGGCCAACTGCTTTATGCACTGAAATTAACAAATAATTCAATAAAACATGTTTTCTGAGCTAACGTTTTATGTCATCTGCGTCCAGAGCATGAATATTGGCCAGTTCTTCTATTCTTCTGCTATGTGGTCGAAGCGCCAGATTCAGGACTTTGGGCTTGAGATAGTGGAGCACGATCTCCTTGTCCGTCGGGCGAAATCTGAATCCTGGTATCAGCCACCATGGTGTACTACTTGTCTCAGCAACTTCAGTTGACGTCTCGGTTGCTTGCTCGTTGTATACATCTCCATGTTCCGTTGTAATCGAGCTATTCATGCTGTCAGAATCGTCAATGCGGTCGTTATTGCTATTCGGTTGCTCTGCTGCCGAGCTAGTCGGGTCGTTGCTGCCGCCACCAAGCGGTGTTGATGATGACACCACGGTACTGTCCGAAGTCGTCGTTGTTGCGCCGCAATGCGCACCGATATTGCTATCAGAACACACAATGTTCTGATCAGGACATGTGTACTGGTCTGTTCCAAAGAATTTGTCGATCAATTCTTTGAATGTTCGCTCTCTCCAATCGGGCGAGTTGTTGTCATTGTTGCGACCAAGCTGGGTCTGCGTCGATGATGATGCCACGGAACCGTTCTCCACGGGTCGATGCAACAAAAAATCTGCTGACCTCGTTGAAGTCGTCGTTGTCGCGCTGCAATGCGCGTTGGTGTGGCTGTTGCAACATGCACTGCTCTGATCAAGACATGAGTCCTTATCTGTTCCGAAGGATTCGTCGTTCGAAACTTTGGATACATGTTCTCTACAATCTCGTGAGTCGTCCTCCTCCACGGGAATTCCTTTGGAGGAATAGCCCTGCCATAGCCGCTCGTTCCATTGCTCAGAAAATCTCACGGGTTCGTTCCATTGCTTGGAAAATCTCGCGGCGGAATCTAGGCCTCCGTACATAGTGCACCACCACGATAGTTGATCCCAACCGTGTATGATACTTAGGTCGATCGAAATTCTTTCGGCATAATGTTGACTGAGCTTATGTTGTAGGACATTGCGGCAGAACTGAAACACCGGTAGGTCAGACATCGAAAGGTACTCGTTAACAGACTGTCGATACCGACCTCCTGCGTCCGTGGAAGTGGGACACACTGTCTCCATGTCATTGTATGTCGGTCTCTTTGATATCATCGGGTGACGGTTCACCGCGACTCGCCATGGTGTGGCGGTGTTCTCCTCCACGCACGGCAACATGCCGTGAAAGTTATCACCGGACCCCTCACGTGTCAACAGTTTGATATCACCGGCATGTAGCCAGGGCACCAAGGTGTGTACACCCGGCCCGCTAAGTGTAGTTGTCGTCAATGTAATCCTGGCGATATAAGCCCGTACTTTATCGATCTTCGCTAGACGGCAATTCAACGTCGATGTCGCTGGCGGATGACGATGACACGACGCTCTTCTTCTGCCAGCGGTGCTGTCCTCCTCATCGTCCAAGCTCAGAAACATCTTCTGGCTTTGGCCGCCGGCGCGAACGTCTACGCTGCCGAAGATATCCACCTCCCGGCGGCGTTGGAGCGACCGGCAGAGGCACTGGAGGAGCAGCGGCAGCAGGATCACCAAAAACGCCTCGAGGAGCGAGCACCCATCGGCCGGCATGCTGCTGGATATTGTCGCCATATTTGTATGGTGGAGGAGGCTCGGCGAGGAGGATTGATTGTCTGGCGATACGTCGATGTTGGTCGCCTTTTATGAGAGCAAAAGAAATTCCGACAGCACGCGCCACGATCGGCCGTCCCGGTCAGCTACTACTAAGCTAGCAGCTCGGACTTTCTTTCTTATTATCGTATGGAGAATTCGGGAATAAAACGTTTCTTTGCGCGTCTAGCACACAATCTAGATCTATTTCCATTAGAAAACTACCAGTAGGGGAACTTGTATGGGAGTCGGACACGGTTTAGTTTTTTATATCGAGAGATGATAGGAGATTTTCCTGAGCATTCAGGAGACGGTTGGGGCGGAGCTCCCGTGGCCGTCTGCATCCCGTGCCTCGATCTCTGGGTGCGGTGTGGCGGCGTGGTCTCCGTCGCCGACAGAGCAGGGAGTGAACTAGGGGTGCCGGAGCGGCTGGAGGAGCTTGGGCGCGCCGGGAGGGCTTTGCTGTTGGAGTGTGGTGGCTGCGACCAAGACGAATCCGGGAGAGACGCAGGACGGGGTGGGGTGCACACGACGGGGAGGGGCGTACTGCACCGGCGGCAGCGCTCGACCTTGAACGTCTCGTGAGAAAGACGATACGTAAAAATAGTAGTAGATGCCATCGGGCCTCACAACCAAAAGTTTGTTTTTACGAGATCTGATTTGTCTGACCTAGTAAAATATCTTAAAAAACGTTTTATTCCGGTAAAAACTTTTACGGGAGTGCTGCTAATCGGCGCTCTAAGGGCCGCCAACGCTTGTCGGCCGACGCATGTAGAAAGTTTGGGCAGTTTCCCTGACCGCTCAACCTTTTGAAAAAGATACGAAAAAAATAAAAATAAAAAACCCGCTAAGGTTCATAAATTAAAAATGCAAATGGATTTAAAAAAACACATAATTTTAAAAGTACATGAATTTGAGAAACAATCAATGATGTTGAAAACGTTCATCGATTTTTCGAAATTTTTTTCAAAATAATTGGAAAAAAATTCATTAAATTTGTAAAAGTCTTTGATTTATACCGTCCAGAGTTCCTCATGTATTTGTGCCATCTATTTTTGCTCAATCTTTCCATTTTGAAAAAAAAATCGTCAAGTTTTTTCCGATTTTCTTGGAAATTTATACCGTTCAGATTTTCTTGGAATTTTTTTTGCTCAGTCTTTCCATTTTTTTGCTTTTGTTTTCTTCAAGATGGCAGGGCACCATGATGTGCGCATTTGCTAGAGGATAATTTCTTCTGTTCTTTTTAATGGAGCCAAGGTGGTAAGGATCCATCACAAATCTAACTAATCTATATTCCCCTCTTCAATTACTTACCACTATATATGTCTTAGTTTGTGCAAAGTTAACTTCCAGGTTTTATACCCTCAATAGCAAGATGTCCGTGCTACGACACGGTACCACGTGAAATGTGTTGGAATAACAAGCATACAGCCAAAAGTATTACTAGATCAACAAGCAAAATAACAAGAGTTCATATTATGCAAATATTATATCTGAAAATTAGAAAAGAACATTCAGCTTCACATTATCTCAAATACAATAGTCCATCTATGTTTCATGTACTTCTTGGGTCAAAAGACTCGTTATTTGAACATAAGAGCCAACTCTTGTCATCTTTCCTGCAAGTTCACGTCTTGCTTCTTGCATTGCCTTTGAGTGCCAGCACAAAATCAACAACAATATATCTAAGTGCACCGCCAAACCGCTTAGTTATTTAGACAAATAACTCCAATTGCAGCCCACACTACTCACCATCTTCCTCCAAAACCACGGAGAGACTTATATATTTAAGTTCGTTGCTGATCTAAAAGTTACTATCGTAACAAATTAACGATACATACTTGTCATCCATCAAAAGAATACTCATAACTGCGATTCATCTATGGTAGAGACCGTCCACAAAATTCACCGAGCTTACTTACAGACTGATTTGGGAACATATTGTATCTCCAATTTGAGCATAACATTAGTTTCCTACTATACATAGTCTGATCCAAATTTTCAGTAACTTTTTTTAACACAGTATAGATGCAAGCGTTCATATAAATGCGCATACACTCACCTTCACACGCACACCTTGCCCCTATGAGCACCTCCGTGAGATTGAACCGACATATCATCTTGAAAGTTACAAAGTAACCGTAGGCACCTCGTCGTGGACGGGAACATCTTCCTCACTGAATGCGCATTGCCTTGAAATAAATTCAGAAATAAATGTGAGCACCAGGTTTTAAATCCTGGTGGGTTGGGGATACCGTAGTCCCTCTAACCATCTAACCATAGGTTGGTTCGCAAAGTTTCAGTAACTTGATAGTGTCTTTTGCATCTATGAACCTTGTACCATTAGTTCTATCGTAACGTTTTTTTGCAACATTCATTGTGCATAATATAAAGAAATTTTAGAATCACTGTAGTACTATATATCCCATGAGGGTACACGCAATACATACAAGGCATGTGCAAACAGTCTGAACCTCATGGAGTCACCCTGCACGCAACGGTGCATGTGCAAACCAAAGAGCATTATACATGGTATTATCTCACGAGCTAGAGGTAGTTATTCCACATCGATGTTCAGTGTTACTCATAAAAGAATCTAGCATATGTTAGAGATACGACACGCAATCGATACGATGAAGAACGGAATCAAGCAAAGGGACACGAGATTTTAACGTGGAAAACCCCTCCAAGATGAAGGGGAAAAACCACGGGCGCCAGCCAGCCAAACTTCACTATGATCGGGAGAGGTTACAAACGCCAGGGATTTACAACTGATCAACTTATCCCGTGCGGCGGCTTACAAGAGGTATATATAACACAGGTGTCCTAGGTCAACCCTGATCCGCTTCGGCCCAAGCCTACCGGCGACGGGCCTCGCTCCGCTCGCTCGTCAGAAGTTGGCCTTCCTCTTTATATTAAAATTTGGAGCATAACATAACAAACTCCACCTTGAGACAAATTCCATCTTGTAGCATGAGTGAGAACCTTCTCCCTGAACAACAAAGAAAACACTTTCGGCGCCAAACAACCACTAGGGCTAATGAGTTATACCAACTAAGTCTGAGCAAAGCTCAAACTTAGCAACAGGAACTGGCTTTGTAAACATATCAGCAGGATTATCATGAGTACTAATCTTGCATACCTTCAGTTTACCTTGCTCAACAATGTCTCGAACAAAGTGATATTTGACATCAATGTGCTTTGTTCTCTCATGAAACATTTGATCCTTAGTGAGGTATATGGCACTCTGACTGTCACAAAACAGATTTATGTAAGAATTATCTCCACAAAGCTCAGCATACAACCCTTTCAACCAAACTGATTCTTTACATGCTTCTGCAATAGCCATGTATTCTGCTTCAGTGGTAGCTCCGCTTCGGCCCAAGCCTACCGGCGACGGGCCTCGCTCCGCTCGCTCGTCAGAAGTTGGCCTTCCTCTTTATATTAAAATTTGGAGCATAACATAACAAACTCCGCCTTGAGACAAATTTCATCTTGTAGCATGAGTGAGAACCTTCTCCCTGAACAACAAAGAAAACACTTTCGGCGCCAAACAACCACTAGGGCTAATGAGTTATACCAACTAAGTCCGAGCAAAGCTCAAACTTAACAACAGGAACTGGCTTTGTAAACATATCAGCAGGATTATCATGAGTACTAATCTTGCATACCTTCAGTTTACCTTGCTCAACAATGTCTCGAACAAAGTGATATTTGACATCAATGTGCTTTGTTCTCTCATGAAACATTTGATCCTTAGTGAGGTATATGGCAATCTGACTGTCACAAAACAGATTTATGTAAGAATTATCTCCACAAAGCTCAGCATACAACCCTTTCAACCAAACTGATTCTTTACATGCTTCTGCAATAGCCATGTATTCTGCTTCAGTGGTAGCTCCGCTTCGGCCCAAGCCTACCGGCGACGGGCCTCGCTCCGCTCGCTCGTCAGAAGTTGGCCTTCCTCTTTATATTAAAATTTGGAGCATAACATAACAAACTCCGCCTTGAGACAAATTTCATCTTGTAGCATGAGTGAGAACCTTCTCCCTGAACAACAAAGAAAACACTTTCGGCGCCAAACAACCACTAGGGCTAATGAGTTATACCAACTAAGTCTGAGCAAAGCTCAAACTTAGCAACAGGAACTGGCTTTGTAAACATATCAGCAGGATTATCATGAGTACTAATCTTGCATACCTTCAGTTTACCTTGCTCAACAATGTCTCGAACAAAGTGATATTTGACATCAATGTGCTTTGTTCTCTCATGAAACATTTGATCCTTAGTGAGGTATATGGCACTCTGACTGTCACAAAACAGATTTATGTAAGAATTATCTCCACAAAGCTCAGCATACAACCCTTTCAACCAAACTGATTCTTTACATGCTTCTGCAATAGCCATGTATTCTGCTTCAGTGGTAGCTCCGCTTCGGCCCAAGCCTACCGGCGACGGGCCTCGCTCCGCTCGCTCGTCAGAAGTTGGCCTTCCTCTTTATATTAAAATTTGGAGCATAACATAACAAACTCCGCCTTGAGACAAATTTCATCTTGTAGCATGAGTGAGAACCTTCTCCCTGAACAACAAAGAAAACACTTTCGGCGCCAAACAACCACTAGGGCTAATGAGTTATACCAACTAAGTCCGAGCAAAGCTCAAACTTAACAACAGGAACTGGCTTTGTAAACATATCAGCAGGATTATCATGAGTACTAATCTTGCATACCTTCAGTTTACCTTGCTCAACAATGTCTCGAACAAAGTGATATTTGACATCAATGTGCTTTGTTCTCTCATGAAACATTTGATCCTTAGTGAGGTATATGGCAATCTGACTGTCACAAAACAGATTTATGTAAGAATTATCTCCACAAAGCTCAGCATACAACCCTTTCAACCAAACTGATTCTTTACATGCTTCTGCAATAGCCATGTATTCTGCTTCAGTGGTAGCTCCGCTTCGGCCCAAGCCTACCGGCGACGGGCCTCGCTCCGCTCGCTCGTCAGAAGTTGGCCTTCCTCTTTATATTAAAATTTGGAGCATAACATAACAAACTCCGCCTTGAGACAAATTTCATCTTGTAGCATGAGTGAGAACCTTCTCCCTGAACAACAAAGAAAACACTTTCGGCGCCAAACAACCACTAGGGCTAATGAGTTATACCAACTAAGTCCGAGCAAAGCTCAAACTTAGCAACAGGAACTGGCTTTGTAAACATATCAGCAGGATTATCATGAGTACTAATCTTGCATACCTTCAGTTTACCTTGCTCAACAATGTCTCGAACAAAGTGATATTTGACATCAATGTGCTTTGTTCTCTCATGAAACATTTGATCCTTAGTGAGGTATATGGCACTCTGACTGTCACAAAACAGATTTATGTAAGAATTATCTCCACAAAGCTCAGCATACAACCCTTTCAACCAAACTGATTCTTTACATGCTTCTGCAATAGCCATGTATTCTGCTTCAGTGGTAGCTCCGCTTCGGCCCAAGCCTACCGGCGACGGGCCTCGCTCCGCTCGCTCGTCAGAAGTTGGCCTTCCTCTTTATATTAAAATTTGGAGCATAACATAACAAACTCCGCCTTGAGACAAATTTCATCTTGTAGCATGAGTGAGAACCTTCTCCCTGAACAACAAAGAAAACACTTTCGGCGCCAAACAACCACTAGGGCTAATGAGTTATACCAACTAAGTCCGAGCAAAGCTCAAACTTAGCAACAGGAACTGGCTTTGTAAACATATCAGCAGGATTATCATGAGTACTAATCTTGCATACCTTCAGTTTACCTTGCTCAACAATGTCTCGAACAAAGTGATATTTGACATCAATGTGCTTTGTTCTCTCATGAAACATTTGATCCTTAGTGAGGTATATGGCACTCTGACTGTCACAAAACAGATTTATGTAAGAATTATCTCCACAAAGCTCAGCATACAACCCTTTCAACCAAACTGATTCTTTACATGCTTCTGCAATAGCCATGTATTCTGCTTCAGTGGTAGCTCCGCTTCGGCCCAAGCCTACCGGCGACGGGCCTCGCTCCGCTCGCTCGTCAGAAGTTGGCCTTCCTCTTTATATTAGAATTTGGAACATAACATAACAGCATAATTTAAAACAAATTCAGAACCATACTGTAAATAAACAATTGAGTTGTTTTTCATACAAGTACCCCGCATAAGTTTTACCTGTCTGGCCTTTTTGTTCAGCCCAACTCAAATTCAATCAATGTCATGTGTAGGATGCTGAAGTAGTGCTACTGATGATATTTTGTAACCAGCATTCTTGTAGCATGAGTATGGGCCTTAAATTGAGCACTAATAATCAAACAAGAAAGACATGGACTCAAGTGTTGCATGTCGCGGGCAAAAACATCCACAATTTTTTAACACTGTGGAAGAAAATTAGAATCCACTGAATTACAATATAATTAGAATCATTATCCAGTTAGGCTGTAGCGGTGATAGAAAATTAGATTAAAAAACAACAAATTGGTTCAGGACTCACAACATCATGTACCTTGATGAGACACATGAAAAAAATGAGAGGGGGCGATGTGCCCGGATGGAAGCGAGCGATCCACTTGTTTGTCGATGTGGCCTGATGCTCGGCTCGTGTGGATGCCATACAGTTCCGGAGCCAGCTCAGCCGCAGGGGCTGGAACCTCCATGTGGCATTCACACGTCCTTGGCGAAGTCGAGCGAACGTGCAGGCAGCCGGTGCGGCTTGGAAACGGTGAGCGAGCGGCCCTTGTGGCGGGTGCTGCCTCCATGCAATACCAGCGACGACGGGCGAGCTGGGCGGCCGAGGAAATAAAAAATGGCGAAGGAGAAGGATAGAGAGTCATGGAAGAATTCGGTGGCACATCAAGGCATCTTTAAAAAAAAACTCACTCAAAGGGGGTTGGGATTAGGGGAGGACTGCGGTGAGAGAGACGGGATTGGGGGAGGCCACGAGGCATGAGCAGGCTACATCGACAAGAGGTAGGGGAGAAGGACCGTGAGGGAAAAAATAGGATTATCTCTCGGCGTGTTGTCTCTGTCAAGATTTGCTGGCCCGCTTGTCAGGATGGAGAGGGAAAAGGTGAGGGCTATTGGAAGAAAACGGACGACCACCAATTAAAAACTTTAGAAGTAGGAAATATGTATTTATGATCTTTTTACCATTTTATTGTAAACATGGACGGGCACGGCAACTCGCATTATCATGGTCTAGTATGACATAAGAGTTGACGACTCCATCTTATATTATGTCATTTTTTTCTTCCGTTGTAATTAAATATCTTCAATCAATAAAAAATATGGACATAGACGGGTCTAAATGCACTCTTACATGACATTTTTTTTCTCCTGTTGCAAATAGGTTCTCCAAGTTTGGCAGAAGTTTCCTTCGTACTTGAATCAAGCTTTTTCTATATCTTCAAGTCATATGAGCCACAGTTTTCAGATCATCTACACACCTCATCACACAAGTAACATTATAAGTTGCTAAAAGCAAGAACATGTAACCACTTTTGCAAGCTTGACCAAAAAATTCCCTCCATTCTGAATTCTAGACATTTGTATTGTTCTTCTTTTAAGGAAATAACTTTACTTTCACAATGTTGCTAGAGATGAGAGTAATTGTATTGGTGATGTTTGTCGGAGTTGGATACAAAAAGTAGCACATATATAGTGGCACGCGGCTTGTCGTTTGTTGCAACACATGGCTATATGTACAACTTTATCTTGATACAGAAGATGTCGGAACCGACAATTATACACAACCTGCAATCTGCATCTATTCGATTATGTAAACCTCTGGATAAGAAAAAATAAAACCATTAAAGCTACTACTGTCAACAACTTTGGTTAGAGACCACGAGCTCGAAAGGGCAGGATTCATCCTAAAACGTAGCAGGACGCTTGCGCTTTCCAAGTAGGCCCGGTTCGTCGCCCTGTAGTTCCGGAGGCCCCATTGCCACCTTCTGCTTCCGAGCTAGTAGTATTACATCGCGCTTCGGCACAACTGTTTTGTCCATCTGTCCGATGCATTTCCTTGAGTTTTGCTTCCCACGAGGCGATCCTGGCAATGGCGCGGGGCGCCGCCACAACCCCGCCGCCTTGGATTTTGCTGGCGCCATCGCCACCTCTCCGCCCTGGGTGTCTCGGCGACAGTCCCTCTTGCGAACCTTGCACACAACGTAGGAGTTCATCTGTTCCAAACAAGAACAAAGACAGTTTGGTTAGCGATGAGAAAAGATCATTGATTCTGGAGCAAATGCTTCATATGTTCACATACGTACCCATGGCCGTGCGAGGTTCCTGAGGTCTTCTCGGTCCGCGTTAAGCTTGTACTCGAACATGCTCCACTGGGTCTTGCACCCTTGCGGCGCGCTGCCGCGGTAAAAGTCCATCGACGTCTTGAAGGCGACGGTGCGGCGGCCCTCCCTCACGGAGGACGGCGGGCCGCGGATCCTCCAGTACCCGGCCGGGGTGGTGTAGTAGCACCTGTTGCTGTACGCCGTGGCTTGCTTGCGCACGAAGAAGAACCCTAGTCGCTCTTTGTCTGCGTCGTTTTTGTCAACTGCGTGCATATACGTAGAAGAATTAGATTCTGTCATGCCACTCTGGTAATAAATCATAACGTCCAACTGCTTTATGCACTGAAAACAACAAAAATAGGGCCTATGCAAGTACATACAGTGCAACCTAGAAGTTGTTTGAAATTCAGAAAATTAGTCGAGTGAGTTTAAGTAATTTACACGCTATATATACATTTATTTACTGTGTCACATAGTTTAGAAGCCAAGTTCTACCCACACGTTAGGAAATACTTCAAAGGGACACTGTATTGTGTATCCATAAGACACAAGATCACAATTGAATTCTCTTTTACTTGTTCGTTCATGTGTCGTTGAGTTTGAGTTTGAATTCTAACGATTGAAACATAATAAACATATAGTATTGGTTTGTTCAATATTTTTCTTGCAATTTATGGCTCACAGTCCCTCCATTTAGTGATCGAGGGCGCCAGCACTTTTCGAAAACCTAGATCAACAAGTGATGGCTTTTAGCCTAGATCTTCTCCTGCAAGTGCAAAGTGTCATTCCAGCTGCATGTGCCAACCATGGTAGCATGCAATTGACCGGAGAGAAAAAACTTGTGTGCAACTTCGGTTCAGTTCATTGAGCTGCATTTTTTTAGAAAAATCCAAGATGCATTTGCAGTTCACCGGATGAGACCGAGCAAAACAAATATATAAAATCAGTAAAAGGTGTTTTCGGCACTTACGTTTTATGTCATCTGCGTCCAGAGCATAAATATTGACCAGCTCTTCTATTCTTCTGCAATATGGTTGAAACGCCAGATTCAGGACTTTGGGCTTGAGATAGTGGAGCACGATGTGCTCGTCTGTCGGGCAAAATTTGAATCCTGGAATTAGCCAGCATGGTGTACTACTTGTTTTATCAACTTCATTAAACGTCTCGGTCGCTAGCTCGTTGGACACATCCATATATTCGTCGTTACTATCTTCTTGCCTCATGTTGTCAGATCCGTCGACATGGTCATTGTTGCTGCAATGTGTGTTGATCTTGCTATCAGAACACACAGTGTTCTGATTAGGATATGAGTCTTCGTCTCTTCCTAGGAATTTGTTGATCGAATCGTTGAACGTCCGCTCTCTCCAATCATGTGAGTTTTCGTCGTCATCCACAGGAATTCCCTCGGAGGAATTGCCTCGCCATAACCCTTCCTTCCATTGCTTGGAAAATCCCATGGGGAAATCTAGGCCTCCATATACAATGAACAACCGTGATAGTTGATCCAAATCACGTATGATATGGAGGTCGATCGGAGTTCCCTGGGGACTAGCGCCCATGGAAGTGCCATATTCTGTCTCGACGTGCCGATCCCAATTGCATACGATATGGATGTCGGTCGAAGTTCTCTTCTGGGTACAATGTTGATTGAGCACGAGCCGTAGAAAGTTGCGGCATAACTGAAGCCCCGCGAGGGTCGGCATCGAAAGGTACTCGATACCCGACAATCGATATCGGCCTCTTGCGCCCGTCGAAGTGCCAAGCTTTGCCTCCACGACGTTGTCTGCCAGTCTCTCCGAGATCGTCCAGTGATCGTTCGCGGTGGCTCGCCTTCGGCTGGCGGTGCTCTCCTCCACGCACGGCAACGTGCCGTGCAACTTGTCACCCAACCCTTCACGTGTCAACGGCTGGATATGATCGGCATGTCGCCAGCGCGCCAAAGTGTAGACACCCGGCCCACTCGACGTCGCCGGATGACGGCGACACAATGCTCTTCTTTTGCGGGCGGCGCTGTCCTCCTCACCGCCCACGCTCAAAAACGCCCACGCCGGGCTTTGGCCGGCGGCGCAAACGCCCACGCTGCCGAACGGAACTCTTCCGTGCGCGCGGCCGCGTTGGAGCGGCCAGCAGAGGCACTGGAGGAGCAGCGGCAGCAGGATCAGGAAAAACGCCTCGACGAGCGAGCACCCGTCGGCCGGCACGCCGCCGAACATTGTCGCCATGTGTTAAGGCGGAGTATAGGATCGACGAGGATTGATTGATGTCTGGCGGTACATCGCTCTTCGTCGGCTTATATGAGAGCAGGAAATCCGACAGCACGCGCCACGATCCAAGCCCCGTCCGGAGGCGGCAAGCATCTGACAGCTGTAGTACATGCGGGAGTGTCACAGTTAGCTACTCTAAACTAAGCAGCTCGGGCTTTCCTAACACTTCTTGTTATGTTGGACTGGAGGAGAATTCGGAAATAAAACATGCCTTTCCAGCTAGAATCTAGATTTATTTCCGGTCGAACTCGGACTCGGACTCGGACAAGGCTGTCGCCTTCCAAATTAGTAGAAAACTGCGGTAGGAGTCGGAGTACGGAGACGGTTTAATACTCCCGCGCATAATAATAGTTCGCAGAGACCGTAGAAACGCGCACCCCTCCGGCCACATGGGCTGGCCCAATTAGAAAACTCTACGTACGTTTTCTTTATAAAGAAACTGGCAGCTTCTGCCCGGTCTGGAAAGGTCCCGGTCTTTTTCTCTCTATATATATGTTCTCCCTATTAGTTTTTACTGGGTTTATTTTTCTTTATTAAATTTTAAAAAATCATGAATACTTTTTAAAAACCTAGGAACAGTTTAGTCATTTTTTGAATACATATCTCTCTCTTCTTGCAGATCCTACATGGCAGGGAGAAGAGAGGCACTTGTTTCTTCTGTTAGCATTGGTGGATCTAGTGTGGAGGGGCAATGGGCCATTGCCTCCACAAATAGTTTGCAGAAATTCTTTTATCAGTGCAATGCTTGTCCCACATATAGAAATACTATTTTTTGCGCACTGTACTATTATTTCTAGCCATTGAATGTTGTCTATGATTGCCCCTTACATTAGCAAATCCTAGATCCGCCAGTGTTTGTGAGAGACGACTTAGGGAACACAAAGCAAGATTGGGAGGAGAGAATACAAGAAGAAAGAGTATGACATGTGGGTTCTATAGGTAAAAAGTTATCACAGAGAGAGAGAGAGAGGAGATTTCAAATGAGAGATAAGGGATAAGATAGAAATGGTGCCGTTTCATTGTTGGAGATGCTAACTAGGGCCAGTCCAAATTCCATTATTCCTTCGACGACACTAACGGTCGTCACGCCTAGTGTCAAATGGATATGAAGCCTAATTTACTTAAATGCACACAACCAAAGATTTTTTTCAGGTCCTATGACTTTCACAATTATTGTTCTCAATACATACTAGTAGTAATGCATAAGTACAAGTTTTAGCATGGTTGGTCTTTTTTACGGCCGTCCGTTCTCGTTGATCTAAGGGTCGTAAAATAGTTAGTACTCCGTAGTACTGACTCGTAAGTACTCGAAAGTACTAATGAGGGGAGGGCAAATTAGTCCAACATTTTTTCCACGTATGCCGCCGCCCCTGTCACCCAATCCAAAACCGCCGCCCCTGTAGCCAATCCAAAACCACCGCCGAGCCCCATCCGCTTTCGTTGGCATCATTTCTTCTTCCCATCGCCGCCCCTGTCGCCAGAAACCGCCGATGCCATCATTTCTTCCAACCCGTCGCCGGCAAGCCCTATCTTCTTCTATTTCCCCACATCTCCTCTTCCATGGCCACACCACCGGCAATCCCGTTTTCTGAAGTGGAGTACGTGAAGCTCTCGGGCGGAGACGATGTAAAGTTAGCCAGGCTGAGGGAGATCGGTTCTTGGTTTGACAACAAGCGGCAGTTAGCGGGGATAGTGCACGTGATGTGCACACATTTGAAAGATAGCGAGAGAACTTCTATCCACCCAGGCGGACTCGCGTGCGACCCCATAGAGGTCCTTCTCTAGGACATGGAGCAATCAGATTCGCTGATTGCGATCGTCAGGCGGAGGTGGTGTCGTTATCAGTCCAAGATCGAGCATCCGGAGGATGAAGAACCAGAGAGAAGCATCATGGTGCCGTTTGTGAAGGCGGCAGTGATCCAAGAGCCGGTGGAGTCCTCGCCCACCAACCACAAGAGGAAGAAAGCATTTGTCCCGATGTCGCTTCCTCGCCATTCACCATGGTTCCCTCGCCGTTCTCCCCGTCTCACGGGGCAGAGGTCTGAGGCTGATGAATAGTAAGCTTTACACTTGATCTAATTTTTCTTCTCTTCATGCTTACAATCATGGTGTGAGTGTTAAGATAAACTAGTTTTATGATAGTTGGATGTCAACTATTTTTCAATTTATAACAAATTTTGGCATTTTGCAACCAAGTTGTAGTCACTTGCTTATGCTGCAGCCACTGTCTTCGCTTTTGAGTTACTGTTAACTGTGTCTTGTTTTAATAGGTCTGCATCTAAAAATATAAATTTAGGTCATGTCTCCTTGAAATATTAGGACAATTACTTTTGGTAGGGATGTTGGCTTGGTCATGTTGCAGTGTTGTATAGCCTTTTGCTTCACTTCCCCTAAGTGCTTCTTGCATCTTGTAAAAGTGGTATTAATTCAACATTAACTTATACAACTTGGTATTCAAATTGGTATAGGTGGGTTATTCTATCAGATTGGTTTGTCATCTTCAAATGACCATACTGTCATCTTTCACCTTTATATGTATTCAATTTGAAATTTTCAATTACTTTTACGCTTAAGGTGGGAGCATGGATACACTGCTAAAGATGTCGGGCCTCACATCAACAAAGGTCGTTGCTTTGCATTTCTAGTTGTGTCAGTATTTCATGTTATGTATTCGAATACCAGAAGTTGTTATGCATTACAGTTGTACTCATTTAGATAATTTATAGTTGTCAATATTTCAGTAGTGCAATTTCAGTTCACGCACGTAGGCACTGAAATATTTCAGTAGTGCAGTTTCAGTACACCCACGTAGGCACTGAAATATTTCAGTAGTGCAGTTTCAGTACACACACGTAGCCACTGAAATATTTCAGCAGTGCACTTTCAGTAGAGACATATAGACACTGAAATATTTCAGTACAGCCTATTGCTTAACTTCCTGTAAGTGCTTCTTGCATTTGCTATGGCGTATATTCTGTTTACTCTGATCATAGCAATGATTTTGCATCTTGCAAAGCTCTTATTAATTCAACATTGACTTCTATGAACTTTGTATTCAAATAGGTATCTTACAGTTTTTGTGACACATTTCCTTGTCATGTTGAAATTATCATACTGTCATTTTTGCAATACTAAATATATTCAATCTGAAATTTTCAATTACTTATATGCTACAGTTGGAAGCATGGATAGGTTGTTGAAGATGCTGGGCCTCACAATATAAGTCCCTTGCTCAACCTCGACATCAGAAGTTGTTTTACATTTCTAGTTGTGTCCGTATTTCATGTGATGTATTTGAAGACTAGAAGTTGTTATGCATTAGAAGTTGAATCAGATAATTGTATGTCCTGCAGTCTATGATTTGTGTTATCTGTTGTGTGTGCATGTGTGTGTGGGATCAAAATCAAATAAAGTTCTGATTCCTGTTTTCATGGCCTTGATGCTAAGTTAAGTAGATGTTGGTCACACTGATCAGAGGGAAGGGTGGCGCTGGATGGAAATATTTTTGGGTTTTATCGTCGTGGAAACCCTAGAAAATGAATAAAACCTTGTAAAAGTATGTTGTGTCAACTCCGAGAAGTATTTTTAGCATTTTTTTGTTGCGAAAACCTTAGAAATTCATACAAATGCCGACAATCTTAGCAAACACTAGTAGAAAACAGGGCATTGGTGCGGGCCAGGCCAGTCCATTAGTCCCGGTTCAGTCACGAACCGGGACCAATGGGGTGAACGGTCCCGGTTCGTGAGGCCAGGGGGCCGGGCGGGCCATGTGGGGCATTGGTCCCGGTTCGTTTGGAACCTTTGGTCTCGGTTCCAAACAGGAACCGAGACCAATGTGCCTTGCTCCTGGCCCACAACCATTGGTCCCGGTTCGTGGCTGGATCCGGGACCAAAGGGGGTCCTTTAGTCCCAGTTCAAGCCATGAACCGGGACCAATAAGATGCCTATATATACCC
This sequence comes from Hordeum marinum, assembly GCA_022496015.1. NCBI lineage: Eukaryota > Viridiplantae > Streptophyta > Magnoliopsida > Poales > Poaceae > Hordeum > Hordeum marinum. The sequence continues at coordinate 410,169,557 of CM039673.1, forward strand.
CCTCGCCAGCGAGCAGAGCACTCCACTTTGCTCTATTTTTCAGGCCGATGAGGGGAGAGCTTTGTGGTGCTCTACCTCACCTCCTATGCAGATGGGGTGTTTGATGATATGCCCAAGCCAAACTTAAGCTTTCTCCTCTCGAAGCTCCTTGTCCAAACTCCATTTTCGTCAAGATTTGTCTAGGTTTGGCGGTCCGTCCTGTCCCGTCCCCGTCCTGAAACCGCCGTCGATCGCCCACACATGGTGAGCCTCTTGATCTTATCTTCTTGCTAAAAAAATATACTTACTCGTATGATTTTCTTACTTTTATTATTGTTTGTTATTATATAGTGCCACGATTATGGTATCCGCCCACGTCGGCCCTCGTCCAGTGTATGATTCATATGTGGTATATTATATTTTATATAACTATTTCACATATCTAATGTCTATGGAAATTAATTATGCCACCAACTTGACATAGATGTTTTTATCTATAGGAAGTAATTGAACCAGAAATTCCAACCGACTATGCAATTCTGCTCAAGAAGTTAACAAAAGCTGAAAAAGAAATCGATCATTTGAAAGAAAAATTGAAAAGAACTGAAGATGACAAAATGGAATTGGAGTTGCATATTGCCGATATCGTCGACGATCACAAGACCAAGATGGATGCAATGCGCTTGAAGCTTAGAAAGATTAGAAAATATGTCATTCATACTGAGGCCTGGTATCATTATGCCGTTGGATCAATTGGTACCTTAGTAGCGGTTATGATTGTATTTGTTATTGCATTTAAATTTTTTACGTAGTTTTGTTCTATGTTTTAATTAGATGCTTTAGAGAGCTATATGTTGTTCAATAATGACAACTATGTATGAACTATACGTATTTATTTTGGTCATTATTGTACTTTGGCTTTAATGTGATGATGAATTTATATTAATTTGGTCACTTTTCTATTCATGATATGTTGTAATGGTTTTTAATAACTTTATTATATAACGCACGCAGATGAACCGACAATAAATGTACGGTGACTAACGCACCTCAAAGTATATTAAGGGCCTGCATAATTTTGAACACAAAAAAAATCTGGAATTCAAATAAGTTCATGAAAATAAAATGCCTTTTGTAACCGATACTTCGAAAGAGACTGTCCGTTTTGTACACGAAGTACATTCAGCTTTTGCCGTAACCCTCTCAACTTTTTAGCATATGCTATGTGGGTGAAATGATGATACCATGTCAAGTTTCAACCTTTTCAGAGTTCATTTATAGTGCTTTTCAATTTCAGGGTCATTTAGCTAAAAAAAACAATAACTGCATGAAAAATAACAAATGATGTCGGGAAGGGTTGAAAATTGATGATGTGCCTTTGAATGGTGCATTTTGAACACACAAAAAGCCTGGAGTTCAAATAAGTTCAAGAAAATAAAATGCCTTTTGTAAGCGATGAGTTTCCGTCTGGACCCTGATACTTCGAAAGAGACTGTCCGTTTTGTACACGAAGTGCATTCAGCTTTTGCTGTAACCCTCTCAACTTTTTAGCACATGCTATGTGGGTGAAATGATGATACCATGCCAACTATCAACCTTTACAGAGTTCATTTGTAGTGCTTTTCAATTTCAGGATCATTTAGCTCAAAAAATCAATAACTGCATGAAAAATACCAAATGAAGTCAGAAAGGGTTGAAAATTGATGATATGGCTTTGAATGGTGCATTTTGAACACACAAAAATCCTGGAGTTCAAATAAGTTCAAGAATATGAAATGCCTTTTGTAACCGATGAGTTTCCGTCCGGAACCCTGATACTTCAAAAGAGACTGACCGTTTTGTACACGAAGTGCATCCAGATTTTGCCGTAACCCTCTTAACTTTTTAGCACATGCTATGTGGGTGAAATGTTGATACCATGCCAAGTTTCAACCTTTTCAGAGTTCATTTGTAGTGATTTCCAATTTCAGGATCATTTAGCTCAAAAAAATCAATAACTGCATGAAAAATAACAAATGATGTCGGGAAGGGTTGAAAATTGTTAATGTGGCTTTGAATGGTGCATTTTGAACACACAAAAAGCCTGGAGTTCAAATAAGTTCAAGAAAATGAAATGCCTTTTGTAACCGACGAGTTTCTGTTCGGAATCCTGATACTTCGAAAGAGACTGTTCGTTTTGTACACAAAATGCATCTAGCTTTTGCCGTAACCCTCTCAACTTTTTAGCACATGCTATGTGAGTGAAATGATGATACCATGCCAACTTTGAACCTTTTCAGAGTTCATTTGTAGTGCTTTTCAATTTCAGGATCATTTAGCTCAAAAAATCAATAACTGCATGAAAAATACCAAATGAAGTCAGAAAGGGTTGAAAATTGATGATGTGGCTTTGAATGGTGCATTTTGAACACACAAAAAGCCTGGAGTTCAAATAAGTTCAAGAAAATGAAATGCCTTTTGTAAGCGATGAGTTTCCGTCCGGAACCCTGATACTTCGAAAGAGACTGTTCGTTTTGTACACCAAGTGCATCCAGATTTTGCCGTAATCCTCTCAACTTTTTAGCACATGCTATGTGGGTGAAATGATGATATCATGCCAACTTTCAACCTTTTCAGAGTTTATTTGTAGAGCTTTTCAATTTCAGGGTCAGTTAGCTCAAAAAAATCAATAACTAAAATTATAAACCTCTAGTATTTTTGAAACTAAAATTATATAAAACCTAAAAATTACCAAATTGAATATAATGTTAAAACAAAGTAATATTAAATAACATAAAAAATAGCAAAGAAATAACATAAAAAATAGCAAAAGTGAAAATAGATGCGCTTACAGTGAAATTCAACCTAAATTCAAGGTGCTAGTTAGGCACCTAACTAGCATTTTGAATTTAGATCAAATTTCGTGTATAAGGGCATCTATTTTCACTATGAGAGCTTGACAGGTCAAGCGCATCGGGGCTTATAAACAGGTGTTGTCTCCCCTCGACTAGCGAGGTGGGACTAAATATCTGCTGCTTCCCCGCCGACCGACGAAAAGGGACCACCAACCGGGACCAATGCCCACCTCTCGTCCTGGTTGGTGCCACCAACCGGGACCACTAAAAAGAGGGCTTTGGTCCCGGTTGGTGGCATCAACCGGGACTAAAGGGCTGCATTGGTCCCGGTTAGTGCCATGAACCGGGACCAATGCTTCTTCTATATAAGAAGCACTTAGGAAATCTCGTAGTTTTCATTGTCCTCCTCGTCTTCTCGTCGCCGTCCCCGCCACCCCCGTCGCCGCCCCCGTCATCGTCATCCCCCTTCTCGTCGTCGCCCCGTCCCCGTCGCCTCCCTTGTCGCCGCCCCGCCCTCGTCGCCGCCCCCGCCGCCCCCGTCGCCACCTCTCCCCTGTCCCCACCTCCCCATCGCCCACGTTGTCGCCCCACCGTCGTCGCCGCCCCTCCCCCGCCGCCCCCGCCGCTCTCGTCGCCGCCCCGCTCCCATCGCCGCCCCTCCCCCGTCGCCTCCCCCGCCACCCCCGTCGCCGCCCCGTCCCCGTCATGGCCCCGCCCCCGTCGCCGCCCCCACTGTGAGCCGCCGCCGCCCTGGCTCCTTGCTGTTTTTTTTAATATATTTTGAGTTTTTTATATGATGAATGTTTATGTTAGATTAGTATGTGTATGTTAGATTACAGAAATTTTTTATGATGAATGTTTATGTTAGATTAGTACGTTTATGATTAATATTTATGTTAGATTAGTATCTTTATGATGAATGTTTATGTTAGATTAGTATGTTAATGATGAAAAATTTTGGTTTTTATGAAAAATTAGTGATTAAACGATAAGAAAACGTTCTCATAGGAATTTGTCGACGATGCCCGACCCGCATCCTCGTCGTCGAGTAGTCCGCGAGAGCCTGCTTGATAGGCGCCATGTCCGGGACTGGGCTCCATGGGGCTAGCACTGGGAGGTGCTACCTTCCCGGGCTCGGAGGTTGGTGAGGAATACAAGTATCGTCGTCGACCCGGACCTTTTGTGGTGGCGGTCATGCGGGCCACTTTCGGTGCGGAGGGAGCGGGCACCCGCAGAGGTGGTACGTCACCGTGTCAGGGAGGAGGACGAGCACGTCCATCGCTACATGGCGGCGTTGGACGCCCGGTTCGACAATACCTGGCAGATTCTTCAGGGATCTCACTTGAGTTATGATCTCGGGATGGTTTCTTATCTTTGGGTGTCCACCGCTGACGACTCAGAGACCGCTAGTGAACCGAATTCACTGTCCTCCACTTTGGATTCTAGGATATTCAATCTATATTAGTGATCTTAAATGATAATATTCAAGATGTATTAGTTAATATTTGATGATGCACTAACCGGATTATTCGAGATGATATATTAGTGATATTATATTCGACTTCATTATAAATATTAATGTATTTGTGATATTTTATCGGTATAATGCGTGTCTGACTTTCGGTCTGTCGTTGCTCCTAGTGTGACTTTCATGTGTGTTCTTGATGGAGGAATCCCGACTGTTGTCGTGGGGGTTCCTCATCTTTCTTCTCTTCTTTGCGATATACTCGTCGATATATCGCGAGAGAAGAGAAGAGGTGAAGCGTCCATCACCGACGGTCGAACTATTACTGTGAGAGAGTGCCTACCCATATCAGTGTGAGAGAGATCGCACCAACACACCATGAGATATGAGAGTTACTTAAGGAAGCCTCGACGGACCGAAAGTCAAACATGCATTAGGATCCAAAGGGTGCCGTAATTCTTGAATTAGATTATTCGGGATGATGTATTAGTGTATTATATTTGAGTTCATTATAAATGTATTTATGATTTGCAAGTCATTTCGGTAAAACATAGAAAAAAAATTCTATGTCATTGCTCGATATATGAAACGGGTTGACTTTAGGTCTGTTTCGGCTCATTTTGTGTCTTTCAGTGAGGGAGAGTGTCCATTATATATATAAATATATATATATATATATGACAAATTTTTACTACAACCAGGTGTAGTTATCCCCTAGCTGTATGGCCTCCACGTGTCCCAAGTCAATGTTGGATAGAAGGAACAAGTAGCAGTTAGCGTGTAGGCAGCAACTAATTATTTTTCGAGTTAAATAATCCGGCAAATTAGGCATTGGTTCAACCACCGCGTTATTCTGGGCTACATGCATATAACAAACGGTGGATGGATAAGCACGCGATCTCGTGATGGCTATTTTTGTTCGTTGGAACAAACATTTGTTAGTCAGCGTGCATATATAGTTTTGGTTATAAATAGGTTGTATGGTGTGCATAGGGTGAACTTTATAGCTTTTTCAAGTTTGCATAATATAATACTGTATGAAATATACCTTTTTTTCCTTTCTATACTACATACTCCATTTACATAGGGGAGTACATACTCCAGTATACTTGCACTGTGGAGTATTACATATACTACGAAGTATATATGAAGTATGGAGTGTCAATATATACTTATTAGATGTGTTGTATGGATCATGGAGTGTTAACTTAAAATTGTAGTATGGTGAAAAGAAGAAAAGTAGTGTTTAGTACGTAATATTTAGTTCTTTTCTTTTGAATGGATATGTAGTTCTTTTTAAAGTACGAACCATACACACATACTCTTAGTGGTAGTATGAAGAATATTTACAAATTTTAGAATGAAGTATGTGTATACATTTTTTTTAGAATCGCATGAGCCTAAAAGACAATGTTTAGGCAACCAATCCAGAATGTATACACATATATTTTCGTCTCAAGGACACTATATCTGGTTGCCTCTTTTTAGAAGATTTTTTTACCTAGTTTTGCTCTAATAAAAAAAGACCCTTGGGGTTATAATTTCTAAAGAATGTTCCTTGTCAGTACTAGTAAAAATATCATTATTTTGCGATGACAGTAAAAAAAGGTTTACATTAGTTCAAAGAAAATCGACTTCTTCAACCAGGGGCGTAGACTACAAGGTTGGCCTGGGGCGTGGTCAGATCCTGGCTACGGCACTGTCTTCAACCAACATAACACCATAAACAAAAAAGAACGATTTCATACATACTCCATTAATTCTGTAATTCGGAAAAGAACTAAACTATAATTCTCTTACTTCATATTGCGTAGTACATACTACCTTTTTTTAGGGGAGTACATACTACCTTTTACATACTACATACTCCATTCCACGTTCTCCATACTCTATACTAGTTACTTCATACTCTTTACCAAATACTCGATTCTCCATATTGTATAGATAATCTAATACTTTATACATCTCACGAGAAAAATCAAATACAATATATTATATATCCTCCCCATTTCATACTCCAATAGAAATACAGAGTAGATAAGTACTAACTAGTACATCGTCATGTTCGTCGAGTCGAAGCCGAGATTATTGGTTCGACGCACCAAACAGCGGCACGCCATTGAAGCAAAATGAACCACTCCGGGGAGAAGAGCATTGGCGATGTACACAATGTTGTTCGTGCCGATGCTCCATGCTCGGTCATCCATATTCCATGCAGAAGTAGGACATATGCTTCTTACTAAGTACTCTCTCGCGAAATAATTCATCATCTTGATCTATCGAATGGCTTAGTGAAGTATGAAAGACCTGCGGAAAAACAAATTATGGCTGGAGAAGAAACTTAGAACGCGGCATGCCGGCATGGCAGTAATTAACTTACCCACAGTGCTAATTATACAACTACTACTGGAGAGAATAATTGTACGTAACTCACCAACGATATGAACCTGCATAAACAATCATCTTCGTGATAATTGGACCTTCCAAAGCCATACCTCTAGCCATGCTCTCATCGATGAGGCAGAAAAAAATATTAACGGATGTGACCTAATTTATTTATAGGCACCAGCAACGACATTAGCTGCAAATACCCACCGCCCTAAAAAGCAGCGCCTACATTATCTATCAGAAGTAATATATTTTTAATTGGATAATTACCTAACGAAGTGGGATTGGTTTGGTGCTATTGTAGGACACGTGTAGGTCAACCGTCTAGGGGGTAACTACACCCGGTTGTAGTATTGATTTTCCCATATGTATATATATATGTATATATGTATATATATATGTATATATGTATATATATATGTATATATGTATATATAGGAATAATTCCAACTGTTGTCGTGGGGGTCGTTTCTCCTTCGTTCCAGTGTGCTAGATATTTTGGTGTAATGCACTCTGGGACGAATGGAGGAGCCACCATCATCGACGGTCACAATATCAGAGGGAGTGCCCATCATATACGTGAGATGAGAGTTTAGGAAGGAAAGACTTGACAAACCTAAAGTCAACCCATTGCATATTGAGTAATAGTGATCTGTGTGTTGATCAGTTTTCTCGTAGTTCCCTTCGATCGATTTTAAATGTTTCAACTATGAACATAGGAAATGTCTGACGACGAAAGTGAATTCGGTATGTGTGAATATTGTGAAGACGAGCGCGGCCTGTGTGACAAGACTTTCCTAGTTGATGGTAGGCGCTTCAGCAGCATGCTGGATGAGACCTTCGAAGCGGATACAGTAAGTCAGAATGACAAGTCTTTTTTCGTAATTAAGCATGACTTCTGCCTCTTTTGCTTCAACTTATAATCAATTTTAATTTTTTACTGTTCTACTAGCATATCCCCTGCCATGCAAGAATTATTGTCTTGGATAAGATTGGTTTCAATACTAAAAAAGATATGGAGGTAAAGATAGTTCACTTGAGGACCGAGCATGGTTTTACTTTTGCGGTAAAATTATACCATGCAGACACCTATTGCTATTTTGAATGAAAAAATTGGCAAGCACTATGCAAGGCTTATGCATTTGAGTCTAATATGCTAATCACCTTTGATATTCGTCCGGAAGATGAAATTGAAGGTAATATCGACATCTGGGTCGATGTGCAGACGCCTCCAGTTCTACCATTATGTGAGTTTTTCTCAACCATATTTATTAAATAATTTATATTGTTTATTTAAAAATAGTTGACAACTTATTTGCATTGACAGCTTATTTTCATTCTTCAAAAAATATACGGAAGATGGTAGACAAAACCTACTACTACAGTGATGAAGCGGAATTAACTTATAAGGAGAAAGATCATCTTACCGCATTTCTTAGTCATCTTGAGAATTACAATAGCTATTATCAAACTCCTGCACATTATGGTCAATACGTGCCACTAGTGCATGTGGTGAACTATGGTAACATCCATGGAGATTGCATGGTAAGATTTTAATTCTACTATTACGAGAGCCGTGCATCTTTTGCATAAATTCTTCTAAAACTAAACTACATTGCTAACTACAAAGTTATTACTATGTTTTTCAACAGAAAATCCCGCCTTATCCGATGTTTCCGAGAGGTCGCGTTGTTGTTACGAGCTTAGCGCCATCACGGCCAGGTCAGCCTACGCATCACTCCTGTCCATACTGGATTTCTAAAACCGATGGAGTCATGACAATCAAAGATTGGAAAAAATGTATGCTCAATCGTAGAGAGCTACTTGGAAGCAACATTGTGCGTAGGCCAAGAATGGGAGACATGATGATCTCCGTTCTCCATAATGGAGTCATAATCGTAGACAGGTACAATGTGTTATTATGTGCTATAATGTGTTAGAGTTGATGATGATGATAAGGAGGAGGAGTTGTGATTATGACTAGTGACCAACTTGTTATATGATGTCTCATTGACGAAAATGATGATTAAATTGTGTTATATGTTCTATCTATAAGTATAGTACGTAGCGTCGTGACCAAGCACAGAGATAAGAGAGATCACTTCTCTCTATTAGCTATCTAAAAAAATGAAACCCCTAAATTAACCCTCCAAAACCCTCAACCCCCCGCTCTTTAAAAAAACAGCTCCTGAGCTGCTGACGCGTGGAGGCTCTTTGGTCCCGGTTGGTGTTACCAACCGGGACCAAAGGCCCTCCTGCCTGGGCTCGGCTGAGCGGCCACGTGTAGCCCCATCTGTCCCGGTTCGTAAGCGAACCGGGACTAAAGGTCGTGGGCTTTAGTCCCGATCTTTTAGTCCCGGTTCCTGAACCGGGACAAATGAGCCTTACGAACCGGGACAAATGGGCCTTTTTTCACTAGTGAAACTAGTCATGTTAAAACCCAGTAGGCAAAAAAATTGTGATTAATCAACCAGGGGCATCAATATGTGATCGGGAGGGTGTAACCGCTGGGCTGATGCTGCATTTTATACATAAATTATGCCAACTAGTTTAAGAAAATTTATTTACCTCTCTGAGTGGTGGGACCGAACTATCATTACTGTCCACGTGTCAACAGTTAGGAAGGGCGGCGCGCGACAGACTGCAGGTGCACAACCGCCACATCCCTAGTATTGAATGGGAACGACCGGGTGGGTGAGACAAGACAAATCAGCAACCGCGGCGCCTAGGGAGGACAAATCGGCAACCGTGCCCCCTCGGTAACTCCAACCGGCAGGAGCAGTGCATTTATTCCCCAAATAGGTAGAAAACCCTCGTCCTCTCCCACTCTGTCCACACCACCTCGTCCTCTCCCGAACCCTCCTCCCTTCCTCTCCCGAACCCTCCTCCTTTCCTCACCACCATCCTCCCTTCCTACACCTCCCTCCTCTGGTCATCGCCGGACGATGAAACACAGGCGTGAAGATGCGGCGGACGAGCCGGAGGCAACCATCGGAGCAGAGCAGTCTGCTGTCGTGGCTGCCGCCGCGGTTGGAGCGGCTGAGTCCGTCGTAGCGGCGACGGCTGGCGGTGCAGCAACTGCTGTGCATGCTCCCCCTGCCATCGCAGGCATGGAGCTACCCGTCGGCGAGCCTGTGTAGGGCAACGACGAGGAAGATCTGAGAAGGAGAAGGCAAGGCTTAGGGAGGAGGTTTATGACCAAATCGATGCGTACTTTGAGGCGAATGCAATCAAGGAGTTGGACAAAGATTTCAGGAAGGGCAGCGACTTCGACGAGGATGCCATCGACGAGCTATCTGAGATAGTACTATGTTTTTGCTGTGTTTTTTTCATGGCATTGGGGTTTTTCTTGTTAAGTAGATGAGCATCAATTTCATATGGTCGTGCTAGTTCTACGTACGTAGGATTGTAGGGATGTATCATAGATTTTCTTGTTGGATGTAGAACAAAAACCACCTAGTATTACTAAATCAGAGATTCATTATCTGATTCCATCACGACATGCTTTTTTGATTCAGTAAGCAAACTTACATCGGTAATCAACCCAAATACAAGATAATGTTCAAGGCAGGGATACATTAATGAAAGAAGTGGGGTAAACGAGGGATACATAACCACTGGATACAAAAAATCATAACATTTCATCTATCCAAAATTACCACTGGATATTATCAAACTTTCATTGATTCATTTGAGCATAATATCAAGATTCAGTTTGTGGACCAGATTTGGCATTCCAAGGAAAGTGCATGCAAAAACTGTCCAAAAGCCTCCAGAGTTGGCACTCAAAGGGAATTACACCTGTAACAAGTATCAAGTATCATGAAACCAAGCCACATCATGAATTACTTCATCTGTTAATTATGTACTACTTGCGTACTAATCTATCAATGCAACTATTCCACCGTCCATATTTATGCATGTCAATTTCTTTGGCTCAAATATGTATCGCATATACGCTTTATTTCCAGCAAATAGATAGTTGTCATGTTACACATGTGTACTTTCCAAACATTGTAATTAAGAGCATTGAAGTAGAATAGATTAGCTGAGTTCTTGTGTGTGTAGTAATTCACAGGAGGATGACAACGACGTGGGCGACGACATGGACAGCAGGCATAGCAAGAGCCGCTACACCTTGAGGCATCTAATTGCTGGCAAGATCAAGTATCGTTTCTTTGGCAAGATTGGATGCCCTTTCTGTTCCAAGGTGATCGGTGGCGGCATAGATGGCATGATCCAGCATGCCATCAACACTGGCAATGGAAATGGTAGGAAGCGTGAGGCTAGTACTCTGGCTAAACATGCGGCCTACGGACGCTTCCTCCAGATTATCAAAGTCAATGAGCCCTACTACATCCCGCCGGCGAAGAAGGGAAAGAACTGATGTGTTGCTAGAGTGCTGCTGCTGCCCCAGGACCGCCGTGTCCTTTTATGTTATGCATGTTTATAAGTTGTTTGACTCTAAAACTTATGTCCTATGGTGTGTGGGAACTTATGTTGTGTGGTGGTTAATCTGCCGTTTATGTTAGGTGTTTGCTGCTACTCTGGTTTGGTGTTCTAAGTTGTTACTACTATTTTGCTGATGCATGTTAAGCCTTGTAGAATGCTAGATGCTTAGGGTGGTAACGGTGCCTATTTTTACTATCGTACGGTGATGCATGCTAGGAACTATACTACTATGACTAGGTAGTTATAGCTCGACATGAATCTCCATATCTATGACCAGTTACAACTGAGCTATGCATTAGTTTTTGCCAAAATTAAAGCATGCAGATGATTGTGAATTGAAGCCTTGTAATGAGGATGCATTAGTTATTGTAGTAAGTAGGTGATGCTCATGATTACCAAAAGTACATATTTCCACTTTCTGATAACAACTAAACATGTATCAAATGATGCTAAAAGTAGAGCATGAGCATGAACATGTATGAATTAATGGTACCTAATTGTGTTTGAATGGGCTCAACATAACTGGTGCTGGTTTAGGTTCTCTGTGTGACCGTGATGATAACGAAGACACTTGCTTGGATATGGTCTCGCTGTCAAATTTAAGTTTCAGTTTTTTAAGACTAATTGTTTTTGATGCTTGCTCGGGATCGACATTCTTTCTCGGGTGTCCACGTGATCTCTTCCTTTTGGGGGAGTTGGGTGTAGCGGTATCCTTCTGGGAGTTGGATGTGTCGCGTTCGTTGGAACCATCAGGATTGTTGACTATTTATACGTCGTCTTTTGAACCATTAGGTTGAACTGCTGCTTGTTGGGCATCGTACACCTCCTTCTGTAGAAGAGAGAGTGGCGAGTTAGTTCAAATCATGAGACTTAAGAAAAAAAATGTAATATTCTTGATGTACCGCTAACCGTTGTGGGGAAGTTATATGATTTGAGATGAAGCGCGTTGCAATTTGAATGCAGTAAGGCTGTACATATTTTCCACCTGAAAATATCTATCCTTGCCTATATTCGATAACCGACACTTACGTCAGCATAGCTTTCAAGCAAAACAAAGTATAAATTTAATTTAGGCATTCAAATTACCTGGTTTAAAATATCGGTCATTTCATCCCCGTTCCATGACAACATGTACTGTAGTGTCCAAACCGCACAGGAAGTCCTGCGATTTTTAGTTAAAGATCAGTAATCTTATTCATGTATGCAAATAATAATTTAGGACGTCGTGTGTACTCATCGGTCTATTGTGGTATGTTCTCATAGCGTTGTTTGGTCCATTCGGCAAAATTGATGTTCTTAGCTGGTGATATCAACCCATTCTTCATAGCTTCGTTGATGCGCAATTGAATCGACTCCACCTAGTGTACAACGAGTTATACATAGGGTTATGGTACTTTGGGAGCTTATGTGCCATGCGGATCAAAAGAGGCAACAAGAGAACACTTACAAGAGAATCTTCCTTGGTCTTATCACAATGATAATTCAAGGAGTTCAGAGTCTGTATCTCTTCTTTATCAAAATTCAATATCATTAGCATCCATTGGTTTGAGTGTACATTCAATGGGACATGCACCTGCAGTAAAATTTGGGTTGGCGTGAGAACCAAAAATTTTCGTGTACAGTGGATGCAGAAACTATGGAAGTGAGGAAAATATGTACCTTTCGGCGCCCTACAATTTTTTGTGCTACACGAGCAATCCATGAGGCTGCACGTCCAACAGGAACCACCCCCTTCATTCTTAACAGCTTTGCGGTTTCTTGAGGGGATATAATTGAGGTAGTATCATTCTCAATTTGGCTAATGCTAGCATATGCCATAATAACCTGCCAAATTTTCAATCATACAATAATAAGAAAGTAGTTGCAGTAATGATGTAGACTGGATTATAAGGGGCTTACATCATCATAAATGTATTCTTTGTTCAGATTTTGCTTCGGTTTTCTGCTCTGAGGGTAATGTCTCCGATTATAGCTATTTCAACAGGGTTGTATGTTCCGCGGATGTAAACAGTTATCTCTATGCCCTCTTTCGTGAACTTGTAATCATTACCAAAGATAGGCTTCATCGGAGTTAATCGTGGTTCCTCATTGTTTTGCGTCACATGTCTTGCACTTGGTGTACTCAAAGTCCCTGCCTTGAATTCGGTAGACCTAGGAGTTGCTATGAAGGATGAATTACACACATTTACTTTATCCTATATTGAAAAAAGGTCGTTCATCATTAGTTTGTTACTTTTAGATATTAACGTGTTGGGCCATAATGATCACCTGCACGCCTGCTTTCTGTGACACTGATTGTCGGCTGCTTGTAAATTGGTATTTTAATTCCTGTAAGAATGCAAACAATAATGAACATGAAGTAACATATTCATACAAAATATAAAATGCACAGTATGACATACATGGACTTCCCTCCTTAAGTCTTTAATTTCGTCCTCGGCCTTCAACAACCTAGGATTACTGCCAGTTTTAGTCTTCATGTCGATCAAGTCTTTGCTCCCTACCTTCTTTTCATGATCAGCAAAGCATGCATGCATGGCTTCAACTATCATGTCAATATGTGTAAACAAAATAAAATCCCATTGATAACATTAGCTAAATGGATGAGCTTCGATGACACCTATTTGTGATATTGCAAAAACAAATCGTCTTTGGGATACATACTTGCTGGCTACTAAATTGTTGTCCTTGTGATGGTGCTCGATACGAATCATGTTCATGCACATGTTCATCATTTTTTGTAGGATTATTTGAATTCTCGGATGGTCATTGAGGAGCACAAATTTCCATGACAACCTTTTTTTATAATATAGAAAGAATCATTAGTACCAACTAAATATTCGGATATAGAAAATTCAATTGTAGATAGGTACCAGCCCGTTATGAAGACCTCCTTTCTTGTAAGCATCGCTTCTTAAAGTAGTCTTGCTTTCGTCCCATCGTGCGATCAATGGAGGGGGTCTACAAGGATACATCAATCGGCCACTACGCACGTGCTCCCAGTACCAAGACTACACAATAAATTAGTTCATCACCATACAGATATGCAACAGAACAATAATTATAGGACATTAAGTAGTGATCTATCACTAACCTGGAGCAGAATTAGATTTCCTTGTAGATTCATGTGATCTAGATTTCTAAACTTTTGAATGGACTTGAAGAAGTGATCAAGTGTGAAACATCCCTAGTGAAAATTTTGAAGGTTTTCAAGATCTTTAACAAGGTTGAGAAATTTCGAGTCCACATAATGTTGTGCTGTTGGTGCTAGAACAATACCAATTGCGTGTAGAATGAACCGTCTGAGGAAATCGCCGTCTAGGGCTTTGGAAGCTCGGATTATCGTTTCAAGGTCAGAAATCAAAATTTGCCCGTTGTTTGCGTAGGCGGCAAACATTTGTGGGTCGGTTTCCATTTGCAGATGTGGCTCTATGTCCTCCCCTTCTATCGGAATGCCAAATATACACTACACGTCCTCTTTTGTTATAGGAATTGGCGTTGTACCGATGGTAATGGATTGCATGTCCATATTGATGCTCTTGGCTAGTCTTACCAACATTATGCGCCGTAGGTTCACTTCATGCATCTGGGTTAGACCGCCAAGACTGGTTTCTGATATGATGTACTTTTTGTAGTCTGATGACAATAGTTTCATGGTTTTTCCGAACCTTGTCTGTGAGCATGCTAACTTCATATGACCATGCTTTTCGGCAAGTTCCTGTTATATGCCATAAAATTTTAGTGAGCATACATGAAGTATGTATACGAAAAGATTATACACAAACAGTCAATTACGTACCGCATCGGTAATTTCGGAGATGGGATTTTCTCCATTATGAAGACTTGTATCTGAAACTGACATTGTTGGCTTGTATGCAATGCTATAAACCGGTTGAATTAATCTGAACAAAATATTGTAAAATGTATAACAAAATTAGCATTGAATTAATTGTAACAAAATTAACTGGGTGATTTAACGTATGATCCACTTATGAGTTTAAGCACAGAACCTATTTGGTCGTGCATAAAATAAGCACAATTTAACAAGGCTATCCAATTGCTTAACCACATGAAGTTGTGCAAAACCTATGAGGGTTCAACTACTAAAGGAGCGGCCGACAACGATTAAAAAGAGGTTCAAACATGTAATACCTTTTGTCGTAGACGGTGGCGCCGAGTTGACGGCGGCGGATAGTGCGTGGCAAACTATAAGTACCGGTATAGTGCGGTCGACGGCGGCAAGGAAGAATGGCGTGTTCACGCGAGGAGGAGGCGGCGAGAAGAACACTGACGTCCGACCCCTCAGATCATGTTGGCGGTGGGCAGTGATTGGTGGCCACCGGCGCCTGTATTCCGTGTGTGCTCGGCGGCTCCGATCTGATCTTGCATCAATCGTGGGAGGTGCGGACGGCCCGGGTGGTTAGATTGAGGAGCTGTAATCGCGGGAATTAGGGAGGGGTGGGCCATGTGAGTTATGTGAGATTTGGATAATATTACAGTGATATAAAAAAATAAGAAAATCTTGTCCTCGTTTTTTAGGTATTAAAAATGGTTCTTTGTGTCACATATGGCAGAAAAAGGCCATACGTGACAAAACTTGCAAAAAACGTTGAAAATGGTTCAAAGTTGGCGTATACATGTACTAATGACCATACAAATGATGCATGTGACGAAACTTACTAAATTTGTTGAAGATGGTTCAAACATGGGGTTTAGGGTTATTAGGGTTTAGGGGTTTAGGGTTTAGGGGTTTAGGGTTTAGGGGTTATGGGTTATGGGTTTAGGGGTTTAGGGTTTAGGGTTTAGGGTTTAGGGGTTTAGGGTTTAGAGTTTAGAGTTTACGGAACTATGTTTGTCTTACAGTGTACCTAACACACACTGGACATCAGTGGAGCGTTGTTCTATAATGGATTCCCTCCGGTAGCCTCGATCAGGTCCGTCCACTGGCTCGGCAGACAAACCTCGTGCCACATAGAGCGTGCATCCATCCACTTAACCAAATCGATGTTGGTTGGTTTCATACAGGTGAGCAACCCATCTATGTGCTTTCGGGGTGTTGGCAGACTAGCCCGGAAATGTGCGTGTCAGAGATCCTCACATATGACAGACAAAAGGCCATACGTGACAAAACTTGCAAAAATTGTTGAAAATGGTTCAAAGTTGGCGTATACATGTACTAATGACCATACAAATGCTGCATGTGATGGAACTTACAAAATTTGTTGAAGATGGTTCAAACTTGGCAAATAACTCTAACATGGCCTAGACTTGTCACCCTCAAGATGGTTAAGGGTTTAGGGTTTAGGAGTTTAGGGTTCAGGGGTTTAGGGTTATTAGGGTTTAGGGTTTAGGGGTTTAGGGTTTAGGTTTTAGGGGTTATGGGTTTAGGGTTTATGGTTTCGGGGTTGATGGGTTAGAGTTTACGGAACTATGTTCGTCTTACAGTGAACCTAGCACACACACCGGACATCGGTGGAACGTTGGTCTACAATGGATTCCCTCCGGTAGCATCGATCCGGTCCATCCACTGGCTCGGCAGACAAACCTTGTGCAACATAGAGCATGCATTCATCCACTTGACCGGATCGATGTTGGGTTGGTTTCATACAGGTGAGCAACCCAGCTATGTGCTTTCGTGGTGTTGGCAGACTAGCTTGGAAATGCGCATGTCAGAGATCCTCACATATGACAGACAAAAGGCCATACGTGACAAAACTTGCAAAAATTGTTGAAAATGGTTAAAAGTTGGCGTATACATGTACTAATGACCATACAAATTCTGCATGTGACGAAACCTACAAAATCTGTTGAAGATGGTTCAAACTTGGCAAATAACCCTAACATGGCCTAGACTTGTCACCCTGAAGATGGTTAAGGGTTTAGGGTTTAGGAGTTTAGGGTTCAGGGGTTTAGGGTTATTAGGGTTTAGGGTTTAGGGGTTTAGGGTTTAGGGTTTAAGGGTTATGGGTTATTAGGCTTTAGGGGTTTAGGGTTTAGGGTTTCGGGGGTTTAGGGTTTAGGGTTTAGGGTTTGGCATGCATGTAACAACTAACAATTGTTGAACATGGTTCAAACTTGGCGTGTAACAACTAACAATGATATGCAATCAAACCAATTATCCACTAGTCCTAAAAAACAAATAGCAAGTAATTGCACCGAACAAATCTCGTAATTATCTTTTCCGTGATAAACAGGGCAACAAGGTCATGTTAAGTTGGCTTCGGCTGCTGTGATATGTGGTTGGTCCCGCGGTCAGTGGACATGTTTTGGAAGCCCACAAAAGATCGTGCATCTAAGCTCATTACTTCGAAATAACTAATTAAGCCTACAATCACAGATATATACCTTCCCATTCTACCGCATATCTACCCTACCTTTACCGTCCCCATCTACTTTGTTTCTCCTCATGTAGCCATCGCCGGTATCGGGCCATCGCTTCTCAATCGACCACGCTGACGCCGTATTAAAAAGGTCTCCTCCTCGGCTCCTCCCATCTTCTCTTGCAGTGTTGATTATTGTTTCCATTGATTCAACCAATAAGTCATTTCCGAAGAGATTAGAAAATCCAGCCTTTTCCATAGTTGAGTAGTGCTTGTGTCATGCAAGAGCTTTTTTCATTGATAGTTTGTAGTAGTTGATCGTAGGAATTAATTGGATGAGGTTTGCATGAAAATCAGCAGTGAGTTTGTCTCACATTTCATACTATGGGTATATCAGTTGTTGTAGGGACCATGGTCTCAGAGGCGCATAACAACTGTGCGGAGTACGACAAGTCTTTGCATGAAGCGTGTCGTGATATAGATTTGAAGGTGCAAAAGGATCGTGTTGAGGTAGATAAGAAGCTGAAACAAGAACGTTCATACGCGGACAGGATGATAAAGGAGGAGCGTGAGGAGTTATCCCGTAAGATGGCGAAGATGCATGATGAGATTGATGAAAAGTGTAAGCGGGACCGTGAGGACATGGAAAATAAGTTTTTTCTTGGCTACAAGGAAATGCATCAAGCGTTGCAAAAAGACCGGAAGCTCGTGGACAGTATATACAGACAGAGCGAGTCAGGATGGATGCCAATTTTTTGCAGGCACGTGCGGATATGGACAGTAAGATGCTACAGGAGCAGTCGGACATGGATTATAAGGCCATGCTGGAGAAGGTCCGCTTGGAAGGACAGATGTTAGAAGACCGTGCGATCTTACGACCACAACTTCAATGCCACAGTAATCCACCCCTACAACATGTCTTCAATTATTCTCCCCCTGTAAGTATCTCGCACCGATTGTACATATTAAGGACCTAGATATTTTATGATACAAACATCTTCAATTTGTGTCTAACCTTATGTCGGCGATTATATGTAGCCTAAGCTTCATGAGACGGCAAAATCCCCATTCACTCGAGACCATGCGCTACAGTCACCCGTTCAATGCCACATCACTCCACCTGAACAACATATCTTCAATTCTCCTCTTGTAAGTACCTCGCAACGATGACATACCCAAGATATGGTATGACTTTTTAAAACTTGTGTGTAAACCCACTATCGACATTTCATACGCAGGATAAGAAACCTGAGATGGCACAGTACCTAGTAACTCCACATGAAGGATACATTCCACATAACAAGGTGACAAGGTCTAAGATGGCACAATCCCCAGTCACTCCACATGAAGGATACATTCCAAAAAAGGAGGTAACAACGCCGCAATGTTGCAATGCACATAAAAAAATTTGTTTGCCCCTTTACTCATTGAATGTATTAACTTTGATGTGAGATAATAGGTGCTGGTCATGGAATTTTTAGTTCATAGGGATGATGAGATGTCACATGTCCCGAGATCATACTTTGAGTGCAGACCGGCAGAAGTCAGACTTAATGAACCCGGCAAAGTGACCTACGATCTCATTATGGGAGAAATGAGAACTTCTTTTGGTTGCAAAATGGGAGCAGAACTGTACTACTTCTTACCCGAGTCTATGTGGAAGCTGCCAGAAGGAATGATCTTGATTGCAGGACCAGATGATGTAGCAAAAATGCTTTCTGATCGGAATGGCAGCAAGACATGTCACTTGTACATTGTGTACAATAGAACTATGGGTCGTTATCGAGAGGATGACATTGATCCAGAGGTTGAAATTCTACATGTTACATGCATGTAGTTTATGGATACATCATTTTTGAGTTGTTACTAATACCATTCCTATGGTTTTTTACAGGAAGTGAGGATCCAAGAATTGGAGTACCTTGCTAGAGAGTTGGCGGAGAAAGAACAAGAACAATTTCAGTTGTATGGTTACATTGATGTTAAGCAGAAAAAGATTGAAGAACATGGGTCGTTGCCAAGCCCGACGCAATCTCCAATGTCCAAACGCAAGAGGTCACTGGATTTTGGCAGCGGAGAAGACCATACATAGTAGGCTCAATGGTTTTTCAACCAGCTTAAGCTTCAAACCAGGATTATTTTGTTTCAAACAAAGATATTTTCTGTTTCACACTATGTTCGCAATTATGGTACAATTTATCAATGAGACATTTCTTTCAACAATTATGTAGTGAGAATTATGCATTTGTTTTTTGATCAACCATAGAGTTGTTTCTGAGTTGTTTGTGAGATGGCCTTGCATCTAAACAAGTTGGGAACAACAGTGATAGTACTCATTGCTTGCTAGAACATAAAGCTCTCGTTATATTCCTGACCGCTTTAAAACTGCACCCAACGCTCCACCAGCATTGTCATCATTACAACCACAGTCATGACGCCTCGGCCTCCTCGCTTCCCACTCCTCTCTCCCATCGCCCACTACTGTGCGGAAAACCCGTGTCGAGCTGTCGTCCGCACCGAGCTGAAGGAGATCGCGCGATGGTTCCTAAGCGTCCAGATGATGCGGAACCATGCGCGCAGTCTGGTGAAGGTGATGAACGACGACGAGAAGGCGCTCGCATTCCCCGACGGCCGCGGCTTGCCTCCTGCGCTCATCATGCGGTTCGCAATGCGGGAGATGCAGTCTGACGATCCCAACCAGCGGGCCCGTTGGTGGATGTATCGTTCGGCCGCTCCGCCGCAGCCGGACACGAACCGCATTCAATCCAGGGCGGAGCGCGTCCAGGAAGTCGACCTCGTCATCCCTACGCCCGTCAATGCTACCTACTGGGATAGATCCAGCCAGAGATGCTCTATCACAATGATGACTCCGATGTTCACTCATCCTCTTTTGACGAGGGTGAATCCTCTGACGAGGGTTAGTCCTTTGACCAAGAGGAGCATGAGGTTGTTGTCGTCTCCAACGACGAGCAGGAGGTGATGATGTGTGCGCCTGTCGTCGAGCAGGAGGGAGGCCTAGAGCTTCCAATTGGTGTGGAGGCACTGCCAGACATGCCTGACATCATCAAGATGGAGGTTTAGGAGGAGCAGCCTGTGGTGGACGACAAGCAGGAGGTGATGATGTTTGCGCCCGTCGTTGAGCAGGAGGGAGGCCCAGAGCTCCCAATTAATGTGGAGGCACTACCAGACATGCCCGACATCATCAAGATGGAGGTTCAGGAGGAGCAGCCTGTGGTGGATGACAAGCAGAAGAGGAAGAAAGCAGTGAAGAAGCGTGTTGTAGGGCTGGTACGCCGCTCAGAGCGTCTCAAGCGCCTGAATAACTGAAGATTCAACAAATCTGAAGATGCAGTTAGCAAGACTAAAGAAATGAAGAAGTTAGCAGTTAGGTATGCTGATTAGTTATAGATTTCAGCATATAAGTTATCTACAAGTTATCATGGCTTAAGTATTTTGTGTTAAAACAGCTAAGTGTGTTGCTCATGCTGTCTTGCTTGACTTGCTGCTATGTTGTTGTCCTTGCTGTTGTGTTCATGTGCCTTGTTGCTATGTGCTGCTGATGTCTGGTCTTGTGTGTTGCCTGGACCATATATACCATATATATGATGCTGATGACTGCTCTTGTGTGTTGCCTGGACCATATATAGCATATATGTGCTGCTAATGTCTGCTCTTGTGTGTTTCCTGGACCATATATAGCATTTAAACTTCAGAAATAGTTCAGTACACAAAGAAGATCAGAGACCTTCAAGTTCACACATACTCTAGTACACATATTAATGAAATCACCTCAAGTTCATGAAATTAAAGCTAGTACAAATTATGTGAGCAATACAATAGCAATGCATCACTGAAATTCATCAAGGATCTCCTTCATCTTCATTATCTTGCACTTGGTGTCCTCTTTAAGTTTGAAGATGTCACCAATCATGTACTCCAGTTTCTTCTTCTCTTGCTTTAACTGATCCCTCTCCAACACCAGATTATCCCTTTCTTGCACCAATTTACCATTATGATCCATGAATTGGTCCCTCTCTTGCTTCATCAAGTCCCTCTCTTTCTCTGCCTTGGCTCTAACAACCTGGTGAATATTAGTGGCAGACTTGTCACTAATCTTCTTCTTCTCCAGCTCTGCCTTTAGGTCAGTTAATGCAATATGAGTGCTCCCTAGCTGTTCAAGTGATTCCTCCTTGTCAGCAACCATCTTAGTAAAATACACCTTGAAAAACCTCAAATCTTTTTCCATTTTCCCTTCTCTTTCAGGATCTTAAAGTTTTCTTCAGCATTCACAACATTTTGCCCGAGCCTCAGCTTGTTCTCATCTTCATACAAGTCCCAAATGTTCCCTAAGGCCATCTTTAGTTGAGGAGGCCACTCTGGATCAACCCACTTCACATAGTTGCATTTTGATCCTTCCTGCCGATTTAAACAAATAACAATTCATAGTTTAGGATAAAATTAACATGGCATCATTACCATTGGCTATAAAATTAACATTGCATCACTGGCACTGGCATTGATATTGGATACTAACCTTCTGTCCACAGCCTAGGAACCTCCTGCCACTATCCACAGATTCAAAAGCCACTAACTTCTCACACAGTGCTTGGTGCTCACATCTAGCACCAAGTTCTATAGCAAGACCACTCCATTCAGATCAGCTAATGGTGGCAGGTGCCTAGAACAAATGGTGGTAGTGCAGTTTAGGAAAAAATTCCCCCATCTAAATCCTAAACCTAGCCATCTAATTTAGAGGACTTACCGGACTCGTGACTGATTCGCCGTCCGAGGATGAGGTTGTCGAATCGTTCCAGGAAACCATGGTTGCGGAATGGTGGTAGCGGCACCAAGCTTGACGGCGGCGATGTGGAAAAGTGTAGACGGGGTGGAGCTGATGTGGGGGGGTTTGGGTGCTAATTATGCATGCAAAGCAATGGACCGGTTAGCCAAACTCTCCCACCTAATTATTAGGGATTTATTGCTGTTTTGGGCCCGGTTTTAAAGGAGAAAGGACGTGGTGATAGGCTTTTTTCTCGGATTGATTATTTCCCTCGTCCAATCTACTGTCACCTACAACAAAGAGCTCTTTCTTAGGTGCCCAATACACCTGGACAGAGGGAGTAGGACTATGGGGTGCACTTTTATAAGTTTTGGACTAAATCATCACATTCTATGCAAGTTGTAGGACTTGGGGTGCTTTTAACTCCTTATTCCTATTCGAAATACATCGTCATTATTAAAGTTGGACATGAAATGATCACATAAAAAATGGAAACGAAAGATGTCGAACTAATACGGTGACATGGCAATACAACCACACTTCACTAAATAACTGTCACGATGAAATAGAATGTAAAGACCACATCACACAATGCTGAATGGCACACAACTTTGTCTGGCTCATCGTCGATTCATACTCTATGTAGCCATCAGAGTTCAGCTTCGAGATCCTACAAAGAAGAATAGAATAAATCACATGGACATCAATAATGAGTAAAACCCATGCAAAAAATAAATCGATTGTGACCTGGCTTTTCTTTTCTTACCTCTAACAATTTAGCGCATTTACGTCGATTGTGACCTGGATTCTTGCAATAGCCACAGTTTATTTTGTGATCTTGACTTCTTTGTCTTTGCCTGCAGCCTTTTCTTCGGTGCACCTCGTCCTGGCACATGCACGGGATCCAGAACCTTATGAACTTTCTCTGAGTGCGGCATCAAAGGGCCAAACCTAATGCTATCATGATGAGCCTTAGTTGACTCCTTGCTGTCAGCTTGTTCAATACTTGATTGCTTGCCATGATGTGTTGCTTTCAAAAGCATCTTTAGACACCGATAGTCCTCATCAGAGTGGCATGCCTTGAAACTTGCGGCGTGACTACAATTTCGCAACTCGCGGTACCTATGCAGGCTTGCCGAATAGTCATACATCTGGGTTTTTCTGGTCAGTGTGTATGCACATTTTGCATTCATAGTCCACCTAGTGGGAACGCAACAACTGGACAGAATTGTTTGGTTTAAAATCCCCAATGTGTAAAAAATGTGGAACATGGTGTGCCTACGCATTCCAGCTTACGGCAAGAACAACTGACCCTGTCCAAAATACCTCCTTACTCCTCAATGTGCACTCCAAACTTTTTATCCATTGTTTGCTGCTTGGACACAACATAGGTGGAAACTTCTGATCCATCTAGTATCTCTCTAACCTGACATTTGCTGACAACATCTATGCTCCATAAGACCACCTTAAAGACACTAGGAGTGAAAACTATTGCGGCATGTTTCTCAAGCAGCAAAGCATTTTCCTCTGTAAATGGAAGGGACTGCAAGGCTTCGACATCATGGAGAGCTTCGTTAATCCGTCGCGACGCAAGGCAACGCTCATAGCGCTCTAGCATTTCAAACAACGACATCTTACCCCCAAGATGCATATGTAGCACAGAGTTCAAGCTTTCACTCCTCTGATTGTTGCTCAATCCTAGGAAACAACGCCCTGCAAGATATGGAACACACCACAACTTTCTCATCTGATACATCTGATGCAGCCAAGACTCCTCACTAGTTACTTTATTCCGTTGTAAGAATTGTATCCATTTTATCGCATGCTCTTCAATGGAAGAAGTATAATATATGAAATATCTGAATTCCTCCTTTACGTCGTCATCATGCAGATGGCGTACAATGTTCTGTTGAATGTGCCATATACATAGTCTATGGTTTGAGCCAGGCCAGACCACCCTGATTGCTCGCTGCATTGCAAGGTCTCCGTCTGTGATCATAGATATCGGATGCTTCTGTACCATGCATTCAGAAAAGGTCCGCAACATCCACTCGTATGCATGGCTTGTTTCATGAGAAATTATACCGCAGCCAAAAACAACAATGTTGCGGCGGTGATTTAACCCGACAAATGGCACGAATGGCAGGTTGTACTTATTGGTTCTGTATGTGCTATCAAAAACAATGACGTCTCCAAAAGCCTCATAGTCAAGTCGCGATTGACTATCAACCCAGAACAGTCCCTTCAGATGGCCAAGCTCGTCTACCAAGTATCTGAAGAAAAAATCCGCATCTCACTCACGCCTCGCCATCATGTGCATGATCACTGTTTTAGCATCACCGGCACTGATTGTCTCCTGCTTATTAGCATGGCAAAAATTATAAATGTTCCTGTTTATGCATTCAACCTTATCAAATCCACCGTATTGAATGCACAAAATATCCATAATACGGTATTTGCGGATCCCAGATTTTTCCATGTCCGCAATGTCCGCTTTCTTCTCATCGCTAATTTGTTTGTGCGAACGCAGGAGACAAGAAAGATCCCGTGGGGCTAGAGAATGGTTGTGCTCATCGATGAAATCCTTGACAAACCACAAACCTGTTTCCTTCTTTCTCGCAATGACCAATTTAGCATTACACCCAACACGAGTTAAACTTCGTGGCCTCGTCTTTCTATCTTCCATCTTTCTTTTCATGTGCTTGTCTTCGCGAAACCCTTGACGACTACACACAATTTTCCTTAAAATTACGTATTTGTTGGATCCATCCCACTCAATGTAGCTTCTCCTCACACTAAAACCTTTTTCAAACGCATATTTATTGTAGAATTCATAGCCTTCAGCCTCACTATCAAACATCTTGCTGACAACATTTTGATACTCGAACATACACTCATCACTTACATCCGCCATGTCTTTCTGCATATGACATATCAAGTACACAATTGGTGTTTATCAATGTTGCAGGTGTAAAATAGCTCATAGGCAAAGACAAGTGTATGGAAAAGACTTTTGCTCGTTTCACATGTGAGGAAAACCAATCATCAACGTCCAAGAAGTACTATCCTAGCATGAATGATGACACGAAAAAACTATATTGCATGCACTATGAAAACCTCGAGCATAACGCCAACCTGGATTCATACCTTAAGGATGGTACGCGGGAAGAGATGGGATCGCCCGCCGCCGATTCAGCCGCCGCAGATCCGGCCTTCTTCTTCTTTAGTGACGGCGTGGGGTGGGGGGCTGGGTTGGTTGGGTGGAGGACGAGGCCGATGAATTTTTTTCTCTCACCGACCATGTCGAGGACGGAGAAAGTCAGGAGCATGACGGCAACGAATAAATCGGACGAGGATTGACAACTGGATCGAGTAGACATGGATCTGATCCTCAGGTGATCGGTTGAAGAAAAGGTATTTCCTCCTGAACCATTATGCCTTATCGTAATTAACATAATAAATTTAATCAATTTTAATTCCTCACAAGTACTAGTTAGTACTTCGAGTATGAACCCAATCACCGTAAAACAGCTCATGCATAATATACCAAGGTAAGGATTATATTCAAGCAACAATCTGACATTATGTTTTACTAAACAAAGGCATCATCCTTCATAATTTTTTGAAGTGGAATTTTCATTGAAAACTTCAAAACTAAATGATGAATTGACGTGAAAACACCAGAAGCTCGATATTACCCTATCGACAGTCCCGACGTCCAACAGGGTGCGTCTGTATGGCGCAGGTAGAGTGTGGGCTTGCAGCTACGGCAAAGAGCCTAAGCACAGGATCAATAGGCGGAATGAATGAAGATGCACACATACCGTACATAGATTGAATTGATCAGTATTGGCAACTGCAACAATCAACGATCAGTACCGGGCATTTGACGAGGAGACAGGAGGAAAGCGACGACGCCGTGGGCGATCAGATCAGAGAATCGGCCATGGGCACGTGCATAGCTTATAGCGGCAATCGTCAACACGAGGTCAAGCGTGGACTGAAACCTATAAAGATGGCCACGAGAGAGCGGTAGTTTTGCGCGTGGGAATTATATTTTGTTGAGTATATATATTATTATGTGCATATAGTGGTCTAGGCCCACCTCCTAGTTTTTTTGTATAGTTGAGGTCAAGGCTCACTTTATACATCATATATACGTGCGATTGAACCTGATCAATACATCGTGCAATCCCATCATCATACATGATATCAGTTTTTGGGTTCTGAACCCGCTTCTGCCCACCGCCGACGCCGCGCCCACCCTTCTGCGTCGTCGCCACCACATCTCCCACCCACCGCCACCGCGCTCCCCTCGCGCCGCCGCTTCCCCACTCTGTCGCCATCGTCGCGTCCTCCTCGCGCCGCCGCTTCCCCACTCTGTCGCCGTCGCCGCGCCCTCCTCGCGCCACCGCCGCCACACTACCTACTCGCCGCCGCCGCGCCCTCCTCGCGTCACCACCGCCACACTACCTACTCACCGTTGCCGCGCCCTCTTGCGTCGCCGCCACAAACCCTAGCCGCCGCCGTGCCATCTAGCGTCGTCGCCGCCGCCGCCATGTCTTCCGTTATTTCCTTCGGCTCCAACCCCTTCGCCGACGCCAACCCTCCCGACGCAGCTGACATCCGCAACCTCAACATCCACAACCGTGTTCCGGTTCATCTTACCCAGACAGATTCCTCCTACTACGCATGGAAGACCTATTTCTCCTTTGTGTTTCAGGAGTACAATCTTCTCAATCATGTGGATGGATCTGTTGATTCTAGCATTGTGCCTGCACATCATGAGTGGTCCACCATCGACGCCACCCTCATCCACTGGTTCTTCCTCACCATCTCGCCTGATCTATTTCACACGGTCGTGCACGATGGTGACAATGCTTGTGCGTTTTGGACCAAGCTGAACGAGCTCTTCGGTGAATCATGTGTGCCTACTTTCGCGCTCATTATATGGGCTCAAGCAGGCTCCTCGCGCCTGGTACGAGTGCATCGCGGCGTTTCTGCATCAACTCGGATTTCGCTCCACACGCTCCGATGCCTCGCTGTTTGTTTATCACCAGGGCGCCGCCACTGCATATCTGCTCCTCTATGTCGACGACATTATTCTGACAGCATGCACTACTGGGCTTCTGAGTCAGCTCACTGGCCGTCTTCGCACTGAGTTTGCCATCAAGGATCTGGGTTCGTTACACTACTTCCTCGATGTTAGAAGGGAGAGATAGGGATTTGGTGGAATAGTTGATGTATTGCTTGAGCCTCGTGGGCATATATATAGGAGTACATGATCATCTTGGAGTACAAGTCAAGGCAGGAATAAATCCTAGTCTATCTTTGGTTTCCTAACTAATCACGATACTCAACATCCCCCCGTAATCACAACGGTGGCGACGCAGACGGTGAGACTGGAGAAGAATCTGAAGGTAATCCGACGGTCATCCCCCTCCCCCCTCACAGTCATAACGGTCGATGCATTGCGGAAGTCGTGGCTGGAGTTGAAACCAACGAGGTCACGCAAGCAAGGGGGTAGCCCTTTGTGCCGTTATCGAGGTAGCCGAGAGCATAGGGTGGTGTAGCCGTGGTTGAGGTAGCCATGCGAAGAATGCCGTGATCGATGTTGAGTCGGGGTAGCTGGTGTCGAGGTAGTCGCTGAGGA
This sequence comes from Hordeum marinum, assembly GCA_022496015.1. Taxonomy (NCBI): domain Eukaryota; kingdom Viridiplantae; phylum Streptophyta; class Magnoliopsida; order Poales; family Poaceae; genus Hordeum; species Hordeum marinum. The sequence goes on from CM039673.1 coordinate 410,197,428, forward strand.
GCCACGGGCGCAAGGAGGCACCGAGTTAGTCATGGGCGCAGTGGTGACGAAGTAGTGGTGCGCCGGGAAGAAGACGTAGTTGAGACGCATCGCGCCGGGATTGCCAAACCCAGGGACACGTCATAGACGATGGCACGCGTCGGTGTTGCCAGCACCGAGCATGCATAAACGAATGAAGACGAAGTTGACGAAGAGCTGCTCCAAGATTGCCAGGCCTGGGGACACGTCATGGACGAAGGCACGCATCGGTGTTGCCAGCACCTGACATGCATAGACAGGGACCTGCACGAGTTGCATACCATGTCGGAGAAGTCGGAGGGGCCAACAGAGAAGAACTCGATGATGCTTGCGGCGTACATTGGCGCGGGACGGGGTAGATCACGGCGACGCTGGCGACGGGGCTGGTGCTGGATGAAGACGAAGGGGGTGTACGGGCGGCACGGCTCGGGTGAGCGAGCTGCAGCGGTGCCGAAGAAGAGCGACGGCGGCGGCGGCTGGTTAGGAGTGCAGCGGCGATGGTCGAAGTAGGTGAGGAAGAACCCGATAGCATGACGTAGACCGGCGCGTACAGTGGTGTTCCCGTGCCGAGGGAGACGGCACGGCGCATACCATGGGAAGTCGACACGCGGGGACGGCGGAGTGGACCGCAGGCCACGGCGTTATGACCCGAAGGGGTGACGTAGCGGCAGCACGAGGGTCGGGGTGACGACGGGAAGACCTCAGGGCGGTGGTGTGGAACGCGTGCCGCCGTGCGATGGCCCGAAAGGGCGACAAAGAGGCGGTGCGCGAATCGGTGTAGCCGTAGGGATGGCCTCGGCGGCGGCGAAGACCGCGTGCCACGCTCGCTACGGCCCGATGGGGCGATTCAGCACTAGTGCGAGGGGCGGTGCGGCCACGGGGACAACCTGGAGAGGACGACCTCGGGGCAGCAATAGACCGCGGGCTACAACACTACGGCCCGAAGGGGCAACGTAGCGGTAGCACGCGGGTCGATGCGGCCGCGAGAGAACCGCAGGGTGGCGACGTTGCGGCCCGATGGGGGGACGCAGCGACAGCTCGTTGCTCGATTGATGGAGAGGCGCGCAGTACTTGGGACAGTCTTCACGGGGCCTGCGGAGGCGCGCGCAACCAAAAGGCCAGGTCGGTGGCACGGCGTAGACGAGGCAGATCGCGGGCGGATGGGTGATCAATCCGATCGCGCGCGAGGTCATGGACGCCGCTCGGTGTAGGCGGGGAGGCGGTCGTAGCCGGTAGCCGGCGCGATGCAGATGGCCTGAAGTAGCCGACGCGACGCAGGCGGCCCGACAACCGGCCCGAAGCGGCCGGTGCGAGGCAGACAGCCGAAGCCGGAGCCAGGAGCCGACCCGACGCAGACGGCGTGAGGCAGTCAGGGCGTGACCGAATGAGGCGACGGTGGATATCGACAGGTAGGCGGCGGTTGTGATTGGCCGTCACATGGCGCGAGGCCGTCGGGTCAGAACGATGTAGGAGTCCCGATCGGAGTAGGGCGATGACGACCGGCGTAGATCGACGGGCGTGCCGACGCGCGAACGGCAGCGTTGAGGAGCCGCCGGGTTGCGCGAGGCCGCCAGGTCGGTGTAGAGGCCGGGCCGCGCCGATGTCGGAGTAGAGGCGCGATGGTCGACGGTGACGGCGGGCGACGCAAACTGATCTAAGATCGGAAAACCGAAAAGAAAACACCGATCAAAGAGACCGGGGAAAGAGAGAAAACCCAGATCAAGAGATCAGGAAAAGACTCTCTAGGGCAGCCGATCAACAAGATCGGTGGACGAACCCTAGGTACGGGCGGCGTGGCCCGTGACGGCGGTCATGAAGGCGGACCTCCCCGGGGGCGACGCGCGGTGCAGAAGTGGTGGGCGGCGGCTAGGTCCAGGAACTTGCGGCAGATACCATGTTAGAAGGGAGAGATAGGGATTTGGTAGAATAGTTGATGTATTGTTTGAGCCTCGTGGGCATATATATATAGGAGTACATGATCATCTTGGAGTACAAGTCAAGACAGGAATAAATCCTAGTCTATCTTTGGTTTCCTAACTAATCACGATACTCAACACTCGGTGTCGAGGTAGTGCGTCGTCCTGATGGCTTCTTCCTCCACATGCGGAAGTACGCTCTTCAGCTCCTTGTCCATGTTGGCATGCTTAATTGCAGACCCGCGACCACCCCTGTCGACACGAAGGCCAAGCTCTATGTTGCTGATGGTTCTCCTTCTCCAGATGCTCCATTCTACCGGTCTATTCTGGGTGCTCTTCAGTATCTCACTCTCACTCGACCAGAGCTCCAGTATGTTGTGCAGCAAGCGTGCCTCCACATGCATGCCCCTCGAGATGCTCATTGGACCTTCGTCAAGCAGATCCTCCGCTACATCTGTGGCTTCGTGGATCTTGGTCTCACATTGCATGCCTCTGCCTCCACCGAGCTGACCGCCTAGACCGACGATGACTCGGCCAGCTGCCCTAACACCCGACGATCCACTTCGGGCTACTGTGTGTTCCTTGGACCATCACTTGTTTCGTGGTCTTCCAAGCGGCAGCCTACCGTCTCCCGGTCTAGCGTTGAGGCTGAGTATCGTGTCGTCGCCAATGTCGTCGCCAAGTTCTCATGGCTTCGCTGGCTTCTCCTTGAGCTCTCGTGCCCAGTCGACAAGGCCACGGTGGTCTACTGCAACAACGTCTCCGTCGTATACCTCTCCGCCAACCTGGTTCATCATCGTCGCACCAAGCACATTGAGCTAGATATTCATTTTGTTCGGGGTCAGGTGGCCCTTGGCCATGTTCGTGTCTTACACGTTCCGACTTCCCAACAATTTGCAGATATCATGGCCAAAGGCTTGCCCACGACGTCCATCGAGGAGTTCCGATCTAGTCTTTGCGCCAGTGATGGTGCCGCTTCGACTGCGGGGGGAAGGGGGGAAGGGGAGGGATGTTGAGTATATATATTATGTGCATATAGTGGTCTAGGCCCATCTCATAGTTCCTTGTATAGTTGACGTCATGGTCCACCTTATACATCATATATACGTGCGATTGCACCTGATTAATAGATTAATACATCGTGCAATTCCACCATCATACATATTTAATTATGCCTATTTGGCACCTTAAGAGCTTGAGATAGGCTAGCTTCAAACGAGTGCATATCCCTCCCCTTTTTGCAAGCGCTCGAGTTCGCGGTAGAGGAGTTTCCTCCCCGATTTTGTGAAGTTTCCATAAGCTTCCTAGGCCGATTGTGGAAAACTTCTAGACCGGGTTTCTCTTGGGTTTTTTCTCAGGGTTTTTTTCGTTCTTTTGTTCTTTCTTATTATTATTTTATGCATATTTTTTTTGAAATTTTAGAAGTTTATTCAAATTCATGAAACTTTCTTCGAATCTACAATATATTTATTAAATTTGTCAACTTTTTATTGAACAGGTGAAAAATTTCTAAATTCATGAATATTTTCCAAAAACCATTATATTATTTCAAATCCATGAACTTCTTTTAAATTCATTCTTTTAAAATAGATGATATTTTCCAAATCCGTGAATCTTTTTTTGTGACAAAATCACCATGAATTGTTTTCAAAATCTGTGAATGTTTTATAGTTTTTTTAACTTTTTAAAATTCATGAAAAAATTCCAATCACGAACTTTAAAAAAAAATATTTATCGAAAGTCAACTGTTTACCGGTCAATTGGTGAATAATTGACCAGTCAGCCTTGACAGAACGAACCAAAAACGCTTGGGTGAGCGACCACATCGTCATGAATTGGGCCAATCCAGAAATACAGGCGCGTTGGCGTTGATTCTCCTAACCGGCGCCTAAAGCGCTGACTAGAACTTCTCACTACATCACGCTCACAGCAAGATTGTAGCTCCCCTCGCATGAAGCGCGACGTGACCGGACTGGCCCATTACTATAGTAGAGCGTTCGTTTTTTTCCTGTCTATGCTTTTTCTGTTCTGTCTTCATTGCTCGGGTCGGGTGTTGCTCTTTTGTGTGGTTTTCATTGTTTAGGGTCGGGTTTTTCTTGGTTTTTGGTTTTCCGTTTTATTCTATTTCTTCATCCATTTCTTCTGTTTTTCTTTTTCTTCCGTGTTATAATATGTTTTTTATTTCTTCTTTATATGTTGGTTTTCTTTGTTTTCGTACAATGGCTATATATCTTTGTGTCGCAAATTGTTATATTTGTATATGTGTTAAATTGTCATTGCGCTAAGGGTTAAATAACTTTTGTCTTGCAATTTATGTGGATAATGCCATTCAGCTAAAAAATGTTTTTAAAGAAATTTGCAACACAAAGGTAATGTCATTTCAAGAAATTTGCCCCCTCCCCCTTCCATCACCAAAGAAATTTGCCCAACCTCTGCTACTGCCACCAATTTTTGGAGTGCAAGGATGCTCATGCGGTGTGTGCCATAGTTCAAATAGCTTCAAACCTTTTTTGCACATATTCTCAAGGGGTGCGGCAGACTTATGTTGGGTTTAGTGACTTTTTCAGGAATGATGTGGTTTAAAGAATGTGTTTCAGCTCATGTGCAAGTTATTCCTGCATATTCGCGATAACTTCATAATTGGTCATAAATTTTAACATGTTTCCTATTACCTTGTTTTTTCACATGAGAAGTAAGAATATATATTATATCTGAATCGTTGATCTTACTCTTACCTTCTTATCCCATATGTAAAAAGAAGGGTTAAAATGGAGCATGTTAAAATTTGCCTTTTCTTAAACTTCAGTTGCCACTTTGAAAGGGCCAAGTTTCTAACTTCATTAAGCTGCATTGATCTTTTTTTCTTCTGCGAAACCACTTTTCCTTTTTGCTGGAACTATATCAATATTTGGTTGAAATCATGTGTTTTTTTGCTAGAATCATACCAATGTGTTTTGCTGGAATCATAGCATTTTTGCTGCAACCACATTATTCTTTGTTGGAGCCATATCAATTATTTCCTGGAGCCATATCAATTATTTGTCGAAGCCATGTGTTTTTGCTTTCAAACTGGCGTTGCTTTTTTTTGCTGCAACCGACAAGCGGCGATGTCGACAGCGAGCAACGAGCGTTGGGGAACCAGCGGAGCTTCGTGATCACGCGGGGCATGGATAGATGGTGATCGGTGTGTTTTTGTTTCCTTGTGTGTGCGGGGAAGAAAGACGGCGAGGAAAAGGAAGAGGATGCGGGATCTGACGGTTCACAGTATTCAGATCGCATGGTTAGCAACCAACCAGCCGAAATATTGGACTTGCACGTCAACGCCTAGCGTTGGGCTTTTTCAAAATTGATTTGGACAGTATGGCAATGGGTACCCATTACTCACGTATCCTGCGGGTAAAAACCCTATTAGGGTAAGGATATGGGACAAAAATTTACCCATGGATATATAAATAGGAAAATCTTAAACCCATCGGGTAGAGCGGGTACGGATATGTGATCATATAACCCATACCCACATATACATGTATCCGTATAAAATCTATGTAAACTGAAAATTATCTCTACAATCTACACTACGTGAAGAATTTGTGAACTGAAAATGTATGTCTATGTGTTGTTGTTTATGACTATATGATGTTGTTTATATGTATATGTTGTTGTTATAATCTATTTTTGTAAACTATATTATATGACGTAGTTTATGACTATAAGTTGTCCAAATTGATGCTTTGTAAATATGGGTAATTTTACCCGCGGGTACCCGTCTATCCTGTCGGGTAATGAGTATGGACAAAAATTGTACCCGTTGACGAGTATATGTACGGATGATGGGTAAGCTAAGACGGGACGGGTAAAGATATGGGAGGCTCCATCTGTAGCTATACCCTGTGGATACCATCCTAGTGGACACTCAGGGTATAACATGTCTACAAATGAATGTCCGATGTCTAAATCGTTTGCTTGGAAAAGAGGAAAGCTCTGTCCCAAGTGGGGCGCTTAGCAAGGGCAGTCTATCTGGCCAATTAACCGGACAGAAAATCGAATGTACTCTTCACATGGCCTGCCTCAGTTTATAAACTTCCCATTTGTAGTGCAAGTTGCCTACCTTTTTCTTCTATAGACGTGGACTACTGCTTCAAAATGACCAAAATCAAGAACGTAATCACCTATCAAGGAAAAAGATTATGTGTAATCATGTTTGGAATTCACGCCCTAGTGGGCCAATTTATAGCTTATAGTACTGCATTGGAAGGTGGAAGGATCATTAAAAAGGTAGAAATCGTACTGTAGCAGAACGAGGGATGTGCACGCGCGCTAGTCGGTTTGGCACCACATATGAGACTTTAACCTCGGCGGTTGTGCGTGAAGAATTTGACCAAATGAAAGGTATCCTATTCCATTTTTCTTCTAGAGAAATGCAAATCAACCTATGATTGAATAGTTAAAGGAACAGTGATATGTTTAGCCCATTATGGTTTAAGTCTTGGTGTTCGCACATTTAATGAGAAGAGACGTTTTCGTCGACGACGAGACGCTTACGGTAACTTCGTAAATCTCAAGATCATATGCCGGCTCAGTCTTTCAAGGTGCTCATAAGGGTAGGATGTGCGTGTGTGCGTTCATAGGGGTGAGTGTATGCACGTTTCTATGAGCGCTTGCGTTTGTACTGTGTTCAAAAAAAACTGCAACGCTCACCTTTAAATTTTGTCCCGCAACCGTTAGCAGGCGAGGACATCAGTCTGCACGGATGCATGAGCTGGCCATCTAATTCTATCCGCATATGTCTGGTTACATTTCAAATAAATTTTAAGGAAAATAAACAAACCGATGATATTCATTTAAACTAGGATAATTTTTACATAAAACCCTATGATTTTTTGTCCGGTGAACTAAGAACCTTAAAAAACCTAACACTACACTATCCTATACTTGATGGTGACCACGTAGGCCATGTCGAGCTAGCCGGCGGCTCCTCCACATCGTCACCGGAGCAATTTTTAAAGTTGTTAGAGTCGGGCTTCGGGCGGTTGAAGGGCGAGGCATTGCGGCCGGGATTCCCTGCTGCAGTGTAACGCTTGCGGATGATCCTCTCTGCTTCCTCCTGTGCCATGCGCAGTGTGGCAGCAGCCACGGAGGACGTCGGCGGGGGAGAGGGTGGTGGCCCTTGGAGGAGGATGCAGTGGTGGCGATCTTGACCAGAGACTAGTCCTCATCGAAATTAGCCATCTCCCCGTTGAGGCACTGGAAACAGCGCTTGCTCATCTTCGTCATCATTTTGGAGCAGTCTAGGGCCCATGCGTACACCATCTTCGGGTCTATTATGATGTGTGGCGGCGGGACGTCGGAGTCCGCAAACTCTGACCTGCGCCGCGTTGCGCATGTCCCGCGAGTACTGCTCCCTAGCAGCGTACTCCACAGCCGTTAGGGCACTCTTGGAGGACAAGGTGTTGCCATCGTTGTCGAGGTAGTGGTGAAGGCGACCACGTGCCTTCGCAGCAATCGCGTGGGTCATGGACGGCGGCGAGCAACGGTCCTCCTTGATGCGGCGGGGAGCACATCTCCTCCTTCACGCGGTGGGGCGGCGATGAGAGCCTCTCCTCCTTGACATAGGGGCGACTGCGAGAGGGACTCCTCCTTCACGCGGTGTTAGATTTGGATGTCGTGGTTGCACGAGGGAGAGCGGGGAGGGGACGCATGCTCTAGCTTGACATAGAGTAGCGCTCTAGTGGCGCCACCGAGAAGTTGTCGTTGAGGATGGAGCGATGGAGGACGACCTCCATCTTTCAGTCCTATTGCTCGTCGGCCACGGCGTTGGCCGTGCCATTTATAGACGATTGTTGCAGCTGGTCCTCCTCATCACCAGACGAGATGATGATCTCTCCCTTCTCTAAGGAGCTAGCCACCGATGAGGACGATGACCCCAGAGTTCGAGGGCGGCGTCGCCATAAACCTCTGGAGCCCGTTCCAGAGTCGCCACCTGTCGGCGCCGTGGCCCATGACTTGCCCATTGTCGAAGGTGTGGAGGAAGAGGGGAGCTGTAGATGAGGACGTGCAGAGTGATGTGGTGAGTGCGTTGTGAAAAGCCTTGGCCAGGTCACGCACACGGACGGTCGGCCACTTCAATGCGGCACAACGGATGGAGTTGGTTCATTGGTAAGTTGCATCCGCATTGAAGCGGTGGCTCCCGAGAGGTCACGTTAGTCAGCGCCGCCCTCCCGTCTGATCACAACACATGGCATCAATGTTGGTTGCATGCTTTTGGCCGACATTGATGCGACGCGAGAAGTGTCGAGGGAATGAGTATGCCAATAGTACTAGGCGGTACGAAGGAGGGGCGGAGCCTAGCTACGACACAGGTGTAACGCTCGGATGTATGAGTTCAGGCCCCACTCGGGAATGGTAAAGACCCTACGTCTCGAGCCCCAGGGCTTAGTGTTGCTTATGGGGGTGTTTGATTACAAAGAGTGCGGAACCCCTGCTCTGGAGCCTGGGGTGGCTTATATAGAGTGTGCCACCACCGATCGGGCACCATTAGAGGGACATTCAATACAAGTAACTGCATGCGTTATAGAAATTGTTGCTTTAACTAGAGGCGTTATAGCTAACGTCAGTCTTCACAACACTTCACGTGTGTTATTAATCTCTTGATCATTGTAGCTTCCATGTCATCCAAGCTTCCTCTCGCCCGACTGTTGATGCTTGCCTGACTGACAAAACGACGTCTGAGTGACTTGAGGGATCGGAGTGGATCTTCATATACATCCAAATGCATCTTCAGTCCAGGGACATTACTGATAATGTGGGAGCCCAGGTGGGCCTTCGTTGTCAGGTCTGTGACCCTACCTCTGGTAGGCGACCTCATCAGTAGCCCCAAAATAGATGGAGGTTTTAAGAGGACGAATGAACAACACTCGGAAGTGTCGTTGATGCCTTGGAGGAGTCGGGAAAATGGTCCAGAGCGTTTTCCACTCGGTCTCAAAACCATGACGGATTCAAGATTTGCAAATTCCGATTGATCTAATTAAATCGACTGTTTAACACAGTTAGATGGCGTGGGATTACCTCTCGAGAGAAACAATCCGGGTGTTCGGTGGTTTATCCGAGTGTCCCGCAAGACTGCGTTGAGCATTCAGCGGGCCAAAGCGAGTCAAGGGGAGCCGGTGAGCGCAGAGCTCGGTCGGACCACATCGTAGCAAAATTTTCGCGCGTTTGAAATAAAGGGAAACGCGCGCGCGTGCATGGGAGGACGGTTGTGTCGCTGTAGTGGGGCAAGTGGGTGTGGCGCCACAATTTCCATGCAGTGATTACCGTCATGCGTCACCAAAGCATTGTACAGGGAATCTTGCAGATCTCGCTTCGTTCACGGATTGACAGTTGGAGATATGCCCAATATCCATATAAAAGGCAGTCGAGTAGTGGCAGAGAGAGAGATAGATGTCCTTTCCCCACTCTCGATCTGTTCGACACCTCTAAGAATACCTCCCTCCACTCCTCCGCCTCTGGCCCGCCACCCGTCCTGCTTGAGATGACAAAGAGTGTAACGGTGAAGGCCGAGCAGGCAAAGAAGGGGTCTTGGGGGTCGTCCTCGAGCGCGGGCATGCCGGCGGGCTGGATCCAGGGTGATTGGTTGCCGCCGCAAACCACCGCCGGTTGGATGCGGGAACTAAAGAGCCAAGGGCTCCTGTCCACCCGGAGCTGGTGTTTGGCGGAGGCATGCGAGGTCGATCCCGCACTGTGAGGGGACGAGCGGGTCCTCCTCACCACGTACATCGAAAGAGGTTTCTTCCTTCCGCCACATCTGTTCTTCCGCGCCTTCTTGGATTCTATAGTGCTCAACTCGATCATCTTCCCCCCAACGTCGTATCCTACCTAGCCACTTTCATTTCTCTTTGCGAAAACTTCTTGGTCTACCATCCTTGCTAGGGTTATTCAAGCATCTCTTTACGTGTCGAGTGATGACTGTGAAAAAGTCCACTCAGGGTGACACAAGGTAGAATAAAAAGCATCCATTTTCCATCCATACAGTACTTTGCACTCTTGAATGGAAAATGCATCATAGGGAAGCAAGACTATAGCATACTGTGTGCACATGATTTGAATCTTATACAGACTGCTCTAACAAGAATTAAAAACTATTATTTAGGAGCAAATGTTGCACGGAGACTGAATCTCAACGCTTCTAATGGTAATTTCTATGGAGGGATTTATGCCTCTCACCTCGCGAGGAGGTTGGGAGTGTCCCCTTGACCTAATGATCCTATCTTACCTAACCAGTATTTAGACTTTGATGCCATGAAATGCCATAGATTCCTTAAAGGCACGGTCAATAACTATACTTACAACTTGAGGTTCGATAACGGTCCCATTGTGCCTATTGTATTTCCTTCTCCTGCTCTCTTTGATTATCATAGGAAATGAAGATACTACGTCCATGAGACAAAGGCCCGCACGTACAATGCGGACATTAAAGCTGCTAGAAGGGCAGTTGTGGTTGCGCCAAGAGCCTCGGTAGGCTATCACTCAGACTATTATTCAGGCTACAAATGGTGATTACCAAGCTAGGCCAAAAGCCTAAGCTTAGGAGAGTACGTATTTCCACCGACATTATATTCATGCTCACACATTTCATTTTAGTTGTCGGTGTTCACACTTTTTCATTGTATTATCCATGCTAGTTTTATTTTCTTGCTTTCTTCTTGTGTTTGAGAAACTTTGAGAAAATCCAAAAATACTTCTTGTTTCTTTTCAGTTTTTCTTTTCTGTTAGTTAGTTGTGGTATTAAAAGAAAATCCAAAAAGATTTCTCATTTCTTCTTTTGCTTGTTGGGCATTCCCTCGTGTAAATAGGTTTTCTCGTTATTTGCTTTTCCTTCTCTTATTTGCTTCTTCACGAAAAACTTAAAACTCCAGAAATATTTCAGTGTGTTTCTCTGAAATTATTTCCTCTTTTTATCGAGTCATACCAAGGAGAAGACCACGATAAAAATGTTGAGTGGCTCTCATATGCATTATTGTTGATTTAACAAAGAGACTAATATTACTTTATCTTCTCCGCTTGAATACTATGTTTGCAGTTTCTAGCCTAGTTCACGACACTCTTGCCCTATTATTATTTCCTTATCATTCGATTGTGCAAGTGAAAGGCAATAATGACGATATTTGATGAATTGGCTGTGACAAAGAAAAACGGGTATGAACTTAACTTGTTTTTGTTTTTGTAAATATGTTTAACCTAGTATCCATGATTCAACATATTATGATCAAATATGTTTGCAATGACAATTAGATATTATAATTGCTCATGCCATGCTCAAGTAGCTAGGAGTGGATAATGATTTATCTTAGATGTCAACATGCATTAAAATGGTTATGATGTAGTATGACTATATGGTATCCTCCTCTGAGTGTTTCAAGTGGCTTGACTTGGCACATGTTCACGCATGTAGTTGAATCAAAAATCAATATAGCCTTCATGATATTTATGTTCATGGTGACCATATCCTACTCATGATAGCATTCAATGTTTATTATTCGTAATGCATGTTTGTGACCATCTTTACTTTCTAGATGGCCGCTTCTCAATCTATTTGCTAGCATTCACCTGTACTAAGCGAGAATACTGCTTGTGCATCAAAATCCTTAAACCAAAGTTATTCCAGATGAGTCCACCATATCTACCCATATGCGGTATTACCCTGCCATTCCAAGTAAATTTGCATGTGCCACCTCTAAAAATTCAAATGAACATTTGTTTTGTGTGCCTAGACCGCTCATGGAGCGACAGGGGGTGGTTAGTATCTTCCATGTTAAGCAGATTACTCTCATGATGAGTGTTTATTCACTCGTCCTTGCTCGAGAAGGGCGGTAATAGGGATTCCCAGTCCCGAAATCAAAAGAAATGCAAATAATGAAACAAAACTCCCCCAGGAATGTTGTTAGTTTGGATGGTACCCGTGGATTCGGCTTGTCATGGAGTGTGTTTGTTGGTGGAGGGGGGGGGGGGGGTAAACCTTTACTTTTACCGCTTGGGAACTGCCCGCTAATTTGTTTAACATGGAAGATATTGATAGCTCTTGGTCGTAACGTTGACTGGAAGGGTGTACCTCTCAAAATTATACTTATCTGTTATTTAAAGCCTTGAGCTCTAGCACCTCTACAAATCCCTGATTCCCTCTACGAAGGGATTTTTTTATGTTGAGTCATCACCTTCTAAAATAAGCACCAGATCTGAGAGCACTATTGTCATCCTCATGCATTGTGTATAGTGCATGTTTGATGCATCATGACTGGATCTTTTCTACCATGAATTACAATGTTTAGTCGCTGCTTGAACTTTGGAGGTGCTCTGCATTTATGTTTTGCGGTCTTATAATAGGCTAGCGAGATACCACTATTGTCATATTTTATCAGATTGTTTTGACAAAATGTTTGCACTTGAGATATCTTATTATTGCTCGCTAGTTGCTTGGATTTTTTTTCAAAACTAGTAACTATTTTGTACCAAATTCGAATAACTTATGTTGATCCTGAAAAAAAACGAAAATATCACCTCGTCGGCCTCTGGTGGGCCGACGAGGGACCGGTCGGCATTCTGGTGGCCGAAGAGGGCCCGTCAGCCCACGGGTGGCCGAAGAGGCTGTCGTCGGCCCACGGGAGGCCGAAGGCCCACGGGAGGCCGAAGAGCCCCTGGATAAGGCCCGACCGTCGGCACCTTCTTCTTCCTCCCTCCCTCCCTGCTCATCCTCTCTCTCTCTCTCTCTCTCGTTTTTCTTCTCCGAATCCTCCCCCCTCGATCTCCTCCATCCTCCACCCATTTTCCTATTCAATCCATTGAAACAATAGATCGTGCCCATCTCCCCCGCCGTACGGTCTCATTTTTCGCCATGGGGTAATTTGTTGTTTGTTTGGAGGAGACATGGTGGGGTGGTGGAGGTGTGAATGGTGAGAAGGTGGTGTGGTGGACAGGAAGAAGAAGGTGGAGAGGAAGAAGAAGGGCACACACGCATCGAAGGTATACTTTTTTGTTAGTTTAGGTTAGTTTTTTTAATGTACGTAAAATTAGTTTATGTAGTGTAGTGATTTTAGTGTACATGTTAGTAGTGTAGGTTTATTTAGTTTAGTTAGTGTAGTCATTTTTAGTGGAAGCTTGCTATTTTAGTGTAGGTTTATTTAGTGTAGGTTTATTTTAGTGTAGGTTCATTTTAGTGTAGGTTTATTTAGTGTACGTAAGTATATTTTAGTGTAGGTTCATTTTAGTGTAGGTTTATCTAGTGTTTGTAGGTATATTTTAGTGTAGGTTATTTTAGTGTAAATTTGTTTGTTGCGAATAACGAGAAGCTAGCAATGTCTGACAGGTGAAAATGTCTGAATCCGTAAATTTCACTGTGTATTACGACCCTGGTAATGTTCGATATAATGAGTTGGGGGTTGATCTTAGCGAGTTTAAGAAAGGCGTCATGACACTTTCAGACCCGGACAGATTGGACATTAGGCAGTTGAAGCACTGGTTGACTACTAGTTTTGGGATGGATCCTGAAGTTTGTTCCGTCAGTATTCATGCATTGTGGACCAAATCCTGTAAAAATGTCAAGTGGGAGTTGATTCCGATAGATAGGAGCCAGCATTGGTTGTCCTTGTTAAGTCGTTCCAGAGACAATACGTATGCCCTAGTGCAACCAGTGGAGAAGGAGGAGAATATCGTACAACTCAACGTGGGGTATGAACCAGACAAGGGTAGTCAAGTGGCTAACGAGATTTATGTATCCGGGTCACAGCCATCGGATGTGGATGCTAGCCAAGCCGAGAAAGAGTCAGATTATGTGCCATACAATGTTAGTGGTCATGATACTGGGCAGAGTATTCAGTCGATAGTATTAGCTGCCTCTAGTGTTGCTGATGGGGATGAGGAAGGCGATGAAATGCAGAGGGTGATGGAGGAAGAGGACGAAGATGGGTTTGCGAAGGATCTTGATTCTGAAAATTCCGAGGATGAAGTGGAGGTACCTATTCCTACTGCATGGGATCAAGACATATCCGACGGCATTACTATCAACGATGGCCATGAGACTCCACGGCAATGTAATCTGAACCAAGTCCAGATCGGGGCTATGTTTGACACAAAGAAAAAAATGAAGTATGCGGTGATAAAGTGGGCTATGTCTATGCATATGGTTTTCCGGACACACATATCGAGTCCAACAAAATATATTGTGAAGTGTGTTCAATCAGGTTGTCCCGCGAAGGTGCACGGCCACGTGCCAAAGTATAACATCCATTGGGTTGTCACCAATGTGGTCCCGCATAATTGTGTGAGGAAAAACCTGTTGGTTCTTCATCCAAACCTTACTTCGACTCTCATAGCGCAACTCATGTATACTGAGATAGTGCAGAAGAAAGATATGGAAGCAAAACACATCCAGACAACAGTGAAGGTCAGATGGAATTATGACATTCCATATGGGAAGGCTTGGAGGGCTAAGCAGAAGGCTATGGAGGAAAGGTTTGGGACGTTCTTCGACTCATATGATAATGTTGTCCATCTCCTTGACATACTGAAGGAGAGGAATCCCGACACTTATGTTAACATACAACACATGATGTTGGAGATTATACCAGATTACAAGGTGTTGAAACGAGTATTCTTCTCTTTCAGTATGTGCATCAAAGCTTTCTGGCATTGTCCCCCTATGATGTTTGTGGATGTTACATTTCTGACTGGTCAGTACAAAGGGCAAATCCTGACTGCTATTGGTGTGGACGGGAACAACCAAATCATCCCACGACTATAAAAACAGTTGTCAACAAGTTCCCTCTGAGTTTCACTCAGATCCTCAAGAGCTACAAAAAAATAATTTCACAAACTGAGCAGAACAGCAAAACGTATAAGCTGAAACAAAACTCAAAATCAGTCAAACAAAAAACTTACCAACACAGGGTAAAGGAAACAACATAACACCATCCCGATGAAAATCGACACTAATCATAGTTACATAGTGCTCAAGCCTAACAGTCATCATGTCACGATGACTGAGACCATAATCATTCACAAGTTCCTCCGACGAAGGACCATGGAATTTACTGCTCATCCGACCATGTCTAAACAAAACATGGTATAAGTTACCCTCGTTGTTGTGAAGAGCAAGATCAATATCTGTGTCACCCCTCCGAATAGCTAAAGCTTTGCACTCCTCAATGTACCGAGCAAGATGTGATCTAACACTACACGAAACATACTACAACAAGAATGTAAGCAAACATCCTAATCATATAAACAAATGCATTCGAATACATTCCGACCAAAACAACATCAACCATATGCCATAGTCATATAAACAAGATATATAATCTTACAACACGCCTTGAACATCGATGATCCAGCACCACGGTTAATACAGACGCACCAGAATCAACTGCAGAACAAGGGCCACCTGGAGCTCGGCAAAATGGGCAAGCCATTTACCTGCAAACATACGATGACCAATAAGAACTAAATCCACAACCGAGTTGAAAGTTGACATTTGATTGGGTTGGAACCAAAAAAAATACCGTAGGCCTGTGGAGAGCGCCCTAATCTATTGTTTACGCGGGTTGGATACGAAAATGGGTGGACAAGCGAAGAGATCAGCGCAGCCGTGGAAGCACCAAAGAGCAACCAGAGTGGGAGGTGGAGATGGGGAGCCTGGAGGATGGGGGAGGGTGAAAGGAGTGGTCAGAGGAGAAAGAAAACAGACCTCGACCTTATCCAGGGGCCCATCGGCCTCCCACTGGCCAACAGGACACTCTTCGGCCTGGTGGTGTCCGACAGGCCCCTCTTCAGCCTCCCCTGGCTGACAGGCCACTCTTCGGCCTGGTGGTGGCTTACAGGCCCCTCTTCGGCCCCTAGTGGCCGAAAGGCCCCTCTTTGGCCCACCAGAGGTCGACGGGGTGCTATTGTTTTTTTTTTCAAATTCGACATATGCTTTTTGAATTTGGTACAAAATAGGTACTAGTTTTGAAAAAAAAATCAGTTGCTTGTGTCATTGAATGAGTTAATATAATCCTTAAGAGTTATTGTTGACATGGTTAGTCATAATGTTTGTTGAAAACATGGCGTTACTTAAGCATATGTATGTAAACAAGAACGAAAGAGTTCGTGAAAGTTTTTCTTTCTCACTTTCAGTTTGTTAACTGAATTGCTTGAGGACAAGCAAGGGTTTAGCTTAGGGGAGTTGATACTTCTCCATCGTATCTACTTTTCCTAACCCTTTTGCTCTTGTTTTGGACTCTAATCTGCATGATTTGAATAAAACTAAC
This sequence comes from Hordeum marinum, assembly GCA_022496015.1. Taxonomy (NCBI): domain Eukaryota; kingdom Viridiplantae; phylum Streptophyta; class Magnoliopsida; order Poales; family Poaceae; genus Hordeum; species Hordeum marinum. Next base: position 410,213,656 of record CM039673.1, read on the forward strand.
CCAGACTGACGCTGTTTCAGTAGAACTACCATGTTGTTGTTCTTGTGGATAAGTAAAAGTTCTCGGAATGGAACAAAATATTTTGGAGAATTATTTCTGGATATTTGAGGGATTTTGGAGCCCAAAGCCACCACAAAGGGGGCCCAGGGGGCCCACCCTCCACCAGGGTGCACCAGACCCCCTGGAGCAGCCTGGTGGAGCGCGCTCACCTCGTGGGCCCCTCGACCCCAATTCCAGCGCTATAAAATTTTATTTTTCATAAAGAAACAAGGAGAAAGTTTCATCGCGTTTTACAATATGAAGTCGCCGCCACCTCCTGTTCTTCGTTAGGAGACCATACCTGGAGTTTGTTTGGGGCTCCGGAGAGGGGAATATTCCATCTTCGTCATCATCAAGCATCCTTCATTTCCAATTCCATGTTGCTCCCCACCGGGAGTGAGTAATTCCTTCGTAGTCTTGCTGGTCGGTGAGGAGTTGGATGAGAGTCATCATGTAATCGAGTTAGTTTTGTTAGGGCTTTATCCCTAGTATCCACTATGTTTCTAACATTGATGTTGCTATGACTTTGCCATGCCTAATGCTTGTCACTAGGGCCCGAGTGACATGGTTTTAGATCTGAACCGTTTATGTTATCATCATTATATCTATGTTCTTGATTCGACTTTGCCTAGTCATATGCACCTGTTATGTGTTATGATCCATCAACCCCATGGTGACAATATTTGGGACACTTCACGGTGATGACCATAGTTTGAGGAGTTCATGTATTCACTATGTGTTAATGCTTTGTTCTGGTTCTCTATTAAAAGGATGCCTTAATATTCCTTAGTTTCCTTATGGACCCCGCTGCCACGGGAGGGTAGGACAAAAGATGTCATGCAAGTTCTTTTCCATAAGCACGTATGACTATATACGAAATACATGCCTACATTACATTGACGACCTCGAGCTAGTTTTGTGTCGCCCTAGGTTATGATTGTTATATGATAAATATCAACCACCGAATACACCGATCTAGTGCCTATGATCTTTTCACATATTGTTCTTGCTAAGTTACCACTACTGTTGTTACTATTGCACTTGCCACAAAACTATAACTGCTACCGTTGCCGCTACTGTTACTGTTACTACTGCTATCAAACTATCATATTACTGTGATACTGATCACTTTGTTGCAGATATTTATCTCTAGGTGTGGTTGAATTGACAACTCAACTGCTAATACTCTCAAATATTCTTTGGCTCCCCTTGTGTTGAATCTATAAATTTGGGTTGAATACTCTACCCTCTAAAACTGTTGTGATCCCCTATACTTGTGGGTTATCAACCATTTCCTAGAAGGATAAAACAGAGGTGGACATTCTTGTGATCATGCTGGTTGCCATGGTGCGGAAGGGCATCATTGGCTTGGACCTGCTGGAGGTCTTCTTCCAGTGGAGGATCCAGCCGCTGCAGGCCAAGGCCCATCCCATGTGGATGTACGCAGGACCGAGTGATCCCACACGAACGCACCCGGAAGAGCTCGAGATAGAGGCGATGGAGGCCAAGTTGATGGCGATCATCCCCGCCCACGACAAACCTAGGGGGTCTAGGCTTGTTAGTCGATAGTCTTCCGAATGAGGTAACCTTCGAGTGATCTTTATCTGGGTGATCTTGACGTTCAATGTAATTATCTTGACTGACACATTTCCCACTCGATAGGCCTTCATGGAGATAGTAAGCTTGGTGCCGGTAGTTGACAGCACGCCAGTTGATGTGGCGAGCAACACCGAGCACCAGGAGGGCTTGGGGGATGAAGAGGAGTATGTGGAAGAGGACAAAAGCAACGGGGGGAGGAGTACTCAGACGGTGTGGATGAGTGTTGGGATCTACTGTAGGTGCACCACATGCATATTAAAGTTTCAATGCAAAGTTGATTAGAGAAGGTGGTGCCATTGATCTACAACAGAAAATATGAAATCATTGAGCAATGTGTTTATGTACAGTAATTCAAGCCTTAAACATAACTACTACCACTAAAGTTGGCATCCCTTCGCAAACTCTTAGTGATTCAAGATCCGACTAGTGCAAGCGACTAGTGAGATTTAGCATCACTGATAGCCAACTTGCCTATCCAATAAGCAACTCCTTGCTAATCGTATCTCTATACGACTCCTGACTGTCGGGTAGGTATATTATACCCCGGCTGCCAACCTTCTTTGCCACAAGGCCCAAAACCATTTTGATAGCCTTGTCAAGTTAACCTGATGCAGTGCATGTACGTGTCTGACACGAACCCTCCAGTTCAAGGACACCTAGTAGCACCTCAATTTTATGAGCCCACCACTAGACGTACTTGACGTGCGAAGGTGCAACATCAGGAATGAAAATATGTTTGATATTAACGAGGGATCTTTATACCATTGTAACATGCATAGAAACAAGAAGTGATATCAATCACATATAAACATAAATATGTGAAATATTATGGCTTCTTCATGGACGTCCTTCCAAGCCAGCTCCAACTCCGATGACCACGGCGGATCTCCATCTTGTCCGTCATGCCGGGACGCCAAAACCTTGAACTTGACCTCTGTCCTCCAACTACTTCAACTAGTAATGAATTTTGATAGAATCGCAAGTCGCTATACAATATAAGAACAACACTTTGGCTCCTATCGGCTGGCAATCATGACACGCAGGTCATGTTAAATTACACACATGCATCACATATATATGAGTCATACTATTCACATGAAAAACCTACAAAATAGACTTATGCATAGAATCACATTCTACCGGGTGTGTGTGATCGTGTACGAAATACACGCCGCTACTCACACATCGGTCCCGCCAAATTTTCTGATCTGACCGATCTTATCGATCACCGCAAACACAATTCGGATTTACGTTTGATTGTTAACCCCGATGGCGGATACCCACCGACACGGGTAGGTTGTATCATGACCTTATCGATTCCAGTTGACAGAAAACATAGCCTTAATCGATCCCGATGTGCAGTTGATCTCATCAACTGTGCACATAGCTGATCTCATGAACGACGACAGATCTCATCCGCCGCCTCCACATATCAAATATGCATCCGATTTGAAACTAAAACCTATAGCAGAGGCTCTGATACCACTGTTGGGATCTGCCATAGGTGCATCGCATGCATATTAAAAAAAATCCTACGCGCAGGACATCTAAGAACATGCTACGGAGATGGATCATAAATCGTTACCACTAGACGTGCAGTGCCGTGCAGCAGAAGTAGAGTTGGGATAGCGCGTCCTCGAGGTCCGTCTCCTCCTCGTCTGATCTCCCTCGAACAGCCGGTCTGATCTCCCTCGAACAGTCGGTCGCCAGATACCGCGTGCAGGTTCACTGCAGCGATGCAAGTGCACCACCTCTAATGGTATTAGTGCATGCAGGAGGAACACCGTGCGGCGGACTGCTAGGTTCGATTACACAGTCGGTGGCGAGTGGAGGTGGCTAGTTGCAACACATGCAAAGCCCTAATGACAACACCAAAGCGATCAATCAAATGAGTGTGCCGCACCTCCACTATATATAGCCATCTGGCGCGGGCTCAACCTTGGGCCTCGTGCGGATCCTAAAGCCCATGTGTTCCTTCCCTTAAGTGCGCAACCCCTTAGGTTCTCATTCACTTGGTTGACAGTCAGATCACATCTGGCTCGACCAGTTAGTAGCAGCCTCTAGCAAAGCATGCCGACTCCAAGTGTCCCATGAAACTAGTTAGGCAAACCTGTACTTCATACTTATTTTCCCTTTGCCACATGATATATGTTGTCGTGCTCAAGGCGACATGGTCATCCTTGTTGCATCATGGCCTCTTTCTCATTCTGGAGAATTCGACAAACACTTCAGATTATCTCATAATCCTCATCGCATGGCCATGCTTATCTGGTTTGGATCACCCGAGGGTCCCAGAGTACATCTCTCCTAATCGCAGGGGCAAATCCCATCTTGCTCGACCATGTCTCGCAGCATGGGTCTGGACAAGTTCGAAACCTACATTTGTAACTACCGACTCATGGAGTAGCGTTTGGTCGGCTCAAAGCAAGTATGGCACCATCCAAAGTACATGCGCCGGCTCAGGTCTTAGGACATAGAACGCATGTTCTACTAGAGATTCACAGATGACCTACCGTTGCGTCTCATAGTTGGGTATGTCCAACTCAGACCTTATCTTGACTCTGATCCGACTATGTCGAATCCGACCAGATATATCTGAGTCCATATTATCCGGCTAGCATCCAATGATACATGGCTAGTAAGGCCGGACCATCCACCCTGGCATATGCTAGTCTAACTGGTTGCACGTCCACACAACCCTTTTGACTAGGGACTCTCTAGGACAGTTATCATACAATGCATAGTCTCACAAACAAGTCATGTACTTGTTAATACATATCATTGATAATGTCCAAGGACTATCTTTATTCATAAACACATAGGAAATATCATCATACATGATTGCCTCTAGGGCATATCTCCAACAACGAGGTGGAATCTTCTCCGTCAGATGACGTACCGCCCGAGACTCGCTCCAAGGCGTGCCAAGACCCAGGGATCCATGAGGGAAACACCAAGGGGCCGAGCACTCGCGGTTCGAAGCGCAGACATGGAGAGCTCGCCCCGTCACCTGAGAAGGTAGCCAAGCAGCCCAAGGTCGCCATCGTCAAGCCTCAGAAGGTTGTCTTGCCCAAGATCAAGGTGGACGTGCCAGCGGCCTCAATGTAAGTGCTTCTCCTTCGGTTGATGTTCTCGTTATTTTAACCGAGTGACTTGATGTTCCGAATGATTTCACTACAGTGTTGACACATCGACTACCTCGCTCAAACCAAAGGCCCCGTAGAAGGACCGGACCGACGTCGACGTTGCGTCTTCAAAAGGTAGCCTCCGAATTCACTCGGCTACCATTTGTGGGCACGATGTTTTTTCAGTTCCACTCACTTCTGAATGTCCTCTGAATGCTTGCAAATTCGTGCGAGGTGATAGAGATCGATGAGGCTAACAAGGTCGACGCGCCTCACCCCTTTGCTGACGTAGACGTCGTGATGCGAGATCCTTCACCCGCCCAACTCTCGCCACCAGTTCAGGAAGCCATGCCAAGGGTCGGGCCGCACTTGGAGCGGGTTCATCGGCTCCTTCGCCGGTCCCTCCCGTGGCCAATATCTTCATGTTGTGCCACATCCCGGAGGACCAAGTGGGAGCAATCAAGGAGGAGTTGATCCAGCTGGAGCTGATGAGTGGCCGACTGCAAGAGGTTGACGATGCCAGCGAGGCACTAAAGAAGAATGTCCGAGTAAGTACTCTTGTAAGTAGCGCCTTCAGTCCGGGATTTTTATCCATACGGAACTTGTCTTTGTATTTGTTTTGTGTCCCTAGTGGGTTTTGCGTATGGGCACACCCATTGGGTGTTCTCTGGTTCCAGTGGGGCCGAGCTGAGCGCACCAACTGGGTGTAGTTCCCGAGACTACCGTCGACTGAAGCACTCAGCAGGAGTCTTAGAGTCTGAATAAACCTGAAGTAGAACCGGTTGCTGAGATTCTAGAAGTAGCCGTAATGTTACTTGTCGAAGAGGATGTGGTGATGGTCCATGGACCAGAGCCTCTCGATGTTGATAGTCGGGGTATAGAAACTATTGCTGAGTTTGTAGAAGTAACTAATGGTACTTGTCGAAGAGGCTGCGGTGATGGTCCATGGATGGGGTGTAGAACATGTTGGCAGATGGGGTGTAGAACATGTTGTTGAGTTTGTATAAGTACCTCAAACCGACTAATCTTCCAATGGGTGCACGCCGAGCGCACCCACTGGGTGTAGCCCCCGATACTGCCGTTGAGTGAAGCAGTCGGCGGGAATCTTAAAGTCTAGCTGTTTTGTTTGTGTTAACCGAATGACCCTTTTGATCATATCCGACTGTCATTGCTGATGTTTGTTTGTTTCCCGTTGGCAGAGTGTGTGCGAGCTCGGAACCCGCTACAATTCCCTGGAGAAGGAGGTGCAGGACTTGCGTGTCAGCCTGGAGGCCGAGAGGGCTAAGAATGTGTGGTTGGAACAAGAGAAGCGCACACTCGGAGGTAAGTGTGTTCCGTCCGATTGTCGCAAAATTCTTTTCGCCTCCCTATCTGACTGAAATTACTTTATCAGATGGTCATAGTGAAAATCTTCAACTTGCTAAGAGACTCTAGGCTTCCATTTCTTTACAAACCATGAAGGAAGCCCTTGAAAAGAAGGACACGAAGCTGGCATATGCCTAGAAGGAGGCTAAAAAGAATACCAAGGCAGCCAAGGACAAGCTGAAGTCACTCAAGAAGTTGGAGGATGAGAATAAGAACATGGAATCAGCCACAAAGAAGTCCGCACTAGAGGCTGCTGAGTGGGAATCCAAGCTGAGGCAAGTCTCATAAAAAAGGCTTGAGTTTGAGAAGTTCATCGAGCACTTCGGCAATGAGATGAACGAGAAGCTCAAGGGTAAGCCTACAACCCGATTGTCTTTTGCATTGTTTCGATGTCTTTCTCCCCCTTTATTGGTTTCTCCTTTCTTATCGATGCCTAGAGTTCTGCGTCGATGCCGAGGATGAGACCGAGAGGATTGAGAAGGAGCTAGATGTAACAGCCCGAGACCGACGCTCCAAAAGATTCCCGTTTTACTCCATTATCACTGTGTGGTTTATTTGTTTGGTCGCATTCATCATTGATTCATTTGCATCATCCACATTGCATCGGCACTCCGTTGCCGTCATTTTGAAAAACTTGCATCCGTTTGTAGTGTCAATTCTCTCCGTTCTTGTCACGAACGTTTCGAGGCCAACCACACATGCACGCACCCGCGACATTGTTAAAAATATTGTTTTTAAAAGTGCATATAAAACTTTCTCAGAATGGGTTGAAAGTTGGTGTGCAGTCTTATTTTATTGTAGGTAGAGCGCTTGCCAAATTTTGTCACATTCGGAGGTTGTTTGCTACCCGAACGAACGATCGTAGCGGCATCGTCATCAGATAAATTGTTGGACGATTTCGGTTTATAAAACTTCATTGCTGGGCCGCAGACCTCCCAGCTCTTCTTGGTACAACCCCCTCTACATAGCCCTCTAAGACTACCCTTACCTACCCCTCCGATCGGAATGTCCGATCGCGATCGTAAGGTTGAAAAACGCATTGAACCCCCCCCCCCCCCCCGTGATCGATTCCCCCTCTCGCATAGTACCGACGGAGGCTTCAAAATGAGATCGCGGAAGAACAGAGGCTTGTGCCGTCGGAAAAATTGTTCCGGGTCTCCTTCTGGTGTTTTTGGGATTTATGGGAATATATAGAAGCGGAATTAGGTCAAATGGACCCATGAGTGGCCCACAAGCTCAGATGGCGCAACCCTGGGGGTGCGCGGGGTGAGCTTGTGGCCCTCTCATTTGTCTTCTGGCCTCCTCCCGAAGCTTCTAGGGTCCCTTTTGGTTAAGAAAAAATCACCATAAAGTGTCGTCGTGTTTGAAATTTCGTTTGGTATTGGTTTTATGCAAAATAGGAAAATAGGCAAAAAAAGGAACTCACACTTGACACTAGATTAATAGGTTAGTTCCCAGAAATGATATAAAATGGCAAATAAAGTATACATGATTGATGCTATAATAGTATGAAACAATAAAAAATGATAGATACGTTGAAGGCGTATCACAACTTTTGTATCTCGAGCTCTGCCGATAGAATGCAAATGTTAAGCGTGTTAGGGATGGAACAGTCTAACGATGGATGAACGGTTGGGAAGTGGTTATACCACAAGATTAAACTAGCTGACGGGATGGGTCACTATAAACATTTAAATGTTTATGGTTCAGTAATGTACACATTTAAATGTCTACAATGATCAGTCTTGTTGATTAAATTCCTAAAAGTCATTGTTTTGCAAAAAAAAATGCAGTATGATGAAATATGAGTTTGCTCCACTATGATGTGATATGGAAATGTCGTGCACCTTCTTTTCTATAAAAATTCACTATGATGTAATATGAGTTTGGTCCACTATGATGTGATATGGAGATGTCTTACATTTAATGGCAGGGCCTCTGATTCACGGGGTTATAAAAATGTAGTAATGGAAAAAAGCAGGAATAGGGTGGCATGTTCTGTAATACCCTACATGATTTGAGAGAATGTTTGATAGTGCGGGGAAAACAAAGAAACCCTACAATAAGGTTTGAGTGAATGAAAAAATTCCTCCAAAATTTAGTACAGATGGATCCTATGGAGAAGTTCCTAAGATTCCAAACCCACCAAAAAAAACTGGGCACTACATGTAACAAGGAAAAGGTCTATGCACTCAATATATGGTGTTTGCAACGAACAATTTGATAAAATTGTACATACCAACAATGGGGTACACTTCAATATTTGTAAATGTCTCATGAGTCTGATAGACAACCCATATCATCAATATGCATATTCCCTTCCGATAGCTCATCTCCAAAGGAACCTAAATGTTAAGTGTGCTGATTGGCAAAGAGCAGTATGAGAACGGGTGACCGGCTGGGAAGTGACTATACCTCGAGGTTGATTTAACTAATGTGATGAGTCATTGTAAACATTGTGTAAATGTTTACATTGACCCGTCCCAAATCCTTTAAAATAAATTTGAAGCCCTGGTTTTGGAAAATTTCGGGATGTATGTTAGTTACTTTATAGATTCCAAGAAGGTTTCCTGCATTCATTGCAAAAAAACAATTATCGCTGGACCTAGCAAAGTGTTATTTTAATGATTTCAAGACAGTTCGTTGCATTATTTGTAAAAAAAATGGCTACACCTCGCAAGTGGCGATATTTTCTTCGCATGAGTTTCATCCGCTTTATTGAATTGTAGAAGTTTTGTGGTATACATAACAAGTGGGCCCAAACCAGAGAGATGTTCACGTATAGCCCCATCAGCTTCGCCGTTTTTGTTCATCTCCTTCACTAAAAAACTTATCGCTTGCATATAGTCCCAAATCCAGTCTGTCGCCGCCTCTCGTTGGCACGTATCGCAACCATACTTCATCGCAGGTTTCATCTACGTCGACGAGGATCTTCGACATATCTCCCCGTAGATCAAACATGCCGACGAGGGTAACCTCATGTGCTGCCACTTGTCATGGTTCGAAACTTTCCGTCCCCAGAAAACCTAGGCCATCGACTGCAAGCAGAACAAATGAAGGTAAGTCTTGGTCTTCATCTCCTGATCCGATGAAAATCACCTTAATCCACTACAAATCACGTCCATATATTATTTATAAAATAATGAAGGGTTCGGATATGCAGTGTCGGAAGTGTTTGGACACCAGGAATCTTTGCACTCTCCCGTATGTTCCTAAGGACAAGTATCTCCACATCACGCTTTCTCAAATGAAATTAAGGTATGGTTCTAAGATTTGAAATTTATCAAATGTACATGTCGTTCAAGTGTTTGGTTAAGTCATGAAGATTTGTCTGCATGTGAATTTTAACACATAAATACAGATGAATTTTATGGTTGGTTCATAAGTAGAAAAGACTGCTCATGAGTTGAACATAAATCATGCTTTTATTGGAAAGTATATAAAAATAGATACACCTGACAACTTTGGTAAAAATATCAATAGTAGCCCCTCATTTACCACTTATTGCTATATTCACTACTTAGTCCAACTCTAGCTGTCACGAGTAACCTATCTATAATCTGAAAAAAATCTTTTACATTTGTTATGATATAGAAAATTCCTAATTTTTATTACAACACAGAAATTTCATGAATATATATCAAACTAACAAATTCAGAACCAAATTTCTGATATCTAAGGTTCATTTAAGAATGTTTTTACCACTTTAATGAATTGTAGTAAGAGCTGTCGAAATGGTATTTAATACTTTCATAAATGGCACCGGCTTGATAAACAGCCTAAATATATTTTTAGCAATATTTGAATTATGCTCAGTGCATCCCCTGCTTTCAAGAGAAGAACTTCTGGAAAAGTTGCGTATAAACAGATCTGTAAGGATCATTGTACAAGTCCACCTGGAGATAAGAGATATCTTTTGTTTTGTATGCATGATCAGGAACCAAGAAGATAGGACCTTTTCACATGACGTGCTTAAAAAGAATTTGGTGAAGTGTACCAGTTCGAATTAGGTATGGAAATGTACCTCCGACTAGATGAAAAACCTAAACATCACCTCCTAGTGCGTTTGAGCAATGATCCAATAACTCATTTGTGAAATTTTCTCGCAAATATCTGGCAATTTGAAGTAACACATTTACAGCTAGATTTAAATAATCACATTTTATCCAGGTGCTATATTTAACTACTCTTATTTACAAATATTTTGATAGCTTATTATGAAGTGGATATTGTGACAAAACACTGTATAAACAACATGAAAATTACTGACGGTAGCAGAGTAAGATGGGAAGAGATGTGATCCATCATCGTCTTTGTACATAAAATTTGAATGCTCATAGGCGGTTACAATGTTGGACCCAGATATCATTCTTAGGTGTCGCTGCTCCTAGCTTTGAACAAGACCAACATTGATATCAAACCCATGGTTAGAATTGTATCTACTCTCGATATTTTTAGATACTCCGGGTAATTATGTACATTGATTATAGTTGTCAAATTGTGTTCTTCCACCAAATACTCCCGCAACGTGTTGTGCCTATGGAGATTGATGCAAATGGTGAGCTGACCAATGTTCTCTAGCCTACAGTCGACATCAGTTCGACTTCATACTCAGGTTCAGGAGAGAAGGAGACCGAAATATCATCCTTAATTGGTGATGAAAAGTAGTTGACGTGTACGACATGGATATTTGAGACAGAATGATCTTCGTGCTCGACCATGGACGTGCAAGAAGCTTTCTCTTCCTTGGTTTCATTGCTGCTGAACCAGATGATGAGGAGTAGTTCTGTCCCTCTATCTTCTTGCCTCATGATCGTCCATCTCGATAGGTCATGTTTTATGCTACGGTTGGTAATGATGTGATCATGATGCATATGTATGTTCCACATCATGATGCACATGTATGTTCTTTGGTCAGACTTATTAAATAGTAGAAATGATGACCTTTCGTAGTAGTGCCATCTGACTTGACAGTCCTTTTGGTACTGTATTACAGTACACTGTTTCAAGTGAACTCTAGAACTTTTAATGTAATATTATTCTGTGTGACCATATTTTCTCTTTCATGCTCCCATAGTTCACTACAAGGAGAGCATGTAATATTATATAATTTGGTGTAGATGAGAAGACATTAAATTATATGTATTTATTTTAGAGAATACATGGGTCCTATGGAGAAGCCTGACTAGAGGCCCGTTGCCAAACCGCGAACCTCTCACACGCCGTGGAAACGCAGGAGACTCGAGGCAGTTTGCCATCCTCTTCCTCATTCTTTCAGGAATGACTCCATGGTGATGATTAATATTGCTCGGGGAAAGCTTAGAAAATGCACCATCTCCAAGGTAGGATGTAGCTATCGAGAGGGAATGTGTCCGGTTTGCAAAGGAAACGGGAAGCATATTACTCCATTGGCCTCAAAAGTTTTTATTCTCTCAAAGAAGGCCATCACATGAAATGTTGTAGGCCCTGGCCTTTTCCGGGCCCGTCTACAATATGTGGGACATTTATTGCATTTATAGGGTTTTAGCATAGAATATTCCAAATTCGAATGGCCGCCACAGAAATCATGGCTGGAAGTGGTTTGGAATGTCCTATATGTTATCTTTGTAGTATGAATAGCCCTTCTGTAGCCGAAGGAGGAGCGGTCCCCGACATCGGGGCCTCGAATGTAGCTCTATGGCATGTCGGATTCATCCATTTAAATTCATTGAAAATCATATGATGACTGAAATCCACGAGGCATGACACTGTATCATCATATGACCCGTGTAGGGTGTGGTAAAAAATTAAGCACGTTTCGCGGAAGGCTGACCGAAGATCGCTTAGAAACTACACCATCTCCGAGGTAGGATCTTGCTATTGAGAGAGTATGTGTCTAGTTTGTGACGGGAGTGTGGGGCATGTTACTCTGTTGGTCTGGAAACTTTTATGCTTTCAAAGGTGGCCATCGCATGACACGTGGCAGGCCCTGGCTTTTTATGGACTCACGTGCAATATTTGGGATATTTATTGTATTTCTAATAATTTAATGCAGGAAATACTAGATCTGAATAGCGGACACATGAAATCATTGCAAGAAGATGTTTGGAAAATCATATATGTTGTATTTGTAGTATACCTAGGTCTTGTGTAGGCAAAGGAGGCGCAGACCCCTTCACCGGGGAGTCGAATGTAGCTTGCCGGCATGCCGGATGCAACCATTTGAATCCATAGAAAATCATACGATGTAGGAAATCCGTATGACCTGGGACGATGTCGTCGTATAGCCCTTGTAGGTGCGGTAAAAAATTAGCACGTTTCATGGAAGCCTGACCGGAGACCACTTAGAAATTGCAACATGGGTAGTCCTTGTACGGCTGAAGTAGGCACGGACCTCATCAAGGGGGGGGGGGGGGTCGAATATAGCTCGGAGGCATGCCGAATGGAATGCATCCGTTTAAATCCCCGAAAAAGCATATGATGTCGAAAAAGCGCAGGACCTTGCACGGTGTCGTCATATGGCCCTTGTAGGATGTGGTAAAATTTGAGAACGTTTCACGGAATCCTGACCGAATGCAGCTTAGAAACCACACCATTTCTGAGGTAGGATCTAGCTATCAAGAAGGAACGTATCTGGTTTATGAAGAAAGTGCGGAGCCTGTTACTTCATTCGCATTGAAACTTTATGTTCTCTCAAAAGGGGTTCATCACATGATACGTTGTAGGTTTTCTCCTTTTTGGACACGTCTGCAATATTTGAAACATTTATTGCATTTCTAGGATATTAGCCATAGTTTTAAATAGCGCGCTAGGACTCTTATCATGAGCCCTCTTCTAAACGCTATAGCGGTGCTATAAAATGTTATTTAAAATATTTGTTCGTGTGTTAGAAACTTAGAATCAAAGTCTCTTAGCGAAAGACCTCTTCTAAATGCTTTAGCGGAGCTATAGTGCGCTATTTAAAATCATACTATTAATGCAGAAATTTCAGATCTACGCAATTTTGTAGAGTATGCCAAAATATAAAGTTTATCGCAAGGATAATTGGTTGATTTATAGTACTGCTAATAAATTGATGGAAATTGCATGCTATGGATGCCTGGCATGCACTTTTGGGATTCAAGAATGGTCAACACGTTACGGTTCCTTTGATCTAAAGAAATTTCATAGGATTTTTGAAGGAGTGATATCCTTAAGATCTTTTTCCTACATTGGTCCTTTGATTCATTGGATTGAATCGCATAGGAATTTTTCGTATGGAATCTTTTATACTACATTTAAGGCTCCTTTGATACTAAGGGAATTCATTGGATTTTTAGAGGATTTGGACCCTGATTCGTAGTATTGAAATCCTTTGGAATTTTTCCATATGATTCATTTGTACTACATTTTGGAGAGAAAAATTCATTCACTCAAACCTCTTTGTAGAATTCCTTTGTTTTTCATGAGCTATCAAACACACTTTCAAATCCTGTAGGATAGAAAAGGACATGACACTGTATTTCTACGTTTTTCCTATTCCCCTGCATTCTGAGAATCATGCGTATCAAAGAAGCCCTTCATAGGAAATCTAACATCCACTCCAAACTTCTTTTACAATTCATTTGTTTTGGGAAAAGATAACGCCCACACGTGTGGGCATTTTTCAACTCGCCCACACGCATAGATCTTTGTCCAGTCAAGCCTGCACGAATCTTGACACATTTTGACCGTTTTTGGGTGCCATGTAGAAAGGGGCTGGCGTGTGGGCATTTAGTAGTTCGTCTGGACGCCCGTTTCACGCAAGCAGGAGCTCGCGGTCGCCAATCCGATTGGTTGATTTATAGTACTGCTAATAAATTGATGGCAATTGCATGCTATGGATGCCTGGCATGCACTTTTGGGATTCAAGAATGGTCAACACATTACGGATCCTTTGATCCAAAGAAATTTCATAGGATTTTTGGAGGATTGATATCCTTAGGATTTTTTTCCTACCTTGGTCCTTTGATTCATTGGATTGAATCACATAGGAATTTTTCCTATGGAATCTTTTATACTACATTTAAGGCTCCTTTGATACCAAGGGAATTCATTGGATTTTTAGAGGATTTGGATCCTGATTTGTAGTATTGAAATCCTTTGGAATTTTTTCATATGATTCATTTGTACTACATTTTGGAGAAAAAAATTCATTCACTCAAACCTTTTTGTAGAATTCCTTTGTTTTTCATGTGCTATCAAACACACTTTCAAATCCTGTAGGATAGAAAAGGACATGACACTGTATCTCTACGTTTTTCCTATTCCCCTGCATTCTGAGAATCATGCGTATCAAAGAAGCCCTTCGTAGGAAATCTAACATCCACTCCAAACTTCTTTTACAATTCATTTGTTTTGGGAAAAGATAACGCCCACACGTGTGGGCATTTTGCAACTCGCCCACACGCATAGATCTTTGTCCAGTCAAGCCTGCACGAATCTTGACACATTTTGACAGTTTTTGGGTGCCATGTAGAAAGGGGCTCGTGTGTGGGCATTTAGTAGTTCGCCCGGACGCCCGTTTCACGCAAGCAGGAGCTCGCGGTCGCCAATCCGATGCGCGGTGGAACCGTCGTCGCGCCCGCACGCCGCGCATGACTCCTCTTCATCCCCTCCCATGTCTTCTCGTCCCCTCCCGCGAGCTGTAGTTTTCCCATCCTGCCCGACTTCTCGTCCCCTCCAACTGCATGTAGGTGCCCTTTTCAAAACATGGCAAATCTAGCCCACCATGCATGCAAATCCAGTGCACAATGAATGGCAAACTGCAGTTTATAAGTCTTGGCAACTGCAGTTTTCCAGCATGGCAACTGCAGTCAGCCAGCCATGGGAACTGTAGTTGACCTGGGATGGCAATTATAGTTGAGCAGACAGGGCAAATCTAGCCCACCATGCATGGCAACTTCAGTTTGTAAGTCATGGTAACTGCAGTTTTCCAGCATGGCAACTGCAGTTGGTCAGCCATGGAAACTGTAGTTGACCTGGGATGGCAATTATAATTGCAGACATGGAAAATCTAGCCCACCATGCATGGCAAATATAGTCCACCATGCATGGCAACTGCAGTTTTGTAAGACATGGCAACTGCAGTTTTGTAAGACATGGCAACTGCAATTATAGTAGATCAGGGGAGGTGGGAGACGGCTGACGGTGGGGTTGATGCTCTAGCTTAGGGGGGCGAGGATGCCGACTCATAGTGGGGGCGAGGTTGTGCGGGTCGGGGGGTGGGAAGCCCGGACGTGCGGGGGCGGGCGGTGTCAAGCCAGGTTGTGCGGGCGATCTGCCCAAACACCGGACGTGCGGGCTGTGAGCTGAGACCGCCGGACATGCGGGGGCGGCCGGTGTCAAGCCAGGTCGTGCGGGCGGTCTGCCCGGACACCGGACGTGCGAGCTGCGAGGTGAGACTGCCGGACGTGCGCGTGCGGGCGGACCTCGGTCGGTGCCACATAGGGCGTGTAGCAGGTACCTCCCATGGGCCACACGTGCGCAGATATCGAGATACGACACGCAATCGATACGATGAAGAATGGAATCAAGCAAAGGGACACAAGATTTTAACGTGGAAAACCCCTCCAATACGAAGGGGGGAAAACCACGGGCGCCAGCCAGCCAAACTTCACTATGATCGGGAGAGGTTACAAACACCGGGGATTTACAACTGATCGACTTATCCCGTGCGGCGGCTTACAAGAGGTATATATAACACATGTGTCCTATGTCAACCCTAATCCGTACCGCGGGGGGCTTCGCCCCACGCACCCCCCAGGCGGCCCTGACGGGGGCGGCCCACATGGGCCAACTTCAGACTTCACTACGCTCCGCTCGCTCGTCAGAAGTTGGCCTTTCTCTTTATATTAAAATTTAGAGCATAACATAACAATGTCAAACACTCACTGCTAATCGTGTAGGGTTTAAATAGACATGCCACCCCAACTCTATTTTTTTTTTATTTCTGTGTTTTTAAAATCCCACGAATTCAGAGAGGCCCTAAGTCTAAGCTTTGTAGTACTACTCAAGTACTAACTGGCTACTGACACAATGGAGTAAGTATATATATCCCTCAAAAAAGTACTCCTCCCTACATACAATCGAATCTACTGTAGTTGCAAAAGAAAATATACAATATATAGAATCGATTTGCATGCACGTTCGAATTCAGAATGTTTTCAATACTGGGAAAGTCGCTAGTACCTGGAATCACACGTTGCATCAGGTAGCTATAAGCTAGCAGCAGCGCCCACTAGGATGCTAGCTTAGCTACTCATGCTGGTATAAGTACAGGTCCTGCTTCTCCAGCATTTTCCTCCTGTCCGGCCGAGAGATAGGATTGTTTTCCCCCTGTCCTCACTTCTTCCCAGCCAGCCACGAGCCACCTCCCACAAACCAATGCTAGCTTTGACTGCCCTGATCAGAAGAATCTAGCTAGCGACCAGACCGCCACTGCCATCTCTTCCAAATCGACCACTGATCGATAAAAATACACGAGCTCCATCTCCACAATGGCTTCGGCGAACAACTGGCTGGGCTTCTCGCTCTCCGGCCAAGGGAACCACCCACAGCCCCACCAGAACGGCTCACCGGCCGCCGCGGCCATCGATGTCTCCGGTGCAGGCGACTTCTATGGCCTGCAAGGCCAGACGGCACCTGATGCGCACCTTGGCATGTCTGGCCTCAGGGCCGACGCCAACTACGGCGTCATGGATGCCTTCAACGGAGGCACCCAAGAAACCCAAGGTGAGCTGATGAGCTACTGTACATGGGAATACTACTTCAGCTTCAGCGTATACCTTTGTCTTGCCTAGCATCTTATGTTGGATGGGATCATGGGGTTATAGATTGGGCGATGAGGGGTTTGGACTACCATGGCGGCTCCTCCGAGCTGTCGATGCTGGTCGGCTCGAGCGGTGGGAGGATGACGGTGGACGACGGCGAGGCGCCGAAGCTCGAGGACTTCCTCGGCGGCAACTCCTTCTCCGACGTGCAGGACCACGCCGGCAGCTACCTGTTCTCGTCAGGGAGCGCGATGGGCAGCGGAGCCGCGGCTGGTTCGCACGGCGTCGACGGCCGTGGCGGCAGCACCATAGAGCTGTCCATGATCAAGACTTGGCTCCGGAACGACAATAACCAGGCGCAGCATGACCAGGAGATGAGCGCCGACGCGAGCGCGACCAGCTATGCGTGCTCCGGCGCGCCAGGGAGCACCGGCAACGGCGTGGGCGTGGCGACCTCGCGTGGGCAGGGTCTAGCGCTATCGATGAGCATGGGGTCGAACTCGCACCCGCAGATGCCGGTGGTCCCGGCGGCGGTGGGGACGGAGAGCACGTCGTCGGAGAACAAGCGGGTGGATTCGCCGAGCGCCGGCACGGCGGACGCCGTCCAGAGGAAATCCATCGACACCTTCGGGCAAAGGACCTCGATCTACCGAGGTGTAACAAGGTTAGCTAGCGTGGATCTTCTTGGCTGTCGCTAGTGACCTAGATCGAGGTGTTTAATTTGCTTCTTTGGGTCATGATGCCTGATCTTCATTGCCCATTAGTTTCTTTCTCTCTCCCTCTCGATTGCACACTAATCCTTCTTCTATTCGATGTCATTTTTGAGGGGTCGATCTGTCTGCAACGCATATATACGGTTAGAAATAGCTAAGAAAAAAGTGGATTTTGGGAACCTGGGGTACACCATACACTACAGATCGACTCTAGAACCCATTTTTTAAAACTTGACTACAACTTGTTTATAACTTCTGTAAAATCAGGTAAAATCATGATCATTCTAGTATTTTGCTAACAAAATAATGCAATCGAAGTTAACTGATTAATAGCAGTATGCTACATCACTTGTGCTATGCAACTTTCCACTTCACTTAGCCTTTAGGCAACACAATGCTTGTAATATAAGGTGATCCTCACAAAATACACTAGTGGTACTATAGTTGACTAGGCAGAGGGGGGAAAGGGGGACACATATGCATAGAATTTCCATGATCTGCGTAGGGTTGTTTGGCCAATACAAGTGTCGCTTTGATGCTTCAAAGCTGATTTTACTTTACGCGTTATTTGTTGTTAATTCGACCTGCAGGCATAGATGGACAGGGCGGTATGAGGCGCATCTGTGGGATAATAGTTGCAGGAGAGAAGGGCAAACTCGCAAGGGGAAACAAGGTATAATGGGATTGTTCATATAGCTAGGGGTGGGTTGTTCATGTAGTATATACATGGATATATTCACATATATAGTTCAATCATTAGCTAGATCTCAATTTCTTGGCAACATCAATGGGATGTTCTTAAGCATGTGCTAATTAAGCTTTCTGCTTTCTGTTGTGTCAATGCTGACCTCTCCTGGAACATGACACTGCAAATACTGATCATGGGAATGCAGTTTATCTGGGTAAGAATTTGTAGCTGATCTTTTGTTCAAGTATTTAATGGACAAATAATGTTCTGATCCGTCCTAGATAGCACATTAATTTCTTCTCGTTGAACATTTGCGTAGGCGGTTATGACAAAGAAGACAAGGCAGCTAGGGCTTATGATTTGGCAGCTCTAAAATATTGGGGCACAACCACAACAACAAATATCCCAGTAAGGAAAAATCTAATAATAGATTCTTCTGTTTCCTTCTGCACGGGCAGCAGCTCATCCTGTTTTCTTCTTTCGCCTGTAAAAAATCTGCAGATAAGTGCTTATGAGAAGGAGATAGAGGAAATGAAACATATGACCAGGCAGGAGTACATTGCATATCTTAGGAGGTATATATGCATTGCAAGTTCTTTTTTGAAACATCGATCACATGTGCATGTGTTGAAAGATTGGCTAACAATCACATGGATATGCATATGATCATTCAACTGCAGGAATAGCAGTGGTTTTTCTCGTGGCGCGTCAAAATATCGCGGCGTAACCAGGTAAATATACTAGTACTATTTACATTGCGTAAAAATTGGTGGCCTAGAGATCTTAATATGTTATGGTTTTGACAGGCATCATCAGCAAGGAAGATGGCAAGCAAGGATAGGGAGGGTCGCGGGCAACAAGGATCTCTACCTCGGCACCTTCAGTAAGCCGCATAAACTATCACATCAAAGCGAAATTGCTTTCCTAGCTAAAGCACTTGTTTAATTACTGTACTGGACTAGTAGTAGCTGTGCTGTGCTTTCAAGAGAACCAAGTCATGAAGCCCTAATTATTTACTACTCCAGCTCCAGCTCACGAAATCTCAGTAGTCTCGTAGAGCGCAAAGCGTTGCAGTATTTTTATGCGTTCAAATGGCGCTTAAGATAGTGGAGTACGTACACCATTAACTATGTCCGAAATGTTCCTTTCCAAGCTTGTGTCTCGGAGCTGTCTGAGGAAACCGGGGCATGCGGTCAAGCGCCGGTTTGAATATCCCTAGCGCCTTGCTTGAGCTTCGCGCCGTCGTCGCAGCCCGCGTTGCATGCGCCACCGCGCCGTGCGTGCGTGCGTGCGTGCGTGCATGCATGCATGCAACGCGCAATATACGCTCCACTGGCTTGGCTGGTCAGCTAGGTAGACACACGCGTTGGTGAGCTAACCCTAATCATGCGCGTGCTGTGCAGCGACCGAGGAGGAGGCCGCGGAGGCGTACGACATCGCCGCCATCAAGTTCCGCGGCCTCAACGCCGTCACCAACTTCGAGATGAGCCGCTACGACGTCAAGAGCATCCTGGAGGGCAGCACGCTGCCGGTCGGCGGCGCGGCCAGGCGCCTCAAGGAGGCGGCCGAGCTCGCCGAGGCCGGCGTGTGGCGGGCGGAGGACGGCAGCATCGTTTCGCACCTGCAGGCCGACGCCATGGCGGGGTACCACCACGGCTGGCCCACGTCCATCGCGTTCGGCAGCCACCAGCAGCAGCAGTCCGCGGCGCAGCTCGCCCTGCATTACCCGTACGGCGTTGGCGGGCAGGCCCGCGGGTGGTGCAAGCCGGAGCAGGACGCGGTGATCGCGGCCGGCCACGGTGGGCAGGACCTCCAGGAGCTGCACCTGGGAAGCGGCGGCAGCACCCACAACTTCTTCCAGACGGCGTCGAGGACCGCAGTCTACGGCAATGGCGGTGGCGGCACCTGGTACCAAGGCCTCGGAGGCAACGCGTACATGATGCCGGTGGGCACGGTGGTGGACGCCGACCAGGGACACAGCGGCAGCACGGCGACTACGGAAGAGGGGAGGCTCGTGGGCTATGGTGCCGAGGCTGGCGTGGACCCGTACGCGGCCATGAGGCGCGCCTACGAGCTCTCCCAGGGCTCGTCGTCCGTGAGCGTCGCCAAGGTGGCGGACGGCTACTCCAACAACTGGAGCTCGCCGTTCAATGGCATGGGGTGATCGCGGCCCCCTACGTCTTACTAATCAACTGCCACACTTGTTGTAACGTACGTTGCGCACGAGTAACCGCAGACCAATTAAGTTCTGTAATTTTAGGATAGTCTAGAGCAGTGCATGAGCACGAGCGGTGCCTTCCGAAAGGTAGTAATGGCCAGCGATCGGTGAAGTAGGAGGACTTGTTGTAAATCACCATCGTTGTGCCATTAGTTTTGGGGATTTCAGAAGGAAGAAATCAAGCTAATCTATCAAACAAACTTCCATGGCTACTTCAATTGGTCCGTCATCTGGTCAGTTTGAGCACATGTAGGAGTGGGAATGGCTAGACGTAAGTTGCCTGATTTTCCAATTTGGGTCAGTCAATTGTTGCCAACCGGTGGATCCGAGGTTCGTCTCCTCAATCTCTTCGTACCGCCCGCGGGTGGTAGAGCTGCCACGTAGCCTCGCCGCACCACCCTCCCCCCAACTGCCCCGCGACCATCCCTCTAGCCCTGTCGTTGACGGAGATTTTCTTTGGCGAAGTTGCACCACCACCGTATGCCCCCCCTCACCCCCCCCCCCCCCCCCCCACACACACACAAACACCATTCCTCTAGCCCAGAGCCACCCCCACAAACGCCATTCTTCCATCCCCACCCCCTTCCTAAGATAGATAGTGGGGTTGCCGGTGAGCTCCTTTCTTCCCTCCGGCCTCCCTTCGGTCTACTTCAAAATTGACTTACCCAAAACCGAAAGTCTGACATCTAGCTATTGTGGTATATAAATAATAAGATTGCATTGCAACTATCTCGTCTCGTGCAGTCGTGCTTCCATGCATTTTACGGCCATTCTGCCGAAATTGAGCAGTGCAGCTGAAAGATTAAAAAGCATTGAACTAAACTAAGCACAAGACAAGTACGTAAGGTGTACTACTCCGCTCGACTTGGAGAACGCAGAGGCACATGCATGAGGTTATGGATGACCGGGCTTTGACGCCTTGACTGCTTGAGATAGCTAGTGCTTTTCCTCCTCTAGCTAAGGTCCTCTTGGAAAGAATGGAACAGGAAATAAAATACAGGGAACAGGTTGAATCCCACCGAAAGGATAATTCGCTTTAAAGAGACATGCATGGGTGGCATCAAACTAGGGTTTGGTCAATACTTTGTTGG
The DNA here is from genome assembly GCA_022496015.1 of Hordeum marinum. Taxonomy (NCBI): domain Eukaryota; kingdom Viridiplantae; phylum Streptophyta; class Magnoliopsida; order Poales; family Poaceae; genus Hordeum; species Hordeum marinum. The sequence continues at coordinate 410,235,263 of CM039673.1, forward strand.
AACTTTCTTCAAGAAGAGCTTTGCAAATGAAGGATTTTCCATAAACAGAGGGCATGTATTAAAACTGGAGTATAGTAATTGAAGGGAGCGCCTGGAGCTCACTCATTGAGTATTTCTCGAGTGGCATCACTATTTCAGTTCAATCTAGCTAGTATATATATGTAGTATGTACTCAGCCTTGGTTATTCATTTGTGTGGTTCCAAACCAACAATCATGCATCAAAGTCCAGATTTCCAATTGTGTTGCTGTTAATAAGAGAGAAGTACAGAAATAATCGAGTCTATATACGTACGTAGAAGTTCCTTTTTAAGTCAATAAATTCCACCCTTTGTAGAAAAATGCACATAGAAATTTACCATGCGTAAACCTTATGGATCCCGAGAAGAGTCCAGGGCCTTTTCGGTTTGTAGCCGTAGTAATCTGGGAAAATATAGGAATATAATAGGATCATACATAAAATAGAGGAATGGAACACAACAATTATTTTGTAAGTTTGGACGTTCGCGGGAATAGGAAAGTGCATGAATCCTGATAATATAGTCAAATCAAAATCAAACCATGTAGTAAAGTATAGTTAGATTGATATTTTGCCACTAAAAATTCCAGTCTCGTTCTTCATGCATAGTAATTTGAAAAGACGGTTGTAAAGACCGAACTGATAAGATTCGAATCTCTGTGCTCATTGCGATAGTCACTGGATCAATGGCTAGCACACACAATACATAATTGTAATATCAAAAAAAAACCACATGTCATAAATATTACATTGTGGATCGAGAATTTTAATATTACATACATGTGTAGCTTAAGACTAGCATACATAAAAAAAACATTAGAAAACCAAATAAAATATGTGTGGAGTCCATCAACACCAATAACGGAGTTGGGTATAGACACCGTAATCCTACATCACATCACTTACTCGTCGTATAAATCTTGTTGCGTGAAACGTCGTAGCCATATAGGTCAAAACTTTGAATGTACTGGCAAGTAACATCCAACTGATATAGCAACCCCACATCTACATGCAAAGTATAACAAAAGAATGTCTTGTGGTTCTTTTGCAGAAAAGAAGTTTTATCCTCATAAATTCCTAGTGACCAAATGTTAATTGTCAATCATTCTACAATTAAGTACATATCTAACACTGTAGAGGACCGTAAACTTTACTATACATGGGAGCTACTATACCTTAAGTATGTCTGGTCTTCATTAGCCTGGGGACAATCCAAAGTGTGTCATCTTGTAGGTACTCCATCCCATAGGCTTGTCAACCCTATATTCTATATGGTACTTCAATTAATCCAATCAAAAGCCACAAGTGTGCCATCCTATAGGTGCTTGCCTCTAGGGTAACCCTACCGTTCTAGATGTCACTTGTGCTCGATATCAATTCTCGCTCGGAGATAAATTTTATATGAAGGTTCTACTAAAATCATAACATAGTCTTCACATAAGCTCAACGAACATAAGAATCTACCCCGTCTACCATAGCAAGGCTAAGCACACAATTACACAACACAAATAGTACACACATATGGCGAGAAGAAATATACGAAACACACCAAATGTCGGGATCCCGATCCTAAGCCATAAGAATCCAGCCTGTAACACATCACATCACTTTGCGGTCTCACGCACGGTTATCTCCACGGCAGCCACCTTACCTAGGCCGGGACCGTTTGCATCTTTTGACTCACGTATGTGAATGTGTCGCTAGCATTCAAATGTCAAAGAACCCGGGCTGACATGACTAGTCGTAGAACCCAAGTGGCACATCCATACAGGGACAGGCATACGTAACCCAACAATGCAGGTGTCGATCTCTAGCGTGTGTAGACGAGTCATAGCAAGCTACAAGGACTTCATTACGTCGTGGGACATAAATGTCATTACTGCACATAGACGAGTCGTAACAGGCTACAGAGACTCCGTTACACTGCGAGACATTTCCCCGAAGGGACAGACACAGCAGCAAAGAAGGATACATGTCGGTCAATCAATGTGTCTGGAGCAGTAGCAAGCTACCAAGGCTCGGTGGAAGCACAAAGAGGCATTTTCCCGTAAAGAGTACTACTAAAGGCACACAACTAGGTGTCGAATCCCATACATACCGTTGCACATCACACGTACGCACGACATGTACGATATGCATAGATACAACTATGGCATCACAACATAACCATACAACATTACAACATTTATTTGGAAGGCTCGGAAGGGCCAATACAATAAGATGTTACAAAAAGGGGTCACAAGACCCAACATTCAGAGCAATCAAACAAACAAGCGGAAGTTAAACATGTCTGGGTACAGACATCTACAAAAGTGGCTAGAGGATCCTGAAAAGCTACAACGACCCTACCAAAGGAACCAGACCTCTGTCTGGGATTTCCAAGCTAATCCGATCAACATCGAACTTCACGTCATAAATACCACTAATGAGACTGACGTCTCCTCAGCAAAAACATAAATTAAGTAAACGTGAGTACAAGGGTACTCAACAAGACTTACATCAGAACTAAGTACATATGCATCAGTATCAAAGAAAGGGGGTTGTGAAGTTTATTGCAGCAAGCTAGCTTTGACTCTTGGCTAACCTATACTACGACTACAAGTAGTATCTTTGAGGTGGGATAGCGCACATGATTCCACATATTCTCCAATCAATACACCACTATAGATCTACTCCCGTCTCCCTACGATAAGGCCATCCATAGCACTTACGCTTATCTAGCGTATTTTAGAGTATCCACTTCAAGTTTTCTATGAACCACATAAGTTCTCCAAGTAGTCCATATCCAAGGACGCGGCTATTCGAATAGATTCATAACCCTGCAGGCGTGTACTTCTTCACACATGCTCCCGCCACTTATCGCTATGTGCACATAAAAGGCACCTCGGCAACCTTCAAGCGGAAGCCCAGCGAGGGAGTCGGCCATGACCGTCAATCACACAAGACCCTAGTCCAGGTTTATCGCCTATTTGAAACTGAACCCACACGGAAGTCCGGCCGGAGTTTTCACTACGGCCTCAAATGATGTGCGCAGGGTTCCCAAGCCCACCGTTCGGGTGCCACTTGGTAAACCGTGCCACTGTGCCTATACCGCATCACAGTCCACCCCGTCGAGCAGCGCTATGCATGGTCGCCAACACTTTTCCTAAAAACACCAGAAACTAGTTGCAACTCCTGGACTGAGATCTAGTCAATTAATAAGTCGAGCGGGGTCATATTTCAGGGCCCAACGTGTGGTAGTAACTGTCTTGGATCACAAACACAGAAATCAGTTCTTAAGGACAGTCCCAATGAGACAACCCGCCATGTACTCCTACATGTCCTCTCATCGCTACCTTTACCAAATCGTGTTCACATACTTAGCTCTCACACAGTAGGACATGAACACTGCCATTCCGATTCATCGCCCAGATGGATCAAACTCGACATGACATGACTCTAAGCATAGCAGGCACAGTAAGTAAGCAAGCATGGATGAGTAAGCACAACAAGGCTCAAGCAGTTGCTACTCATGCTAAGTGGTTTCAATTATTTACTGTGGCAAAGACAGGTCATGCAAAGGAATGGGTTCAACTACCGAGAACATGTAACAGTTGAATCGTTGTTGTCCTAATGCAGTAAAAAAGAGCAGGAGTGAGAGAGTGGGTTCATATCAGTATGATCAAGGGGGTTTGCTTGCCTGACAGTCCTGAAGATATTACTTCTCTTCATTAGTGTCAACGTTCACATCGTCAGAACCATCGTCTACCGAAAGGGAACACCACCAGTAAAACAAGGAAGGAACACATTCAATGCAATGCAACAAACATAATGCATGATATGACATGTTAAGGTACTGAATTGACCTATAGGAATAATTAGCCAAGTTAATGGAAGTGGAATTCAAACAAGTTTGAATTCCAACTCCAAATGATATTTCCTATATTGCTCTAATCATAAAATGTCCTACTTGGTGATGTTAACTTGTTCAAACATGCATGATCATGACATAAACAGATTCATTGGATTTTTCTGATCATTTTTCATATATAAATTATTTCCATCTGAGCTATGTTGAATTTCTATGATTTTTGGAAGTTTTAAAAATTTTCTGAAAATAGTTTATTATAGTAATTCATTAATTGCGTCAACCTGAGGTCATGCTTGCGTCAACAAGTCAATAGACCCGGTCCAGGTCAAACCTGTCGTGTTGGACCCACCCGTCATTGACTCAGGGACTAACCCAGTTAATTAACTTAAACTAATTAAATCGGAGGGGTTAATTAGTGCGGTGGGCTCCAGTGTCAGTGACTGAGAGGGTTGGTTAGTAGCTAATGAAATGGGCCACGTCAGCACGCCGGGGTGTGACCGGCGGTGACCATCCAGGGCGGCAGAGGCACTCCGGAATTTCGCTACCGGTGTCGGTTGAGTGTGCCGAGGGCACCAGGGCATAGTCCCGGACCATGCAAATACAGAGGGGGCCACGGGGGGCCCTGGGGTCGCCGGAGCTCGTCGGAGGCAAGCCCGTGGCGGCGGCCGGAGCTCGGCTTGTGGGGATGGCGGCTAGAGGGCACGGGAGAGGAGGGCGCGAGGGGGAAACGGGCGGTGGCTCACCTCGGGGTCGAGCAGAGGCGACTACGGGGTCGGGGAAGCTTCAGACGGAGCAAATCGACCAGTGGCCCTCGTCGGAGCTGAGGACGAAGACGATGATGGCGACGATGCAAGGGCCTCCGGCTTGATTTCTTCTACAAGGAGATGTTGCTCGACGGCGGAGGCGATGAGCACGGTGGGGGGGGCTCGGCGAGGACAGAGGCTGAGGGGTTGGGAGCGGCGGCGCCGAGCTCCGCTCGGGTCCAAGGGAGAAAGAGCAGCAGAGAGAGGGGATAGAGCTCGAGGGGGTCCAGGGGGTCGTGGCACTCTCAGGCTAAGGGGGAGACAGGTAGAGAGGCAGGGGGTGGCCGGGCATGTGGCCACGCTCGCCGGGCGCTTGCCCCTGTCCTCCTGGCGAGAAGTCAGGGGTGACTAGAAATGGGCCAGATGGGCCACCTCCCTCCTGGGCCAGGTAAGTGGCCAGGTGAGGCTCTGCCTTTTTTCTTTTATTCTTTTCTATTGTTTTTGCAATTTGTTTTGGTTTGTGATAAATACAAGACCATTAATAAAAACCTCAAAATATATATGTGGGATAAATGGAATTATCCAATGCCACATAATAATTCTCAGAATTATTGGACATATATTTTCCATATAGGGAAAATATATGTCTATAACAAACAGGGTTTGAATTAATTCAAATGCCCAGTATAAAATGTTTCTGTGATTCCCAAATATTGGATGCCAATTTTACCTCATGCCAATATTTTAGTAGAAAATCAGGAACATTTTCTTGGTACTATTTGAAGCAATTTTTATATTGCTTACTTTACAAAAATTCTTTCTGAGGCTGGATCATTCCTCAATTCAAATTCATTTGAATTTAAAAATGCATGCATGAGATGCAATGACAAACAATGGCTAGCTAGGGCTGTGACACCAAACATATAGCATAACATAATAGTCCTACACATGCATAGTAAATTATTGGATAAGCATAATCAAGAGTGCAACTTGGCTGGTAAGTTTGATGAAGAAATTAATATCTTCTTGATGCAACAAGGATCTTCCCAAATTACTCACAATCTGGGGCTCCTTTGATTCAAACTAATTCTATATGGTTTTTCGAGGATTGAGATCCATAGGAATTTTCCGTACATTGGTTCTTTGATTCATTGATTGGATCCCATAGGATTTATTCCTATGAAATCTTTTGTACTACATTTCATAGGAAATCTAACATACACTCTAACCTCTTTTTACAATTCCTTTGTTATTCCTGTGGCGTCAAATACTCCTTACTAATCCTATAGGGTTTAAATGGACATGCCACTCTAACTGTTGGGGATATAACCCCATGGTAAGACCCGCCCAGGAGGGGTCGGGTCATACCTGGCGGCTCATAGAGTATGGGATGGAAGAGGAAGATTGGGCTCCACGGCGACTTACTAGATGGGCTGATGCGGAGGCCCAGAGTCAGGAAGAAGACGCAAGACACAGGCACGTAAGCCGCCCGGAGACAACCTGCCAGAGTCAGCAAGACGGCTTAGAGACAGATTCAGACATGTTGTAAGAGTCGATATGAGATTTGTGTAACCCGTGGTCTTGACCTCCTATATAAAGGCGAGACCTAGGGATGGCTTAGGGAAGAATCCAATCAATCGAGAGCTAGGTCAAGCAAATACGCTCCCTTGTAATCGATACTCCAATCAATAGACACAAAGTAGGACGTAGGCCTTTACCTCATCTGGAGGGGCCGAACCTGGGTAAATCCGTGTCTTTCGTCTCGTCCAACCGCTTTGAGTCCACCGCCTTAGCGATGGCCTCAAACCTAAGTCTTCGGACATCTGCCATGACAAAACCACGACAGTTGCACCCACTGTGGGGCTAATGCGCGGTGGTGTTGAGTTTTCAAAGGGCTTTCTCTCAGGGATCGAAGGATACGCCGTCGGCTTGATGACAAAGAGCCGCATGGCAAACTCTACATCGACGACTCGAGATGGGGGCCTAAAGCCAGCTTAGTCGAGTACGGATATCGAGTTCCCATTGGCAAGATGCACATGTTCATCGGCAAGCTAGATGGATCTACACCCATGCCGGACATCTGCACCGACCTCGTCGAGCCGGCCCGGCGTGCAACACCCGCCCGTATTCAACCCGGCGGAAGAGTGTTTACATTGGATTTACACAGGACAGAGGAGATTCCTTATTGCCAGAGACCTTGGCTTTCTCAGGTGAAGGATCTTCCAGCGAGGATGGGAAATCGATCTATCAATTTCATGACGGCGGGTTAAGGGGCTATGCCGATGGCGATAGTATTTCGGAGCCCTATGATCCGCTGAGCCAAGCCGACGTGTTCATGGCAGGCCCGGCGCCGGCTTCCAATGGTGCGACAGCCGGAGCGGCGGCTGGAGCGGCCCCTTCTAGCGTGGAGCCTCCTAAGGCGCCGGCATAGGCTTTACTGGAGCTCATGGAGGAGCTAGCGGCTCTGATGGCCACGGAGGTGACAGCTGAGAATCGGGCAAAGCGTAACACCAAGATTAACCGGATCAAAGGACAGATGGCTTAGGCCCAAGAGGATATTAATGCAATGCAAGCTCAGATGAATGCTGAGCCAGAACGTTTGAGGGCGGAGGCTCTCCGTTTTGATCTGGACTAGCGGGCGTCGGAGGCGGTTCAGCGTAGAAGGACTCAAGTTGGATTACCGATTCAACCTCAGAATCTTTTCAATACTCCGGGGGACGGGCCAAGTACGCCACTAGTGGTGACCCGGGCGGCAGAGGCATCGTGACAGTTAGACCCGCCGCGGAGGAACAGACCTTTGTTGTGACACGTTGTGACGCCGCCTGGCCATTACTCTAATCCGGTGGAAAATATGATAGCGGCGGCTACCAAGCTTGACGCTCTCCCTTTGGCCGAAGGGACGTCGTTTGCCGAAGAGGCAAGGAATGTGATTAGCCTGTTGCAGACAGCGGTCGCTCATCAAGAGAGGTACACACATAGCCAGAGCCGGGTGCACTCCACGCCGGTTCATAGTCGTAGCTACAACCAACGAATTGAGCCACCCGCGGTCTCCATCAGTGAGCGGAAGCGGAACCTGCCCAATAACGACCCACCTAAGATGGATATTCAAGGGTCCATGGATAGGCGCCAGGCCCAGCGAGGATCAACACCGGTGACGGATTACCCGGAGGTTCCTAAGCCGACACCAGCAACACCTGTCGGCGTCTTAGCCAGGGGATTTGGTGTGCAGTGTCTGGCAGCGGATCTGAGGAGTGCATGTTTGCCCAAGGACTTTAAGGGGCCGTGGAAGGTGCCCAATTACACGGTGGATCTACCCCTAGAGGCTGGATTGAAAGCTATGAGCTTGCTATAGAGATACTGGAGGTCAACGAAGCAGTTTGTGCAAAATACTTCGTCATGATGTTGGAAGGACCGGCTCGCACTTGGTTAAAGGGGTTACCACCGAATACCATCACGTCGTGGGTCGAGTTGAAAGCACGATTCATCAAGAAATTCAAGGGAACTTGCAAGTAGCCGATGACGATTGTGGATCTGGATCTTTGTGCGCAGCAGGAAGGTGAGTCGGCCCATCATTGGGTGCGGCGGGTCTCGACGGTGATCCACTCATCTGAGAATATTTCAGCGTCTCAGGCGGTTCTGATTTTGGAAAGGAACTGTCGTTTTGTGCCCTTGAAGCGGAAGCTCAGGCGGTTGAAGCATTCTTGTCAGGATATGGGTGAGCTCATGACGGATCTCACCAAGTATGCAAATTTAGATACCACCAAAGACCCAGACTCCGACGATGAGAAGTCAGGTCAGGGTAAGAAGGGCGGCAATGGTAAGAACCAGCAGGGAGGTGCTGGAAACGGCAGACAAGGAAAGCGGAAGAACCCAGACGGTGGGTCAGAGTTTGTGGCGAACACCAACGCACAGCTGGCCGGGAACGTTTGCCCTAGAGGCAACAGGAACTTTAGGCATCGTTCAACAAGAATGGGGCAAATGTGCCTTACACCTTGGAGGAGGCACTGAACAAACCTTGCCCGGCGCACAGCCGGCCAGACAAGGAGGCCACCCACACTTGGAAGGAGTGCAGTGTTATGCGCCAGTTTCGGGAGCAAAGCCTTCATCAAAATCATAACAATGGTAATGGCCCGTCAAGCGGGTCAGGACTGGGCGTCTTAGGAGCCAGCTTCGGTGCTAGCGGGTCAGGTTTAGGTCATCAAGGCCAAAACAATGAGAATCAAGGAAATCAAGGAAGTCATCAGCAGCAGAGCAATGGCGGTCAGCAACAGAATAACCACTCAGGATATTAGAGCAACCCGAAACAACTTAGTGGAGGACAATATCATGTCTTCACCACGAGCCTGGATAAGCAGGATCAGAAGCTGCATAAGAGGGCGGTCAATGCAGCCACGCCAGCTCTCCCGCGATACTTAAAATGATCAGAGTACCCGATTACGTGGAGCCGGGAGGATCACCCGCCACGGGTCGACAACCCGAGTCATTTAGCTCTGGTGGTCGCTCCTCGGGTTGGAGGGTACAAGTTCACAAAAGTTCTCATGGACGGTGGCAGCAGTATCAACATCCTATACTATGACACCTTCCAGCGGATGGAATTAACTAACAAGGCTCTTAAGCCATCATCAACCGTTTTCCATGGGGTGGTGCCAGGCAAGTCAGCTTACCTAGTAGGGAAGATTGCCTTGGAAGTGGCATTTGGAGATGAGTATAACTACAGGGTGGAGACCTTGTGGTTTGAGGTGGTAAAGATTAAGAGCTCGTATCATGCTTTGTTTGTCCGGCGGGATTTCGCAAAGTTTATGGCCAGGCCTTGTTACGTTTATCTACAACTCAAGATGTCGGCTCTCAACGGAACAATCACGGTCCCTGGTGATCGGAAGGTAGCCATTGAATGCGAGGAAGGAGACGCGGCTTATGCAGAGTCAAGCTGCGCAGAAGCAGAGCTTAAGTTTTATAAGGATAACGTTGACCCGGCAGATATGACTCTGTTGAAGAAACCCAGTACAGAGTCTAAGCCGCCCCTGAAGTTTGCGGCTGATGAAAGCGCGCTCATCGAATTCATCCGTGAGAATCGGGACGTCTTTGCATGGAAGCCATCTGACATGTCAGGTGTACCGAGAGAGTTCCCTGAGCACCACCTTAATGTGGATCCTAAGTTTAAGCCGATTAAGCAATTCCTCCGTTGTTTTAACGAGGAGCATCATAAAGAAATTGGAGAAGAGGTAGCCCGGCTCTTGGCAGCAGGGTTCATCGTGGAGGTATTTCACCCAGAGTGGTTAGCCAACCCTGTGCTAGTGCTCAAGAAGAACGGCACATGGCGTATGTGTATAGACTACACGGATCTTAACAAGGCTTGTCCAGTTGACCCGTTTGCTCTCCCTCGTATCAACCAGATTATTGATGCAACGACGGGTTGTGAGAGTTTATGTTTCCTGGACGCCTATTCAGGCTATCATCAGATCAAGATGGCAGTTAAAGACCTCGTTCATAACACCTTTTGGAGCTTTCTGCTATGTGTCCATGCCGTTCGGACTCAAGAGTGCGCAGGCAACTTACCAACGTTGTGTGCAAAATTTTCTTCACGGTCAGATTGGACGTAATGTTCATGCCTATGTGGACGATATTGTGGTCAAGTCAAGGAAGAAGGAGACATTGTTGGACAACATGAAGGAAACGTTTGATAGCTTACGAGTTTATAAGATGATGCTTAACCCGGCTAAATGTGTTTTTGGAGTTCCTGCAGGCAAGCTTCTGGGTTTCTTGGTTTCAGAACGAGGTATCTAAGCCAACTCGGACAAGATAAAGGCCACCACGTCACTAGCCAAGCCGGTGAGCGTCACTGATGTGCAGTGCTTGGCGGGCCGTATTGCCGCTTTAAGCCGCTTCATCAGCCGCCTGGGGGAGAAGGCTATTCCTCTGTACTAGATGATGAAAAAGACAGATGACTTTGTGTGGAGTAAGGATGCAGATGAAGCTCTTGAAACTCTTAAAAAGCAGTTGGTTGAGCTGTCGATCTTAGCCGCTCCGGCTGAGAAGGAACCCCTGCTCCTTTATGTGGCGGCTAATAATCGGGCGGTTAGTGTTGCGATTGTGGTGGAGCGTAAAGAGGCAGGGAAAGAGTATTCGGTTCAGAGGCCGGTTTATTATGCCAGTGAGGTGCTTATCGAATCAAAGCAAAGATACCCACACTGGCAGAAGCTAATATACGAGGTGTTCATGGCGAATCGTAAGTTGAAGCATTATTTCCTTGGGCATCAGATCACGGTGGTTAGCTCTGCTCCGTTGGGAGACATAATACAGAATCGGGAAGCCACTGGTAGAATTGCTAAGTGGGCGCTAGAGCTTGGGCCTCTAAATTTGAAGTATGCACCTCGCACAGCCGTGAAGTCTCAGGCATTGGTGGATTTCATAAACGACTGGACGGAGTGCCGGTCGTCGGAGGAAAAGCTGGACAACACATATTGGATGATTCACTTTGACGGGTCCAGTCAGTTGGAGGGCTCGGGGGCTGAAGTTGTCTTAACCTCTCCCAAAGGTGGTAAGTTTTGTTATGTATTAAGGCTGATGTTTCCTTGCACGAACAATGCAGCTGAGTAGGAAGCTTTGCTTCACGGGCTTCGTGTGGTCAAGGAGATGAACCTGAGCTGGGTTAGGTGTCTTGGTGACTCTGATCTTGTGGCTTATCGTCAAGCGGTAGATATCATTGCTGGTCATTTTAAGGGTTATCGGGTAGATCATAGTGATGATCGCAAGAACGAGGCGGGGGATGCATTGTCAAGACTGGTGTTGGGGATATAACCCCGTGATATGACCCGGCTGGAAAGTTCCGGTGGATAGCATTGGTTATGAGCCGGCCCACGAAGACATGTATCAGCTGGAGGCCCAAGATGATTGGCGGCTCTTGATGTGGGCTGGACGACAGAGACCCGGATGCGCAAGACCTTCCAAAGGATGGTCTTGGCTAGTAAGATAGAGATAGATTCGGAGATGTAAACATGATCCGACTGTACAATTGTAAGACCCGACGGTTCTGACCTCTTATATAAAGGCAGAGTCGGGGCGGCTTAGAGGCAGGTGATCGAAAACTAGGTCAAGCTTCTAACCCCTTGTAATCGATACAACAAGCAATAACATCACAAGCAGGACGTAGGCTTTTACCTCGACTTGAGGGGCCGAACCTGGGTAAACTCGTGTCCTTCGTCTCGATCAACCCCTTTGAGTCCACTACCATGGCGATGGCTCCGAACTCAAGTCTGGTAACCCGGACATCTGCCGTGACAAAACCACGACAGTTGGCGCCCACCGTGGGGCACGTGTTCGGTGGTGTTGAGTTCTCAAAGGGCTCCCTTCCAGAGCTCGAAGGATACGTAGTTGGGAGAATGAGCAAGAGTCGCCGCGGCTGGCTCTACATCGACGACGCCGGCTGGGGGCTTGATGCTGCTTCCGTGGAGTATGGTTTCAGGGTTCCGTTCGGCGGGATCCAGGTGTTCATCGGGAAGATCGACGGATCTACACCCGGGCCGGATGTTTGCACCAACATCGTCGAGCCGGCTCGGCATCTCCAGCTCGCGCGTAAGGTAGGCCCTGCCCGTGTTAACCCGGTTCAGGAGCATGTCTTCGTGGGCTTCACTCAAGGGATGGATCTAGAAGCATCCGGATCTCAAGGGACTCTCGTGCACTCCGATGATGAGTCGTCAAGTGGGGAAACTGAATCTGTGTACCAGCTCAGCAATGGTGGCCTTGGGGGCTACGGTGACACTCGCCCCGAGTCAGAGCACGGTGAGTCAGATGAGCTGGAACTGCCGTCTCACGCGGCAGTATTCATGGCAGGGCCAGGGGCGGTCGGGTCGGAAGCTAACCCTCCCCAGCCGCCGGCTCAGGGCCTTGTGGAGTTGATGGATGAGCTTGAGGCTTTGTTAGCTACAGAGGTCACACCAGATAATCAGGTGGCTCGTAACGCAGAGATCGCAAGGATCAAGGGCCGAATGGCCAAGGAGCGTGAGAGGCTAACTGATTTAAACTCCCAGATGGAGGCAGAGGCAGCACGGCTCAAGGCCGGCGCTTTCCGTTTGGGACTGGAACAGTTTTCAGCGGCGGCTGTGGACCGCAGGAGGCATCAATCTCGTCTGCCGGAGCGCTATGAGGCGAGGAATCTCTTCAACACCCCCGGCTCTGGGAGAGCGGCGGCTGCCCCTGGGGAAGGGCGAGCAGCGGATCACATGGCCCCACACGGAGGGTTTACGACACCGGCGGGTCATTATTCTAACCCGGCCGAGAACATGGTAGCAGCAGCCACCCAGCTTGGAACGATCCCTATCCCAGATGAGGCACCCTTTGCGGAGGAGGTGAGGAACTCTATCGGATATTTACAGACGGCCGTGGCTCAACAAGAGAAATATACCCACAGCCGGAGCCGGATCCACTCCACCCCTCTCCATAGTCGAAGTTTCAGCCGGCGCTATGAGTCGCCGGCGGTTTCAAGCAGTGGCCCCTATCATGGGCAAAGGGGACGCGCCGGCCCTGGTGGACCGGGCAAGAAACAGGCGAGAACAAGAGGCAGCAATAGTTCCCCGGGTCTTGGGCCCTCAGTGTTGACAGAGGCCGGAGCGGTTGGTAGCGCCAGAGCCGCGGGAGTTCCATGCTTAACTCCGGCTCTACGGAGCAAGAGGTTGCCTAAGGATTTCAAGGGGCCTCGGAAGGTTCCAAATTACACGGCGGATCTCCCTCCCGAGGCTTGGGTCGAGAGCTATGAGCTAGCTATGGAGATGCTAGACGTCAGTGAGGCTGTTTTTGCAAAATATTTTATCATGATGCTCGAGGGTCCGGATCGCACATGGTTAAAGGGCTTACCACCCAACACTATAAGCTCTTGGGCCGAATTGAGGGCAAAGTTCATCAAAAATTTCCAAGGGACTTGCAAGCAGCCTATGACCATTGTGGATTTGGATCATTGCGTTCAGCAGGAGAATGAGTCGGCTCATCATTGGGTTTGGCGGGTGTCGACCGTCATTCACTCGTCGGAACAGATCACGGAGGCTCAAGCGGTGCTCATTCTGGAGAAGAATTGTCATTTCATTCCGCTAAAGCAGAAGCTTGGCCGGCTTAAACGTACGTGTCAAGACATGGGAGAGCTCATGATGTCTCTAACGAAATACGCCGACTCAGACAACACCAAAGATCTTGGTTTGGATGAGGAGAAGTCGAATCAGGGAAAGAAGAACAACCAAGGCAAGGGTTTTGGGAACAACGGGAATCAAAGCAGACAGAGGAACGCTGGCGGCGGGTCAGAGCTGGTGGCAAATGCTAACACAGGGCCGAATGTTCCTAAGGGGAACGGGCGTTACAAGCTGTACCAGTGGGATAACAGGCCCCCTTTCAATTTGGAAGCGGTGCTTAGGAAACCCTGCCCAGAGCACAGCACACCTGATAAACCACCAGTAGGAAAAATCTCTTTGGAGGTGGCTTTCGGCGATGAGTATAATTACAGGGTGGAGACCTTATGGTTCGAGGTGGTCAAGATCACGAGCCCTTATAATGCGTTGTTCGGGCGGCCGGCTTACGCCAAGTTCATGGCTAGGCCTTGTTATGTTTATTTACAGCTTAAGATGCCCGGCCTAAATGGCACGATTACGGTTCATGGCAATCGAAAAACGGCTCTTGAGTGCGAGGAAGGTGATGCGGCTTATGCTGAGGCTAGCTGTGCACAAGAGGAGCTGAAGTTCTATAAGGAGAACGTTGACCCGGAGGACACGACCCCGTTGAAGAAACCAAATATAGAGGCAGAGCCGCCGCTCAAGTTTTTAGCGGATGATACTAAAACAGTGGACTTTACTCCGGGCGACTCATCCAAGCAGTTCACCATCGGGGCTCACATGGATCCCAAATAGGAAAGCGCGCTCATCGAATTCATCCGTGAGAACCGGGACATCTTTGCATGGAAACCTTCTGACATGCCGGGTGTACCGAGAGAGTTCGCTGAGCACAATCTTAATGTGGATCCGAAGTTTAAGCCGATCAAGCAGTTCCTGCGGCGGTTCAATGAGGAGAGGCGCAAGGCTATTGGGGAAGAGGTTGCCCGGCTCTTAGCCGCTGGGTTCATAGTTGAAGTTTTTCACCCGGAATGGTTGGCTAATCCAGTATTGGTGCTTAAAAAGAATAGTACATGGCGTATGTGCATAGATTACACAGACCTTAACAAGGCTTGTCCGGCTGATCCCTTCGCACTCCCTCGCATTGATCAGATCATTGATGCAACAGCCGGTTGTGAGAATTTGTGTTTTTGGATGCTTATTCAAGGTATCATCAGATCAAAATGGCAGTCAAGGACCAGGAGAAGACATCGTTTATCACACCTTTTGGGGCGTTTTGCTACGTCTCCATGCCTTTTGGGCTCAAGAGTGCCCAGGCGACTTACCAGCGGTGTGTGCAGAACTGTCTCCACAGCCAGATTGGCCGTAATGTTCATGCTTATGTGGATGACATAGTGGTGAAGTCTAGGAAGAAGGAAACCCTCTTGGAGGACCTGAAGGAAACATTTGACAATCTCCGGGTGTACAAAATGATGCTTAACCCGGCAAAATGTGTCTTTGGTGTCCCTGCAGGAAAGCTTTTGGGGTTCTTGGTTTCTGAGCGTGGCATCGAGGCTAACCCGGATAAAATCAAGGCTATCACCTCTTTGCGAGAGCCGACATGCATCAATGACGTTCAGTGTATTGCAGGCCGGATTATGGCGCTGAGCCGGTTTATAAGCCAGCTTGGGGAGAAAGCCATCCCCTTGTATCAGATGATGAAGAAGACGGACAAGTTTAAGTGGAGCAAGGCAACCGTAGAGGCGCTAGAAGCTCTTAAGAAGCAATTGACTAAGCCGCCAGTATTAGCCGCTCCGGCTGAGAAAGAGCCGCTACTCCTATATGTACCAGCTAATAGCCGGGCGGTCAGTGTGGCGATTGTTGTTGAACGTCAGGAAGCAGGGAAAGAGTATCCCATTCAGAGGCCTGTTTACTACATTAGTGAGGTCTTGGCTGAGTCCAAGCAGCGATATCCGCATTGGCAGAAGCTGGTATACGGGGTCTTTATGGCTAATCATAAGCTGAAGCACTACTTTTTGGGCCATCCGATAACTGTAGTAAGCTCTGCCCCGTTGGGGGATTTTATTCAGAACAGAGAGGCCACGGGAAGGATTGCCAAGTGGGCTTTAGAGTTGGGGCCTCTTAACATCAATTACACCCCTCATACAACAATTAAGTCTCAGGCCTTGGTGGATTTCATAAATGATTGGACAGAGTGCCAGGCGCCTAAAGAGAAGCCGGACAACACATGCTGGACTATATTTTTGACGGGTCTAAACAGCTTGAGGGGTCTGGTGCCGGTGTGGTTCTCACCTCCCCGAAAGGTGATAAGTTTTGTTATGTGCTCCGGTTGATGTTCCCCTGTACTAATAATGCTGCTAAGTATGAAGCTTTGCTCCATGGTTTGAGAGTCGCTAAAGAGATGAATTTAAGCCGGGTTAGATGCCTGGGCGACTCAGACCTTGTGGCTCAGCAAGTTTCAGGTACTTGGGATTCTAAGGACCCACAGATGGCGGCTTATCGACGGGCGGTTGATATTGTTGCAGGTTATTTTAAAGGGTATCAGGTGGATCATATTGATCGTCGGCAGAACGAGGCGGCTGATGCATTATCACGACTCGGATCTCAGCGTAAGCCGGTGCCGCCTAATGTTTTTCTTGACGTGTTATATCATCCGACTGTCGAGATGCCTTCTGAGGAGGATCTGGCAATTCCTGACCCGGAGGCGGCTCTAGTGGCGGCTCTACATGTTATTCCGGATTGGACTACTCCTTATTTAGCGTACTTGACGCGCGGCGAGTTGCCGGATGATGAGAGCAGGGCTCGGGAGATCATCCGCTGTTCTAAGTCCATGACAATTATCAACGGTGAGTTACACAAACGCAGTGTGACAGGTGTCTTCCAACGCTGTGTGTCACCAGAAGAGGGCCAGCAGATCTTAAATGAAATTCATGCTGGCGACTATGGACATCATGCCGGGTCAAGATCTTTAGTGGCTAAAGCTTTTCGGCATGGATTTTTCTGGTTGACGGCTCACAAGGATGCAGAGGATCTGGTTCGTAAGTGTGACGCTTGTCAGAAATTTGGCCGACGTGCTCATGTTCTGGCTCAAGAGTTGAGGATGATACCTATCACATGGCCGTTTGCGGTCTGGGGGCTTGATATGGTAGGACCCTTCAAGAGGTCCAAAGATAAGAAAACGCACCTCTTGGTGGCGGTTGATAAGTTTACCAAGTGGGTTGAGGCTGAGCCAGTAAGCAAGTGTGATGCAGCTACAACGGTCAAGTTTGTCAGGAAATTGATCTATCGTTTTGGCTATCCACACAGTATTATCACTGATAATGGTACAAATTTGTCCAAGGGGGCTATGAAGGTGTTCTATGAGAAGGAGCATATCCGGCTTGATGTTTCAGCCGTGGCACATCCACAGTCCAATGGCTAGGCTGAGTAGGCTAATCAGGAAATCCTGCGAGGGGTTAAACCCCGGCTCATGGTCCCTTTGAAACGGACAGCCGGGTGTTGGGTTGATGAGTTGCCTTCCGTCTTATGGAGCATCCGGACTACACCTAACAGGTCTACAGGTTTTACACCTTTTTTCATGGTCTACGGGGTTGAGGCGGTTCTACCCAGTGACATCCGGCATGATTCACCAAGGGTGGCGGCTTATGTTGAGATGGACAATGAGCCGGCACGTCAAGATGCGTTAGATGCCTTGGACGAAGCACGAGAGTTAGCAGCGACCAGATCAGCAATTTACCAGCAAGACCTGCGACGCTATCATAGCCGTAGGGTGAAGACCCGGACGTTCCAGGAAGGTGACCTGGTGCTCCGGCTTATTCAAGACCAAACTGGGATGCATAAACTCTCTCCGCCGTGGGAAGGGCCCTTTGTGGTTAGCAGAAACCTTAACAACGGGTCATACTATCTCGTTGATATTCGTGATGAGTCGGACACGGCGGGTCAGGAGACTTTACGGCCATGGAACGTGGCACACTTGCGGCCATATTATACTTAAGAGATGATGCAGATCGAGTATCATTATGCATATCATATTTATATAGAGTAGTACTACTACCAAAGTTTGGAGCCTCGGCTCTTATGGGTATCTTTATATTCTTAGGATGACATTCTTCAATACCAGCAAATTTGCGGTTCCTGTGGTTCTTTGACCCGCCAAGGTCTTGCCAGTTAATCTCCTTTGGAGACCCTGAACCAATTAAAGTGACCTGTTAAAAGTATTCCAGTCAATCTCGCCTTAGAGACCCTGAGCCGGTTCACAGAGTTGACGGCCAATCTCGCTTTAGAGACCCTGAACTGATGTCAATACAATAAGTTCTTCTCAGTCAATCTCGCTTTAGAGACCCTAAGCCGGTTCACAGAGTTGACGGCCAATCTCGCCTTAGAGACCCTGAACTGATGTTACTCTTACCAGTCAATCTCGCTTTAGAGACCCTGAGCTGGTTCACAAAGTGGACGGTCAATCTCGCCTTAGAGACCCTAAACTGTTGTAAGTTAAGCTCTTATCAGTCAATCTCGCCTTAGAGACCTTGAGCCAGCTCATAGAGTTGACGGCCAATCTTGCTTTAGAGACCCTGAACTGGTAGGGTGCGCAATTGGCCTTATGCCTAGTTTGAGTACATTAAGCGCTGTTGTTGATGGAGGTTTCCTACCTTTGGTATAGCTTAAAAAATTCCCCTAAGGCAACAGCGTGTACATCAAATTCCAGTTGCTTATCAACTGCGGCCATCGAAGGGGGCTTCTTACCGACGGGTATCGCTTACCTCACCCTAATGGTCGGCTTTATGCCACTTCCGGTTACTTATTAACCGTGGTTGTTGAAGGGGGCTTCTTACCGACGGGTTCGCTTATCTCACCCTAACAACCGGCGTTTACGCCAAAAATAGTTGCGGAAGGAGGCTTCTTGCCCTTGGGTATAGCTTACATAAGCCCTTCACGCAGCCGGCTAGTACAATTACTAGTCGCGGCTGTCGAATGGATGCTTCTTACCATAAGGTATAGCTTACATAATACCATCAGCAGCCGGCCCTATTCAACATTGGTTGATTGGAGGAGGCTTCTTGCCTTCGGGTATAGCTTACATCACCCTCCAAAAGCAGGCTTTCTTGAGCTGCGGTTGTCAGTAGAGGCTTCTTACCTTTGGTATAGCTTACATAAACCTATTGACAACCGGTGTTGGAATACAATGGATAAAGTATTTGCTGTTAAAAGGAGGTTTTTTCCGATCATGGTACAGTTTACATCACCCCTCATGCAGCCGGCTGTAGGCCGCTTCACAGTTTTCAACAGTCGTCATTGTCGCATAGAGGCTTCCTACCGTCAGGTATAGCTTACTTTATCTTATGGCAGCTGGCTCTTCCATGGCATCTCATTATAAGAAAAGGGAAGTCATGCTGCTCCGGTTGATGGAGTAAATGTCCCGGGTCTAATAACTTCAGGTGAAGGACAGACGTCTCGAACAAATTATGCATTGGTTTATCAGCAGCCGTGTTTGTTCATGGCGGCTATTTGCCAACAGAGATGGAAGCAAAAAGCTGAGAAAGATGATTGACAGTACTATAAAGTAAACCGCCGGCTAGTGTATTCAGATGTCAAAAGGCTGTTACAAAAGATGTTCTCAGAGGGAACAAACGATGTTTTCTGACGAAGTTTCAAAACACCATGGGCGGATGATTACAAGAGCCAATACTTGCTCTAACTATTACAAGGTTTGGTCATGCGGCCGACTCATCCTGCTCCGGATCTTCTGCGGTTCGGATCTGAAAATTGCCGAGTTCCCAGTTGCAGTTAGAGATGGCAGCAAATGACCCTTCAAAGAAAGGCGCGACGTTAAGCTCACCAGGGAAGAGATCTTTGCTTCGGGCGGGTGTTAGGTCTTTACACTCGTAAAGAGGCCCGCGAATCCGTTTATCTTCCTGGTTGTATGCTGCTTGGTAGTTCTTCAAGTCACCCTCCGCCTCATCAGCCATTACAAACGCTAGATAGCGAGAGTCATTGACGACTTTGAAATAGTCTTCATCAGAGAATTCTGAGCCGTCCACCTTCTTCGAAGGATATCCACCCATCATCTCATCTGGTGTGAGATCCGGCGCGAAGGCCATGCCCGGCTCAAGCCCGCGACGGCTCCAGAGCGGAAAGCCGACTTCTTCAGCTCTTGGATTTGCTTGGGCACTGTCGAGAACAGCTCTAATACCCCTTTCAGGGCCTTGGGAATCTTCTCCTTATACTGTATGCTTTTGATGGTGAACATTGCTCCACAATACAGCTGCTCTGTGAAGGTATATACGGCTTTCAGCGACAGGATGTTGTCGTCCGCGAGTTGCCGGCTCAAAGGTCCTGCATAAGCCGGAACAGACATGTCAGTCGTCAGTTGTTTCATAACAGATATTAAGTAAGGAGTACAGGAACGATTGTCTTACCAAATAAGGCGGCAGACATCTTGGCGATGTGCCTTTTGAGCCCTTGGAGCTCCTCAGCAACGGCAATGAGCTGCTGATCGGCATCATCTGCCCGTTTGATCAGTGCAGCTTTCTCCGAATCAACCGTTTCTTTCAATGTTGTTAGCTCGGCGGTGATATTGGCTACTTCTTCGGCTAAGAGCCGGCATCTCTCGTCAGCAAGGCTTCGTGCTTCCTGTTGAGCTGCCAAGTTGATTTTGAGATCCGCCAGCTAAGAGTCGGCTGTGTTAAGAGTGTCTTGTGCATATCAAAGGCAAAGTATAAGCTATTGTAGCAACAAGAGTATTCATATGCATAAGGGTTCACAGTTCAAGTTCTACAAGTCTCAAACAGATTGCAAGCAATATATTTGACAGTTGGGGGCTAATGTATATTTGATCTGTTTACATTTACAGTTCTGGCTCATCTTCTTAGAAATTGACCCGGAACTTGGGGGCTATACATTGGCTCTCTTTTAAACTCAAAAGTCACGACTCACATAAATTTGAGTCGGCCCTTGGGGCCTACATTATGGCCCTTTTCTAATCTCGAAAGTTCCGGTTCAAATAAATTTGAGCCGGCCCTTGGGGGCTACAGTTGGCAGTATGCAAGTGTTGACAGTATTTAAAGCAAAGTGTTTTCTACATAACCTTCGAAAGAAGACCCGAATTCAACTCTATGTTAGGTTAAATCCGGCCCTTGGGGGCTGGGGAAGGTTATGGCTGAAGAAAAGTAGCATACCTCATATTTTGCCTTCATCATACTGACCAGCCGGAGTTCCAAGTCTCGGTTGGTGTTGACCCGGTTCATGTAGCCAGAGTGGAGTTCTTCGGCTGTCATTTTGTTGTACGACGAGTCAAACTCAAGTTTCCGCGAAGCTTCAGACCGCTCCGTATGCCGGGATAAGACATGCCCTGGTGAAGGAGGTTTTTGAGCAGACCCGGTGATGATAACATCCGGAGTCGCCGGGGTCCGGGCGGGTGTAACCGGCCTTGAAGGAGCAGCTGGGGAGTTCTCCTTTATGATTTCATCTGCCGCCGGCTCAGTAGAAGCCGCTGGTCAGGTTTCTTCTTCCGCTGGAGTTTCCTCTGGCTGTTCAATATTCCGTTGAGCCGGGGCCGGCTGTTCAGGCTCTTGATTGTCAACGACAGGGCTAGAGGAAGGTTGATGGGTCTTGCGGCGTTTCGCCTGAGCACTGCAAAGTAAAGGGTTAGCATTTAAAGGAGATTGGTATTTCATCAAGACATCTGGATATTTTAACGCTTATAGAGGATTAATCTTTGGTGGAGGTATGACTGAGGCTGAAGAGTCGCCTGATGAGGGTGTTTTCTGAAAAAGCAAGACACGGAAATGATAAGACATTTGGACATGAAGAGAAACAGAAAAGGGAAGTACGGATACTAACCTCTGCAGGCCGCTTCTTAGGAGCCGGCGAATTTGGTAGTCCCGATGCAAGCTCTGTAGAGCCGACGCTTCGGGTCTGACGTTGTTCAGTTTGCTGTTGCTTTTTGAAAGGAAATCAGGAGCCAGATGAGCGAGAGGGTGAGATAGAGGAAATTTTCTAAACAACCCGCCGCGGCTTCCCCGAAGAAATATTCTGAATCGGAATACATGCAAGTTACCTCAGGAGCGTTGGCGTGACTGGTTTCTATTTCGTCCTATGAGACACGGAAAGATATTATTAAAGAGCCAGCAAGACAGAAAGTCAAGTAAAGTTCAAGGATCTTACCTCCGACTCTGAAGAAGTCGGGTGTTCGAACCAGTTCTCTTGAGGAGCTGCCTTCTTTGGTTTCTTGGTGGCGACTTTCTTCTTCGTTGTCTTCGGAAGAGGAACGTATTCCTTCTTCCAGAAGTCAGAGTCAGCCTGTACAAATTGAACTGGAGGAAGAATATCAAGCTTTGAAAAGGAGTATATAAATATACAACAGGCGGAGGAAAGATAAAAATACTTACAAGAGGCGCCGGGTTGGTCGCGCAGAAGGGCGCTAGGCCGATGGTGCTGCATGAGCCGGAGGTCTCGTGCACAAGACTTCGGACGGTCATACAGATATCATCCTCAGGCAAAGTGGTGGCGCTGAAGCACAATTCGCTATCGTAGAATCCTGGATATTCATACATGAGCCGGTTATGACGGCTCAGAGGCATGATCCGCCATTGTACCCAGCAGCGGATAAGGTCCGCTCCAATAAGGCCGTTGGCCAGGAGAGCCTTCACTCTGGCATGGGGCTTCTCATATCTAGCGCGGTCGGCAGCTGAGAGCCGGTCGGGCAGTGAAGTGTCGGTTGAGAGCTGGGAAGGACGATAACCCGGCAGACGATGCTCCGAGTCTGGAGACGTGTCTTTGCAATAGAACCACGTCTTATTCCAATCCTTCGGGTGGTTGGGCATCTGAATAGCCGGAAAGGTGATACCCCTTCGGCGCTGGATGGTGATTCCCCCGAGTTCTAGACTTGGCCCGCTCTTGTATTCTGTCTGCCGGTTGGCATAGAAGAACTCACGGAAGAATCCGACTGATGGTCTGGATTGAAGATACGCCTCACAGAGGACTTGGAAATGGCAAATGTTGGACACTGAATTTGGTGCCAGGTCTTGGGGATGCAGCTTGTACAGATGGAGAATGTCACGAAAAAACTTTGACCCGGGTGGCACGAATCCCCGCTCGATGTGATCCGTAAAGACTATGACCTCCCCTTTCTTTGGTGCGGGGCGGGTCTCATCACCCGGTACCCGCCAGTTGATCACTTCCTTTGGAGGAAGGGTGCCAGCGGCTACGAGGTCAGACAGGTATTCTTCGGTCACGCAAGAGCCGACCCAATTGCAGGAATTGGTGGCGCGTGTCATCTTGGTGGCTTAAAAGTATTGTGCAAAAATAAAATGGTGACTAGTCAAACAAGAGCATATAGCTACAGCAGCTTACAAATTACAGGGTTCTAAAAGATTAATCCTTGACAGGCTCAGCTGATAAAGAGCCGGAGGGAGTCTGGCGGCTC
The DNA here is from genome assembly GCA_022496015.1 of Hordeum marinum. Taxonomy (NCBI): domain Eukaryota; kingdom Viridiplantae; phylum Streptophyta; class Magnoliopsida; order Poales; family Poaceae; genus Hordeum; species Hordeum marinum. Next base: position 410,258,386 of record CM039673.1, read on the forward strand.
ACTATGGACAGAAGAGCCGGAGGTCAGTCTGTTGGGAGACGTAGTAGTAAATCAAAATTTTCCTACGTTCACCAAGATCTATCTATGGAGAAACCAGCAACGAGAGGGGAGAGATTGCATCTTCATACCTTTGAAGATCGCTAAGCGGAAGCGTTACAAGAACGCGGTTGATGGAGTCGTACTCGCAGCGATTCAGATCGCGGTAGATCCGATCAAGTGCCGAACGGACGGCACCTCCGCGTTCAACACACCTGCAGCCCGGTGACGTCTCCAACACCTTGATCCAGCAAGGAGGAAGGAGAGGTTGGGGAAGGGCTCCAACAGCAGCACGACAGCGTGGTGGTGGTGGAGTAGCAAGGTATTCCGACAGGGCTTCGCCTAAGCGCTGCGGAGGAGGAAGAAGAGAGGTAGGGCTTCGCCGTGAGAGAGAGAGATCAAATCCTGTCTCAAAACATCCAAAACCTCAAGTATATATAGGAGGAGGGACGTGGAGGGCTGGCTTGGCCTCTACTCCAAAGAGGAGATGGCCGGCTGAATTAAAGGGAGAGTCCACCTCCCACAAGGGAGGTGGATCTCCTCCTTTTAAATCCTTTTTGCCTTATCTCCTTATCTCCAGCCGCATGGGCCTTTATCAAAAGTCTTGCCCAGCCCAATAAGGGCTGGCACACTTTATCTAACAGCCCATGTGGTCCTTTGGTCGTCACACCCCTCCCGGGGGTCCTCCGGCACCCTCCCGGCACTCCCGGTACACTACCGATGAGCCCGAAAACTTTCCGGTGACCAAAACTGGACTTCCTATATATCAATATTTACCTCCGGACCATTCCGGAGCTCCTCGTGACATCCGGGATCTCATCCGGGACTCCGAACAACCTTCGGTAATCACGTATACCTTTTCCCTATAACCCTAGCGTCATCGAACCTTAAGTGTGTAGACCCTACGGGTTCGGGAGACACGTAGACATGACCGAGACACCTCTCCGGCCAATAACCAACAGCGGGATCTGGATACCCATGTTGGCTCCCACGTACTCCACGATGATCTCATCGGATGAACCACGATGTCAGGGATTCAATCAATCCCGTATACAATTCCCTTTGTCTATCGGTATGGTACTTGCCCGAGATTCGATCGTCGGTATCGCCATACCTTGTTCAATCTCGTTACCGGCAAGTCTCTTTACTCGTTCCGTAACACATCATCCCGTGGCTAACTCCTTAGTCACATTGAGCTCATTATGATGATGTCTTACCGAGTGGGCCCAGAGATACCTCTCCGTCACACGGAGTGACAAATCCCAGTCTTGATTCGTGTCAACCCAACAGACACTTTCGGAGATACCCGTAGCGTACCTTTATAGCCACCCAGTTACGTTGTGACGTTTGGCACACCCAAAGCATTCCTACGGTATCCGGGAGTTACACAATCTCATGGTCTAAGGAAATGATACTTGACATTGAAAAGCTTTAGCAAACGAACTACACGATCTTGTGCTATGCTTAGGATTGGGTCTTGTCCATCACATCATTCTCCTAATGATGTGATCCCGTTATCAACGACATCCAATGTCCATGGTCATGAAACCGTGACCATCTATTGATCAACGAGCTAGCCAACTAGAGGCTCACTAGGGACATGTGATGGTCTATGTATTCACACATGTATTACGGTTTCTGGTTAACACAATTGTAGCATGAATAATAGACAATTATCATGAACTAGGAAATACAATAATAACCATTTTATTATTGCCTCTAGGGCATATTTCCAACAGTCTCCCACTTGCACTAGAGTCAATAATCTAGTTACATTGTGATGAATCGAACACCCATAGCGTTCTGGTGTTGATCATGTTTTGCTCGTGAGAGAGGTTTAGTCAACGGATCTGCGACATTCAGATCCGTATGCACTTTACAAATATCTATGTCTCCCTCCTGAATGTAATCACGGATGGAGTTGAAGCGGCGCTTGATGTGTCTTGTCTTCTTGTGAAACCTGGGCTCCTTCGCAAGGGCAATAGCTCCAGTGTTGTCACAGAGTAGAGTCATCGGGCCCGACGCATTTGGAATCACTCCTAGGTCGGTGATGAACTCCTTCATCCAGACTCCCTCCTTTGCTGCTTCCGAAGCAGTATGTACTCCGCTTCACATGTAGATGCCGCCACGACGCTTTGCTTGCTGCTACTCCAGCTGACTGCCCCTCCATTCAAAATATACACGTATCCGGTTTGCGACTTAGAGTCGTCCGGATCTGTGTCGAAGCTAGCGTCGACGTAACCCTTTACGACGAGCTCTTCGGCACCTCCATATATGAGAAACATGTCCTTTGTCCTTTTCAGGTACTTCAGGATATTCTTGACCGCTGTCCAGTGTTCCGCTCCGGGATCACTTTGGTACCTCCCTACCAAACTTATGGCAAGGTTCACATCAGGTCTGGTACACAGCATGGCATACATGATAGAGCCTATGGCTGAAGCATAGGGGATGACACTCATCTCTTCTCTATCCTTTGCCGTGGTCGGGCATTGAGTCGTACTCAATCTCACACCTTGCAACACAGGCAAGAACCCCTTCTTGGACTGATGCATATTGAACTTCTTCAATATCTTTTCAAGGTATGTGCTTTGTGAAAGACCAATGAGGCGTTTCGATCTATCTCTATAGATCTTAATACCTAATATGTAAGCAGCTTCTCCAAGGTCCTTCATTGAAAAACACTTATTCAAGTAGGCCTTGATACTTTCCAAGAGTTCTATATTATTTCCCATTATCAGCATGTCATCAACATACAATATAAGAAATGCTATAGAGCTCCCACTCACTTTCTTGTAAATACAAGGTTCTCCATAAACCTGTACAAACCCAAACGCTTTAATCACCTCATTAAAGCGAATGTTCCAACTCCGAGATGCTTGCACCAGCCCATAGATGGAGCGCTGGAGCTTGCATACCTTGTTAGCATCTTTAGGATCGACAAAACCTTCCGGCTGCATCATATACAGTTCTTCCTTGAGGAAGCCATTAAGAATGCCGTTTTGACGTCCATTTGCCAGATCTCATAATCATAAAATGCGGCAACTGCTAACATGATTCGGACTGACTTTAGCATCGCTACGGGTGAGAAAGTCTCATCGTAGTCAACTCCTTGAACTTGTCGATAACCCTTAGCGACAAGCCGAGCTTTATAGGCGGTGACATTACCGTCCGCGTCAGTCTTCTTCTTAAAGATCCATTTGTTTTCAATGGCTCGCTTATCATTAGGCAAGTCCACCAAAGTCCATACTTTGTTCTCATACATGGATCCTATCTCGGATTTCATGGCCTCAAGCCATTTGTTGGAATCCGGGCCCGTCATCGCTTCTTCATAGTTCGAAGGTTCACCGTTGTCCAACAACATGATCTCTAGGACAGGATTGCCATACCACTCTGGTGCGGAACGTGTCCTGGTGGACCTTCGAATAGCAACTTGATCTGAAGTTTCATGATCATCATCATTAACTTCCTCTCTAGCCGGTGTAGGCTCCACAGAAACAACTTCCTGTGCTGCGCTACTCTCCGGTTCGAGTGGAGGTACAATTTCCTCATCAAGTTCTATTTTCCTCCCACTTACTTCTTTCGAGAGAAACTCTTTCTCGAGAAAGGATCCATTCTTGGCAACAAAGACTTTGCCTTCGGATCGTAGGTAGAAGGTATACCCAATAGTCTCCTTGGGATATCCTATGAAGACGCACTTTTCCGCTTTGGGTTCGAGCTTCTCAGGTTGAAGTTTCTTCACATAAGCATCGCATCCCCAAACTTTTAGAAACGACAGCTTAGGTTTCTTTCCAAACCACAATTCATACGGTGTCGTCTCAACGGATTTAGACGGTGCCCTATTTAAAGTGAATGCGGCAGTCTCTAATGCATATCCCCAAAATGATAGCGGTAAGTCGGTAAGAGACATCATAGATCGCACCATATCCAATAGAGTGCGATTACGACGTTCAGACACACCATTTCGCTGGGGTGTGCCGGGCGGCGTGAGTTGTGAAACAATTCCACATTTCCTAAGGTGCGTGCCAAACTCGTGACTTAAATATTCTCCGCCACGATCAGATCGTAGGCATTTTATTTTCCTGTCACGTTGATTCTCGACCTCACTCTGAAATTCCTTGAACCTTTCAAAAGTTTCAGACTTGTGTTTCATTAAGTAGACATAACCATATCTACTCAAGTCATCAGTGAGGGTGAGAACATAACGGTAGCCACCGCGAGCCTCGACGCTCATTGGACCGCATACATCGGTATGTATTATTTCCAACAAGTCAGTTGCTCGCTCCATTGTTCCGGAGAACGGAGTCTTGGTCATCTTGCCCATGAGGCATGGTTCGCATGTGTCAAATGATTCGAAATCAAGTGACTCCAAAATTCCATCAGCATGGAGCTTCTTCATGCGTTTGACACCAATATGGCCAAGACGGCAGTGCCACATGTAAGTGGGACTATCGTTATCAACTTTACACTTTTTGGTACTCACACTATGGACATGTGTAACATCACGTTCGAGATTCATCAAAAATAAACCATTGACCAGCGGGGCATGAGCATAAAACATTTCTCTCATATAAATAGAACAACCATTATTCTCGGATTTAAATGAGTAGCCATCTCGCATCAAGCGAGATCCAGATACAATGTTCATGCTCAAAGCTGGTACTAAATAACAATTATTAAGGTTTAAAACTAATCCCGAAGGTAGATGTAGAGGTAACGTGCCGACGGCGATCACATCGACCTTGGAACCATTCCCGACACGCATCGTCACCTCATCCTTGGCCAGCCTCCGCTTATTCCGCAGCTCCTGCTTGGAGTTACAAATGTGAGCAACTGCACCGGTATCAAATACCCAGGAGCTACTACGAGCGCTGGTCAAGTACACATCAATAACAAGTATATCACATATACCTTTAATGTTGCCGTCCTTCTTATCCGCTAAATACTTGGGGCAGTTCCGCTTCCAGTGACCGGTACCCTTGCAATAAAAGCACTCAGTCTCAGGCTTGGGTCCATTTTTCTTCTTCTTCCCGGCAACTTGCTTACCGGGCGCGGCAACAGCTTTGCCGTCCTTCTTGAAGTTCTTCTTACCCTTGCCTTTCTTGAAACTAGTGGTCTTATTCACCATCAACACTTGATGCTCCTTTTTGATCTCGACCTCCGCTGATTTCAGCATCGAGTACAACTCAGGAATGGACTTCTCCATACCTTGCATGTTGTAGTTCATCACAAAGCTCTTGAAGCTAGGTGGAAGCGACTGGAGGATTCTGTCAATGACCGAGTCATCCGGGATATTAACCCCCAGCTGAGTCAAGCGGCTGTGTAGCCCAGACATCTTGAGGATGTGCTCACTGACAGAACTATGCTCCTCCATCTTACAGCTGAAGAACTTGTCGGAGACATCATATCTCTCGACCCGGGCATGAGCTTGAAAAACCAGTTTCAGCTCCTGGAACATCTCATATGCTCCGTGTTGCTCAAAACGCTTTTGGAGCCCCGGTTCTAGACTGTAAAGCATGCCGCATTGAACAAGGGAGTAATCATCGCAGCGTGATTGCCAAGTGTTCATAACATCTTGTTCCGCTGGGAGAACGGGTGCGTCACCTAGCGGTGCATCTAGGACATACAATCTCTTGGAAGCTATGAGGATGATCCTCAAGCTACGGACCCAGTCCGCATAGTTGCTTCCATCATCTTTCAGCTTGGTTTTCTCTAGGAACGCGTTGAAATTGAGGGTGACATTCGCGTTGGCCATTGGATCTACATCATAGATTGTAAAGACAATTTTAGACTAAGTTCATGATAATTAAGTTCACTTAATCAAATTAATGAACTCCCACTTAGACAGACATCTCTCTAGTCTTCCAAGTGATACATGATCCATGTCAACTAGCCCGTGTCCGATCATCACGTGAGACGGACTAGTCATCCATGGTGAACATCTTCATGTTGATCGTATCTTCTATACGACTCATGTTCGACCTTTCGGTCTTTCGTGTTCCGAGGCCATGTCTGTACATGCTAGGCTCGTCAAGTCAACCTAAGTGTTTCGCGTGTGTAAATCTGGCTTACACCCGTTGTATGCGAACGTTAGAACCTATCACACCCGATCATCACGTGGTGCTTCGGAACAATGATCCTTAGCAACGGTGCACAGTTAGGGTGAACACTTCTCTTGAAATTTTATTGAGAGATCATCTTATTTACTACCGTCGTTCTAAGCAAATAAGATGTAAACATGATAAACATCACATGCAATCAATATAGTGACATGATATGGCCAATATCATTTTGCTCCTATGATCTCCATCTTCGGGGCACCATGATCATCACTGTCACCGGCACGACACCATGATCTCCATCATCATGATCTCCATCATTGTGTCTTCATGAAGTTGTCTCGCCAACTATTACTTCTACTACTATGGCTAACGCTTAGCAATAAAGTAAAGTAATTACATGGCGTTTATGATTGACACGCAGGTCATACAATAAATAAGACAACTCCTATGGCTCCTGCCGGTTGTCATAATCATCGACATGCAAGTCGTGAATCCTATTACAAGAACATGATCAATTCATACATCACAATGCATCACATCACATCCTTTGGCCATATCACATCACAAGGCACATGCTGCAAAAACAAGTTAGACGTCCTCTAATTTGTAGTTGCAAGTTTTTTACGTGGCTGCTATAGGTTACTAGCAAGAACGTTTCTTACCTACGTCAACACCACAACGTGATTTTCCAATTGCTATTTACCCTTCATAAGGACCCTTTTCATCGAATCCGATCCGACTAAGGTAGGAGAGACAGACACCCGCTAGCCACCTTATGCATCTAGTGCATGTCAGGCGGTGGAACCGGTCTCACGTAAGCGTACGTGTAAAGTTGGTCCGGGCCGCTTCATCCCACAATACCGCCGAATCAAGATAAGACTAGTAGCGGCAAGCAAATTAACAAACTCGACGCCCACAACTGCTTTGTGTTCTACTCGTGCATAGATTCTACGCATAGACCTAGCTCATGATGCCACTGTTGGGAGACGTAGTAGTAAATCAAAATTTTCCTACGTTCACCAAGATCTATCTATGGAGAAACCAGCAACGAGAGGGGAGAGATTGCATCTTAATACCTTTGAAGATCGCTAAGCGGAAGCGTTACAAGAACGCGGTTGATGGAGTCGTACTCGCAGCGATTCAGATCGCGGTAGATCCGATCAAGTGCCGAACGGACGGCACCTCCGCGTTCAACACACGTGCAGCCCGGTGACGTCTCCAACACCTTGATCCAGCAAGGAGGAAGGAGAGGTTGGGGAAGGGCTCCAACAGCAGCACGACGGCGTGGTGGTGGTGGAGTAGCAAGGTATTCCGACAGGGCTTCGCCTAAGCGCTGCGGAGGAGGAAGAAGAGAGGTAGGGCTTCGCCGTGAGAGAGAGAGATCAAATCCTGTCTCAAAACATCCAAAACCTCAAGTATATATAGGAGGAGGGACGTGGAGGGCTGGCTTGGCCTCTACTCCAAAGAGGAGATGGCCGGCTGAATTAAAGGGAGAGTCCACCTCCCACAAGGGAGGTGGATCTCCTCCTTTTAAATCCTTTTTGCCTTATCTCCTTATCTCCAGCCGCATGGGCCTTTAGCAAAAGTCTTGCCCAGCCCAATAAGGGCTGGCACACTTTATCTAACAGCCCATGTGGTCCTTTGGTCGTCACACCCCTCCCGGGGGTCCTCCGGCACCCTCCCGGCACTCCCGGTACACTACCGATGAGCCCGAAAACTTTCCGGTGACCAAAACTGGACTTCCTATATATCAATCTTTACCTCCGGACCATTCCGGAGCTCCTCGTGACATCCGGGATCTCACCCGGGACTCCGAACAACCTTCGGTAATCACGTATACCTTTTCCCTATAACCCTAGCGTCATCGAACCTTAAGTGTGTAGACCCTACGGGTTCGGGAGACACGTAGACATGACCGAGACACCTCTCCGGCCAATAACCAACAGCGGGATCTGGATACCCATGTTGGCTCCCACGTACTCCACGATGATCTCATCGGATGAACCACGATGTCAGGGATTCAATCAATCCCGTATACAATTCCCTTTGTCTATCGGTATGGTACTTGCCCGAGATTCGATCGTCGGTATCGCCATACCTTGTTCAATCTCGTTACCGGCAAGTCTCTTTACTCGTTCCGTAACACATCATCCCGTGGCTAACTCCTTAGTCACATTGAGCTCATTATGATGATGTCTTACCGAGTGGGCCCAGAGATACCTCTCCGTCACACGGAGTGACAAATCCCAGTCTTGATTCGTGTCAACCCAACAGACACTTTCGGAGATACCCGTAGCGTACCTTTATAGACACCCAGTTACGTTGTGACGTTTGGCACACCCAAAGCATTCCTACGGTATCCGGGAGTTACACAATCTCATGGTCTAAGGAAATGATACTTGACATTGAAAAGCTTTAGCAAACGAACTACACGATCTTGTGCTATGCTTAGGATTGGGTCTTGTCCATCACATCATTCTCCTAATGATGTGATCCCGTTATCAACGACATCCAATGTCCATGGTCATGAAACCGTGACCATCTATTGATCAACGAGCTAGCCAACTAGAGGCTCATTAGGGACATGTGATGGTCTATGTATTCACACATGTATTACGGTTTCTGGTTAACACAATTGTAGCATGAATAATAGACAATTATCATGAACTAGGAAATACAATAATAACCATTTTATTATTGCCTCTAGGGCATATTTCCAACACAGTCAAGACCCGGACAAACAGGTTTCACAAACTGTTACTAAAATTTTGGATCTACCGAAGTGGAAAAAGAGTTCTACGTCGACCTAAGCGAAGAACAGCGAGAAATGGAAAGATTGGCCTACAGCCCTAACAGCCCGCGCATTACGCGTGGACGGGCCGCATACGATGGCGGTGATGACGGCGTGGCCTAAAGGATGCGTAGCGGGCCCCGAGACTTGCCCGTGTGGCCGCGCCGGAGATCGGAACGCGCGACGGAGGTCCGCCGGCGGAAACCCTATTTGCTACCGATCTAAAGCTACGGGAAGAGGTACTTACCGGAGGTGGAGACGGCGGCGGGCGAGATTCTGGCGCAAACAGGTTGATGCAGTGGCCTGAGTTGGTGACGGACGAGCGGCGGCGCCGGAGCGGAGCGGACGAGCTCAAACGACGGACGGGCGACAGGAAGAAGAAGAAGAGGCGCACGAGCGGGAATGCATTGGTTTGACCCATGTGGGTCCTATTTAATAGGGAAACGGTGCGGGTTCCCAGGCATCAATACCGGTCTTGCCGAACGGACGCCTCGATTTTCGGTAAACGGTTAAATGCGAGAGATTTGGTGATACGTCAGCGTATCTGTGACGTCACGCCAGGTCATTCCTGGTAACTCTCAGACGATTGCAAGAGATGGATGAAATGAGCTGGCTCACTTCAGCCTGGGGGCTAATGTTGGGGATATAACCCCGTGATATGACCCGGCTGGAAGGTTCCGGTGGATAGCATTGGTTATGAGCCGGCCCACGAAGACATGTATCAGCTGGAGGCCCAAGATGATTGGCGGCTCTTGATGTGGGCTGGACGACAGAGACCCGGATGCGCAAGACCTTCCAAAGGATGGTCTTGGCTAGTAAGATAGAGATAGATTCGGAGATGTAAACATGATCCGACTGTACAATTGTAAGACCCGACGGTTCTGACCTCTTATATAAAGGCAGAGTCGGGGCGGCTTAGAGGCAGGTGATCAAAAACTAGGTCAAGCTTCTAACCCCTTGTAATCGATACAACAAGCAATAACATCACAAGCAGGACGTAGGCTTTTACCTCGACTTGAGGGGCCGAACCTGGGTAAACTCGTGTCCTTCGTCTCGATCAACCCCTTTGAGTCCACTACCATGGCGATGGCTCCAAACTCAAGTCTGGTAACCCGAACATATGCCGTGACAAAACCACGACAACTGGGCTCTCAGTGTAAGCTGGTGCCACCTAATATTTTCTTGGATTTACTTTATCATCCGTATGTCAAGCTACTGTGAGAAGAGGATCTGGATATACCTGACCCGAAGGGGCAGCTAGTGGTGGCTTTACACGCTATTCCAGACTGGACGTTGCCATATCTGGCACACCTGACCCGAGGCGAGTTGCCTGAAGATGAGACTCTGGCGTGGCAGACTGTGAGGCGTTCTAAATCCATGACCATCATTGGAGGGGAATTACACAAGTGCAGCGTCGCCGGCATCTTCCAGCGTTGTGTCTCATCGGAGGAAGGCAAGGAAATCTTATATGAAATACATGCTGGCGATTGAGGACATCACGTCGGGTCAAAATCTTTAGTGGCCAAGGCCTTCCGATATGGCTTCTTCTAGTTGACGGCTCATAAGGACGCGGAGGATCTGGTTGCTAAGTGCGACGGGTGCCAGAAGTTCGGAAGACGTGCTCACGTGTTAGCTCCAGAATTACGGATGATACCGATCACTTGGTCGTTTGCAGTATGGGGGCTTGACATGGTTGGACCTTTTGGTGGTAGTGGACAAATTCACCAAGTGGGTGGAGGCTCAACCGGTCAGTAAGTGTGATGCAGTCATGGCGGTTCGGTTTGTCAAAAAATTGATCTACCGGTTTGGATACCCTCATAGCATCATTACAGATAATGACACAAATTTGTCCAAGGGGGATATGAAGATATTCTGCGAAAGCGAGCACATCCAGCTCGATGTTTCAGTTGTTGCTCATCCACAGTCCAACGGTCAGGCAAAACGTGCAAATCAGGAAGTCTTGAGAGGTATCAAGCCCCGGCTCATGGTTCCTTTACAGAGAACGCCGGGTTGTTGGGTGGAAGAATTGTCGTTCGTCCTTTGGAGCATCAATACTAAGCCTAACAGGTCGACGGGTTACACCCCCTTCTTCATGGTTTACGGTGCGGAGGCCGTGTTACCAAGCGACATACGTCATGATTCACCACGTATGGCGGCCTATGTGGAAGATGACAATGAGGCAGCATGTCAAGATGCACTGGATGCTCTGGATGAAGCACGCGATCTTGCAGCAGCTCGGTCGGCGATTTATCAATAGGACCTATGTCGCTACCATAGCTGTAGGGTCAAGACCCGGACGTTCCAAGAAGACGACTTGGTATTACGTTTGATTGAAGATTAGACAGATGCGCACAAGTTATCACCACCATGGGAAGGACCTTTCATGGTTAGCAGGAATCTGAACAATGGGTCTTATTATCTCATCGACGTGCGAGACGAATCACGTACCTCCGGGCAGGAAACTCACCGGCCGTGGAACATCACTCATCTATGGCCTTACTATACTTGCACTACTAGGAGAAAGCCTAGTAGTAGCGCTGGAAATACCCTTACTAATAGTGTTGGGTCCAGCGCTACTGCTAAGGCGCTACAGCTAAATTGTAGCAGTAGCGCTGGTTGGTGCACCGCTACTGCTAAGTCTAGTTAGTAGTAGCGCTGCACTGACCAGCGCTACTTCTAGCTATCTGTAGCGTTGCATAAAGCCAAGCGCTGCTGCTAATCCATTGCTGCTGCTAGATGCCTTCCAACGCCGCTGCTAGTATTCCTGCTTTCACAGATTCATACCCCCACTACGTATTTGTGATGTATTTATATAGTCTCTATACAGTATTTTCATCATATCACAATAAACATATACTATTATCATCATATCATACACATATAGTAGTCTCGTCATACCATCATCATCATCATCATCATCATTCAACACAAATATCATCACATCTTGAAAATAGCGATACACAAGTCATGTCATTTCTCGAATAAGTGCAACTGCATGGTCATGGCACACACACACAAGTTTCATCATCTCTATCTAAACCATGATGTAGAAGAGAAGAGCGATCAGGATGAGCAAGACCACGACTATGTAGTACTTGAGGCACTGGAGGTTCCGCCCCCGCTCTTGCCGGAGCGTCCACCTCAAGTAACTCCTTTCCACTTCGGCTCTGTTGTTGAACCCTCTATGGCTAGTACACGGGTACTTTTCCACCTGGGCCTGAGCGTCTAGCCAGTGGTCGTAGACTCCTGGAACCTTCCCAACGAACACAATGTAGCAGCCCTTCGCTATGTCTGATCTATGTACCTGCATCGTGAACAATAATATGCAACATATTGTACTTAAGAACACAAAGAGGCACAATTAGCAAAATACAATCAACCTATAGTAAACATAAATGACGAAGTTCCTCATACACAAACTAATTAACTAGAGCGATCTATGCTAGTTCAGGACCACGGTTTAATTGCATCGCATAGTTTCGTCTGGACGCTAGTGACACATATATTGTCAACAACAATCAGTCCTCGGTCCAATCTTCATAGTCAAAGAGGAAGCACCCGAGCTTCTTGAAAGGCTTCAGGTCCAGACGTTGAGCGATTAGCAGTGCTCAGACATCATCCCGTGTGATTGGCCCATGGTAGAACATCCCTGTTGGTTCGAGGGCCTGCTTCATGATCACTTGGGCAAGTTCACAATGCACGTGATAAAACTCAACTCGGATTCGATGATCCAGTGTCTTTCTATGCTTGTGGCCCAGTTGACAATCTCGGCATCGTTGGTAGCAGCTGACATGCGAAGGAGTTGATTATCCCTTCTGAACTCGAGCAGGTGAAGCATGAGGTAGAATCCATCAGCCTTACTGATGTGCGGTTGTTGGATGCAGCAGAAGTCGGTCTTATGGCTGAAAACCAGCCCGTTCCTCCTGTACTTTTTCACCTTGATATATCCACCAGAGAGGCTGAAGGTTAACAGGGCACTATCGAGAACAATCTTTATGTGCTTGTAATCCTTTTTCTTGATGTTCTTCGATGAGTCCAAGTATATAGCATGGGAGTATTCTAGGTACAGAACGATGAGGACGCCCCGCCCCCTCGCACTGTGCAAATTAAGTACACCTCAAATTAGCCTCCATGCTTGCAAAGGAATGATTAACACTTACAAAAGGATATGCACGGATGACTTACGTGGGATGATAAGGCAGGAGAATCGCTTCCTTGTCCTTATTAGCGATCATGAAGCCGCCGATGTACTTGCTTGCATAGTCACGGTGCTCTTTGAAGACATCCAAGAAGCTCTCGTGCATATGGTACGGGTCCGCAACGCAGATATATTTTATGTTCTCAATCCTGATGATGTGGTTGAGATAAAGCGCATACATGCGGCTGAGCTGGAAATCCAGCTTGGTCATGTGGAACATGTCGTAGATGTAGTCAAATCGCAGGATGAACTTATCCACACGCCATCCCTCGACGTACAACTTCCCACCTGGCACCTGAGCCACGTAAAGATGGTATCCTAGTTTTTCCGAGATGAGAAGGCTTTTCTCTCTGGCCAGCACATCATCATGAAGTCTCCTTAGATCATTGTTCAATATGTCCTCTAGCGCTTTCTGAGGTAGGATCGGGTGACCGGCGACATGGAAACGCTTCGCACCTACGACAGGTATTTTGTCTACCTCTCGGGGCTTCAAAGGCGGCTAGCTGCTTGAAGTAGCTCTGGCGCCTTTAGGGCCTCTCTTGTCCGGTCTCCTCCTTTGCTTCTTGGCGGGTGGCGGTAGTGAGCCCATCATACCTTCCCTAACTGTCACCCCCAGTGTCGGCAGGCTAATCAGTGGACGGACTTTGGGTTGTTGCTATGTAGAGGCGGCATCTGGAGGCGTCTCCTGCGAGGATCGCTTCAAGAGAGACTTTTTGCATTCTGCCTTAGGACGTTCCAGCTCCAGCAAATCAAGCAGCATCAAGTCATCATCTCCACGCTCATAGCCTGAGTCTTCGTCGTCCTGAGCCATCACTCCTCCATCATCATAGGCGGTATTGAAATACTTGTCTGGGTCATCATCATCCTCCTCCATGTCATCATTAGTATTTGCTTCTTCGACAACGGGGGCGACGTCATCTGGCACTAATGGAGGCTCTCCCTCGCGTCGTCCACTATCACCCGCCACGACAGGTGCAGGTAATTTGGTAGGTGGGGTGGTGTTCATACCTTCATGAGAAGTTGTTGTTGGTGTGATACTGGGCGCCTCGACACAAAGAAGAGTCTTCGTCCAAGGCAAGAACCAGCTCTTGCATGCGCCAATCCATTGAGGCGTCTCCTCCTCATCGACTGGTACCAGAGGAGGCAAATCCTCGAAGCCCGCTAAGACACTAGACACATTAACCTTGAAGATGCCATCAGGCATCTCTCGGTTGTGGAACATGCGGTCCTTCGGCTTCACGATTGTTGCCTTTCCCATAGTCACCTTCTGGCCCTTGATGTCATACAGTAGGGTGCACGGGGTATCGTTGGCGTACGAAGACATGTCTGCGACGTCAAACATCCAAAAGGCAATTGAAACGGAAGACTATATGGACATGCTGGTGAAAAGGGTATGACACGTAATTACCATGAGGGCGTCGAGCTCAGCCATAGACGAAGGTCTGTCGAGTTGGCCAGAGACGGAGGACGGACTGCTATGAATAGGAGTGGGAGCATGTGTGGTGGCATGAGCAGGTGTTGGTGGTGCGATGTTCACCGAATTGCTCCCGACGTAGCTGGGAAGCGAAAAGTCCGCTCGCCCTTTATCTGGATTTTTCTTCGTCCATTCAAAAAATGCCGGAAGCAAGATGGAAACAGAAGATGTGAAGTCAGCCGTGACGACAGCTATCGCTGCACTGACCCTTGCATCGACTATCTCTTCCAACTTTGCTTTGGTCTCAGCTTTGGACTTATTGATCGCAAGCGCGACCTTCTGGTTGATGGTTTGTTGAGTAAGCAACTTTCTCTTCCTTCTTTCCTCTAGTTCCTCGTGGTAGCACGTCTTCCACGAGGGGCCATCTCCGACGCCGTGCACACGTCCATAGGACGGCGGTGTGTCCTCCGGGACCTTTTTCAGTATGTTCAGGGCCTGGTTGAAATGGGTGTCCTACTTGGGCCTCGCCGACGACTGTGATGACTCATCGCTTTCGGTTGCCTTTTGCTGCTGCTCTTTCTCCAAAAGGAACATGGATGGTTTACTAATAATGTGACAAAACTTGTAGTCGAATTGATTTGAAGCTAATGTGATAATGTGGTAATATAACAATTACCAGAAGTCTCATGAACTCCCTCATGTTCGGGTCCGTGTAAAAGGTCTTCTTGATGCGGTCCCACTTGTACCGGCCCTGATCCAGTCACGCTCCACCGGGTGAGTGAACTCCGCCAAGGGGTCTGGGATTCAGTGACTTTCACGTTCGGCGTCCTCCTTGGCCCATACGTGCCTCTTCCCCTCATAACCACGACTTCCAAGGTGGTGGGGAGGTGTGTTCCTAGCCTAGAGCGCCTTCATTTTCTCTGACTTTTTCTTGGTTTCATCTTTAGCACAAGTCTCCTTGAATTTTTCAAAGTCCTCTCCGTAAGTGACGGATTGTCAGCATGAATCTTGGACCACGGTTCATTCTTATCAATTGCTTTTTTCACCCAAACTTTCCAGGCAGACAAGTTGTTAGTGAACGTTACCATCTCCTTGTTGTTTATCTTTGTCATGGCATCATCGTCCCATGGATCTTTGCTTTTTGTGCGTCCGGGGAACAAGAACCTATTGTGCAACTTCTTTAGGTGCATGTGCTCCATATGTGGTATCTTCTTCAACTTCTCATCGTTGATTTTGGCGGTTTCCCTGAGGATGCATACTAGTTGATTGCCCCAGCACGAGCGCGCTTCATCCGGTGCTGTTGTCTCTAATTTCCTGGGGTGCATCTCCATGACCATAATTTGTCCGATACCGAGCTCGTTTGGTCTTCATTTCCTCTTCTGCTTTGGTGCTTTACTGGCTACGGCAGCATCATTGCCGGTCTCGGGGGTGGTGTCGGTGCCGGTGGCAGTGCTGGTGCCAGTGTCGGTGTTGGCATCGGGGTTGGTGCCACTGCCGCCACCATGCACCCCCATCTGGTGTCCGTCCAGGTAATCGAAATAGTGATTTGCTGCCTCGATGGGGTCTTCTTCGAGGCGAGCAGAACCCCCGGCTGAGGCGTGGCTAGACATGCTTCCTATTCAACAATTGTAAATAAAAGATATAATGCAGAGAAAAAAGGGGGCCTATATTTGGTCGGAATGTTGATTCATTCCCCTTCCGGCAAATCCCGGGCACTCCATATGTCCTAGTTTCTAGCACAAGTCATGTCGAAAATCACGGAAATTTTCGGCATGACCTTTGCTAAAAAGTGGACATATGGAGCGCCTGAAATTTGCCGGAACGGAAATGAATCAACATTTCGGCAAAACATAGGCCACTCGGATATTCTTCGACATTCAACCAACATTGCAAACATTTTGACTAGATATGAACCCTAGATTTTTGACAAATCAAAATGCTAAAGTTCAAAATGCCAAAGTTTCAATCCTATTTTTAACCCTAGATATGAACCCTAGTTTTTTCCCTAATTGACTAAAGAGAGGGGGAGGTGGGGGGAGGGGGGTACCTGCAGCGGCATGGACGAGGAGGCCAGAGCGGGCAGGGGCGACGGCGGTGCGCGACAAAGAGGAGGGGGAGGTGGGAGAGTGAGGGGAATGGGAGGGCTCGGGCATCCGCGCGGACGAGGAGGAGGTCGGAGCGGCGGGCAGGGGCGACGGCGGCGAGCAGGAGGGCGACTGCGGCATGCGACAGAGAGGAGGGGGAGAGGTGGGGGAATGGGAGTTGCAAAATTTGAGCACGCGCGGCGGTTAACTCAAAAATAGTAGTAGTGCTGGGTTAGGACCAGCGCTATAGCTAAATTGGCTTTTTTAATTTTCAGCTTTTTTAATTCTAAAATACACATAGTAGTAGCGCTGGCTTAGGATCCAGCGCTATAACTATATGAGCAATAGCGCTGGTTCATAATCCAGCGCTACTGATATGTATTAGTTTTTATTATTTCCCTTTTCTTTTCTGTTTACTTTTATTTTTCTTTTGTATTACTTTCTCCCTTTTGTTTTTGTTCTTTTGTACTGCTTTATCCCTTTTGTATTTCTTTTGTATTTCTTTCTTCCTTTCTGTTTACGACGGCGTCTCCCTCCCACACTGGGCGAATATCATCGGAACCATGCATGCATGTGGTGGTAACATATATATCACTTGACCAATAACGGTTACTTAAGTGCGTACACAAAATAGATACATATATATAAATGATGGTTTCTGAGCTGCGTCAATGATGTTTCACATTGAGCTTCTTCCCTTTTTGTTCGTTTCCGAATAATTGAGCCCCTCCTTGTGAATTTTCCGGAACCATGGAGTACGATCTTTCTTATGTAATCTAGTATTGATTCTTCTTTTCACGTATGCTTCATCGTCATCATCATCTTCCCTCATCGGGTTGTCGTATTGGCCGTAGTCTTCCTCGTTGGCGACTCCATCCATTCCAACGATGCTCCTTTTGCCTCTCCTCACGACAACACGGCTGGGATTGGTCGTGTCGGTTATGAAGAAGCATTGTCATGTGCTTAGCGTGTACCCATGGCTCAGTTTTGGCGATGATGTTAACGTTCACCGTTGCGCTCTTCACGTCAGCGGGTGGTATAGACATGGTAGTGAAATACTTGTTTTCTCTTACGACGTCCTTAGCCCATCTGACACGGAACATCGTCGCATTGTGCAATCCAGTATAATCAAGCTCCCAGATCTCTTCGACCCTTCTGTAGAATCTTTCAGTTGTGCCGTTGGCGTCGGTCACGCATTCAATCGTCACCCTAGAGTTCTGGTAATCACTGTCCATGTCTTTGGCCTCCGTGTAGAACGTGTACTCGTTGATATCGTATGACCGATAGGTTGCGAGTTTGGGCGCGGGGCCATGTGCTAAGGCGTGTATGAGCAATCCGTCTGAACTGCCCTCTTCCGGGGGATTTTCAAGAACTTGCTCTTTGAACCAACGCAAGAAAGTGGTGTTGTGCTCTACAGTAAATTTGTCGTCCGTCTTGAGAATCCCCTTATCACAGTACTTATTTGCGATGGTTTCTTTATGTCGTGCCACATAATCATCTACCACATCTAGGTGTTGTAGCACTACTAAGTTAGCCCTGTCAAAGTCGTTCCGTCGATCCGAGTAGTCCACATGCAATTCCCTCTGGCCGTTGTTGTGACCTTTTCCTCAGAGCCTCCCATCGTGCTTGTTAACGGGCAAACCAACAACAGGGTCTTTGACGCCTATATAATTCTCGCAAAAGGAGATGCACTCATGCGTTAGATACCCCTGGACAATGCTCCCATCGGGACGGGACATGTTACGAACGAATCCTTTGATGACCCCATTCATCCTCTCGAACGGCATCATGCTGTGAAGGAATGTCGGCCCGAGGTCGATGATGTCGTCCACGATGTGGACGCACAAATGCACCATGACGTCAAAGAACGTGGGCGGGAAGTACATCTCAAGCTCACATAGTATGATAATGATCTCTTCCTGTAGCCTTCGAAGCTGCTTCACACTTATGGACTTTCGAGAGATAAAGTCAAAGAAGTTGTAGAGACCAGTAAGCGTGTCATGGACGTTCTTGTCCATTATCCCTCTAATGGCAACCGGGAGTATCTGCGTCATCATCACATGACAGTCACGAGACTTCATCCCGCTGAACCTTTTCTTCTTGGGGTCTAGAAATCTTCTTATCTTCCAACAGTAACCGGAACTGACTTTGATTCCCATAAGGCACTTGATGAATTGATTGATCTCCTTCGCACTTAAGGTGAAGCAAGAAGGGGGGCAATAATTCTCCTCCTTCTTGTTGACTTTTTTGCCCCTTCCCCCTCCTCTGTCTCCGTCTCCGTCTCCTCCGTCGACTTTTTACGGTGGAGATCTTTCCTGATCTTCAAATCTTCCAAGTCTTTCCTTGCCTTCGGCCTGTCCTTGGTCTTCTTCGGCATGTTCATCAGTGTGCCAAGCAAGCTCTCGAGGACATTCTTCGTGATATGCATTTGATCAAGGCAATGAGGCGTGTCGTGATTGAGCCAGTACTCCAAGTCCCAGAAAACAGACCTTGTTTTCCATACCTTCAGTAGCGGCTCCGGCGCCTTTTTCATTGTTCCCGGCGCAGGGCACTGTTCCCAGTTTTTCAACAGCTCGTTGATTTCGGTGCCGCTCCTCTTACGTGGAGGTCCTCGATGCTTAGCCAACCCATCGAATAGATATCCACGCTTTCTCCATGGGTCGTCCTTCTCGAGCCATCTATGATGCCCCATGTACAAGATTTTCCCCGACCCGCCATCTTTCGTTGACGTAAGCTGCTGAGACGTTATATCATCCATGCACCTCGTGCATCCGCAGTATCTGTGGCACACCTGGCCTGAGGTGTACCCGTAACTGAGATAGTCGTGCACCGTCGTCATCAGTGCGGCTCTCGTATAGAAATACTCTCCATTGCTGGCCTCACATGTCCATGCTGGTGTTTTCCATAACATGTCTAGCTCCTCTTTTATAAGCCCCATATACAGGTTAATATTATTTCCCGGTTGTTTCGGCCCTTGAGTCAACATGCTCATGTGTATGTACTTTGTCTTCATGCACTTCCATGGGGGGAGGTTGTCAATCCATACAAAGACGGGCCATGTGTTGTGGTTGGTGTTTTGGTTTCCAAACGGATTCATGCCATCGGTACTCGCACGAAGCATGATGTTCCTTGGATCTTCTGCAGCAAATCCATATACGGTGTTGAATGCTCTCCACTGGCTACCATCTACGAGGTGTCTCAGCTTCGGATCATCTCCATCGTCGGGCTTCTTCCTCTCCGCGTGCCAGCGCATGAGCTTTGCTTCCTTAGGATCTACAAAATACTGCTGCAAATGGGGAGTGATCGGAAAGTACCATACAACTTTATGAGGAGCTTTCTTTCCTGCCTTCTTGTATCGAGAAGCATTGCACACTAGACAGCTGTTTTTTTTGCGTGCTCCCCCCGATAAATGATGCAATCGTTGATGCATGCGTGGTACCTAATGTGCGGCAAATCAAAAGGGCAAAAAAAATTCTTGGCCTCATCGACACTAGTAGGACACAGGTTCCCCACAGGAAGAACTTTATTATGTAGATACTTCAAATGCTCATCGAGGCTTTTGTCTGTCCATTTTTTTTTGGCCTTCGTCTTTAGAAGTTCGAGCATGAAACTCAAGCGGGTCACCTCGGGATCGCAACCATCATACAATGGAGTCTTCGAGTCTACTTCAAGTTGTGCCAGCTTGGCGTCCTCTCTATAAGCAGCTCTCTCACTAGTCGTACTCTTGTGAAGGAGGTCTCGAACATGAGAGTCCTGCACGACTGTACTTAGTAGCGTCGAAGACTGCGGCGTGACTGCCGCCTTTGCTTCTCCACCATGTCCAGACTCTTCTTCACTATGTCCGGAATCTTCTCCACTGCCATGTTCAGAATCTTCTCCACCGCCGTCATTTAACTCTTCCCTGCCACCATGTCCGACACCATCGTCCTCGTGTCAATCGGTCATCTCTTCGTCTATCCCCATGTCGCTATTCCCTACCATGTGGACGTCCTCATCATCATCATCATCTTCACTTATCCACCGAGTATAGCCATCCATGAAACCATTCATCAGCAGATGCGCCTTCAGCCTGCCACGGTCAAAAGGGTCCAAAAGGACTCCTTCTTTGCATCTTATACACGGACATCTAATCCTAGTCTGATTATTTGCATGCATGTCCATCACCGCGGATTGCATGTATCGCTCCACCTTCCATCCACTCACCTTCATGACCGACTGCATGCACAGTATAACAAGCAAAAGGGTTATAAACAAAATGCATGCATGCATCAAAGTCGTATAAAAATTTGGCATGACCTTGCCTAAAAATAGGACATATCGAGTTTGCTCGAAATTCACCGAAACGGAAATAAATCGACATTTCGGCAAAACATAAGAAACTTGGGGGCATGTCACTCGCACAAATCTCTCCATATCCCAAACACACATATTCCCATTCACACACATATTTGCATTCTTGAAATGAACAACTTTTTACTCACCTATATCTAGCTAGATCTAGTTGTTGTGGACATGTCAATAGCTAGCTAGATCAAGTTGTTGGGGAGGAGAGATGACTCTAGGTAACTAATGGAGAGGGGGAGAGATGATCTAGCTATATCTATATCTAATGGAATGGAGGGAGAGCCAAACAAATGAGGTAGGGGGCATTTATGGAGCTAGCTAGAGATGAGAAGGTCATTTATGGAGGAGAGTTGTGGTGGAGGGGGGCATTAATGGGGAGAGAAAAGAGGTAGGAGGAAGAGAGAATAAGGGCAACAATGGTGAGGGGAGAGGGGAAAGGAGGGGGGAGAGGGCAATGGGGGGAGGGGGAGGGGGTGAAAAGGTGGCACCAGCCACGCATAGCAGTAGCGCTGTTTTTCAGCAAGCGCTACTGCTATGTTACTTATTAGTAGCGCTTTCTAGAAAGAACGCTACTATTAAGTGGGGCCCATTATCAATAGCGGTTCCACCAAATAAAGTGCTACTGCTAAAGTATTAGTAGTAGCATTGTATTCTCGACAGCGCTGCTACTACCAATAGTGTCGGTTGGCTCGTCGGGTCCCGATTAGCAGTAGCGCTCTTTATGTTTACAACGCTACTGCTAACTACTTACTTGTAGCACTTTCTAAATACAGCGCTACTAGTAATTAGCAGCAGCGCCTGTAACATTCCAGCACTACTAATATTGTCCTACCTATAAGGTTTTTCCTAGTAGTGTTGAGTCATCGACTCTTATTTTTGTACATACATATTTTATTGTATTTATACTCATATAATAAAGTTGGCATCCCTGCAAGACGGGGCCTCTGCCGTTTTTTCTCTTTGGCATTACAGATTTGTGCAAAGATGAAGTCACTTGGGGGCTTCCAACCCGCCGGGTTTAGCTTGCTCACCCTTTTGGCCGGCTCTTCAGCCAAAGTAGCACCATTGTGCGATGACTTACAAGATGGCAGTCTGCAGGATGGCAGCTTACAAAATGGCAGCCCATGGGATGATGGCGTGCAAGATGGCGGGAGGCTTAAGGTCACCCAAGAGGATGAGCCGCCACGTTGCGAGTCGTTCAAACATGGGTGCGCCGCCTTATGGACGGAAGTTTTTCAGGTTACTCAAGAGGATGAGCCACCACGTTGCGAGCCGTTCAAACATGGGTGCACCGTTTTATTGATGAAGGATTTAAGGTCGCTCAAGAGGATGAGCCACCACGTTGTGAGACGTTCAAACATGGGTGCCTTACCTTATCGGTGAAAGATCTTAAGTCGCTCAAGAGGGCGAGCCGCCATGATGCGAGTCATTCAAACATGGGTGCCAAGTCACTCAAGAGGGCGAGCCGCCATGATGCGAGCCATTCAAACATGGGTGCCAGGTCGCTCAAGAGGGCGAGCCGCCATGATGCGAGCTGTTCAAACATGGGTGCCATGGGTGCCAAAGAGGATGAGCCGCTGGGATGCGATCCGTTCAAACATAGGCACCATGATGCAAGACGGGTCATGGACCAGAGCAAGTGCCAGAGTGGGTGAAGGCTGCCCCCCACTCTTAGTAGAGTTGTACTTGCCTGTATGTAGCTGCCGCTCGTCCAGGGGTGCAACGAGTTGTCAACTCACCCCCTCCGAGGGCCTCATAAGCGGCGAGGGAAGCTCTCTCATATCCTACATACTCTCCGCCAAGTGGCCTGTCGTACTCTTAACAAGTGACGTTGTTTAAGGTTCAAACGACGGACTTATGTCATGTGAGAAGTAGCTTATGAGCCGGGGCACTCGCCCCGTTGTAAATTCTGGTCTGTTGCGCCCTTAACAGTTAATATCGCCTAGAGACCCTGAGCCGTGCAAGATTGGCGGTCACTCTCGTTAGAGACCCTTTACTATTAAGCGGTTCAAAGCAATAGTTCCCCCTCAGACGGGCCGGAATATGAGTTTTTCGAAAAACAAAAAAAACAAGGGGAAAGCAAGATCATCATGCATTACATCACATATTGCATCATACATTGCATCATAGCTGCATCATACATTGCATTCATATTATAAGTGTGGCCAGAGCAAGATGGAAAGATGAAGCAAGGTTATATTGAAGATCTCCGAGTTATGCTTTTCTAAAGCCGCCCAGGCAAACATTGCACACTGTTGTGTTCGGTTTTTGCAGGATTTATCTCTAAAGATGAGTCGCCGATTAAGGCATCAGAAGATTGCAAAGTATATTACAGGGCTCTCCAAGAGCTCAAAAGACGAAGGTCTTAAAAGTTTTTCACTTGTTCCGGCTCAGCTGGCCGGGTTACAGTCAGTTGAGGACAAAGAGTTTGACTGGTCGACGGGTCATCCTGCGTCGGGTCTTAGGGCTCTTCGATCTGAAGACGATCCACATCCTAGTTGCAGTTTAGTAAGGCTTCGAATTGTGCGTCATCGAAAAGTGGAGATGGATCAACGTCAGGGGCGAAGAGCGGCTTACGACGTGCAGGGACCAAGTCTCTAGCTTCAAAGGTCGGGCAGTGCAGCCGTCCGTTTTTTTTCGTCATAAGCCGCATGGTATGGAACCAGGTCCGTCTCATCAACTAGTATGGAGGAAAGCAGCCGAGAGGCCTTAATGCACTTGGCATAATCTTCTTCGGTGAAGTCTGAGTCGTCATCCTTCTTGGAAGGGAAGCCATTCATCATCTCTTCAGCAGTTAATTCCGGAGCGAAGGCCACGGACCAGCTCAGCACAACTATAGCTCCTCTTTTGGCGGCTGATCGCCTTATTTCCTCCACCTTTTTGGGAAAAGTTGATAAGACCTCTATGATGCCCTTCTTAAATTTGGGGACGTACTTGGCCGTCATCATAGCCTTGATGGTGCAAAGGGCCCCACTATACAGTTGCTCCGTCAAAGTGTAGACTGCTTTCAACATCATCAGACTGTCAGAAGATACCTGGCGGCTCCTTTCGCATACAAGAAAAGGTCAAAGGTATAAGCTGCCCGGTGGGTGTTTATTTAATGAAAATATTTTTTGAGCCATATGCACTTACCAAAGATAGTAGCAGTCATCTTAGAGATATGATCCTTGAGGGTCTTCAGCTCCGCTGATGCAAGATTGAGTCGTTCCTCTGCATCGCTTGCATGCTTCACCAGGGCAGTAAATTCAGCCTGGAGTTTCTCAAACTTTTCAACAGCCGCCTGCAGCTTCTCTTCTGTTCCGGCTCGAGTGGTCTGTTGGGCTGACAGATCTTCCCTCAAGCCGGCCCGCTCAGACTCAGCAGTATTCATGCCTCCTGCATTTCACAAGTGAAAGGTTATCAATGTTAGGTCGCTAGGATGAAATTACTCTTATAAGTCCCAAGCACATTGCAAGCAATATACTTGGCACTTGGGGGCTAATGTCTATGTTTTCATCTTCAAGTCTGCGATGAAAGTTCCGGTTCATCATTATCATAATGCTCCGAACTTGGGGGCTACGCCCGGCGAAACTTCTTACATATGAGAGATCCGGGTCATCATTATCATAATGCTCCGGACTTGGGGGCTACAATTGGATCTATAACTTAGTATAAAGTACCGGCTTATATGTAATTTAACCCGGTACTTGGGGGTCATAGGTTAAGCTCTATACAGTAGGATTGAAGGTTTGGAAGACCCGGTCTATTATTTGCAATATTAACCCGGTTCTTGGGGGCTAAGTACGGATATAAGAGAAAGATAGAAGATGGAGGATACCTCATATTTATTTTTCATCAAACCAACAAGCTTGCTCTCCATGTTGCGAATGGCAGACAGGCGGTTCAGATAGCCGGCGTGTAAGTCATCTGCAGTCATCTTCTCCAAGACAAGGAATTCGAAATCAAGCTTCTCGGGAGAGTAAGTAGCAACTTTACTGGAGTGCTTTGTCATAGTATGATGCGTGGGAGATTGATAATCCGTCCCAGTGATGGTAACATCAGGGACAGACGAGTCTTCAGTGGAAGGATTGGGCGGCTTAGGATCAGCCGTGGGACTATCAAAAGCTGCCAAATGATGACCCGACAACTCTGAGGGTGGGGGGATTGCTCAGGTGTTTCTTTGGTAGCTTCAGAAGGTATAACAGGAGAGAGGGACGGCTCAGCGGTATCTGGCTGTTGAGCAGTTGGAGCAGCGGTAGACCCGCCGTCTTTTCTACGCTTGGCTTGCACCCTGAAAGAGCAAGGAGTCAGCACATAGTATAAAGGTGATACAGGTAATATATATACGGCATAGGTGAAGACTTACTCTGGGTTGACCTTCATGGGAGGAAGTTTGGAGGCAGTTGAGTCGCTAGAGGAAGGAGGTAACTCCTACAAATTAAGACAGTTAGACGTAATATTAAGGCAGCATTATGGAAATATAAGACAGATATTGGGTTCTTTACAAGTACCTCAGCAGGACGTTTCTGCGGCGCCGGAGCGTTAGGTAAGCCGGCCATGAGATCCCTAGAGCCGGTGCTCCGGGTCTGACGTCAAGAGTCGTGTTGTTGTTTTTTCAAGGCAAATTCGGGATCTAAATAAGCGAGAGGATGCGAAAAAGGAACTTTTCGGATGACCCATCGTATCTTCACTGGTGGGAAGATTTCTGAGTCGGAAGAAAGATAAGTTACCTCGAGGGTGTTAGCGTGGCTCGTCTCTGTCTCCTCCTGTGTACAGTCATTGTCAGTAAGTTGCATAAAAGGACAACCAAGGGGATCTAATTTTACCTCTGAGTCGTCAAGTTCAAGCAGTTTTTGAGCCGACGTTTTTTATTTGCGGTCGCGGGTGTTACCCGCCTGAGACTTCTTCTTCACTGGAGGAGTGTATTTCTTCTTCTAGAAGCTGGAGTTAGCCTGTAAGAGAAAACCGCCAAGGGAGGTTGGGATTACTGTATATATCAGGTCAAGATGGAAAGAAAAGTACATCTGAAAGCCGCCCTTACGTCTAGAGCCGGGTTTGTGGCGCAGAAAGGTTTTAACCCGACTGAACAGCAAGCTTCTTGAGATTCACGAGTAAGTCCCATAATAGCAGAGGTGATGTCCTCTTTTGTCAAGGGTGTGTAGTTGAAGCAGAGAGGATCATTTGTGTCGCATGTGTACTCGCACATAAGCTGATCACGCCGGCTCAATGGTAAGACCTTCCATGAGATCTAGCAGCGGGTTATGTCCACTCCCGTCAAACCGTTTGCCAGAAAGGCCTTTATTTTGGTGAAAGCCGGAGCATACTTTGCTCGTGCTGAGGATGACATCCGGTCTGGAAGCTCGGTAGAAGTACAGAGTCGGGTAGGACGGTAACCCAGCAGGGGGGTTTCACCTTCTGGAGACGTGTCTTTGTAATAGACCCAAGTTTTGTTCCAATCTTTGGGATGGCTTGGCATTTTAATAGCTGGGTAAGCCAAATCTCTTCTTCTTTCGATGGAGACTCCATCGAGCTCCAAGCTTGGGCCAGCCGCCACTTCCGTTTGGCGGTTGACATAGAAAAAGTCACAGGAAAGATCAACTGACGGCTCTTCTTGTAAGTAAACTTCACAAAGGACTTGGAAGTTGCACAAGTTGGAGACAGAGTTAGGGGCAATGTCTTGAGGATGCAATTTAAAGAAATGGAGGACGTCTCGAAAGAACTTAGATCCGAGCAGGCTGAAACCACGCATAAGGTGGTTGGCAAAGATAACAACTTCACCCTCTTGTGGGATGGGTTTCTTCTCTAAACCCGGAACCCGCCAATGAATAACATTCTGAGCTGGCAAGGTTCCTGCCTCTACAAAATCCTATAGGAATTGTTCGGAGACTCCAGAGCCGACCCAGTTACAAGAGGAAGATGCCCGAGACATGATGGCGGGTCAAGGCTATTAAAGGTAGCAGTACGTGGCGGGTCAGAAAGTGATTAGACAACCAGACGACAGATGAAATTAAATGTTGTGATGCTAAGCCGCTGGTACAGTTTATCGAAGGAGCCAGAAATTTGATGACGGATTAAGTGAACAAGGCCATGATGAAAAAACTGCTAAGAACATACAAACAGGTTTTACATATTATGCAGAAGCTACAAGATCTACAGGCAAGGAAAAATCAAACATATTCTAAACCTAAAAGGGGCTAAGGAGGAACAGGCAGTTCGCTTGTAGTGGAGCAGCACATGGATCTAAGATAAACGTCGTCAGAACTTCATATGGATGATCGCGGCAAATTAAACAATACTACAAGATCTAAGGAGATACTCATCGGTTGGCGTTAAAACAATGAACAGGCATGCTAATGGAGTTCGATGAACTCGACAGGATTCAAGTGGGAAGTCATAGATCTTAAAGAGGATGAAGAACGCACCTTAAGGATGCGACGGACGCGCGAGAATCTGGAAGCACTCGGGTTGATGCAGCGGCCAAGTTCTATGACAACGACGGGACTCCACTGGCACGAGGGGGCTCAGGAGCGTTGGCGTCGAGAGGAAGAAGAAGAGTGGTGGCGGCGAAGAAAATGAAAAGACCCCTCGCTGTCCTATTTAAGGGGATGGAAGGCCAAACGGGCGCGCGGGAATCAAGGCGAAAAATAATGACCGGCCAAGACAGACGCCTCGATCTTCGGGCCGACCGTTTAATGAAAGGATCTACGGCATACATCACGGAATCTTTTCGAAATAAATGAAGGTGACGTTAGGGCGGGTTATGTGTTTTTCCTTTTCAGGTGACAAGGGTGTGAGACTCGCCGCTGGTTAAAAAGTGGAGATTGACATGAGCAAGCTCAAATCAATCTGGGGCCTAATGTTGGGGATATAACCCCGTGGTAAGACCCGCCCAGGAGGGGTTGGGTCATACTTGGCGGCTCATAGCGTATCGGCTGGAAGAGGAAGATTAGGCTGCACGACATCTTACCAGATGGGCTGAGGCGGGGGGCCAGAGTCAGGAAGAAGACGCAAGACCTGAGTGCGTAAGCCGCCCGGAGACAGCCTGCCAGAGTCAGCAAGACGGCTTAGAGATAGAGTCAGACATGTTGTAAGAGTCGGTATGAGATTTGTGTAAGCCGTGGTCTTGACCTTCTATATAAAGGCGAGACCCGGGGACGGCTTAGGGCAGAATCCAATCAATCAAGAGCTAGGTCAAGCAAATACGCTCCCTTGTAATCGATACTCCAATCAATAGACACAAACCAGGACGTAGGCTTTTACCTCATCTGGAGGGGCCGAACCTAGGTAAGTCCGTGTCTTTCGTCCCGTCCAACCCCTTTGAGTCCACCGCCTTAGCGATGGCCTCAAACCTAAGTCTTCGGACATCTGCCGTGACAAAACCACGACACTAACCCTATACTTTTTCTATTCCTGTGTTTTTAAAATCCTAAGAACCAAAGAGGCCTATACGCGAAAGTAGTTGCAATCGAATAAACTCCAAATCTGATTTAAGAACCAAAAGAACACATATAGTATAATATAGATATTCATAGGGAATATGCTAGTACTACTATGGAAAACACTAGTAGTAGCACTAGGCTTTTGGCCTACTAGTAGCTCAGGGACCTATGCTACTGCTACGAAATTACAACTAACTTTTAGTAGTAGCGCGTGTTTTGTCGTGCGCTGCTACTAGTGTTGTTATCATTAGCGTTGGTTATACACGTGCTATTGCTAAATAGCAGCAGCGCCGGTTCCAGCCCCACGCTAATACTATTAGTATGTATTTTATTTATTTTTATTCTGTATTTTTACATTGTTATACAAAAAAATTACGGTAGCAACGAGGAGATAGTAGAAGAAACACCGATTAGATTATAGTGTATGGATCCAAATAACCAAGTTGGATTAATAGGACGATATGATTTTGGGACGACACACAAGTGTCGAATGATAAGCATAACTAAGTTGGATTAGTAGGATGATATGATATTGGGACTGCACACAAGTGTCGAATGATAGGCAATGTGCCTATCATTCGACACTTGTGTGCAGTCCCAATATCATATCGCCATACTAATTCAACTTGGTTAATTGGATTCATCCACTATAATATAATCTGTGTTTTTTCCACCCAGTGATACAATAACTCATAATTATCATAATGATACAACAACTCATCATTATTATAGTCATATAACAACTCATCATCCGTAGTCATATAATAACTCATCATCCTTCTAGCACATGACAAATACTAGGGCCTCCTCATAATCGTCATTGTAGTCATACAAGAACTCATCATCTAGCACATGACAAGTAAACCAACATTAGCTAACTGTTATCATCCTAGGTAAATAACTCATCATCATTGTAGCACATGACAAATACTAGCTAGGACCTACTCCTCTCGCTTAGGTAAAATCGAATAAAACAGGTCAACCCCTCCATTTCGAAAATGAAGAATGGAGATACGCATGTCTCCGCCTCATGCTATCGTTTTCCAGGTGAGGTATGTCGCACATACCCCCGGCGTCGATGCAGTAATCTCACTCGAGGATCCTATGATCGTCAGACATTTGTTGTGTTCATAATTCAAAGATTAAAAATCGAAGGCAAATACCCTGAACTGAACACATATATCACTATTCAGCACGGGTTGACTTTCAGTCTATTGAGTCTTCCTTCAAAAATATCATCTCTCATGATGTATATGGTGGGCACTCCCTCATACTAATATGGTGGTGTATATGGTGGACATTTCCTCACACTGATATTACGATCGTCATTTCTGGTCGCTCCTCCCTTCGTTCCCGAGTGCATTACCAAAATGTCTAGCACACGAGAAAGAAGGAGGAAGCGATCCCCATGACAACAGTCGGAATTCCCTCTCTGATATTTTGACCGTATATGGTGGACACTCCCTCACTGATATTTCGACCGTCGGTGATCGTCGCTTCCCCCCTCCTTCTCTCATGCGTTACCAAAGTATATGGTATATATCACGAGAAGAAGAGGGGGAAATGACCCCCACGAGAACAGTCGGGATCCTTCCTTCAAGAATAGACTGAAAGTCACACAAGGAACCTCTATAGACTGAAAGTCAACCCTAAGCATCAATCAATTGATATTACGTATATCGAGTAATGCCATAAAAACGCCTTATGTTTTGTCGGAATGTTGTTTCATTCCCATTCTGGCAAATCCCTGTCGCTCGATATATCCTACCTCCTAGCACACGTCATGCCAAAATTCACGGAAATTTTTTGCATGGCCTTTGCTAAAAAATAGGACGTGTTGAGCACCTGAAATTTGTCGGAACGAAAATGAATCAACATTTCGGCAAAACATAGGCCACTCGGATTTGTTCCCTGCAAAATCATACACATGATACTTCAAATGCTAAATTTCTCACTATACATAACAAGATCATTATGATACTTCAAATGCTATCATTAGGATGAAATAACCACTAAAGCATAAAAAATCATCTCATTGTTCTCTTTCCATTTCATCCATCCATCCATCTATCTATATATCCATCTAATAACAAAAGAAACTACACAAAACCTATAAAATGCATCCATGCATCCTTTTTTGGCTTTTTCAAAATGAAACAAAAGTGTATCAATCAATGATGCATCCATCCATCTAACAAACATACATAAATCTACATATATATATATATATATATATATATATATATATATGTAAATATAAACAGAGAGGAGACGGAGGTGCTCACGGTGGGCGAGGCGGGACCGAGCCGGAGAGGGGTGCCTAGTGGCCGGTCGACGCGTGTAGGGAGGGTCGGCATGGGGGAGGGCGGAGGCGCGTGGGGGAAGGCCGGCGCGAGGGAGAGCGGGCGTGCGTGAGGGAAGGCCGACGCAGGGGAGGGTGGCCACACGTGGGGGAGGGTCGGCGTGGAGCCGAGCAACATTGAGGCCGGAGCAGAGCGGTGCAGGGGCGGGCTAACGAGCGTGGGGAGGGTCGGTGTAGGGAGACGATGACGGGTTATTCACATTTAATTTGATGGTCATGGGCATATTGAGAGCTAAGCAGAGAAAGTGGAGAGGGGGTGAGGGCCAACGCGCGTGGCGGAGAGAGGATAAGTGTGTTTTAACAGTAGCGCGGGACATGGGCCCGCGCTACTGCGAAGCCCATTAGCTATAGCGCGGGCGCCATACCCCACACTGCTACTAGGTGGGGCCCGAGAGCTGGGCCCTTGTGTCTACAATAGCACTCTCGGGGAAGGAGCCAACGATACTACTAATGGGCTTGGCAGTAGTGTGGGCTCGTGCCCCGATGCTACTACTATGGCAGCCCTAGGGGCACGATGAGGACCACTTAATAGTACCGCGGTTGTGGTGGAGCCACGTTACTGTTAATATTCACCTGCAGCGTTCGGTTTTACTCCGCGCTATTGCTAAGTAGCAGTAGCGCAATCCATTTACCTCGTGCTACTATTACCTGTATGTCTATAGGGTTTTTCCTAAGAGTGTATGGGAAACTCTTACTGTGTAAATTCAAAGCTGGTTGACTTGGATAGATAATATAGATGATCTCCGGTTTTGAAAAAATTAGACCAGCAATAAATTTCATCGAGGAAGTCAAAAGCCAGGCCTCTAGACTAGATCTACATTTAAAAATGTACTCCCTCCGTTTTTAAATATTTGTTTTTTTAAAGATCCAACTTTAAACTACATACAAAGCAAAATGAATGAATCTACACTCTAAATTATGTCTATATACATCCGTATATAGTTCGTAATAAAATCTCTACAAAGACAAATTTTTAGGAACGGAGATAGTATGTTTGAAATAGATCATATGAGTAGATGTGACTCGTCAAACAGAACACGAGAATATCTATAGTTCCCGAAAGATGGGGTGATCCATATTCAGGTGCCCGTTACAACCTCACGCCTCAAGGTACAGTGCAATTACCACCCCTCCACATAGCCTCATATGTTTACGTACATCTTTCGTGTTCTTTTCTTCCTTCTACTTTTTCTTTTTCTTTTTCCTTTTCCTTTTTATTTTAAGTTTCCCATTTTTTATTTTTCTACTTCCTGGTTTGGAGAAGTTTTTCCGCAAAGTATATGGATTTTTCTCTAAATTGATGAATTTTTTTTCATATTCGATGCACTTGTTTTCCAATCGACGAACTTTTCTCAAATTTGATGAAATTTTTCAAGATTCAATAACCTTTTTGGTTTAATTTGGTGAACTTTTTTCAAATCGATGAACATTTTTTAATATTGATGACTTTCTTTCAAATTCGATGATCATTTTTCTAATTCCATGAGAGAAAAATGAAATCGATGATTTTTTCCAATATATACGAACTTTATTCGGATTCTATAAATCTTTTTCAAATTTGATGAAGTTTTTTTCAAATTCATGAATCTTCTTTCGAAATCCATGGAGATTTTTTTAAATCTTGTGGAACTTTTTTGAAATCTTTTTTTTAGTACACAGATTTTTAAACTTCGTGATTCGATGGATTTTTTGAACGTTTTTGCAATTTTATGGAATCATTTTCTGAGTTCGTGATTCTTTTTTTAGTGCACGAATTTATGAAAATAAACTAGTTAGCGAATAGGAGAAAGAAGACAACGATCCTCGTTTGTTTAGCGACACACAATGATCTTGTGTGAGCGTAGCACGGCGAGCGAGTCGATGATCATTTTTCTAATTCCATGAGAAAAAAATGAAATCGATGATTTTTTCCAATATATACGAACTTTATTCGGATTCTATAAATCTTTTTCAAATTTGATGAAGTTTTTTTCAAATTCATGAATCTTCTTTCGAAATCCATGGAGATTTTTTTAAATCTTGTGGAACTTTTTTGAAATCTTTTTTTTTTAGTACACAGATTTTTAAACTTCGTGATTCGATGGATTTTTTGAACGTTTTTGCAATTTTATGGAATCATTTTTTGAGTTCGTGATTCTTTTTTTAGTGCACGAATTTATGAAAATAAACTAGTCAGCGAATAGGAGAAAGAAGACAACGATCCTCGTTTGTTTAGCGACACACAATGATCTTGTGTGAGCGTAGCACGGCGAGCGAGTCGATGGCCTGTTTTCGGCCGGCCAGACACGCAACGCGCGAGAGCGTTGATTTCCCTAGCCGGCGCCAAAGGCGCTGACTAGGAGGGGAGCTCTTATGTGATGATAATTGTGTCGAATTATCGACATTTCGCACAGGCTTCACGAACCTGGGCCGGCCCATTTGGCATTCGCGGGATGAAAAACGTGAAAAAAGTAATACGCTGGTGCTGGCATTCGAACCGGTGACCTCACGGTCTTACACGCGCAAAGCTAGCAGCTGTAGCCAACTAGCTTTTGTGATTATTTCAAAAACAAAGAAGCTTTTGTGCTAAATGTGCAGCGCAAAAAAAAAAAAAACAACAACAACAGTGATAAAAATTCAAGTTTGCCACAAAAACAAAATTACAAACGAGAACATTTTTAAAAATAACGAACAATTTTGTAACAAGCACAAACATTATTTGAAAAATAATGAAAAAACATTGAAAAAAGAAACATTTTATCAATTTGCGAACACATTTTAAACCGGGACATATTTTGAATTTCTGAACAAATTTATAAGGCTAAAACATTAATTCAAACCCCAAACATATTTTACATTTCTCAACAAAAATAAAAATACGAATTGGTTTTTGAATTTCAGAACAAATTTTCTAAACATGAATAAATTTCAAATTCGTGAACACAATTATAAAATTGTGAACATTTTCTGAAGTTATCTAGCATTTTTTGAATATGCAAGAAAAATTTCAAAACATGAACAATTTTTTAAATGGGAACCTTTTTTAATTCCAAAGAATCTATAATGTGAACATTTTTAACATTCCCTGAATTTGTTGTAAAGAAAAATAAACTTGAATTGTAAAATGAAAAGAAAAGAAGAAACAGAAAAAGAAGCAGGAAAAATAAAAAAAATAAAAAATAAAACCAAGTGAATAACGGAATAAGCAGAGAAAGAAACAACACAGAAAAACCTCGGCCGCACTATGCAATGCTAGGCCGGCCCATGTCGCGTCGCTTGCATCTCTGTTCCTGTGTGAATCCTCGATAATTCGCCACAACGAGAGGCGAATAGGATTTTCCAACTAGGAGCTCCCGAAAGATGGCTCGTTCGGTCAGCATGGCCACCTAATGGGCTAGTCATTAGACCATTTGAGAAGCACACCTAGAAAAGAAGCAGAATGAAAAGGATCGGATGGGCTGCATTTGTCTTGCGGTGGTGTACTGTTGGGTTAACCTTTTTATTTTATTTTTTACTTTTGAGAATTATTTTCCTTTGAAAACCAGATCATTAGAATTTGGAAAATTATGAAATTTTTAAATAATTCCATAATATTATGTGAGATCTAAGGAACATTTTTCTCAGTCCAAACACGTATATATAATATATATAATATTTTAATAATATCATATTTTGGGATTTATAAATATACGTGAAACAATAAATTACGGTTATGAATAATTACCAAAATATTTGAATTCCATAAAAATATTAAAATTTAAATTTAAAACGACTCTCAGGATAATTCACTTCTGAGCCCAAGCTCATCTGCACTCGCGTTGAAGAAAAAAAATCAAACAAATACTAGAAAAAATCAACAAAATCCAAATTTTTACAAGGTAGATAATTTGATGCGTTGGGTCTGCTCCAATTTTCAAATCATTTATACATCTGAGTAGCTCTCGGCAAAAAAGAAAAATTCCGAGTCTTTAAATAAGTTACTGTTTATGCATTGTTGTGACCCAATTTGTGATTTTTACCGAGAGCTTCTCAGATATTCAAATGATCTATAAATTGTAGCAGACATCACGCAATAAATTTTCTACCATGCAAAAAATATTGTTTTTTGAATTTTTCTATGATTTTTTTCGGACCGGGTGCAGATGAGCCAAGGCACCGAAACGCTGCACTCCAACTCCCAACTCTTTTATGAAGAAGGTGTCATATTACCTCCTCTCATTTAAATTTATTTATGAGTTGAAATCGTTTTAAATATTACTCCCTTTGTTCCATAATGTAAGATGTTTTTTGACACCACATTAGAGTAAAAAAAAGTCTTACATTATGGGACAGAGGGAGTAAATCAAATAAGATATAATTAAACATCAAAAATGAATATCTGGAAAAGGCCTCTCATTCCATCTCAATTTATATCCATTTAAACTCCAAAAAAATTCAAATCCTAGTGAAAACTATCTAGACTCAAGCAACACATGGACGTTTTAATTAATTTTATTTAAGTAATTAACATCCCAAAATTTTGGTCCAAGACATGAATAGTGCCACTGCAGGAAAATTTTCTACTCCTGCGTATTTCCTTCACTTTTTCTTCAACCAAATACCCCCTCAGTTCCTTAATATAAGTCATTTTAGATATTTTAATATGAACTACATACGAAGCAGAAATGAATAAATCTACACTCTAAAATATGTTTATATATATTTGCATATAGTCCGTATTAAAATATCTAAAAAGCTTATATTTAGAAATAAAGGGAGTATTTTCCTGTGCGAGAATATACGCTCAACATGAGATCAACAAAACTGTTAATGGAACAGAGAAATCCTCCCCATATCTGCTATTCTGTGCATGATACACACTTTAATCAATATTCCATGACGAACGAGATACACATCCTAATTATTACAACATCATGGAAGTCTAAAGCAAAACAATAGCAATACTAACAACACAGGTATATAATATAGCATAGCATATTTGCTAAATCACCACCCATATTGAGACAAAAATGCCCTAGCAAACCTCCTCCAAACAACTATGGCCTACCATCATATGGTCCTACATGTGAAATCCTGGGCATGGGCAGTCCAGCCCAAGCCCGGTCTGAAAAACCCGGGCCGGGCTGGGCTGGGCTTTAGGTTCGAACCGGGTTCAGGCCTAGTTTTCAAGCCCGGACAGCAGTTCGGGCCGGGCTCGGGCTTACTGAAAACGTCATTTTACTCGGAGGTCTGGCTCGAAAATCGTCTTTTTAATCCATTTGGACCGGGCTCAGGCCTGCATATTGCATTTTTTGACCAGGTCGGGCTGGGCTCGGGCCTGGGATTTTTGGTTTGGGCTTTATAAAACCC
This sequence comes from Hordeum marinum, assembly GCA_022496015.1. Lineage (NCBI taxonomy): Eukaryota > Viridiplantae > Streptophyta > Magnoliopsida > Poales > Poaceae > Hordeum > Hordeum marinum. Next base: position 410,294,420 of record CM039673.1, read on the forward strand.
GACCCAAAGCCCGGCCCGGCCCGGTGAATGCCCAGGTTTAGGTGAAAGGTGAGCTTCATAGCTTATTGCATGACAAAACCCTACAGACAAAAGCTGATCAAAATCCAAGATCTCTTGGCTATTCCGTTAAAGGCTCACAATACAGACTGGGGTCACTAATCCAAGTTATCACAGGCAAGGCTGATAAGAGTGAGGGTGTGCAACGTACGTACAACTATCACGCCCTCTATTAATCATACCCTGTGGTAAGTGTGATAATCGCTGGATCTAGCACCGAATGTTAGCAAACACATTATTACTTGTTCAATTCTTGCAGTAAAACAGAAATGATAGCTAGCTAGGCAGTGTGAATTCAAATGCAACAGAAGTGCAGCTAAATAGACAGTGTACTCCCTTTGTTCCTAAATATAAGTCATTTTAGAGACAGGACCGGTCCTATGTTTTAGAAGGCCCTAGGGCAAACTTGATGACATAGGCCCCTTATATATGCGTGTGTGGCTATTCAAAATAAAATGTATTTTTGTGCTCTATATGAACATACATATGTTCAACTCATTTGCAAAACTTCAAGAGTAAACTTTTAACAACCGTACACCCTTAGTTCAAGATTTCTAATAGTAACTATTGGGCAATGTCATATTACGACTAGAAGACTAGAAATATAGCAAAATAATACTGGCATGATTACCTGAAACAACAAACAAATTCTAGCGACTTGATCCGTAACAATAATGCTTCGGCGCTTCAAAAATAATTAAAGAACCATATGATGGATTAATTGAGAGATCACATTGTTTTATTTTTCTACTTTTGTTTAGAACCAGGCAAGTAGTTAGAAAACATTGTAACCTAAAATTATGAGAAAAAAGAGAGAATACATAGAATTAGAAATTCATGCATCAGAACCTTAACAATACTATACTCTGTAGATTGGAAATTGGGGATGACTGAATGATATACGTAATTGTGACTGTGAAACACCAAGAGGATCAGAGGACATTGAATTGAACTTACGGTTGCGGATGGTCGGACACTCGGACGTGAGCGGCTGTCGGCCAAGGCAGGCGGGTAATGACCAACAGGCCAACGGCGGACTGAGCGGCCGCCGGCCAAGGCATGCAGGTAACGATCAACAGGCCAACGACGGCACGGCCCAAGAGCGGACCGGAGTGTTGGGCGGTGAGCGGCCGCATAAATCTGAAGTGACAGAAGACGGACGAGGAACGAAAGAATCGATCTTGTGAGGATTGCGGCGCATGATTGGCTTGAGGACGCTTCACCTTTTCCTAGCAATCAGTTAATTAGGCATGCCCATCACTCTGCCTTCCTTTTTTTTTCCGTTTACCTAAACATTTTACCAGGCTATACATATCCATACCAGATCATGGCCCCCCGAGCTCGCGGGGCCCTAGGAGGTCGCCCCTTCGGCCTTGGCCGACCCTGTTTAGAGATTTTACTATAGACTACATACGGAACAAAATGGGTGAATCTATACTCTAAAGTATGAAGAGTGGCGTTTTGGCTCCTAGGTGTATATACACCTATTATGAAATACGTATTAAACCACATTTCAAAATGTTAAGGAAAATGAAGATAAAATCCCACGTGTACATCCGAACATCCTATGTTTGCACACAAAATTTCGGTGAACAAAGAAAAGAAAAAATGTGTCATGTATAAAAAAGATAAAAATATGCCTCGTGAATAGCTTTAATCAAGCATAGAAAATTGTCTTTTTTACACAACCCACAAGAAATGCCATTTTTCATCGAAACTTGGTGCACGTACATATAATGTCCGGATTTACACGCGGGTTTTTTTCTCAATTTTTTTTAGCATTTTAAAATGTGTATTTAAACAATGGGTGTGTATACACTTATGAGCCTAAATGAATTTCCGTAAAGTATGTCTATATACATCCGTATATAGTTCATAGTGTAATCTTTAAAATGATTTATATTTAGGAACGGAGGGAATAGAATAAAGACATAAATGTAGGAAGTACCTGGCAGTGTAGAAAAACAAGAACTCAGATTCCAGTGATATTACAGGATGTACCTGACACTTGGAACTCAACGCGCCCCGCCTCTCCTCTGCCGACATGTCTATAGCCACCATGGCTATAGCCACGCTCATGGTCCTGGCCCATGAAGACGAAGCCCGGCAGCATGCCCAAAAAATAGAGGAGCTGGAGGTAGCCCTCCAAGCTTCCGCTGGCGGTTGCCCTGACATAGCCTACTTCATCACTAGGGATTTCTTGGACTATGACAACAACGATGATGGCCACCCTACAAACTTTGTGATCCATTTGAACTACTGAGCCCTTTTAGTACTTGTGGCCCTCGTCATTAGTAGTATGTTTTAGTTGAATGACATATGTTTAGTCACTATCGTTCTCATCAATTAGTCTGTTTAACAATTTTTTTGTCAACTGTGATCCTATGTTTTAGTTACTCCTTACGATCCATATTAAGTGTCGCTGTTTTAATACAACTTCTGTTTGAATTTACATTTTGTGAATTTTACAAAAATGAGACGAACAAATAGGAAGGATCATTGGATGCGATGGTAAAATGGCTTACGCCGACAAATAGGGAGGAGAAATATAATGGGGGTTGGCTCTTAGACCCCCCCCCCCCTACTACTAACTCCCAAAGACCTCCCCCGGTGCATTATCATGCGAGGGTATCATGCAGTTTCATTTAGGCATTTACCTTACAGGACATGACATTAAGTAAAGAAAAGACACTTGTGACATCATATCATCATACCATAACGTATAATTCAAGAAAACATTAGTTTGACTGATCTCATCCATTCACCATATAGAACAGCTTTGACAAAAGGGACACATGTCAAATCTACATCTAAGTAAATGGGACCATATAGCCCGCTAAAAAGTTCCATGGCACAAGTCACAAGAGGCAAGGCTAACAAAGTTATACTCTACTCTGATACAGAGACATTGTCCTTCCTAGCCGCGGGATGAAGATCTGATTTGTTGCTGCTATCGCCTTTTACAGGTGAAGAACCCTCCAAAAGCTTCTCGGGACAAGAAGGTTCAGCAGAGATCAGCTTGGCATTAGCTTGTTTCATGCCTTGGCCTGCAGTCTCAAGATCGATTCCAGTACTACTCTGAGCCTCGACTGTTGCTGCTGTAGACACAGAATTACTTGCTCCAGCAATTTTTAAAGTCGAAGATGCAGCTCTTGGCGCAGCATAGACGACGTTATACATGCCACTTGCCACCGAGACTGGAGTTATCATTGCTTGCGTCAGGTCTTCAAGCTGAGTCCAAGAAATTCAAACTATAAGTTCTCCATACAGTACTACCGTATTAGTAGGTTCATGAGGTAAACCGTCTAGGTAACATGAAGGAACTGACTTATTTACCTTCTCCCGTAGTATAGTAAATACGGTATCAAGGACCTCGATCTCAATGTCCAGCGAGGACTCTCCTGGGTCAACTTCAGCAGCAGGTCATTCTCACCTTTAACAGCCAACAAAGCTTTGTGGGCCTTTCTCAGCTTCTGCATACGTGACTGGCGCAATGACAAAACCTTCATACCATATGGGAGTGCATCTCTAATCTTGGATGCTGACATGAAAGCCAGGAATATGTGGAAGTTTCTGCGACCAAACTGAGGAAATTAACAAGGAACAACCAAAATCTACAATATACAAGCAGTATCTAACTGATTTTTTTTCAGCAATAAAACTTCATTTACAAAAACACGCTAGCATGTGCATTGATCCAAATAAAGATACAATACAAAATTTCAGTAAGCTCAAACTTGTTGAAATCAACTGACTAAAATGTACCCCTAAAACCTGTAGACGTGCCTAGAAGGCGCAGCCACTGTAGCACTTGGGGTTGCAAATATGATGCTTCATACTACACTACTATAATGCACACAATAGATACTGTTATTACCAGAATTAGGATACAGTAAGACAATCCGATAATGGTCAGGCTCAACCAAATGCTCCAAGATGGCTAAAGCTTTGAGCCTAGCACAGAGTGAGTAGTCTATGTCTTCTGCAGTTAAAGTAAGGACCATGAATATCAAGATCATTCATGATTAAATGCAGGAGTAACTAAGATAAATGAAAGTCTGAAACTACCTCTTTCCATAGAAATTTTAGCAAGAGCACAATATGTATCGACTTTAGCCATAGGCATCCAAGGACACTTTTCACTTATTGCCCTCGCAATATGTAACATTTTCCAGGCCAGATTCAAATCTGAACAAAATCAGAATCATGTTTGCCCTGAGTTTTTCTTTAGTAAGTGGCTATACTGGTAATTACTGTGACATGAAGAATTGCACATGAAACAAGGTCATCAATTATCACAGTATTATATGGGGGAACGAGGCAACAGTACAGGAGGCAGAGCCACCGTTAGGTGCAGGCAACACCAGAGACAGGGAGGAGCAACCCTAAATGTTAAGACTCTTTTTCGTTTCCAAAGTTCGAGGACTGCATTTCCTTATTTGAGCGTGCACCCATCAGTATAACAAGAAGACAACTAGATGCATATGTAAATGATCAAACTAAAAATAGGATAAGATGATTATCAATGTTTCCTCGTTCATCAATACATTGGTACATTTAAAAATAAATTAGAAGAATTACAACCAAAATGTAAGACCATTTAAAAAAAAACTTTAGAATTCAATCAACAACCAATTATTCACATTGTGGCACAATATTTATACATACTAGCACAAAAGCTAGTTCGTTTAAATACATTGGACATATAGCCAATTGCAGAATTGAATGAAGCCAATGGTTCATAGATCGATATCTGTTTAATAAAGTATTGAATGAAGCATTGCAATTCGGAGTGTACAAAAGTACAAGTAAGACAAGTAACCAAGCATAGCAAACTGCAAATGTAGCAAGGATAGTTGGCCTAAGTTATATTGCTCAAATAATTCAAACAGCCGACAATTCAGAAACATACGTGCATTTCTCAAATGGGTGAACAAGCCCTGGAGCAAATAACACAATGATGCAGCGCTTGTCACAATTCACACAGCATAACAAAAGAAGGTTAGGTCCCAACTGTTGCCGCCTAACAAGTTGAAACCTCCTAAACCCAAGTAAGCTCATCACAAAGACTATGTGAGTCAAATCGAAAAGCAACTAACCACATGTAAGTAAATAACAATCCAGATAGATAACACGGCTAATTGGATTTGGAAGTTGCATACGACAATCCATCGATATGCATGCTTCAGCCATGCTTTGGAGTAAGAGCAGCATGTGGAAGGGGGAGAAACTCTAACCTACTCTCAAGGACTTCGTGGAAACAGTACTCGGCATGAACGAATTGCTCCTCCTCGATCGCCTTGGAGCCCTTGTCAAACAGCTCCTCTGTAGCTTTCTCCCCCTCCCATTCCAACTCCTCTTCCTCGGCCTCCTCCTCCCATCCATCCTCCTCCCATTTGAAATCCTCATCGCCCTTCTCTACCCAATTCTCCTTCTCATCGCCCACATCCCCACTTGTGTTTGGCAGCAGCGGATCATGATGTTCGTCTCGGGTCATCTCAACATTCTCTGAGGAGGTGGCCATGGTTGAAGGAGGTGTTATGCCCCCAGCTAGATCTGAAAATACACATTTATATATGACATTGCTATATCTAATTTCACAAAAGTCATTCTTGTGTACCATCACCTAAACTTCATGTAGCTAACAGAAGTATTACTTACTTTTGTTAAGTGATTCACAAGTCATAGGAAAGCAAACGTAAACGAGCTTGTACTTGATGATGGTAGTACCTGGAGTGTAGAACCTCATGTAGGGGATGACTTCACTGCTGCGGGATACCTTCTTGACTCGGCCTGAATTAAGCTCAACTGTGAAGGTGCCAAGATCTGTCCCGACGAAGAAAACATTAACACCATTGGCGCAGCTGACCAAAAATCTGGGGCGAGAGGGTAGCAAGTTCTGCAGGTCGACGACTCTGCGTATTGCCCATTTCACGGCCCTGTCTGTGTCAGCCTCCATCGACCATAGTTGCAGCGTGGACTCCTGCAGATTGGCACATCGCAGCACACCGTCCTCCGTTGGCATAAGGATATAGCCGGACTTCCAATTTTGCATGGCTGGCCATTAAATCATTGATAGTTCCTGGCTAAACAAGTCATACCGCAGGACTACAGTTTCCTCAGTGCACAAGAAATAGACTGCATCTCCCACAAACGCATTGGGCCGAGAGAGCCAGACGTGCAGGGGCAATTCAGGGTGCTCACACGACGTCACGGGGCTCCAGGCACGGGACTCCGAAGAGTAGACGCAGGCTTGCGCGACGCCATCGTCATCGGTGCCCACGTAGACCACGCGGAAGGGGTCGCCAGGGCAGTCGAGGTGGTCACAGCCGTCGGCGGCGCAGAGCACCGCAGCCGAACAGTCTGGGACGGTTGGATAGTCCACGAATTCCGGCAAGGAGGAGCGCCACTGGCGGTGGCCGACGGGGTCCCACACGATGAGGCAGAGGGGTTCGCCGTCCGGGTCGAGAGTATTTGAGAGAACGAGGCCATGGCGCGAATCGAGCACGAAGAGGCTGCACTTGCCGGGGTGGACCGGGAAGAACGGGGAGGTGGGGGACAAGGGAGAAAACCAGCACAGCACCGTCTCGTCGTTCTCGAAGAACCCCAGCAAGGGAGGCTTGCCGTGGAACTCGCGGTAGAGGCGGGAGAAGGCGGGGCCGGCGAGGCGGCTGCGCCAGGGCTTGCAGACGAGGGATGCGCGGAAGAGGCACCCGGGGTCTCCCGGCGGGAGGCGGAGGAGGATCTCCTCGTGGAGCTCGTCCGGCAGCGTCGCCGGCGGCGGCGGCATGGCTGGTGGAGGCGAGGGCTGTGACCGGAAAGGAAGGAGGACCAACTGCTGGGTCTGCGTTCGTGGGTCATTTCGCAGGCTCGGAGGGTTGGGCTCAACCAGCTCGGCGTGGGGCGTGGGTGGATTTCTGACAAAGTGGGACCGGGGAGGCAGCGAGACTGGGACTGGTGCGTAGTGTAGGAGCTGATCTCTCCAAGCGGGCACCGGCAATGGCGTGCTACGCCGCTCTCCTGCACCAGCCGCCCGCCTCGCCGTCCCCGTGCACCTCAGGCCGCGCCGGATCCTGCCGCGTCCGGCCGCCCCCGCTCCTCCGGCGCCGAGCCCCTACCCTGTCCGCGCGCGCTCGGATCTCCCCGCGCTGCTCCTACGCCGCGGCCGGAGGGAGCGCCGGAGCGGGCGCCGGGGAGCAGTCCGCGGCGGCGCTAAGGAGAGTGCTGGAGACGCCGGGCTCCCACCAGGCGCCCGCTTGCTACGACGCGCTCAGCGCCCGCCTCGTCGAGCGCGCCGGGTTCAGGGCCTGCTTCACGAGCGGTACGTGTTCGCTCTTTTGCTTCTGCAGGACTCTCTCTCGCACTCCCATCATAGTACTAGTACAGTGTGCCATGCTTCCAATAACTGAACATAGCGACGGGTGCTTGCTGTGTCACCATGTTTCTGTCATTCTGTGAGACTGAATTGTGTGTGCTATACCTATACTGCCTTTGTACACCCCATATTATGTCAAAAAGATGATGAAACCTTAGACTGGCGTGAGAATTTGCTCTTCTGTTGAGGGCACATTGATCAAGTGGCATTGCACATATCAGATCAACACAAGTTTGTTCTTCACTTGTACAGTCACGGTCGATCGGTCAGAACTTGGAATGGAACCAGAGAGTACTAGTTGCTTAGGGAGCTAGCCCGGTCCTATGTAAAAGGAGATCTACAAGATTTCAATCCTGAAAAAATTAAAGGTATTTTGTCTTTCAGGATTCTCAATATCTGCTGCAAGGCTTGGATTGCCAGATGTTGGTCTCATCTCCTATGGCGAAATGGTAGATCAAGGGTGTTTAATCACTGATGCCGTATCCATACCTGTCATTGGTGATGCTGATAATGGTTATGGGAACTGTATGAATGTCAAGAGGACAGTGAAAGGATTTATCAATGCTGGTTTTGCTGGAATTATTCTTGAAGATCAGGTAATTTGATACTCTCCCAATGTTGTGCCGTTCACTAAATTATCCAGCTATTTTGCTTCTATAACATATTTTATGTGCACAAACTATCACATCACTGAACTATAGTGCTTACCTTCATAAGAACCTAAATGTCATTTTACACATATCTTACGTTTGTATGTAGTTTATGTTTTGCGGGAGTTTGTATATCTTTCCTACTTATAAAGGTTGGAGTTGGTGGTGAGTTCACATGTGGGACCACACAAATAAACAAATGCACTACCCACATGTGGGACACACAAATAAACAAATGCACTATCCATATGTGGGACTAGCAACCTTCCAAGAGACATAAATAAACAAATGTTACTTTTACTAGGTGTGAGACCTATCTCAAATAAAAAAATACATTGCTATCCTAATATGAGAATAACATTCTTGTAAAAACATAAATTTGAAATGCAAGTATGCCTCCAATTCAAAATCATGGTCTCGATTTTAGTTTCTTCTCCCAACCAATTCTTTCAGTTCCATGTCATAGCAGAACAGGGCAAAGAAATTACAATTCAATGCGACGATTTAACTTACTCACACCCATTCTCCTATGTTCCAAATTCAAAATATATCTCACTATAAATCTTATGAAGGACCTACTATGGTCACTCGAGACTCTTTAGCAACTGCAGCATGATCTTTTGTTATGTTTGCGCTCTCTTTTTAATGGTGAACCTTGCAACAGCCGCAAGACACCATCATCTTATGATGATCTCCTAAGCCAGTGGTAAATCCTTATTTATTATGGCTTTGTAGCAATGCACGGGCATTGTGCTAGTAGTTTTAAATATCCTGGCTGTGGATTCTGTTTCAAGTTAACTATATATTTTTGGATAACAACCCCTGCTACTGCCCTAATAAGTCTCCTCTGGACCCTGGCTGACATCTCACATTAATAGTATAGCATAATTCATATTCTAGCAATCAAAGATCATTTATCCTCATTTTGAACGATGTGTTTAAAATATGTAAACATTCTATTTCCCTTGCACTTTGTGCATATGATTCTTTTTAATATTAAAAAATGACTGGCGTTATTTTTATGATAAATCTTCTTATTCCCTTTCGATAAGTTCCTTCTTTAGTGATATGATGTGTATAGTATTCTGAAGGTGTCACCAAAAGCATGTGGACATACACAAGGAAGGAAAGTTGTCTCGAGAGAGGAAGCAATTATGCACATAAAAGCCGCTGTAGATGCCAGGAAGGAGAGTGGCTCTGACATTGTTATTGTGGCAAGGACAGATTCTCGTCAAGCTTTGTCTCTTGATGAAGCATTATGGAGAGCACGTGCTTTTGCTGATGCTGGAGCAGATGTTCTATTTATTGATGCCCTTGCCTCAAGGGAAGAGATGATGGCGTTTTGTGCAGTTTCACCTGGAGTTCCAAAAATGGTTAGATCTACTCTATGCAGTAGTGCTTTTCCGAACTATTTCTGACCGCCATGAAAGAGTTATGTTCTCAGCATACTCCATGCTTCTATCTGCAGGCCAACATGTTAGAAGGTGGTGGTAAAACTCCTATACTGAGCCCTCTTGAACTTGAAGAAATTGGTTACAAAATCATAGCCTACCCATTATCTCTAATTGGGGTATCAATGCGTGCAATGGAGGTTAGTTGCTTATACTTTGTATGCTTTAAGTGCTTGTGTTATATTTCTACACCGACTTCAGAGAGATAAAATGCCTAAAACCCAACTCATGTGTTATTTATTTCATCACTAACAGGAGTAGTTGTGTCCTAAGGGATCTTGCACATGGATTTCCAGTAGAAGTTTTTGCCAAAGAAAAAAAAATGTGCGCACACTCACATATAGGCATATCGATAGTCATGTATGTACTATCTTCTATGTCTGTGAACTGGTAGTTATTGTATGCTTCTTCCATTTGATGACATATCGTGGGTTCAATCTTCAGTGTATTCATGTTCAATTTGGTACCACGCATATGATACATGTCCGCTGTCAATCATTAACTGTATAAGACACCCTAATGTGCAGGATGCTCTTGTTGCTATAAAAGGTGGCCGTATACCTCCTCCAAGTAGTTTGCCATCATTTGAGGAGATCAAGGATACACTAGGGTTTAACCGCTATTATGAAGAGGAAAAGCGATACATTGCATCACCAGCTCAATCATCCTTTGGAAGTGGTGAGCATATTCTCTCGTAAACTATGTTGAATGTGAGTGATTTTTCTTATCATGCTGCAACACAAATATAGGTAATTATGATTATACAAGTGAAGCAAGCAGTTCAGGAGACACCAAGTCCAGGACTGAGAAATCACAAGAACCTATCATTGACATACTGCCTCAGCTCTATGATCCTGGTTCCGCTGGAGGCAGAGGTCCTTCAAGTGGGATGTGGTCCCGCACACTTCGATTGAAGATTACAGGAAGGGATGGGGTCCAGAAAATTGATGCCAGGATACCTGTAAGAACCCATTTAACAGTCTACTTTCAGTTCAATGTACTCCCTCCGTTCCTAAATATAAGTCTTTTTAGAGATTCCACTATGGACTACATAAGAAGCAAAATGAATGAATCTACACTCTAAAGTATGTCTATATACATCCATATGTAGTTCGTAGTGGAATCTCTAAAAAGACTTATATTTAGGAACGGAGGGAGTATATTACTAGTTGACTTGAAGTTCTGAAATTGACACCATATTTAAGTGAACACCCCATCATAGTAGTTTTTCACTACTAGTAGTGTCTGTGCCAATGTTCGAGTATAATTGAGTAATTCTCATACTGATTAAAAGGTTGTTTCCTTGTGTTCCTGCTTTCTTTACAACAGGCTGGATTCTTAGAAGGGATGACAAAAGTTATACCAGGTTTGTACTTCTCTTCTAATAGGAGAACATGAATCTGTAACTACATTTGTATTTTCGAGATAGAAAGAAAAGTATCTTTGGTCTGTCTATGTTCCATTCATAGATCATCTCCCTTGGCACTCTGCAGGCCTGGCTGGAACTAATATCATGGAAAGGCTTCGGAACGCGCCTATGGATTCGGACAACCCCCAGAACGGGCAGATACTGCTTGATTTTGAGGACGGCATGGGAGATAGGATCCAGGTGTTCATTGCGTGAGCGTACCGTTCGTTGTTGTTGCCCCAGGATCCAATACTTAGACGAGTGTCTTTCCGTTGAGTAGTAGAGAAGCAAATGATTGCTACTTGGTAGTCGGTAGGCCCTTGCTGCCTACATCCAGTTATGTAAGCTCCGCATCATACTGCTTGCATCCCGAATCTTCCTGTAACCTTCCTTGTCTCATGGATGCAGAAGTTAAATTCAAATAAAACAAGTTATGAAAACACTGGAAAATACACTCTAGGCTTAGCTTCCGACTTCCGTTGCCATGCTCGGAGGCCGTGGAGAGCGAGCGAAGAGTGCCAATCGGATGACGGGGCTTGGAGGAGGAGAAGCAAATAGAGTCTGTGGAGAGCGCTCTGGGAGTGAAGAGTGCCAATCGGATGACAGGGCTTGGAGCAGGAGAAGCAAATAGAGCCTGTGGAGAGCGCTCTGGGAGCGAAGAGTGCCAATCGAATGACGGGGCTTGAAGGAGGAGAAGCAAATAGAGCCTGTGGAGAGCGCTTTGGGAGCGAAGAGTGCCAATCGGATGACGGGGCTTGGAGGAGGAGAAGCAAATAGAGCTTGTGGAGAGCGCTCTGGGAGCGAAGAGTGCCAATCGGATGACGGGGCTTGGAGGAAGAGAAGCAAATAGAGCCTGGGTTCATCGACGCACGGTGGACGGTAGATTAAAAAAGACAGAAAAATTCAAAAAAGTCTGAAAGTTTTCTGCATGGTAGATATGTGAATGCCAAATTTCGAAGCATTTGAACATCCAAGTAGCTCTTAGCAAAAAAAAAAGGCTGAAATTTGTCTTTTTTGCTGAGAGTGACAGACATTCAAATGTTTTGAAATTTGGCATGTACATCATGCACTCGGCATCTTTCTCTACACAAAAAATGATTTTTTTTAAATTTATTTAAGATTTTAACGATTTTTTATAACTCCCGATGAGCCTGGGAGTCAAGGAGAAGGATCAACCTCAGGAAGAAGAGAAAAAATTCGAAACAGGGGCAAAAAAAATTGCCTCGTAAAAAGAAGAGAATTGTCTGGTTAATTAACGAAAAAACGGGCGAAAACCAATACAGATGGAGCACGGACTAACTACTCACATGACAAGAAATCCCACGACCGCACAGGCGGCCCCGCCAGACTCTCTGATCACACATCACCACAAACCTCACATCTACTATGCCATGTAACCCCGACACAAGAACACCTCGATAGAAAACAACAGACACCTTCCTACCCACAACAACAGCCCAATCCAAAAGGACGGGCCTAGAGACTGAAGATCATCCATCAAGCGGCTAGAGACGCCTTTCCTATTGCGCTACTCTTGCATTTGCCTATCTTCTTTTGTTTGCCTTTTATTGGTGTCCCCGTCAGGAGGCAAGCAATTGACCTGTCCAAACCAAGTCTAGCAGCGTCCACACTGGCGAGCAAGTCATGAAGAGAGCCTCTAGATTTGGAGTAGGTGCAACCACACTTGGCTCGATGGTCATGCCACTCAGAGGCATCACCTGCCCAATGGTCGCAGACGAGGGAAGGGCATCAACATCTAAAATTCCACGCTCCATGACACCAAGTGGTAGGCTGGCTGGCGTCGGACACTCAATGGATTTAGGGGAGCGAGAGATTGCAACATCCAAATCATCACAACCCTCGGCATCAAGTATCTGGCTAGACTCTAGGGGTGATGGTGGTGGTGGTAAAGCCACAATCGAGATCTCGGGGGCATCTACCTTTAGTTCTTCGACGGACAGAGGTAGAACCGGGCCCCACACAGCTCCTGCAACTCAGGCATGATCAACACCGGAGTCACAACCACATCATTGTCCAATCCCTCAAGGCAAACAGGCCCTAGCACGAGGGGAGAAACGGCCATGAAGCTCGCCTTCCTTGTCGACCTCAAAGTTGTCAGCAGGCACAACCAAAGAGCGCAATACGTGGGCATTCTTCAACACGGGTGGCACCATGGAGAGCTCGCCCAATGCAGTCTCAACACACTCCATGAAGCTCTTCATCCACAACATCCAACCTTGCATGGAGTCAATGATATCACGCAAAGGCCAGACTGTCTCCTCAAGCTGGAACGGGACCATACCAAGGAGCTCAGAGTGCAACAGCTCGGCCTCCGCTCCAAGACGGGCCACACTGAGATATCCGTCGAGGCCACAAAACCAACAGGAGCAGCAATGATTGACGCCCAAGAATCACGACCAAACGTCTTCAAGAGGGATGAGGCGGGGAGCTAGAGCATGTTGGTGCCTGACGGGGAGGCGTGGCAACGAGGACATAGTAGGGTTTTCCAAGAAGCTGAGGGGACGCCAGGCATTGCGACACTCACGCGCTCGATGACCATTCTCAAGGCACTGAAAACACCTAAAAGGATCTCGACAAATCGCCCATAAAGCCAAGCAGGAATAAGACGGGGAGCCAATGCAGGGACTAGTAAGTCCAGACGTTGCACATTGCGCCACAGTAGTACCTCTCGTCAACCTCCACGTGGATCCGCATCATACGTCACGCCCAACCGAGTAGCTATTTAGTAGCCGGCGACGGCGTCTACGAAGCCAGTTCATCGTCATCCTCGTCTTCTTTGTCAGCAAGGGAGCTCCACGAAACAAATTGCTCCGTGCCTAGACCCGGTGTGATGCCAGCAGGAGTTGAGGACGGTATCGCTTCCACATTAGTCGCCACCCTCTTGTAGCGTGGAAGAGGAGAAATGGAGGACAGGATAGTTTCATTTCATATCTGGGCCACCACCTCTTCCTTCTGATGCCGCCACCCTCTTGTAGCGTTTCAGCACATTGTCGCCCTCTTGCCGTTTGTCAGGCTGTACATAACACTGACTGCACCGCTGCGCTCCACCTGAAGAACTAGCTTGTCCCCAAGCTGGCACTATTGGAAACTGTGCTTGATGACTATCATAATCCCTTCCTAAGTACTCCCTTCATTCTTAAATGTAGACCTTTTAGATTTAATATGGGCTACATATGAAGCAAAATGAATGAATATACACTCTAAACTAAGTCTATATACATCCATATATATTAAGAAACATCTTATATTTAGAAATGGATGGAGTAGCATAGGAGGCTCCTAGCTTTGTTTTGAGCAAACTTAATGACGATGCAACTATTATATTTGAGAAAAAAAGGGTCAGTACCCCCGCAAATGAAGGTATCCCATACCAACTGAAGCCAGCAATGTCGGACAGCAATGTCACTCTTCACTCATATTAATAGCAAAACTTTCGGCAAGTCATAACCGCATAAGAGGTATGTAACCAAGCCCTCAATAGTAGCCAAACACGGAAACAGGTGCCTGCCAATCATCGGCAGAGAGACCAGGCAGATGGAGCCTAACAACCAGTGCAAAAACACAACTCACCAAAGTTCAACCATGGAGGACAAAACAATCTATCGCATCATTGAGACCGCAAAACGACTTCTAAACTAGGAGATAATGCCGTCGCTCAGAGACAGCCCCGCGAGCTGGCTGGTAGGGGCGTTGGGGTTCTGCTGCTGGGCCACGTTGCGGAGAACATCCATCGCCTCGGCAACCTTGGACTTGAGAGCCTCTGGAGACTCGAGCAGATGCAGCACCTCCGTCTGGTCCATCTCCAGAAGCATGCCCGTCACCTTGGCAGCTTGTTGGTGTTCCAGCTTCTCAACAAGTGGATACAGGCTTTCCCCAAGTATCTGTATGCAAGAGATTATTTACAACATCAGAAAACTGACAGTACATATGGACACAGCACAGCATGGGCAAAGTATAGCCAAACACCGGATACTAGCATGGATAGTAACGGATAGATTTAAACACCAGATACAGTTAGAAGATGATTCATTCAGACATACCGTTCTCTGTTGCTCTGGAGTAGCATTTGCAAGGGCAGATGTGAGAGTTCCAATTGGAGGAGCAGGTGACACGCCAGCATCTCGCACAGGGAAGCTTCCCATATCATACGGCTGAACCATACCTCCAACACCAACCCCAGGCATCTGTTGAACCTCAGCCATGTGACGAGGTCCAGGTGGGTACCGGTAGACACGTCCCCTTGGAACCATCTGTTAAACAACAGTGATAAGATATGTGATAAGTCACTGTACTTTCACTACTCTTTATGGCAAAAATCACTTAGCCACACAATTCCAGCACAACAAGGAATTCAATAATGGCGCATGTTACTTCTTAGCGAAGAGGTGAAACAGTGGCGCATTATACATCTTGGCAAAGAGGGAAAAAACGGCTTTTGCCATAAGAAATATCAACCTAACAGCACCCAATAATTGGTAGCAAGAAATGTTAAGACAAGAGAATGCATTGTAGCAAACCTGTTGCTGAAATGGCTGAGGAGTTTGCTGTCCCTGAGCAGACCCAGGACCAGAGCGCCTGATACCTGGGCGCGGACCCTGCTGACCTGGTTGGACAACTGGAACAAAGTAATTTGGCATATGGGCACCACCCCCAGGCCTCATTCCTGGAACAAGCTGTTGCTGGAAACCATACCCAGGCTACAAAAAAAAATAAAGGTAGGAATATGATAAGTATAAAGCTGTTACATTTTCCATTTAAGTTCACCTAGGCAAATAATAAAAATTAAAATGCCAGCAGGAAGCATGCAGTATATAATAACATAATGGACAAAAATGTCTACAATTTCGACCGAAATGCCAAAACGAACAAGGCATGACAACAAAAGTGTACACTGTGAGCATGCAGTAACTACAGAATAACTAATCCAATGGTGTTGACAAGTGAACACATATTTATTTACACACCACATAGCTACATTTACTTTAACTCCAGAGTATGTTCCCAACCAAACACACAAACATCAAAAACAAATTGGATACTGAACACTGATGCTGATTCACCCGTATAAATTTGGTATACCATTACTCCAGAAGAACATTTCCATTAACCCCACATTTTCAACTTAGACAGCACAAGCTACTGGTACCTTAACTTGTTAACAGATGGGAAAATGTTGCTTTTCCTTTTTCACATCAGGAAAACCTGAATGTAACGCAAAGTTCAAAATGAAACTAATGTCTTACAACAAGTACCTGAGGGGGCATCATAGCAGGCGGAGCTTGCCCATAGAAGAGTTGCTGCCCAAGAGTAGGCATAGGAGGGTACATGGGGAGTCGAGGAGTCATAGAAGGGGTCATTGGTACAGGGCGCATCTGAGAGAATTGAGCCTGAATAATATGGAATTTGTTACCATCGGCATTTTTACAATGGATGATCAGAAATAAATCAACAGTAATAACTTGCATAGATTTCAAGAAAGTACAGAAGCAGAGTTCAATCAAGCTCAATAAGATAAAATATCAAGAGCATAATTTAAATTTACGGTGCAGACTATGAAAGTTCCATTTTTCATGCACATCCTCAAGTATTGCATCAACAATGTGAAAATAACGTGAAATTTAAAAAGTGACTGACGGTGGTTTAAGGTGAACATCTTATCTAGAAATACAAATGACCTGTCTTCTCTATCATAGCATCCAAATCCAATTTATTCCATGTGATAAAAAGCAGCAATGACCATGGCAAAAGCGTACTGTTATTTTACTAAATACAGTGGTCACTATCAATAGGTACTAATTTGACATTACTATGAAAGAAACTAAGGTTATTCAAGAACAGTACCTGTAACATTGCTTTTCTTTCTTCTTTACGCTGTGCAAATGCAACATATAATGGCTTTCCAGATATCATTTTGCCATTCATTTCAGTGAGCTGTGCAACCAAAGGACAAGTAAGTCAAACCATTTCATGAATCAGAACAATTGATACAGCAATATTCGGGAAACAAACTTACAGCCTGAGATGCTTCCTCACGGGTAGAAAATGAAACAAAGCCAGAACCCTTGCTAACACCATTTTGATCACGCATAATCTATTAAATAAATTTGGTCAGCTATGATCATACATCATGAAGCCATTGAATAGAAGTATGATTGCACAACATGAAAGCACCTTGCATGAGGTAATTTTGCCGAAGTTGGAGAATAGCTCACGTAGCTGATCATCTGTAATGCCATCATCCAAATTCTTCAAGTACAAGTTCTGTCCTTGATATTTATCAGCTGCATCTTTCATGCTTTGCTCAAATCTTCTCTTCAAGTCCATCTCCCTTTCAGACTTCTTCTGAGCTCTACCAACATACCACTCTTTGTCATTGATTTTCTTCCCATTAAGTTCCTCAACAGCACGAGCAGCATCATCTGGGCTCTCAAAATTGACGAAGCCGAAGCACCTTGATTTACCATCCATGCCAATCATTACAACAGCACTTGTA
This sequence comes from Hordeum marinum, assembly GCA_022496015.1. NCBI lineage: Eukaryota > Viridiplantae > Streptophyta > Magnoliopsida > Poales > Poaceae > Hordeum > Hordeum marinum. The sequence continues at coordinate 410,311,875 of CM039673.1, forward strand.
ATAGTTCCATACTCACTGAATACTTTGACTAGATCCTCTTTTGTAGTAGACTCAGATAAATTCTTCACAAAGACATTGTTAAATTTTGCCTTGTCAGAAGAATTATCCCTCTCTTGCTTGCGGAGAAAAGGTCCTACATAGACAGGCTTATCGTTGATAAGCATACCATTCAGGCTTTTCATTGCAGACTGTGCAGACTCTTCTTTCTCATACTGAACAAATCCAAAGCCTTTGGATTGGCCAATATCATCCATGGCAACCTTACATGAGAGAATTGCGCCAAATGCAGAGAAGGTGTCATGAAGCGTCTTGTTGTCAATTGTCTTGTCAAGGTTCTGGAAAAAGAAAGTTCATAATGAACACATCAGAGACAAGTCCAGAGAAAAAGTGAGTATCTTAGAGTGGCAATGCAAATTACAAGATGAGACGGTACCTTGATAAAGATATTTGCAGATCCGCTTCTGCGGCTGCTTGGGTCACGGTTCGAATACATTACTCGAATGGGCTTGTTGTTCAGTGGAGCAAAGTTCAGCGCTTCCATTGCTCTTGCAGCTGTCGAATGTAACTAATTAGTCAAGCAGCACAATATACTCCAGATGTCAACTAAAATAATACTAGCGTAGTAAAAACAGCAATTGGATAACAACAATGCTGACAGATGATGTAGTTTGATGAGGCTTAAAGCATTGTTTTTTCATCAAAAACATGTATTCCCTATTTACTTACTAGTTATCTACAGCATGCAACATATCAACATACCTAGATACACAAAATGTGCACACAGAATTTACCGTGCCATCGAATGAAGGCTGTCAAGTGCTTCTACTCTATCTATGTAACAGCTAGTCCAAATAATAATTTAGCAACAGCTGAAGGCCAGCTAATACCCTACAACTCCTAATCAATTAGGGAGACATGTCAATTCTTCCCATACAGCACAGCGATGACACTAAACCCACATATCTAAAACACAGCAAACGAACAACCTGGCAATTATTAAATTATAAAAACGAATGCCAAGACTCTGCAGTATATTATATACAGCCAATGAGACTCATTTATCAATAAAAGTAATGGCTTGGCATCATTCTAGGCATTCAACATACAACATGATAGGTTCAAGGGGCGCTGACATCCTTTTCAATAGGAGAAACACAATAAACCCAAGTTGCATTTCAAGAAACATATTTGCATCAGTCGATTGTAAAGAAATTGTTTTCCCTGGTATAATCGGTTCGATTTACCTACTCAATTGCGAACAAAACCAATCCACATCCGACTAATCCAACCACAGATGTTTAGCAGATGCGATTGGATCTATTTTAACCCCAAAAACCACCGACCGTCCGACCACACCCACACCGCAATTCAACAGCATCGAGGGTCACGTGACCGCAAATCGCGTAGAGATGGATATGAGAGAGGGGATCGCTGTACCATCCAAGGGGTTGTTGTAGTTGACGTAGGCGTAGCCGAGGGAGCGGCGCGAGTTGACGTCCCGGCAGACGCGGACCGAGACGACCTGGCCGGCCTGGCTGAAGAGCTCGTAGAGCTGCGAGTCGGTGACGTTGGCCTCGAGGTCGCCGACGTAGAGCGACGTGGTCGGGAGCGGCTGCTGCGCGGCCCCTCCCGCCGCGGGCACGGGCACGGGCACGACGGCCGTCGCCGCCGCCGCCGCCGCGCCGCCGCCGTTGGCCACCTGCGCTGCCATCGCGGTTCCTTTTTTTTCGATTTTTTTCCTCCCCGGAGAATCGGCGCTAAACCCTTATCTCCTGCCCTCGATCGATATATAGCGAGGCGGAGGAGCGGAGCGGATCCCGCCGGGCCTCGGGGGCTTTTTTTTTTTTGCGGATTTTTTTTGGGGTAGTTTTCTGGTTGCGGGATACAGGAGAGGAGAGGAGGAGAGGAGAGGAGAGGGGAGGGGCCGTAGGCGGAGAACACGCGGGGGCACGCACGACTCTCTCCACCGGGGGCGACGCCGACGGGGGGAAGGTGGTTATATGGGCGGGCGCTCCCTCTGCGTCGCGTGCTCCTCTCCTCTGTTAGGGTTTGTTCGGGGCGTGGGCGCGGCGTTGGTGCGCCAGCGGGGATTGGGGATGGGGGATGGGGAGCGGGGCGGATGGTGCTCCTGGACTGGGTCTAGCTGAAGGGTCGACGGGGGTGGTTCTGGACAGTTGTCCGCGTACGGACGGATTCGCCTGCGCCAGCCGTCGTCTGGGTTGCTGTTGTTGCGCGGGGTGGGCTGGATGATGGGTTGGACGGGCTCGCGGGCTTTGGGTGGAGCCCGCCCGGCGTGCGTGCGCTGCTTGAGAGTTGAGAGAGTTGAAGGAGAGAATGGCGCCGCGTTTGATGGGGTCTCGACCGGCCTTGACCGCCCGATTTGGGTTGGGCTGACCGGGTTCGTGTCCTCCTCCTACGTGAGTGACTAATGGACTGGACTGGCTTCATCACGTGGATTGGAACCTTCCCCTTGTTGAAAAAACGTGGATTGGAACCCTCAGCCAATCGAAAATAAAAGATAATCACATGGATTGGAGGAAAATTAGCTGTGGTTCAATTGTGAATTATAGCGATTCGTTCAAGCAATCCCAACCGTAGCATCTCGGCAATCATGCCATCTCAGTCGATGTTTACTATAACATGTCGCTAATTATTAATATTATTTTCGGCTAACACAAATGTCCGTGCGTTGTAACGGAAAGAAACATTGATCCCTATGAATCAGAGTTGGCCAGGACAAGGAACTGTCAAATAATGGCCGCTCATGAGGAAAAAAAAAGATGAATCATTTGCACACATCTTAATCTGTGCAACCATTTAGATAATGAGAACCATTTGTGTTATTTTGGCTCATCGCAAATGGTTCACACGGGTAACATGTATGCATCATAGATGTGTAGACAGAGCAAATCACAGTATATACGTACTAAACTACGAAACACATCGGTGATGATTTCATCAATCGCTGACAATTATATATCAATAAGCGTTTCTTCACAACACACATAGGTTATTAGCACCAATCATTAATGTTATTTCTGGTGCATGCACACGATTTTGATTAGTGACATGTTTGTTATATGTTGCACATATCTTGTTATGCCGAAACGTTGTGTTCTGTTATATCATCGCACACAGTTGATGATAGTGAACTGTGTAACTGTTCGTGTTCAATTAGTTAATCGTAAACAGTTCGTGTGGAAGAACTGTATGGCACAAATCACACACGTAAGTCTTTTCTGGATCATCTTTAATGGATCGGTCATAGCATACATTTCGTGCTATTGACAACGAAGATTGAACTATACCGTTTGCGATTAATGCAACGCGCATAGTTTCATCAAAGGGTCTCTAATTGATGTGTCTTTTTAAACCATCATGCAATTATGTGTTAAGAAGAATATATTAGTAAGAGCTGGCTATTTAGATAGAGAAGATTTGATTTGTTAGCGACCACATTATCCATCACGCCCCATCTGGCTTCCTATCACCGTTCTCGCAGCTCTGACGCGTAGGTGCAAAACCAATGTTTTCTCTACCTTCCTTTTTTTACCTAGATGTTCGCATGGTCTCCTTGAGTGTGCAATTATAAAAATACATTAATAGAACTTAAAATGTACGGCGTGTTAAATTTTACATAAATTGGAAAATACATGAATATGTATAAATTGTATATACGTTGTTTGGATGCATGATGAGAGGACACATGGGAACTCTCCAAGGACTCGCTGTATAGCATGGGGCATAGTTGTCACAAAAATGATTGTGTGGCTGAACTCAATCGAACCTTATAGGAATTTTTCTTTAGAATTGCATAGGAAATAGAAGAGGTTTAGGAGGTTGAACCCGATCGAACCTTATCTATACCTATTAATGATGAAAATATGTATTCTTAGTCCGTCATGCTATTTTATAAAATATTCCTTGATATTTTTAACATTAAAACCTGCAATACATATCAAAAGCTTTTTAAAATACCCATATCTTTTAACCATAACTTCAAATTTAACATGTCATATATGTAATTTGATTAGAAAAATAAGTAGAATCTGAATATGATTTTGTTTTACCTATTAATCATTTAAATAAAATACTATATAGGATGCAATCTTAATCAATAATGCATTATTCGTTTTTCTTTCATATTGGTACTGATCTGGATTGGGGATGAACAACTCAAGAAAATTAGGATTGGAGACGGAATTGAAGTAAAATTTGCTAGAGACACCCAATAAAAAAGGACATGCATGATAAGAAATAAAAGAAGGACCCAATAAAAATGGAATGTCCGTTATAAAAGAAATAAAAGAGAAAATGCAGAGGAAGTCCAATAAAGATGAGATCTTGTGCTATTTCTCCTGTATACAAAAGGAAGAAAAAAGAGGGCATGCATGACAAAAGGTAAAAAGGAGACATGCATGACAAAAAAAATACATATTTGATAAGATATAAATAGTGATGAAACAAGGACCAATACCTACGACATGTATGCCAAGAAATAGTGATGAAATAGGGGCGCAAATACTTGCATCCGACCATACAAAAATGTTCTTTTCCAGAGAAAAAGATCTCTCTTTATGATTAAAAAACATGTATATTTTTAACAACACTTCATGTATATAAGAAATATGCATGCAAAAATTTTGTTCAAGAGTTACAACAAAAATATTTGCACATACATAACAAATATATGTGTAGTTTTCAAAACAGATGAAATCAGAGGTGTAGACCATATCACATGTAGCACGCTACTGCGATTGTTGGGCTTGAGGACAAAAAAATGCTACACCAACATCTTCTTTCAGATAGGTTGTAAAAAACAAGCCAAGAGACTCTCTAGCAAAGGGGTGGATAAATTATCAAAAAGAAGATGTTGACGAACCAAACTAGGTGAGCATAGAGGGACATGAGGAGTTCTAGAGTGAAGCGAGGATGAGCTCGGGGCGGTGGCACGAGAATGAGCTTGAGGTCATGGATCAGAGCCAGGAGCTGGAATGATGTTGAACATGTCCTGAGTTGGTGATAGTTAAACTAGAAGCTGCCCTTGTAGCACACATGTCTCCGTAGTGTGCTAATGTGTCATCGTCTGTTTTTGTCATTTTTCTTTATCGGCATGTAACAACACCCCATTCCACACATGACATGAAGAAATGCATGATCACTTGCACATTTCTTTGTATGTATTAAATCTACATGCAAACATTGTTGAAATAGAAGACCCGTGAACTCTTGAACTGCGCTTTGTAGGCTAAGACCAACTTTGTTTGGACCGTAGCTATAAATTCTCAGATTATAGATCATTTTTTATAAATTAAGAGGGTGTGGTATTCTTTTCTCCTGTTGCAAGCATGGACCCTTTTATTAGTATAGAAAAAATTCTTTAGAGTTACATGCATATCACACCACATATACAAAGAAAGCGCCCCCTAAAAAAGATACAAAGAAAGCAAACCCGCAAAAATTGATAATAAGAAAACAAGAATATAGACAAAAAGAACACATCGAAAGGTTTTTTTCCAAGAGTCATAGTATGAATTTCATCTGAACCAAAGAGGCCCTCGGCATGCCCTCTAATCACACAATAGAATGATGAGACTAGGAATACATCCATGAATCTTCGTAAACTCGTAATGGTGCACATGTATATGTGAACTTGGTTCTTATGGCATTTTCAGATGAGTTCGTGAATTAAAATCTTTTTCGCAAGGACCTAAGAAGTCATGTCCACTTTTTATCTCAAACTTTGTGGGTCACCTCTTATTTTTCAACCCTGCCTGATAGTGGAAATTGGAGAATTGATTGTTGGGGAACGTTGCATGGGAAACAAAAAAATCCACGCTTCACCAAGATCAATCTAGGAGATGAGCATCTACGAGAGGGGAGATTGGATCCACGTACCCTTGTAGATCGCTAAGCAGAAGCATTAAAGAACGCGGTTGATGTAGTTGTACGTCTTTGCGATCCAAATCGCAAGCCGTCCCACGAACTCCCGATCAAGTGCCGAACATACGGCACCTCCGCGTTCAGCACACGTGCAGCTCGATGACGATCTCCACCTTCTTGATCAAGCAAGAGGGAGCGGAGAGGTAGATGGGTTCTCCGGCAGCACAACAGCGTGACGGCGGCGGCGATGGAGCTGATCCGGTAGAGCTTCACTAAGCATCACCGAATCAATCTTCTAGAGGAGAGGCTATCGGAGAGGGAGGAAGGGTTGTGTCGTGGCTTGAGGTGCGGCTGCCCTACTCACTCTCTCATATATATAGGGGGAGGGGAGAGGCGCCCAACCCCTAGGGTTTCCCCCTTGGGGCGGCGGCCAAGGGTGGAGGCGCCCTAGGGTGGCTTGTCACCCAAGGCAAGGTGGCGCCAACCCTAGGGTTGGCCCTCGCACCAACCCCCCAACCGCATGGGCCTAGGTGGGAGCTGCGCCTAGCCCACCAGGGGCTGGTGCGCACCCCTCTCAGTCCATGTGACCCCTCCGGGGATGGAGGCCCCTTCCGGTGCACCCCCGGAACACTTCCGACCCCCCCGGTACGCTACCAGTGACGCCCGAACTTTTTCCGGTGACCATCACAGAACTTCCTATATATGAATATTTACCTCCGGACCATTCTGGAGCTCCTAGTCACGTCTGGTATCTCATACGAGACTCCGAACAACCTTTGGTCACCAGCATACATAACTCATCTATACCAAAACGTCATCGAACCTTAAGTGTGCAAACCCTACGGGTTCGAGAACCATGTAGACATGACCGAGACACCTCTACGGTCAATAACCAATAGCGGGACCTAGATGCCCATATTGGTTCCTACATGTTCTATGAAGATCTTTATCGGGCGAACCTCTATGTCAAGGATTCAGACAATCCCGTATGTTGTTCCCTTTGTTCTTCGGTATGTTACTTGCCCGAGACTGGATCGTCGGTATCTTCATACCTAGTTCGGTCTCGTTACTGGCAAGTCTATTTTACTCGTTCCGTAATACAAGATCTTGTGGCTAACACTTAGTCACATTGCTTGCAAGGCTCATTGTGATGTTGTATTACCGAGTGGGCCCTGAGATACCTCTCCGTCACATGGAGCAACAAATCCCAGTGTTTATCCATGTCAACTCAACAGACACCCTTGGAGATACCTATAGAGCATCTTTATAGTCACCCAGTTACGTTGCGACGTTTGATACACATAAGGCACTCTTCCGGTGTCAGTGAGTTGCATGATCTCATGGTCATAGGAACAGATACTTGACATGCAGAAAACCATAGCAATAAACTAACACGATCATATGCTACGTTTGTAGTTTGGTTCTTGTCCATCACATCATTCTCCCAATGATGTGATCCCGTCATCAAATGACATCTCATGTCCATGGCTAGGAAACCTTAACCATCTTTGATCAACGAGCTAGCCTACTAGAGGCATACTAGGGGCACAGTGTTTGTCTATATGCCCACACATGTATTTAGTTTCCAATCAACACAATTATAGCATGGACAATAAACGATTATCATGGACAAGGAAATATAATAATAAACACTTTATTTATTGCCTCTAGGGCATATTTCCAATAGTCTCCCACTTGCACTAGAGTCAATAATCTAGTTCACATCATTATGTGATTTACATTGTAATGAATCGAACGCCCATGTAGTTCTGATGTTGATCATGTTTAGCCCTTGGAAGAGGTTTAGTCAACGGGTCTGCAACATTCAGATCCGTGTGCACTTTGCAAATATTTATGTCCTCCTCCTTGATGTGATTGCGGATGGAATTGAAGCGTCGCTTTATGTGTCTAGTCCTCTTGTGAAACCTTGGTTCCTCGGCCAGAGCAATGGCACCGGTGTTGTCACAGAATAGAGCCATTGGATTTAGTGCACTAGGCACTACTCCAAGATCTGTCATGAACTCCTTCATCTAGACACCTTCCTTCGCTGCCTCCGAGGCTGTGATGTACTCCGCTTCGCATGTAGAATCGGCTATCATGCTTTGCTGGGAACCTCACCAGCTTACCGCTCCCCCATTGAGAATAAATACATATCCAATTTGTGACTTAGAGTCATCCAGATCAGTGTCAAAGCTTGCATCGACGTAACCCATTACGACGAGCTCTTGATCACCTCCATAAACGAGAAACATTTCCTTAGTCCTTTTCAGGTACTTAAGAATATTCTTGACCGTCGTCTAGTGCTCCATTCCTGGATCACTTTGAAACCTTCCGTCTATACTTATGGCAAGGCTGACATCGGGTCTTGTGCACAACATTGCATACATGATAGAGCCCATGGATGAAGCATAGGGGATGACACTCATCTTTTCTCTATCTTCTGCAGTCACTGGGCATTGAGTCTTACTCAACTTCACACCTTGTAACACACGCAAGAACCCCTTCTTGGACTGATCCATTTTGAACTTCTTCAAAACTTTATCAAGGTATGTGCTTTGTGAAAGTCCTATTAAGCATCTCGATCTATCTCTATAGATCTTAATGCCTAATGTGAAAGCAACTTCTCCTAGATCCTTCATCGAAAAACTCTTGTTCAAATATTCCTTCACGCTTTCCAGCATTTCTATATTGTTTCCAATCAGCAATATGTCATCCACATATAATATTAGAAATGCTACAGAGCTCCCACTCACTTTCTTATAAATACAAGATTCTCCGTAAACTTGTATAAACCCGAACGCTTTGATCACCTCATCAAAACGCAGATTCCAACTCTGAGATGCTTGCACCAGTCCATAAATGGATCGTTGGAGTTTGCAAACTTTGTCAGCATTCTATGGATCGACAAAACTTTCCGGTTGTATCATATACAACTCTTCCTTAAGGAAACCGTTAAGGAACGTTGTTTTGACATCCATCTGCCAAATTTCATAGTCAAAATATGCAGCTATTGCTAACATGATTCTGACGGACTTAAGCATCGCTACGGGTGAGAAGGTCTCATCATAGCCAACTTCTTGAACTTGTGAAAAACCCTTTGCCACAAGTCGAGCTTTATAGATGGTGACATTATCGTCCGCGTCTGTCTTCCTCTTAAAGATCCATTTGTTCTGAATGGCCTTTCACCCTTAAGGTAATACTTCCAAAGTCCACACTTTGTTTTCATACATGGATCCTGTTAGGGATATAACCCCACGATGAGACCCGCCCCAAAGGCTCCGGATCACACTAAGTGGCTCATACACCAATCCAAGAGTGGGCTGTGAAGATTTAAGCCTAAGACGTTTGGCAGCTTGACAAGATGGGCCGGAATGTGGCCCGGACAGAGAAGACCCGGGCGAGTGAGCCGCCCGGAGACAACTCGGTCAAGAAGGCAAGATAAGGTAGAGATAGACCCAGACATGTAGTGAGAGTCGGTTACAACTTGTATGACCCATGGTCTTGACCTCCTATATAAAGGCGAGATCCGGGGCGACTTAGAGATTAGATTATCGTGAACTAGGTTAAGCAATAGCTCCCTTGTAATCGATACGCCAAGCAATACAAACACAAGCAAGACGTAGGCTATTACCTTGACTTGAGGGGCCGAACCTGGGTAAACTCATGTCCTTCGTCCCAACCAACCCCTTTGAGTCCATCACCTTAGCGATGGCCTCGAATCCAAGTCCGTTCACCCGAACATCTGCCATGATAAAACCATGACAGTTGGCGCCCACCGTGGGGCCCGTGCTTGGTGGTATTGAATTCTCAAAGGGCTCTCTCCCAGGGCTCGAGGGATACGTGGTCGGAAGGATGAACAAAAGTCGCCACAGCCGGCTCTACATCGACGACGCTGGCTGGGGTCCGGATGCTGGCTCTGTCGAATATGGTTTACGGATTCCTTTCGGCGGGATCCAGGTCTTCATCGGCCAAATCGACAGATCTACACCCGGGCCGGACATCTGCACCAGCATCATCGAGTCGGCTCGGCGCACGCAACCCGCCCGCAATGTGCGACCCGCCCGTGTTAACCCGGGCCGGAAGCATGTCTTTGTGGGCTTCACTCAAGGTATGGATCTTGAAGCTTCTGCATCGCAGGAGACTCTTGTCTGTTCAGAGGACGAGTCTTCGAGCGGGGAAATAGAGTCGATCTACCAGCTTCACAATGGCGGTCTCGGGGGCTACGACGAGCCTTACCCCGAGTTGGAGCATTCTGAGCCGGACGGTTTCGGGCTGCCGATTCATGCGGCCGTGTTCATGGCAGGATTGGCCCTAGGTGCGAGCAGCACAGCCGCCGGAGCAGCAACCTCGGTGGCTGAGCCGCCGCCACCAGCTCAAGTTCTTCTGGATCTGATGAATGAACTCGCGGCCCTAATGGCCACTAAAGTCACACCAGATAATCAAGCCCCTCAGAACTTGGAGATTATGAGACTCAAGGACTGGATGGCAGAGGAGCAATAGAGGATAGCTGGGCTAAAAGTTCAGATGGAGGCAGAGGCAGAACACATTAAGACGGATGCCTTTCGCCTCGGGCTAGAACAGCAGTCAGCGGCTGCGGTGCACTGGATGAGACATCAATCCTATTTACCAGAACATTATGAGGCTAGGAATCTCTTCAACACGCCAGGTACGGGACGAGCAGCGGATGCACTTGGAAGCCGGCCGGCGGCTCAACCATAGCTTAACTCGGCCTGATGAAACCAGGCCTCACCGGTGGTCTTTCCAACGCCGGCGGGTCATTATTCCAACCCGGTAGAGAACATGGTGGTCGCGGCCACCCGACTTGAAACAATCCCTATTTGGATGAAGTGCCTTTTGCGGAATAGGTATGGAACGCCATTGGATACCTTCAGACGGTGATGGCCCAACAGGAGAAATATGCTTATAGTCGGAGCCGCGTTCATTCAACCCCTCTCCCCCGCCACAGCTTCAGCCGGCGCTATGAATCGCCGACAGTTTCCAGCAGCGATCGGCATAGAGGGCAACTGGGAGATGATCAGGTGGCTCTAGATGTGTAGGCGCTCGTCAACCGAGCAAGAAACCAGCAAGAGGCGACAGCTTTGGCCACGGCGGCTCACCAAGAGCCCGCGCCCTCCATGTCAGTAGGGGCGGGAGTGACCACCAGGGCCGTGGGAGTGCCATGCTTAACACCGGCTCTGCGAAGTGGGCGGTTGCCGAAATATTTCAAAGGACCTCGCAAGGTCCCAAACTACGCTGCTGACTTACCTCCGGAGGCTTGGATCGAAAGTTATGAGCTGGCTATGGAGATGTTGGATGTTACTGAGGCAGTGTGTGCTAAATACTTCATCATGATGCTCGAAGGTCCGGCTCGCACGTGGTTAAAAGGTTTGCCACCCAATACCATTAATTCATGGGCTAAGTTGAGGGCAAGGTTCATCAAAAACTTTCAAGGTACTTGCAAACAGCCTATGACTATTGTGGATCTCGATCATTGCGTTCAGCAGGAGAATGAGTCGGCTCATCATTGGGTTCGACGGGTGTCGACCATCATCCACTCATCTGAACAGATCACGCCAGCTCAAGCTGTGCTAATCCTGGAAAAGAACTGCCACTTCACCTCTCTGAAGCAGAAGCTTGGCCGGCTCAAGAGTACGTGTCAGGACATGGGAGAACTCATGACGGCTCTCACAAAATACGCTGACTCTGATAACACGAAGGATCCAGGATCTGATGAGGAGAAGGCTGGCCAGGGTAAGAGGAACAACCAGGGCAAGGGTGCGGTGAACAATGGTAACCAGAGTAAGCGGAAAACCCCAGATGGCGGGTCAGAACTGATGGCCAATGGGAGCACTGGCCAGAATCATCCTAATGGCCAATGCTGAGCCGGCTTGTATTAATGATGTCCAACGCCTGGTAGGGCGGATCGCCGCGTTGAGTCGGTTCATAAGCCGCCTTGGTGAGAAAGCTATCCCTCTATATCAGATGATGAAAAAGACAAACAATTTTGTCTGGAGTACGGCGGCGGGTGAAGCGTTTGAGGTGCTCAAGAAGTAGCTCACTGAGCCGTCGGTATTAGCTGCTCCGGCTGAGAAAGTGCCTTTGCTCCTGTACGTGGCGGCTAACAACCGGGCTGTCAGCGCTGCAATTATGGTTGAGCGCAAGGAAGCAGGGAAGGAATATCTGGTTCAGAGGCCGGTTTATTATATCAGTGAGGTCCTGACAGAGTCTAAGCAGAGATATCCACATTGGCAGAAGTTAGTGTATGGGGTATTCATGGCCAACCGCAAGTTAAAGCATTACTTCTTAGGGCACCCAATCACCGTGGTCAGCTCTGCTCTATTGGGGGATATAATTCAAAACAGAGAAGCCACAGGTAGGATTGCTAAGTGAGCATTGGAGCTGGGACCTCTCAATATAAAATACGTGCCTCGAACGGCTATCAAGTCTCAAGCCCTTGTGGATTTCATAAACGATTGGACAGAGTGTCAGGCGCCAGAGGAAAAACCGGACAACACATACTAGACTATACACTTTGATGGATCCAAGCAGCTGGAAGGATTAGGGGCAGGAGTTGTTTTAACATCTCCCAAAGGTGATAAGTTCTGTTATGTGCTCCGGCTGATGTTCCCTTGCACCAACAATGCGGCTGAATACGAAGCCCTGCTTCATGGTCTCAGAGTCTTTAAGGAGATTAATTTAAGCCGGGTAAGGTGTTTTGGCGACTCAGATCTTGTGGCTCGGCAAGTTTCAGGCACTTGGGATTCTAGGGACCCGCGGATAGCGGCTTATCGTCAGGCGATGGATGTCATTGCTAGTCACTTCAAGGGTTATCGGGTGGATCATATTGATCGTTGCAGGAACAAGGCAGCTGATGCCCTGTCAAGGTTAGGCTCTCAGTGAAGGCCGGTGCCTCCCAATATCTTGTTGGACGTCTTACATCACCCGACTGTCAAGTTACCCTCAGAGGAAGATTTGGCTGTTCCTGACCCGGAGGGGCAATTGGTGGCGGCTCTAAATGCTATTCCGGATTGGACTTTGCCTTACTTAGCATATTTGACTCGGGGCGAGTTACCTGATGATGAAAATCTGGCCAGACAGATCACCCGGCAGTCTAAGTCCATGACAATAGTTAATCGTGAGTTGCACAAGTGCAGCATTACCGGGGTGTTTCAACGTTGTGTCTCACCAGAGGAGGGTAAGGAAATCTTGAGTGAAATTCACGCTGGAGATTGCGGACATCACGCCGGCTCAAAATCTTTAGTGGAAAAGGCTTTCCGGCATGGTTTCTTCTGGTTGACGGCTCACAAGGATGCAGAGGATCTGGTCCGCAAGTGTGACGGTTGTCAAAAATTCGGCCAGCGGGCTCATGTTCCAGCTCAAGAATTGCGCATGATACCATTACTTGGCCATTTGCAGTCTGGGGGCTTGATATGGTCGAGCCTTTCAAGAGATCCAAGGATAAGAAAACGCACCTGTTGGTGGCGGTTGATAAGTTCACAAAATGGGTAGAGGCTGAGCCGATCAGCAAGTGTGATGCTGCTACGGCGGTTCAGTTTATTAAAAAGCTGATCTACCATTTTGGTTACCCTCACAACATCATCACGGATAATGGTACAAACTTGTCCAAGGGGCTATGAAAAAATTCTGCGATCTGGAGCACATCCGGCTTGATGTTTCGGCGGTTGCTCATCCACAGTCCAACGGTCAGGCGGAGCGTGCTAATCAAGAAATCTTGAGAGGTATCAATCGCTAGCTTATGGTCCCTTGACAATGAATGCCAGGTTGTTGGGTGGAAGAATTGCCGTCCATCTTATGGAGCATCAGAACTACCCCCAACAGATCCACATGTTATACACCTTTTTTCATGGTTTACGGTGCAGGGGCCGTGTTACCAAGTGACATCCGGCATGACTCGCCATGAGTGGCGGCTTATGTTGAGACGGACAATGAGGCGGCGCGTCAAGACGCGTTGGATGCTTTGGAGGAGGAATGAGAACTAGCGGCTGCCCGTTCGACAATCTATCAGCAAGACCTGTGCCGCTATCATAGCCGCAGGGTCAAGACCCGGACGTTTCAAGAGGGCGCCTTAGTGCTACGGCTGATTCAAGACCAGGAAAATATGCATAAGTTATCTCCTCCATGGGAAGGACCTTTCGTGGTCAGCAGAAATCTCAACAATGGGTCATATTATCTCATTGACATCCGGGACGACTCAGATACCTCGGGTCAAGAGACCCGCCGGCCGTGGAACATAGCGCATCTGCGGCCTTATTATACTTGAGTTGTTGAGAATCAACATTGTACACTATCATTGTACATATCATATTTATATATGAATAAAGTAGCATCCCTACAAGCCGGGGCCTTTGCCATTTCGCATATCTTCATCCATACAAGAAAAATCCAAAACTTTGGTTGTTGAAGGGGGCTTCCCACCTCCGGGTGTAGCTTATCTAACCCTAACAACTGGCTTTCAAGCCAAAAAATGTTGACAAGTCAACATTAGCTGTCGAAGGGGGCTTCCTACCTTCAGGTATAGCTTATCTAACCCTAACAACCGGCTCTTACGCCAAAAATGTTGACAAGTTAACATAGCCGTCTAGGGGGCTTCCTGCCCTATGGGTGTAGCTTATCAAACACTATCGGCCAGCTCTTAAGCCAAGCAAATTGACTCCGTCAACACGTTAGGAAGATACAACATCTTCGGGTTATGCTTTTAAGCCACCCTCCTAACGGTATAAGGATACATCTATTCTTGCAGGAAATTAAGCTGCTAAGAGCCGGTAAGGCATACAATGAGAAGCACAAGGAAGATGACATATATATATATATATATATATATATATATATATATATATATATATGTCAAGCCGGACTTTTCATATGTGCACGATGGCACAATTCAAGCAAAGGCAAAATTTACTACAAGTCTATTACATATGCTCTTTGTGGAGCCCAAAAATATCATAAAGTTTTTTACACCGCTCATGGCGGGTCACAAAGAGTCGGCTATCAACAGGCGCTCATAGTGCGATCAGCTAGCTGGCGGGTCACCCTACTCCGGGTCTTCGGCTGCCTGGATCTGAAGATTTTCCAAATCCTAGTTGTAGTTGGTTAAAGCCGCAAAGGTTCATTCTTCAAAGAAGGGGGACGGGTCAAGTTCAGAGGCGAAAATATGCTTACTGCGGGCGGGTGTCAGATCCTTGGACTCAAAGAGTGGGCCACGGATCCTTTTCTGATCTGTGCTGTAAGCGGCCTGGTAAGTCGCTAGGTTGACCTCTTCTGCTAAAATGGAGGCCAGGACTTTGGAATCCTTCACACATTGGGCATAGTCAGCGTCCGTGAATTCGGAACCATCATCCTTTTTGGAGGGAAATCCATCTAGCATATTAGCCGGAGTTAGCTCTGGAGCGAAAGCCAATGCATGGCTTATGGCCGCGATTGCCCCCTGGCGGGCGGCTGATCTCTTCAACTCCACAATCTGCTTCGGCAGCATCGACAGAAGCTCTAAGACCCCTTTGAGAGTTGAAGGGATATTATCCTTGTACTGTACAACTTTGATGGTACACACAGCACCGCAGCACAGTTGGTCTTCAGGGGCAGCAGGCTGTCGGAGGCAAGTTGGCGGCTCCTAGGACCTGCATAAGACGGACACCTCGTCATAAGTCGCCAGCACAAGTACAAATACACAAATTGAGTTAAATTATCAAATACTTACCAAAAATGGCGGCTGTCATTTTCATGATGTGGCGCTTCAAGGACTGTAGCTCATCAGATACGATCATAAGTCGCTGATCAGCGTCATCTGCCCATTTAGTCAAGGCGGATTGTTCGGTCTTAGAGGATTCCTTGAAGGTTGCAAAGTCGGCCTTGATTTTGGTCAATTCTTCAGCAAGGCACCGGCATTTCTCATTAGCTTCACTCCGGGCGGCTTGCTGCGTGGCTAGATTGTTTTTTAAGCCGGCCATTTCCGACTCGGCTCCGTTTAAAGCTTCTTGCGACATATCAAAGCATGGAATAAGCCGACAGGAGGAGAAGTTTCAAAGATTCAGCAAGTCTCAAATAGATTGCAAGCAATATGCATGACACTTGGGGGCTAATGTCTATTTTAAAGACAGTTCTGGTTCATCTTTATCAAGTTAACCCGGAACTTGGGGGCTACATATTGGTTTTTTAGGCTGTTCAAAATGGAAGTCCCGACTCAACTTCGACAAAATTGAGTCGGCCCTTGAGGTCTACAATTGGCTCTATTACGCATTCTTAATAAAGTCCCGACTCAACTTTGGAAAAGATTGAGCCAGCCCTTGGGGGCTACAATTGGCTCTATTATCTATCTTCTATAAAGCTCCGGTTCAATGTTATCAACCTTGAGCCGGCCCTTGGGGGCTAACAACGATGATTTGAGATTACTTCTAAGTAAGGTGAGACCTACATGCTAAATATTTCTACTTCTACCATGATGGAAGAGCCGGATTATCATCAGCCAATGTTAACCCGACTCTTGGTGGATGAGTAAGGGTATAAGGAGGAAAAAGAATACCTCATATTTTCTCTTCATTAAGTTGACAAGTTTGAGCTCCAGATCCCGGCTTGTAGATAGCCAGCTCATATAGCCAGCATGAAGTTCATCAGCTGGCATTTTCTCGAGGGCAGGGAGCTCAAATTCCAGCTTCCTGGAGGCTTCAGCCGTCTCACTGTGCTTTGTCAACACGTGAGGAGGAGGAGAGTGAAAGTCGGCGCCGGTAATCACGACGTCCGGAGCAGTGGTGTCATCAGCAGCCTTGGCAGGGCTTGGCGGCTTGGAATGGTCCTTCTGCGGACTCTCTGAAGTAACATCAGCTGCTAGCTTTGTAGGGGCCACTGAGGGGTTTGCATCTGGCATAGGAGCGTCCGGCTTGGCAAGCTTCGGTTCTTGAGCGGTAGGGCCAGGGGTGGACTTGTTGGTCTTCCTTCGCTTGGCCTGAGCCCTAGAAAAGCATAAGAGTTAGAGCCCAAGGTTTACAACTGCCAAAGAGTCGGATGTAAAGCTTGAAAAACATGTACAACGGGTTAATCTTTGGAGGCGGCAGAGCGGTGGCCGTAGAGTCGCCAGATGAAGGCGATGACCCCTGAAAGGCAGTTCAGATAATGTAAGGCAATGTTGGAATTACAAAGGAAGAGATAGTAAAATCAAGCAGAGAAGAAATACATACCTCTGTGAGGCGCTTCTTCTGAGCCGGAGAGTTAGGTAACCCGGACATGAGATCAATAGAGCTGGCGCTCCGGGTCTGACGTTGGTCGGCTTGCTGTTGCTTTTTCAAAAGAAATTGGGGATCCAAATAAGCAAGAGGATGAGAAAGGGGAACTTTTCGAACGACCCGCCGTATCTTCTGGGATATAAAATATTGTGAGTCGGATGAAATATAAGTTACCTCAGGGGAGTTGGCACGGCTCGTTTCTGCCTCGTCCCATGAATGGCTGTTGTCAGTAAAGCGAATGAAGAGGCGGCAAAAAGTAGTCAAATTATACCTCTGAGCCGTCTGATTTTGGCGGTTCAAACCATTCTTCTTGAGGAGTGGTCTTTTTCGTCCTCTTTACCGCGGCTTTCTTCTTGGCCTTCTTCAGAGGAGGAACATATTTTTTCTTCCAGAAGTTGGAGTCAGCCTGAAAAGATAAGCCGACAAGTAGCAAGGAATTGCCAAGACATAGCTAAATAAAGAGAAGAGACTATGGAGAGTCGCCTTACTTCTGGGGCCGGGTTAATGACATAGAAAGGTGCCAGCCCAATGGCGCTGCAAGCTCCTGAAGTCTCGTGGACAAGACTCCGGATGACAGTTGTAATATCATCTTCTGTTAACGTCGTCCGGCTGAAGCAGAGGGATTCATCATAGTGACCCGGATATTCGCACATAAGGCGATTTCTCCGGCTCAAGGGCAT
Source organism: Hordeum marinum (assembly GCA_022496015.1). Lineage (NCBI taxonomy): Eukaryota > Viridiplantae > Streptophyta > Magnoliopsida > Poales > Poaceae > Hordeum > Hordeum marinum. The sequence goes on from CM039673.1 coordinate 410,329,675, forward strand.
AATTCTCTAGGAGATCTAGCAGCGAATTAAATCCAACCCCGTCAATCCGTTGGCCATGAGGGCCTTAACCTTGGCATGAGTCGGCTAGTGCTTCGCCCGTTCAGCAGTTAACAGCCGGCCAGGAAGCTCGGAGGTCATCTTGAGCTGGGATGTGCGGTAACCCGACAGTGGACGTTCACCCTCTAGGGAGGTATCTTTACAATAAAACCAAGTCTTATTCCAATCTTTTGGGTGACTCGGCATCTGGACAGCCAGAAAAGTTATGTCCCGGCGCCTCTGAATTGAAATCCCGTCGAGCTCTAAGCTTGGGTCAGCCTTCACTTTGGTCTGGCGGTTTGCGTAGAAGAACTCCCGGAAGAGACCAACAGACGGCTCAGCTTGCAGATAGACTTCGCTGAGCACTTGGAAGTTATAGATGTTGGAGACAGAATTGGGGGCGAGGTCTTGAGGGTGCAGCTTGTAAAAATGAAGAATATCCTGAAAGAATTTTGAGCCGGGGGGTACGAACCCACGTTCGGTGTGATCTAAAAATACCACTACTTCGCCCTCTCGAGGAACGGGCTTCATTTCATCGCCCGGAACCCGCCAATGGATGACATCCTTGGCAGGAAGGGTGCCCGCGTTTACAAAGTCCATCAGGAACTCTTTGGTGATGCAAGAGCCGACCCAGTTGCATGAGTTGGACGCATGAGACATGGCGACGATTTAAAACTGTGCAAAGTAACAATGTACGGCGAGTCAAGGAACGGCATATATCTACGGATGGTTAAAAGCTTAAGACCTTAAGGTTGAGTCGCCAGGATCCGGTTGGTGAGAGCCGAAATTACATGGCGGGTCAAGAAGACAAAGAAAATTTGGCTAAGTGCGGAAAACAGGTCTCACAATGTATCTCTGAGATTACGGATCTACAAAATGGAGAAAAATGTTTTTATTTCAGACCTAGAGATGAACTGATGAAATGGTGAAAGTTCAAAAACGGTAGGCGGAGCCATTACAAATCTACGCAGTGCTACTATCGGTCTCCTACAGAACGCCGCATTAGGAACAAGATATCATCAAGTTGTTATGGGCTAAAGCATGGCCGGCATTGGGAGAGAAGCTCGGGTTCAAAAGAAGCGGAAGAACTCCATGAAACCCTACCGAAATGGCTACGGGTCTAGGGGAAGAAGAACTCACTGGAGACGGCATGACGGACGCGGGTGAAACTCTAGAATGAACAGGTCGATGCAGCGGCCTCGACGACAACGTCGTAGAGGTGGCACCATAGCAAGGTGTGCTAGAGCGGCGGCACTGGAAGGAGGAAGATGAAGAGCGAGTAGGAAAAAAGGCAAGAGCCACCCCTCACGGTCCTATTTAATAGGAAAATGTGGGAACATGCGCGAAAATCCAGGCGACAGATGTCATTTGACCGAGGTGGACGCCTTGATTCCCAGACCGTCCATTTAATAAGGGAAAAGATTCGTTGCGGACGTCAGAGGATCTTTCGAACAGATTTGGCATGACGTCATGGCGGGTCATCATTTTCAGGTAGACTCGCCGATGATGAAGAAGGAGGCTGAAATGAGCAAGCTCAAATCAACCTGGGGCCTAATGTTGGGGATATAACCCCACGGTGAGACCCGCCCCAGAGGCTCCGGGTCACACTAGGCGGCACATACACCAATCCAAGAGTGGGCTGCGAAGATTTAAGCCCAAGAGGTTTGGCGGCTTGACAAGATGGGCCGGAACGTGGCCCGGATAGAGAAGACCCGGGCGAGTGAGCCACCCGGAGACAACTCGGTCAGGAAGGCAAGATAAGGTAGAGATAGACTCAAACACGTAGTGAGAGTCGGTTACAACTTGTATGACCCGTGGTCTTGACCTCATATATAAAGGCGAGACCTGAGGCAACTTAGAGATGAGATTATCGTGAACTAGGTTAAGCAATAGCTCCCTTGTAATCGATACGCCAAGCAATACAAACACAAGCATGACGTAGGCTATTACCTCGACTTGAGGGGCCGAACCTGGGTAAACTCGTGTCCTTCGTCCCAACCAACCCCTTTGAGTCCATCACCTTAGCGATGGCCTCGAATCCAAGTCCGTTCACCCGGACATCTGCCGTGATAAAACCACGACAGATCCCATCTCGGATTTCATGGCCTCTAACCATTTCTTGCAATCCAGGCCCATCATCGCTTCTCCATAGCTCGTAGGTTCATCGTTGTCTAACAACATGACCTCTAAGACAGGGTTGCCGTACCACTCAGGAGCAGTACGTGCCCTTGTCGACCTACAAGGTTCAATAGCAACTTGATCTGAAGCTTCATGATCATCATCATTAACTTCCTCTTCAACTATCGTAGGCTCCGCAGAAACATCTTTCTGCGCTGCGCTACTCTCTGGTTGAATCAAAGGTTCAACAACCTCATCAAGTTCTATCTTCCTCCCACTCAATTCTTTCGAGAGAAACTCTTTCTCAAGAAATGTTCCTTTTTAGTGTCAAACACTTTGCCTTCGGATCTGAGATAGAAGGTATACCCAACTGTATCTTTTGGGTATCCTATGAAGACACATTTTTCCGCTTTGGGTTCCAGCTTTTTAGGATGAAGCTTTTTGACATAAGCATCACATCCCCAAACTTTCAGAAATGACAACTTTGGCTTCTTGCCAAACCACAGTTCATATGGCATCGTCTCAACGGCTTTCAATGGTGCCCTATTTAAAGTGAATGCAGCTGTCTCTAATGCATAACCCCAAAACGATAGTGGTAAATCAGCAAGAGACATCATAGAATGCACCATATGTAATAAGGTTCGATTATGACGTTCGGACACACCATTACGCTGTGGTGTTCTAGGCGGTGTCAATTGTGAAACAATTCCACATTGTCTTAAGTGACTGTCAAACTCGTAACTCAGATATTCTCCTCCTCGATCAGATCCCGAGAATTTAATCTTCTTGTTACGATGATTCTCAACTTCACTCTGAAATTGCTTGAACTTTTCAAACGTTTCAGACTTGTGTTTCATTAAGTAAATATACCCATATCTACTTAAGTCGTCAGTGAAGGTGAGAAAATAACGATATCCACCGTGCGCCTCAATGCTCATCGGACCGCACACATCCGTATGTATGATTTCCAACAAGTCACTTGCTCGTTCCATTGTTCCATAGAACGGGGTTTTAGTCATCTTGCCCAAGAGGCATGGTTCACATGTGTCAAGTGATTCAAAATCAAGTGACTCCAAAAGTCCATCAGCATGGAGCTTCTTCATGCGTTTTACACCAATATGACCTAAGTGGCAGTGCCACAAGAAAGTGGTACTATCATTATCAGCTCTACATCTTTTGGCATCAATGTTATGAACATGTGTGTCATTGAGATTCAATATGAATAAACCCCTCACATTGGTTGCATGACCATAAAAGATATTACTCATATAAATAGAACAACCATTATTCTCTGATTTAAATGAGTAACCGTCTCGCAATAAATAAGATCCAGATATAATGTTCATGCTTAACGCAGGCACTAAATAACAATTATTCAGGTTCATCACTAATCCTGATGGTAATCGAAGAGCGAGCGTGCCGATGGCAATCACATCAACCTTGGAACCATTTCCCACACGCATCATCACTTCGTCCTTTGCCAGCCTCCGTCTATTCCGCATATCCTATTTTGAGTTGCAAATGTGAGCAACCGAACCGGTATCAAATACCTAGGTACTACAACGAGAGTTGGTAAGGTGCACATCAATAACATGTATATCATATATACCTTGTTTGGTGTTGGCCGCCTTCTTGTCGGCCAAGTACTTGGGCAGTTCCGCTTCCAGTGACCAGTTCCCTTGCAATGAAAGCACTCAGTTTGTGGCTTGGGTCCAGCCTTGGGTTGCTTCATGGGAGGGGCAACTGCTTTGCCACCCTTCTTGGAATTACCCTTCTTGACCTTGCCATTATTCTTGAAACTAGTGGTTTTATTGACCGTCAACACTTGATGTTCTTTCTGGATCTCAGACTCAGCGACTTTCAGCATCGCAAACAGCTCGGCGACTGACTTGTTCATACCGTGCATGTTATAGTTCAGCACAAAGCTCTTGTAGCTAGGTGGCAATGATTTAAGAACTCTGTCAATGATTGCCTCCGGTGGAAGGGGCATCCCTAACTCTGCCAGACGGGTCAAATACCCAGACATTGTGAGTATATGTTCACTGATAGACCCGTTCTCCTCCATCTTGCAAGCATAGAACTTATCGAAGGTCTCATACCTCTCGATCCAGGCATTCTTCTTAAAGATAAACCCCAACTCCTGGAACATCTCATATGCTCCATGACGTTCAAAACATCTTTGAAGTCCCGGTTCTAAGCCATACAACATTGCACACTGAACTATTGAGTGATCTCCAGAAAGTGCCTCCCAAGCGTTCTTAATGTCTTCAGATGACACGGGAGTGGGTGGGTCACCAAGCGGTGCATCAAGAACATAAGCCTTCTGGGAAGCCGTGAGGATAATCCTCAGATTACGGTCCCAGTCCACAAAGTTACTTCCATCATCTTTCAACTTAGCTTTCTCTAGGAACGCATTAAAATTTAGGGGTGCTACTACGCGAGCCATTGATCTACAACATAAATAAGCAAAGGTTACTAATACTATTGTTCAAGATAATGAGTTTAGTTAATCAAATTACTAAAGATACCACTCAAATTGACATCCCTTGGGTCATCTGAGTGATACATGATCTAAATTCACCAACTCAAGTCCGATCATCACGTGAGTTAAGGTGGTTTCAATGGTGAACATCATCATGTTGATCGTATCTCCTATATGACTCATGTTCGACCTTTCGGTCTCTTGTGTTCCGAGGCCATGTATGTACATGCTAGGCTCGTCAAGTTTAACCCGAGTATTCCGCATATGCAAATCTGGCTTGCACCCATTGTATGCGAACGTAGAGTCCGTCACACCTGATCATCACGTGGTGTCTCGACATGACGAACTTTTGCAATGGTGCACACTCGGGGAGTACACAATTTATATAAAAATTTAAGTGAGAGATCACCTTATAATGCTACCGTCATCCTAAGAAAAACAAGGTGCATAAAAAGATTAACATCACATGCAAATCATAAGTGACATGATATGGCCATGAACTTGTGCTTTTGATCTCCATCTCCAAAGCACCGACATGATCTCCATCGTCACGACATAACACCATGATCTCCACCATCATGATCTCCATCATTGTGTCGCCATCGGGGTTGTCGCGCCCACCATGCTCATACTACTATTGCTACCGCTTAGCGATAAAGTAAAGCATTACATAGCGCTTAAAGATTAACACGCGGGTCATACAATAATCAAAGACAACCCTATGGCTCCTGCCGGTTGCCGTACTCATCGACATGCAAGTCGTGATATTCTATATAAAACATGATCATCTCATACATCACATATATCTCATCATGTGTTTGGCCATATCATATCACAACATACCCTGCAAAAACAAGTTAGATGTCCTCTAGTTGTTGTTGCATGTTTTATGTGGCTGCTATGGGTATCTAGCAAGAACAATTCTCACATACGCATAAACCACAATGGTGATACTCGAATTGCTTTGCAACCTTCTCAAGGACCGCCTTTGTCAAATCCGATCCAACTAAAGTAGGAGAGACAGACACCCGCCAGCCATCTTTGTGCAACAGAGTTACACGTTAGTCGATGGAACCGGTCTCTCGTAAGTGTACGAGTAAGGTTGGTTCGGTCCGCTTCATCCCACAATACCTCTGAATCAAAACACGACCAAGGGAGGAACCAATCTAAGCATCAACGCCCAAAAACTCTTTTGTGTTCTACTCGTGATCTCATCTACACATAGACCTAGCTCTGATGCCACTCTTGGGGAACGTTGCATGGGAAACAAAAAAATTCCTACGCTTCACCAAGATCAATCTAGGAGATGAGCATATACGAGAGGAGAGATTGGATCCGCGTACCCTTGTACATCGCTAAGTGGAAGCGTTAAAGAACGCGGTTGATGTAGTCATACGTCTCCGCGATCCAAATCGCAAGCCGTCCCACGAACTCCCGATCAAGTGTCGAACGTACGGACCCTCCACGTTCAGCACACGTGCTGCTCGATGACGATCTCTGCCTTCTTGATCCAACAAGAGGGAGTGGAGAGGTAGATGGGTTCTCTGACAGCACGATGGCGTGGCGGCGGCGGCGGTGGTGGAGTTGATCCAGTAGAGCTTCGCTAAGCGTCGCCGAATCAATCTTCTAAAGGAGAGGCTATCGGAGAGGAAGGAAGGGTTGTGTCGTAGCTTGAGGTGTGGCTGCCCTCCTCCCTCTCTCATATATATAGGGGGAGGGGAGAGGCGCCCAACCCCTAGGGTTTCCTCCTTGGGGCGGCAGCCAAGGGTGGAGGCGCCCTAGGGTGGCTTGCCACCCAAGGCAAGGTGGCGCCAACCCTAGGGTTGGCCCTCCCCCAACCCCCCAACCGCATGGGCCTAGGTGGGAGCTGCGCCTAGCCCACCAGGGGCTGGTGCGCACCCCTCTCAGTCCATGTGGCCCCTCCGGTGCTGGAGGCCCATTCCGGTGGACCCTAAAACACTTTCGACACCCTCGGTACGCTACCGATGACGCCCGAACTTTTTCCGGTGACCATCATGGGACTTCCTAATATGAATCTTTACCTCCGGACCATTCTAGAGCTCCCGATCACATCCGGTATCTCATCCCTGACTCCGAATAACCTTCGGTCACCAGCATACATAACTCATCTATACCGAAACGTCACCGAACCTTAAGTGTGCAGATCTTGTGGGTTTGAGAACCATGTAGACATGACCGAGACACCTCTACGGTCAATAACTGATAGCGGGACCTAGATGCCCACATTGGTTCCGACATGTTCTATGAAGATCTTTATCGGTCGAACCTCTATGTCAAAGATTCAGACAATCCTGTATGTTGTTCCCTTTGTTCTTCCGTATGTTACTTGCCCGAGACTCGATCATCGGTATCTTCATACCTAGTCCAGTCTCGTTACCGGCAAGTCTCTTTTACTCGTTTCGTAATACAAGATCCCATGGCTAACACTTAGTCACATTGCTTGCAAGGCTCATTGTGATGTTGTATTACCGAGTGGGCCCTGAGATACCTCTCCGTCACACGGAGCAACAAATCCCAGTGTTGATCCATGCCAACTCAACAGACACCCTCAGAGATACTTGTAGAGCATCTTTATAGTCACCGAGTTACGTTGCGACGTTTGATACACACAAGGCACTCCTCCGGTGTCAGTGAGTTGCATGATCTCATGGTCATAGGAACAGATACTTGACATGCAAAAAACCATAACAATAATATGACACGATCATATGCTACATTTGTAATTTGGGTCTTGTCCATCACATCATTCTCCAAATGATGTGATCCCGTCATCAAATGACATCTCATGTACATGGCTAGGAAACCTTAACCATCTTTGATCAACGAGCTAGCCTGCTAGAGGCATACTAGGGACACAATGTTTGTCTATATGCCCACACATGTATTTTGTTTCCAATCAGCAGAATTATAGCATGGACAATAAACGATTATCATGAACAAGGAAATATAATAGTAAACACTTTATTTATTGCCTCTAGGGCATATTTCCAACATTGATTGGGGTGCGGATGTTCGAACAACAGAAGCTTTGGCATTGAAGTTTGGATTGTTCCCTGCACATAAGGCGGGTTGCAACTGCGTGGTTGTAAATCTAAACAATATGAAAGTGATTGACAGAATGAAGAACGAAGGACAATCGGCGGAAGCGGCAACAACGATCTTTGAGGACTAATATCTTTTGGCTTGTGATTTCCTCTAGTTAGATTTGAACATTGTAATAGGGAAGCAAATAAGGTGAATCATGAAATTGCGAGGTTAACAAAATTTTCAGCCACTAGAGATTGGTTTGAAGAAACTATGATTGATATTGTATCTTATCTCATGGAAGGTGTAACAATTATTTCTAATAAATAAAGTTTGAAGTTTCATTTCAAAAGAAAAGTACATGAGAATGAAAAATAGTTATAAGGCTTGCCACCGTGGGAAATGCATTGGAGTTACAAGTATGAAAGTGGCATTAGAAAAATATCAAAAACTTATAATTTTTTAAAAAAATTGGGATATCAAACCTGGATGCAAGTTGTAGTGTTTATTTTTGCGGGGAATGGTGCGTGTGATATCGGCAACACTGGAATTATGGTCAAACTATGCTACATCAAAAAAATTCTATACATACCATCTTTTTTTGTCCTTTTCTCACAATTTTCTTTTTCATTCTTGAAGCATCTACAACCAAAATTTGCAAATTTGAGCTCTCAAATGCCCACGGATGCGTTCACTAACACTACCCGAGCACGCCTCATTTGCTGCCTCACGCAGCAACGTCCCTCTTATCCGAATCCTCAAAACCATACAAACACATGCAACGCTATGTAAAACTAGATCAACACGTAGTTTATCAGATTGCATTGCATCACCGGACAAAAGGGGGCATAGTTCATCGACAAATTCATATAATAAACTACATAAAACATACTAAAATGTAAACATAACATGGGAAGGGTGGAGGAAATCACCATTTCCTCGCCGGCCCCTTCGGTCATCGATGCGACTATGCCCCTCCTCCGTCTAGGCGTTGGCGTGCGGAGGTGCGTCATCGTCGGAGCTGGAGGTGGAGTCGTCCGTCATGTCCGTGTTGGGGAACGTTGCATGGGAAACAAAAAAAATTCCTACGAACACCCAAGATCTACCTATGGAGATAACCAGCCGCGATAGGGGGAGTACATCTACATACCCTTGTAGATCGCTAAGAGAGAAGTGTTAAAAAACGCAGTGGATGTAGTCGAACGTCTTCGCAACCCAATCACGATCCGTCCTGCAATCCAATCACGATCTAGCGCCGAACGGACGACACTTCCGCGTTCATCACATGTACAGATCGATGACGTCTCTACCTTCTTGATCTAGCAAGCAAGGGCAGAGTAGTAGATGAGTTCTCTGGCAACATGACGGCATGGCGGCGGCGGCGGTGGAGCTGTCCCGGTAGGGCTTCGCCAAGCGCTACCGCAACGAACTAGAGGAGAAACGATATAGAGAGAGATGGAGGGTTACGCCGTTGATTAGGGTGTGGCTGCCCTCCCTAACCTCTCATATATATAGGGGGAGGGAGGAGGGGCCGGTGCCCTAGGGTTTCCCCTAGGGGTGGGGTGGCGGCCAAGTGGTGCCTTGGCCCCCAAGTTTGGGTGGTCGGCGCCCTTAGGGCTTGCCCCACCGGCCCCTTGCCCGCATGGGCCTAGGTGGGAGAGGCGACTAGCCCACCAGGGGCTGATGAGTCCCCTCTCATAGCCCATGGGGGCCTCCATGATAGGTGGACCCACACGGTGGACCCCCGGAACACTTCCGACATCCGTGTCACAAAATTGGTAAGCTCTGGAACCTTTCCGGAACTCGAATATCAACTTCCAATATATCAATCGTTACCTCCAGACCATTCCGGAACTGATCGTGACGTCATGGATCTCATTCGGAACTCCAAACAACCTACGGTCACCAACATACATAACTCAACAATACCGAATCATCACCGAACGTTAAGTATGCAGACCTTGCGGGTTCAAGAACTATGCAGGCATGACCGAGACACCTCTACGACCAATAACCAACAGCGGGACCTGGATGCCCATATTGGTTCCTATATATTCTACAAAGATCTTTATCTGTCGAAGCACGATGTCAAGAATTCAATCCATCCCGTATGCAGTTCCCTTTGTATAGCAGTATGTTACTTGCCCGAGATTCGATCGTCGGTATCTCCATACCTAGTTCAATCTCATTACCAACAAGTCACTTTACTCGTTCAGTAATACAAGATCCCGTGACTAACTCCTTAGTCACATTGCTTGCAAGCTTCTTGTGATGTTGTATTATCGAGTGGGCTCAGAGATACCCCTCCACCATACAGAGTGATAAATCCAAGTATCAGTCCATGCCAGCCCAATAGACACCCTCGGAGATACATGTAGAACACCTTTATAGTCACCCAGTTATGTTGTGATGTTTGATACACACAAGGCATTCCTATGGCATCAGGGAGTTGCGTGATCTCATGGTCGTAGGAACAGATACTTGACATGGACAAAGCAGTAGCAATAAACTAACACAATCATATGCTATGCTTACAGTTGGGTCTTGTCCATCACATCATTCTCCTAATGATGTGATCCCGTTATCAAATGACATCTTATGTCTATGGTCAGGAAACCTTGAGCACCTTTGATCAACGAGCTAGTCAACTAGTGGCTCACTAGGGACATAGTGTTTGTCTATATATCCACACATGTATCTCAGTTTCCAGTCAACACAATTCTAGCATGGATAATAAACGGTTATCATGAACAAGGAAATATAATAATAACCACTTTGTTATTGCCTCTAGGGCATATTTCCAACAGTCTCCCACTTGCGCTAGAGTCACTAATCTAGTTCAAATCACTATGTAATTTACATTGTAATGAATCTAACACCCATAGAGTTCTGGTGTTGATCATGTTTTGCCCGTGGAAGAGGTTTTATTCAACAGGTTTGCAACATTCAGATCCTTGTGTACTTTGCAAATGTTTATGTCCTCCTTGATGTACTCGTGGATGGAATTGAAATGGCGATTTACGTATTTGGTCCTTTTGTGATACCTGGGCTCCTTGGCTAGAGCAATGGCACCAATGTTGTTACAGAAGAGGGTCATTGGGTCCAGTGCACTGGGCACAACTCCAAGATTCGCCATGAACCGCTTCATCCAAACACCTTCCTTCACTGCTTCTGAAGCAGCTATGTACTCCGCTTCACATATAAAATAAGCTACCATGCTTTGCTTCGAACTGCACGAGCTTACTGCTCCACCATTTAGTACAAATATGTATCCGGTATGAGACTTAGAGTCATCCGGATCTGTGTCAAAGCTTGCATGGATGTAACCCTTTACGATGAGCTCTTGATCACCTCCATAAATGAGAAACATTTCCTTAGTCCTTTTCATGTACTTCAGGATATCCTTGACCATTGTCCAGTGTATCATTCCTGGATCACTTTGAAACCTCCCTGCCATACTTATGGCGAGGCTGGCATCTGCTCTTGTTGAAAGCACATTTGCTCCCTTGGTGGTTTTGGTAATTAATAAAAACATATATATCATTGGATTCATGATTCCACTAAGCATATTTCAGGAAAAGTCCAATGATGGGGTGGCTATAGATTGTGAGGAGATACCCCAAGATGCAAGGAATGGATTGGGAAAACTTCAATCTAGAAGACTCTCTTTTTACCTTGTGAGAAATAACTTTGAGTCCATAGGAAAGCTAATACTATTAAAAGGGGGTAAGGTATTGTTGGTGAACAAATTGCTCCACGTGCACAGGTGCTAGCCACCAAAAACACCCACAAGCTCTCCCACAAAAACACTCTGTCCAAACCCCAACTCACAAAATCGGTGCCACCAAGTTTCACATTCGGCTCTACCGATTTCTACCCAAGACTGAACCCTAGCCAAACCGTAGCATCTCGCTACAACCGAGTACTGCATCGGTGCAACCAAGTTCTGGTGACCACGATTCGGATGACTGATTTCATAGAATCGGAATTTCTAAGTTTATGGTTTGGTCTCACTGAGTTTTGGAAACTACCCTCGACCACTCGTTTCGGTACCATCGAGTTTGTCATATCGGTCTCACCAAGATTCCGAAAGTTACCACATTTTGAACAGATCGGTACAACTGAGTTTTTCCTCGGTTTCACCGAGATGGTCAGTAATGTTGTAACGGCTGGATTTTTGGAGATTCCTATATATACCCCTCCATCACATCCCACTCGCAAGAGAAGCACTCAGAATAGTTCCCCACTTCCCATATCCAAAATTTCTGAGAGATAACCACCTACCCTTGTGTTGAGATCAAGATCATCCACTCCAACCATATGGATCTTAATTTCTAGCCTCCCCAAGTTGCTTTCCACCCAATCAATCTCTTCTACCAAGCCAAATATGTGAGAGAGTAATTGAGTGTTGACGAGTCTATCATCTTGAAGCACAACAACAGTGAGTTCATCATCACTATCAAGCGTATTACCTTTTGGAGGGTGGTGCCTCCTAGATTGGTTAGGTGTTGCTTGGGAGCCTCCTACTTTGTGTTGTGGAGTTGAACCAAGAAGTTTGTACCAACAAGGAGATCGCCTACTTTGTGAAGATCTACCCATAGCGAGGCTAGTCCTTCATGGACGGAAGTTGTTATGGAATAGTCATGGTCGCTAATTCGTGGACCCTTATGGGTGGAGCCCTCCGTGGACTCTCGCGACTGCTACCCTCCATGGGTTGAAGACTCCATAAATGTGGATGCATGATAGCGCCACCTATCGGAACCACGGGAAAAAGCTTCGTGTCCACAATTGCATTTGATCTTCTAACCCTAACCTCTATTACATGTGCTTGTCTTTACTTTCCACTGCAATACTCGTAGACTTGAATGTGTAGGGTTTGATTGACTTGCTATCATTGCTAAAATCTGCCCACAATTAAAATTGGGAAAAGGTAGAATTTTTATTTGGTCAAGTAGTCTAATCACCCCCCTCTAGACTTACTTTCCATCCTACACTTGTGCACAACATCACATACATGACAGAGCTTATGCCTGAAGCATATGGGATGGCACTCATCTTTTCTCTATCCTTCGTAGTCGTCGGCCATTGAGTCTTACTCAACTTCACACCTTGCAAGACATGCAAAAACCCCTTCTTGGACTGATCCATTTTGAACTTCTTCAAAACCTTATCAAGATATGTGCTTTGTGAAAGTCCTATTAAGCGTACTGGTCTATCTCTATAGATCTTGATGACCAATATGTAAGCAACTTCTCCAAGGTCTTTCATTGAAAAACTCTTATTCAAATAAATATTCACGCTTTCTAGAAGTTCTATATTATTTCAATCAGCAATATGTCATCCACATTAATATTAGAAACGATATAGAGCTCCGACTCACTTTCTTGTAAATACAAGCTTTACCATAAACTTGTATAAACCCAAGTGATTTGATCACTTCATCAAAGCGATGATTCCAACTCCGAGATGCCTGCACCAGTCCATAAATGGATCACTGGATCTTGCACACTTTGTTAGAATTTCTAGGATCAACAAAACCTGCCGGTTGCATCATATACAACTCTTCCTTAAGGAAACCATTAAGGAACGCTGTTTTGACATCCATCTACCAGATCTCGTAATCAAAAAATGCAGCTATTGCTAACATGATCCCGATGGACTTAAGCACCGCTATCGGAGAGAAAGTCTCATCATACTGAACTCCTTGAACTTGTGAAAACCCTTTTGCAACAAGTCAAGCTTTATAGACGGTGACATTACCGTCTGCGTCCGTGTTTTTCTTAAAGATCCATTTATTTTGTATGGCCTTACGATCATATGGTAAGTCCTCCAAAGTCCACACTTTGTTCTCATACATGGATCCTATCTCGGGGTTCATGGCCTCTAGCCATTTGTTGGAATTTGGGCCCACCATTGCTTCTTCATAGTTCGTAGGTTCACTGTTGTTTAACAACATGACCTCCAAGACAGGAGTGACACCACTCAGGGGCGCTACGAGTCCTTGTCGACCTACAAGGTTCTATAGTAACTTGATCCGAAGCTTCATGATCATCATCATCATTTGCTTCCTCTTCACTTGGTGTAGGCGCCACAGAAACATCTTTCTGTGTCGTGCTACTATCCAACTGAAGTGACGGTTCAACAACCTCATCAGGTTCTACTTTCCTCCCACTCAATTCTTTCGAGAGAAACTCTTTCTCGAGAAAGGACCTATTTTTAGCAACAAACACTTTGCCCTCAGATCTGAGATAGAAGGTATACCCAACTGTTTCCTTAGGGTATCCTATGAAGGCGCACTTGTTTGCTTTGATTTTGAGCTTATCGGGTTGAAGCCTTTTGACATAAGCGCTGCAGCCCCAAATTTTAAGAAACGACAACTTAGGTTTCTTGCCAAACCATAATTCATATAGTGTCGTCTCAACGGACTTTGATGGTGCCATATTTAAAGTGAATGCGATCGTCTCTAATGCATAACCCCAAAATGATAGTGGCGGATCAGTGAGAGACATCATAGAAGGCACCATATCCAATAGAGTACAATTATGACGCTCGGACACACCGTTACGTTATGGTGTTCCAGGTGGCGTAAGATTTGAAACGATTCCACACTGTTTCAAATGCATGTCAAACTCATAACTCGGATATTCTCCACCACGATTAGACGCAGAAATTTAATCTTCTTGTTTCGATGATTCTCTACTTCACTCTGAAATTGCTTGAACTTTTCAAACATTTAGGACTTGTTTTTCATTAAGTAAATATACCCATATCTACTCAAATCATCAGTGAAGGCAAGAAAATAACGGTATCCACCGCACGCCTCCACACTCATCGGACCGCACACATCAGTATGTATAATTTCCAATAAGTCACTTGCCCGCTCCATTGTACCGGAGAACGGGGTTTTAGTCATCTTGCCTAAGAGGCATGGTCCGCATGTATCAAGCAATTCAAAATCAAGTGATTCCAAAAGTCCATCAGCATGGAGATTCTTCATGCGTTTTACACCAATATGACCCAAGCGGTAGTGCCACAAGAAAGTGGTACTATCATTATTAACTTTGCATATTTTGACACCAATGTTATAAATGTGTTTATCACTACTATCGAAATTCAACAAGAATAAACCATTCACATTGGGTGCATGACCATAAAAGATGTTACTCATATAAATAGAACAACCATTATTCTCTGATTTAAATGGATAACCGCCTCGCAATAAACAAGATCCAGATATAATGTCCATGCTCAACATAGGCACCAAATAACAATTATTTAGGTTTACTACTAATCCCGATGGTAATTGAATAGCGAGCGTGCCGACGGCAATCACATCAACCTTGTAACCATTTCTGATGCGCGTCGTCACTTCATCCCTCGCCAACCTCCACTTATTCCGTAGTTCCTATTTCGAGTTACAAATATGAGCAACAGAACCGGTATCAAATACCCAGGCACTAATACGAGAGCTAGTGATGTACACATCAATAACATGTATATCAAATATACCTTTGTTGACGTTAACCAGGCTTCTTATCAGCCAGGTTCTTGGGGCAATTCCGCTTCTAGTGGCCAGTCCCCTTGCAATAGAAGCGTCTCAGGTGTGCATCTAGCCTTGGGTTTCTTCACGGGAGCGGCAACTGGCTTGCCACCCTTATTCAAGTTTCCCTTCTTTCCCTTGCCTTTATTGAAACTAGTGGTTTTATTCACCATCAACACTTGGTGCTTCTTTTTTATTTCTACTTTCGGGACTTTCAGCATCACGAATAGCTCAGAGACTGACTTGTTCATCCCTTGTATATTATAGTTCATCACGAAACCTTTGTAGCTAGGTGACAGTGACTGGAGAATTCTATCAGTGACTGTTTTGGGCAGAAGTTGAACTCCCAAATCACTCAAATGGTTGTAGTACCCAGACATTCTAAGTAGGTGCTCACTGACAGAACTATTCTCTTCCATCTTGCAGGTGCAGAACTTATCGGAGGTCTCATACCTCTCGATCATAGAATTTTCTTGAAATACTAACTCCAACTCCTGGAACATCTCATATGCTCCATGGCATTCAAAACGTGTTTGAAGTCCCGATTCTAAGCCATACAACATGACACACTAAACTATCGAGTAGTCATCAGCACACATTCGCCAGACGTTCACAACTTCTGTAGACGCCACCGGAGGGGGCGACACACCAAGCAATGAATCAAGGACATATACCTTTTGCGAAGCAGTGAGGATAATCCTTAGATTACAGACCTAGTCAGCATTCTTACTATTGGAAATATGCCCTAGAGGCAATAATAAATTGGTTATTATTATATTTCCTTGTTCATGGTAATCGTTTATTATCCATGCTATAATTGTATTGACTCGAAACGCAAATACATATGTGGGTACATAGACACCAATGTGTCCCTAGTAAGCTTCTATTGGACTAGCTCGTTAATCAAAGATGGCTATGGTTTCCTAGTCATGGACAAGAGTTGTCATTTTATAATGGGATCACATCATTAGGAGAATGATGTGATGGACAAGAGTGAGGGAGTCCTGGATTAAGGGGTCCTCGGGCAGCCGACCTCTTTCCCACGGGCCGGACTGTATGGGCCGCAAAGTGACCATTGGGTGATCAAGGGACCCGTCACGAGGATGGAAGCTTCAAGGAGCCATGGCGTGTTCTCCAAGATTGTTAGCCGTAGATAGGCATGTTTATCTCTTCGGCATGTAACCGACCATGTGTAAACCCTAGGTACCCCTGACGTCTATATAAGCCGAAGGATTTTAGGTTATAGTGATGGGACAACTCATCTAGGGTTAGCTATTCGATCTCGAGGTAGATCAACTCTGTAACCTCCATATCATCAATACAATCAAGCAGGATGTAGGGTATTACCTCCATAGGAGGGCCTGAACCTAGGTAAATCCTTGTCCCCTTCGTCTCCTGTTACGACCGATTCTAGTCTCACATCTCGAGACCCCCTACCCGAGATCTGCTGGTTTTGACACCGACATTGGTGCTTTCATTGAGATTTCCATTGTGAAAAACTAAGGAATCAATGGCTCACCTCATCGCGAGCAATGAGATCTGCATCCAGGGAACCCTTACCCCCGATCAGACTCTCACTGGCGGTGACATCTTGTCACACGCTGACCCCATCATCCACCTTGGCCAGATCAGAAACTTCTCCCCCGATCATAGGATCAGGTTCAAAACCTTAGAGTTCGTCGCCGATTCACGGGTATTACTCGTCCTTATGGAACCTTCGACCCCTGAGGAGGAGTCTGTAAGTCTTGACGCTTCGACGCCGAAGACACTGGGCTTCACCCCCAACGGAGTCGTCACCCCCGGGCGATCTAGAACGCCCAATCCGGCCGATGTGACCGGATCTGCCATGGCTGGGCGAAACACGGAGCTGCCTTCGTGCAACTCTAGAACTGCCATGCCACATATTGACTCCACTTGGCTCAGCGACACGCATCCTACCATCACCTCGTTCTTAAACGAGTTGTTCGATCGGGTTGAGGCTATGTGTATGAAGGATGACCAGATTCCGGTCTATGACCGGCTCGGGATTAGGCCCGAAGACAGGGAGATTCATGTCCCTCTAGTCACCCACCTTATCGCTACCATCGAGTGTCCGGCTGAGGACTCGTCCCGACAGCCAGAATTGAACTATACCCCAGTCTCTGATCACCAAGACTTCATCGGTGATCCGGATGCCGGAATTTATTCTAAATCCAGACCATCATCGGCCCAAGATCTATCACACAATTCAAAGTCCTTGATTCCGAACACCCAATGTGGTGTGGGTCTGATTTTTTCCCACCCACCACCCAAGACGATGATTCCATTATCGCACCAAAGCCCGCGCCTTCGGACTTTTGGGACACTAAACAATTACCAGGAGAATCAGTCCATCACTTTTGGGCCATACTCCTACTCGCTAGACGTAGAGAAAAATGTCTTAGTAACCAACAGATCATGACAACTTTCAGTAATAATTGCCATGATAAAGGGATTCTTAATGCCTTGGCTCGCTTACACATTCGTGACTTTTCCGAGCTATCCGATTTGGTACAAAAATATCGTGCCATGGAAAGCACTTGGCAATCCCAGCGGTTATTTTCGGAACCAACTTTCCCCGAACACCCTGGTGGAGATCGAAAAAAGAGGATACCTCCAAAGCGGCCAGC
Source organism: Hordeum marinum (assembly GCA_022496015.1). Classification (NCBI taxonomy): domain Eukaryota; kingdom Viridiplantae; phylum Streptophyta; class Magnoliopsida; order Poales; family Poaceae; genus Hordeum; species Hordeum marinum. The sequence continues at coordinate 410,347,544 of CM039673.1, forward strand.
CAGATTCGAACCTGCTGAAAAAAGAAACATGTCCCTTTCAAGGGTCGATACTGTCCTTGACAAACTATTTGATAAACCTTGCCCCATACATTCCGTCCTGTTGAACACGAGCCCGACTCACAACCTTAGAGCTTGCTGGGTCGTCAGGCAGGTCACAAAGAGCGACGAGGCCATCCTTGAGGCACTTCCGCCGAATAGGCGCTCTTCATCATTGCCTAAATACAATACCGAAGTTTTGACAGTCTATGAAACGTTCCCCTCGAGGAACAGAAGGAAACGAGCTCTTAGAGAACTCGAACGGGTCTACCATGTGACAGCATCAAGCGCATGGGCAAACGTACCGATCGCTTTCGAAGATACTAACCGACCATCCATTCTTTCCAGTCATTCACCAACTGCACTAGTCCTAAACCCCATCATTGATGGCTACAGGTTACATAAGGTGCTAATGGACAGTGGCAGTGGTGTAAACCTAATCTATGAAGGCACCGTTGAAAAAATGCAGTTCGACCGGTCTCGCATCGAACATAGCAACACGACTTTCCGGGGAATTATTCTAGGGAAAGAGGTGCGCTGTTCAGGACGTATCACCCTGGACGTAGTGTTCGACATGCCCAAAAACTATCGATCCAAAGAGCTTCTCTTCCACATCATGCCTTTCCTAAGTGGCTACCACGCCCAATTGGGACGTGACACCTTCACAAAGTTCCAGGCTATACCCCATTATGGGTACGTGAAACTCAAAATGCCAGGACCAAATGGAGTGATCACAATCACCAGTGATCCAAACATAGCCCTTCGGGCCAAAAACAAGACGACAACGTTCGCCCTCGAGGCATTAGCTGAGACTTTCACTGTCGAAGAACAGTCCGCACTAAGGTCAACAGTTGACAATGATGACGTGATCCTTAGCAAAAGGCCCAAGCCCATGTCCTTCAAACCCATAGAGGAAATCGTCAAGTTTCAGGTGCATCCGACAGACCTCAGCTCGATCGGAGCTCAACTCGATCCCCTTCGAGGAGGCCATGCGGAACTTTCTCTAGGAAAATTGGGACATCTTCGCCTGACATCCTTTCGATATGCTCGGAATCCCACGATGGCTTGCAGAGAACAATCTGAACATCATTGCAGGCTTCAAGCCCGTCAAGCAGACTCTGCGCCGCTTCTCTGAACCCAAACGACAAGCTATGGGTGAAGAATTAGCCAAACCACTAGAGGCTGGATTCATTCGGGAAATTAAGCACCCCGAATGGTTGGCGAATCTAGTGATGGTACCAAAGAAATACAAGTCCTGGCGACTATGTGTCGATTTTAAAGACCTTAATAAAGCTTGCCCTAAGGACCCTTTCCCCTTACCGCGCATAGACCAGATCATTGATGCCACTACCGGACACGATTCATTGTGTTTCCCTGACGCTTATTCCAGATACCATCAAATCAGAATGAAGGAATCGGACCAAGCAGCAACCGCATTCATCACCCTCTATGGCCCGTTTTGCTTTAACATGATGCCCTTCGGGCTAAAGAACGCTGGGGCCACATACCAGCGCATGATCCAGACTTGTCTCCTGACACATGTCGGTAAGACAGTCGAGGCATACATGGACGGCATGGTAATAAAAACCAAAGACACCAGCTAGTTGATCGATGCCCTATGGCAAACCTTTGCCAGCCTACACGAGTACGACATACAACTCAATCTGAACAAATGTGTATTCGGAGTTCCTTCTGGTAAACTGCTCGGATTCATCGTCTCCCATAGAGTAATAGAAGCGAATCTGACTAAGATCCGCGCTCGATAAGCTACTAAAATGGACCAACAATTTCAAATGGACCAATGAAGTAGTGTCCGCGTTAGAAGAAATTAAAGCGCTACTAGCAACCAACCCCATACTCACAGCACCAAGCGTCGTTGAGCCCATGTTATTATACATATCAGCCACCAACCAAGTCGTTAGCGCAATGCTCGTCGATGAACGAGGTGAGGAGGGGCATAAATTCGGGACTCAAAAACCAGTCTATTACATGTCAGAAGTACTAACGCAATGCAAGTCCAGATACCCGCATTACCAGAAGATAGCCTACACAGTGTTTCTGGCATCAAGGAAACTCAGACACTATTTCCAAGAGTGTGCAGTAACGGTGGCAGCCAAAGTACCCCTGAATGATATAATCAACAACAGCTACGCCACCGGATGCATAGCCAAGTGGTCCATTGAGCTTCTTCCCTTTGAAATAACCTACAAGCCATGTCGTGCCATAAAATCTCAGGTATTGGCAGACTTCTTGGCTGAATGGACAGAGGCTAAGCTCCCCAAAGAATAAAGTGCATACTCCCATTGGACAATGTACTTTGATGGATCCAAAATCCTTGGCCGGACTAGAGGCTGGAGTTATCCTCACATCCCCCACAGGCGACAATGTGCGATATGTGTTGCAGATTATGTATGCCGACTCCAACAATGCATCCGAATACGAAGCCCTTTTGCACAATCTTCGGATGGCAGTATCAATGGGCATACGCCGGCTCGGGGTACGGGGAGACTCCAATCTAGCCATCTCCCAAATCAATGGCAAACTCGAGGCCAAAAATCCGAATATGGCGGCGTATAGGAACCTCGTCTTGAAAATATCCGCACAATTCGAGGAGTTGGAATTCCACCACGTTGATCGCGACAATAACCAAGCCACTGACGTGCTGACCCGCATGGGGGCTAAGCGCCACCCTGTCCCAAGAAATACCTTCTTGGAGCGGCTCTTCAAGCCATCCGTGGTTTGGCAGGATGATCACAAGGGCGCCTACCTAGATACGGCGAAAGAGGTTGTTCCCCTATAAATGAACCAGACAATCAAATCATCGACGGCTCCGTATTGGATGAAACGCGTTCGGCCCATGAAGTCATGGAGGTAATCACGCCATGGACAGAGCCCTTCCTCGCCTACCTTCTTCACAAGGAACTCCCGAGGACCAGACAGAGGCGCGGCACATAGTTCGGCGATCCAAAGCCTATAAAGTGCACGAGGGAGAGTTGTACAAGAAAAGCACCACCAGAATATTGATACAACCATTTTGCATCATGCTTTTATATTGATATTTATTGCATTGTGGGATGTTATTATACATTTTGGTACAATACTTATGCCTTTTCTCTCTTATTTTACAAGGTTTACATGAAGAGGGAGAATGCTGGCAGCCGGAATTCTGGACTGGAGAAGGAACAAATTTGATATAGCTATTCCACGCAACTCCAAATGTCCTGAAAATCTACGGAGAATTATTTTGGAATATATTAAAAATATTGGGTGGAAGAAATACATCAGGGGCCCACCAGGCAGTCACAAGCCTGGGGGCACGCCCTACCCCCTAGGCGCGCCCCTGTGGCTTGTGGCCCACTGGTGCCCATCTTCTGCTATATGGAGGGTTTTGACCTGGAAAAAATCATAATAGATCTTTCGGGGCGAAGCGCCACCGTCTCAAGGCAGAACTTGGGCAGAACAAATCTAGGGCTCCGACGGAGCTGTTCTACCAAGGAAACTTCTCTCCAGGAGGGGGAAATCGAAGCCATCATCATCACCAACGATCCTCTCATCAAGAGGGGGTCAATCTCCATCAACATCTTCACCAGCACCATCTCCTCTCCAAACCCTAGTTCATCTCTTGTATCCAATCTTTGTCTCAAAACCCCAGATTACTACTTGTGTGTCATCGTTTTCTCATGACAGATGCCATGGGTAGGCTTATCGTAGGTGGTTGGGGCTGGAGGACGCCGACGGGCTCCAGGTGTGGGATTAGGTACAAGCGGTGGCGATACACGATGTACCCAGGTTCAGGGCCCTCCGTGGGAGGTAACACCCCTAGTCCTGCTTGGTCTAGTTGGATGGATTGGTGAGTTTACAAGGATGCTCCTAGAGCTGTGTTTGGAGGAGGAAGAAGGTGCAGCCAACTCGTCTTCCTCCGTTGCTAAATATGATATGTAAGGAGAGTTCCGTGTGGGGTGTGGGAGTGCGATTGTCCGTCCCCGTTGCATGGGGGGCTCGGGGGTTTTATAGGCCAACCCCCCGGCTCTATAATGTATTCTAAGGTACAACGGTGGGGGGCCCGGCCGGCAACCTCTTCGGCTGACCAGGGGGTCCTACCCTTCGAGCCGTCTCGTCGTCTGTAGGGTCCACGAGTTGTGCGGTCCCATCTCCTGTGGGGGGCCCGCCAACCGACTCTGTGATTGGGCCTCGCCCACCTGCCGCGACACGGGTTGCCCGAGAGGCGTCCTCTAGTGCTAGCCGGCCGAAGTCTTCAGTACGACCGGCTGCACTATAGCCACGTCGTGGTAGGTAATCAATTGGGCGACGGTGTGCCGACACTGTTTCCCCGCCCGGTCGCACTCGCCAAGGCCAGCGCCCTGGACGGCCGGACTGTAGCCATGCGCGCCCGTGCATCAGCGGACACTTTGGCCATAGTGTCGCCCGTCATGGCGGTCGTGTTGTTTCGTTGTACCCGCGTGCAGAGGGACGGGACGTTCCATGTCTGCCCGAGGGTCAACGGAGGATGTGGCCCGGAGGTAGCCGACCGTGCCCAGCCGGCTAGGGGTCAAGCTGGCTCCTCGACCAGCCGTCCGTGTCGCCAACCGGCGGCAGCTCGAGGCGGCCATGCCCCAGCCGGCCGTGGGCATCTGGTCGCTTAGTTTTTCCTCGAAGCGGAAGGGGGAAGAACCCCATTGCTTTGGCCTACCTGGGGTAATAAACCTGTCACTGTGGGTTGCTAGTAGTGTTGATTACTCCTTATAGTTGATGCTAGTTGGTTTACTTGGTGGAAGATCATATGTTCAGATCCTTGATCATCATTAATACTCCTCTGATTATGAACATGAATTTGCTTTATGAGTAGTTACGTTTGTTCCTGAGGACATGGGATAAGTCTTATTATAAGTAATCATGTGAAGTTGGTATTCGTTCGATATTTTGATGAGATGTATGTTGTCTCTCCTCTAGTGGTGTTATGTGAACATCGACTACATGACACTTCACCATTGTTTGGGCCTAGAGGAAGGCATTGGGAAGTAATAAGTAGATGATGGGTTGCTAGAGTCACGGAAGCTTAAACCCTAGTTTATGCGTTGCTTCGTAAGGGGCTGATTTGGATCCACATGTTTCATGCTATGGTTAGATTTGTCTTGTCTTGTGATGAATGTCAAAGAATTGGTAATATCAGTAGACATCAGGAAATGCCTATGAATTACTCTCTTGTTATTGAACCATTTGATGTTTGGGGTTTTGATTATATGGGACCTTTTCCACAATCTAATGGGTATACTCATATTCTAGTTGCTGTTGATTATGTTACTAGGTCGGTAGAAGCTATTCCAACTAGTAGCGTTGATCATAACACTTCTATTAAAATGCTTAACGAAGTTATTTTCCCTAGATTTGGAGTCCCTAGATATTTAATGACTGATGGTGGTTCACACTTTATCCATGGTGCTTTTTGTAAAATGCTTGCTAAGTATGATGTTAATCATATAATTGCATCTCCTTATCATCCTCAGTCTAGTGGTCAAGTAGAATTGAGCAATAGGGAAATTAAATTGATTTTGCAGAAGACTGTTAATAGATCTAGAAAGAATTGGTCTAAGAAACTTGATGATGCATTGTGGGCTTATAGAACTTCTTACAAGAACCCTATGGGTATGTCTCCGTATAAAATGGTTTATGGTAAATCATGTCACTTACCTCTTGAGCTAGAACATAAAGCTTACTTGGCAATTAAAGAGCTCAATTATGATTTCAAACTTGCTGGTGATAAGAGGTTATTCGACATTAGCTCACTTGATGAATGGAGAGCCCATGCCTATGAGAATGCCAAGTTGTTCAAATAAAAGGTTAAAATACAGCATGATAGAAGAATACAAAAGCGTGAATTTAATGTAGGTGATCATGTCTTGCTATACAATTCTCGTTTAAGATTTTTTGCAGGAAAACTTCTCTCTAAATGGGAGGGGCCTTACATAATCGAGGAAGTATATCATTCCGGTGCCATCAAGATCAACAACGCCGAAGGCACAAACTCAAAGGTGGTAAACAGGCAAAGAATCAAACATTATATCTCAGGTACTCCCATAAATTTTGAGACCAATATTATTAATACCATAAGTTTGGAGGAGTACATTAGGGAGACCTACCAAAACATTACAGACTCCGAAAAGGAATAGGTATGTGGTACGGTAAGTAAACCGAGTCCAAAACTTTTTCAATGGCAAATTTTATACGTTTTGGAATATTTAAAAATTTAGGAAAATTTAAAGTAGTCCGAATAGTGCACGAGGAGGCGACAAGCCTGGGGGGCACGCCCTACCCCATAGGCGCGCCCCTGTGGCTTGTGGCTACCTCGTGTACCATCCGGACTCCGTTTTCTTGTGGTGTACTCCTTTGGGTCAGTAAAAATTCATTATATAGTCTACCGAAGGTTTTGACTCTCGTATCATGCCAATATCTCCTGTTTTCTTTTTGAGCTGTTTTCGCAGCAGATTTAGAGCAACATGTCATCCCAAGAATCTGATGGGGAGAGCTATATATCGCATTATTTTGCCAATCCCAAGCTCTATGGGGACTTGGATCCTTATGGATTGTTCTCGGAGGAGGAACAAGAAGGAAAGTACGAGGAAGAAAGCTTGGATGAAGAAGAGGCCCCCCTGCCTCAGCCAGGAGATATGCACATGGAGTTCAAGAAATCAAGCCTCCCAAACACAAGGCGAAAACCCAAGGTTCTATTTATCCCTTCTCGTTTCCTGCAGGAGAGCAAGGAAGAATTATGTCAAAGGATATTGAAGCTCGAGCAGGAAGTGGACGATCTAAGGGAACAAAATTTTATGCTTAGGACGAAACTAGACAAGCCTCCAACCCCATCAACAACTCCAATGTCACCACCTCCGAAGCAAGACAACTGACACATGGGTATGGGCACTCCCCTTGGCTTGTGCCAAGCTTGGGGGAGGTCCACCGGTATCGTATCACCATCACATCCTTTATTTTTATTGTTTTTAAATCCTTTTGGTTATATCTTGATCTAGTAGAATAAAGTTTTCGTGTGATCTAGTCTTGAGTTTTTGTTTTATGTTCCCCCTATGTAAGCAAGTCCGAGTGTTATATAATAAAGACTAGTTTTAAGTTGAGGGCTTAGCTTGTTTGCTATGATCTTGATCTTGAGAAAAAGAAATAGAAAGAAGTATAGAATAAAAGCAAAGAGTATGTATGATGATCTTATGGGGAGTGATAACTTCACATATAAGAAGTATGTCGATTGAAACTTGTTGTGGGTTGACAAACATAGCTATTGGTCATTGTGGAAATTAAAAGGAAGTAATGAAGAAAGAGAGGTTCATATATAAATATATTATCTTGGACATTTATTATGATTGTGAGAACTCATTAAAATATTATATGTTAAGAAGTGGATGTTGGACAAGGAAGACAACATAATGGGTTATGTTTGCTTACTTTTGAATAGAAGTTATATGGTTATAGATCCTTCAACATATGTCGCTTGCTTCCACCTCATATCAGCCAAAACTTCCGCACCAAGTAGAGATACTACTTGTGCATCCAAACACCCTCAACCCAATTGTGCCATGAGAGTCCACCATACCCACCTATGGATTGAGTAAGATCCTTCAAGTAAGTTTTCATCGGTGGAAGAAATAAAAAAATTGCTCTCTAAATATGTGCGATCTATTAGTAGTAGGAAAATAAGCTTTATACGAACTTGTGATGGGGAAGAAATAAAAGCGACTGACTGCATAATAAAGTTCTCTATCATAAGGGGCAATATAAAGTGACATTCTTTTGCATTAAGGGATTGTGCATCCAACTATAAAAGTGCATGACAACCTCTGCTTCCCTCTACGAAGGGCCTATCTGTTACTTTTATTTTCTAGTACTTACCTATATGCAAGAGTCGTGGTGATCTCCATCACTTTTCTTACTTCGCCTTTATCTCTTGGCAAGAGTCATGTGTTGAGGAATGATCTAGATACATATATCCACTCGAAAGTGGGTGAGCATGAGCTATTACTGTTGACATTACCCTTGAGGTAAATAGTTGGGAGGCAACACTATAAGCCCCTATCTTTCTCTATGTCCGATTGAAGCTTTGAACTCATAGGTACCTCATGAGTGTTAGCAATTGTGAAAGACTAAAAGATGATTGAGTATGTGGGTTTTCTTTACAAGCTCTTATATTGACTCTTTCCTATGTTATGACAAATTGGAATTGCTTCAATGACTGAGATCATAGTTTGTTGGTTCCCAATAGATTTCTTGATTCATACTTTACCATGTGAATGAATTGTTACTTCAGCATAAGAAATTATATGTCAATTTATGTTGTTGTTCTAAAGATGATCATGATGCTTTCATGTCTGCATTTTATTTTATCGAGACCTCTATCTCTAAACATGTGGGCATATTTATCGATTTTGGCGTTCGCTTGAGGACAAGTGAGGTCTAAGCTTGGGGTAGTTGATGCATCCATTTTGCATCATGCTTTTATATTGATATTTATTGCATTATGAGATGTTATTACACATTTTGGTACAATACTTATGCCTTTTCTCTCTTATTTTACAAGGTTTACACGAAGAGGGAGAATGCTGGCAGACGGAATTCTAGACTAGAGAAGGAGCAAATCTGAGATACCTATTTTGCGTAACTCCAAAAGTCCTGAAAATCTACGGAGAATTATTTTGGAATATATAAAAAATATTGGGCGGAAGAGATACATCAGGGGGCCCACCAGGCAGTCACAAGCCTGGGGGGCACGCCCTACCCTCCTAGGCGCCCCTGTGGCTTGTGGCCCACCTGGTAGCCCTCCGGTGCCCATCTTCTACTATATGGTGGATTTTCACCTGGAAAAATCATAATAGAGCTTTCGCGGCGAAGCACCGCCGTCTTGAGGCGGAACTTGGGCAGAACCAATCTAGGGCTCCGGAGCTGTTCTGCCGAAGAAACTTCCCTCCGGGAGGGGAAAATCGAAGCCATCGTCATCACCAACGATCCTCTCATCGAGAGGGGGTCAATATCCATCAACATCTTCACCATCACCATCTCCTCTCCAAACCCTAGTTCATCTCTTGTATCCGATCTTTGTCTCAAAACCTCAGATTGGTATCTGTGGGTTGCTAGTAGTGTTGATTACTCCTTGTAGTTGATGCTAGTTGGTTTACTTGGTGGAAGATCATATGTTCAGATCCTTGATCATCATTACTACTCCTCTGATTATGAACATGAATATGCTTTGTGAGTAGTTACGTTTGTTCCTAAGGATATGGGATAAGTCTAGTTATAAGTAATCATGTGAACTTGGTATTCGTTCGATATTTTGATGAGATGTATGTTGTCTCTCCTCTAGTGGTGTTATGTGAACATCTACTACATGACACTTCACCGTTGTTTGGGCCTAGAGTAAGGCATTAGGAAGTAATAAGTAGATGATGGGTTGCTAGAGTGACAGAAGCTTAAACCCTAGTTTATGTGTTGCTTCGTAAGGGGCTGATTTGGATCCACATGTTTCATGCTATGGTTAGATTTATCTTAATTCTTCTTTCGTAGTTGTGGATGCTTGCGAGAGGTGTTAATCATAAGTGGGAGGTTTGTCCAAGTAAGGGCAGCACCCAAGCACCGGTCCACCCGCATATCAAATTATCAAAGTAACGAACGTGAATTATATGAGCATGATGAAAACTAGTTTGACAGAAATTCCCATGTGTCCTCGAGAGCGCTTTGCTTTATATAAGAGTTAGTCCAGGCTTGTCCTTTGCTATAAAAAGGACTAGGACACCTTGTTGCACCTTTGTTACACTTGTTACTTGTTACCCGCTACGAATTATCTTATCACAAAACTATTTGTTACCGATAATTTTAGTGCTTGCAGAGAATACCTTACCGAGAACCTTTTGTCATTTCCTTCTGCTCCTCGTTGGGTTCAACACTCTTACTTATCGAAAGGACTACGATAGATCCCCTATACTTGTGGTCCATCAAATATTACAGCGGTGCATATCTGACGAAGAAGGACGGGAACTCCTAGCCGAAGTCCACGCGGATATGGGAGGCCACCATGCCGCGACAAGAGCCTTAGTTAGCAAGGCCCTCTCAGCTGGTTTCTTTTGTCCTACAGCTCGAGCGGACCCCCAATTGCTTGTCAAACATTATGTGGGTTGTCAACTTTTTGCAAATCAAAGTCACATGCCCCCAACAGCTCTTCGGACTATTCCGATAACCTGGCCTTTCGCGGTCTGGGGGTTAGGCATGGTCAGACCCCTTAAAGGGGGGGAACAAGAAAAATAAATACATACTGGTCATGGTTGACAAGTTCACCAAATGGATAGAGGTAAAGCCAGTTAAATCGGCCAAGTACGGACCAATAATCGATTTTATCTCCGGCGTGGTACACCATTATGGTGTCCCGCACAGCATAATAACGTACAATGGATCCAACTTCACGGCCCAAGAGGTCTAAGACCGGTGCGCAAAAATGGGCATAAAGCTGGATTACACATCAGTATATTATCCGTAGACCAATGGACAAGTCGAACGAGCAAATGACCTCATTATGAGCGGCATTAAGCCACATTTGGTCTGATCTCTTCATGAGTCCGTCTGCCATTGGGTGGAGGAGCACGACTCCGTCTTATGGGGCCTACGCACCACCTCGAATAGATCAATGGGATACACACTGTTCTTCATGGTCTACAGGGCGGAAGCAGCCCTCCACTTCGACATTATTCATGACGCACCAAGGGTGCGCATGTACGAGGAAAGGGAGGCTGAGCTAGATCGGTGGGATGACCTGGATGCCTTAGAATGTGAGAGCGACATAGCTCGAGATCGCTCTACTTTTTACTAACAATAGGCCAGATGTTACCAAAGTCGGGAGGTCAGGACGAAGGTGTATAACGTAGGCGAACTCGTCCTACGGCTCCCGGAGAAGCAGAAGTATAAACTCAACCGCAAGTGGGAAGGGCCCTTCATTATCGACAAAGTACTCGTGGGAGGAGCTTACCGTCTTCGGAGCCCATCGAACAACTGCCTTGAACCAAACCCATGGAACGCAGCTCGTCTTCGGCGCTTCTACGGATAAACCGGTGTCGTCACATTCTCTAGCCCCTTTTCTATCTTTTTTCTTCCCCTCCCACTTTGCTATTTGGTAGGATTGAATTTTTCCCTTTTCTCCCCGTGTTTGGTTTCAACCGACCTTGTACTAAAATAATCGTCTCACACCCTTAAGTGTTGTATCTGAACAATGTACCTGGGGGCTTCTTGTAGAAGCCAACGCTTTTATATTACAAGCATTTACCCACACTTATTGTTTACACGCATTTCCTTCGTCGCATTCTAGCCATCATATGCATCAATTTGAACTAAGACTTTGCCAAGCTGGGTTGCCTCGCTCCTGTGATTGCCCTCTATGTTTTCGATTGTTCGGCTAGAGGGTAAAGGGAGCACCTCTGTGATTGTTACGAACAGGTCATCCGAATACGTACCTCAGACGGGTGAAGCCAAAAGCTAGCTATCTTACATAGACAATTGGTCGGCTATGACGGAAACACTTAATACGGCGATGGTAACTATCACCATTGCTTGGGCTTCCTCCTTCTTAAAGGCCCTTAACCGCATACCAGTAGTATGCGGGCTTCTACCTACGATCTTCGTAGAACCCCGGAGAAAGGTATCGATAGGGGTACTATTTTCCTCGGAAGATGTTTCTTATGCTAAGCAGTAATATAACATACCTCTTTGTGTGCTTTCTGCCCGTTCGCACCACATGGCTGGATTGCTTGGTTCCCCAAACACAATTCGCCCTTTTAGGGTGACAAATTACGAGGAACACTCCCGAGTTCTTCTCACGGGAGGGAGAAGCCGATGGTCGGTTAAGACAAAGTTTACAACACAAATGGAGTAACAAGTCGATTGTTCATACAAAATTATACAAAATTACACATTCGGCTGCTGGTCGAGATTATCGATTATCGCATCTAGGGAGCAGTCTTCTTGCGACAGACGAGCGACAGGCATCACCTGGTCATACACCAGGTGGAGTGGCACTTCTTGCCCATCCGATCCCATCGCACCAACCCGAGCCATACGCTCGGGATTAAGTCCGGTGTAACGGGTCTTGATCATTGCCCATGCCTCCCGTGCTCCCTCCCGGCAAACCGATGTCTTACACAGCTCGAACCTACTTCGGGCTCCCTTGAATCGATTGACTAGTTCAATCATTCCTTCTGGAGGCTGTTCGGCAGGCCATAGCGCCTTTACCATGTTTTTCATCACTTTCCAAGCACACTCGTGAAGAGCGGAGAGCTCTTTTAACAGATTCCCCTGGAAGGACCCGATCTCTTCTTCAGGATGCCCGGACAGGAGGCCTATATACGAGGCAAAGGCATGCTTATTTAACTTCCTTTATAAGAAGTACTTACTAAACATGGGAATCAAACTTACCAAACATGCCCCTTTTTAGCTTCTGGTTTTGTTATTGGGCTTGGGCGAACTAAGCTTTTAAATTCTGAATTTCTTTGACCTGTTGCTTCTTTTCTTCCTGGAGGCGGTTCAATACACGACAGCCAGCCTCGTGGTGGGACTCGGCGTACCGCTGAGCTTCTCGGGCTTCATCCAACTCCTTTTGCATATGACGTATTGATTCAGCTGCTAAATAGAATCCTTGCGTCAGCATTTGCTAGAAATTAGCAGCATTGGTATACTCACCATGGGCCTCCCGGGTGAAGCTCTTCACTTGCGCCAGCTCGGCCTTCACAGATTGCACATGTGATCGGCTATCCTCCAGCTCCTTGCCGGTTGTTCTTTCTCTTGCTTTGCAGCCTGCATAAGTAGTAAAACAGCATAAAGACCCTTAATTCGGTTGTTCCGAACCAATTTAAGGCTCGGGAGATACTGGCTTTGCATAAGTGTTCGGGCTCTTGAAAACTGATTACTTACCTGCAAGCTGGCCGATATTAACTTTATGGCCTCGCCAAACCCAGCTCGGGCGGCACCAATGTGCGCGTCCGTCGTACGAAGGGCTCCGGACTCTTGTTCGGAGAATACTGGGTGGTGCACGGCCTCCCTTCGTCGCCGATGATTGATGACACTTCCCACTTCTGAATTGGTGATAGACACGACATCAAAAGAATCGGTGGGGGCCGGATCGTCTATGGGGGCCTCGGTGGCGGGTTCGGCATAAGCCATAGCTCTGGAATTTTGAGTATTGTCGGGCACCTTGGCAGCCTCTTCGGCGTGAGAAGACTGGGCATTTCACCTAAGTAGTAATTGCCGTAAGGCTCTATTGATCGTAATAATAAATGGATAGCCAGACAAAGTACCTTTGGGCTGAGCGAGCATAGGAATTTGTCCTCGCAGCTGGCTCGTGGGCTGGGTCCCTGTTGGCTTCCGATCCGGGTACTGCTTCGTTTGGCGGTGTATGGCGCATGGATCGACAATGCTTGGGAGCAGGGGCCGGCGTGTTCGGGGCGCTGTTGGACGCCCGCCTCTTGCTAGAAGAACTCCTTTTCTTCTTGTTTGTTGCGGGGACAGAGAACGACCCGGGGTAATCGGCTATGATAGCTACCTGAGATCAGTCAAGGCTCTCCTGATAAAAAACTCTGTCTGCAAACTCAATTAGAAGATTCGGGTCCTCATGAAAACCCAGATCATCATCATGTGAATAGTCTCCGGGTTGGGGAGCTGGAAAGTTGACTGTCTTGACAAAACTCCTCCATTCCTATTCACGTAGAGTTAAAAGGCTTCGGTCAAATAAAGGACGAAACGGAAACCCCGAACTATGCTCATAGAGGGGAAAGGCTTACCCATTCGATAGGATTGTGGCTTGAGTATCCCTCCTTGGTTGTTCGCTGAGTGAAATCCTCTTGCTCTCCTTTATACAGATCGACAAGGGCAGCGGCCGACGCTGTCTGATTAGCAGGTCCCAGTCTTCGGGAGCGCATAGTGTCGCTTATACCAATGTAGCACCATAGGGGATGTATTCTTTGTTGGAGAGGCTGCACGCACCGGTGATGGCGGCGACCATGACATCAGGCATGGTCAAGTTGTGATGGGTAAGCATCCGCACCTGAGCCTCCAAGCATTGTACTTCAACGCTGTCCTCTTGAGACGAACTCTTCGGCCGCCAATTGTACCTTTTCTTCAAAGGGGTGTCTGTGTATTCGGGCAGACCTCTCTGAGCTGGCTCGAACAGGGGGACGTCTTCAATGTAAAACCGCTCCGAAGTCCACTCTTCGGTTTCCTTCGGTGTACCCACCGGATACCCTGTCCCCACTATACGGCATACTTCTGCCCCGCCAATCTCCAAGATTGCCTTGTCCCGAGTTCGAGGGACAAGACGGAAGTACTTCCTCCATAGCTCGAAATGCGCCTCACAGCCCAGGAACATCTCACAAAGGGCCACGAAGCCTGAGATATGCAGGATATCCCCCGAGGTGAGATGGTGGAGTTGGATCCCATAGAATTCCAACAATCCCCTTAGGAACGGATGGATAGGAAACCCGAGGCCCCGCAAGAGGAAGGGTACGAAGCATATGCGTTCCCCCCTTTGAGGGTTGGGGAAATGCTTTGCGAAGACCTCGTTGTTGTAAGAAGTTAAACCTGCATAGGTCACCGCCAGATCCGAAGAAGGGAGATACCCTGGGTCTCCAGATTGCGTAGCTGCAGAAGCAATGTGGAGCAGCTGGTCCAGTCCCCGGGACGTGAGTCATAGGGGCGCACGGAAGAGCTGGGTGTTGGAAATATGCCCTAGAGGCAATAATAAATTGGTCATTATTGGAAATATTTCCTTATTCGTTATAATCGTTTTTTATCCATGCTATAATTGTATTGATTGGAAACTAAATACATGTGTGGGTATATAGACAACATTATGTCCCTAGTATGCCTCTAGTAGACTAGCTCGTTGATCAAAGATGGTCAAGGTTTCCTAGCCATGGACATAAGATGTGATTTGATAACAGGGTCACATCATTAGGAGAATGATGTGATGGACAAGACCCAAACTATAAATGTAGCATATGATCGTGTCAGTTTATTGCTACAGTTTTTTGCATGTCAAGTATCTGTTTCTATGACCATGAGATCATGCAACTCACTGACTCCAGAGGAGTGCCTTGTGTGTATCAAACGTTGCAACGTAACTGGGTGACTATAAAGGTGCTCTATAGGTATGTCTGAGGGTGTCTGTTGGGTTGGCATGGATCAAGACTGGGATTTGTTACTCCGTGTGACGGAGAGGTATCTCAGGGCCCACTCAGTAATACAATATCACAATAAGCCTTGCAAGCAATGTGACTAAGTGTTAGCCATGGGATCTTGTTTACGGAATGAGTAAAGAGACTTGCTGGTAACGAGATTGAACTAGGTATAGAGATACCGACGATCAAATCTCGGGCAAGTAACATACCGAAGAACAAAGGGAACATCATACGGGATTAACTGAATCCTGACATATAGGTTCAACCGATAAAGATCTTCGTAGAATATGTAGGAACCAATATGGGCATCCAGGTCCCGCTATTGGTTATTGACCGTAGACGTGTCTCGATCATGCCTACATAGTTCTCGAACCCGTAGGGTCTGCACACTTAAGGTTCGGTGACGTTTTGGTAGTATAGAGTTATGCATGGTGGTGACCGAAGGCTGTTTGGAGTCCCAGATGAGATCCCTGACATCACGAGGAGCTCCGTAATGGTCCGAAGGTAAATATTGATATATAGGAAGTCCCGTTTTGGTCACCGGAAAAGTTTCGGGCTCATCGGTAGTGTACCGGGAGTGCCGAGAGGGGTACCGGGGACCATCGGGAGGGGTGTCTCGACCCAAAGGGCCTCATGGGCTTTGGGAGGAGTCAAGCCAGCCCTTAGTGGGCTGGACGAGCCCCCCACTAAGGCCCATGCGGCTAGGGGTGGGAAAAACTCAAAGGTGGAGAGGTGGAAAGAGTTTCCAAGTGGAAAGAAGGAATCCTACTCCTAATAGGATTGGAGTAGGACTCCTCCACCTCCAATTTTGGCCAACTCTTGAGGGTTTGAGGCTTCCTCCTCCCCTCCCTCCCTCCTATATATAGTAGAGGATTTAGAGGGGAAAGCTAACCCTAATTGCCACGTGCTCTCTCTAGTGCATCTAGATCGGTTTTCTCCTCTAGTCTAGTTCGGCGGTGCTTAGGCGAAGCCCTGTCGGAATAGTTCCACCACCATCGCTGCCATGCCGTCGCGCTGCCGGAGAACTCATCTATCTCTCTGCTCTCTCTTGCTATATCAAGAAGGTGAAGATCGTCATCGAGCTATACGTGTGCTGAACACGGAGGCGTCGTCCGTTTGGCGCTAGATCGGAAGGACCAAGATCAGAATCGCGAGATGATTCGTGATTGGATCGTGGGATGGATCATGATGGGATTGCAGGAAGGATCGTGATTGGATCGTGAGATGGATCATGATGAGATCGTGGGACGCTCAGAGATTTGGATCGCAAAGACGTTCGACTACATCAACCATGTTTCTTAACGCTTCCCGCTTAGCGATCTACAAGGGTATGTAGATCCACTCTCCCTCTCGTAGATGCTCATCACCATGGATAGATCTTGGATGTGCGTAGGATTTTTTTTGTTTTCCATGCAACGTTCCCCAACACTGGGGGCGCTTGCCATGTTTTTCGTGGTTCTTCCGCTAGGAGTTTCTTCTGTTGGGGGGGGGGGGAGGAGGCGGATGTGGTCTAAACCATGATTCTACTTACTTAAATGGGTGTAGCCTCAGTTACGGAAGGGCATTGCCGTAAAAAATCTCCGAACCGCTCGCCTCCCCATGATGCACGACAATCGAGGAACACTGGTGATGTTTACTATGCAACCTTCTTCTTGTAGACTCGTGTTGGGCCTCCAAGCACAGAGTTTTGTAGGACAGGGGCAATTTTCCCTCAAGTGGATGCCGTAAGGTTTATCAATCCGTGGGAGGTGTAGGATGAAGATGGTCTCTGACGGTGTCCTGGACTAGGGGGTACTCACCAAGTCGTCTCCCGACCAGTGGGTCAGGCCGAGGACCCCCACGACGACTCACTTAAACCTGAGAATGGTTATTAAAAAACCGGGTGAAACGGTTTGGTTCTTACTTTGGGTTTGATTGGTTCAGGGTTTATTGGGTTGAACTTTTTTTAGTTTGGTTTTGGTTTGGGTATGTGGAGAAGCCAGTTTGGGTATAGTTGGTTATGGGTTTAAACAGTTTGGTTATTAACGGTTATTAACTATGGGTCCAAACCGGTTTTTGGGTTTTGGTTATGTGCAATAACTAACGATGATCGACAAGAAGTATCTTTGATCCGTGTGCATGCTGTGATGCATTATGTAATTATGTATTATGAGAAAACACCACATGCAAATCGGAAGTGTTTGCTTGTGATTTGGCTAAGCAATTTGGCTTTAATACACTTGTCAGTGAGCTTTTCAGCCGTGGGCATTGTCTTTTTTGCCTCTTACCGTGTGCTGACTGTATCTCAAGGATAACTTTATTTTCAAACTGTTGTAGATGCACTTATGCCTTTTCTATATCATTTGCTTCTTAACTTGTCAATTTGTGCAATAATATGTATATTGAAGCAAACCCATTGTTATGTATTGGGTTTAAACCCATGGTTATGTATTGGGTTTAAATTGGTTTGGGTGGAAAAAATAGTAGGTTCAGTTTTGGTTGGGCTGAAAATGATATTAAATGGGTATGGTTTAAGTATGGTTTTGAGAGATATATGTATGGGTATGGTTCAAGTATGGTTCAAGTATGAAACCATTCTCAGGTTTAGACTCACTAATGAGAGCCCGGATCTAGGTAAAATCTTGTGTCCATGTTACCATCGCTCCAAGACGCCTAACTTAGGACCCCTACTACGAGACACGCCGGTTTTGACACCGACATTGGTGCTTTCATTGAGAGCCTACTGGGTAGTTGCTGCGGTGCGATGGGAATTCAGATCGGCTCCATCGCGATCTACGCGTCGGAACTGAGCTACATCGTCAATGTCGGCATCTTCGTCGCCGGCTTGACTGGTCACCTCGGCTAGGCCGAGGACTGTGCGCCACATCGGATCATCTAGATCGGACGAGTGTCTTCATCAACATCAACTCCAATCTCAACCAAGACCATGGAAGAATCCTCCATAATGCTTGGGAGCTCAACATCAACATTGCCCTCACGCGACCCTGCAGTTTTTCTAGATAGCGAATTTGTGTTCGTCGCCCCTGCCTCCTCAAGTATCACCTTGACGATTAGTTCAGTGGAATTTTGCGGAATTTATTCTAGAACAAGTCTGCAAAATTTCGTCATGTTCCGGTGGAGGAATCTCCGGTGATCTACAACATACGGGAGCCCTTTCGAATTTGGACGAGAATCTGGACGAGTTTAGGGCGAGGAGTCTAGCGTCTAGCTCGCACGTCCGTTGGAAAATTCCACCCTTCATCGGATGAGGAATTCCTATACAAATCATCCCTCAAAGTTTCAGCTCGATCCAACCGTCCAAACTCCGGGAAACATCCGATTAATACAATGTATTTTGGGTCTATTTTCTGCGCGAAAACTAATCCGACCCGAGTTCATCTTTTTCATGAACGGGTTGTCTGACGTCCTTTTTGAAGGAAATTTTCTCATCATCTTGGTCACTCGACCAAGAGTTCGGCATCACAAGGGCTGAATAATCATCAAACGAACCTCGTCATCCACGGGTTGTACGGGTCGGGCGCTCCGTTTCTTCATCAAGCCACCATTGACATCGTCATAAATTCCAACCTGCGTTGGCGTCGCCGCGCCGTTACTTTTTCAAACCGACGTCCAACATGCCAACCTACTTTGACACCTCGGCTGGCGTGAGACTTCGGCGTCACCAGCCGACCAACTTCAACACCTCGGCTGGCGTGAGACTTCTGCGTCACCAGCCGACCAGCTTCGACACTTCGTCTGGCCTCAGACTTCAGCATCACGAGCCGACCTGCTCCGTCACCTCGGCTAGACCGGGGCTTTGGCATTCCTTCATCAACCTACTCCGAGGACTTCGGCATCATCAGCCGACCTGCTTTAACACCTCAGCTGGCATGAGACTTTGACGTCACCAGCCGACCTGCACGAGACTTCGGCGTCCGCCGATCACAGCTCTACCATGCTAACTGGACCGAGGACTTCATCTCGCCACATCGACCGTACTGCATCGCCACTTCGTCAAGCCGAACTCTTCGTTCATGCACCTCGGTGCCCAGGCCATATTCCTTTACTTATTTGCTTCACTTAAATTACCTAAGTAGAAGAATTGTTTTAAAATATATTATTACCTTTATTCGTTATTATTATCTCTTGCTCGCATTATTTTATGTGTGCAGGTAATCGGCTTCGCCTGCGTGACACGGTTAGTTTGGCGTCACCTTGCCGACCTACTCCGCCACCTCGGCTGGACCAGAGGCTTTGCCTCACCACATAGGCTGAGCTATGTCACTACTTCAGAATGCTGAGCTCCTCGCTTGGTCATTTCGGGCTTGGGGGCTGGGACCTTGGTCATGCCAAAAACTATGCACCATATCGGATCTGTCAAAAGTTCGGTGGGCGTCCTCGTCCCGCCACAAGCACGGGCCGCGTCATATACACCAAGCACATTAACCAGCTAAGTCGCTTTCATGCTCAAAAACTTTCAGTTTAAATTTTATTCGGTTCAACCAAGCATTATACTTTTTTGACAAAAAGTTGTTTGTGAAAAACTTTCTTTGTCAAAACTTTCTTTGTTACAAACAAATTTAAATGCTCCGTTTACTTGGGGGCTTCCTTTATGAAACCTCTTCTCTCTGCATGTGATTATCATTGTACAACTTCTTTCCTTATTCGTGTATTATGCGAAAATATGCATCATGTTGACTTAAGTGTTCCACAAAGTTGGGTTGCCTGGCTCCTCTGCTCACCCCTACATTCCCGATTGTTTGGCTAGGGAGTAAAGGGAGCACCTCTGCAATTGTTACGACCGGGTCATCCGAACTCGTACCTCAGATGGGTGAAGCCGAAAGCTAGCGCTCTTATTGTTTTCAACTATGGTCAGCACACGACGGAACTCATGCATACACAAATCTATTACACAAGTCTCATAGTAATAATGAGCGACCAAAGAAAGGTACCGTTGGGGGCACTATTATCTTTGAAGATGCTTCTTATGTTACATAAGTAATATAGCATAAGTTCCCTGGGCGCACTTTGTCTGTTACAGCCTCATGGCCTGATTGCCTGGTTATCCGAAACACCACCGATATTCTCGGTAGGCGGAGTAGATAACACTTTTTGACCTGTGGCCGAAGAGGGAGAAGCGGACGGTCGGTTAAGATGCGTTCAAAGTTCCGATGAACACATATATTATATAAGTGCTTCGGTACATACAATCATTATACATAAAATCCTTTTTCCCAAGTCACTTGGGGGCTCTTAAATTAATATGAGTTTAATAGATGTTTTCTTCTTAGTCGTTGCAAAGTATTTTTTCTACCACTCCTTTCTCGACTTAAGTGCATGATCAATAGCCGGGTAGCCTGGTTTCTCTCTAAAGCCGCTCGCGTTTAGTTCGCTAAACTGGCCTAAGAAACACTCCGCCTTCGGGATAGGGAGGTTGAAGCCGAAGGCTAACCCACTTGAAGTCTAGAGATTGGATGTGTCATGTCAAAGTATGACGAAAGTACAATTTTAAGACCAATTTCACATTGGCACCAAGAAACTTGATTCAATCTAGACATAAAGTTTTTTACGCATGTTTTTTGGTCTTCTGAGCTTATAACATCTTTCAGCTATTTTATGTTTCCCTTGCAGGAAGCGGGACATTCTCTTGGTTGAGTTGTTTGGCATGAAACTCTTTTCTAAACTACAGTTCGACATTTTTCCTGCTGAACTTCACCTCTGTATTGTCAAAACATACATGACAGTTGAACTAGTTCCTGGGGAGGTACGATCCTAGGGTCGGTCATGCTGCCCAACCCAAGTCTCGGGGGCTACTGCATTGACAATTCAATGCAGAAAATTTAAGTGCAATATAGTTTCCGAGGAGATTGTGGTCCTCAGGTTGGTTGGCCGCACCCAACCCGAGTCTCGAGGTCTGTGCATGCCGCTTTTGTGTTCTGAAGTAAGCTGCCGAGCTAGGAGTTGATCCTCAGGCTGATTTTGCGAATCGACTTGAGTCTCAGGGGCTACTGGGATTAGCAGTTTTATGTCATTCTTTAGGTGCATCTCGGGTTTTAGACCGACACACACCTTGAGGGCTACTGGCTATATATATTGGTAGAGAATAAATTGCACCAATCGAAAATATCTACAAAAACCTCGGTCGGGGTGGTGCACCACCTCGAAAGCAGTCCGGCATAAAGTTTGGGCACCAGTGGCTGGCCCCATAGAGGGCATTTCCGGCATTAAGCTCGGATGAATTCCTTTAATATTTAAGGTCCAAGGTAGTTTATGATACCTCGGATGCTGATCATCATTGAAGCTCGGAAGTAGTCTGGCATAAAGCTCAAGATCGAAGATGCCTCAAAAGCAGTCTGGCATAAAAGCTCGGATGTGAATAACTTGCTCCATAAAAGACTATTCTGGCATTTAAGCTCAGATGAAGTCCTTCAAATTTTCAGAGACCGAGGCAATTTATGAGACCTCGTATGCTGACCAGCGTTGGAGCTCGGATACAATACAACATTGGGGCTTGGACGCAGTCCGTCATTGGCACTCAGATGCCGATCAACATTAGACTTCGGCTACAAAAAGACACCTCGGACACAGTTCAACATCAAGCTCGGATGCGAGTGGTTGTCTCCCTAGAGGGCTTTTCCTGCATTATGTTCGGTTGAACTCCTCCAAAAATTTTATGACTGAGGTAGTCTATGACACCTCGGATGCCGACCAGCGCTGGAGCTCGTCTAAAATACACCTCGGATGCAGTTCGATGTTGGAGCTCGAATGCAAGAGGATATTGCCCCAAGTGAAAAAATTACCCGAGGTGTGGCGTAAAAATTACAAGGCATTGATAAAAGCCGACAAT
The DNA here is from genome assembly GCA_022496015.1 of Hordeum marinum. Classification (NCBI taxonomy): domain Eukaryota; kingdom Viridiplantae; phylum Streptophyta; class Magnoliopsida; order Poales; family Poaceae; genus Hordeum; species Hordeum marinum. The sequence goes on from CM039673.1 coordinate 410,369,615, forward strand.
TTAAAGGGGCTCCTCGGATGCCGGACATATGAACTCTTTGGAGACACATCGGTGATTCTCGAGATTGGAGATGGGAAGATTTGTTGAACCAGTTTTCAAGACCGACGACTGAAGATGAAGAACAGTTCGGAAGAACAGAGGAGCGTCCCCAACTTGAAGACCGGTTCAGGGGGCTACTGACGATGTCCTGGACTAGGGGGTACTCACCATGTTGTCTCCCGACCAGTGGGTCAGGCCAAGGACCCCAGGGCAACTCACTAATGGGCCACTTCGGGCAGCCCATGCCGAATACAAGGAGGATTCCACAAGACTTGGCGCACAAGACAAGGACTCCTCTAAACCCTAGGACTACGATGCCTATATAAACTGAGGCCAGGCTAGTCAATAGATCAATATATGACATCTCATAATCTCGTGGTAGATACATGTACTCTGTACTATCCCCATATCAATACAATCAAAAGCGGGACGTAGGGTATTATCTCCTCGAGAGAGCCCGAACCTGGGTAAAATCACGTGTCCATGTTACCATCGCTCCAAGACGCCTAGCTTAGGACCCCTACTACGAGATACACCGGCTTTGACACCGATAGTCTCTCTCAAACAACCCTGCAATCAAATACAAGAAATCTCTTGTGTCCCCAACACACCCAATACAATGGCAAATTGTATAGCTGCACTAGTTCGGCAAAGAGATGGTGATACAAGTGCAATGTGGATGGTAGATATAGGTTTTTGTAATCTGAAAATACAAAAACAGCAAGGTAACTAATGACAAAAGTGAGAAAAACGGTATTGTAATGCTTGAAAACAAGGCCTAGGGTCCATACTTTCACTAGTGCAAGTTCTCTCAACAATACTAACATAGTTGAATCATATGTAAATACCTCTCGTGCGACAAAGAGTTCACTCCAAAGTCACAAATAACAGAGAACTAATGAAGAAATTATTGTAGGGTACGAAACCACCTCAAAGTTATCTTTTCCAATCAATCTTATGAGCTATCCCTATAAGTGTCACAAACAGCCCTAGAGTTCATACTAAAATAACACCTTAAGATACACATCAACTAAAACCATAATGTCACCTAGATACTCCAATGTCACCACAAGTACCCATGGGCTTGATTATACGATATGATCACATAATTTCAGATTCATCATATTCAATCCAACACAAAGAACTTCAAAGAGTGCCCCAAAGTTTCTACTGGAAAGTCAAGACAAAAACATGTGCCAACCCCTATGCATAGATTCCCAAGGTAACGAAACCCACGAGTTGATCACCAAAACATACATGAAGTGGATCAATAGAACATCCCATTGTCACCACGGATATCCCATCGCAAGACATACATCAAGTGTTCTCAAATCCGTAAAGACTCAATCCGATAAGAAAACTTCAAAGGGAAAACTCAATTCATCACAAGAACATAGAGAGGGGAAAACTCCATATGATTTATCTATATCAATAAAGATCGCGGTACATCAAGATCGTGCCATCTCAAGAACATGAGAGAGAGAGAGAGATCAAACACATAGCTACTAGTACATACCCTCAGCCCCGAGGGTGAACTACTTCCTCCTCGTCATGGAGACCACCGGGATGATGAATATGGCCTCTGGTGATGATTTCTCCCTCCGACAGGGTGCCGGAACGGGCTCCCGATTGTTTTTTCATGGCTTTGGAGGCTTGCGGCGGCGGCACTCCCGATCTAGGTTTCTTTTCAGAGGTTTCTATATTTATAGGAATTTTTGGCGTCGATCTCACGTCAAGGGATGCCACGACGCAGTGACAAGCCTGCGAGGCATGACCACGGGGGTGGCCGCGCCTGACAGGCTTGTGACCCCCTCATGTCTCTTCTGGCCCAACTCCAATGCTTGGGGGTCTCTATTGATACAGAAAAATCATACTAAATTTCAGCCATTCCGAGAACTTTTATTTCTCCACAAAAAACGACACCATGGTAGTTCTGCTGAAAACAACGTCAGTCCGGGTTAGTTCTAATAAAATCATACCAAAATCATGTAGAATTATTCTAAACATGGCATGAATACTTCATAAATTATATACACGTTAGAGACGTATCATAATCCCCAAGCTTAATTCCTGCTCGTCCTCGAGTAGGTAAATTATAAAAGAAATAATTTATGAAGTGTGAATGCTAGCATAGTGCATAAATTTGATCAATGATAGTTCCAAACACTTTCTCTAGCATCATTATACCATAAACAGTAGCTCATCTCATAAACCTTCTCATGATGAAATAACAAGCTATCCACATGTTAAAGTATAGACTAACAAACCATGCTTTCGGTCACCAAACAATTGCAATTCATCTTATTTTCAGGAAGGGTCTATGTAAGAGCTTTGATTTAGCAAATTCCACATACTCAACTATCATATAGTCTTCCATGATTGCTAACACTCAAAGCATATTTTTAGATCAAATGGCATGCGTCGAACACAAAGAAAGATACGGGCTTAAAGTTTTGCCTCCCAACTTATTTATCATATAGATAATTGTCAGCAATAATAATTCATGATCAAATATATTTGAATGGCCATATATTTCCCCAACACATGACGCTTGACAAGAGAAAAAGGCGGAATATAGGAAGTGGTGAAGATCACCATGACTCTTGCATAAAGGTAAGTACTAGAAAGTAAAAGATAGGCCCTTCGCAGAGGGAAGCATTGATTTGTAGAGGTGCTAGAGCTCGAGCTTTTAAAACAGAGTTGAATAATAATTTTGGGCGGTATGCTTTCATTGTCACCATAACAACTGAGAGATCTCGGTATCTTCCATGATAGATACATTATAGGAGGTTCCCAAACAGAATGGTAATTTTTTTACTCTCGCTCCACCAATCAATCATACTCCATGGCGAGCCGAATCCACGGGTACCGTCCATACCAACAACGTTCTTGGTGGAGTTTTGTTTAATTATTTGCATTTTTTTATTTTGGGACTGGGAATCCCTATTACTAGCCACTTTCTCTTGAATGATAGTGAATCAACACATATCGTGAGAATAACCCACCTAGCATGGAAGATACTGACAACCCTTGGTCATTATATGAGCAATTCAGGCATACAAAAAGAATATTATTTGAAGGTTTAGAGTTTGGCACATGCAAATTTACTTGGAACGGTAGGTAAATACCCCATATAGGTAGGTATGGTGAACTCATATGGAACAACTTTGGGTTTAAGGGTGTTTGGATGCACAAGTAGTATTTCTACTTGGTGCGGAAGTTTTGGCTAGTATGAGGTGCAAGCAAGCACCACATGTTGGAGTATCCATAACAATATAACTTCTATGCAAATATATGCAACCATAACTCATTATGTTGTCTTACTTGTCCAACTTCAACTAATTTGCTCAAGTTTGAAAATAATTAATGGGTAATCAGAATCATAGAAGATGTCCAAGATAGTATATTTATATGTGAAATCTCTCTTCCTTCAATATTTTTTCATGAATGGTTCAAGTGACCAATGCGGTGTTTGCTAACTTTCAATAAATTTTACCACCTATACTTCTTATATGTGAAGTCATTAATACCCATGGAATAAGGATATAAAACATATATAATTTCAGATTTATTATATTCAATTCATTCAACCATTTACTCATAGGACATAAGTGAACCACGAGAGTAAATGACAAAACTACTCCAAAACATATATGTGAAGAAAAATTTGTAGTCAAACAATTAAGTAGCTATGTGAGAACTTTCTATATCTATCTAAATAAAGATTTTCAGATCTGATTATTGTATTTAAACAGTAAGCAAAAGAAAAATAGCACTCCAAGAGTAGCACACATCATGTGAACGGATAAAAATTTAGGCTCAACATAGGCTAACCGATAGTTGACGAAGAAAGGTGGGATGTGTAGCATCCCCAAGACTAGATGCTTTAGAGTTATTGAAATATTTACTTGGTGTGCCTTCTTCATCCCCAAGCTTGAGATTTTGTGTCTTGATCAATCCTCTCATATCCCAGTTTGACCTATTCTCAAAAACTTCATCCACATAAAACTCGAAAAGAACTCGTGAGATAGGTTAGTACACATAATAAAAAATCAACTCTTTATGTACTTAAAAGACAAGATGAACACTAATTTTAAAACATTAGGTACTATATACTATCATTTACACAATTTATATCTACCAATATAGGCTATGAAAACTATAGGATAAGTAAATAACAAAAGTATGACAGCAATCTGTCCAAACAGAACAGTCTGTAGCAATTTATGAAAACAGTGTACTTATGTAACTCAAAACATTATGAAAATTTATTAAATTCTAGGTAATTTATATTAAAACACTGTGTAAAAATTTCATAAAGTTTCCATGTTCCAGTAAAATATGAAAATTCAAATACTACAGCAGAAGTTTCTGTTTTTACACAACACACATCAAACATGCAATTCAAGCATCCTAAAGGCAATTCTTGGAAATTTTTATTGAAAAACAAGATTTTAAATAACACTAACTTAGAAAAACAAAATAAAATGATGCTCCAAGCAAAACTCATATTATGTGATAAATAAAAATATAGCTCCAAGTGAGATATACCGATAGTATTGAAGACGAAAGAGGGGATGCCTTCCGGAGCATCCCCAAGCTTAGACGCTTGAGTCTTACTTTAATATTACCTTGGGGTGCCTTGGGAATCCCCAATATTAGGTTCTTCTTTCTCCTTATTCTCCTCATATCGGTATCTTACCCAAAACTTGAAAACTTCAATCACACAAAACTTAACGGAACTTTGTGAGAAGGGTTAGTGTAATAAAGATAGATCATTCACTTAGGTACTGTCAAGACAAGATTAATAATTATTCCCACATGATAAATACTTTATTCCATAATTCTCACAATTTATATTACTTAATATAAGCTATAGAAAGACTTGAAACAAGCAAACTATGCATGCAAAACAGAATCTTTCAAAAACAGATCAGTCTATAAAGATCTGAATTATCACCATACTTATATGACTCTAAAAATTCTGAAACATTAGGAAAACTCAAGGAATTTTCATGTAAATGTTGTGTAAAAACTTCAGAATTTTTTCACGCTCCAGTAAAATCTGATAATTCATATACTTGACGCAAAACTTTCTGTTTTTGCACAGAATCAAACAAGCAAGTATCCACACTATCCTGAAGGCTTTACTTGGCACTTTATTGAAATAAAAGACACAAAACATGATTAATAAAGTATCTTAATCATGTTAACACATAAAAACAGAAGGTAAAAGTGTTGGGTTGTCTCCCAACAAGTGCTTTTCTTTAACGCCTTTTAGCTAGGCATGATGATTGCAATGATGCTCGTATAGGAATAATAATTGAAACATGTAAAAGAGAATCATGAATCTCATGACAAGCACATTTAAGTCTAACACTTACTATGCATAGGGATTTTGTGATCAAATAAATCATGGGAACAAGAATCCTCTTGCATAGGAAGGCAAAACAAGCGCAACTTCAAAACTTTGAACACATAGAGAGGAAACTTGATATTATTGAAATTCCTACAAGCATATGTTAATCCCTCATAATAATATTCAGTAGAATCATTAAGTAATTACACAATATAACCAGCACATACATCATTCTTTTCATGATCTAATAGCATAGAAATTTTACTACTCTCCTCATAAGCAATTTTCTTCTCATTCCTAATAGTGGGAGCAAACTCAACAAAATAACTATAATGAGATACTTGATTGACATAACCACTTTGAATATTAAAATCATTATGAAAAGTTTCATGGTTGTCATTACTCTTTATAGCATACGTGTCATCACAATAATCATCATAGATAGGAGGCATGTCATAATCATAATAGTTTTGCTCATCAAAACTTGGGGGACTAAAAATATCTTCTTCATCAAACATAGCATCCCCAAGCTTGTGGATTTGCATATCATTAGCATCATGAATATTCAGAAAATTCATACTAACAATATTGATATCATGCTCATCACTCAAAGATTTAGTGCCAAACATTTTAATAACTTCTTCTTCTAACACTTGAGCACAGTTTTCCTTTCCATTATTTTCACGAAAGACATTAAAAAGATGAAGCATGTGAGGCAACCTCAATTCTATTTTTTTGTAGTTTTATTTTATAAAACCAAACTAGTGAAAAACAATAAACTAAAAGATATGATCGAAAGATCTAAAGATATACCTTCAAGCACTCACCTCCCCAGCAACGGCGCCAGAAAAGAGCTTGATGTCTACTATGCAACCTTCTTCTTGTAGACTCGTGTTGGGCCTCCAAGCGCAGAGTTTTGTAGGACAATGGCAATTTTCCCTCAAGTGGATGACCTAAGGTTTATCAATACGTGGGAGGTGTAGGATGAAGATGGTCTCTCTCAAGCAACCCTGCAATCAAATACAAGAAATCTCTTGTGTCCCCAACACACCCAATACAATGGCAAATTGTATAGGTGCGCTAGTTCGGCGAAGATATGGTGATACAAGTGCAATATGGATGGTACATATAGGTTTTTGTAATCTGAAAATACAAAAACAGCAAGGTAACTAATGACAAAATTGAGCAAAAATGGTATTGCAATGCTTGAAAACAAGGCCTAGGGTCCATACTTTCACTAGTGCAAGTTCTCTCAACAATACTAACATAGTCGAATCATATGTAAATACCTCTCGTGTGACAAAGAGTTCACTCCAAAGTCACAAATAGCGGAGAACTAACAAAGAAATTATTGTAGGGTACGAAACCACCTCAAAGTTATCTTTTCCGATCAATCTTATGAGCTATCCCTGTAAGTGTCACAAACAGCCCTAGAGTTCGTACTAAAATAACACCTTAAGATACACATCAACGAAAACCCTAATGTCACCTAGATACTCCAATGTCACCACAAGTACCCATGGGCTTGATTATACGATATGCATCACATAATTTCAGATTCGTCATATTCAATCCAACACAAAGAACTTCAAAGAGTGCCCTAAAATTTCTACCGGAAAGTCAAGACAAAAACATGTGCCAACCCCTATGCATAGATTCCCAAGGTCACGAAACCCGCAAGTTGGTCACCAAAACATACATCAAGTGGATCTAGAACATCCCATTGTCACCACGGATATCCCATCAGAAGACATACATCAAGTGTTCTCAAATCCATAAAGACTCAATCTGATAAGAAAACTTCAAAGGGAAAACTCAATTCATCACAAGAACATAGAGAGGGGAAAACTCCATATGATTCATCTATATCAATAAAGCTCGCGGTACATCAAGATCATGCCATCTCAAGAACACGAGAGAGAGAGAGAGAGAGAGAGATCAAACACATAGCTACTGGTACATACCCTCAACCCCGAGGGTGAACTACTCCCTCCTCGTCATGGAGACTGTCGGGATGATGAAGATGGCCTCCGGTCATGATTTCCCCCTTTGGTAGGGTGCCGGAACGGGCTCCTGATTGGTTTTTCATAGCTTTGGAGTCTTGTGGCGTCGGAACTCTCGATCTAGGTTTATTTTCAGAGGTTTCTATATTTATAGGAATTTTTGGCATCGATCTCACGTCAAGGGGTGCCATGAGGCGGTGACAAGCCTCCGAGGTGTGGACCGGGGGGGAGGTGGCCGCGCCTGACAGGCTTGTGACCCCCTCATGGCTCTTCTGGCCCAACTCCAATGCTTGGGGGTCTCTTTTGATACAGAAAAATCATACTAAATTTCAGCCATTCCGAGAACTTTTATTTCTCCACAAAAAACGACACCATGGTAGTTGTGCTGAAAACAGCGTAAGTCTGGGTTAGTTTTAATAAAATCATACCAAAATCATGTAGAATTATTGTAAACATGGCATGAATACTTCAAAAAATATAGATACATTGGAGACGTATCAACTGGCGGTTATTATAATGGACCTGGAGAGCCCATGACGCTTGGGATTTCACCGATAACTGGTCGGTTGCCGAATAAGAAGGAGTACGGGACTCGCCTTGCAAGCTGAATATTATGAAGATCATCCGGATATACATCGGCGTTGAAGACAAGTCCAAGGGCTACTGAGGGAGTCGTGGATTAAGGGGTCCTCGGGCAGCCGACCTGTTTCACACGGGCCGGACTGCATGGGCCATAAAGTGACCATTGGGTGATCAAGGGCCCCGTCGCCAGGACGGAAGCTTTGAGGAGCCGTGGCATGTTCTCCAAGATTTTCAGTCATAGATAGGCATGTTTATCTCTTCCGCATGTAACCTACCATGTGTAAACCCTAGGTACCCCCAGCGTCTATATAAGCCGGAGGATTTTAGGTTATAGGGACGGGACAAATCATCTAGGGTTAGCTATTCGATCTCGAGGTAGATCAACTCTGTAACCTCCATATCATCAATACAATCAAGCAGTACGTAGACTATTACATCCATAGGATGGCCTGAACCTGAGTAAATCCTTGTCCCCTTCGTCTCCTGTTACCACCGATTCTAGTCTCACAGCTCGGGACCCCCTACCCGAGATCCGTCTATTGTGACACTGACAAACACCTAAACTATAAACATAGCATATGATCGTGTCAGTTTATTGCTATAGTTTTCTGCATGTCAAGTATTTGTTCATATGCCCATGAGATCATGCAACTCACTGACACTGGAGGAGTGCCTTGTGTGTATCAAACGTCACAACGTAACTGGGTGACTATAAAGGTGCTCTACAGGTATCTCCGACAGTGTGTTCTGAGTGGGTATGGATCAATACTGGGATTTGTTACTCCGTGTGATGGAGAGGTATATCAGGGCCCACTCGGTAATATAACATCACAACAGGCCTGGAAAGCAAAGTGACTAATGTGTTAGCCACAGGATATTGTATTACGGAACGAGTAAAGAGACTTGTCGGTAATGAGATTGAACTAGGCATAGAGATACCAATGATCGAATCTCAGGCAAGTATCATACCGAAGAAAAAAAGGAACAACATACGAGATTAACTGAATCCTTGACATAGAGGTTCAACCGATAAAGATCTTCGTAGAATAAGAATGCATGTGCATTGAACTAAGCTGGAATCTGCAAACAATAACTCAAAGAGAAGACAAGATAACATGGGCTCTCTAATGGGTAAACAATAATGCATATGAGAGCCACTCGACAATTTTATTGTGGTCTTCTCCTCACGACCCAAAGAAAGAAAAAACAAAACAAGAACAAGAAAACTATTTACACGGGAAAGCTCCCAACAAGCAAAAGAAGAACAAAAAATATTGGGTTTTATTTTTAATGCTACAACTAAGCAATTGGAAATAAAACTAGAACTAATTTTTTGTATTTTTCTCAATGTTAAATAAACACACAAGAAGAAAATGAAACAAGAAAATAGACTACCATGGATGGTACAATGAAAAAGTATGAACACCGACTACTAAGATGAGTGTGAACATGAATGTAAAGTCGATGAGAAATACGTACTCCCCCAAGCTTAGGCTTTTGGACTAAGTTGGTCTATGGCCATGGGTGGCCCTGATAATATCCGAAGTCATAGTTGGGGTTGTACTGGGCTGCGGCGGCTACCGCCTGAATGACTACAGCGTGAAGGCGAGCTGATTCCGCGCTCCTCTCGTACTCGTATGCCTCCTCTCTGGTTATAGTGTATCTCTATTTTTCCTGAAACTTAAAGAAGGCAGGAGCAGGAAGGGTAACATGGACATCACGTTGTCTGTCAAAAATTAGTCGGTAATGGAGAGATTGTTCGTTTCTTTCGAGAAACTAAAAATGCACCAAAGCCTCATAATCAAGAAAAGCAGGTGGTAACTCAATATCATTCCATGTATGGGTACCCCAAGATAATTAGCTAAACGAGTGGCATAAATCCCACCAAAGAAATCTCCATCCTTAGCATTGTTATGCAACCTTCTAGCAATAATGGCTCCTAAGTTATATCGCCTTTCGCCCATTACTGCACTCTTAAGAATACTAAGATCGGTTGCACAAAGTTGGCTATGCTCAGTTTTACCGTTAATACATCTACCTATGAATAGAGAAAAATAATGTATGACAGGAAAGTGAATTCTCCCCATGGTAGCATGTATAATATTTCTAGTTTCTCTGACGGTAATGCTAGCAAGAAAATCATTATATTCAGTTTTGTGCGGATCACTATAACTACCCCCATTGTGGAATTTTGCATGCATGCTTAAAATCCTCTATGTACAAGGTATATGATTTCTCATCAAGGTCAAATAGGACAGAAGTTTTATTACGATTGAGCAGAAATTCAAACCTCCACACGAAAGAATCCGTGAGTTGATAGTATTGCTTGCATTTGTCCAACACGAATTCCTTTAGGCCAGCATTTCTTGTGTATGCGTAAAATTCTTCCTTGAAACTGGCATCACTCATGAATTGATCTGATGTCCATTCACAAGGTCGTACTTGTGCTTCCCTCGGTGGTTCAAGGTTGGGCTCACGTATCGCGAGTTCCGAGGCCTTCTTGCTCGATGAACCCCCTTGAAACACCTTCCTCAACATTTTTTTATTTTTCTGAAAAATTCTGAAATTTTTAGTGACTCAAAATAAAGGTGAACAAAACTCAACAAAACTCATAGCAACTACTCCCTCAAGTGCCTAGAGGCTATATCATGCATCAAAACTACTTGGGACCATATAAATTTGACATGCAAGCTCAAGAACAAGGTCACCACAACAGCAAAAATTTGCAATATATAAAGCAATAGGAGAAAAACTAATTCGACCATTGGAGGAGTTACATACCGAGGAACAATCTCCCAAAACAGTTTTGCGAATGAATCTTTGCACAAGGATATTGAAAATGGCAGCAAAATGAGCTAGAACACGGGTTTGAGCAATGGTGGGATATTTTCTGGAGGAAGATGAAGTGAATGGGTGCTGGAATAAGTGAAGGGGGGCCACGTGGGACCCACAAGCCTGCTAGGCGCGGCCAGGGGGTGGCCGCGCCTAGTGGGCTTGTGACCCACTGGTGCAGCCCCCTGTAGTATGCTCAGTGCCAGAAAATTTTAAATAATCCAAAAAAATCATACTCCATTTTCAGGACATTTGAAGAACTTTATTTTCAGGTCACTTTTTTATTGCACGGGAAACTCAGAAAACAGATAAATAATAGCATTCTTACTTAATTCATCTAGCTAACACAAAGTGAAAGCTGGGTACAAAAAGTTGTGCTTTGTAAATTCATCCATCTCATGCTTATCAAAAGGAATCCATCAATAAGGTTGATCGAGTATTATTTACAAACTTCTTTCGAATAACATGAAACCGAAGAATTTTCGAATAACACTAAGTTACCAAATGAGGATGTGCATATCCCCAACACAAAGTATATCATATATCTTCATGACAGTAGGAAGAGGAAACTCAAAGTCTCCAATAATAATTGTTTGATTTTTTTCAATGGAATTGATACTATGAACTTGAGGTTGTTTGTTTGGAAAGTGAACCATATGCTCATTACCATTAATATGAAAAGTGACATTGCCCTTGTTGCAATCAATAACAGCCACTGCAGTATTCAAAAAGGGTCTACCAAGGATGATCGACATACTGTCGTCCTCGGGAATATCAAGAATAACAAAGTCTGTTAAGATAGTAGCATTTGCAACTACGACAGGTACATCCTCACAAATACCGATAGGTAGAGCAGTTGATTTATCAGCCATTTGCAAAGAGATTTCAGTAGGCGTTAACTTATTCAAATCAAGTCTACGATATAAAGAAAAATGCATAACACTAACACCAGCTCCCAAATCACATAAAGCAGTTTTAACACAATTCCCTTTTATAGAGCATGCTATAGTTGGTATTCCTGGATCTCCTAATTTCTTTGGTACTCCACCCTTAAAAGTATAATTAGCAAGCATGGTGGAAATTTCAGCATCTGGTATCTTCCTTTTATTAGTCACAATATCTTTCATATACTTAGCATAAGGAGACATATTCAGAATATCAGTCAAGCGCATACGCAAAAAGACAAGTCTAAGAATTTCAACAAAGCGCTCAAAATCCTCATCATCCTTTTTCTTGGATGGTTTAGGAGGAAAGGGCATGGGTTTCTGAACCCATGGTTCTCTTTCTTTACCACATTTCCTAGCAATAAAGTCCCTTTTGTCATATCTTTTATTCTTAGGATGTGGGTTATTAAGATCAACAGCAGGTTCAATCTCCACATCATTATCATTACTAGGTTGAACATCAACATGAACATCATCATTAATATTATCACTAGGCTCATGTTCATCACCAGATTATGTCTCAGCATCAGAAACATGAATATCATTTGGGTTTTCAGGTGTATCTATAACAGGTTCACTAGCAACATGCAAGGTTCTATCATCATCCTTATTGCTCCTATTATTGGAATGACTAGGTACATAAATATTATCCCTTTGAGAATCTTGTTCAATTCTCTTAGGGTAGCCCTCAAGATACAAAGGTTCCTGAGTCATTCTTCCACCTCTAGTCACAACTTTAACAGAATGATCATTGTTCCTACTATTCATCTCATTAAGCAAATCATTTTGTGCCTTAAGTACTTGTTCTACTTGAGTAGTTACCATGGAAGAATGTTTACTAATAAGTTTAAGATCATTGATAGTTCTACTCCTATAATCACCTAAGTGATCAAGCATGAAAGCATTATGATTCAATTATCTACTAACATAAGCATTAAATTTTCTTGCTTAACAACAAAATTATCAAACTCATCCAAGCATTGGCCTCAGAATATCGCTTTCATCAAATCTATGAAGAGAATTTACCTCTACTACCTGTGTCGGGTTATCAACACCATGTATTTCTTCAATAGTTGGTAAATTCTTAATATCTTCATCTTTAATACCTTTTTCTTTCATAGATTTATTTGGCTCTTGCATATCCTCAGGACTAAGAAATAGAATACCTCTTTTCTCCAGAGTTGGCTTCGGAGGTGGTTCGGGAATAGTCCAATCATTATCATTGCTCAATATATTATTCAATAGTATTTCAGCTTGTTCAACAGTTCGTTCCCTGAAAACATAACCAGCACAACTATCTAGGTGGTCCCTAGAAGCATCGGTTAGTCCATTATAAAAGATATCAAGTATTTCATTTTTCTTGAGAGGACGATCAGGCAAAGCATTTAGTAATTAGAGAAGCCTCTCCCAAGCTTGTGGGAGACTCTCTTGTTCAGTTTGCACAAAGTTAAATATTTCCTGCAAGGCAACTTGTTTCTTATGGGCAGGAAAATATTTTTCAGAGAAGTGACAAATCTTATCCTGGGGGCTACTCACACAACCAGGAGCAAGAGAATTAAACCATATCTTAGCATCACGCTTTAACAAGAAAGGAAACAACTTAAGGATATAATAGTAATGGATTTTTTCCTCATGAATAAATAGGGTGGCTATATCATTCAGTTTAGTAAGATGCACCACAACAGTTTCAGATTCATAACCATGGAAAGGATCAAATTCAACCAAAGTAATTAACTCAGGATCGATAGAGAATTCATAATCCTTATCAGTAACAAAGATAGGTGAAGTAGCAAACTTAGGATCATATTTCATTCTAGCATTCAAAGATTCTTCTTTCCACTTGCATAGTAATTTCTTAAGATCATATCTATCATTACAAGCAAGAAAGTCCCTAGCTACCTCTCCTTCCATAACATAACCCTCGGGAATATCAGGCAATTCATATCTAGGAGAGCTAGGTCTAGAAGGTGTCTCAAAGTTTCCAGTTTCAATAATTTCATCAGTTTTGGAAGTATCATAATTTTCAGCATTGGCTCTAGCAATTTGTTCATCAAGAAATTCACCCAGTGGCATAGTATTATCAAGCAAAGTATCATCATAAGCATCATGCATAGCAGAAGTGGCATCATCAATTACTTGTGACATATCAGAATTACTAGTAGGTGGTGGTGTCACAAACTTACTCATAACAGAAGGTGAATCAAGTGCAGAGCTAGATGGCAGTTCCTTACCTCCCCTCGTAGTAGAGGGATAGATCTTGGTTTTTGGATCTTTTAGATTCTTCATAGTGACCAATAGATATAAATCCCAAGTGACTCAGAGAATAGATCTATGCTCCCTGGCAAAGTCGCCAAAAAAAGGTCTTGATAACCCACAAGTATAGGGGATCGCAACAGTTTTCGAGGGTGGAGTATTCAACCCAAATTTATTGATTCGACACAAGGGGAGCCAAAGAATATTCTCGAGTATTAGCAATTGAGTTGTCAATTCAACCACACCCGAAATACTTAATATCTACAACAAAGTATTTAGTAACAAAGTAGTATGGAAGTAACAGTAACGGTGGCAAAAGTGATAGTAGCAGTTTTGTAGTGATTGTCACAGTAGCAATGGAGAAGTAACTCAGCAAGGATCAATATGTGGAAATCTCATAGGCAATGGATCAGTGATGGATAATTATGTTGGATAGCATTCATCATGCAACAATTATAACATAGGGTGACACAGAACTAGCTCCAATTCATCAATGTAATGTAGGCATGTATTCCATATATAGTCATACGTGCTTATGGAAAAGAACTTACATGACATCTTTTGTCCTACCCTCCCATGGTAGTGGGGTCCTAATGGAAACTAAGAGATATTAAGGCCTACTTTTAATAGAGAACAGGACCAAAGCATTAGCACTTAGTGAATACATGAACTCCTCAAACTACGGTAATCACCGGAAGGAATCATAGTTATTGTCACCCTTGGGGATGCGGATCATAACTCGTAATAGGTGTCTACAACTTGCAAGATAGGATCAAGAGCACATATATATTCATGAAAACATAATAGGTTCAGATCTGAAATCATGGCACTCGGGCCCTAGTGACAAGCATTAAGCATAGCAAAGTCATAGCAACATCAATCTCAAAACATAGTGGATACTAGGGATCAAACCCTAACAAAACTAACTCGATTACATGATAAATCTCATCCAACCCATCACCATCCAACAAGCCTACGATGGGATTACTCACGAACAGTGGAGAGCATCATGGAATTGGTGATGAAGGATGGTTGGTGATGACGATGGCGCCGATTTCCCCTCTCTGGAGCCCAAAACGGACTCCAGACCTGGTCTCCCGGGGAAGAACTGGAGGTGGCGGTGGCTCCGTATCGTGAAACACCATGAATTCTTCTCTCTGATTTTTTTCTCTGCGAATAGGGTTATATGGAGTTGGAGAGGAGGTCAGAGGAGCCACGAGGGCCCCACAAGCCTGCTAGGCGCGACTAGGGGGTGGTCGCGCCTAGCAGGCCTGTGACCTGCAGGTGGCCCCCCTCTGGTTTATTATTGTGCCAGTATTTTTTATTAAATCCAAAAATATTCTCCGTAAATTTTCAGGATGATCCGAGAACTTTTATTTCTGCACAAAAATAACACCAAGGCAATTCTGTTGAAAACGGCGTCAGTCCGGGTTAGTTCCATTCGAATCATGCAAATTAGAGTCCAAAACAAGGGCAAAAGAGTTTGGAAAAGTGGATATGATGGAGACGTATCACTCCTACTTGCAATTATTATGATAGAGGAACTACATCTCCACCTCTCTATGTTTCCAATACGACAAAATTGCAAGAAACCGTTTATATTATGCATTGGCCTTTACTTTGTGTGCTTGCATTGTTCTTGTATGACATGCCAATGCATAGGAAGAGAGTTAGACTTTGTTGTCACATGATTTATATCACTTTGTGCTCACTACTTAATTACAAATCATTGCTAATTAAAATTGGCTTTGATATACCTTGGGATCCTGGTGAATCCACTACTTGAGCACTTTATGCCTAGCTTAATGGCTTTAAAGAAAGCGCTGCCAGGGAGACAACCCGGAATTTTTAGAGAGTCATTTTATTCTGTTGTGTGCTTTTATATAGTTCAAAAATAAAAAATAAAGTGGGGAACTTAAAACATTTTCAAAAAGAAAAGTGAAAGTGAGAAAGACGAGCAACGTTGAAGTGGGGGCTAGCCGTGAACTTTGTTCATGCCCATGGAAACTTTGTGAATCTTGATTACAGAAACTTTTCAAAAAAAATAATTATCCCCTTGTAAAAATCCATTGTATTATAAAAATAATGTGCCAAGATTTTCCTTTAGGATGATTAGATTACTTGTTTGGTGTGTGCAGTGCAAAAACAGAAACTTTTGTTGTAGTGCGTGAATTTACGTTTCTTACTGGAATGTCAAAAGTGTCTGAAATATTTACACAATACTGCTATGCAATTATTTTATCTTTTCCTATTTTTTCAGAATTTTTAGAGTTACACAAGTATGGTGAATGTTCAGATTGCTACAGACTGTCCTGTTTTTGATAGACTCTGTTTTTGATGCATTGTTTTGCTCGTTTTGATGAAACTATCGGTTGTATCAGTGGTATAAGCCATGGAAAAGTTATATTACAGTAGCTAAGATGCAAAAACAAAATACGAATTGGTTGTCAACGGTACTTAAAGTGGTGATTGTTTTATTATACTAGCGTATCTCACGAGGGTTTTGTTAAGTTTTGTGTGGTTGAAGTTTACAAGATTTGGGTGAGATCATGATGGATGAAGGAATAAGGAGTGGAAATAGACTAAGCTTGGGGATTCCTGAGGCATGCCAAGATAATATTCAAGGACTCCCATGAAACTAAGCTTGGGGATGCCCCGGAAGGCATCCCCTCTTTCTTCTAACAACCATCGGTAATTGTACTTGGAGCTATATTTTTATTCGTCACATGATATGCGTAAATCTTGGAGCGTCATGTGCTTTTTATTTTTATTTTAATAATGCACCATGCTAGTATGATAAAGTCCTTGGTTGTTTTATAGAAGGCTCTTTACACCTCACTTATATCTTTTGAGTATGGCTTTCTAGAATGCTTCATGTGCTTCACTTATATCATTTGAAGTTTGGATTGCCTGTTTCCCACACATAGAAAACTGCCATTTGTAGAATGCTCTTTTGCTTAACTTATATTTGTTAGAGAGTGGGCATATATTTTGTAGAAAGAATTAAACTCTCATGCTTCACTTATATCTATTTAGAGAGTTAACAGGAGTTGGTCATTCACATGGTTAGTTATAAAATCCTACATAAAACTTGTAGATCACTGAATATGATGTGTTTGATTCCTTGCAATAGTTTTTGCGATATAAATATGGTGATATTAGAGTCATTCTAGTGAGTACTGTGGATTGGTAGAAATACTTGTGTAAAGGTTTGTGATTCCCGTAGCATGCACGTATGGTGAACCGTTATGTAAGGAAGTCGGAGCATGATTTGTTTATTGATTGTCAACCTTTGTGTGAGGGTCGGGAGCGCGTGATGGTTAACTCCTACCAACCTCTCCGCTAGGAGCATGGGTCTAATACTTTGCTTTGATGACTAATAGACTTTTGCAATAAGTATGTGAGTACTTTATGACTAATGCGAGTCCATGGATTATATGCACTCTCACCCTTACACCTTTGCTAGCCTTTCTAGTACCGCGCAACTTTCGCCAGTGCATTAAACCCACCATATACCCTCACTCAAAACAGCCACCATACCTACCTATTATGACATTTCCATAGACATTCCGAGATATATTGCCATGCAACTTCCACTGTTCAGTTTATTATGACACGCACCATCATTTTCATATTCCTTTGCATGATTGTAAGATAGCTAGCATGATGTTTCCATGGCTTGTCCATTTTTTGATGTCATTTGTTATGCTATATCATTGCATATCCCAATACACTGCCGAAGGCATTCATATATAGTCATATTTTGTTCTAGATATCGAGTTGTAAGTAAATAAAAGTGTGATGACCATAATTATTAGAGCATTGTCCCATGTGAGGAAAGGATGATGGAAGCTATGATTCCCTCACAAGTTGGGATGAGACTCCGGACTTTATGAAAAATAAAAGAGGCCAGTGAAGCCCAAATAAAAAAGAGAGGCCTTAGATGCCCACCAAAAATAATAAAAAAAGAGAAAAGATAGAAGGGACAATGCTACTATCCTTTTCCCACACTTGTGCTTCAAAGTAGCACCATGATCTTCATGATAGAGAGTCTCCTATTTTGTCACTTTCATATACTAGTGGGAATTTTTCATTATATAACTTGGCTTGTATATTCCAATGATGGGCTTCCTCAAATTGCCCTAGGTCTTCATGAGCAAGCAAGTTGGATGCACACCCACTTAGTTTCTTTGAGATTTCATACACTTATAGCTCTAGTGCATCTGTTGCATGGCAATCCCTACTCACTCACATTAATATCTATTAATAGGCATCTCCATAGCCCGTTGATACGCCTAGTTGATGTGAGACTATCTTCTCCTTTTTTTCACAACCTTCACCATATTATATTCCACCTATAATGCTATATCCATGGCTCACGCTCATGTATTGCGTGAGAGTTGAAAAGGTTTGAGAACATAAAAGGTGTGAAACAATTGATTGACTTGTCATCGGGGTTGTGCATGATATAAATACTTTGTGTGATGAAGATGGAGCATAGCCAGACTATATTATTTTGCAGGGATAACTTTCTTTTAGCCATGATATTTGGAGAAGACATGATTGCTTTATTAGTATGCTTGAAGTATTATTGTCTTAATGTCAAATCATAGACTATTGCCTTGAATCACTCGTGTCTTAATATTCATGCCATGATTAGATTATATGAACAAGATTATGCTAGGTAGGATTCCACATCAAAAATTATCTTTTTATCATTTACCTGCTCGAGGACAAGCAGGAATTAAGCTTGGGGCTGCTGATACGTCTCCGTTGTATCTATAATTTTTTATTGTTTCGTGCCAATATTCTACAACTTTCATATACTTTTGGCAACTTTTTATATTATTTTTGGGACTAACATATTGATCCAATGTCGAGTGCCAGTTCCTGTTTGTTACATGTCTTTTGTTTTGCAGAATATCCATACCAAACGAGGTCCAAACGCGATAAAAACTTATGGAGATTTTTTTGGAATATATTTGATTTTTGGGAAAACTAATCAATGCGAGACGATGCCCGAGGTGACCACAGGCCAGGGGGCACGACCTACCCCCTAGCCGCGCCCTGGGCCCTTGTGGTCACCCCGTAAGGCAGTTGGTGCCCTTCTTTCGTTGCAGGAAATCTAGTATCCAGATAAAAATCCCCTCAAAATTTCAGCCTGATCGGAGTTACGGATCTCCAGATATTTAAGAAACGGTGAAAGGCCAGAATTTGGGAGCACAGAAACAAAAGGAAACAGAGAGAGAGAGATCCAATCTCGGAGGGGCTCTCGCCCCTCTGCGCCATGGAGGCCATGGACCAGAGAGGAAACCCTTCTACCATCTAGGGGAAGGTCAAGGAAGAATAAGAAGGAGGGGCTCTCTCTCCCCCTCTCTCCCGGTGGCGCCGAAACGTCATCGGGGCCATCATCGTGACACCGATCTACTCCAACAACTCCGTCATCTTCCCCAACACCTCCATCACCTTCCCCCATCTATCTACATCGTTCCACTCTCCCACAACCCGATGTACCCTCTACTTGAACATGGTGCTTTATGCTTCATATTATTATCCAATGATGTGTTGCCATCCTACGATGTCTGAGTAGATTTTTGTTGTCCTATGGGTTGATTGATGATCATGATTGGTTTGAGTTGCATGTTTTATTATTGGTGCTGTCCTATGATGCTCTCCGTGTCGCGCAAGAGTGAGGGATCCTCGCTGTAGGGTGTTGCAATGCGTTTATGATTTGCCTATGGTGGGTTGCTTGAGTGACAGAATCATAAACCCGAGTAGGTGGGTTGTTGCATATGGGAGTAAAGAGGACTTGATACCTTATAATGCTATGGTTGGGTTTTACAATAATGATCTTTATTGGTTCCGTATGCTTGCTAGAGTTCCAACCATAAGTGCATATGATCTAAGTAGAGGAAGTATGTTAGATTATGCCTCTCCCTCATATAAAATTGCAATAATGATGACCGGTCTAGTTATCGATTGCCTAGGGAAAATTCCACAACTCCTACCACCACTTTTCCACACTCGTTAAACTAACTTAGTTGTATCTTTATCTCAGCAGACCCTAGTTTTTATTTACATGCTCTTTATTTTCTTGCAAACCTATCCTATCACACCTATAAAGTACTTCTAGTTTCATACTTGTTCTAGGTAAAGCGAATGTTAAGTGTGCATAGAGTTGTATCGGTGGTCGATAGAGCTTGAGGGAATATTTGTTCTACCTTTAGCTCCTCGTTGGGTTTAACACTCTTACTTATCGAGAAAGGCTACTATTGATCCCCTACACTTGTGGGTTATTAGTCTACAACCTAGAGTCATGCTCGAGGAGCTTTAGATCTCAGCAATTCCGAATTCGATCATCCCTCCCAATGCTAAATTTCTTACTTATGAAAATATGAAAAAGAGTGTTGCTTCTTCCCCCACAACAATGAAACATCCATGGGTGATGGGAGCTCTAACCGTCACTGGGAAGCTTCGCATGGAAATAATGGGTCTTAGACAGCAAAACAACAAGCTTGAGGAGGAGAATCGCATTCTGAGGGGCATCATCGCCAAGAATATAACATCACCACCTCCGAAGAAAGAAAACTAAACACATGGGTATGGGCAATCCCCTTGGCTTGTGCCAAGCTGGGGCGAGGTGCCCCGGTATCGTATCACCATCACATCTTTTACTTTTATCGTTTTCCTCATTTGATCCTTTTGGTTTTATCTTGATCTAGTAGAATAAATTTTTAGTATGATCTAGCTTTGAGTTTTGCTTTATGTTCCCCTTATGTACGCGAGTCCATGAGTTATATAATAAAAGTAGTTTTGAGTTGAGGGCTTTGTTTGCTGCTATGATCTTGAGAAAAAGAAATAGAAAGAAGAATAAAATAAAATCAAAGATTATATATGATGATCTTATGGGGAGTGTTGAATTCACATATAAGAAGTATGTCGATTGAAATTTGTTGAGAGTTGACAAACATAGCGATTGTCGTCATTGCAATTAAAAGGAAGTAATAAAGAAAGAGAGGTTCACATATAAATATATTATCTTGCACATCTTTTATGATAGGGAACACTCATTAAAATAGTACATGCTAAGGAGTTGATGTTGGACAAGGAAGACAACATAATGGGTTATGTTTGCTTATTTCCGAATAGAAGTTATATGGTTATAGATCCTTTAACATGTAACGCTTGCTTCCACCTCATATCATCCAAAACTTCTGCACCAAGTAGAGATACTACTTGTGCATCCAAACACCCTCAACCTAGTTTTTCCATGAGAGTCCACCATACCTACCTATGGATTGAGTAAGATCCTTCAAGTAAGTTGTCATTGGTGCAAAAACAAGCAATAAAAATTGCTCCTAAATATGTCTGATCTTTTATTGTAAGGGAAAATAAGCATTGTACGAACTTGTGATGGTAAAGAAATAAAAGCGACGAACTGTATAATAAAGGTTGCTATCACAAAGACCAATACAACGCGACGTTCCTTTGCATTAAGGGTTTTCCCATCCAAAAACAAAAAGCACATGACAACGTCTGCTTCCCTCTGAGAAGGGCCTATCTGTTACTTTTACTTTCTAGTACTTACCTTTATGCAAGAATCATGGTGATCTTCACCACTTCCTATATTTCGCCTTTCTCTCTTGGCAAGCGTCAGGTGTTGGGGAATGATCTAGACACATATATCCACTCGGATCTGGGTGATCATGAGTTATTTCTGTTGACATTACCCTTGAGGTAAATAGTTGGGAGGCAAAATTATAAGCCCCTATCTTTCTCTGTATCCGATTGAAGCTTTGACCTCATGAGTACCGCAAGAGTGTTAGCAATTATGAAAGACTAAAAGATGATTGAGTATGTGGATTTGCTTTACAAGCTCTTATATTGACGCTTTCTGATGTTATGATAAATTGCAATTGCTTCAATGACTGAGATCATAGTTTGTTGGTTCTCAATAGAGTTCTTGGTTCATACTTTACCTTGTGAATGAATTGTTACTATAGTATAAGAAATTATATATCATTAAGTATTGTTGTTCTTAAGATGATCATGATGCCCTCGTGTCCGTATTTTATTTTATCGACACCTCTATCTCTAAACATGTGGACAATTTATCGATCTCGGCTTTCGCATGAGGACAAGCAAGGTCTAAGCTTGGGGGAGTTGATACGTCCATTTTGCATCATGCTTTTATATTGATATTTATTGCATTTTGGGATGTTATTAGACATTATGGTACAATACTTATGCCTTTTCTCTCTTATTTGACAAGGTTTACATGAAGAGGGAGAATGTCGGCAGCTGGAATTCTGGACTGTAAAAGGAGCAAACATGAGAGACTTATTCTGCACAACTCCAAAAGTTTACGGAGGATTGTTTTGGAATATATAAAAAATATTGGGCGAAAGAAATACCAGAGGGGACCCACCAGGAGGTCACAAGCCTGCTGGGCACGGCCTACCCCCCTAGTCACGCATTGTGGCTTGTTGCCCCCCCTGGCAGCCCTCCGGTGCCCAGCTTCTCCTATATGAAGGGTTTTGACCTACAAAAAGTCATAAGAGATCTTTCGGGACAAAGCACCGCCGTCTCGAGGCGGAACTTGGGCACAACCAATCTAGGGCTCCCGCAGAGCTGTTCTGCCGGGGAAACTTCCCTCTCAAAGAGGGAAATCGAAGCCATCGTCATCACCAACGGTCCTCTCATCGAGAGGGGGTCAATCTCCATCAACATCTTCACCAGCACCATCTCCTCTCCAAACCCTAGTTCATCTGTTGTATCCGATCTTTGTCTCAAAACCTCAGATTGGTACATGTGGGTTGCTAGTAGTGTTGATAACTCCTTGTAGTTGATACTAGTTGGTTTACATGGTGGAATATCATATGTTCAGATCCTTAATGATAATTAACACTCATGTGATTATGAACATGTATATGCTTTGTGAGTAGTTACGTTTGTTCTTGAGGACATGGGATAAGTCTTGTTAGAAGTAATCATGTGAATTTGGTATTCGTTCGATATTTTGATGAGATGTATGTTGTCTCTCCTCTAGTGGTGTTATGTGAACTTCAACTACATGACACTTCACCATTATTTGGGACTAGGGGAAGGCATTGGGAAGTAATAAGTAGATGATGGATTCCTAGAGTGACAGAAGCTTACACCCTAGTTTATGCGTTGCTTCATAAGGGGCTGATTTGGATCCATATGTTTCATGCTATGGTTAGATTTATCTTAATTCTTCTATCATAGTTGCGGATGCTTGAGAGAGAGGTTAATCATAAGTGGGAGGTTTTTCCAGGTAAGGGTAGCACCCAAGCACCGGTCCACCCACATATCAAATTATCAAAGTAATGATCAAATGAGCATGATGAAAATTAGCTTGACAGATCCCATGTGTCCTCGGGAGGTCTTTGCTTTATATAAGAGTTTGTCCAGGCTTGTCCTTTGCTACAAAAAGGATTGGGCCACCTTGCTGCACCTTTGCTACATTTATTACTTGCTACCCGTTACGAATTACCTTATCACAAAACTATCTGTTACTGAATATTTCAGTGCTTGCAGAGAATACCTTACTGAAAACCGCTTGTCATTTCCTTCTGCTCCTCGTTGGGTTTGAAACTCTTACTTATCGAAAGTACTACGATAGATCCCCTATACTTGTGGGTCATCGCACACTTGGGGAGAACACAGTTTTACCTTGAAATTTTAGTGAGGGATATCTTATAATGCTACCGTCGTCCTAAGCAAAATAAGATGCATAAAAGGATTAACATCACATGCAAATCATATAAGTGACATGATATGGACATCATCATCTTGTGCTTTTGATCTCCATCTCCAAAGCACCGGCATGATCTCCATCGGCATCTGCATGATCTCCATCGTCATCGGCATGACACCATGATCTCCATCATTGTGTCATCATGTGGTTGTCGCGCCAACTATTGCTTTTACAACTATTGCTAACGCATAGAGATAAAGTAAAAGCAATTACATGGCGTTTAGTGATTGACACGCAAGTCATACAATAAATTAAAGACAACCCTATGGCTCCTGTCGGTTGGCGTACTCAACAACATGCAATTCGTGATAACTCTTACAAAACATGATCATCTTATACATCAACATATATCAAATCATGTCTTGGCCATATCACATCACAACATGCCCTATAAAAACAAGTTAGACGTCCTCTACTTTGTTGTTGCAAGTTTTACGTGGCTGCTATGGGTAACTAGTAAGTGATACTTATCCAACGTATCTATAATTTTTGCTTGTTCCATGTTGTTATATTATCAATCTTGGATTGTTTACAATCATTTTATAGCAATTTTATACCATTTTGGGGGACTAACCTATTGACATAGTGCCAAACTGCCAGTTGTTGTTTTTGCTTGTTTTTTACTTCACAGAAAATGAATACCAAACGGATCCCAAACGTCCTAGAAATGTTTGGAGATTTTTTGTGGACCACAAGACCCAAGATGGGATAAACAACTGCCGGAGAGGGGCCCCAAGGTGCCCACCACCCACCAGGGCGGGCCAAAGGCCCCTGGTGTGGCCTGGTGGGTGGTGGCCATCTCGGGAACCCCCTCCACCGACTATCGATCCTATAAATTCAGAACTATTCGGAAACCCATAGAGGAGTTGATGAAACACAATTCCAGCCGCCGCAAGTTCCAGAACCTCGAGATCCAATCTAACACCATCACGGAGGGGTTCATCTTCATCATAGGTGCCTCTCCGATGATGCATGAGTAGTCCACCATAGACCTATGGGTCCGTAGGCAGTAGCCAGATGGCTTCCTCTCTCTCTATGATTCTCAATACAATGGTCTGTTGGAGATCTATTTCATGTAATGACTTATGCGGTGTGTTTGTTGGAAAATCTGATGAATTTTGAGTTCATGATTAGTTTCTATCCATGAATATGATCTGAGTCTTCTTTGATCCCTTATTTTCCTGATTACTTATAGCCTCGTATTTGTTCTTAGAATCTTTGGTTTAGTTAGGCCAAATAGATCGATTTTTCTTGCCATGAGAAGAGGTGCTTTGTGATGGGTTCGATCTTGCGGTGTTCTTTCCCAGTGACATAAGGGGCAGCAAGGCACGCATGTATCATTGCCATTAAGGATAACAGGATGGGGTCTATTCCTACATGAATATATCTTGTCTACATCATGCCATCATTCTTATTGCATTACTCCGTTTCTCCATGAACTTAATACACTAGATCCATGCTGGATAGCGGTCGATGTGTGGAGTAATAGAAGTAGATACATGGTCTACTTATCTTGGACGTGATGCCTATATAATGATTATTGCCTGGATATTGTCCTGATTATTTGATCTTCTATCAATTGCCCAACAGTAATTTGTTCACCCACCGTGTGCTATACTCATGAGACAATCCACTAGTGAAACATACGGCCCCTGGGTCTACTTTTCCAACATATTGCTTTCCGATCTACTATTTTTCCTTTTGTTTTCAGATCTATTAATCCAAAAAAAACCAAAAATACCTTGCTGCACTTTTTGTTTACTTATTTTATTTTGTGTTCTTGCGAGATCTATTTGCCAAAACTATCATTACCTAATCTATCTTTTTACCGTAGAGAGCTTGGCAACCTATCTTTCGCGTCAAGTTGCAAGTATTTGTTATTTGTGTGCAGGTGTTGTTTATGTGGGTGCGTGATCTTCCTCTACGAATTGATACCTTGGTTTCATAACTGAGGGAAATACTTACTGTTGTTGTGCTGCATCATCCCTTCCTCTTTGGGGAAATACCGATGCAGTCTCAAGCCACGTTAGTAAGAACCTTTCTTAGCTATGCAAAGCCACAACATTGATAAAGAAGTTGTTTTTTAACCTTATACAAGGACCGCTTTTGTCGAATCTGATTCAACCAAAGTGGGAGAGACAAACACCCGCCAACCATCTTTATGCAACAAGTTGCATGTCAGTCAATGCAACCGGTCTCTCGTACGTGGACAAGTAAGGTTGGTCCGAGCCGCTTCATCCCACAATACCGCCAAATCAAGATAAGACTAAGGAGGTAAGAAATCTGAACATCAATGACCACAAACTCTTTTGTGTTCTACTCGTGTATGTTATCTACGCATTGACCTAGGTCATGTTGCCATTGTTGGGGAACGTTGCATGGGAAACAAAAAAATTCCTACGAACACCCAAGATATATCTATGGAGATCAACAACTACGAGAGGGGGAGTGCAACTACATATCCTTGTAGATCGCTAAGCGGGAAGCGTTAAGAAACACAGTTGATGTAGTCGAACCTCTTCACGAGCCAATCACAATCCGTCCCGCGATCCAATCACGATCTAGCGTCGAACGGACGACACCTCCGCGTTCAACACACATACATCTCAATGACGTCTCCGCCTTCTTGATCCAGCAAGCGAGAGCGGAGTAGTAGATGATTTCTCCTACAGCACGACGGCATGGCGGCGACGATGGTGGAGCTGTCCCGGTAGGGCTTCGCCAAGTGCTACCGCGACGAACTAGAGAAGAAACGATCAAGAGAGAGAGAGGGAGGGATGCATTGTGGATTAGGGTGCGGCGGCCCTCCCTCTCCTCTCATATATATAGGGGGCATGGAGGAGGGGCCGACACCCTAGGGATTCCCCTAGGGGCGGGGCGGCGGCCAAGGGGTGCCTTGGCCCCTAAGTTTGTGTGGTTGGCGCCCTTAGGGCTTGCCCCACCAGCCCCTTGGCCGCATGGGACTAGGTGGGAGGGGCGGCCAGACCACCAAGGGCTGGTGCACCCCCTCTCATAGACCATGGGGCCCTCCATGACAGGTGGACCCACCCGATGGACCCCCGGAACACTTCCGGCATTCTTGTCACAAAACCGGTAAGCTCTGGAACCTTTCCGGAACTCGAATACCAACTTCCTATATATCAATCTTTACCTCCGGACCATTCTGGAACTGCTCGTGACGTCCGAGATCTCATCCAGGACTCCAAAAAACCTACGGTCACTAACATACATAACTCAACAATATCGAATCGTCACCGAACATTAAGTGTGCAGACCCCGCGGGTTCGAGAACTATGCAGCCATGACCGAGACACCTATACGGCCAATAACCAATAGCAGGACCTGGATGCCCATATTGGTTCCTACATATTCTACGAAGATCTTTATCAGTCGAACCACGATGTTAAGAATTCAATCAATCCCATGCTGTTTCCTTTGTCCAGCGGTATGTTAGTTGCCCGAGATTCGATCGTCGGTATCTCCATACCTAGTTCAATCTCATTACCGACAAGTCTATTTACTCATTCTGTAATACAAGATCCTGTGACTAACTCCTTAGTCACATTGCTTCCAAGCTTCTTGTGATGATGTATTACTGAGTGGGCTCAAAGATACCTCTCTGTCATACGGAGTGACAAATCTGAGTCTCGATCCATGCCAACCCAACAGACACCCTCGGTGATACCTGTAGAGCACCTTTATAGTCACCCAGTTACGTTGTGACATTTGATACACACAAGGCATTCCTACGGTGTCAGGGAGTTGTGTGATCTCATGGTCGTAGGAACAGATACTTAACATGGATAAAACAATAGCAATAAACTAACACGATCATATGCTACGCTTATGGTTGGGTCTTGTCCATCACATAATTCTCCTAATGATGTGATCATGTTATCAAATGACAACTTATGTCTATGATCAGGAAGCCTTGACCATATTTGATCAACGAGTTAGTCAACTAGAGGCTCATTAGGGACATAGTGTTTGTCTATATATCCCCACATGTATATGAGTTTTTGGTCAATACAATTCTAGCATGGATAATAAATGATTACCATGAATAAGGAAATATAATAATAACCGCTTTATTATTGCCTCTAGGGCATATTTCGAACAGTCCGAGCTGTCGGAGCTGCACCTCATTCCCGACAGCCTGCGGAGCAGACGTGCTTGCTCCTTAGCATGGAGGGCTGCCTTTGTCGCCGCCTCCTTATTTGCCTCACTCTTTGACAACTGGATGGCGAGTCGGAGCGCCTCGGCATTCTTGTAGCGAAGGCGGCACGCATCCGTCTCTGCCGTCGTGACAGAGAGCTCTAAGGACTGGCGCGAGGAGCGCGTCCTCGAGGTTGACCGACGCGCTCGCGCGCGAACGGCACATGACCCACCTCCCCTCCTCCTATCCCTCGCCCGCTGCCACTCGAGCAGGGCTGTAAACGCCTTGGACTCAGGCATCCTCATGCGCCCCGGCCCCGGCGTGGGCACGAGGACCCAATACTGGCCGAGCACCACTTCCGGAGCAGAGGGTGGTGAAGATGGGAAGCGTACTTGAAGGAGCATACATGGGCGGGAAGGTTCGGCGACGTCACTGATGCTGCGTCGACAGGCAACGGGCATTGAGGAAGAAGATACTCTGTTATCGAGGCCTCCTTGCTCCTACAATGACCTGCTTAAGGTGATGCAGAGGGCCACCTCCTCCGCATCAATCTTGGATCCGTCAAATTCTTCACCGGAGCTGCTTCCATTGCTAGCCATCGGATTGAAGGGGAGGGGGTCAGAAGTGGTCTGGATAGAAAGAGTGAAGTGACTGGTGTCTAGAGTTTTATGGACGAGGGTATTTGTGGGGTCGGGGTGGGTCGGGTTGACGTGGCGGGCGTGCCCGGACAGCCTCATATCCGGCCCATATTTAGGCTGGATATGAGGGGTGTCGGTCAACCCGGGCGTTTGAGGCCCATTTAGGGCGTCCGTCTGGTTGTTCTTTCGGACCGAATGGTGATTGGGAGTCCTGTCCGAGCGTTTGAGATGGGTATGAGGGGTCCGGTTGTAGATGCTCTTACTAATATTACTAGCGGACATCTATTCCTATGAAACTGGACACACATATACACGGGCACCGATGTTCCATTTCCTAAAATTTTATTTTTAATTCCTTAATATATCTTTAATGTTATACTTCTTCCGTTTGTTTATATAAGGTGTATTTGTTTTTTGATAAAAGTCCACAATCTAAGGTGTATTTCTTCTGATTCCTCATAATTTTATCATTAGCCCTTACAATAAAAGATAAGTATATCTTCCTAACTGCATGCATCTCTTCTTGTAAAGAGAAAAAGAAAAGTATCTCTTCCTTGATTGTGTGTATCTATTATTTTTCTAGACTATATGATTTAGTTACCTTGCCAAGAATAATTTTGTCCTAACATGTACTCCCCCTATTCCTCTTTGTAGTGGTTATTTTTTTAAATATTCCTTTTATTTATTTATTTTTACAAATATTGTGCCATGCATATAAATTTGAAAAATGTGATCACATCGTCTGTGGCCAGGCCGATTAGGTCCTCTCGTCTACGCCGCGGTCGACTAGATCCTGTCGGCTTCGCCGAAGCTAATAAGTGTCCCATCGGCCACGTGGCAGCCGATTAGTGGTCGGGCCACGTCGCACCTGCCCACCTCCGTCCAGTCGGCCACCAGAGAGTGCTATCGGCCGCGCCGCAGCCGAATGGCCATTCGGCCACGCTAAAGCCGATAAGTGGCTAGCCAGCCACCCACGAGCTCTTCTCTTCTTCCTCCCTCTTCTCTCCTTCTTCTTTCCTTCATTTCTTTCCTTCTCTCCCTGTTCTTCCTCCTCCTCCATTCTTCTCCTCTTCTTTGCTTCTCTCCCAGCCCCTTTTTCCCCACCGTAGTTCGTTTCTAGAGGGTTAGGGGAGCGAGAAGAACCTTCACTCTCGCGATGGGGTAGTTCGTGGTGGTGCTTTTGACAATTTTTGTGGAGGAGGAGGTGGTGGTGGTGGAGGAGGTGGTGGTAGTGGTGGTGGTGCTGGAGGCTGCGGCGTTTGTCGTATCTCCACATGATTCAAGGGTAAGATTTAACGTTTGTGAATGAGTTTTGTTTTCATATTTAGGTGCTCCGGTAGCTTTGTAAGATATATTTAGGTCTACGAATTTCGGTGTTTGGATATTTTTAGTTGCTCCGGTAGCCTCGGGAAATATATTTAGTTGTGCATATTTAGGCATTTTGGTATTTTAGTAGTAAATATATTTAGGTGTGGTAAATATATTTAGGTGTGCGAATTTGTAGTTGAGGTGGAAATAGTTATAGTATCTCATTCTGCTTGATATGTGACCATGTTGAATTATTTTTTAGGTAAGCGAAGATGTCTGATGTAGTGAAGTTAGGTTTTTACTACGGTCTTGGTAGCATCCGCACAAATGAGATGGGAGCTGATCTGAGTGAATTTCAGTACGTTGAGGTGTCGGTTACTTCCCCTGAAACTTGGATTGTTAGTCAGTTGACCGAATGGCTAGCCAGATGTTGTGGGTTCAATACTGAAACACACACCGTCGGTGTTCATGCATTATGGACCCGATCGACTTTAAATATTTACTTTTATTTGAAGCCAATAGACCGGGACTCAAAGTGGGTGCACTGGTTACAAGCTTGCGTGAGTAGGGGATGTAATCTTGTGGCCTTATTGCTCCCTGTGTTGAAGCATGTTAGTGCACTAGAAGCCGGACCAAGCTACATATTGGACATAGTAGTGAAGGGATGCATGATTCACTACCAAATTATGAGTCCCATGCAGAAGATGATGTTTACGAATCAGGGCAGAGCAGTCATGCAGAAGGAGTAAATGCCGATGATTATGTAAGTGGCCAGGCGGATGCTGACGAGATAGATGGGCACATGCAAAACCAAATGGAGAATGAAGCTAGAGATGGTGATATTCTCGACGATTCTATTGAGTCAGAGGAAGAAGAGAACGCACATGAAGTGCCTATTCCCGCAACATGGAATCGGGACTTCTCATTTGCAATGATCGTGAATGATGGTCATGATTCTGCCTGGCAGTACCACCAGAACAACATTGCGTTAGGTGCCTTGTATCCAAACAAACAAGCTATGTAGGATGCAATCATTGGTTGGGCATTGTCCACCCAAAGGGTTTTTGTAGCTAATGTGTCAAGCCCGAAAAACTTGACAATGGTATGCAGAAACCAGGGTGGTCCCGCAAGGGTGCATGGCTATCTGCCTAAGTATGGCTCAAGTTGGGTCATCAGTGACTTAGTTCATCACACTTGTGTTATTCCTTGTATCCCTCAAGATCATCCAAACCTGACATCCATAGTCATTACTCAGTTGCTTTACAGCGAGATAGTGGAGGGCAAAGCGATGGAAGTTAAGGCTATCTAGACAAAAGCCTTTGTCAGGTTCAAGTACAAAATATCTTATGGTAAGGCTTGGAGGGATAAGCAGAGGGCACTTGAGACTAGATTTGGTTCGTATTTTGATGCATATGACTCTGTTATCTAGCTCCTACACACACTCCAGGACCGGAATCTAGGCACGTATGTCGACATCCAAGACATGTCCATGCCAGAGTTTCCTACTATGAGGGTGTTCATCGATTGTTCTTCTCTATCGGTGCCTGTATTGAAGCTTTCAGACATTGCCGTCTGGTGATCTGTGTTGACGGAACATTTCTCACTAGCAAGTACAAGGGTCAGATCCTTACCGCCATTGGACAAGATGGCCAAAATCAAGTCGTCCCACTGGCATTTGCTTTTGTGGAGAGTGGGAACATTGAAAGTTGGACATGGTTCTTCAGGCAATTAAAAATTGCAGTTGTGCATGATAAGCCAAATGTGTGCATTCTTCATGATAGGCATGCTGGTATACTCAGTGCGGTGAAGACATTGTCGAACCTTGGTCCCGATGAACAAACTCCATGGCAGGACTTGCAGAGCCGTTCGTGCATGTGCCATCTTGGGGCCAACTTCTTCTTGCAATTCAGAAATAAGAACCTCGTGAATCTATTCAAGAAACTCTGTAAGCAGAACCAGCAATGGAAGTACGAATTAATCCGTAATAGACTTAATTTATGCACACTGAGACATGTAAGGGATAGAAGAGCTGCAAGAGATGCAGCTATGAGGGCACATGTTGAAGCAATAGCTGCACAATTAGCTACCGGTCAGCTGCTACGGAGGAAGAGCCTGTTGGGCTTTGTGACTTGCTAGGATTTGACCCTCCTGGTACTAGGAGAAGGCTTGGGAGGTCGATTAAAACCTTTGATCAGTGGATAGAGCATGAGCCTGTGGAGAGGTGGTCTCTGCTGCATGAGACACATGGAGCAAGGTACGGTGTCATGACCACCAATCTCGCAGAAACATATAACTTTGTCCTGAGAGGAAACAGGGCTCTGCCACTTACAGCCATTGTGGAGGGAATATTCTATGGCACGGTGAAGTATTTCAGAGATAGACGTCAAAGCGCCGACCTGGATATCACTAACAACCCAAACACACGTTATTGTGAAAGGGTTATGAAGTACATGGATGAAAAGATGGTAAAGGCCCGGTCACACAGTGTTGTCGCCATCGGAAATCAAGAGCGAAGGTTCGAGGTCTGCTTAGCTAACAACAAATTCGGATGTGCAAATGAGGTCAGGACGCATGAGGTGAAAATTGGAAACGAAGTCCGGCCAATGTGTGAGTGCACATGCAACAAACCGAAATTGCTTCACATGCCTTGCTCACACGTACTTGCTGTTTGCGGTCAGCTAGGACTGGATGCAATTCATTCGTGTCTCCTTACTTTTTGAAGGAGTCCGTCCTCAATACTTGGACAGGTGAGTTGATGGGTTTTCGATCAATGGGTAACTCCAACACCTTTGACCCTGCTGAAAGGAGATACATCCCACACCCTGAGAATATGCGTACATCTAGAGGTAGACGACAATGCTAGCGCATCCGGAATGATATGGATGAATCTGAAGCTGGCGGGGCCACCATGCAATGTATTCTATGCAACGAATTTGGGCATAGGGACCCTCAGTGTCCCTTATTCAGCATTGCAAGTGGCACTGCTCGCGGGCGAGGCGGCCATGGACGAAGAGGACGAAGAGGAGGGAGAACAAGAGGAATATGCTAGTATATGTTTAAATTTGTTCTATGTTTTAAATTTGTATTATGTGTGGCACCATCTTTTTAATTTGTATTCATTATGGCACTACGTTTTAAATTTGTAACTTGTGTGGCACTATCTTTTTAATTTGTGGGACTACGTTTTAAATTTCTATTAATTCATTTTCTAAGAATGAAGGGAATGCATTTGCTTAAAGAGGACATTGATAGTAAGCATCGTGTTGCGCTATTATCTGACCAACATCTCGAACCCCTTGTCACTCGTACTTCTAAGGTGGACTGGAAGATACACCCGGATTGGGTTGATAGGTATGTGTTTTATTTATATATTTCTTATTAGCACATATACAAATGGGACGCACTAACTTTATTTATTTATTATGATCTGATATGCAGGTTGAAATGGGCTGGCCTTCTACCTTTCGCACGTCTTGTTGAGGATACTGCGACCTCCAGGCACCTCGCCATTGATTCCTCTTTGCTCACCTGTTTAGTGGATCGATGGAGGCCTAAGACCCACACGTTTCACTTCTGCTAGGGAGAGATGGCTCCTACTCTGGAGGATGTCTCCATGCTTACAGGATTACCGTTGGCGGGTCATGCCATAGGACTGTTGGAAGACCTGCCAGGTTGGGTGGCATCTATGAGAGCACGTTTCTTGGGTATTTATCATGAGGCTCCGGAGTTAACGCCGGAGCCTCACGGACCTAAGTATGAATGGTTGCTCCATTTCAGGGTTAGTTCTTCCGTCAAGTTTCTTTTATTTGATATGGTTCAGGTTTTACAGACATATTTGTTATTTACTAATACCTTTTGTTTACTGAATACAGATATAGAACTTTCCGGGTTATCCAGACATCCCTTTGAACGCGGCACAGATAACTCGCAGCCTAGAGGCGTATCTAATGTGGCTTCTTGGGAAGGTGATGTTCACAAAGAACTATGTCCCCACTATAAGTGCACGGTACATCCCTATTGCACTAGAGATCGCATGTGCTGAGACTCCAAAGAAGATCAGATCTAGGAGTTGGGGTTCGGCGGTCTTAGCTGCTACGTATCGATGTATGTGCAACGGTTGTCAGCTTTCAAAAAATTCGACACTTCTTGGATGCCCTCTATTTCTACAGTTGTGGTCATGGGAGAGGTTCTCGATAGGACGTCCAAACATTCATGTGGACAAGGGTTTCCCTGTTGGCCACATGTTGGATGGTGACCAAATCGACATGCCGACTTTCGGTCTTTGTTGGACACATCGCAAGGTACGTCTTCTGGTATTTTATACTCGACCTTCTTGGCATACACTACGGTTGAAACTCACGTATGTTTTGGATAGAGACGATATGCAAGTGAACAAACTAGGCGAGTCTACACGACACTAAACGAGCAGTTTGATACATACACTGGGGTGATATGGCAGCCGTACACGCAAGCAGCCATACTTGCAAGGTACCCCGGGGGTATTTCACAGCTATGCACGAGAGATCAGGGTTACTGGATGACGAAATCAAAGATCATCTTCGATGTCTTCGTTGAGGAGATGGCTCAGCAATGGGTTATGAGGCAATTCGTTCTTTGACAGATGACTAACCCCCCGCCTACAGAAAACCCGATTCCAGAAGTAGTACACAGGTATTTTATAATTATTCATTGTTGCATTGTGTTTATGACACTGAAGCACTCTATAATTGTTAAACACACACATAAATTACAGGATGACAAGAAAGGGGACAAGCAGGACGAGAGAGCAGTGGCTCCACATGCTCCGGCCGTATGTTTCAGAATGGGATACTGCGACGACACGTCTCTGGGATGAGAATGTCGGGTTTGATCTCGTTGCATTCAATGCCTATTTGGAGAACTATATGAGAGGGACACGGTTACGCATCATTGAGCACACTAATGCAGAGGAGATACCGGCCCCTGTTACGTCGGATACGTACCCGAACTATGACACAGCGGGCTCCAGCCAATACGCGATAACATCTATTGTCTTTATCTCATGGATCTTTCTGTTACATACTTTATCATCCATATTTAACAATCAATCTCACAATTGCAGGCTGAGTTGGCTTATGGTCTTCATAATGAAGTCGTGACCTATGGATGTTCACTATCGTCTGGACCTCTCCTAATACCTAGGTCTCAAGTGCAGCCATTATTACATCGCATTGAACAGAAGGTACGAAATATCTACAGAGCTATCACGTGCACACGCACCTCAGAAGTTGTGCACCAGCAGCCGCGTCACTCAACGCAACGACAGCAACCGAGGCCACGCCTAGAACATCAACCGATGCCCCCTCCATGCCCTCCTGACCAGGCTGGCAGTGTGGCGTGGTAGCAAACGCCCCATCCACCCCCTCCTGACCAGGTTGGCAGTTCTACGTGGCAACACCCACAACACCATACTCCCTCGTCAAGCTTCGTGTTTCAGCCTCCACTGCTATGGCAAAGTCCCACGGCGGGTTTCATGTTTCGGCCGCCACCAGAATATTAGCCAGTTGGTATGTCTCTTCATATTCATTCTTTTTAATAATAATTACGACTACCTATTTATTCACTAATGATGATCCCTCCTGCAGGATCCTATGCATATCAGGAGGCTTCGACGTCCGGATCCAGGTTCACGGGTGAGGAAGGAGATGTCCTATCGCAACAGAACACATGGATGGATGTCTTCTCGGCTCCTCCACCATGGCCCACCCAGGATACACAGTATGACCAGGACGGGTCCGAGATTCCTCCTAGTAATATTAGCCCCCCCCCCCCGGTTTGGCTGGAGTACGCCTAGCACACCCCCTGAGCGCCTTCCCAGACATCGTCAGTGACACCTCTATCTATCAGTAGAGAAACCTCTATCTAATTATGTATCAGACATATGTCTATTCTATGTGTGAGACGTATTCATGTTCTATTTCAATGCAGAAGACATTTAGACATACCACGTGGGTTTTATATGTGCTGAAATTAAGATACAACTTGGTGAAATTAAGATACAACTTGTTGAAATTAAGATACAATTTTAGGTTACAAGAATATAAATCTACTGAGTCCAACGTGAATATTTTCCTTTTCCATCTCCAGCTTCTTCTGTTGCCTGGGCTGCACGAGCCCTTTCTTTCTTTCTCTGCCTCTCAGCCTCACGGGCCTCCTCTCGCTGCCGGTAGATCTCCGTCAGTCGAAGTTGGTCTTCTTGGTTTTTCTTCTTCATCTCAGCAAGAAAAGCCCTATGCTCCACACAGTACTCTTGCCACGCTCTCTCCTGCTCTGCTTTCTCCTCTGCTGCCGCCTTCTCACGGCGCTCCTTCAAGTCCAAACTTGCCCATGCACGACGACCTCTTTCACGAATCTCAGTCACCGCCCAGTCCAACATTTTCGTGTCTATCCAACGATAGTACATGCACATGGGCGGAGGAGACTACAAAAAAATAGAAATATAAAAATCAAATCAACAATAATATCAACAATGTATTTATTCTTGGTGACTGAAACATACCGGAGGCATGATGTACGGTGAAGAAGCAACGGATGGATCTTCCTCATAATTAGCGCACATGAAAAATTTCATGCCCAACCAATCTGAAAAATCCGTCAACTCCTTCAACTTGCCGAGCGCCGTACCAACAACGAACTGCTTCCACCCCCGAGGCAAATTCACACTCTTCCATTTCCTAGGCCTAATGCTTTGATCCGAACAAGGCAAACTCATAATGACTACCGCGTTGGTCTTTTCAAGTGTTGTTGGCCGATAGAGGAAGACAGTTACAATGCCTCCTTTTATAGGCAGATGACAACAACAATGACAGGAAAAAAAGGCGGGAAATCGGGCAGGAAAATTTGGCGGCAAAAGAAGACGGGAAATCGGGCGGAAAAAGATGGCGGGAACACTTGGCGGGAAAAAACGAGGATGCATGCACCAGATGGGGCAGCTGTGACTGATAAACACTAATTGGCCACGAGTAGGCCGATTAGTACCTTTCGACCACACTTGAGCAGATTAGTACTAATCGGCTACACCTAGGCTGATTAGTTGCCAAGGGCCGACAGGCCTATCGGCCTAGCCGTAGCCGACATGATCAGTCGGCCTGGGCGTGGCAGACAGGACCTAATCGGCTTGGGGCGCGGCCGATGGAATCATTTTTTTCAAATTTCTATGCATGACACAATATTTGTAAAATAAAAATAAAAAAAGATATTTTTAAAAAAAATAGCTTTGTAGTGCGCATTGTTTTCAGCTCCAATACCAAGGAGTGAGGTGAAGATGCTGTTTAGACTAAACTAGCCTCGCATGCATGAGGTCTGTCCAACCCACGAGCTGGGTACTGTTGCATGTCCCGTGAATCAAACAAAGGGTTGTTTTTTCCCGCCCTGTGATGAAAATTTAGCCCTGTGACGTGTGACCAGACATGTGTTAGATATCATGTTATTTTGACAGAAGTTTGAGAACAGACGCATCTTTGTTTTCTTCTCCTGCTATAGTTCATCCATAATTTGTTGCTATTAAGTACTCCTTCCGTCTCAAAATAAGTGACTAAAAATGACTCAACTTTGCACTAAACTTAATGTAAAATTGAGCCACTTAATTTGTGACGGATGGAGTACTACTCTTCAGTTCAGCGATAATAATTTGAGTCATAATGGTTTCTTATATTTGTTGTGGCCTACCTTGTTTGAAAATTTGCAACACATTATTAGAAAAAATCACATTGTTTAGCTCGAAACTAACTCGAGATCGACTCAAGATCGTACAAGTTGAGCAATCGTACAAGTTGAGCATGAGCCATTTTCTACAGCTCGGCCATGAGTTTCGCTCGTTCGAATTTTAGTACAAGTTAAGCTGAGCCTGATCCAACTTGCTCGAACTCAACTCATTTGCAACCCTATACGCAACTACAATATTAACTAATTAGTTTATATATTTTTAACCAAGTACTTGTTAGATATTCTATCAATGTAAGTCACAATGCAACTAATTTTTACCCCAAGTTATTAAAATCAAGTCAGAATTAAATCAAATGTGTTGTGAAGTTCTGATTGTTGGGGAAGAACCGTTGTAGTCAATGACAAGCAGGACCTACATGTAAGAAAAATAATATGAAAAACACCCTCTCGCGACTCCATGTTTGCGTATTTCCTCTCCATATGCGATATGGAGGCTGCCCATATGGCCATATCATATGACTGACTTGTGCTAGAGTTGCTCTAATGACTACTGGCTGACAATGTAACGTGTAAATCTGTATAGTAAGATTGTCAAAGAGCGACAGTGATAACTCAAAAAAGAAGGAATGG
Source organism: Hordeum marinum (assembly GCA_022496015.1). NCBI lineage: Eukaryota > Viridiplantae > Streptophyta > Magnoliopsida > Poales > Poaceae > Hordeum > Hordeum marinum. The sequence continues at coordinate 410,407,844 of CM039673.1, forward strand.
CGGTGATGAAATTACCAAGTCTTGAAACTGAAAAGGTTTGCCCACGTAATAACCTATGTAGGAGTATTACCTGCGAAAGTGTAAACTCTCTCTTTCTTCTGTGGCCTACATTTCTAACATCCCTGTAGAAACATTCCTGAAAGGAACCGTGTACAATCTGGAAAATCCTCACGATCATTTTACTTTTGATATATAAGACTGAGTCCATATAAATAGCTGACGATAAGAACTTCAAGGCTTCCATCTCATACTTTATCATCCAGCTCCGACTGTGGCGACTTCTGGGCCTTCTCGCTCGCCACGCCCTGCCGCTCCTTGCCTCCAGGTTTCGAAGACGCGCTGCTGTACCATATCATCCCAACAATTGCGAGGATCATCCCAAACGCCACGTGGAAATTCAGACCTTCTTTCCCGAACAACAGAAATCCCAGGGTTAGCACAAGAATAGTCTTCATGTGACCGATCACTTGAAACGTGACGGCAGTGAATCTCCCAATGCATATGAATTGGCTGAGATTGGTCCCGACTGAAATAACGCATGACAGCACAATGAAGAACTGAAAGGCGATGGGGAAATGGAGTAAGTCAACAGCAGAAACTGGTGATGTCAGAAAGCAAGCCATAAATAGGAGAACTGATACAAAACAAAGAATGCGTCCAGCAGTCATTCGTCTCTTTGAAGGCTCAAAGTATAATATTCTAAATACCAAGGAATGGATAAATTATATTTATTTATACAGTATATTACTAGCTCACTTTGCAGACAACTGGATCATTCCATCACTATGCAAACTTAATCATGCAATCAACGACCTGTGTTTCGAGTGACTGGCTATTACCTATAATGATTCAGAACTAATCCAGTTTTAAAAGCAAACAAATGAAACAAAAATTGAGCTGCGGTAATCTTTGTATTAATATGATGTATTTGCCAATCACTGCAATGTCATAAAACATGTACTATGGAATGTTGGCAAGCATCATGATGTGATATATATTCTTCATTTGGTTACATACCGTCACTGTGCTGGTGTAGTGAAAAGTGTCGATTCTATTCCTGGTCAGCCAGAAGTCCACGAATGGGCCTAATATCAACAATGAAGCGGCTTGAGCTGGTGCAGTGTGACCCAAGAGTTTGAGTGAGTTGAGCGAGTACTTCCGTTGAAGGTAATTGACATACTGCAAAATGAAGGATCCAGACAATAATAAATACAAGAGAAGAAAGAGCTGTTAAAACATGCGCACACAAAAAGGGAGTCTGGGACAAAACTTTTGTGGTCACAAATAAATAAGTGATAAATGAAGTAGAACCTTTTACTACTTACTAGTATGTTTTTGAGACATTAATTGGGCAGAGGTTTTTGTATATGTTTAAGTCTCGCTTAAAATATAGGGAGTCAAAGAACGAGTGAGGCGTCACAGAGACCGGGCTCCAGGGAGCCCGTTTTACCAAAAAAAAAATCAAAATATACTTAAAAGTTTCAAAAAATACTATTTTTTATACAAATACGTACGCATGGTAGTCAAGTATGTAAAAAGTTTCATTAGGTAATTCGACTATTTGCATGCTACACAAAAAAGATAAATATCTGGCCCAAATACAATAAGGACAAAGCCCATTTTAACCTGTGTATTTATCTTTTTTGTATACGTTACATGAGAGCATATATGTTCGTGAAAATTTATACGTGTGTACTACAAATACACATCTATGTGTATACTTTTTCTCAGATTTTTTCAATGTGTGCAAATAGTATTTCGGCTGAAAAAAAATACCGAGCTATGTGGAGCTCGGTCTCTGCACTGCTTTTTCGGTCAAAGAACATGCTATAAAAGAGATATCAGAGAACCTCAGCTAAGTGAAATAAAATAATAAATATGCACAATAACCTAGGACTTCAGAAGCAAGCCTTCCATTGGATCTCATGCAGACCCAGTCTAGTATCTTATATTTATTATAACCAGGAATAGTAGGTAAGGTATTAGTCAATGCAGTCGATATTTTTGCTGTCCAACAAACTTAATGAAGAAACACTGTAGTTTAACATGAGAAATACATGATAGCCTGGAACTCTACAAAGACTGAATTCTGTAGGCAGAAATAAAACATGTAGCATGGTAGGAACCAGGAATAAGATATCAATATGACATAAATTTATGCCCATTAACAAAGTACCATATAATATGCAGCAGCAAACAAAATGAATTCACTGACATTCTTGTACTTACATGCTGTTGTAATGTAGTGCCGCAAACTGCTATTACGGCAGCTACCAATCCTTGCGCATTTACACTAACATCAGAAACTGTACACACTCCCACACCTATAAGGACAACCACTATACTAAGCTTTGTATCCCTCGAGTAACGGAAATTTTCGAACAGGACCTCCATAATGCATAGAAGTGGAATAATAGAAAGCTTCGCAATCTGAAGACAAAAAATGACGAAAAACAGTTTAGTATAAAGTACTTCCATAAATTGAAAAGAGCAGGAGTTGTATATTGTACCTGATAAAAGCCAACAGAGTTCCACATCAAGCTAACATTCATCCCAACAATTGATAGGTTTGCAAAAAATACAAACTTTACTAGCTCCGACAGAGGTAAATGAGATGGCTGAACGTATCCTAACCATTTCATTACCAATGTCATCAAAGTGGTAGTTGCAAAATGCATCCCAGTCAATGTTGTGGCTGTACCAACAACCACAATAATAAGACAATATTAGTGGCACGAAAGATGGTCAATGAAACAATACACATACTCCATTTACGGGCTTACGGTCTCAGACTCTAAATAAGTAGTTCTAATAAAATTCCCGCAAATTTTATACCTGAATACACATCTCAAGCTAAAGGTGCACAGATAGTGGCTTACAAACATTTCTTTTAGTGTTCCCATAAAGTCTATCAATCTCATTACTACATCTCCATTGGAAGTCAAGATCATTGTCTTATTTATTGAAAATTCGATGCATCTTGATTTCTAAAATTGCAAGTTAAACCAGTTTAATGTTCCACTGTAAATGTGATGATATCTTTCATAGAAAGAAATAGAATTACAGTCCAGCAAGATTTATATAAGGATATATGTATAGCACCCTACTTGAACCAATCCACTGTTCCATGTGGTCCAAGCAAGTTCAACCAATCCTATGTTCCATGGTGAATGTCATAATATATGGCTTCCATTGGTATTAATAGAATTAGAAGTCCAACAAAATTTAAATAAGGATATATGCATCCTGTCCTAGTTTGATCAATGTGATACAAGGGAAAGCAGCTAAGGAAGAGATAATGTAGGGAACACAGTTGGGCAGTTCAGTTTGAGATTACAGCGATACCCGATGTTCTATTTTGCTAAAAACAATAGATGTTCCATAGATAAAAATACCAAAGTGTGGCAGTGTATTCTTACCAAAGCTAAAGCCATGTGTAGCCATTAAGGCCTTGTTGACCATGATTATGCCAACCGAAGTTACAACATTGAACATCCATGCCCCAGCATCCAATGCTGCTTTTTTCTCTGCCTTGCTTCCTGGTGCCATGGTTTCTTATCATGTAGGGTCTAATGCTGATTTTAATATACAAAAGGCCTCCCTTCAGTGTACAATGTGGTGCACCTAACATAAAAAAGGCAGTTATCATAAATACAGGAGTTAATACCATCACAAAATGTATGTAGCACCAGACACCACTAGATTTGTAGCCAAGTGTGAAACAAATCTATCTAAGAACGGCAATGGCATACAAAGGTGAAATTCCAAAACCAAGCACTCCCAGTTGGAGATACTAGACGAAATGGCAAACCAAACATGGATATGACCCCCCCCCCCCCACACACACACACACAACCACCACCAGAAGAAAAAAAATGCAACCGAGTTCCTATTACTTGAACGATCGAACAGGTTTATGGTCAACTAATCACACCCCCAAAAGGAGCGGGATCTAGATGGTACGGGGACTTTGTGCTGCCACGAGGAAACTTTGTGGAGGGTTTTTTAGGTAATCACCGACTGACTAAAAACTCATACCTCAAAACAGATGTCCACAGCTCAAATTCAGCAACGGGGTAATCGAACCCTAGAAAACGGAACAATCGCGGTGGCTCTCACACGGGGCTAATCCCAGTGTCTCCGCAGATCTCAGGGAAGACAGATAAATAAATAAAGAGAAAGCAAAGCCCCGTACAGCCACATGAGATTGAGGCTAGCGGAGGGGAGGAGGGAGAAGAAATTGCCGGGCTGTTCGTACCGGCGGCGCGGCAGGAGTCGGGGCCGGAGATCGCGGGGAGGGGCGGGCGGCTGGGCTCTCCAGTCTCCGGGGGCACCGGTCGGCGCCGCGCTACTGGGAGGGGGGAGAGGAAGCGAGAGGCGGACTGGAGTGGTCCAAAGCGTGTGCGGATCTGGTTGGCTTGCGCGTCGGCCTGCCTGCCTTGATGCGGGAAGGGATCGATCGATCACATGGGGCCTGAGAAACAAGTAAACAAAGAAAAGAATGGGGAACGAAACGTGCACCACGGCACTAGCGAGCGAGCGTGCCCAGTGGTTTTGCATTTTCTAAGCGCTAATAATCACAGTGGAGAATCTTGGGAATGTTCTTTACGTTGTTTTTTATTTCTGACACCGCGGACACGGGATGCGGAAGCTGACCATCCAACCATAATAACCATATATATTTGAAAGGCGAGCGCTAGGTGCCGACGGACCGGTCTAAGTTTGGACCGGTCGCAACTGCACCGCCCGATTGGCGCAATAGAAACCGTTCGATTTGCCCCCCGTTCAGAAGAGCTTTCTTCTAAAAACGACGGCAGGTCAAGCTTCGCTTTCATTGGCGCGCGACGCGTAGCTCCAGGCGTCGATCTGCCGACGAGCAGTACCTGCCAACGAGCGACCTCCGCCCCATCCCGGCCTCTTTCCCAACAATGGCAAACAGCTCAGGTCGATGTACCTTTCGTAAAAGGTTGGATGCAGCTCACGCCCCGTCATGATTGCAACTCCGCCGTCGTCACCTACTTGCAAGATCTGGTCTGGCCGGCGACATTGATTCCAACACCCATGGTTGTGTTCCAGCAAAAACAAAACCGATTGTGCAGTGGCATCTGAAGATTTCTCAAATCTTTGGTTGAAGCTTTTCCCCTCTGTCGAAGCTTTTCTTTCAACGGTTGCAAATTTTCCAATTTGTCAAATTTGGTTGAAGCTTTTTTATCTATTGGATGTAGCTTTTTACAGCAACGATTGTAGCATGTGGCACTAGTGGTTACAGGATGCTGGTTGCAATTTTGGTTGGAGCTTTCTTTTCTTTCAACGGTTGTAACTTTTCCAATTTGTCAATTTGGTTGAAGCTTTTTTATCTACTCGATGTATCTTTTTAGGGCAACAGTTGTAGCACGGGGCACCTGTGGTTGCAGCTTGGTCTTCCCAAGGTTCCAGATCTGCCATAAGTTGTTTGTAGCAAAAATGAACCCCGGTCGTAGCTTTTTTTGCCGCTGGATGCAGCTCACTTACCTACCCCCACAAACAGCGACCGTCTCCTCTCCCAGGAGCGTTCAACACTTATTTTTGCAGCGATGTGACCTCCGGTGCTAATGGAGATGAAAGTATGTGGCAGCGGTGATGCGCCCCGTCGTGCTCTTGCGCAAGGAGAGAGAAGGAACGAGAGGAAGAAAGAGAACCAGAGGAAAGAGATGACCATGCGAGGGGGAAAAAGAAGAGGGGAAGGGATGGTGGTGGGCCCAGGCGATGGGTCAACTTATACGAGCGCAACGCGGGCCGTTCGATCGCACGGGATCGCACGGCATGCGCGCGGCCGGCGTAGTTTTCGGTCAGCTTGCCGTATACAAACGTTTCCCTATTTGAAACTGGTTTTAATGAAGCGGACGAGTTATATCAACAACGGAACAATGTTCGGATAGAAAACAACACAAATCATGCATATATAGCATGTAAATATGTCCAATACAACAATACTTCAAAATTCAACGACATTAACCAAAATTTCAACAAAATTTCCTTAAAGTAACATCTTGTCTCACACATACTATCCCTTGGTCAGAACAACATCGGTGCCCTTATGGTGGATGGGGTGCCGGTGGTGGACCATGCTGGGAAGGCCACGGTGTTGCTCGCCTACTACTCCGACCTGTTGGCTCGCAGCCACCGGCCCGTATGGCGTTTCGACCTGGCAGCCCTCTACGTTGACTCCCGACCTGTGCACGATGCGCTGCTGGTGGCACCCTTCGAGCCTGCGGAGGTTAAGGCGGCGACAAATGCTCTAGACCGCACCAGTGCGACGGGTCCGGATAGGCTCGGGCCTGTGTTCTACCAAGCGGCCTGGGGCACGGTGGTTGTCGACGTCCAACACCTCTTCGACGAACTTCATGTTGGCTCTATTCAGCTTGAGGGGATCAACCGCTCATACATTGCGCTGCTCCCGAAAGGGGCTGGGGTCCCATCCCCGGTTGCCTTCTTGCAGGTCTTATTACAGAATGGCGACATCTAGATCCTCTGCAAGGGGCTAACTGCCAGGTTGCAGCTGGAGATCCCCTCCCTAGTCGATGAGGATCAATCTGACTTTGTTCGAGGAAGAAGTATCTCCGAGAACTTTGTCTATGCCTCAGAGTTGATTCAGTGCTGCCACAAGCGAGGGGCGCCCGCGGTGGTGTTGAAGCTCGACTTTGCGAAGGCCTTCGACTCCATCAACTGGGAGAGCTTGCGCATGATCATGGAGGTGTGTGGCTTTCCCGCCCTGTGGTGTGACTGGGTGGAGCTCATTCTTCACTCCTCTCGTTCAACCGTCCTGCTGAACGGGGTGCCGGGGAGATGGTTCAACATCAAGTGCGGCCTTAGGCAGGGGGATCCGATTTCCCCCTACCTGTTCCTCATCGTGGCCAACGTCCTTCGGCAGCTCATCAGGCAGGACTATGTGCTGCGTCGCCCCCTGTTGGATGACGCCCCCGCTGTCGTTCTCCAGTATGCGGATGATACCCTAATCGTCATGCGGGCGTGTGCCGACGAGGCTTCTTGGCTTCGTCTGTGTTGGGGAACATTGCATGGGAAACAAAAAAATTCCTACGAACACTCAAGATCCATCTACGAAGATCAACAAGCTACGAGAAGGAGAGTGGATCCACATACCCTTGTAGATCGCTAAGCGGGAAGCATTAGGAAACGCGGTTGATGTAGTCGAACGTCTTCGCGATCCAATCACGATCGTCCCGCGATCCAATCACGATCCGTCCTGATCTAACGCCGAACGGATGGCTCCGCGTTCAGCACACGTACAGCTTGATGACGTCTCTGACTTCTTGATCCATCAAGCGGGTGCGGAGAGGTAGATGAGTCCTCCGGCAGCACGACGACGTGGTGGCAGTGGTGGTGGAGTTGTTTCGGCAGGGCTTTGCCAAGCACTACCGAAACCGATCTAGTGGAGAAAACTGATATAGAGGGAGAGGCAGGGTTGCGTTGTGGCCTTCAGGTGCTGCTGCCCTCTCCCCCCTCTAGTATATATATGGGGAAGGGAGAGGGGGTTGTGCCCTAGGGTTTCCCCTAGGGGTGGGGCGGCAGCCAAGGGGGGTGCCTTGGCCCCCAAGGCAAGTGGGACGCCCCCCTCTTGGCCCAACCCTAGCCCTAGCCGCATGGGCCTTAGGTGGGAGGGGTGGCCAGCCCACCAGGGGCTGGTGTTCCCCCTCTCACATCCCATGGGGCCCTTCGGGGTAGGTGGACCCACCCAGTGGACCCCCGGAACACTTCTGTCATTCCCTTCACAAAACCGGTAAGTTTCGAAACTTTTCCGAAACTCGAATACCGACTTCCTATATATCAATCTTTATCTCTGAACCATTCCGAAGCTCCTCATCATGTACGGGATCTCATCCGGGAGTCCGAACAACTTTAGGTCACCAACATACATAACTCAACAATACCAAATCGTCACCGAACGTTAAGTGTGCAGACCCTACGGGTTCGAGAACTAAGCAGACATGACCGAGACACTCTTCGGTCAATAACCAACAGCGGGACCTTGATGCCCATATTGGCTCCTACATATTCTAGAAAGATCTTTATCAGTTGAACCACGATGTCAAAGATTCAATCAATCCCGTATGCAGTTCCCTTTGTCCATCGGTATGTCACTCGCCCGAGATTTGACCGTCGGTATCTCCATACCTAGTTCAATCTCGTTACCGGCAAGTCTCTTTACTCGTCGTAATACAAGATCCCATGACTAACTCCTTAGTCACATTGCTTGCAAGCTTCATGTGATATTGTATTACCGAGTGGGCCCAGAGATACCTTTCCATCATACGAAGTGACAAATCCTAGTCTCGATCTACGCCAACCCAACAGACACCCTCGGAGATACCTGTAGAGTACCTTCATAGTCACCCAGTTACATTGTGACGTTTGATACAAACAAGGCATTCCTTCGGTGTCAGGGAGTTGCATGATCTCATGGTCGTAGGAACAAATACTTGACATGGATAAAACGGTAGCAATAAACTGACACGATCAACTGTTATGCTTATGGTTGGGTCTTGTCCATCACATCATTCTCCCAATGATGTGACCCCGTTATCAAATGAAAACTCATGTCTATGGTTAGGAAACCTTGACCATCTTTGATCAGCGAGCTAGTCTACTAGTGGCTCACTAGGGACATAGTGTTTGTCTATATATCCACACATGTATCTGAGTTTCTGATCAATACAATTCTAGCATGGATAATAAACGATTATCATGAATAAGGAAATATAATAATAACCACTTTATTATTGCCTCTAGGGCATATTTCCAACAGTCTGATCATGGACCAGTTCGTGGATGCCACGGGGCTGGTGATCAACTTCAACAAAAGCACCCTCGTCCCCGTGCATGTGGGGCCCGTGGACGGATTATGGAGGCTCTTGGTTGCGCTACGGACATTTTTCCCTAGACTTACCTCGAGCTCCCCTGTCATGCAAAAAGTTGTCCTTCACGAACTTCCAGCCCATGCTAGATAAGGTGGACAAATACCTCGCTGGTTGGGTTGCATGTCTCCTGTTCCCTGTTGGCTGCCTCATCCTCACCAACGCGGTCCTCAACGCTCTCCCCACCTCGTCATGGCCGCTCTGCTCTTGCCACCTGCAGCCGTTCACGAACTCGATGGCCTCCGGCACTCCTTCCTTTGGAACGTGCCAGAACGGGCCTCGGGAGCGCAATATCTTGTGGCTTGGGAGCGGGTTTGCAGGTCTAAGGCTGAAGGTGGTCTTGGCGTCCACGACCTTGCCACCCAAAACTCCTGCCTCCTTCTAAAGATGGTTCATCGAATACACACGACTCCCACGTCTCGGTGGGTAGAGTGGGTCCGGGGGATCACAAGCGGGCGCTCTCTCCTCTCCCGTGGCGCAGTGGTGGAGGGGGTGCACCAGCAGGCTCTTGGGAAGCTGCTCCCCCTCTACCTCGAGCTCACCGTGGTCGACGTCCGAGACGGTCGGACCTGCTCCATCTAGCGGGACTCTTGACTGCCATGTGGGGCTCTAGCCGTGGCCTTCCCCGTTCTCTTCTCTCATGCCACTGATGCGGAGGCCACGGTGTTCCAGGCGCGCGACATCGGGCTGGTTGGCTCTCTGGTCCCCCAATTCACTCGAGTTGGTGCTTAGGAGTTGGCGGTCGTTCGGAACTATGCGAGCGCCTCCCCATCGAGCATGGCAGTGATGAGCGTTGTCTCAGCCGCACCTCCACCCCTCCCCCCCCCGTGGAGCCGTGTCCTCGAGCTTGGTATACAAGCTGCCTCGGTTCGGGGGTGCGAAGGCTAAGTTTGCGGATGTGGTGTGGGGTTCACGTGACCCATCACGTGTGAGGTTCTTCTGCCGGTTGTTGGCTCAGCGGCACATCCACACCTGGGATGTGCTTGCCCAAAAATGGATCATTGCCATGGAGGAGGCTGGTTGCCCGCTTTGCTCTGAACCCCTAGAAACCGCGGACCACTTGCTCTTCTGCTACCCCTTTGCGGTGAGATGATGACCCATAAGTATAGGGGATCTATCGTAGTCCTTTCGATAAGTAAGAGTGTCGAACCCAACGAGGAGTAGAAGGAAATGACAAGCAGTTTCTAGTAAGGTATTCTCTGCAAGCACTGAAAATATCCGTAACAGATAGTTTTGTAAGATAATTCGTAATGAGTAACAAGTAACAAGTGTAGCAAGGGTGAAGCAAGGTAGCCCAATCCTTTTTGTAGCAAAGGACAGGCCAGGACAAACTCTTATATAAAGTAAAGCGCTCCTGAGGACACATGGGAATTTCTGTCAAGCTAGTTTTCATCATGCTCATCTGATTCGCGTTTGTTACTTTGATAATTTGATATGTGGGTGGACTGGTGCTTGGATGCTGCCATTACTTGGACAAACCTCCCACTTATGATTAACCCCCCTCGCAAGCATCCGCAACTATGAAAGAAGAATTAAGGTAAACCTAACCATAGCATGAAACATATGGATCCAAATCATCCCCTTACGAAGCAACGCATAAACTAGGGTTTAAGCTTCTGTCACTCTAGCAACCCATCATCTACTTATTACTTCCCAATGCCTTACCCTAGGCCCAAATAATGGTGAAGTGTTATGTAGTCAACGTTCACATAACACCACTAGAGGAGAGACAACATACATCTCATCAAAATATCAAACGAATACCAAATTCACATGATTACTTATAACAAGACTTATCCCATGTCCTCATGAACAAAAGTAACTACTCACAAAGCATGTTCATGTTCAAGATCAGAGGAGTATTAATTATCATAAATGATCTGAACATATGATCTTCCACCAAGTAAACCAACTAGCATCAACTACATGGAGTAATCAACACTACTAGCAACCCACAGCTACCAATCTGAGGTGTTGAGACAAAGATCGGATACAAGAGATGAACTAGGGTTTGGAGAGGAGATGGTGCTGGTGAAGATGTTGATGGATATTTATCCCCTCTAGATGAGACGATCGTTGGTGATGACGATGGCTTCGATTTCCCCCTCCAGGAGGGAAGTTTCCCCGGCAGAACAGCCCTGCCGAAGCTCTAGATTGGTTCTGCCCAAGTTTCGCCTCGAGACGGCAGCGCTTCGTCCCGAAAGGTCTCCCTTGATTTTTTTTCCAGGTCAAAACGCTTCATACAGGAGAAGATGGGCGTCGGAGGAGCCACAAGGGCCCCATAGGCCTACTAGGCGCGGCTAGGGGGTGGTTGCACCTAGAAGGCTTGTGGCCTACGGTTGGCCCCCTCTGGTTGATTCTTGCGCCAGTATTTTTTATTAAATCCAAAAATATTCTCCGTAAATTTCCAGGACTTTTGGAGTTGCGCAGAATAGGTATCTCAGATTTTCTCCTTTTCTAGTCCAGGATTCCAGCTGCCGGCATTCTCCCTCTTCATGTAAACCTTGTAAAATAAGAGAGAAAAGGCATAAGTATTGTACCATAACGTGTAATAACATCCCATAATGCAATAAATATCAATATAAAATCATGGTGCAAAATGGACGTATCAACTCCCCCAAGCTTAGACCTCGCTTGCCCTCAAGCGAAAACCAAGATCGATGAATATGTCCACATGTTTAGAGATAGAGGTGTTGTTAAAATAAAATACGGACACAAGGGCATCATGATCATCATTAGAATAGCAATACTTATTGTAATAAGATTTCTTATGCTAAAGTAACAATTCATTCACAAGATAAAATATGAACCAAGAACTCTATTGACAACCAACAAACTATGATCTTAGTCATTGAGGCAATTGGCAATTTATCATAACATCGGAAAGTGTCAATATAAGAGCTTTTTAAAGTAAATCCACATACTCAATCATATTTTAGTCTTTCACAATTGCTAACACTCATGCGGTACCCACGAGATCAAAGCTTCAATCGGACACAAAGAAAGATAGGGGGTTAGAGTTTTGCCTCTCAATTATTCACCTCAAGGGTGATGTCAACGATAATAACTCATGGTAACCCACATCCGAGCGAATATATAAGTCTAGATCATTCCCCAACATATAATGCTTGCCGAGAGAGAGGCAAAATATAGGAAGTGGTGAGGATCACCATGACTCTTGCATAAAGGTGAGTACTTCAAAAGTAAAAGTAATAGATAGGCCCTTCGCAGAGGGAAGCAGAGGTTGTCATGCACTTTTTGTTTTTGGATGCACAACTCCTAGTGCAAAGGAACACCACATTGTATTGCCCTTTGTGATAGAAACCTTTATTATGCAGTCTATCGCTTTTATTTCTTCACTATCACAAGTTTGTACAATTCTTATTTCCCTTACAATAAAATATCACACATATTTAGGAGCAATTTTTATTGCCTTTTTTGAACCAATGACAACTTACTTGAAAGATCTTATTCAATCCATACGTAGGTATGGTGGACTCTCATGGCAAAACTGGGTTGAGGTGTTTGGATGTACAAGTAGTATCTCTACTTGGTGCAGAAGTTTTGGCTAATATGAGGTGGAAGCAAGCATGACATGTTAGAGGATCTAAAACCATATAACTTCTTTACGGAGGCGAGCAAACATAACCCATTATGTTGTCTTCCTTGTCCAACATCAACTTCTTGGCATGTAATATTTTAATGAGTGATCACAATCATAAAAGATGTCCAAGATAATATATTTATATGTGAATCTCTCTTTCTTTATCACTTCCTTTCAATTGCACCAATGACCAATTACTATGTTTGTTAACTACCAACAAATTTCAATAACCATACCTTTTATATGTGACGTCATCACTCCCCATAAGATCACTATGTATGGCCTTTGCTTTTGTTCTATTATTATTTATTACCCTCATGAGCATAGTAATCTAGCAAAGCCCTCTCGTCAAAACTACTCTTTATTATATAACTCTCGGACTTGCTTGCATAAGGGGAGCAAAAAGCAAAAACTCAAAGCTAGATAACACTAAAACTTTATTCTACTAGATCAAAACAAAATAAAAATGGATCAAACTAAGAAAAGTAAAATAAAGGAAAAAAGGAAAAAGGTGTGATGGTGATACGATACCGGGGCACCTCCCCTAAGCTTGGCACAAGCCAAGGGGAGTGCCCATACCCATGTGCTGGGAGTTCCCTCTTCGGAGGTGATGATGGTGGAGTTGTTGATGAGGTTGGAAGCTTGTCCAATTTCCTCCTAAGCATGAAGTTTTGTTCCCTTAGGTCATCTACTTCCCGCTCGAGCTTCAATATCCTTTGACACAATTCTTCCTTACTCTCTTGCAGAAAATGAGAAGAAATAAATAGAACGTTGGGTTTTCTTCTCGCGTTTGGAAGGCTTGATTTCCTGAACTCCACGTGCATGCCTCCTGGTTGAGGCATAGGAATCTCCTCTTCATCTGAGCTTTCTTCTCCGTACTTTTCTTCTTGTTCCTCCTTCGAGAATAATCCATAAGGATCTAGGTCCCCATAGATCTTAGGATTGGCAAGATAATGCGATATGTAGCTCTCCCCATCAGACTCTTGGGACGACATCTTGCTCTAAATCTTCTGCAGGAACAACTCAAAACGAAAACAGGAGGTATTGTCGTGATTCAAGAGTCAAAACCATCGGGAGATTATATAATGATTTTTTGCTGACCCGAAAGAGTATTCCACAAGAAAACAGAGTCCGGAAGGCGCACGGGCTGGGGACAAGCCCCCTAGGCATGGCCAGGGGGTGGCCGCACTTAGCAGGATTGTCGCCTCTTTGTGCGTCCTTCAGACTGCTTTTTATTTTCCTATTTTTTTAAATATTCCAAAACTGAATAAAATTGCTATTGGGAAACTTTTGGAGTCGGTTTACTTACCGTACTACGTACCTATTCCTTTTCGGAGTCTAAAACATTCCGGTAAGTCTCCCTAATATACTCTTCGGGAGTTATGGTATTGATAACATTGGTTTCAACATTAATGAGAGTACCTGAAATATAGTGTTTGATTCTTTGCCCGTTCACCACCTTCGGATTTGTGCCTTCGATGTTGTTGATCTTGAAGGCACCGGAACGATGTACTTCCTCAACAATGTATGGTCCTTCCCATTTGGAGAGAAGTTTTCCTGCAAAAAATCTTAACCGAGAATTGTATAGCAAGACATGATCACCTACATTAAATTCATGTTTTTGTATCCTTTTATCATGCCATCTCTTAACTTTCCCTTTAAACAACTTGGCATTCTCATAGGCCTGGGTTCTCCATTCATCAAGTGAGCTAATATCAAATAACCTCTTCTCACCAGCAAGTTTGAAATCATAGTTGCGCTCTTTGATTGCCCAATAAGCTTTATGCTCTAGCTCTAGAGGTAAGTGACATGCTTTACCATAAACCATTTTATATGGAGACATACCCATAGGATTCTTGTAAGCAGTTCTATAAGCCCATAATGCATCGTCAAGTTTCTTAGACCAATTCTTCCTAGATCTGTTAACCGTCTTTTGCAAGATCAATTTAATTTCTCTATTACTTAATTCTACTTGACCACTAGACTGAGGATGATAAGGAGATGCAATTCTATGATTAACATCATACTTAGCAAGCAATTTACGGAAAGCACCATGAATAAAATCTGAACCACCATCAATCATTAAATATCTGGGGACTCCAAATCTAGGGAAAATAACTTATTTAAGCATCTTAATAGAGGTTTTATGATCAGCACTACTAGTTGGAATATCTTCTACCCACTTAGTAACATAATCAACAACAACTAAAATATGAGTATACCCGTTGGATGTTGGAAAAGGTCCCATATAATCAAAACCCCAAACATCAAATGGTTCAATAACAAGAGAGTAATTCATAGGCATTTCCTGATGTCTACTAATATTACCAATTCTCTGACATTCACCACATGACAAGACAAACTTACGAGCATCCTTGAAGATAGTAGGCCAATAAAAACTAGATTATAATACCTTATGTGCAGTTATATCTCCAACGTGGCGTCCTTCGTAGGCCTCAGAATGACACTTCTGTAGGATCTGTTCCTGTTCATGCTTAGGTACACAACATCTAATAACACCATCTACTCCTTCTTTATAAAGGTGTGGGTCATCCTAGAACTAATGTCATAAATCATAGAAGAACTTTTTCTTTTGTTGGTATGTGAAACTAGGCGGTATAAACTTAGCGACAATATAATTAGCATACTCAAAATACCAAGGAGAATTACGAGAAGCATTTATGACAGCTAATTGTTCATCAGGAAAGCTACCATCAATAGGTAGTGGGTCATCAAGAACATTCTTTAACCTAGATAAGTTATCTGCTACAGGGTTATCAGCACCCTTTCTATCAACAATATGCAAATAAAATTCTTGTAGCAGAATAACCCACCTGATAAGTCTAGGTTTGGCATCTTTCTTTTCCATAAGATATTTAATAGCAGCATGATCAGTGTGAACAGATAGTTTAGAATCAACAATATAGGGTCTAAACTTATCACAAGCGAACACAACTGCTAAAAATTCTTTTTCAGTGGTAGCATAGTTTCTTTGAGCACTGTCTAGAGTTTTGCTAGCATAATGAATAACATTTAATTTCTTATCAACTCTTTTTCCTAGAACAACACCTACGACATAATCACTACCATCACACATAATTTCAAAGGGTAGGTTCCACTCAGGTGGTTGAACAACATGTGCAGAAATCAAAGCATTCTTGAGAATTTCAAAAGCTAATACACAATCATCATAAAAAAACGAATGGAACATCTTTTTGCAAGAGATTTGTGAGCGGCCTGGAAATCTTAGATAAGTCTTTAATAAATCTCCTATAGAACCCAACATGACCAACAAAACTTCTTATACCTCTGATATCCGTAGGACACGACATTTTTTCAATAACGTCAACTTTGGCCTTGTCAACTTCAATACCTCTTTCAGAAATTTTGTGTCCCAAGACAATGCCTTCATTCACCATAAATTAGCACTTCTCCCAATTCAAGACAAGATTAGTTTATTCACATCTCTGCAAACTCGATCAAGGTGGCTCAAACAATCATCAAAAGATGTTCCGTAAACAGAAAAAACATCCATGAAAACCTCAACAATCCTTTCACAAAAAATCAGAGAATATAGCAGTCATACATCTTTGAAAGGTAGCAGGTGCATTGCATAAACCAAAAGGCATATGTCTATAAGAAAAGGTACCAAAAGGGCAAGTAAAGGCGGTCTTCTCTTGGCCTCTTTTGACACAGGTATTTGAGAGAAACTAGAATAACCATCTAGAAAGCAAAAATGTGTGTGTTTGGATAATCTTTCTAGCATTTGATCAATGAAAGGTAGAGGGTAATGATCTTTTCTAGTAGTTTTATTCAATTTCCTAAAATCAATTACCATTCTATAACATGTAACAATTGTTTGCGGGATCAATTCATTTTTATCATTAGGAACTACGGTAATACCTCCTTTCTTAGGGACACAATGAACGGGACCATCTACTACCAGCAATAGGGTAAATGATACCTGCCTCCAGAAGCTTTAATATTTCATTTCCTACCACTTCCTTCATCTTAGGATTCTACCATCGTTGGTGATCAACAACTGGTTTAGCATCAGGCTCCATTTTAATTTTGTGCTAACATAGACTGGGACTAATGCCCTTAAGATCATCAAGAGTATATCCAATAGCAGCACGGTGCTTCCTTAGAGTTTTCAATAATCTCTGTTATTCATGCTCTGAAAGGTTAGCACTAATAATAATAGGATATATCTTCTTTTCATCTAGATAAACATATTTCAAGGTATCCGGTAATTGTTTAAGCTCAAACACGGGATCACCCTTGGATGGAGGAGGATCCCCAAGTATTTCAACAGGCAAGTTGTGTTTCAAAATAGGATGTTGATCAAAGAAAATCTTATCAATTTCATTCCTTTCATTCATATGCATATCATTTTCATGGTCTAGCAAATATTGCTCTAAAGGATTAGTAGGAGGCACGACAATAGAAGCAAGACCAATAATTTCATCCTTACTAGACAATTCTTTATCATGGGGTTGTCTACGAAATTTAGAGAAATTAAACTTATGATACATATCCCCAAAACTTACGGTAACTGTTTCCTTCTCACAATCTATCCTGGCATTAATGGTATTCAAGAAGGGTCTACCAAATATAATGGGACAAAAATCATCTTGTGGGGAACTAAGAATAAGAAAATCAGTAGGATATTTTATTTTCTCACACAAGACTTCAACATCTCTAATATTACCAACTAGTGATATAGTGTCTCTATTAGCAAGCTTAATTCTAACATCAATTTCCTCTAACTCAGCTGGTGCAATATCAGTCATAATCTCTTTATACAAGGAATAGGGAATTGCACTCACACTAGCACCCATATCACATAAGCCATGATAACAATGATCTCCTATTTTAACAGGAACAATAGGCGTGCCAACAATGGGTCTATGTTTATCTTTAGCATCAGGTTTAGCAATTCTAGCAGCTTCATCACAAAATTGAATAACATGCCCATCAATATTATCAACCAAGAGATCTTTAACCATAGCAATACTAGGCTCAACTTTAATTTTCTCAGGGGGTGTAGGTGTTCTAGCACAGCTCTCACGAACCATAGTTGAATCTTTAGCATGATCCTTTATTCTAACAGGGAAAGGTGGTTTCTCAATATAAGCGGCAGGAATAACAGGATCAACATTATAAGTAATAGTTTCCTCTTCAACTTTAATGGGTTCAACTACTTTCACTTCAATGGGAGGATAGTATTTAAACCACTTCTCCTTAGGGAGATCAATATGGGCAGCAAAATATTCAAAAAAAGAAGCTACTATCTCAGAGTCAAGTCCATATTTGGTGCTAAATTCACGAAAGCATTGGTGTCTACGAAAGATTTAACACAATCAAACTTAAGGTTCATACCTGACTCCTTACCTTTGTCGAGTTCCCAATCTTGAGAGTTACGTTTAATTATCTCCAATAAATCCCATTTGAAGTCAATATCTTTCTTCATATAGGAACCAACACAAGAAGTATCGAGCATGGATTTATCATTACAAGAAAGCCGAGCATAAAAATTCTGAATAATAATTTCTCTCGAGAGCTCACGATTGGGGCATGAATATAACATTGACTTAAGCCTCCCCAAGCTTGAGCAATTCTTTCTCCTTCACGAGGCCAAAAGTTATAAATATAATTCCGATCACGATGAACTAGATGCATTGGGTAGAACCTCTGATGAAATCCCATTTTCAATCGGTTGTAGCTCCATGATCCAATATCATCACATAGCCTATACCATGTCAATGCCTTCTCCTTCAAAGATAAAGGAAAGACCTTCTTCTCAACATGATACTCGGGCAGATCTGCAATCTTAAATAATCCACAAACTTCATCCACATAGATTAGATGTAAATCAGGATGTAGTGTTCCATCTCCTGCATAAGGATTAGCCAGTAGTTTCTCTACCATACCCGAAGGAATTTCATAATAAATATTTTTAGTAGGTTCAGTAGGTTGAGGGACAACTCTTTGTGTTTTCGGTCGAGGTGAAGATACCCCAAACAAGCCCCTCAAAGGATTACTTTCCATAGTGACAAGTAACAGTAAATTTCAGCACACTATATAAATTTTTCCTTACTAGATTTCACTTACCAAAGGCGCTTCACTCCCCGGTAACGGCGCCAGAAAAGAGTCTTGATGAACCACAAGTATAGGGGATCTATCATAATCCTTTCGATAAGTAAGAGTGTCGAACCCAACAAGGAGCAGAAGGAAATGACAAGCAGTTTCCAGTAAGGTATTCTCTGCAAGCTCTGAAATAATCGGTAACAGATAGTTTTGTGATAAGCCAATTCATAACGAGTAACAAGTAACAAGTTTAGCAAAGGTGCAGCAAGGTAGCCCAATCCTTTTTGTAGAAAAGGACAGGTCTGGACAAACTCTTGTATAAAGCCAAGCGCTCCCGAGGACACATGGGAATTTCTGTCAAGCTAGTTTTCATCATGCTCATCTGATTCATGTTCATTACTTTGATAATTTGATATGTGGGTGGACCGGTGCTTGGGTCCTGCCCTTACTTGGACAAACCCCCCACTTATGATAAACCCCTCGCAAGAATCCGCAACTACAAAAGAAAAATTAAGGTAAACCTAAGCATAGCATGAAACATATGGATCCAAATCAGCCCCTTACGAAGCAACACATAAACTAGGGTTTAAGCTTCTGTCACTCTAGCAACCCATCATCTACTTATTACTTCCCAATGCCTTCCCCTAGGCCCAAATAATGGTGAAGTATTACGTAGTCGACGTTCACATAACATCACTAGAGGAGAGACAACATACATCTCATCAAAATATCGAACGAATACCAAATTCACACGATTACTTATAACAAGACTTATCCCATGTTCTCAGGAACAAATGTAACTACTCACAAAGCATGTTCATGTTCAAGATCAGAGGAATATTAATTATCACAAAGGATCTGAACATATGATCTTCCACCAAGTAAATTGACGGTGTCCTGGACTAGGGGGTACTGACCACGTTGTCTCCCGACCAGTGGGTCGGGCCGAGGACCCCCTATGATGATTCACGAATGGGCCACTTCTGGCAGCCCATGCCGAATACAAGGAAGATTCCACAAGACTTGGTGCACAAGACAAGGACTCCTCTAAACCCTAGGCCTACGATGCATATATAAACCGAGGCTAGGCTAGTCAATAGATCAATATATTCATTACTACAATCTCGTAGTAGATACCTGTACTATGTACTATCCCCCATATCAATACAATGAAAAGCAGGACGTAGGGTATTATCTCCTCGAGAGAGCTCGAACCTAGGTAAAATCTTGTGCCCATGTTACCATCGCTCCAAGACGCCTAGCTTAGGACCCCTACTACGAGATACGCCAGTTTTGACACTGACAATTGTGCTTTCATTGAGAGTCCATTGGGTAGTCGCCGCGGTGCGATGGGAATTCATATCGGCTCCATCGTGATCTATGCGTCGGAACCAAGCTACATCATCAACATCGGCATCTTCGTCGCCGGCTTGACTGGTCACCTCGGCTATGCCGAGGACTTCGCTAAACGTAGGATCATATAGATCGGACGGGTGTCTTCATCAACATCAACTTCAATCTCAATCAAGATCATGGAAGAATCCTCCATGGTTCTCGTGGGCTCAATGTCAACATTGCCCTCACGTGATAATGCAATTTTTCTGGACATCGGATTCATGTTCTTCGTCCCCGCCTCATCGAGTGTCATTTTGATGATTGCTTTGGTGAAATTGTGCAGAATTGAGTCTAGAACAACCCTGCAAAATTTCGTCTTGTCCCGGTGGAGGAATCTCCAGCGATCTGCAATATACCTGAGCCCTGTCGAATCTAGATGGGAATCCGGAAGAGTTTATGGCGAGGTGTCCAGTATCTAGCTCGGACTTCCGTTGGAAAATCCCACTGTTCATCGGCTGCGGAATTCCTATATCGATCACCCCTCAAAATTTCAGCTCGATCCGACCATTCAATCTCCAGGAAACGTCCGATGAGTACAACAAATTTTGGATCTATTTTCTGTGCGAAAACGAATCCGACCCGAGTTCATATTTTTTATGAACGGGTTGTCGGACGTCCTTTTTGAAGGAAATTTTCTCGTCATCTTGGTCATCTCACCAAGAGTTCAACATCGCGAGGGCTGAATAATCATCAAGCAAACCTCGTCATCTGCGAGTTGTATGGGTTGGGCGCTTCGTTGCTTCAACAAGCCAGCATTGACCTTGTCATAGATCTCGACCTGCGTCAGCGTCGCCGCGCTATTACTTTTTCAAGCTGACGTCCACCATGCCGACCTGCTTTGACACATCGGCTGGCATGGGGCTCTGGCGTCACCAGCCGACCTGCTTCGACACCTCGGCTGGCCTGAGACTTCGGTGTCACCAGCTAACCTGCTCCGTGACCTCGGCTAGACCGGGGCTTTGGCATCCCTTCATCAACTTGCTCTAGGGACTTTGGCATCACCAGCCGACCTACTTCAACACCTTGGCTGGCATGAGACTTCGGCGTCACCAGCCGACCTTCATGAGACTTCGGCGTCCGCCGATCACAGCTCCTCCATGTTAACTGGACTGAGGACTTCATCTCGCCACATCGACCGTGCAGCGTCGCCACTTCGTCAAGCCAAACTCTTCGTTCAGGCACCTCGACGTCCAGGCCATATTCCTTTACTTATTTGCTTCACTTAAATTAACTAAGTAGAAGATTTTTTTAATATATTATTACCTTTATTTGTTATTATTATCTCTTGCTCGCACTATTTTATGTGTGCAGGTAATCAACTTTGGCTACGTCACGCAGTCACCTTGGCGTCACCTTGCCGTCCTACTCCACCACCTTGGCTGGACCAGGGGCTTCGCCGAGCCGTGACACTACTTCGGAGTGCCGAACTCCTCGTTCGGTCACCTCAGTACGGGCTTGGGGGCTGGGACCTCGGTCATGCCGAAGACTACACACTGGATCTGTCAAAGTTCGATGGGTGTCCTCGTCCTGTCACAAGCCCGGATCGCGTCATCGACACCGAGCACATCAACCAGCTAAGTCGCTTTCATGCTTAAAAACTTTCAGTTTTAAATTTTGTTCGGTTTTACCAAGCAATATACTTTTTTTACAAAAAGTTGTTTGCGAAAAACTTTCTTTGTCAAACATTTGTTTGTTACAAACAAGTTCGAATACCCCGTTTACTTGGGGGCTTCCTTTATAAAGCTATTCCTCTTGCATATGATTATTAATGTATTGCACCCTTCCTTATTGATGTTTACGCGAATATATGCATCATGACTTAAGTGTTCCACAAAGCTGGGTTGCCTTGCTCCAGCGCTTACCCCTATGTTCCTGATTGTTCGGCTAGGGAGTAAAGGGAGCACCTCTGCGATTGTTATGATCGGGTCATCCGAACTCGTACCTTAGACGGGTGAAGCCGAAAGCTAGTGCTCTTACTGTTTTCAACTATGGTCGGCCACGACAGAAGACAAGCATACATAAATCTATTGCACACCCCTCATGGTAATCATGAGAACCCAAAGAAAGGAACCGTTGGCGGAACTATTTTCTTTGAAGGTGCTTCTTACGTTAAATAGTAATATAGCATAAGTTCCCTGGGCGCGTTTTGTCTGTTATAGCCTAATGGCCTGATTGCCTGGTTATTCGAAACAACTCCTATATCCTCGGATGGCGTAGTAGATAACACTTTTCGACCCTTGGCCGAAGAGGGAGAAGCCGACGATCGGTTAAAACGCGTTTAAAGTTCGAGCAAACACATATATGATATAAGTACTTCGGTACATACAATCACTATACATAAAATTCTTTTAGCCAAGTCACTTGGGGGCTCTTAAATGTATATGAGCCATTTTATAATAGTTGTTGTTTTCTTCTTGGTCATTGCAAAGTCTTTTTCTACTACTCCTTTTTTCGACACGAGTGTTCGGTCAATAGCCGGGTAGCCTAGTTTCTCTCTAAAGCCGCTTGAGTTTAGTTTGATAAACATGCTTTGAAGAAACATTCCGCCCTCGGGATATGGAGGTTGAAGCCAAAGGCTGACCCACTTGAAGTCTAAGAGATCAGACGTATCATGTTAAAGCACGACCGAAGCACATGTTAATTTTAAGACCAATTTTCGGATTGGCACCAAAACACTTGATTTAGTTCGAACGTCAAAAGTTTTTACATAGGTTTTTTTGCTGTTTTGAGCTTATGACACTTTTAAGTTATTTGTATGTTATTTTTTTTGGAGGAGGGACATCATCTTGACCGAGGTGCCCTAAGTAATAATTCAGCCCGAGAAATCTTTTTTGACCCGTTGTTTGGCATCTTTCCTGTCGACCTCCACCTCGGCATCTCGGATATTGCTCTATATGCATCAGCTTCGAATTGTGTCTTCGGTCAATAGTTGGGCTGCCCGGCTCCTATGCTTGCCTCCTACGTTTCGCTTTGTTCGGCCAGGAGTGCGAAGGGAGAACCACTGTGATTGTACTTCCGAATTAGTTGGTCAAGTACCTCAATGGAGAAAGCCAAAAACTGACTATCACAATGAGCGTAAACTGGTCGGCGATCCGATGACCATATTAAATAACAGGCCTTTCATAAGATTGGCCGAAGTATCACTGGTTTGACCTCGGCTGATGTTGAACACTATTCGGAGGCTAGTAACTGGCCCCGAACTTTAAACCCCTATGACTAAGTGAAAGTTATAAAGCCTGCATATCTGATTGCCTCGTTTTCGTTAACACAACTTCGAGACGTCGGCTAAGGGTTGTATTGTTAGTACGAAAACACCCTGTGTAGCATCTACAGAGGGGTGGAAGCTGACGATGGGCCACTTTCAGGTTATAAGCAGTCTCAATGGAGAATTTGCCTTCCATAATTATCGTAATAAAGCTATAAATATGCATCAATTTGTCTTAAGATTTTGGCCAAGCTGGGTTGCCTGGCTCATGTGCTTACCCCTATGTTCCCGATTGTTTGGCTAGGCGGTAAAGGGAGCACCTCTGTGATTGTTACTACTGGGTCATCCGGGTTAGTACCTCAGACTAGGTGAAACCAAAAGCAAGCCATCTTAAAGGATATAATTGGTCGGCAACGATGGAAGTGAAAATTTCGGTTTATTATGAACCACAGAGTTCGGGAACTTCCCCCCAACTAAATCCTCAATATTTTCCTCCCACATTGATCGCAGATGAGGATTCATGATCATGGTCAGCATGACAACCCAAAAGAAGGAACCGATAACGGGACTATTTTCTTTGGAAGATGTTTCTTACGTTAAATTGTAATATAACATATCTCTCCGTGTACCTTTGTTTATAAAACTGTATGGCCGGATTGCCTTGTTTGCCATAAATCTTTGCCCTCATAAAGGCTTAATAAAGTAGGACAAACACTCCCCAGCCACTGGCCAAGGAGGTTGAAGCCGATTGTTGGTCGACAAAGCTTACAACGCGGATCCGAGCATTAATGATGTAAAGTACTTGGATACATAGGATCATTATACATAAATTGTGATTAAAGTCAATTTACTCTGGATATCGATCCTTAATTCGGCCACCCGTGCACACATTAAGTCTCGAGGGCTACCGGGCTTCACGCTATCATTTACAAATATTAAAGGGGCATATCGATCCCCTGATCTGGTGTTGCCACCTGACCAGTGGCTCGGGGGCTACTGCATTGCCTATTCGATGCAGAAAATTCAAAATGCTCAGTGTTCGGCTTGACCGAGCTATGGGCAGACGTGTCTTCAAACAACAATAGGTACCATCTAGACCTATCCGGCATCAGGCTAACATATTATGGCAACTTCTCAAGACCTTCTCTCAAGGGTCCGCTTGCCGATCACTATTTCCTCTATTATATTACACCGCTTTTCTATTCCTAAGTATGCTGCAGAGCTAGGAGTTGATCCTCAGGCTGATTTTGTGAATCGACCTGAGTCTCAGGGGCTACTGGGATCAACGGTTTTATGTTTTCCTTCAAGTGAATGTCGGACATTCAACGGACACACACCTTGAGGGCTACTGGCTATATATCTCGGCAAAGAATGCATTGCACACATCGGGATTAAATTTACAAAAATCAGCCCATGGTCGGGGTGGTGCACCACCTCAAAAGCAGTCCGGCATATAGCTTGGGCATAAGTGGCTGGCTCCATAGAGAGCGTTTCCGGCGTTAGGCTCGGACGAATTCCTTTAATTTTTAAGGTCCAAGGTAGTTTATGATACCTCAGACTCAGATCATCATCGGAGCTCGGATGCAGTCGGGCGTTGGAGCTCGGAAGCAGTCCGAAATAAAGCTCAAGATCGGAGACGCCTCAGAAGTGGTCCGACATAAAGCTCGGATGTGAATGGCTGGCTCCATAAAAGACTATTCCGGGATTTAAGATCGGATGAAGTCCTCCAAACTTTCCAAGACCGAGGTAATCTACGACACTTCGGGTGTCGAACATCATTAGACTTCAGCTACAAAAAGACACCTCGGACGCAGTCCGCCATCAAGCTCAGATGCGAGTGGTTCTCTCCCTAGAGGGATTTTCCGACATTATGCTCAGTTGAACTCCTCCAAACTTTTCATGACTGAGGTAGTCTATGACACCTCGGATGCCGACCAGCGTTGTAGCTCGGCTAAAAATACACCTCGAACACAGTCCGACGTTGGAGCTCGGACACAGGCTGACATTGGGGTTTGGCTACAAAAAGATACCTTAGATATAGTCTGACATTGGAGCTCGGACATAGTCTGGCATTGGAACTCGGTTGTAAAAAGATGCCTCGGATGCAGTTCGGCGTTGGGGCTCGGACGCAAGAGGACACTGCCGCTCGGGAAACATTTCAATCCCGAGGTGTGGAGTAAAAAATAATAAGGCATTGATAAAGGCCGATAACTTAAAGGGGCTCCTCAGATGCCCGATGTGTGAACTCTTTGGATTCATCTCGGCTATCCTCAAGATCGAAGATGGGAAGATTTGTTGAACCAGTTTCCAAGGCCAACGACCGAAGACAAAGAACTGTTTGGAAGAATCGAAGAGCGTCCCCAACTTGAAGACCAGTTCAAGGGGCTATTGACGGTGTCCTTGACTAGGGGGTACTCACCACGTCGGACCCCCTCTGATGATTCACTAATGGGCCACTTCCGATAGCCCATGCTGAATACAAGGAGGATTCGACAATACTTGGTGCACAAGACAAGGACTCCTCTAAACCCTAGGGCTACAGTGCATATATAAACCGAGGCCAGGCTAGTCAATAGATCAATATATTCATTACTACAATCTCGTAGTAGATCCCTGTACTATGTACTATCCCTGATATCAATACAATGAAAAGCAGGACGTAGGGTATTATCTCCTCGAGAGAGCCCGAACCTGGGTACAATCTTGTGTCCATGTTACCATTGCTCCAAGACGCCTAGCTTAGGAACCCTACTACGAGATACACCGGTTATGACACCGACATAAACCAACTAGCATCAACTACAATGAGTAATCAACACTACTAGCAACCCACATGTACCAATCTGAGGTGTTGAGACAAAGATCAGATACAAGAGATGAACTAGGGTTTGGAGAGGAGATGGTGCTGGTGAAGATGTTGATGGATATTTACCCCCTCTCGATGAGAGGATCGTTGGTGATGACGATGGCTCTGATTTCCCCCTTCAAGAGAGAAGTTTTCCTGGCAGAATAGCCCTGTCGGAGCTCTAGATTGGTTCTGCCCAAGTTCTACCTTGAGACAGCGATGCTTCGTCCCAAAAGGTCTCCCTTGATTTTTTCCAGGTTAAAACACTTCATATAGGAGAAGATGGGCGTCTGAGGAGCCATAGGGGCCCCAAAGGTCCGCTAGGCGCGACTAGGGGGGTGGCCGCACCTAGCAGGCTTGTGGCCTGCAGGTGGCCTCCTCTTGTTGATTCTTGCGCCAGTATTTTTTATTAAATCCAAAAATATTCTCTGTAAATTTTCAAGACTTTTGGAGTTGTGCAAAATAGGTGCCTTAGATTTGCTCCTTTTCCAGTCCAGAATTCTAGCTGCTGGCATTCTCCCTCTTCATGTAAACCTTGTAAAATAAGAGAGAAAAGGCATAAGTATTGTACCATAACGTGTAATAACATCCCATAATGAAATAAATTTCAATATAAAATCATGGTGAAAAATGGACGTATCATGAGCTTCTGGCACAATGTTGGTCTGGATGTTGCTGCCTCACTATTGATGACATTTCTGTCCTGGCTCGTGTTGCGGTGCCGGTCGTCGGCTCTAAGACTGAGTTTGTGCTGATGTGCTGCTGGCACCTATGGAAGCACCGGAACGCGGTTGTCTTCCAGCCCATCGGCCATCCTTGGGTCATGTTCGCTCCTACTGTCGTGCAGACGTGATGTTGTGGCAAAGGTGGCTACTGGCTGCCCGACGCCATCACACAGGCTCGTGGATTAGTGTCCTCTCCCCGTAGTTGCTTTCCTCTTGTGTTGTGTGTGTTGTAACTAACTATCTGGTATTCTAGCCCACTTTGTTCCTCCCCCCGTTGAAAAAAACTATCCCTTGTGATTCATCCAACAACATATGTGTGTGGATGGTCTGTCCTCTGATCTATAGTACGTCCCTGCAACACGTGCAAACTACACAACATGCAGAGCAATATTGAGCAAATGAATCAATCAATTTACAAAAGCAAGAAGAAGCAAAACTTACGATCTTCATGGTTGCCGCCCGTGATGGCCACATTGCCTCCAGGCGATCAACCACGCCACAAAACTTCATGATGGACTTCTGAATTGTGTACCAACAATTTCCCTGAGCACATCGATGTTACTAGAAGCATACACATGCTTTGCGGCGCCGTTTATCCTTTTTATCATTCCGTACGGTTTTTATTACGATTGATATTATATTTTTCCAAATAAATTAAATATGTCCATAACATAAAAATACACTAATGACTACGATATCTAATGAAATCATGTTGCTTTGCTACCATGATCAATTTCATGTACTAAACATAAGGGGTGACTACTATGTTTCTTTCCACACCAACATGTCTTACCCAACCCTATTAATATCTCTTACTAATAGGTGTCGAAACAATTTTAGTTAACCATAAGAACATTATCCTATCAATTATGAACCACCAAAATGGAGCAAAGACTGAGATCGAATCATTTT
Organism: Hordeum marinum; assembly: GCA_022496015.1. Lineage (NCBI taxonomy): Eukaryota > Viridiplantae > Streptophyta > Magnoliopsida > Poales > Poaceae > Hordeum > Hordeum marinum. Next base: position 410,435,532 of record CM039673.1, read on the forward strand.
CTTAGTACGCATACAAAAAACATAGAATAAATTCTCAGCACATGGTGTAACTTCTTATATGTGCACACGCACAATCTACTGATACATGTTAAATGGTTTAGAACTTACATCCTAATATAAGTTGTATTGGATATGAAACGACCCAAATTAGTCAAAATATGTATCAAACATTCATATAGCATAGTGCATAATAGTCTGCAACAAATCAAGTGGCATATTATAATTTATTTCGAGCTCAACTATTCTAGAAGTACATAAAAATTTCCAGAAGCAAAGATTAGAAGATTTAGTATAACGAAAACAAAGGGTGACTGATATTGTAGGAATGTTGTGATCATCAAAGTGATTGCGATTCTAGTAAGCACAAACGGTTAATTATGACCATCAAAGTGATCACCATATAAGGAACATCACTGCACATCAGCCATATATGCTTGATGCATAGTGTAAGAGCACATTTCTCCATGTGTGGTTTTGGGTAATTGATGACACCCCTGTGGACTAATGGTTGCCTTGAGTTATATTCGAAGGATTTGTCCATAGGCACTTCTTGAAGTCCATCTGTTGGGTTTTAAGGAGTTTATATGATGACCAAGGTGGTATTCAAGGTTTATCCAAAGATTGGTCATGTGAGAGTTGAGATTATTGCAAGCATGTCTTGAAGAAGGAGATTGTGTGATCATTCATGATTACCTTCAAGACATCATCTTTATGAAGAGAGAAGATAAGATACAAGGTTGATCGAGACTAAGTCAAGGAGTGGATCAAGTGATCAACACACAAAGCATACAAGATGTACCGAGAGGGATCAACTGATCCCATGGTATGGTAAGCATTGTCCATTACGCTTTGTGTACTAACCCATGTTCCTTGTGAGAGTTCTTTGTGGGGTTAGGCATACCATGGGATTGCATCAAGAGGAAGATCCCATACAACCCATGGAAGATGACATCAAGTGGTGATCGTTATCAAGGTTGCAGTGTGCAAGTTCAAGTGAAGCATCACAGAGAGATCAGTCTTGAAGCTTGCCATTCATTTTTGTGTCAATGGACTTGTGAACATGTGCCGAAGAGTAGCTCACCCATAGCGGAGTATGGGGGAGCAATCATCTAGTCTTCATCAAGCTAACACAATCAAGAAAGGTGGTCCTTCTTGACGAAGTCAAGATCGTCATCATCTAGCTCAAGTGGACTATGCGCAAGGCTAAGGTTTGAACTTGATAGGGTTTTCTATTTTATCGGTCTCATAAGTGGTAGTTGGGAGACTGGGTTATAGGATAGGTAGCCATACTATCAAGGGGGCTCTCAAGTGAGTAGGTTGATTGTATCGTTTGTTGAGAGCTCAAACCATTGCATTCTTGGCATTATCATCTTTCTTGGTTCTTGGTTGGTTTTTCTCTTTGAGATTTCTTGTGCTTATGGTTAACTTCATGACAAGCTCAAGTTCATCGAAAACGGAGTCCATATGCATCTTGTATGATGTTTTTGATGGTGGAGTTATTGTCGATTCTTCATTGAAAGAGGTTTCTCATCTCTATACCTTTTACATTTTTATACTATCGCTGTTGGATATCTCTTGTGAACTTGAATCCAACAAGCTTGAGTTTGCTCAATTCGGAGCTCATTTGCAGAAGTTGTGGCAGTTCTAGTTTTACTGTATCCTTCCGTTTTCCTAGCTAAGTAGTTGAAGGTGCTGCAGTACAGTGGCTAGCGGTGGTACCGCTCCTCGGAGTGGTAGTACCGCAAGTTGCACGGAAGGAATTTTTTACTTTCGCCCCGAGGGCGGTAGTACCGCAAGTTGCACGGAAGTAATTTTTTTACTTCCGCCCCTCGGGCGGTAGTACCTCAAATGACTTCCTGTACTACTGTGCCGGATATTTTCTCGAAGCTAGCTCCAGTGGATGTATCCCGGAAGTAATTTTTTACATCCATCGACACGCGGTAGTACCGCTACCTCGAGCGATAGTACCGCTGACTCACGGTGTCTCCTGTCGTGTGCTGCATCAGAGTGGACGTTGAATACTACCCCGCGGTAGTGTCGCAGGGGCAGGCGGTAGTACCGCTCCCGTAGTACTACCGCCATGTTGCCTCGTTGCAGTAGTGTTTCACATGTCTATTGCCGCCCTAGTGATAGTATTGCTCCTTGGAGCGGTAGTACCGCTCTGTGTGGGCTGTGAGGATAACGGTTGGATTTTCCCCCACCTATAAAAGGGGGTCTTCTTCCCCAATGGACTTTATCTTTTGAGCTAGTGTTCTTCCCCCATTGTTGACCTTCTTCGAGCTTGCTAACTCTCAATCCCTCCAATGATTCTTGCTAGTTCTTGAGGGAAAAGAGAGAGGAGATCTAGATCCACATTTCCACCAATCACTTTCTCCTCTTAGTGAGGGGAACCCCTTGGATCTAGATCTTGGAGTTCTTCGTGTTCTTCTTCGTTCTTCCTCTCATTTTCTTCCATAGCATTAGTTGTTGTGGAGGGATTTGGGAGAGAAGGACTTGGGCACTTCGTGTGCCCTTGCCATTGCATTTGGTTCTTAGATTTGAGTTCTCCACGGTGATACGTGGAAGTGAAGTTTGAGAAGCTTATTACTCTTGGGTGTTTGTGCACCCTAGAGCTTGTTCCTCTTGGGTGCCTTGGCGCCCTAGACGTCTTGTGTTGTCTCAGAGCTCAATCATTGTGGTGCAAAGCTTCGGGCAAGCGTCAGGGTCTCCAATTAGGTTGTGGAGATTGCCCCGAGCATTTGAGGTCACCTCGGAGCCACAGTCTGTTGTGGTGAAGCTTCGTGATGTCGTTGGAAGCCTCCAATTAAGTTATGGAGATTTCCCCAACCTAGTTTGTACAGGTTCGGTGACCGCCCTCAAGGGCCCCTTAGTGGAATCACGACATCTTGCATTGTGCGAGGGCATGAGGATATTACGGTGGCCTTAGTGGACTCTTGGGGAGCATTTTGCCTCCACACCGCTCTGAACGGAGATTAGCATCCGCAAGGGTGTGAACTTCGGGATACATCGTTGTCTCCGCGTGCCTCAGTTATCTCTTACCCGAGCCCCTTTACTTATGCACTTTACTTTGTGATAGCCATATTGTTTAATGCTTTATATCTTGCTATCACTTAGTTGTTTATCTTGCGTAGGATAAGTTGTTGGTGCACATACGTGGGCCTAGTTGTTTTAGGTTTTATGCTTGACATGTTAAACGTTAGTTTTATTCCGCATTTGTTCAAGCCTAAACCATGATTATTTTAAAGCGCCTATTCACCCCCCTCTAGGTGACATCCACGTCCTTTCACATAGTTTGTAGGAAATGAGGGAAAATATTAGAAAGAGCTAAGCGAGAATCTGGAACAAATCCCCCAAAACAAGAAAGGAAAATGTGTATCCTTAACTATTGTGCCTCATTGCTCCTCGACGCTTGCTCCGGATCCTAGTGGGTTGCGATCTTCTTCTGGAAATCTTGATTATCTTGATTATCTTTTCTGACTCCCTATGGTCGTTGGTGTCCTCCTCCTTGTGTCTTCGGACCACCAGACCCTCGTTCTTGATTGTTGCTGAATCCTTTATTATAGAATGCCCCCCATCATGTTGTGATATTACATATATACATCCAAATAATTAGGGAGCTGCAGTTTCAAGCAACACAAGAAGGAAGATAGCTCTAGTTCAGTTGCTTACATTCCAAATGCGTATGTTCAAATGTCAACTGCCGGATAGCACGGTGTCAGCTCTCCATTCCTTGTTCAACCTTGACTGTGATGTATCCCAAGCCGTAGAAGAGGCATTGATCGAGCATGGCGGACAGGCGGGACCTGAGCTTCAATCCATGGCTGGAGAGGTGGATGGCAACGTGACATGATTGCGCTGTCTCTAGACCATCCTTGATGTTGTTTCTTAGTTTCCATGATAACTACAACCCTACTGAAGATGTGTGTGTGCACGCCTGTTTGCAGTCGCCGCTCTAGACGGTTGCCTTCCCTTGCCCTGGCAAGGTACCTAATCTGTCTCCCTCTCGTGTGTGTGTGTGTGTGTGTGTGCTGTCCTGGGCGGCTAGCTTTGTCGCATGCTTGGACCAACCTTGTAGCTCTACCCATGATGTAACTCAGGTCTCGAATGTTAGAACATAATATTAGTATCCTGAATTGGAATGTGAGAGGTTTAAACTAACCTGATCGCCGAGCAACCATCCAAGAAATGTTTGCTACTACTCCATGCCATATTATCTGCCTCCAAGAAACAAAACTAGAGCTCGTCGACACGTTCATCGCTGCTTCCCTTGGAGGGCACAATCTGAAGAACTTTGCAGAACGCACGGCAACGGGCACACGCGGTGGGCTCCTAATCTTTTGGGATGACAGTGTGGTTGATGTGAAGGATGTTAGCAATGAAACCTTCTTTCTTTCTTGTAGCGTCACTGTTGCTTCTTCGTCCACAAGCTTCAAGCTCACCACTGTTTACGACCCGACAAGAGGCAATCTCAAGGATGCATTCTTCCAAGAGCTGGTCAGCGAGAAGCCCCCCATGCACAAAATAGCTGGTCACTGGAGATTTCATTCACATATACCATGCACAAGATAAGAATAGAATGAATGCTGACCGAAGCCGTTTGGTCCGCTTCAGGAACACTCTTAATCTTTGCGAGCTGAAAGAAATCCACCTCCAAAACAGAAAGTTCACATGGAGCAACGAGTAGCAAAACCCAACTCTCAACAAGCTTGATTCTTACTTCTCCAATGAAGAGTGGGATCTGGAGTTTGGCACCCACATCCTCCACGCACTCTCATCTTCCCTGTCGGATCATTGCCCCCCGCCGCTTGCAAATGGCAAAGGCCCTCAGCGATCTAAGCCTTTCCGTTTCAAAATTATTTGGATCAGAATGCCAGGATTCAAAGAGGTGGTGCAAGAATCTTGGAATAAGAATCATGGTCATTCAAACCCATACTGCATCCTTTTCCACAAACTTACAGAGGCAACCAAAAACTTGAGGAAGTGGAGTAAGTCCATGTTCGCACACTTGAAGATGCAGCTACACATGGCCCTTGAGATTATCCTCCACCTTGACGTGGCTCAGAAAATCCGCCCTCTCAGTTTCAATGAGCGTGACCTTCGGAAGAGGCTCAAGCGAAGAGTGATTGGCTTGGCTGGTCTCGAGCATGCGCGGATAAGGCAGAGTTCTCGAGTTCATAAGTTAAAGTAAGGTGACACCAACACTCGCTTCTTCCACCTAGGGTGAATTACAGAAGAAGGAAGAACTTCATCCACCGCCTTAAGCACAATAGTGGGTGGGTTACAACTCATGATCGTAAGAAATCCATCATCCAGAATCACTTTACTAAGGCCACGATGTGCAGAGAGCCATGCGACACCGACATCAACCGGGACAACATCCTGATGCTTGCTTGCGATCTCTCTGATCTTGGGGCTGCTTTCACGGAAGAGGCGGTGAAAAAGGTGATCTGCGACCTCCCTAGTGACAAAGCTCCGGGTCCGGATGGCTTCTCTGGATCCTTCTTCAAGGATTGCTGTGAGATCATCAAAGAGTACATCATGGCCGCTATCAACCATTTTTTCCAGCCTGCACTCCTCGAACTTACACTGGCTTAACTCAGAAAATATTGCAGTCATCCCAAAGAGGGATGGGGCTGAATGCATCTCCGATTTTCGTCCCATCGGCCTCATCCATGCCATTGCGAAGATTATTGCTAAAATGATGGCTACCAGATTGGCTACCCACATGCACGACCTTATCTCCAATGCCTATAGTGCATTCATCAAAAATAGAAGCATACACTACAATTTCATGTACGTCCAAAACTTGGAAAGAAAAATCATCGCACCCGTTCTCTAACGCTGTTATTCAAACTTGACATAAAAAAGGCGTTTGATTCCATCCTTTGGGACTTCCTTATGGATCTTATGAAGAACCTTTGCTTCCCAGATAGATTTCGTGACTGGGTCTCTGCTCTGCTTTTTACCGCAACCTCAAGGGTCTTGATCAATGGGGTACTGGGCGACCCGTTGATGCATGGCCGTGGACTTCGGCAAGGGGACCCACTATCCCCTCTCCTCTTTGTCTTGGCTATTGATCCGCTCCACCACCTTCTCACCAAGGCCACGTCACAAGGACACCTCCACCCGCTATGTGCCAGATCCTCACCTGTCTGTACTTCGCTCTATGATGACGATGCCTCCATCTTTGTCAAGCCCATTAAGGAAGATCTCCAGTTCCTTACTTCTACCCTAGCTTCCTTTGGTGAGGTCACTAGCCTTGTCACTAACTACTTCAAAAGTCTGGCCTTCCAAGGTGCTACATGCTTTTCTGGAAGTCCGCTCTTCGTTCCCGATGTGCTACATTGGCCTCCCGCTATCCGTCAAACGTCTCAAGCAAATTTACTTGCAATACCTTGAAGACAAAATTGTTAGCAAGCTCCCCCCTTGGCAAGGTCGACACGTCGCCTCTGCTGGGTGCATCACTTTGGTTAAAGCGGTCCTGAATGCCATTGCTATCTACCATCTAACACCCCTTGACATCCCGATTGAGATCTTAAATAAAATTGATAGCATTCGCCGTGCTTATCTATGGGCGGGATCTGACAAGGTTTCTAGAGGAAAGTGCAAGGTTAACTGGGATCTTGTTTGCAAACCAAAGGATAAGGGGGTTTAGGGGTGCTGAACCTTGCCAAGTTTACTATGACCCTCAGGCTCTGGTTCGATGTAATGACCTAGATGTGGTACTATCACAATTGAGGCAGGATGACCTTGATGGAGATAGAAGCGCCTCTAGGTGTTTCGCAAGTACAAAATCATTGCATACATTTATTGAGAAGGAGAGTACAAGAGTTGGCTTACACTCACCACATGCTAAATTACAATGTCACATACACATTCATACATTCATCCATAAAACAGGGTCCGGCTACGGACGAAAACAAATGATAAAGGATGCAATGAGACTGCCTTGCTAGCCCAAGAACATGACCATGTTGCCTCCCTACTCATACGGATACGTAACATACATCCGGCCATGTTCTTCATCAAACTCCCACTAGAGCTGGGACGCCTCAACATGATAGACATCATCAGAACCTGTACCTATAGTGTTGTAATTTGTGAGCCACAGGGACTCGTCAATCTTGTAACCCGGGTACCAAAACTATGTAAGCCATTTGGGTGAGAAAGGTTAAGTGGTGAGGTTGCAACAGCTCCTAAGCATATGTTTGAGTGGCTAACTTATGAGAGCAAGAACTAAATATGGCGGCCTACACATAGTGGACGTGAACTAGTATGATCACTAAGTGATCCTGAACCCCTACTTACGCCAATCATAAGCCAATCACGTTCTCTCTCGATTCATGTTCACGAGCAGAGACAATCATGGTCACACACACTGTTGGTGTATTTTATTTGAGTTTACTTCAAGTTTGCTATAACCGATTGTTAAACAAATTTCCAAGTTTCCATGTAACCACGGGCACATCTTCTCGAAAAGATCAAACCTTGCAGGGGTGCACCAACTCATCCATCACAAACTAACCACACACCACATGGAATAACCTCGACCGCGAATAACCCATGATCTCCTCAGAGATTTCGTAGGAACACCTCAACCTGTGGATAGCCCAAAGTATCCTCATCATTCCTCGTGCCAGACATTCGAGAAAGGTAAAACAAGTCCAGCAAGGCCTCCCGACACATAGACTATCCCGATAGGAGCCGTGTATCTCGTTCTTGAGACACAACGGATTGTCCAAAGTTCCGGTAGGCCAATCACAAAGTTGCCCCTGGTGGCCACCGATGATTGACATGTTGGACCAACACTCATGCAGAGCACTAGGCCGGGGGTGATTAATTATCCATGGGGTTGCAAAGCCCTATGCATTTTATTAGGTTATTAAGCAAATGTAGTACCAAAGTTGGGTCTTGTCAGACAAGCTTTATCCTAAAACGAATAGTCAAGGGGGTCCCCATAACAACCCTGAGCATGTTAGGAGCGCAAAATATGGAACATAACACTGGTAACAAGTAACTATGGCGGAAAAAGTGGAACAAAACACCGAGAAAAAGGGCAAGCCTTCCACCTTTACCAAGATATATAGGTTCATTAAATTAAATAGCAATAATATTGTGATATCTCTAGATATCCATGTTATCACATGGAAACAACCTACACCCGCATCTAAGAATGCTATAAGAGGGGATGAGCAGCGGTAACTTAGCCCAACAAGGTTTTGCTAGGTAGGGGGGTTAGAGGGTTTCATGGAAATTTAGGAGGCTTGACATGTAAGTGGTAGGTAATGGAACATAATGATAAGAGCGAGACATCTAGCATAGCAAAAATAGTGTCTGGATCCGGGTATGATCATCTTGCCTATTAGGTCTTTAGGGGGATACGGAGATGGGTCCTCGTAGACGTTCTCTCCGGGATCCTCGTACTCAGGTTCGTCACTCGGGTCTACCCAAATAGAAACAACACCAAATAAAAATACAACCAAATTGCAATGCGCAACCAAGATGATGCATGATCATATTGATGCAAATAACATGGCAACCCTATGCTAGTCATGTTTCACATGCAAATATTAAGTTATTTAGTATTATGGACAAAACCTCATGTTTAGTTGTTTGAACATGCATGAGCATGGCAAATATAGATGTATCATGTAAAATTGATGCAAATGCATATGTAGAACGTTGCAAACGGAGTAACGAAGCTCACGATATGCTCACAGCAAGGTACGAACGTCAACAGAGACAAATGCAAAGATGAAGCAGGCCCTAGGATATTCCTTGGTGTTCCAAGGATTCCACTGGATTGGAAATGAAAAACTAGCAAGAATAGACCCAAAGATCATGCAAAACAATGGAGTATAGCTCCCACAAGTCACAAAACAATCCAACACACAATCTGTCCACAAACAACAAAATGTCATCTTGTAACACATATAACTAGAGCTACAAAAAGTTTCAAAGCACAACCAAGGCATGTATAGGAAGTATACAACATGCTCAACAATGCATCTATCTACAGAAACATGAATCGAAGCATGGATCAATGGCAATGGAGCTCACAAGATGGCATGTTGAAACAATTTTTAGGAACTTAGCGAAATTTCTAGTTTTACAGATTCTGAGTTAACATGATAGCATCTTGACAACAACAATTATATATGCTAGAGGGCATTTCATGGCATGAACATTAACAGGGTGATAGAGGACAACATGTACTACAACCAATTACATTATGGCAACATAAGAATATGCATATATCAATGGCTAGCATCCTCTCAACATGGAATGATGAAACAACAAAACTTCCAGACTTAGAGAAAATCAAGGGGCTGCAATCGCTCGGCCATGATGATGCAAGGCGAGGCTTGGTGTGAGCACGGCGGCTACAGCGACTGCGTGAGCATGCGGAGCTGCGGGCAATGCGACTACGCACTGGGCGTGCAATCGCACGAGAAAGAAACGGCGTGCGGCACGGGGTTTTGCTTCTCTAAAGATTCCTTCAGAGTTGCACCGGAGCACGACGGGCACAACGCGGGCAGGGCTACTATGCGGGCCATGAATGATGTACTACAACGGGAAAGCATGGATCTGAGTGGGGGGATGCCTGCTTACCCTATGGTGAGACGACGTCGATCTGGGGGCACCGAGGCGACGGTGACGAGGCGACGACCATCGGCGTTCTTCTGCCCTAGACGAAGATGAAGGATTTCGGGGTGAGTACAATGACTAGCTGGCCTTGGTGCTCCCTCAAGCTATCGAGGAAGAAGAGGCTCCCCAGGGCAACATTCCCCATGACACCGGAGGCTCCAAGAAGCGGCAGAAGAATCACCCCGAGTGTCGGTGTCAAAACTGGCGGATCTTGGGTAAGGGGTCCCGAGATGTGAGACTAGGATCGTTGGTAACAGGGGACGAAGGAGATGATGTTTACCCAGGTTTGAGCCCTCCTATGGAGGTAAAACCCTACATCCTTCTTGATTATATTGATGATATGAAGGTTACAGAGTTGATCTACCTCAAGATCGAATAGCTAAAACCCTAGACGAGTTTCTCTGCCTACAATCTAAAACCCTTCAACTTATATAGACGTCGGGGGGTACTAGGGTGGGTTTACACATGGTCGGTTGCACATTGAAGGGAAAACATGCATGTCTACTATCGAAAACTTGGAGGACACGCCATGACTCCTTGAAGCTTCCATCCTATGGGGCCCCTGATCATCCAATGCCCAGCCAGCGGCCTGCTACCTCTTGAGCTTGCGTTGGTTTTCCCTTGAAGAGGAAAGGGTGATGCAGCGAAGTACATAAGTATTTCCCTCAGTTGATGAGAACCAAGGTATCAATCCAGTAGCGGGAACAAGCAAGTCACTAATAGATGCACCTACACAAACAATCAAACTCTTGCACCCAACGCTATAAAGGGGTTGCCAATCCCTTCACGGTTATTTGAAAGGATTAGATCTGATAGAGATAGATGTAAAAGATTGCATAAAGTAAAAGATAAATAAATTGCAGCAAGGTATTTTTGGTGTTTTTGTTTTATAGATATGATAATATATTATGGAAAGTAGACCCGAGGGCCATAGGTTTCACTAGAGGCTTCTCTCTTAAAGGAAAATATCACGATGGGTAAACAAATTACTTTCAAGCAATTGATAGAAACGCGAATAATCATGTAGATATCCAAGTCAATGATCATGCATATAGGCATCACGTTCATGTCAAGTAGACCGAAACGATTCTGCATCTACTACTATTACCCCACACATCGATCGACTCCTGCCTGCATCTAGAGTATTATGTTCATGAAGAACAGAGTAACGCATTAGGTAAGATGACATGATGTAGAGGGATAAACTCAAGCAATATGATGAAAACCCCATCTTGTTACCCTTGATGGCAACAATACAATACGTGCCTCGCTACCCCTACTTTGTCACTGGGCGAGGACACCGCAAGATTGAACCCAAAACTAAGCACTTATCCCATTGCAAGAAGTACCAATCTAGTTGGCCAAACCAAACCAATAACTCGAAGAGACTTGAAAAGATATGAAATCATGCATATAAGAATTCAGAGAAGATTCAAATAAGATTCATGGATAATCTGAATATAAACCCACAATTCATCGGATCTTGACAAACACATCGCAAAAGAGTATTACATCAGATAGATCTCCATGAAGACCATGAAGAACATGGTATTGTAGATCAAAGAGAGAGAGGAAGCCATCTAGCTACTAGCTATGGCCCCTAGGTCTTTGGTGGACTACTCACGCATCATTAGAGGGGCAATGGAGTTGATGTAGATGCCCTCCATGATCGGATCCCTCTCCGGCAGATTACCGGAAAAGGCTCGAAGATTGGATCTCTCGGGAACGGAGGCTTCTATCGGCGGAAAAGTATTTGCATGGCTCTTGGTGTTGGGGGAATATTTGGGTATTTATAGGACGAAGAATAGGGTTAGGAGACCTGCCAGGAGACGGCAAGCCTGCCAGGTGCGGCCAGGGGGGTGCCTGCGCCTGGAGGGCTTGTGACCTCCTGGCAGGTGCCCTAGCGTGCACTCCAAGTCTGGTAGATCTCTTTCCTTTCAGAAAAAATCATTCCGAAGATTCTATTCCATTTGGACTCCATTTAATATTCCATATCTGCAAAACTCAAAAACAAGGAAAAGACAGGAACTGGCACTAGGCTCTAGATTAATAGGTTAGTCCCAAAAATTATATAAAATAGCATATAAAACATCCAAAACAGATAATATAATAGCATGACATCATCAAAAATTATAGATACGTTGGAGACGTATCACGGCCCACATAGTCCAGCCCATGAGAAACAGGTCGGCTATCCGAGGACCCATTAAACTAGGACTCCCTTAGTAGCCCCCAGGCTAGCCTCCAACGCCGAGGTATAATATCCGGACAATCTTGCACGTCGAAGTCTTCGGCTTGCGAGGCGAGTCCCTCTATCCCTTCTTGTTCAGCAACCATCCTGTCATTGGTGAAATCCCAAGCGTCACAAACTTGCAGGGTCCATTGTAATAACTGTTAGTGCTTCTCGATCCTCGTGCATCAAGGGGAGACGAGCGGTTCAACAACTTTTTACAAGACTGCCCCTCCCCCAAAGGAGGCTCAACCCATTTAAACAAACTGAATCGTGGTCTAGGCCACATCCTCTTCTTCCTCCCCATCAGAAAAAACCTTCAGCAAGAGATCACCACAAGAACAGGGCGAGCGCCCCTAGCTCTTCCTCGTGCCCTTACGCCTCCCTTCCCGGGGATTGGAAAAGCTGCTCTGTATCCCTCCTTTGGCTACGCAACCTCAAGACCCAAGGGTATCTTCCTTCCTCAGATCTAGCGGTTACCCACACCGGTTTGACTTATTTCAACGGCGAAGCCTTCGCAGAAAACTTCCCCAATCCTCAATAGGGGGAGCAAGTATGTTTCGTGCCCTTCCTCTTGTGTGAAAGTGCGTTATATCGACTAGAGGGGGGTGAATAGGCGAGTTTTACAAATTCATCCCTTGAGGAATTTCAACTTTGAGGAATTTGAAATGTGATGAATAACTAGTAGCATAATAAGTACTCAAGTGCATGAGGAACATAGTAACAGCATAGTCATCATGATGAAATGAAACATGCACAAATAGTAAGTAGCGTGACATAGGATAAGCAGTGATGAACAAGGTAAGTTGAAGAATTTGAGGTGAGGAATTTGTGAAAGTCTTCAATCAAATTCTTCAAATAGTAACAATCAATTTCATCAACAGGTATATGAGGAATAGAGGGGTTGAGGAAATAGAACCAGATAGCTCGATGAAGACAATGGTTTGATGACCCAGTTCCAACTGTTGTGACAGTCGTACGTCTGGTTTGGAGCGGCCTAGTGTTAGTGCATCTAGTTCCCCTTAGTGATTTTGGTGTATTGAAGACTTATAGGTTAAGGCACTAATGCGTTTGTGAGTGTACACAGGCTCTATAAGTCGATGAGGAGTTTGATATATTTGGAGATTATCGACCCCTAAAAATGTATATCTTCAAGTGAAGACTTTGCTGAAGACTTTGGTGAAGACTTTGTGAAGACTTTGAAAATGAAGAAGTTGGTGTGACCTTGAAGATATGAACGAGGAATATGAAGCATGAAGACTTTTGTTTTCGTAGTTTCATTTTCTTTATTTGTGTCATAGGAAACACCGTACTGTTAAAGGGGCCAAGGTAATACTAAGGAAAATTTCCAACTGATGCTCAACTCCAAAATCCTCAACCCATACAATCCTTTGAGTGAAGCCTTTGGAAATCTCTTACGGTTCAGTCAAGTTCTTCAGTGATAGAGACGAAGTTCATGTGGTCTCTCAGGAAATTGATCTGACTGAGGAGTTTGGATTTTGCCAGTGCGAATTGCCTACAAGTGAGGAACATGATAAGCTGAGGACTTTCATAGTTCAAAATTCCGACCGTTGCTGTGCTTAGCGCCAGCTGTCCCCAATCATTCTTATCCACATAACGGTCATATAATTGGGGGCATTTATGTCTTATCATGTCAGGTTGCATCCTGGCTATAAATAGCCACCCCCCACAACCACTAGCTGGTTGGCTGCTCCGAGAGAGAGAACTGACACTCGTCATTTGAGAGCAACCCATCCTTCGATGACTTTTTTGAGAGAAAATCATCAGTGAGGAAAAACCTACAATCAAACCACAAAACCCAAAGTGATTGAGCATCATTAAAAGAAATTCCTGTGTGGAACCGATGCTTGTTACCTTTGAGGGTTGTGCATCCTCCAGACGGTTAGGCGTCATGGTCTAGTGCTCCTGCAGTCAATTGGGGACCACGAAGTGACCTTGGTCTAGAGCATCTAGCAGTCAATTGTGGATCGCCGGGTGACTAGTTTGTGAGGGTTTTGGAAGTCTACCCTGAAGACTTACCACGAGTGTTGGGCGAGGACTGTGTGACCTTATCTCAAGGAGAATACGGTAAGGACTGTGTGTCCTCTGGTTTAAATACGAGGCCGCTCCAAACCAGACGTCCGACTGTCACAACAGTTGGAACTGGGTCATCAAACCATTGTCTTCATCGAGCTATCTGGTTCTATTTCCTCAACGCCTCTATTGCTCATATACCCGTTGATGAAATTGATTGTTACTGTTTGAAGAATTTAACTGAAGACTTTCACAAATTCCTCACCTCAAATTCTTCAAGTTACCATGTTCATCACTGCTTATCCTGTATCACGCTACTCTCTATTTGTGCATGTTTCATTTCATCACGAAGACTATGCTGATACTATGTTCCTCGTGCACTTGAGTACTTATTCCGCTGCTAGTTATTTATCACATTTCAAATTCCTCAAAGTTGAAATTCCTCAAGTGATGAATTTGTAAAAATCGCCTATTCACCCCCCTCTAGTCGATATAACACACTTTCACCTAGTATTTAAACCAGAGGACACACAGTCCAGGACACACAGTCCTTACCGTATTCTCCTTGAGATAAGGTCACACAATCCTCGCCCAACACTCGTGGTAAGTCATCAGGGTAGACTTCCAAAACCCTCACAAACTGGTCACCCGGTGATCCACAATTGACTGCTGGATGCTCTAGACCAAGGTCACTTCATGATCCCCAATTGACTGCAGCATGCACTAGACCATGATGCCTAAACGTCTGGAGGATGCACAGTCCTCAAAGGTAACAAGCGTCGGTTCCACACAGGAATTTCTTCAGTGATTCTCAATCACTACGAGTTTGGTGGTTTGGTTGTGGGTTTTTCCTCACGGATGATTTTCTCTCAAAGTCCTTGGAGGATGGGATGCTCTCAAATGACAAGTGTCAGTTCTCTCTCGGAGCAGCCAACCAACTAGTGGTTATGGGGGTGGCTATTTATAGCCAGGGTGCAACCTGACATGATAAGACATAAATACCCCCAATGATATGACCGTTATGTGGATGTTATGATTGGGGACAGCTGGCGCTAAGCACAACAACGGTCGGAATTTTGAACTATGAAAGTCCTCAGACATATCATGTTCCTCACTTGTAGGCAATTTGCACTGGCGAAATCCTAACTCCTCAATCAGATCAATTTCCTCAGAGACCAGAAGAACTTCGTCTCTATCACTGAAGAACTTGACTGAACCGTAAGAGATTTCCAAAGGCTTCACTCGAAGGATTGTATAGGTTGAGGATTTTGGAGTTGAGCATCAGTTGGAAATTTTCCTTAGTATTACATCGGCCCCCTTTAAATGTATGGTGTTTCCTATGACTCAAAGAAAGGAAATGAAACTATGAAAAGAAAAGTCTTCACGCTTCATAGTCCTCGTTCATATCTTCAAGGTCACACCAACTTCTTCATTTTCAAAGTCTTCAGGGAATACCGAAGTCTTAAGCAAAGTCTTCACCAAAGTCTTCAGTTGAAGACATACATTTTTAGGGGTTGGTAATTTCTGGATATATCAAACTCCTCATTGACTTATAGAGCCTGTGTACACTCACAAACGCATTAGTTCCTTAACCCATAAGTCTTCAATACACCAAAATCACTAAGGGGCACTAGATGCACTAACAATCTCCCCCTTTTTGGTGATTGATGACAAATAGGTTAAGTTTTCAACGGGGATAATAATATGAAGTGTAAATACTGAGTTTGAGGAATTTGATTGCAAGATATAGAAGAACTCCCCCTAAAGATGTGCATATTTGAGGAATTTGGTTTGAACTGCAAATGCACATAGCAGGTTAAAAACATGGAGAACTCCCCCTATATCTTGTAATTCATACACGCATTTGAACATATGATATGAAGAATTTGAAATGCATGATGAAAATGGGGTCTAACGAAATTCAAAATGGTGCCTTTTCCTTCCACAGAGACTCTTGATGACTTCGATCAGAGGCAGGAAGCCAAAATGATTCTGAAAGTCTGCCTTGAAGGGAACTGATGACTTTGCCCTGATGAATTTCATGATCCAAGGCGCATAAGGCTTCTGTTCAAATGGGGCTAGAGCATCATTAGCCAATGTCATCATGAAGAAATCATGGAAGTTGATGGGAATCCCATGAATGATGTTGAACATCATATTCTTCATGACTCTCTCCACTTCCTCTTCTTTAGAATTGCGGCCCTTCTGAGGACATAGAGTGTTTGTGAGAATGCGGTAGAATGTCCTTGGCACATATAGCAAATCCTTCACAAGGAAGGTTTTCTGTTGAGGCTTTCCAGGAGCCAATGGCTTCATCATCACGTGCATTAGTTGGTTTGGAAGACTAGGTTCATCAAACAGCCGACGAGCTTCTTCTGAAGGTATTGGCACTGGAACAAATCGAAGTAATTCAGATGCTTGAGCAGTGAGATGTGCTGATCCTATCATCCAGTCCAAAACCCAGGAATTGATGTCAGAATCATTTCCACTGATGTGCAGAGTAGCATAGAACTGAAGAATGAGTTCTTCATTCCAGTCGCAGATGTCTACGCAGAAGGGAAGAATGCCTGCATCATGAAGAACTTGGAGCACCGGCGTGAAGGATGGAAGTGTTTCCATGTCAGCATGAGGAATTTGATGGTGCTCGAAGACTTCCTTCTTTTCAAACAAGATTGATGCATAGTAGTTCATCTGAGTGGCAGTGCAGAATCTCCTTCGTTCAGCCCTTGCTGAGTCATACGGATTGGGTCCAGTGAAGAACATGCACTCATTGAAGAAATTGCTTTTGAGGAATTTGGGGTGCGCTGAGCCTTTGGACGGCATTCTAGGCTTCAGTTGAAGATTTGGCTTGAAGCGGCCCTTGATATTCTTTGGCATGAGAGGAATTTTTCAGTCTGAGGAATTTGCGGTGCAGGTTCCTCAGTAGCAGTTGGAGTAGCAAAGTCATTAGCTGTTGCAGCTGGAGTTTCTTCAGTGACTTGGGCGGTCAAGTCAGCAGATCCCTCTTCAATTTCTTCCGTCTGGGCTAGGGACTGAGGAATCTGTGACAAAGGAGTAGTCATTGGTGAATTTGGGTGAGCTCTTTCCCAGTATTCATCGTTGATGAGGGGATTTGTATTTCCAATGTCTACATCCTCATCAATTTCTTCAATCCTAGACTCTTCAGCAGTGAACTGAGGCTGGGGCGATGATACCTAAGGAGTTGAAGAATTTTTCTTCAACTTCAATGTCTTCATCAATCTGCTCTGTCGAAGCAGTAGAATGATCTTCTTCAGTTTCTTCATCTGGGATGGCATAGTCAACACTAAATGGGATGATCTCATAAGCGGGTGCTGAGGAGAGTGGAGTGGCATAAAATGGTTCAGTTGAGGACTTTGGCAGAGTCTTCAACTTCTTCAGCACCGAGGATTCTGAAGTTGAAGCTTTTCTTTTTAGAGCCAACTTCTCAGCAGCCTTTGTTTTCTTCACTTCTAATGCAGAAGGAAGGTTGATTGTCTTCACCTTTGATGATTTGTCTGATTCAGCAGAAGGTGAGGGTGGTACAATTTCTTCAGGCACGACTGATGTAGTCGTCCTTGAGGGTTTAGTTTCATCAGGCACACCAATGGAAGGGTCCCTGGCAGGTTCTTCAGCGGTCTGACTTTCTTCAGCAACGCTGGCAGTGTCCTCAGTAGGCTGAGCAGTTTCTTCAGCCTGAGGAGTTTGTTGCTGGGAGCGAGATGTAACCCTCGAGTTGTGGTCAGTGATGACTTTGTCAGCAATGTTGACAAATCGAACTTTGGCGCCTTGCCAATCAACATAGTAAGAACTGAATTCCTCACCGAGGCTTTGGATTTTAGACCTCACCCTCACAAGTTCTTAAGGAGACAAAATTTAGAACATTCTTCTTCAAGAAATGCTCTTTCTTGTACTGAGCCTTCTTGGTTTGTCTTGCCTTCTCATATTTCCATTTTTCCTCAGCAATGAAGGCAGTGAGTACATGATCAGGACCAGGAGGCAGTTTGAAGTCATCAATGGGTGTCTTGGGATCCTTGTGCCAGATATCAATGAAGTTGAGCACTTGTTTAGGATCAAGCAACAGAGGAATTTGAGATCCCTTTGCTTCAGCCACACGTTGTTGCTTGTTTTTGATGATAGCTTCCAGTTCCTCATCATCATCTTCATCCGATGAATCTGATGGGATTGCAAAGGCCACCTTCTTGGTTTCAGGACTTGGTCAAATGCCTCATCCAGCAGTAGTTTTCTTTTTCCTCAAGGAAGGACCGCTTGAGGAGTGAGTGTGGGATGAAGAACTTGCTGATGCCCCTGAAGCAATTGAAAATCCTTCAGTCCGTTGGCTTGAAGCAAGGTGCACAGGGGTTGATGACTTTGCAGCAGCAGCCGAGGACTAGGCAGCAACTGTGCCAGCAGCTGAGGCCTTTGAGAGCCGAGGCCTTTGAGCTTGAGGAATCTGCTGTGATCACTTTGAAGTTGAAGAAATTGGCTTCACAACAGATTTCTTCATCATAGATTTCTTCGGAGCACTAGCAGAGGCTCCGGTAGTGGTACCAGCAGCAGAGTCTTCATTGAATTTCTTCACTGCAGCTTCAGCAGTTCTTTGCAGTTTGAGTTGACATTTTCCCCATTCTGGTGGAAAGTCTTCACCGCGAGCGACACTCGTGGGATCAACCACTTGATCACCAACTGGAGGAGCCCTAACGCAAGGGGGTTTTAGTGCGAATTTCTTCATGTACTTGGGAGTAACATATCGATACTCCTCCCATTCCCTCACCCACCTCTGTTCAATTCTCTGAATCCTGATTTTTCTTTGTTCTTTTGTCTCTTTGCCATATTTGGATTCATCTAGCGTACATGAACCAGCATACAGATTGTCTGGAATCTCAAAGGCAGTATTCTGTTCAACCTTCTTTCCACATTTCTATGGCTTCTTCCCATCAGCCATTTTCTTCAGCTGAGGACTTTAAACTCTTGAGGACTCTAAAGAAGAGCACAATTTTTCCTCAGGAAACGTTGCAAATGAGTTAAGTTGATGAGAACCTAGTGATTCATCAGCGGACATGTTTGTACCTGTGAACAGAGTATAGGTACGAGGAATTTGAAGAGGTCATATGCGTTCTTAGAATTTTTTAATAAAAATAGGTGTGAGGAATTTGACCATTTAATGTCTTGAGGGATTTCACTAAGTGTTCTTTGTCTTAGGTTCCAGAGTTGTGCAAATTTGAGGATTTGCACAATTGAGGAATCTTGAAGAAAATCATAACTTAGAGAAAGTCATCAAGTAAATGTACATGTAAGGTGTTTTAGAATGAGATTCTTGAAGAATAAACACCTTTCCGAGGATTTAGGAAAGCTTGAAGATCAAATGAGGGCAGTAAAAATAAATTTTATTTACCCTGATGAAGAACACGACGAACTATGAGATGAGATTGAGCAAGTTCGTCCGTCCAAATCTCCCATGCCCTACCTCGGCAGAGGGAGACAGCTACATCGGCGGCGGGGTGAAGAATTCTGTGGCTGATGCGAGTATGGCGACGGTGAGGTCGAGGCAGTGAAGCTCTTCCACACCGGCGTCGATGGATTTTGCGGCGGCGCTAGGTCGGAGCTCAGGAGAGAGAGGAAGTGAGTAACCGAGCACAGTAAAAGGGGAGGGGTATATATAGTGGAAGTGAAAACCAATCCATCCAAAGATTTTGGACAGGATTGTCCCCGACCCTTGCTCTGCAAGTGATAGGTGTCACCCACATACTGAGAGGTGGTGATAGTGGGGGATCATGGGTTATCCAGTCCTGGGAATCGGAACCGTTTGAGCAGGAATCGCCGAAAATTTTGATAGTGAAAATTTGAAAGTTTCCGTTCGCAAATTCTTCAGCTGTCAATGACACAGTGAAGACTTTGAACGAGTTTCAAAGTAGAACGTATATGAAGAATTTGTGAACAGACTGGGTTGAGTTTAGCATAGAGAGGAAAGGATCCGATCACATTAACTTAGATGAAAATCAACTTGAAGAATTAGCAATAAATGAATGCTGTTGAGGACATTGAAAACTCAAATATATAAGTATATAATCAATGAAGAACATTGGTTTCATAGTTTGAAGAATTTGAAAAGTTGAGGAATTCGCAAACTTGAGGAAAATGAAAATAAGAATTTGCAAAATGACGAAAAACTCAACCTTGAAGAATTTCAACTATGATTGGCGGCGTGACCTACCGTATAAGAATGATGACTTCAGACACCGCGTACAATTGTCGTAGGGTTCTAAGAATCAAATTCTTCATTAATTTCTTCACACTCAGAGGGTTATTCTTCATTGATTGAAGAAAAACGTTACTTCGTGTGTTGCACATCTAAGTCATCAATTTTTCATAAGTGTCAGGATGCGTGTCCTTTTTCAAAGAACATTCGAAGATTCTAAGATATTTAGCTCACACCGCAACTTGCAAAATCTCTTTTCATCCAAGGGCTTTGTGAACATATCGACCAGTTGTTCTTCAGTGGGAATGTGGTCGATGGAGATGTCGCCCTTGAGTACATGATCTCGAAGAAAGTGATGACGAATCTGGATGTGCTTGGTCTTGGAATGCTGAACTGGGTTGTAAGCAATCTTGATGGCACTCTCGTTGTCGCTGTAGAGAGGCACATTCTTCAACTTGATGCCGTAGTCCTTGAGGGTTTGTTTCATCCACAGTAACTGAGCACAACATGAACCAACATCAATTTACTCAGCTTCAGTAGTAGATAGTGACACGTAGTTCTGCTTCTTCGAGGACGAACAGACTAATGATCATCCGAGGAAATTACATGTTCCTGAGGTTGACTTGCGATCCACACGATCTCTAGCATAGTCAACATGATAGTATCCGATGAGGTGATGATTTGAGCCCTTGGGATACCATAATCCAAGCGTTGGTGTGTGAGCTAAGTATCGAAGAATATGTTTCACAACCTTATGGTGTGATTCCTTCAGTGTTGCTTGGAATCGGGCACACATGCAAACACTTGGCATAATATCAGGTCTAGATGCACATAGATACAATAATGAGCCAATCATGGAGCGATATACCTTCTGATCGAAATCTTTACCATTTTCGTCGATGCAGAGGTGGCCTTTTGAAGGCATTGGAGTTTTGACGCCTTTGCAATCTTGCATGTCGAATTTCCTCAGAACATCCTTGAGGTATTTCTCTTGTGAGATGAAGATGTCGTTGTCTTGCTGACGAATTTGAAGACCTAAGAAGAATTTCAAATCTCCCATCATAGACATTTGATATTCTTCACTCATCATATAGGCAAATTCATCACTGTAACGTTTGTCAGTACAACCAAAGATAATATCGTCTACATATATTTGGCATATGAACAGTTCATTGTCATAAGATTTTGTGAAAAGAGTTGGGTCGAGTGAACCGAGTTTGAAGGCTTTCTTCATGAGGAATTCCTTCAGAGTATCGTACCATGCCCGAGGGGCTTGCTTGAGGCCATAGAGGGCCTTGTTGAGTCTGAAGACTTTGTTAGGATGCTTAGGGTCTTCAAAACCTGGGGGTTGAGCAACATATACTTCTTACTCAAGCTTACCATTGAGGAATGCACTTTTCACATCCATTTGATATAAGATGATATCATGATGGTTAGCATAAGAAAGCAATATGCGAATAGCTTCAAGTCTAGCAACAGGTGCAAAAGTTTCATCAAAGTCAATTCCCTCAACCTATGTGTAGCCTTGAGCTACAAGACGAGCCTTATTCCTTACCACAAGGCCATTTTTATCTTGCTTGTTGCAGTAGATCCACTTGGTACCTATGATGTTATGCTTGCGAGGATCTGGCCGCTTGACAAGTTCCCACACATTGTTGAGCTTGAATTGATATAATTCCTCTTGCATAGCTTGAATCCACTCAGGCTCCTTGAATGCTTGATCAACTTTGGTGGGCTATATGATAGAGACAAAGGCAAAGTGCTCACAAAAAATTTAGTTAAATGTGAAGCTTTTGAGCGAGTGAGAGGACCTGGTACATTGATGTCATCGATGATTTTGTCAATCTGCACTTCATTTGCAACTCTTGGATGATCAGGTTGACGTGGCTGAGGATTTTCTTCAGCACCATTTTCTTCAGGTGTATCAACATGAATTTCTTCATTCGTTGGAATGACTTCCTCAGTGGGTATGATGTCTTCAGTAGCCTTCAGATTAATGGATTCCTCAGGAGACTGTTCATCTAACACAGAAGGCCGGTGCTCTCTTTGCGAGCCATCAGTTTCATCAAACCGCACATCTACAGTTTCAACAACCTTGTGGTGGTAGGTGTTGAAGACTCTGTAGGTGTGTGAGTCCTTTTCATAACCAAGCATAAAAACTTCATGTGCTTTCGGTGCAAATTTAGAACTATGGTGAGGATCTCTAATCCAACATTTTGCATTGAAGACTTTGAGATAACTTATATTGGGTTTCTTGCCAGTCATAAGTTCATACGAAGTCTTCTTGAAGAATTTGTGAAGATATACCCTGTTGATGATGTGTCATGCAGTATCAATTGCCTCAGGCCAGAAGCGACGAGGAGTCTTGTATTCATCAAGCATGGTGTGAGCCATCTCAACAAGAGTCCTGTTCTTGCGCTCCATGACGCCATTCTGCTGAGGAGTATAAGGGGCATATAACTCATGAGTAATACCAAGTTCATCAAGATATTCATCAAGATTAGTGTTCTTGAACTCAGTCCCATTATCACTCCTGATATGCTTGATCTTGACGCCGAAGTTGGTGGAGGCCCTTGAAGCAAATCGTCTGAAGACATCCTGCACTTCAGTCTTGTACAGAATAATATGCACCCAAGTGTATCAAGAGTAATCATCAACAATGACAAAGACATACAAACTTGAAGAATTTGTTAGTGTGGAGTAATGAGTGGGGCCAAAGAGATCCATGTGAAGCAATTCAAAGGGTCGAGTCGTGGTCATGATTATCTTCGAGGGATGCTTGGATCTGGTCATCTTCCCAGACTCACATGCACCACAAAGGTGGTCCTTGAGGAATTTGACACCTTCAATGCCAATGACATGCTTTTTCTTCACGAGCATGTGCAAGTTCCTCATACCAACATGTCCAAGTCATCGATGCCACAGCCAGCCTTTTGAGGACTTTGCAAGTAGGCGTGTGGCAGGCTGAGGACCTGTAGAGAAATCAACAATATACAAGTCTCCTCTCCTAAAGCCTTCGAAGACTTCGGAATTGTCAGATTCCATGATGACAACACAACGATATTTTCCAAATATGACAATGATATCAAGATCACAAAGCATTGAGACAGACATAAGGTTGAACCCAAGGGATTCAACAAGCATCACCTTATCCATTGTTTGGTCCTTTGAGATTGCAACCTTACCTAGACCCAATACCTTGCTTTTTTCCTTTGTCTGCGTAGGTGATATGCTTCAGATGAGATGGAGCAAGTGGCAAATTCATCAGTAGATTCTTGTCACCAGTCATGTGGTTTGCGCATCCACTGTCGAGGACCCACTTAGTAGCTTTTGGAGTATCATCCTGCAGATGAATTATTACAACTTAAGAAATCATATGCTTCAGAGTGAAGAATATGACATCAATTTCATCAGACAAAATTTCATCACACAAGATAGTAAGCAGGTAGTGTGAGGACGTGAGAAATGAGGAATTCACTTCTACATGGTTAGCTTGCGTCCTTTCAAGCATTTCCTTAGGTCTCCAGCAAATTCATCAGATGTTTAAGTTCATTTGGAGACCTGACCCTGCATAAGAAATTAGTTCAATTTCTTCACCACCCACATCTGGAGGGGTGGCAAAGAGTTCATCAGTCTGCGAGCACCATATGAGAAGGGAGGCATTGAAGCAAGTGCGCTTCGTTTCACAGGGCGAGGGTTAGAGTACTCACATGAATAAGCAGAGAAATTCTTCGAGGACTTATGAACAAAATTATTTGAAGAATAATGCACATATTTCGAACTCTTAGATTTTCCCTGCGAAACAAATGCATTAGCACGAGAATGATATTTTTGACCATTTGAGGAATTTGGTCCAAGTGAAGACTTTGGTCCATATGAGTAATTTGATTTGGGGTTCCTGTTCTTCATGAGTGGTGTCATGTGGACATTCACTTGAAGATTTTGTAGGTAGCTCTTGGGAACCCAGATTTTCTTCATAGGTGAACTGTTCCAACAGTTAGTTCCAACAAATCTAGCAAATACTTCACCTTTCTGATTTTTGAAGAATTTGTAGTTTGAGTCAAGTGACTCATCAGAGGAACATGAAGTTTCACAAGTAAAGCCAGATAAAGTGTATGGATCTACAGAAGGTCCTTTCGTAGCAACCCATGAGGTTTTGGGGTACTGATCAGGTGTCCAGTAGGATCCATCAGCATGGAGTTTCCTCACAAAGGCAATACCCTCTTTCCTAGGATTCCTGTTCAGAATCTGCTTTTTGAGGACATCGCAAAGGGTTTGATGCCCTTTGAGACATTTGTACATGCCTGTCACATACAATTCCTTCAACCCTGCATTTTCGTCAGTGATACTTGTGGTATCCTCAGATGAGGAATTTGAGACCACTGGAATAGTTGAAGAATTTGCAGCAGTAGAAGCATTGGAACATTTAGGTGAAGAATTAACAGTTTCACGTTCGATGCATTTCAAACACGGTGGAACAAATTCTTCCTGAGCGGTACTGATCTGTTGAGCTAGTAAGGAATCATTTTCCCTTTAGAGATCCTCATGTGACACCCTTAGTTTCTCAAGATCTTGCTTTCTTTGAAGAAATTCATAAGAGAGCTTCTCATGATCGGCTAAGAGGTCATTATGATGACTCTGAAGGTTATCATACTTTGTCTGAAGACTTTTGAGATCATCAGACAAAGTTTGAGTCCGATCCACTTCATCGCTCAACAGATCATCGCTTTTGTCTAGCATTTTCTTAAGCTTTTCAAGTGCACTTTGTTGCTTAGTAGAAAGTTTAACAAGTTTAGCATAGCTAGGTTTCACGTATTCATCAGATTCACCTTCACTTGATTCAGAAGAGAAATGATGTTTGTGTACCTTTGAGCCTTGTGCCATGAAGCAATAGGCGGGAGCATAATCATCATTACCGACATCAGAGTTGTTGGATTAGTCATATTCTTCATTGTTGAAGATGGACTTGCTAACGAAAGCAGTAGCGAGAGCAATGCTAGGGACACCAGATTCAGATTCCACCTCAGATTCTTCCTCTTCTTCATATTCAGATTCTTCCACAGAATCCATTTCATTGCCAATGAATGCTCGAGCCTTTCTAGAACCATTCTTCTTGTGCTTTCAGGACTTTGAAGATGAGGACTTTGCAAATGAGGACTTTGAAGATTTCTTGTTTTTCTTCGAGTCATCAGAACTATTATCCTTGTATTTCTTCTTCTTCTTTGAATCTTTTTCCCAAAGAGGACAGTGAGAGATAAAGTGACCGGGCTTCTTGCAACGATGACATGTTCTTTTCTTGTAGTCTTCTGAGGAATCTGATGTCCTCAACCCACTTTTTGATGACTTTCCAAATCCACCTCTCCTTGAGAACTTATGGAATTTCCTCACAAGCATTGCTAGCTCCTGACTTAGTTCTTCAGGATCACGAAGGCTACTGTCAGAATCTTCTTCTTGAGATGAGTAAATTTCTTTTGCCTTCAGAGCCCGAGATCTTCCATAGCTTGGCCCGTAGATGTCTCACTTCTCAGCTTGGTGGAATTCATGAGTATTGAGTCTCTCAAGAATATCAGCAGGATCAAGTGACTTGTACTCTCCATGTTCATGAATCATCAAAGCCAGAGTATCGAATGAGGAGTCAAGAGATCTCAACAGTTTCTTCACCACTTCATGGTCGGTGATATCAGTGGCACCCAGTGCTTGAAGCTCATTGGAGATATCAATGAGATGTTAAAAGGTTTGCTGAACATTTTATTTGTCAAGTCTCTTGAAGCGGTTGAAGAGATTGCGAAGAACATCAACACAAAAGTCACGTTGAGTGGAAACACCTTCGTTGACTTTGGACAACCTATCCCAGATAAGCTTAGCAGTCTCCAAAGCACCCACTCTGCCATACTAACCTTTGCTCAGATGGCCACAGATGATATACTTCGCTTGAGGGTCAAGTTGCTTGAATCTCTTCACATCAGTAGCAGTAATAGTGGGAGTGATAGAGGGTACACCATTTTCCACAACTTTCCACAGATCGTTGTCAATAGCTTCAAGATGCATGCGTATCTTGTTCTTCCAGTAGGGTTAGTCTGTCCGATCAAAGGTAGGGCATCCCGCGGAAACCTTGATCATACCTGTAGTTGATATAACTAGAACTCCAGGTGGTTAAACCAAAATCACACAGAGCGAGGGAGTACCTGCTCTGATACAAATTGAAAGTGCGTTATATCGACTAGAGGGGGGTGAATAGGCTATTTCTACAAATTCATCACTTGAGGAATTTCAACTTTGAGGAATTTGAAATGTGATGAATAACTAGCACATAATAAGTACTCAAGTGCACAAGGAACATAGTAACAACATAGTCATCATGATGAAATGAAACATGCACAAATAGTAAGTAGCGTGACACAGGATAAGGGGCGATGAACAAGGTAACTTGAAGAATTTGAGGTGAGGAATTTGTGAAAGTCTTCAATCAAATTCTTCAAACAGTAACAATTAATTTCATCAACATGTATATGAGGAATAGAGGGGTTGAGGAAATAGAACCAGATAGCTCAATGAAGACAATGGTTTGATGACCCAGTTCCAACTGCTATGACAGTCGTACGTCTGGTTTGGAACGGCCTGGTATTTAGACCAGAGGACACATAGTCCCAGGACACACAGTCCTTACCGTATTCTCCTTGAGATAAGGTCACACAGTCCTCGCCCAACACTCGTGGTAAGTCTTCAGGGTAGACTGCCAAAACCCACACAAACTGGTCACCCGGTGATCCACAATTGACTGCTGGATGCTCTAGACCAAGGTCACTTCGTGATCCCCAATTGACTGCAGGATGCACTAGACCATGACGCCAAATGGCTCGAGGATGCATAGTCCTCAAAGGTAACAAGCGTCGGTTCCACACAGGAATTTCTTCAGTGATGGTCAATCACTATGGGTTTGGTGGTTTGGTTGTGGGTTTTTCCTCACTGATGATTTTCTCTGAGAGTCCTCGGAGGATGGGATGCTCTCAAATGACAAGTGTCAGTTCTCTCTCGGAGCAGCCAACCAACTAGTGGTTGTGGGGGTGGCTATTTATAGCCAGGGTGCAACCTGACATGATAAGACATAAATGCCCCCAATGATATGACCGTAATGTGGATGTTATGATTGGGGATTGCTGGCGCTAAGCACAACAACGGTCGGAATTTCGAACTATGAAAGTCCTCAAACATATCATGTTCCTCACTTGTAGGCAATTCGCACTGGCGAAACCCTAAGTCCTCGGTCAGATCAATTTCCTTAGAGACCAGAAGAACTTCGTCTCTATCACTGAAGAACTTGACTGAACCGTAAGAGATTTCCAAAGGCTTCACTCGAAGGATTGTATTGGTTGAGGATTTTGGAGTTGAGCATCAGTTGGAAATTTTCCTTAGTATTACCTCGGTCCCCTTTAAATGTACGATGTTTCCTATGACTCAAAGAAATGAAATGAAACTACGAAAACAAAAGTCTTCACGCTTCATTGTCCTCGTTCATATCTTCAAGGTCACACCAACTTCTTCATTTTCAATGTCTTCAAGGAATACCAAAGTGTTAAGAAAAGTCTTCACCAAAGTCTTCAGTTGAAAACATACATTTTTAGGGGTCGGTAATTTTTGGATATATCAAACTCCTGATCGACTTATAGAGCCTGTGTACACTCACAAACGCATTAGTTCCTTAACCCATAAGTCTTCAATACACCAAAATCACTAAGGGGCGCTAGATTCACTAACATTGTGGGGTCTCAGATTCCCCATTCCTCCATTCCTGAGGGGATTATTGGAGTTCTATGGGATCCAGCTCCATCATCTTACCCCAGGGTTCATTCTGCATATCTTAGACTTCGTCTGTCACGCCCAAGATGCGGGCCTATCCTTATTCGGCACGAGGGCCTCAACAGGGATAGAAGCGCATCTCGATGCGTTCGCAAGAATGGATATCATTACAAGTACATGTACAGAAGAGATGAGTATATGGAATTGGCTTACACTCGCCACAAGCTACATCAGAGTCACATCAATACAATAACATCTCAAACATCATACATAAGAGCAGGGTCCGACTACGGACGAAATTAAACGATAAAATGACATCCACCCTTGCTATCCCAGGCTGCCGCCTGGAACCCATCCAAGATTAAAGAAGAAGAAGAAGAAGAACTCCAAGTCAATTCAAGCAACGCGCTCATGACAAATCATCGCATTACCTATACCTGCAACTGTTGTTGTAGTAATGTGTGAGCCATAGGGACTCAACAATCTCATTTCCAAGGGTATCAAGAGTATTAAAGCTTAATAGGTAAGGTATGGTTAAGTGGTGAGGCTGCAGCAAGTGACTAAGCATTTATTTGAGTGGCTAACTTACGAGCACAGAAAGTAAAGTATGGTGGTCTACGCATATCGGACGTGAACTAGTAATGATCACTAATTGATCCTGAACAACTGCTTACGTCAAACATAACCCCACCGTGTTCTCTTCCGGATAAGGACTCACGAGAAGAGACAGTCACGGTTACGCACACAGTTGGTGTATTTTATTAGAGTTTATTTCAAGTTTGCTATGACCGGGTGTTAAACAAAATATCCAAGTTTGCCACATAACCGTGGGCACGGCTTCTCGAAAAGATTTAACCCTACAGGGGTGCTCCAACTTATCCATCACAAATTAACCACACACAGCAGGAATAACCTCAACCACGGATCTCGTGATCATCCTAGGCAATTCCAAAGGAAATCCAACACCTCGAGATAGCTTGAAGAATAATCGGAATTCCTCACTCAAGACGTTCGAGAAAGGTAAAACAAATCCAGCAAGGCCGCCCGGCGTGTTGATGAACCCGATAGGAGCATCGTATCTCGTTCTCAGGACACAACCAGATGAGAACAACGTACAATGGCCTGATAGAAATCTCCCGAGTTGCCCCGGGTTGTCCCCGCACACGACTCTAGTTTGGACCAACACTCATGAGGAGCACTGGCCCGGGTTGTTGATTAATTATCCATGGGGTCCGGAAAATCCCCTATGCAAGTTTATTAATTATTAGGCAAATGTAGTACCAATGTTGGGCCTTGCCAGACAAGCTTTATTCTAACCCGAAAATCAAGGGGGTCCCCATAACAACCCCAAGCATGTTAGGAGCGCTTAATTATGGAACATAACACCGGTTCACAAGTAACTAGGGGCGGCAAGAGTGGAACAAAACACCAAGCAAAAGGCCAAGCCTTCCACCTTTACCAAGTATATATGTGCATTAAATTAAATAGCAGCAATATTGTGATATGACAAAATAATGTCCATGTTGGCACATGGAAGCAATTTCACCTGCAACTAGCAACGCTATAAGAAGGGCTGAGCAAGCGGTAACATAGCCAAACAATGTTTGCTAGGATGTGGAAGGGTTAGAGGCTTATCCCAGCAATGTTTGGAGGCTTATCAAACAGGTGGTAGGTACCGAGACATAACGATAAAAGCGAGACAACTAGCATGGCAATGATAGTAATGGTATCCAGGGAAATGTGTCATCTTGCCTGAGATCCCGCTCGGAAGAAGAATGAATCCATGAAGAAGACGAACCAACATAGTCGAACGAATCCTCACTCTCCGAACGCTTTCGGAACTCTTTCGAGAAGAAGCAATCCGAAAAAAACAATCAACAGAAGATACACCACAACGTATGCATGACACGATGCACAACAAATATGATGCATGTCCGGTTTAAATATGCAAGGCATGACAATTCACAACAATCAGATACTACACATTAAGTAAAGCTCAATATGCAACGAGTTGCATATTGACGAAACTCTACGTTCAAATTATTTAGTTCACTCTCGTTAGGTACACGACAATATTAAATGTTGTTACGCATGGCAAGAGGTGAAGCGTAAGTAAACTAACTAACTAGGCATCTTAAATGAGGCCGGAAACAACTTATAGCATTCCCGAAATGACCCCATATGATAATTTCGAAATTGGTCCAGATCTGAACTAGTCATGTTTTATATTTGTTAAACAACATAATAAAATATACCATGTTATTCTACACATAATTCTAGTCGATTTACATATATAGAACATCTCAAACGGAGCTACGGTCTAAAAGATATGAGCAACACAAGATGCACATGCCATGAATGCAAATGCATGGGAAATGCATTCGCAAACATCTCAAATCATGAATGCAGCAAGTTATTATGAAACTAAATTAGATTATAAGCAAGTTTCATATATGGAATGTCCTCAACGGAGCTACGGTTCAACCACAATCATCAAAACAAGTTTTAGTTGAAATCTGCCAAAACAACAACTTAGCATTTTGAACCTATGAAAACAACAAGTTACACTAATCTAAAATGCACAAACTAAGCATGGGGCAATAGCATACAACATCCACTTCATTTCATCTTCACAAACCATAATCAAAATATGCATGGATCACTAGGTAGGAAGCTCACAAGAAGGCTACTTGAAAACAGTTTCAGACTTAGTGAAAATAGCAGTTTTAGACAGTGCAGTTTTTATCATGGAGGCATATTTACAGCGGTGAAACTATAAGCTACAAATCATATTATGGCATGAAACTTAACAGCATTCTGGAGGACAATATCAACAACAAATAACTCCATTACACCTACCACAAAAGAGTTCTAGATCACTAGCAAATCACATGGCAAGACAGCAACAAAATATAACAGATTCCAGACTTAGAAATATTTTGGACCCTCAAAATAACAGATTTTTATAGCAAGTTTACAACAACAAAACAACACCTAAACAAGCATTTCTATGACAAGAAGAATGTCCATGGGCTAGGACACATATCTAAGAGCAACTTTCATGTTGAAAATTAATTCATATCATGCCCGGATTAATTCCTACGAAAATGACAAAAGGGCATCACGGCATAAATGACATGCACACAAAATGCTCAAATAACAAAACTAAATGCACCGATAAATCCTATGGATTTTTCTACCCTGAAAACATATATAATATGGATATATTCATGTGGAAAATTATTCACAATTAATTATGCGGGTAGTAGGCCTAATCACGTTAAAGTAATTCGATAATGCAAATAGTATGCCAATATGATACCGACAATTATCTCAGGCATGAAAATGCGATGCAAAAGAGATGAACATTTTTAATATATGATTTTATTAATACTCGATGCACGTTTAATAAATATGACAATGCAATTATATATGACCATTATGCAAAATGACATGTTAATTAATTTAAACAGGGATGCAAATGGCATAATATTAATCTCTATAATTTACTAAGCATATAACATGATAAAATTAATTTATTACGATGCACGGTTCTTAATAAAATGGCATTTCTAAATACGCAAAAGAATTAAACAAAAAAGGCAAAGGGGAGGGGCTGGCTCACTTGGGCCGGATCTAGGCCCAAGGCAAGAGAGGCTGGCTGGGCCGGGAAACATGGCTGGCCCACGCGCTGGCGAGCGCACGCGCACGAGCGGGCGGGTCAACGGCAGCGGGCGCTCGGGGCTCGTCTCGCCCGATCCCGAGCTGCAACCAGCGGCGGCGAAGGGGCGGCTGGGCGACGCAGGGCTGAGCTCGGGGCGACCGGATAGGGCGGGGGCGGCCCGGATCCGGCGGAGAGAGAGCGAGCTTCCATGGCGGTGGCGCGGCCATCTGCAACGGGAGAGAGAGCCAAAGGTGAGGGAGAGAGAGGAGTGATGAGGAGAAGGAGAGGGAGAGGGCGGCTGGGCACGGCGGATCCGGCGACCGGCCGGCGACTGGCAGAACTCCGGCGGGGCTGGCTGGCCGGCTGGAGGGAGGAGCGGCCATGGCTCGGGGAGGCTTGCTCCGGCGGCTGCGGTGGCGATCTAGGCCCGGAACGGCTCGAACGGACCCAGATGGGCTCGGGCGGGCCTGACTGGAGGAGGGAGAAGGGGCTGGCTAGGGTTTGGTTGGCACGCAGAACGAGAACGGAAACACATGACGAGAACGGAAAGAAAAGGGGAATCTTCTGGAATCTTTTGGAACGTCGGTCTCGGGCTGTCACATCGTCGCCCTTTGCGAGATGTTCCTAGGCTGCGAGGCATATTTTGAATTGTGGAGGAAGTACTTCTGCCTCATCCCTCGCACTCGGGATAAGACAATTTTAGAGATCGGAGGAGCCAAAATATGCCGCATAGCCGGGACGGGGTATTCAGTGGGGACACTGAAGGAGTCCAAAGAATGGTCTTCAGAATGGTTCTATATCGAGGACGTTCCCCTATTCGATCCAACTCGGAGGGGTTTGCCCGAATACTCGAACGCCCCCTTGAAGGAAAGGTACAACTAGCGACCGAAGACCTCATCCCAAGAGGACGGCGTTGAAGTGCAACGCTTGGCTGCCCATGTAAGGGTATTATCCCATCACAAGTTGACCATGATAGATGTCATGGCCACCTCCATCCCCCGGTGCATTCAGCCTCTTCAGCAAAGAATACACCCTCAATGGTGTTACAATGGGACAAGCGACACCACTCGCTCCCGACGGTTGGGCCCTGCCGATCAAACAGTATTAGTCGCCGCACTTGCCGACCTATACAAAGGGGATAAAGAAGATTTTGTTCGGCTACCGACCAAGGAGGGCTACTCAAGTAAAAATCCCATCGAATGGGTGAGCCTTTCGACTTTGTGACCAGAATTCAGGTTTTCAATTTGTCCCTTTTTGACCGAAGCCTTTAATTTGTGTGAACATGAACGAAGGAGCTTCGTCGAGACAGTTAACTGTCCGGCCCCCAAACCCGAGAACTATTCTCGTGACGACGATCCGGGTTTTCATGACGACCCGGATGCGTCAATTGAGTTTGAAGATTGGGTCTTCTACTAAGAGAGCCTCGACCTCTCCAAGGTGGCTATCACAGCCGATTACCTCGGATCATTTCCTTCCCCTACTACAGGCAAGAAGTAGAGAAATTCAACCCACAAGAGGCAAGTACCCTCGATCAACCCAAACGCATCCGCTCCTGCTCCCAAGTGTCGTCGGTCTGCGCGACAAGCATCGACTACGGCGGCAATGCCCGGACCGGGTAGCAACAGGGATTCGTCAAGTGAGCCAGTCGCGGGGACAAGCTCGACCACTTGTTCAACTCACAGGTACTTTGTTCGGCTGCTTAATTTATTGTCACGATGGATAGAGCCTGACAAGAGATCTTATGCCGAAATACTCACGCAAAGAGTTCAACCATCTTCTGCCGAGGATGTTGCCAGGGTGTCCGGCAGTGCTCACAATTCCAGATCTTCTGCTCATGCTGAACCCGCTGCAGAGGTCACCATGGTCAATCAGGCCCCTGAAGACTTTCGGGACGCGGTATCATTTACTAAATCCAAGGTAGAGAGTGCTATGAATCACCAACGGCGACGAGAAGCCCCGCGCCACCTAGTGCTCTCCGAACAAGAGTTCAATGCTCTATGCTCGGCTGACGCACACATCGGAGCTGCCCAAGCTGGGTTCAGGGAAGCCATGAAACTGATATTGTCCAGCCTGCAGGTGAGTGATAGGTGATGACTCACAAGTATAGGGGATCTATCATAGTCCTTT
This sequence comes from Hordeum marinum, assembly GCA_022496015.1. NCBI lineage: Eukaryota > Viridiplantae > Streptophyta > Magnoliopsida > Poales > Poaceae > Hordeum > Hordeum marinum. Next base: position 410,469,228 of record CM039673.1, read on the forward strand.
CGATAAGTAAGAGTTTTGAACCCAACGAGGGCCAGAAGGGAATGACAAGCGGTTTCCAGTAAAGTATTCTCTGCAAGCACTGAAATTATCGGTAACAGGTAGTTATGTGATAAGATGATTTGTAACGAGTAACAAGTAACAAGTGTAGCAAAGGTGCAGCAAGGTATCCCAATCCTTTTGTAGCAAAGGACAGGCCTGGACAAACTCTTATATAAAGCAATGCGCTCCCGAGGACACATGGGAATTTTCGTCAAGCTAGTTTTCATCATGTGCATTCGATTCGCATTCGTTACTTTGATAATTTGATATGTGGGTGGACCGGTGCTTGGGTGCTACCCTTACTTGGAAAAACCTCTCACTTATGATTAACCTCTCTCGCAAGCATCCGCAACTACAAAAGAAGAATTAAGATAAATCTAAACATAGCATGAAACATATGGATCCAAATCAGCCCCTTACGAAGCAACGCATAGACTAGGGTTTAAGCTTCTGTCACTCTAGCAACCCATCATCTACTTATTACCTACCAATGCCTTCCCCTAGGCCCAAATAATGGTGGAGTTTTATGTAGTCGACGTTCACATAACACCACTAGAGGAGAGAGACCATACATCTCATCAAAATATCGAACGAATACCAAATTCACATGATTACTTATAACAAGACTTATCTCATGTCCTCAGGAACAAACGTAACTACTCACAAAGCATGTTAATGTTCATAATCAGAGGAGTATTAACTATCATAAAGGATTTGATCATATGATCTTCCACCAAGTAAACCAACTAGCATCAACTACATGGAGTAATCAACACTACTACCAACCAAGAGGTACCAATCTGAGGTTTGAGACAAAGATCAGATACAAGGGATGAACTAGGGTTTGGAGAGGAGAAGGTGTTGGTGAAGATTTTGATGGATATTGACCCCCTTTCGATGAGAGGATCGTTGGTGATGATGATAGCTTCGATTTCCCCCTCCGAGAGGGAAGTTTCCTCAGCAGAACAGCTCTGCCGGAGCTCTAGATTGGTTCTGTCCTAGTTCCGCCTCGAGACGGCGGCGCTTCGTCCCAAAAGCTTCCTTATGATTTTTTCCAGGTCAAAACCCTTCATATAGCAGAAGATGGGCGTCAGAGACCTACCAGGTGGGTCACAAGCCACCTAGGCGCGGCCAGGGGGGGTGGCCGCGCCTGGCAGGCTTGTGACCTCCTGGTGGGCCCCCTCTGGTAATTGTTTCGCCCAGTTTTTTTTATATATTCCAGAACAATTCTCCGTAAATTTTCAGGACTTTTGGAGTTGTGTAGAATAGGTCGCTCAGATTTGCTCCTTTTCCAGTCCAGAATTCTAGCTGCCGGCATTCTCCCTCTTCATGTGAACCTTGTAAATAGGAGAGAAAAGGCATAAGTATTGCATCATAACATGTAATAACAACACATAATGCAATAAATATCAACATAAAAGCATGATGGAAAATGGATGTATCAACTCCCCCAAGCTTAGACCTCGCTTGTCCTCAAGTGAAAGTCGAGATCGATAAATATGTCCACAAGTTTAGAGATAGAGGTGTCAATAAAATAAAACGGACATGAGGGCATCATGATCATCCTTAAAACAATAATACTTATTGGTATATGATTTCTTATGCTAAAGTAACAGTTTATTCACAAGATAAAGTATGAACCAAGAACTCTTATTGACAACCAACAAACTATGCTCTCAGTCATTGAAGCAATTAGCAATTTATCATAACATCGGAAAGAGTTAATATAAGAACTTGTAAAGCAAATCCACACACTCAATCATCTTTTAGTCTTCCATAATTGCTAACACTCACGCAATACCCATGAGATCAAAGCTTCAATCGAACATAGAGAAAGATAGGGGCTTACAGTTTTGCCTCCCAACTATTCACCTCAAGGGTGATCTCAACTATAATAACTCATGATCACCCACATCCGAGTGGATATATGCGTGTAGATCATTCTCCAACACATAATGCTTGCCATGAGAGAAAGGCGAAATATAGGAAGTGGTGAAGAGCACTATGACTCTTGCATAAAGGTGATTACTAAAAAGGTAGAAGTAGCATATATGCCCTTCGCAGAGGGAAGCAGAGGTTGTCATGCGCTTTTTTGTTTTTGGATGCGCAAACCCTTAATGGAAAGGAAAACAGCGTTGTATTGCCCTTTGTGATAACAACATTTATTACGTAGTCCGTCGCTTTTATTTTTTTGCCATCAAAAATTCGTACAACACTTATTTCCCTTATAATAAAGATCAAACATATTTAGGATCAATTTTATTGCTTTATGCACCGATCACAACTTACTTGAAGGATCTTATTCAATCCATAGGTAGGTATGGTGGACTCTCATGGCAAAACTGGGTTTAGGGTATTTGGATGCACAAGTAGTATCTCTACTTGGTGCGGATGTTTTGGCTAGTTTTGGGTGGAAGCAAGCACTACATGTTGAAGGATCTATAACCATATAACTTCTATTCGGAAGTGAGCAGACATAACTCATTATGTTGTGTTCCTTGTCCAACATCTACTTCTTAGCACATAATATTTTAATGAGTGCTCACAATCTTAAAAGATGTCAAAGATAATATATTTGTATGTGAATCTCTATTTCTTATCACTTCCTTTTTAATTGCACCAATGACCAATTGCTATGTTTGTTAACTCCCAACAAATTTCAACCGACATACTTCTTATATGTAAAGTCATCACTCCCCATAAGATCATTATATATACTCTTTGCTTATACTATTCTACTTTTGTTTCTTAATTATTTCTCAAGATCATAGCAAACAAGCAAATCCCTCACACCAAAACTACTTGTTATTATATAACTCTCGGACTTGCTTACATAAGGGGAACAAAAAGTAAAAACTCAAAGATAGATCATGCTAAAATTTCATTCTACTAGATGAAGACAAAATAAAAAAGGGTTGAACTAAGAAAAACAAGAAAAGAAAAAAAGGTGTGATGGTGATACGATATCGGGGCACCTCCCCCAAGCTTGGCACAAGCCAAGGGGAGTGCCCATACCCATGTGCTTAGATGTCCTTCTTTGGAGGTGATGGTGGAGAAGGATCTTTAAGCTCGTTCAATTTCCTCTTAAGCATAAAATTTTGTTCCCTCATGTCATCAACTTCTTGCTCGAGCTTCAATATCCTTTGACATAATTCTTCCTTGCTCTCCTGCAAAAAACGAGAAGGGATAGGTAGGACCTTGGGTTTTCTCCTTGCGTTTGGGAGGCTTGATTTCCTGAACTCCACATGCATATCTCCTGGTTGAGGCAGAGGGATCTCTTCTTATCCGAGCTTTCTTCCTCATACTTGCCTTCTTGTTTCTCCTCCGAGAATAATCCATAAGGATCTAGGTCCCCATAGAGCTTGGAATTGGCAAGATAATGTGATATATTGCTCTCCCCATCAGACTCTTGCGAAGACATCTTGCTCTAAATCTGCCGCAGAAACATCTCAAAACGAAAACAAGAGGTATTGCCGTGATATGAAAGTCCAGACCTTCGGGAGATTATACAATGAATTTTCGCCGACCCAAAGGAGTGTACCACAAGAAAACGGAGTCCGGAAGGCGCACAGGGTGGTGACAAGCCACCTAGGCACGACCAGGGGGTGGCCACGCTTGGCAGGCTTGTCACCTCCTCGTGCGTCTTTTAGACTACTTTTAATTTTCCTAATTTATTAAATATTCCAAAACAGCGAAAAATTGCTATTGGGAAAGTTTTGGAGTTGGTTTACTTACCGTACCACATACCTATTCCTTTTCGGAGTCTGAAACGTTCCGGTAGGTCTCCCTAATATACTCCTCCGGAGTTATGGTATTGATAATATTGTTTTCAACATTTATGGGAGTACCTGAGATATAATATTTGATTCTTTTCCCATTTACCACCTTCGGATTTGTGCCTTCTGCATTGTTGATCTTGATGGCACCAGAACGATATACTTCCTCGACAATGTAAGGCCCTTCCCATTTGGAGAGAAGTTTTCCTGCAAAAAATCTTAGACGAGAATTGTATAGCAAGACATAGTCACCTACATTGAATTCATGCTTTTGTATCCTTTTATCGTGCCATCTCTTAACTTTCTCTTTAAACAAATTAGCATTCTCATAGGCTTGGGTTTTCCATTAATCAAGTGAGCTAATGTCAAAAAACGTCTTCTCACCAACAAGTTTGAAATCATAGTTGAGCTCTTTGATTACCCAATAAGCTTTATGCTCTAGTTCTAGGGGTAAGTGACATGCTTTACCATAAACCATTTTATACAGAGACATACCCATAGGGTTTTTGTAAGTAGTTCTATAAGCCCATAATGCATCGTCAAGTTTCTTAGACCAATTCTTTCTAGATCTGTTAACAATCTTTTGCAAGATCAAATTAATTTCTCTATTGCTTAATTCTACTTGACCACTAGACTGGGGATGATAAGGAGATGCAATTCTATGATTAACGTCATACTTAGCAAGCAATTTACGGAAAGCACCATGAATAAAATGTGAACCACCAGCAGTCATGAAATATCTAGGGACTCCAAATCTGGGGAAAATAACTTCTTTCAACATCTTAATAGAGATGTTATGATCAACACTACTAGTTGGAATGGCCTCTACCCACTTAGTAACATAATCAACATCAACTAGAATATGAGCGTACCCATTGGACGTTGGAAAAGGTCCCATATAATCAAAACCCCAAACATCAAATGGTTCAATAACAAGAGAGTAATTCATAGGCATTTCCCGACGTCTACTAATATTGCCAATTCTTTGACATTCATCACATGAAAATACAAACTTACGAGCATCCTTGAAGAGAGTAGGCCAATAAAACCCAGATTGTAATACCTTATGTGCAGCTCTATCTCCAGCGTGGTGTCCTCCGTAGGCCTCGAAATGAAACTTGTGTAGTATCTGTTCCTGTTCATGCTTAGGTACATAACGTCTAATAACACCATCTAGTCCTTCTTTATAAAGGTGTGGGTCGTCCCAAAAGTAATGTGTTAAATCATAGAAGAACTTTTTCTTTTGTTGGTATGTGAAACTGGGCGATATAAATTTAGCAACAATGTAATTAGTATAATCAGCATACCAAGGAGCATTACACGAAACATTTATGACAGCTAATTGTTCATCAGGAAAGCTATCATCAATAGGTAGTGTGTCATCAAGAACATTCTCTAACCTAGACAAGTTATCTGCTACAGGGTTATCATCACCCTTTCTATCAACGATATGCAAATCAAATTCTTGTAGCAGAAGTGTTGGAAATATGTCGGGACCCCGATCCTAAGTCATATGAATCCAGACTGTAACATATCACATCACTTTGCGGCCTCACGCACGGTAAGCTCCACGGCTGCAACCTTACCTTAGCCGGGACCGTTTGCGTCTTTCGGCTCACGTTTGTGAACATGTCGCTGGCAATCAAACGACAGAGAACCCGGGCCGACATGACTATCCATAGAACCCAAGTGGCACATCCGTACGGAAACAAGCATACGTAACCCAGCAATGCAGGTGTCAGCCTCAAGCATGTGTAGACGAGTCATAGCAAGCTACAAGGACTCCATTACGCCGTGAGACATAAATGCCATCACTACACGTAGACGAGTCGTAGCAAGCTACAGGGACTCCATTACACTACGAGACATTTCCCCGAAGGGACAGACACAACAGCAAAGAAGGATACATGCCGGTCAATCAATGTGTCCGGAGCAGTAGCAAGCTACCATGGCTCGGTGGAAACACAAAGAGGCAGTTTCCCGTAAAGAGTACTACTAAAGGCACACAACTAGGTGTCGGATCCCATACATACCGTTGCACGTCACACGTAAGCACGACATGCCCGATATGCATAGATACAACCATGGCATCACAACAGAACCATACAACAACATGACTTTTATTTAAGAGGCTCAGATGAGCCTTGCATAATATGTTCTTATAGATAGGGGTCACATGACCCGACACTCAAGTCATACAAACATGTTCATACAAACCAAGCGGAAGCATAAAGATGTCTGAGTACATACAGATAAAGGGGGTAAAAAGGCACATGGCCTGACTATCTAAAGACCGCCACGGCGCAAAGGTCGTAGCTGGGACACCAGCTATTCGACATCGTCGACATCTAGAAAAAACCCACTAGAAGGGTCCTGGGTCTCATCTGCAACATTTATTAAGCAAACATGAGTACAAATGTACTCAGCAAGTCTTTAAAGCAGTCCTAGGCTAACTATGCTCGTGTATCAACAAAGGGGGAGGTGGAGTTTATGCAGCATTGCCAGCTTTGACCCATGGCTAACCTACACTACTCAGTTTTAACCCTTAGTTACAATTTTAGATATCACACACGAGTCCACTAACTCCATAGAAATACACCACCATAGATTCACTTCCCTCTCCTGGGAGAGTGCCATCCACGGTACTCACACTTGTCTTGATATTTTTATGAGTATCCATTTTGTTATCTATGAACAACATAAGTTCTCCAAGTAGTCCATATCCGAGGACGCGGCTATTCGAATAGTTTCACACCCTGCAGGGGTGTGCTCATAAACCATGCACCTCGACAACCTTCAAGCAGATGCCCAGCGAGGGAGTCGGCCATGACCGTCAATCACATAAGACCTCTAGTCCAGGCTATCGCCTATTTGAGACTGAACCCACACGGAAGTCCTGCCGAACTTTCCTCTACGACCCCAAACGATGTGCACAGGGTTCCCAAGCCCACCAATCGTAACCCACCCCTACGGTCAGCGCTACGCACGGCCTCCATCATGCTATAAACACTAGAAACCACTTGCAACTCCTGGACTCAGGACTAAGCGAATGATAATTCGAGAGGGGTCGAGTTACCGGAACCCAATGTGTGGTAGTAACTAGTCTTGGATCACAAACACGGAACTCAGTTCCTAAGAACGGTCCCAATGAGGCAACCCGCTATGTACTCCTACATAGCGTCTCATTGCTACCTTTACCAAATCGAGTTCATCATAACATCATCACATCAGGCAACATTGTGTCACTCAGTTCATCACCCAGATGAATTTGACCTGACACAACTCTAAGCATAGCAGGCAAAGTAAGCTAAGCACATCATGGCACAAGCATCTACCAGGTATGCTAGGTTGCGAGGTTTAGCTATTTACTGTGACAATGTCAGGTTATGCAAGAGAATAGGATCATCTACCGTGTATGACTAAAATGTGATCGATTGTCCTAATGCAATAAACAAGAGCAGGAGCGAGAGAGTAGGATGTTATCGGAATGATCAAAGGGGTTGCTTGCCTTGCTGGGTAGCGGAAAGGTTCTCTCCTTCGTCGGGATACTCGGGGGTATCCTCAGAAGTAGGGCCTACCGCAGTGCAGATAAGAATCAATCAACACACGCAAGTGCAACAATATGATGCATGATCATGGCATGATAGCATGTATGGATGAGCTAATGCAACTAGTTTTCATGTTGATTTGAAATGAATTTGAATATAGGTTCAAAATTGTTCTTCATTTCAAATTCCATTTACTAACCTATTAACAAATGTCAATGTTCACCTATTTAGATTGCTCTAAAATGAGAGACAATAGCACCATTGGATTCAGTGGATTTTTCTGATAAATTTTCATATATAAATTATTTTCATCTGACTTACAAATTAATTTATATGAATTTTTGAAGTTTTGAATAATTTCTGGAATTATTTTTAAACTAGAAAATGAAATAATGACATCAGCGTGACGTCACTATGACGTCAGCTGGTGAGCTGATCGGGCCAGAGTCAAACCTGACATGTGGGGGCCACATGTCACTGAGTCAGACACTTAACTAACTAATTAAACTAATACCCTAATTAATTAACAGAAACTAGGCCCACATGTCAGTGAAAGATTAGGTTTAATTAATCTAATTAATTAATTTCTTAATTAACCTAATTAATAGGGCCTGGCCCCACCTGCCAGCGACCCAGGGTCAAACCCGTGTCAGTCAGACAGGTTGACTCACCGGCGTTGAGCCGCCGGTGACGTCAGGGACGGCGGAGGGGGTTGGAATCCCTCCTTCGGCGACCAAATGGACGGCGGGGAGTGCTGGGAGGGCCTACGCTCGACCGTGCGTCGATCTAGCGCCAAACCAGAGGCTAGGGTGGTCGGGATTGACGCCGGTGTCGAGGGCAGCGGCGGCCGGAGCTCGGGCAAGAGGGGCACGGCGTCTAGGAGGCACGGGAGAGAAGGGGGAGAAGGGGAGGAGCACCAGTGGCTCACGACGGTTCCAGCAGAGGTGACGGCGAGGTCGGAGGAGATCCGGACGGGGCAGAATGTCGTGGCGGGGCTTTGGTGGCCGGTGGGGAGGAACAGTGATGGCGCGTCGTAGAGAGGCTCCCGACGTCTTCTAGGGTCACGGGGAGGATGAGGGGGTTGCGGCGGTTCTCGTGGGCTACCTAGCGAGCCGAGGGGGGGCTAGCGTGATGGTGGCGAGCTTGAGTAGAGCTCGGCTATGGCGGAGCAGGGGGAAGAAAGGGAGCAAGAGGGAGAGCTCGTAGGGGGAGAGGGAGAGGAGAAGGAGGCCATAGCGATGGCCTCGTGCTGGCACCCTCCTAGCCCTCCAGGCTAGCAGCCAGGCAGGGACGAGGTGGCCGGCATGTGCCCGCGCGCAGCAAACGCATGCCCCTGTCCTCCTGGCGAGAGGACAGGGATGACTGGCCATGGGCCAGGTGGGCTGGCCTGGCCTGGGCTTTTTTTTCTTTTTAGTTCTTTCTGTTTTCCCTTTTCTGACATTTGTTTATTTTCTTTTCAGGTACAAATGACTTTATAAAATATCCCATATATTTTCTATAATGAAGTTTGAATATTTCAAACTTTTCTAAAAAGTTTGAGGATATTTTGAAAACAAAAATAATGTAGTGCTTTATTTAATGATTTCACGAGCCTTATCCATTATTTTTGAATTACTTTGATTGTTCAAATAATTAGAATGGTCCCTGTTATAATCATGCCCAAATTTACCAGACATAGGGAACATTTTTAGTGGGCATTTTGGATTTGTTGAATTTTCACCAAATTTGAATTGTTTTGATTCAAAGTTAGCTTGGGGTTTCTTTTTGTTCCCCATTTCATGTTAATGCAAAATGAAACATGATGCAAGCACAATACTATTCCTAGGACATCTAGCTAGGGTTGTGACAACTCCCCCCCCACTCAAAAGAATCTCTTCCCGAGATTTTGAAGTCGTCGGGAAGAGCGTGGGGTACTCTAGTCGAAGACGATCTGCTCTTTCCCATGTCGCCTCCTTTTCCGAATGGTGTGACCACTGAACCTTAAGAAACTTGATGTTCCGACGCCGAGTGGTACGCTCAGCTTGATCAAGAATACGAACAGGGTATTCTCGATATGTAAGGTTATCTTGAAGATCAAGCGCTACGTGGTCTACCTCACGGACAGGGTCCGAGAAGCAACGCCTGAGTTGCGAGACGCGGAAGACATCATGAACCTTGGAAAGATGCAGCAGAAGTTCCAATTGGTAGGCAACCTCTCCTTGTTTAGCAAGAATGCAAAAAGGTCCAATGTGACGAGGAGCCAACTTGCCCTTGATACCGAATCGATGGGTACCCTTCAGAGGTGTAACCCGAAGGTAAGCCTTCTCATTAACTTCATAGGTCACAGCCTTATGATGGCGATCATATTGGCTCTTTTGACGAGATTGGGTTGTTTTTAACTTTTCACGAATAATGCGAACTTGCTCCTATGCATCTTGGATCATATCCGGACCAAAGGGTTGCCTCTCTCCGGTTTCTGACCAGTTAAGAGGTGTTCGACACCTTCGTCCATAGAGAACTTCAAAAGGGGCTTTGCCCAAGCTTGATTGATAACTATTGTTATATGCGAACTCGGCAAATGGAAGACATTTCTCCCAGTTCATACCGAAAGATATAACACAAGCTCGGAGCATGTCTTCGAGAATTTGATTGACTCGCTCAACTTGACGACTTGATTGCGGGTGGAAAGTAGTGCTAAAGGATAGATGAGTCCTCATAGCGGTTTGAAAACTTTCCCAAAATCGGGAAGTAAAGATACTTCCACGGTCCGAGTTAATCTCCAAAGGAACACCATGAAGAGAAACTATTCGAGAAACATACAACTCCGCTAGCTGGCTAGCAGTTATACTTTCCCGAACAGGAAGAAAATGAGCCACTTTGGAAAGACGGCCGATGACCACAAATATAGCATTATTCCCTCTCTTGGTCCTGGGAAATCCGGTAAAGAAATCCATATCGACCTTATCCCATTTCCATTCAGGAATAGCTAAAGGTTGAAGGGTGCCAGCAGGCCTTTGATGTTCTGCTTTCACGCGACGACAAACATCACAGTTAGCAACGAACTGAGCAATTTCTCTCTTGATCCTAGTCCACCAGAACCTCTGGCGTAGGTCCTGATACATTTTGGTACTACCTGGATGAATTGTGAGAGGAGAATCATGAGCCTCCTTAAGGATCGACTGTCATAGATGTTGTTTCTTCGGGATCACCAAGCGGTTCTCAAAGAAGACAACACCTCAATCATCTTCCGAGAAGCATTTAACATTGCCCTTCTTAATGTTTTTCTTGATCCGAGATATCCCGGCATCATGCTTCTGGGCTTCTAAAATTTGATCCGTAGGAGTAGGTTTTGCCACCAGGTTGGATAGGAATCCTCGAGGAAAATGTGAAGGTTTAACTTCCGAATATCCTCATGGAGAAGTGGTTGACCTTGTTGTAACATCAGGTTGTTACAATAAGACTGACGACTTAGTGCATCACCCATGACATTGGCTTTCCCTGGGGTGTAAGTTATCCCTAAGTCATAATCTGTAATCAACTCTACCCATCGTCTTTGCCTGAGATTAATCCGGCTGGGTGAATATATATTTTAGACTTTGGTGATCAGTGTAAATTTCGCAATGATTACCCAGAAGATAATGTCGCCAGGTTTTCAGTGCATGGACTACTGCTGCAAGCTCAAGATCATGTGTTGGATAATTATCCTCATGTGGACGCAACTATCGAGATGCGTATGCAATCATATGATGATCTTGCATGAGAATGCAACCTAATCCTTGCCGCGAGGCGTCGCAATAGACAACAAAGTCCTTAGAGAAATCAGGTGGCACCAGAACGGGAGCATAGGTCAGTCGTCTTTTCAACTCTTGAAAACTGTGCTCACATTGTGGAGTCCACTCGAACCTTTTATCTTTCTTGAGGAGTTCAGTCAGAGGTTTTGCAACTTTGGACAAATTCTCGACAAAGCGGCGACAATAGCTTGCTAAGCCAAGGAAACTCCGAACTTGCTTAACCGATTCAGGTTGAGTCCAATCAAGGACGGCCTAAACTCTCTCGGGATTGACAACAATACCTTTACCAGATATCACGTGGCCCATTTAGGTCACTTCTGGCAACCAAAATCCACACTTGGAGAAATTGGCGTACAGGCGGTGTTCTCGAAGTTTCATCAATACCAGCCTTAGATGCTCGGCATGTTCCTGTTTGTTCTTCGAGTAGATGAGTATATCGTCGAGGTAAACCACGATGAATTTATCCAGATACTCCATGAAGATCGAATTCATCAAGCGAGAGAAGGTGGCTGGGGCATTGGTTAAACCGAAGGACATGACGGTGTACTCGTATTGGCCATAACGAGTAACAAAAGCCATTTTTGGAATGTCCCCGTTCCTAATTCTGATTTGATGGTATCCCAACCTCAAATCCATTTTGGAAGAAACAAAGGATCCAGCGAGTTGATCATACAAATCGTTGATCCTAGGGAGTGGATACTTGTTCTTTATGGTGACCAGATTCACTGGCCGATAATCCACAACCATCCGATCCAAACCATCCTTCTTCTTGACGAAGAGGACGGGACAAGCCCAAGGAGAAGAACTGGGATGGATTAAACCTTTCTTCAAAGCCTCATCAAGTTGGATCTTAAGTTCGACTAGTTCTAAGGGTGCCATCTTCTAGGGTCTTCTGGCTATTGGGACAATCCCTGGGATGAGCTCTATCACAAACTCAACATCTCTGATAGGAGGAATTCTTGGCAGTTCTTCTGGAAAGACATCCGGAAAGTCACGTACTACTGGAATATCTTCTATCTCTGGAAGAGGGCTAGCATTGAGGGAATAGAGTTGGCGCTTGGTTGTTCGAGTGGAGACATTAACTATCTCACCCGATGGATGTGTAAGTTGAACATTCCTAGAATGAGTATCAATCTTGGCATAGTGGGCTTTCATCCAATCCATACCTAGAATGATATTGATGTCCGAAGACTTGAGGGCTATCAAAGATTCTAGGAAGACTAATCTATCCACCAAAATCTCATTATCATGGCTCACTCTAGAAGTTTGCCATTTTGAACCCGGAGTCTACACTACTAAAGGAGTAGGCATATCACAAAAAGACATGTTATGCAACTGTGCATAACTTTCTGAGATAAAAGAATGAGATGCCCTGGTATCAAATAGAACAGATGCTGGATGACTATTAACAAGGAGCGTACCTAGGATAACATTGGGATCCTCAAGAGCTTCCTCAGTAGACACATAATTCACTCGTCCACGAGTAGGAGCTGGCTTCACAAAGAAGGCTTTTCTTGGCTTTCCACGTCCAGCGGGCTTAGCATTATTCTGGCGACACTCACGGGAGTAGTGTCCTAGTTCTCCACACTTATAGCAGACCACGGTGGCGCGGGGTGCAGCATTTGCAGGCGGACCTCCAAATGGTCTGACTGGAGGGTTGGGCTGAACTGGGCGAGGCGCCTGGAAGGATGGCCTTGCATTGTATTTTGGCGGCAGAGTTGCGTTGGGCACCCAGATCCGGCGTTTATTGGAGCCCGAGCCAGATGCAGGGTTGAAGTCACGGTTGTGCTTTCTCGTGGCCTCATAATCAGTCTGTCCAGTCTCGGCATTGATAGCCTTGTTGACGAGAGCCTGGAAAGTGGTGCAGTCATGCAGGCGCAGGTCTCGACGGAGCTCAGGGTTAAGTCCCTTGCGGAACCTAGCCTGCTTCTTGGCATTAGTAGAAACTTCATCAGGAGCATAGCGAGCAAGGTTTCCAAACTCATGACTATAAGCATCCACTGCCAGTCTGCCCTGGGTGAAGGCACAAAATTCCTCTCTCTTATGATCCATCAGCCCTTCCGGGATGTGATGGGTACGAAATGCGGCGTTGAACTCTACCCAAGTTGGTGCGGGGCCTGCGGGACGCATGGCTTCAAAAATTTCCCACCACAGATTGGCGGGACCTTCCAGAAAGTAAGTTGCAAAGGTCACCTTGTTGGCCTCAGTCACATTGGCAGCCCGGATCTTACGATACATGCTAGTCAGCCAGTCATCCGCGTCGAGTGGGTCCACCGAATGATGATATTTGGGTGGGCTCAGTCTGATGAAATCACCAAGTGATATGCCATCATTGAGGTCATTGCGGGGAGCACATGCTGTGTTCTGCTTGATTCTTTCCAACAACCTATTGGTCTCCCTCTTATTCCTTTCAGCTTCTAGCATTACTTCCGCTAGAGAAGACGCATGTGGCAGATCCTCTTGCCTTGGCTGGCTTCCCTCGCCCTGCTCAGGGGCAGACATGGGGTTATTCCTAGTTGCCACCATCCTGGGAAAACAAACCCACAACTTAGTCATAGGGAACAACAACCCTAAGACATCAGATAAGGAATGTACTGGACAACATGGCATGCAGGGTAAACACCAATCAACATGGTAAAACAACTTCCATATGAACACCATGATTCATACACACCATGACATAGTTCAGTACAAGCCAAACTGAGATACAACTACGGAAAGATGACACAACTCATCGGAGGCATTACAAGCTTCCTATACATTATCTATCTACACCTCCAGAACTCAACTCTCCACCTCATCATATCCCACAAGACACGCATGACTGTGGCGATACAATTACTACCATACTAGAACTAACATCCACGTACTCAAGCATCACCGTAGAATGCCTCATACAGGTTACTCCCATGACCCGGGAGCTAAACCTGAGGATCTGGAAACACTCTAGCATGTGATCCCTGGGAACTATAAGGACACGGATGTGGCCTTGGTCCCCTTATCGGCGGCAACAGCAGAATGATGCAAAGACATTAAAGACTCCAGCAGAAATTGGATAGCATAACGGCTGTGATTGCTCAAAAAGGATTTTGAGACAACTGCAAAATATTGGAAAAGCATAACCACTCGACTTTCTAGACTCAAATCTCTTCTCCATCTGTTTGTCACACCAACAGTACTTGAGTACCCACATTCACTTGCAACAAGCTAGCTAGTGGTCCATTGTTAGTAACTCAGCATCCTAAGCAATGGATGAGTAGCCTAGTTCTTATCCCCGAAGAAAATATGAGAATGCCTTAGCATAGAATAACTTGGGAAGAGGAGTAACAAGAGCCTTACGTTCCCTGCCACAATCAATTCCCGTACTTTTCTATAGTGTTTCTAGACTCAACTTCGACCGGTTTGCCTTGGTAATCCTACAGTCAGTCATGCTTTGATACCAACACTGCTGGGACCCCGATCCTAAGTCATATGAATCCAGACTGTAACATATCACATCACTTTGCGGCCTCACGCACGGTAAGCTCCACGGCTGCAGCCTTACCTTAGCCGGGACCATTTGCGTCTTTTGGCTCACGTATGTGAACATGTCGCTGGCAATCAAACGATAGAGAACCTGGGCCAACATGACTAGTCATAGAACTCAAGTGGCACATCCATACGGAAACAGGCATACGTAACCCATCAATGCAGGTGTCGGCCTCAAGCATGTGTAGACGAGTCATAGCAAGCTACACGGACTCTAGTACGCCGTGAGACATAAATGCCATCACTGCACATAGACGAGTCGTAGCAGGCTACGGGGACTCCATTACACTATGAGACATTTCCCCGAAGGGACAAACACAACAGCAAAGAAGGATACATGTCGGTCAATCAATGTGTCCGGAGCAGTAGCAAGCTACCATGGCTTGGTGAAAACACAAAGAGGAAATTTCCCTTAAAGAGTACTACTAAAGGCACACAACTAGGTGTCGGATCCCATACATACCGTTGCACGTCACACGTACACACGACATGCCCGATATGCATAGATACAACCATGACATCATAACATAACCATACAACATGACTTTTATTTAAGAGGCTCAGATGAGCATTGCATAATATGTTCTTACAGATAGGGGTCACATGACCCGACACTCAAGTCATACAAACATGTTCATACAAACCAAGCGGAAGCATAAAGCTGTCTGAGTACAGACAGATGACGGGGGTAAAAAGGCACATGGCCTGACTATCTACAGCCCGCCACAGGGCAAAGGTCGTAGCTGGGACACCAGCTATTCGGCATTGTCGACATCTAGAAAAAACCCACCCGAAGGGTCCTGGGTCTCATCTGCAACATTTATCAAGCAAACATGAGTACAGATGTACTCAACAAGTCTTTAAAGCAGTCCTAGGCTAACTATGCTCGTGTATCAACAAAAGGGGAGGTGGAGTTTATGCAGCAATGCCAGCTTTGACTCATGGCTAACCTACACTACTCAGTTTTAACCCTTAGTTACAATTTTAGATATCGCACACGAGTCCACTAACTCCATAGATAACACCATGTCCCTAGTATTCCTCTAATAGACTAGCTCGTTGATCAAAGATGGTCAATGTTTCCTAACCATGGACATGAGATGTCATTTGATAATGGGATAACATCATTAGGAGAATGATGTGATGGACAAGACCCAAACAATAAACATAGCATGTGATCATGTCAGTTTATTGCTACAGTTTTCTGCATGTCAAGTATTTGCTCCTATGACCATGAGATCATGCAACTCACTGACACCGGAGGAGTACCTTGTGTGTATCAAACGTCGCAACGTAACTGGGTGACTATAAAGGTGCTCTACAGGTATCTTCGAGGGTGTCTGGGGGGTTGGCATGGATCAAGACTGGGTTTTGTTACTCCGTGTGACGGAGAGGTATCTCAGGGCCCACTCGGTAATACAACATCACAATAAGCCTTGCAAGCAATGTTACTAAGTGTTAGTCACAATATCTTGTATTACGGAACTAGTAAAGAGACTTGCTAGTAACAAGATTGAACTAGGTATAGAGATATCGACGACCGAATCTCGGGCAAGTAACATACCGAAGAACAAAGGGAACTACATACGGGATTAACTGAATCCTTGACATAGAGGTTCAACTGATAAAGATCTTCGTAGAATATGTAGGAATCAATATGGGAATCCAGGTCCCGCTATTGGTTATTGACTGTAGAGGTGTCTCGATCATGTCTACAAAGTTCTCGAACCCACAGGGTCTGCACACTTACGGTTCGGTGACGTTTCGGTAGTATAGAGTTATGTATGGTGGTGACCAAAGGTTGTTCGGAGTCCTGGATGAGATCCCGGACGTCACGAGGAGCTTTGGAATGGCCCGGAGGTAAAGATCGATATATAGGAAGTCATGTTTTGGTCACCGGAAAAGTTTCGGGCTCATCGGTAGTGTACCGGGAGTGCCTGGAGGGTGCCGGGGGACCATCGGGAGGGGTGTATCGACCCAAAGAACCTCTTGGGCTGTGGGAGGATTCAATCCAGCCCCTAGTGGGCTGGCCGAACGCACCCACTAAGTCCCATGCAGCTAGGGGTGGGAAAAACCCAAAGGTGGAGAGGTGGAAATAGTTTCCAAGTGGAAAGGAGGAATCCTACTCCTAATAAGATTGGAGTAGGACTCCTCCACCTCCAATTTCGGCCAACTTTTGAGGGTTTGAGGCTGCCCCCTACCCTCCCTCCCTCCTATATATACTAGAGGATTTAGAGGGGAAAGCTAAACCTAATTTCCATGTGCTCCCTCTACTTCATCTAGATCGGTTTTCTCCTCTAATGTAGTTCGGCGGTGCTTAGGCGAAGCCGTGCCGGAATAGTTCCACCACCAACGCCGCCACGCTGTTGCGCTGCCGGAGAACTCATCTACCTCCCCGCTCCCTCTTGCTGGATCAAGAAGGCGGAGATCATCATCGAGATGTATGTGTGCTGAACGCGGAGGGGCCGTCCGTTCGGCGCTAGATCGGAAGGATCGTGATCAAGATCGCAAGACGATTCGTGATTTGATCGCGGGACAGATCGTGATGGGATCATGACATGGATCTTGATGGGATCGCAGTACGCTCGGTGATTTGGATCGCGAAGATGTTCGACTACATCAACGGCGTTTCTTAACGCTTCCTGCTTAGCGATCTACAAGGGTATGTAGATCCAATCTCCCTCTCGTAGATGCTCATCGCCATGGATAGATCTTGCGTGTTCATAGGAAATTTTTTGTTTCCCATGCAATGTTCCCCAACAGTGGCATCTGAGCTAGGTCTATGTGTAGATGAGATCACGAGTAGAACACAAAGGAGTTTGTAGGCATTGATGCTTAGATTGCTTCCTCCCTTGGTCATGTTTTGGTTCAGCTATATTGGGGGATGAAGCGGCCCGAACCAACCATACTCGTACGCTTACGAGAGATCGGTTCTATTGACTGACGTGTAACTTCGTTGCACAAAGATGGCTGGTAGGTGCGTGTTTCTCCTACTTTAGTTGGATCGGATTCGACAAAGGCGGTCCTTCATAAGGTTGAAAAGCAATTTATGTATCACCGTTGTGGTCTTTGCGTAGGTAAGTATTGTTCTTGCTAGATACCCGTAGCAGCAACGTAAAACATGCAACAACAATTAGAGGACGTCTAACTTGTTTTTGCAGGGTATGTTGTGATGTGATATGGCCAATTACATGATGAGATATATGTGATGTATGAGATGATCATGTATTGTATAGAATATTACGACTTGCATCTCGATGGGTACGGCAACCGGCAGGAGCTAATGGGTTGTCTTTAATCATTGTATGACCTGCGTATCAATCATTAAGCACTATGTAATGCTTTACTTTATTGCTAAGCAGTATCAATAGTAGCAGAAGCATGGTGGGTGTGACAACCCCGATGGCGACACATTGATGGAGATCAAGATGATGCAGATCATGGTGTCATGCCGGTGACGACAGAGATCATGCTGGTGCTTTATAGATGGAGATCAAAAGCACAAGTTCATGGCCAGATCATGTCACTTATGATTTGCATGTGATGTTAATCCTTTTATGCACCTTGTTTTGCTTAGGACAACGGTAGCATTATAAGGTGATCCCTCACTTAAATTTCAAGATAAATTGTGTTCTCCCCGAGTGTGCACCATTGCGAAAGTTCGTCGTGTCGAGACACGACGTGATGATTAGGTGTGATAGACTCTACATTCACATAAAAGGGGTGCAAGCCAGTGTTGCACATGTGGAACACTCGGGTTAAACTTGAAGAGCCTAGCTTGTACAAACATGGCCTCGGAACACAAGATACCGAAAGGTCACACATGAGTCATATAGCAGATATGATCAACATGATGATGTTCACCATTGAAACCACGTCAACTCACGTGATGATCAGACTTGAGTTGGTGAATTTGGATCATTATCACTCGAATGACCGGAGGGACATCAATTTGAGTGGGAGTTCTTAAGTAATATGATTAATTGAACTCATTGTCATGAACATAGTGAGTAGTGTCTTTGCAAATTATGTTGTAGATTACTAGGTCACGCTGTAGCTCCCTTGAATTTTTTTATATGTTCCTAGAGAAATACAGTTGAAAGATGATGGTAGCAATATTGCGGACTGGGTCCGTGATCTGAGGATTGTCCTCATTGCTGCACAGAAGGCTTATGTCCTTAATGCACCGTTCGGTGCGCCACCCGCTCTAGCGCCATCTGTAGATGTTGTGAACATTTGACAGGCATGCTACGATGAATACTTGATAGTTCAGCGCGTCATGCATTACAACTTATAATTGAGGCTCCAAAATGTTTTAAATGTCACGTAACATATGAGATGTTCTAAGAGCTGAAATTGGGATCTCAGGCTCGTGCCCGTGTTGTGAGATATGAGATCTCCAACAGGATTCTTTGCTTGCAAGATGAAAGAGAATAGCTCAATTGTTGAGCATGTGCTCAGATTGTGTGGTTGCTACAATTGCTTGAATCGAGTGGGAGTTGATCTTCTAGATAAGAGAGTGATTGATATAGTTCTCCAAGTCACTGTCACTAAGCTACTAGAACTTCGTGAGGAACTGTAATTATGCCAGGGATGGAAATGATGATCCCTGAGCTATTCGCGATGTTTGACACCGCGAAGGTAGATATCAAGAAGGAGCATAAGGTGTTGATGGTTAGTAAAACCACTAGTTTCGAAAAGGGAAAGGGTAAGGAGGGAAACTTCATGGATGGCAAGTCAGTTGCTGCTCAAGTGAAGCAACCGAAAGTAGAACCCAAACCCGAGACTAAGTGCCTTCTAGTATGAGGAGAGCGGTCACTGAAGCGGAACAACCCTAGATAATTGGTAGTTAAGAAGGCTGGCAACATTGACAGAAGTATATTTGATGTACATGTTATTGATGTGTACCTTGCTAGTACTCCTAGTTGCACCTGGGTATTGGATCCCGGTTCGATTGCTAAATGTTAGTAACTCGAAATAAAAGCTACGGAATAAACGGAGACTAGCTAAGGGTGAGGTGACGATGTCTGTTGGAAATGTCTCCAAGGTTGATGTGATCAACATCGCATGCTCTCTCTACCTTCGGGATTGGTGACGAACCTAAATAAATGTTATTTGGTGTTTGCATTAAGGATGAACATGATTAGATCGTGTTTATTGCAACACGATTATTCATTTAAGTTAGAGAATAATGGTTATTCTGTTTACATGAATAATACCTGCAATGGTCATGCACCCAATGAGAATGGTTTGTTGAATCTTGATCGTAGTGATACACATGTTCATAAAATAGATGCCAAAAGATACAAAGTTAATAATGATAGTACCACATACTTGTGGCACTGCCGCTAAATGACATATTGGTATAAATCTCATGAAGAAACTCCATGCTGATGGATCTTTGGACTCATTCAGTTTCAAATCGGTTGAGACATGTGGACCATGCCTCATGGGCAAGATGACTAAAGACACTATTTTTGGTATGATGGAGCGGGCTAGTCACTTATTGGAAATAATACATGTTGATGTATGCGGTCCAATGAGTGTTGTAGCGTGCAGTGGATATCGTTATTTTCTTACCTTCACCGATGATTTGAGTATATATATGAGTATATTTACTTAATGAAACACAAGTATGAAAGATTTGAAAAGTTCAAACAAATTCAGAGTGAAGTTTAAGATCATCGTGACAAGGAGATAAAAATGTCTATGATATGATCATGGAGGTGAATATCTGAGTTACGAGTTTGGCATACAACTTTAGACAATGTGAAAGTTCTTTCACAACTCACGCCACCTGGAACACCATAGTGTGATGGTGTGTTTGAATGTCGTAGTCGTGCTCTATTGGATATGGTGCGAACTATGATGTCTCTTATCAATTTACCACTATGGTTTTGGAGTTATGCATTAGAGACAACTACATTCACTTTAAAAGGGGCACCATCTAAGTCTGTTGAAATGATACCGTATGAATTTTGGTTTGGCGGAAACCTAAGATGTCAATTTTTTATGTTCGGGGCTGCGACGCTTATGTGAAAAAGGTTTTCACCTAATGAGCTCGAACCCAAGGTGAACAAATGCATCTTCATAGAATACCCTAAGAACAGTTGGGTATACCTACTATCTCAGATCCGAGTGCAAAGTGTTTATTGCTAAAACGGGTCCTTTCTCCTGAAAGAGTTTCTCTCGAAAGAATTGAGTGGGAGGAAGATAGAACTTGATGAGTTTGTTGAACCTTTGTTTCAACCAGAGAGTAGTGCATCATAGAAAATTGTTTCTATGGAGCCTACGTTAGTTGAAGAGGAAGTTAATGATGATGATCATGAAGCTTTGGATAAAGTTACTATCAAACATCATAGGTCGACAAGGACGCATACTGCTCCTAAGTGGTATGGTACTTGTCTTAGAGGTCATGTTGTTGTACAACGATAAACCTACGAGCTATGGAGAAGCGATGATGGGCCCGGATTCTAACAAATGGTTAGAGGCCATGAAATCCGAGAAAAGATCCATGTATGAAAACCAAGTATGGACTTTGGTAGACTTGCCCGTTGAACGACAGGTCATTGAGTACAAATGGACCTTTAAGATGAAGACACACACTGATGGTGAATGTCACCATTTATGAAGCTCGACTTGTCAGAAATAAGTTTCCAATGAGTTCAAGGACTTGACTATGATGAGACTTTCTCACCCGTAGTGATGCTAAAGTCTGTTAGAATTATGTTAGCAGTTGCTGCATTTTTCAATTATTGTAACATCCCAAAATTCCATTTTGGAATATTATGAAATATAGCTATGCATCATCATCATGTTGTTTGAGTGAAATGAATTGTTGAAGTTTCCCTTTTGGATTTCTGAAAGGCCATCTCTATTTTTCCATCATTTGTTTTCCCTATGTTGCCAAAACCCTGAAATATTCAAATATGAGAGGAGGAACATGACACTCCATATCA
This sequence comes from Hordeum marinum, assembly GCA_022496015.1. Taxonomy (NCBI): domain Eukaryota; kingdom Viridiplantae; phylum Streptophyta; class Magnoliopsida; order Poales; family Poaceae; genus Hordeum; species Hordeum marinum. Next base: position 410,490,848 of record CM039673.1, read on the forward strand.
GGGGTATTTTTGTGAAGTAATTGAACCATAAAATCTAGGGGGTTATTTGAAAAATTTATTGCAAAAAGAATTAAAATCAATTTAGGCATTTTTCTGAAAATAATTTTTTTAAAATGTTTATTTGGGCCGTGGAAAAATGTTCATTAAATTGCATTTATTCCCCTGGTCAATTTAATATATATATCTTCATTTTTAAGAATTTTTTGCGTTGCCATAAAGTAGTTTCCTTTCTTTGTAAATTGGAAAAAAGGAAAAAATCGCATGTTAGGAAAGTCCACCGGCCCACCACACCCACGCCAGATCCGAATTTAATTCGGATCGGCCACCGACGCCGCAAACACCGCTCCCCTCTCTCTGTCGCATGGGACCCACCGACCGACCGCGCGATCCTCGTGGTCACCCCTTCCTTTCGCCTCCACCTCGCCGGCGAGATCCACTCCCGCCCGGATCTCCCTCCACCTTCCATTTCCTGACCCCTCGAGGCCCCTATATAAAGCCCCTGCCTCGCCGCATTCCATTCCCCCTTGAAAACCCCACTCCCCTCGCCACATCGTCGCCCCCGCACCTCGCCGGAGCTCGACTCCCCACCGAAGCTCTCCGAGCTCCTAGCTGTCGCGCCCGTCACCCCCACACCCCACCGTCGCCACCTATCGTCGCTGGAGGTCCGCCGCCGTCGACTACAACCTTTGAACGTCGCCCCCGACCACCAGAATGCCGCCCCTGAGCTCCACCAGGCCGCCGCCGCCGTCGACCATCGCCGGAGACCTCGTCTCTCTCTGTAAGCCACCGCCCCCCTAGACCGTCAGATCTAGATCCAACGTGTAGAAATAGATCACTTAAATCCCCGAACTGGTATCCCCTAAGGCTCGGCCGTCCGCTCGCCAAACCCCGCACGCACATCACCTTGGCCAATCACAGCATGACACGTAGCACACTATCCGTTAGTTTAATTTTTCTTTTCTGTTTTTGGTTTTAGAAAAACCGAATAGTTTTTGTTATTGTTTTTGCTATATCTTTTAGGATATTTAGAGTTTTTGATTGATTCTTTTCGCAACATGTCACAAATTTCATGTAATTTCTGTTTGTACTTTTAGTTTTCAAATTAGAACTTTTAAATGTGAATATTGTTAAATTTGAGCAAATCACAAAAATTTGAATAACTTGAGTTTAAAAACTTATTTTTGAGTGATTCTTTTTGACACTGTTCTGTATTAGTTAGATTTATCATCCTGCTTTGTTTGAGAATTTTTAGGATATTTTGGATTAGAGCTTTTAGCAAAAACAAATTCTGTTTAGTTCTTCTTAGGATTTAATTAAATTGTTTTTATTTTAGTTTATTTTGATTCTATTTTAGTTTAACTTTCTGTTGCAGTTCTTTTATTTTTCTATTGTTCAACATTAGGAGATTTATTTTCTGTTAATAAAAATATTTTGTTTTGTTTTGTGTTCTATTTGAATAGGTAAACATTGTTTTCACCATAAGTATTGTTTAGTAAAAGGTTTTGTAGTAATTCTTTTGCACAAGAGTTTTATGGTGAAATACTTCCTATTTTCTAATAATTTTTTAGTATTTACTTTCTGTTATTTATTTATTAGTTGCTGAAAACAATTTTTGTCTTGTTATGTCTTAGTAGAAGTTTTTGCCACAAAAAGTTGAGAGGTTTTCTACTTTGTTTGATTTCTTTCTTTTGATTGTGCTATTGATTGTTGTAATATTATTAGTTTACTTTGATGTTGTGTAAATTGTATTGTGGTTATGCTTATTGTGTGTTTGGTTTGATTCGTTAGATCATCCGGAGTGCGAAGCTTGTTATCTAGAGTCACTCGAGTACGAGGATCGGCAGCAAGGCAAGTCACTTTTATCATGTTTTACCCATGTCTTTATTGCATTAGTTCTACCATCTCCCCATTTTGCATGCAAAGTAGGTAATTTGGAAATTGGTTACTTGATGTAGTATCATGTGGTAGGCACCCCTCAAACCTTTGACACTTTGGCCCTAGGAAATGTTTATTTAATTTTGCTATGCTATTAGTAGACGGGGTTGGTTGTGTGATTCATGAGAGTTGTGAGATAATAATTACAAGACCTACATGATGATCAAGACTTCAAGACTCCAAGTTTTCAACATACCTCTGGGTGGATGATGGTTGAACGACGCCCTGGAGAAGCCGGTGGTTAGCCTAGGTGTTGCTGGAGAAGTGCCAGTATTCACGTGGAAAGGTCCACCCAGGAACAAAGAGATGGATGGATGCTTCAAGACCCAAGGCTTACCTGCACAGCCACAAGCCATTATGGGCCTTGGCTTGGTTGGATATTGTGGTGACCCTAGATAGGCGGTGCTATGAGATGCAGAAGAACGGTAGGAAAGGATTGGCACCGACAGAGTCTCAAAGGAACCCCTTCGAAGACCATGTTTTGATCATCCGTTCATCAAACACCCTAAAGTGCGAGGAATCCAACGGAGGCGATCAAATCTTGTGGGGAACGTCGGCAAAACTCTATAGAGTACACAAACCTAATCGATTAGCCGTGTCCACGGTCATGGACAACTTGAGCCAAAGGAACTGAAACTATCTGGAACTCTCAACACAAAGAATTATAATGATGTGGGTATTAATGACAACTTGGGTATGAGAATTGGTTGGTGGAACCATCTCATTAATAAACCAACATTGTAGTAAAAAAATCTATTTTGCCCCTCTCTTGTTGTAGGAAAAAATTGGCTTTATGCAGAACTGACTACCCCACCTGCCATATATGCATATAGAATAGATGATTATTTTTCACCCCTCTCTTTTGTGACATTGCCGGCATATTCAATATGTTGACCTACATGGCTGCAATGTATTATGTTGCAGAGTACTTTTCCGACTAGGAGTGAGGATACGCTCTACGCTCGGTGAGATGCCCTTGGAGTCAGATGGACTCAACTACCTTGAAGCTTCCGCAAGATTTTTGGTTTAGTTTATCTCATGAGTTGGCCTTCAGCCACTTTATTGTAATCCTTATTGTAATAAAGGGCTCGATATGAGATTTTGATTAATAAAGTTGTGTGATTTTCCCTTTGATATATACATTGATGTACCGTGTGTGTACCAGCATGATCTTGGGATGGTACGGAAACACCGGAGGTTCGACCATTTCTAGTCGGGTCGCTACAATTATGAAATCTGACAAATGGATGTCAAAACATTGTTTTCTTAATGGTTTCCATGAGGAAAGGTTGTATGTGATACAACCGAAAGTTTTGTCACTCCTAAGGATGCTAAAAGGTGTGCAAGCTCCAGCAATCCTTCTATGGGCTAGAGAAAGCATCTCAGAGTTGGAATATATGCTTTGATGAGGTGATCAAAGTTTTTGGGTTTATACAAAGTTTATGAGAAACTTGTATTTACAAGAAAGTGAGTGGGAGCACTATAGAATTTCTGATATGTATATGTAGTTGACATATTATTGATCGCAAAGGATGTAGAATTTCTGGAAAGCATAAATGGTTGTTTGAAAAGAGTTTTTCAAAGGAATACTTGGATAAAGCTACCTGATTGTTGGACATCAAGATCTATAGAGATAGATCAAGATGCTTGATGAGACTTTCAATGAGCACATACCTAGACAAGATTTTTGAAAGAGTTCAAAATGGACCAGTCCAAGGAGTTCTTGCTGTTCGGAGACGTAGTAGTAAATCAAAATTTTTCCTACGATCACCAAGATCTATCCATGGAGAAACCAGCAACGAGAGGGGAGAGATTGCATCTTCATACCTTTGAAGGTCGCTAAGCGGAAGCGTTACAAGAACGTGGTTGGTGGAGTCGTACTCGCAGCGATTCATATCGCGGTGGATTCCGATCTTAGCGCCGATTAACGGCGCCTCCGCGTTCAACACACGTACAGCCCGATGACGTATCCTACACATTGATCCCACAAGTCGTGTCTCAAATCAGCCCAAAACCTTGAATATATATAGGAGGAGGGAGAGGGAGGGCTGCCTTGGCCCCTCCTCCAAGGAGGAGAGCTTCGACCGAACTAGGGGGAGAGTCCACCTCCCACATGGGAGGTGGATCTCCTCCTTTTAAACCTTTTTCAGCCCTATCTCTTATCTCTAGCCGCATGGGCCTTTCTAGAAGGTCTTGGAAGCCCAATAAGGTCTGGCACACCTCCTCTAAGGGCCCACGAAATCCTTTGGTCGTCACAACCCTCCCGGGGGTCCTCTGGCACCCTCCCGGCACTCCCGGTACACTACCGATGAGCCCGAAAACTTTCCGGTGACCAAAACTGGACTTCCTATATATCAATGTTTACCTCCGGACCAATCCGGAGCTCCTCCTGATGTCCGGGATCTCATCCGGGACTCCGAACAACTTTTGGTAATCACGTATACCATTTCCCTATAACCCTAGCATCATCGAACCTTAAGTGTGTAGACCCTACGGGTTCGGGAGACACGTAGACATGACCGAGACACTTCTCTTGTCAATAACCAACAGCGGTATATGGATACCCATGTTGGCTCCCACATGCTCCGCGATGATTTCATCAGATGAACCACGATGTCGGGGATCCAATCAATCCCGTATACAATTCCCTTTGTCTATCGGTATGATACTTGCCCGAGATTCGATCGTCGGTATCTCTATACGTTGTTCAATCTCGTTACCGGCAAGTCTCTTTACTCGTTCCGTAATACATCATCCCGTGACTAACTCCTTAGTCACATTGAGCTCATTATGATGATGTCTTACCGAGTGGGCCCAGAGATACCTCTCCGTCACACGGAGTGACAAATCCCAGTCTCGATTCATGCTAACCCAACAGACACTTTCAGAGATACCCGTAGTGCACCTTTATAGCCACCCAGTTACGTTGTGACGTTTGGCACACCCAAAGCATTCCTACGGTATCTGGGAGTTGCACAATCTCATGGTCTAAGGAAACGATACTTGACATTGAAAAGCTTTAGCAAACGAACTACACGATCATGTGCTATGCTTAGGATTGGGTCTTGTCCATCACATCATTCTCCTAATGATGTGATCCCATTATCAATGACATCCAATGTCCATGGTCATGAAACCGTGACCATCTATTGATCAACGAGCTAGTCAACTAGAGGCTCACTAGGGACATTTTGTGGTCTATGTATTCACACATGTATTACGGTTTCCGGTTAACACAATTATAGAACAATAGACAATTATCATGAACTAGGAAATACAATAATAACCATTTTATTATTGCCTCTAGGGCATATTTCCAACATTCTCCCACATGCACTAGAGTCAATAATCTAGTTACATTGTGATGAATCGTACACCCATAACATTCTGGTGTTGATCATGTTTTGCTCGTGAGAGAGGTTTAGTCAACAGATCTGTGACATTCAGATCCGTATGCACTTTACAAATATCTATATCTCCCTCCTGAATGTAATCACGGATGGAGTTGAAGCAGCGCTTGATGTGTCTTGTCTTCTTGTGAAACCTGGGCTCCTTCGCAAGGGCAATAGCTCCAGTGTTTTCACAGAATAGAGTCATTGGGCCCGACGCACTTGGAATTACTCCTAGGTCGGTGATGAACTCCTTCATCTAGACTCCTTCCTTTGCTGCCTCGGAAGCAGCTATGTACTCCGCTTCACATGTACATGCCGCCATGACACTTTGCTTGCTGCTGCATCAGCTGACTGCCCCTCCGGTCAAAACATACACGTATCCGGTTTGCGACTTGGAGTCGTCCGGATCTGTGTCGAAGCTAGCATCGACGTAACCCTTTACGACGAGCTCTTCAGCACCTCCATATACGAGAAACATGTCCTTTGTCCTTTTCAGGTACTTCAGGATATTGTTGACCGCTGTCTAGTGTTCCACTCCGGGATCACTTTGGTACCTCCCTACCAAACTTATGGCAAGGTTCACATCAGGTCTGGTACACAGCATGGCATACATAATAGAGCCTATGGCTGAAGCATAGGGGATGACACTCATCTCTTCTCTATCCTTTGCCGTGGTTGGGCATTGAATCGTACTCAATCTCACACCTTGTAACACAGGCAAGAACCCCTTCTTGGACTAATCCATATTGAACTTCTTCAATATCTTTTCAAGGTATGTGCTTTGTGAAAGACCTATGAGGCGTCTTGATCTATCTCTATAGATCTTAATACCTAATATGTAAGCAGCTTCTCCAAGGTCCTTCACTGAAAAACACTTATTCAAGTAGGCCTTTATACTTTCCAAGAGTTCTATATCATTTCCCATTACCAGTATGTCATCCACATATAATATGAGAAATGCTATAGAGATCCCACTCACTTTTTTGTAAATACAGGGTTCTCTATAAACCTGTGTAAACCCAAACGCTTTAATCACCTCATTAAAGCGAATGTTCCAACTCCGAGATGCTTGCACCAGCCCATAGATGGAGCGCTGGAGCTTGCATACTTTGTTAGCATCTTTAGGATCGACAAAACCTTCCGGCTGTATCATATATAGTTCTTCCTTGAGGAAGCCATTAAGGAATGCCGTTTTGACATCCATTTGCCAGATCTCATAATCATAAAATGCGGCAAATTCTAACATGATTCGGACAGACTTCAACATCTCTACGGGTGAGAAAGTCTCATCGTAGTCAACTCCTTGAACTTGTCGATAACCCTTTGCGACAAGCCGAACCTTATAGACGGTCACATTACCGTTCACGTCAGTCTTATTCTTAAAGATCCATTTATTTTGAATGGATCGCTTATCAACAGGCAAGTCCACCAAAGTCCATACTTTGTTCTCATACATGGATCCTATCTCGGATTTCATGGCCTCAAGCCATTTGTTGGAATCCGGGCCCGCCATTGCTTCTTCATAGTTCGAAGGTTCACCGTTGTCTAACAACATGATCTCCAAGACAGGGTTGTCGTACCACTCTAGTGCGAAATGTGCCCTAGTGGACCTTCGACGTTCAATAGTAACTTGATCTGAAGTTTCATGATGATCATCATTAACTTCCTCTCTAGCCGGTGTAGGCTCCACAGAAACAACTTCCTGTGCTGTGCTACTCTCCGGTTCAAGTGGAGGTACAATTACCTCATCAAGTTCTATTTTCCTCCCACTTACTTCTTTCGAGAGAAAGTCTTTCTGGAGAAAGAATCCATTCTTGGCAACAAAGACTTTTCCCTCGGATCGTAGGTAGAAGGTATACCCAATAGTCTCTTTGGGATATCCTATGAAGACGCACTTTTCCGCTTTGGGTTTGAGCTTCTCAGGTTGAAGTTTCTTCACATAAGCATCGCATCCCCAAACTTTTAGAAACGACAGCTTAGGTTTCTTTCCAAACCATAATTCATACGGCGTCGTCTCAACGGATTTTGACGGTGCCCTATTTAAAGTGAATGCGGCAGCCTCTAATGCATATCCCCAAAATGATAGCGGTAAGTCAGTAAGAGACATCATAGATCGCACCATATCCAATAGAGTGCGATTATGACGTTCAGACACACCATTTCGCTGAGGTGTGCCAGGCGGCGTGAGTTGTGAAACAATTCCACATTTCCTTAGGTGCGTGCCAAACTCGTGACATAAATATTCTCCGCCACGGTCAGATCGTAGGCACTTTATTTTCCTGTCATGTTGATTCTCTACCTCACTCTGAAATTCCTTGAACCTTTCAAAGGTTTCAGACTTGTGTTTAATTAAGTAGACATACCCATATCTACTCAAGTCATCAGTGAGGGTGAGAACATAACGGTAGCCACCACGAGCCTCGACACTCATTGGACCGCATACATCGGTATGTATTATTTCCAACAAGTCAGTTGTTCGCTCCATTGTTCCAGAGAACGGAGTCTTGGTCATCTTGCCCATGAGGCATGGTTCGCACGTGTCAAATGATTCGAAATCAAGAGACTCCAAAAGTCCATCAGTATGGAGCTTCTTCATGCGTTTGGCACAAATATGACCAAGGCGGCAGTGCCACATGTAAGTGGGACTATCGTTATCAACCTTACACTTTTTGGTACTCACACTATGGACATGTGTAACATCATGTTCGAGATTCATCAAAAATAAACCATTGACCAGCGGGGCATGACCATAAAACATTTCTCTCATACAAATAGAACAACCATTATTCTCAGATTTAAATGAGTAGCCATCTCGCATCAAGCTAGATCCAGATACAATGTTCATGCTCAAAGCTAGTACTAAATAACAATTATTAAGGTTTAACACTAATCCCGAAGGTAGATGTAGAGGTAGCGTGCTCACGGTGATCACACCGACCTTGGAACCATTCCCGACGCGCATCGTCACCTCGTCCTTTGTGAGCCTCCGCTTATTTCGCAGCTCCTGCTTGGAGTTACAAATGTGAGCAACTGCACTGGTATCAAATACCCAGGAGCTACTATGAGTGCTGGTTAGGTACACATCAATAACAAGTATATCACATATACCTTTAACGTTGCCGTCCTTCTTATCCGCTCAGTACTTGGGGCAGTTCCGCTTCCAGTGACCGGTACCCTTGCAATAAAAACACTCAGTCTCAGGCTTGGGTCCATTCTTGTTCTTCTTCTTCCCGACAACTTACTTACCGGGCGCGGCAACATCTTTGCCGTCCTTCTTGAAGTTCTTCTTACCCTTGCCTTTATTGAAACTAGTGGTCTTATTTACCATCAACACTTGATGCTCCTTTTTGATCTCGACCTCCGCTGATTTCAGCATCGAGTACAACTCAGGAATGGACTTCTCCATCCCTTGCATGTTGTAGTTCATCACAAAGCTCTTGTAGCTAGGTGGAAGCGACTGGAGGATTCTGTCAATGACCGAGTCATCTGGGAGATTAACTCCCAGCTGAGTCAAGCGGTTGTGTAGCCCAGACATCTTGAGGATGTGCTCACTGACAGAACTATTCTCCTCCATCTTACAGCTGAAGAACTTGTCGGAGACGTCATATCTCTCGACCCGGGCATGAGCTTGGAAAACCAGTTTCAGCTCTTGGAACATCTCATATGCTTCGTGTTTCTCAAAACGCTTTTGGATCCCTGGTTCTAAACTATAAAGCATGCCACACTGAACAAGGGAGTAATCATCGCAGCGAGAATGCCAAGCGTTCGCAACGTCTTGCTTTGCTGGGATAAGGGGTGGGTCACCTAGTGGTGCATCAAGGACATACAATTTCTTGGAAGCTATGAGGATGATCCTCAAGCCATGGACCCAGTCCGCATAGTTGCTTCCATCATCTTTCAGCTTGGTTTTCTCTAGGAACGCGTTGAAATTGAGGGTGACATTCGCGTTGGCCATTGGATCTACAATATAGATTGTAAAGACAATTTTAGACTAAGTTCATGATAATTAAGTTCACATAATCAAATTATTTAATGAACTCCCACTTAGATAGACATCTCTCTAGTCATCCAAGTGACACATGATCCATGTCAACTAGCCCGTGTCCGATCATCACGTGAGACGGACTAGTCATCCATGGTGAACATCTCCATGTTGATCGTATCTTCTATATGACTCATGTTCGACCTTTCGGTCTTCCATGTTCCGAGGCCATGTCTATACATGCTAGGCTCGTCAAGCCAACCTAAGTGTATCGCGTGTGTAAATCTGGCTTACACCCGTTGTATGCGAACGTTAGAACCTATCACACCCGATCATCACGTGGTGCTTCGGAACAGCAATCCTTAGCAACGGTGCACAGTTAGGGTGAACACTTTTCTTGAAATTTTACTGAGAGATCATCTTATTTACTACCGTCGTTCTAAGAAAATAAGATGTAAACATGATAAACATCACATGCAATAAATATAGTGACATGATATGGCCAATATCATCTTGCTCCTTTGATCTCCATCTTCGGGGCACCATGATCATCACTGTCACTGGCACGACACCATGATCTCCATCAGCATGATCTCCATCATTGTGTCTTCATGAAGTTGTCTCGCCAACTATCACTTCTACTACTATGGCTAACGTTTAGCAATAAAGTAAAGTAATTACATGGCGTTTATAATTGCCACGCAGGGCATACAATAAAATAAGACAACTCCTATGGCTCCTGCTAGTTGTCATACTCATCGACATGCAAGTCGTGAATCCTATTACAAGAACATGATCAATGTCATACATCACAATGCATCACATCACATTCTTTGGCCATATCACATCACAAGGCATATGCTGCAAAAACAAGTTAGACGTCCTCTAATTTGTAGTTGCAAGTTTTTACGTGGCTGCTATAGGTTTCTAGCAAGAATGTTTCTTACCTACGCCAAAACCACAATGTCATATGCCAATTGCTATTTACCCTTCATAAGGACCCTTTTCATCAAATCCAATCCGACTAAGGTGGGAGAGACAGACACCCGCTAGCCACCTTATGCAACAAGTGCATGTCAGGCGGTGGAACCAGTCTCATGTAAGCGTACGTGTAAAGTCGGTCCGGGCCACTTCATCCCACAATACCGCCGAATCAAGATAGGACTAGTAGTTGTAAGCATATTAACAAAATCAACGCCCACAACAACTTGTGTTCCACTCGTGCATAGATTCGACGCATAGACCTAGCTCATGATGCCACTGTTGGGAGACGTAGTAGTAAATAAAAAAATTTCCTACGATCACCAAGATCTATCCATGGAGAAACCAGCAACGAGAGGGGAGAGATTGCATCTTCATACCTTTGAAGATCGCTAAACGGAAGCGTTACAAGAACGCGGTTGGTGGAGTCGTACTCGCAGCAATTCAGATCGCGGTGGATTCCGATCTTAGCGCCGAATAACGGCGCCTCCGCGTTCAACACACGTACAGCCCGGTGACGTCTCCTACGCCTTGATCCAGCAAGGAGGAAGAAGAGGTTGAGGGAGAGCTCCGGCAGCACGACGACATGGTGATGGTGGAGCTACATGAACTCCGGCAGGGCTTTGCCAAGCGCTACGGAGAACGAGGAAGAGGAAGGGTAGGGCTGCACCGAGAGAGAGAAGTCGTGTCTCAAATCAGCCCAAAACCTTGCATATATATAGGAGGAGGGATAGGGATGGATGCCTTGTCCCCTCCTCCAAGGAGGAGAGCTTCGGTCGAACTAGGGGGAGAGTCCACCTCCCACAAGGGAGGTGGATCTCCTCCTTTTAAACCTTTTTCACCCCTATCTCTTATCTCCAGCCGCATGGGCCTTTCTAGAAGGTCTTGGCCAGCCCAACAAGGGCTGGCACACCTCTAAGGGCCCACGAAGTCCTTTGGTCGTCACAACCCTCCCGGGGGTCCTCCGGCACCCTCCCGACACTCCCGGTACACTACCGATGAGCCCGAAAACTTTCCGATGACCAAAACTAGACTTCCTATATCTCAATCTTTACCTCCGGACCATTCCAGAGCTCCTCGTGACGTCCGGGATATCATCCGGGACTCCGAACAACTTTTGGTAATCACATATACCATTTCCCTATAACCCTAGCGTCATCGAACCTTAAGTGTGTAGACCCTACGGGTTCGGGAGACACGTAGACATGACCGAGACACTTCTCCGGTCAATAACCAAAAACGAGATCTGGATACCCATGTTGGCTCCCACATACTCCACGATGATTTCATCGGATGAACCACGATGTCGGGGATCCAATTAATCCCGTATACAATTCCCTTTGTCTATTGGTATGATACTTGCCCGAGATTCGATCGTCGGTATCTCTATACCTTGTTCAATCTCGTTACCGTCAAGTCTCTTTACTCGTTCCGTAATACATCATCCCGTGACTAAATCCATAGTCACATTGAGCTCATTATGATGATGCCTTACCGAGTGGGCCCAGAGATACCTCTCCGTCACACGGAGTGACAAATCCCAGTCTCGATTCGTGCCAACCCAAAAGACACTTTTGGAGATACCCGTAGTGCACCTTTATAGCCACCCAGTTACGTTGTGACATTTGGCTCACCCAAAGAATTCCTACGATATCCGGGAGTTGCACAATCTCATGGTCTAAGGAAACGATACTTGACATTGTAAAGCTTTAGCAAACGAACTACACGATCTTGTGCTATGCTTAGGATTGGGTCTTGTCCATCACATCATTCTCCTAATGATGTGATCCTGTTATCAACGACATCCAATGTCCATGGTCATGAAACCGTGACCATCTATTGATCAACGAGCTAGTCAACTAGAGGCTCACTAGGGACACTTTGTGGTCTATGTATTCACACATGTATTACGGTTTCCGGTTAACACAATTATAGCATGAATAATAGACAATTATCATGAACTAGGAAATACAATAATAACCATTTTATTATTGCCTCTAGGGAATATTTCCAACACTTGCCTGATTTTAAGGTGTGGAGTTGAGTGAGACTCAAAGCTCGACCACGGCAGAAGAAAGAGAAAGGACGAACGTCGTCCCCTATGCCTTAGCCATAGGCTCTATATAATATGCCATGTTGTGTACCACACCTGTGTGTGCCTTGCCATAAGTCTGTCAAGGGGTACAAGACTAATCCAGGTGTGGATTACTAGACAACGTTCAAAATTATCCTTAGTAACAAGAGGACTAAGGAGATGTTTCTCTATTATGGAGGTGATAAAGAGTTCATCGTAAAGGGTTACGTCGATGCAAGATTTAACACCGATCCAGATGACTCTTAGTAGCAATCCGGATACGTATAGAGGAGTAGCCATTTGGAATAGCTCCAAGGGGAGCGTGGTAGCAGTGTCTACAGTATGACATAGAGATTTACAAAGTATATACGGATCTGAATGTCGTAGTCCCGTTGACTAAAACCTCTTTCACATGTAAAACATGATCAAACCCTAGAACTCATTGGGTGTGAGATTCATAACAAATCACATAGCGATGTGAGATAGATTATTGACTCTAGTGCAAGTGGGAGACTATTGGAAATATGCCCTAGAGGCAATAATAAATTAGTTATTATCATATTTCCTTGTTCATGATAATCGTTTATTATCCATGCTAGAATTGTATTGATCGGAAACTCATACATGTGTGGATACATAGACAACACCATGTCCCTTGTATGCCTCTAATAGACTAGCTTGTTGATAAAAGATGGTCAAGGTTTCCTAACCATGGACATGCGATGTCATTTGATAATGGCATTAATGGCATCACATCATTAGGAGAATGATGTGATGGACAAGACCCAAACAATAAACGTAGCATGTGATCATGTCAGTTTATTGCTACAGTTTTCTGCATGTTAAGTATTTGTTCCTATGACCATGAGATCACGCAACTCACTAACACCGGAGGAGTACCTTGTGTGTATCCAATGTCGCAACGTAACTGGGCGACTATTTAGGTGCTCTACTGGTATCTCCGAGGGTGTCTGTTGGGTTGGCATGGATCAAGACTGGGATTTGTTACTCCATGTGACGGAGAGGTATCTCAAGGCCCACTCGGTAATACAACTTCACAATAAGCCTTCCAAGCAATGTGACTAAGTGTTAGCCACGGAATCGTGTATTACGGAACGAGTAAAGAGACTTGCTGGTAACGAGATTGAACTAGGTATAGAGATTCCAACGATCAAATTTGGGGCAAATAACATACCGAAGAACAAAGGGAACTGCATATGGGATTAACTGAATCCTTGACATAGAGGTTCAACCGATAAAGATCTTCATAGAATATGTAGGAACCAATATGGGCATCCAGGTCCCGCTATTGGTTATTGACCGTAGAGGTGTCTCGGTCATGTCTACATAGTTCTCAAACCTGCAGGGTCTGCACACTTAAGGTTCGGTGACGTTTCGGTAGTATAGAGTTATGTATGGTGGTGACCGAAGGTTGTTCGCAGTCCTGGATAATATCCCGGATGTTGCGAGGAGCTTCGGAATAGTCTGTAGGCAAAGATTGATATATAGGAAGTCCTGTTTTGGTCACCAGAAAAGTTTCGGGCTCATCGGTAGTGTATCGGGAGTGCCGGGAGGGTGCCGGGGGACCATCGAGAGGGGTGTCTCGACCCAAAGGACCTCATGGGCTGTGGGAGGAGTCAATCCAGCCCCTAGTGGGATGGCCGAACCCGCCACTAAGGCCCATGTAGCTAGGGGTGGGAAAAACCCAAAGATGGAGAGGTGGAAAGAGTTTCCAAGTGGAAAGGAGGAATCCTAGTCCTAATTGGATTGGAGTAGGACTCCTCCACCTCTAATTTCGGCCAACTCTTGAGGGTTTGAGGCTGCCTCCTCCCCTCTCTCCCTCCTATATATACTAGAGGATTTGGAGGGGAAAGCTAACCCTAATTGCCACGTGCTCCCTCTACTTCATCTAGATCGGTTTTCTCCTCTAGTCGAGTTCGACGTTGCTTAGGCGAAGCCCTACCAGAATAGTTCCACCACCATTGCTGCTGCGCTGTCACGCTACCGGAGAACTCATCTACCTCTCTGCTCCCTCTTGCTGGATCAAGAAGGCGGAGATCGTCATCGAGCTATACGTGTGCTGAACGCGGAGGTGTCGTCCGTTCGGCGCTAGATCGGAAGGACCGTGATCAAGATCGCGAGACGATTCGTGATTTGACCGTGAGACGAATAGTGATGGTATCGCGAGATGGATCTTGATGGGATCGCGGGACGCTCGGCGATTTGGATCGGGAAGACGTTCGACTACATCAACCGCGTTTCTTAACGCTTCCTGCTTAGCGATCTACAAGGGTATGTAGATCCACTCTCCCTCTCGTAGGTGCTCATCACCATGGATAGATCTTGCATGTGCGTAGGTAATTTTTGTTTCCCATGCAACGTTCCCCAACAAGAAGAACCCACCTGATAAGTCTAGGTTTATCATCTTTCTTTTCCATAAGATATTTAATAGCAACATGATCAGTGTGAATAGTTACTTTAGAATCAACAATATAAGGTCTGAACTTATCACAAGCAAACACAACTGCTAAAAATTCCTTTTCAGTGGTAGCATAGTTTCTTTGAGCACTATCTAGAGTTTTGCTAGCATAATGTATAACATTTAATTTCTTATCAACTCTTTGTCCTAGAACAACACCATCGACATAATCACTAGCAACACACATAATTTCGAAGGGTAGGTTCCAATCGGGAGGTTGAACAACAGGTGCGGAAATCAAGGCATTCTTAAGAATTTCAAATGCTTCTACACCATCATCATAAAAAACGAATGGAACATCTTTTTGCAATAGATTAGTGATAGGCCTAGTAATCTTAGAGAAGTCTTTAATAAACCTCCTATACAAACCAACATGACCAAGGAAACATCTTATACCTCTGATATCCGTGGGACACGTCATTTTTCCAATAGCATCAACCTTGGCTTTGTTAACTTCAATACCTCTTTTGGAGATTTTGTGTCCTAAGACAATATCGTCATTCACCATAAAGTGGCACTTCTCCCAATTCAAGACAAGATTAGTTTCTTTGCATCTCTGCAAAACTCGATCAAGGTTGCTCAAACAATCATCAGAAGAAGTTTCGTAAACTGAAAAATCATCCATAAAAACCTCAACAACCCTTTCACAAAAATCAGAGAATATAGCAGTGATACATCTTTGGAAGGTAGCAGGTGCATTCCATAAACCAAAAGGCATAGGTCTATAAGCAAAGGTACCGAAAATGCAAGTAAAATTGGTCTTCTCTTGGTCCTCTTTTGACACATGTATTTAAGAGAAACCGGAATAGCCGTCTAGAAAGAAAAAAATTATGTGTTTGGATAGTCTTTCTAGTATTTGATCAATAAAATATAGAGGGTAATGATCTTTCCTAGTAGCTTTATTTAATTTTCTAAAATCAATTACCATTCTATTTCCTGTAACAATTCTTTGCGGGATCAATTCATTTTTATCATTAGGAACTACGGTAATTCCTCCTTTCTTAGGTACACAATGAACGGGACTAACCCATTTACTATTAGCAATAGGGTAAATGATACCTGCCTCTAGAAGCTTTAATATTTCATTTCTTACCACTTCTTTCATTTTAGGATTTAACCGTCGTTGGTGATCAACAACTGGTTTAGCATCAGGCTCCATATTGATTTTATGCTGGCATAGAGTGGGACTAATGCCCCTAAGATCATCAAGAGTATATCCAATAGCAGCACGATGCTTCCTCAGAGTTTTCAATAATCTCTGTTCTTCATGCTCTGAAAGGTTAGCACTAATAATAACATGATATATCCTCTTTTCATCGAGATAAGCATATTTCAGAGTATCCAGTAATTGTTTAAGCTCAAACATGGGATCACCCTTGGGTGGAGGAAGATCCCAAGTATTTCAATAGGCAAGTTGTGTTTCAGGATAGTATATTGATCAAAGAAAATCTTATCTATTTCATTCCTTTCATTCATATGCATATCATTTTCATGGTCCAACAAATATTGTTCTAAGGGATCAGTAGGAGGCACAACAATAGAAGCAAGACCAATAATTTCATCCTTACTAGACAATTCTTTATCATGGGGCTGTCTAGGAAATTTAGAGAAATTAAACTCATGAAACGTGTCCCCAAAACTTACAGTAATAGTTTCCTTCTCACAATCTATCCTGGCATTAATGGTATTAAAGAAGGGTCTACCAAATATAATGGTACAAAATTCATCCTCTGGGGAACCAATGACGAGAAAATAAGTAGGATATTTTCTTTTCCCAGACAAGACTTCAACATCTCTAATAATCCCGACTGGTACTATAGTATCTCTATTACCAAGCTTAATTGTAACATCAACTTCCTCTAACTCACCTCGTGCAATATCATTCATAATTTCTTTATATAAGGTAAAAGGAACTGCACTCACACTAGCACCCATATCACATAAGCCATGATAACAATGATCTCCTATTTTAACATAAACAACATGCATGCCAACAATGTGTCTATGTTTATCTTTAGCATCAGGTTTAGCAATTCTAGCAGCCTCATCAGAGAAATGAATAACATGGCCATCAATATTATCAACCAAGAGATCTTTAACTATAGCAATACTAGGCTCAACTTTAATTTGTTCAGAGAGTGTAAGTGTTCTAACACAGCTCTTACGAACCACAGTTGAAGCTTTAGCATGTTCCTTTATTCTAACAAGGAAAGGTGGTTTCTCAATATAAGCAACATGAATAACATGATCAACATTGTAGGTAATAGTTTCCTCTTCAACTTTAATAGGTTCAACTACTTTCACTTTAATGGGAGGATAATATTTAGACCACTTCGCCTTAGGGAGATCAACATGAGCAGCAAAGATTCACAGAAAGAAGCTACTATCTCAGAGTCAAGTCCATATTTAGTGCTAAATTCACGAAAAGCATCGGTGTCTATGAGGGATTTAACATAATCAAACTTAAGGTTCATACCTGACTCCTTACCTTCGTCGAGTTCCCAATCTTCAGAGTTGCGTTTAATTATTTCAAATAAATCACATTTGAAGTCAATATCCTTCTTCATATAGGAACCAACACAAGAAGTATCAAGCATGGATTGATCATTATGAGAAAGCCGAGCATAAAAATTCTGAATGATAATTTCTATCGAGAGCTCATGATTGGGGCATGAATATAACATTGACTTAAGCCTCCCCCAAGCTTGAGAGATTGTTTATCCTTCATGAGGCCAAAAATTATAAATATAATTCTGATCACAATGAACTAGATGCATAGGATAGAACTTCTGATGAAATTCCATTTTAAATCGACTGTAGCTCCTTGATCCAATATCATCACATAGCCTGTACCATGTCAGTGCCTTCTCCTTCAAAGATAAAGGAAATACCTTCTTCTTGACGTGATCCTTGGTCAGACCTGCAAGCTTAAATAATCCACAAACTTCATCCACATAGATTCGATGCAAATCAGGATGTAGTGTTCCATCTCCTACATAAGGATTAGCCAGCAGTTTCTCTATCATACCCGAGGGAATTTTGTAATAAATATTTTAGTAGGTTAAGTAGGTTGAGGGACAACTCTTTGTGTTTCCATTCGAGGTGAAGATACCCCGAACAAGCCCCTCAAAGGATTAGTTTCCATAATACCAAGTGCGGTAAATTTCAGCACACTATATAAAATTTTCCTTACAAGTGGTTTCTAGTAAAGTATTCTCTGCAAAGGACAGGCCTGGACAAACTCTTATATAAAGCAAAGCACTCCCGAGGACACATGGGAATTTCCGTCAAGCTAGTTTTCATCATGTTCATTTGATTCACATTCGTTACTTTGATAATTTGATATGTGGGTGGACCGGTGCTTGGGTGCTACCCTTACATGCAAAACCTCCCACTTATTATTCACCTCTCTCGCAAGCATCCGCAACTACGAAAGAAGAATCAAGGTAAACCTAACCATAGCATGAAACATATGGATCCAAATCAGCCCCTTACGAAGCAACGCATAAACTAGGGTTTAAGCTTCTATCACTCTAGCAACCCATTGATATGTCTCCAACGTATCCACTTTTCCAAACTCTTTTGCCCTTGTTTTGGAATCTAATTTGCATGACCTGAATGGAGCTAAACCGGACTGACGCTGTTTTCAGCAGAATTGCCTTGTGTTATTTTTGTGCAGAAATAAAAGTTCTCGGATCGTCCTGAAAATTTACGGAGAATATTTTTGGAATTAATAAAAAATACTGGCGCAAGAATTAATCAGAGGGGGACCACCAGCAAGCCACAAGCCTGCTAGCCGCAGCCACCCCCTGGCCACGCCGAGCAGGCTTGTGGGGCCCCCGTGGCTCCTCCGACCTCCTCTCCAGCTCCATATAACCCTATTTGTCGAGAAAAAAAATCTGGGAGAAGAGTTTTTCGCGTTTCACGATACGGAGCCGCCGCCATCGCCAGTTCTTCCTTGGGAGACCAGATCTGGAGTCCGTTTTGGGCTCCGGAGAGGGGAAATCGACGCCTTCATCATCACCAACCATCCTTCATCACCAATTCCATGATGCTCCCAACTGTTCGTGAGTAATCTCATCGTAGGCTTGCTGAACAGTGATGGTTTGGATGAGATTTATCATGTAATCGAGTTAGTTTGGTTAGGGTTTGATCCCTAGTATCCACTATGTTCTGAGATTGATGTTGCTATGACTTTGCCATGCTTAATGCTTGTCACTAGGGCCCGAGTGCCATGATTTCAGATCTGAACCTGTTATGTTTTAATGAATATATGTGTGTTCTTGATCCTATCTTGCAAGTTGTAGACACCTATTACGAGTTATGATCCGCATCCCCCAGGGTGACAATAACTGGGATTCTTTCCGGTGATTACCGTAATTTGAGGAGTTCATGTATTCACTAAGTGCTAATGCTTTGGTCCGGTTCTCTATTAAAAGGAGGCATGAATATCCCTTAGTTTCCAATAGGACCCTGCTGCCACGGGAGGGTAGGACAAAGATGGCATGAAGTTCTTTTCCGTAAGCACGTATGACTATATATGGAATACATGCCTACATTACATTGATGAATTGGAGCTAGTTCTTTGTCACCCTATGTTATAACTGTTGCATGATGAATGCCATCCGACATAATTATCCATCATGGATCCATTGCCTATGAGCTTTTCATATATTGATCTTCGCTCAATTACTTTTCCATTGCTACTGTTACAATCACTACAAATTGCTACTATCACTTTGCCATTGTTACCATTATTACCATATTACTTTGCTACTAAACACTTTGCTACAAATATTAAGCCTTTCAGGTGTGGTTGAATTGACAACTCAGCTGCTAATACTCGAGAATATTCTTTGGCTCCCCTTGTGTCGAATCAATAAATTTGGGTTGAATAGTCTATCCTCAAAAACTATTGCGATCCCCTATACTTGTGGGTTATCAAGACCTTTTTCTGGCGCCATTGTCGGGGAGCATAGCTCTATTCTCTGAGTCACTTGGGATATATATCAGCTGATCACTATGAAGAATCTGAAAGATACAAAAACCAAGGTCTATCCCTCTACTACGAGGGGAGGTAAGGAACTGCCATCTAGCTCTGCACTTGATTCACCTTCTGTTATGAGTAAGTTTGCGACACCACCACCTACTAGTAATTCCGATATGTCGCAAGTAATTGATGATGCTACTTTGGCTATGCATGATTCTTATGATGACACTTTGCTTGATGATACTGTGCCACTTGGTGAATTTCTTGATGAACAAATTGCTAGAGCTAATGCTGAAACTGATAATATTTCTGAATCTGATGAGATTATTGAAACTGAACACTATGATTCACCTGATAGACCTAGCTCTCCTAAATATGAATTGCCTGATATACCTGAAGGATATGTTATGGAAGGAGAGGTAGCTAGGGACTTTCTTGCTTGTCAGGATAGAGATGATCTTAAGAAATTGCTTCGCAAGTGGAAGGAAAAATCTCTGAATGCTAGAATGCAATATGATCCTAAGTTTGCTACTTCACCCATCTTTGTTACTGATAAGGATTATGATTTCTCTGTCGATCTTGAGTTAATTACTTTGGTTGAATCTAATCCTTTCCATGGTTATGAATCTTAAACCGTTGTCGCACATATTACCAAATTGAATGATATAGCCACCCTATTTACTCATGAGAAAAAAATTCGCTATTACTGTATTCTTAAGTTGTTTCCTTTCTCATTAAAGGGTGATTCTAAGAAAACTTTAATTCCCTTGCTCCTGGTTGTGTCCATAGCCCCCAAGACATGGTTTATTACTTCTCTGAAAAATATTTTCCTGCCCATAAGAAACAAGCTGCCTTGCAGGAAATATTTAACTTTGTGCAAATTGAAGAAGAGAGTCTCCCACAAGCTTGGGGGAGGCTTCTCCAATTACTTAATTCTTTGCCTGATCATCCTCTCAAGAAAAATGAAATACTTGATATCTTTTATAATGGACTAACCGATGCTTCTAGGGACTACCTAGATAGTTGTGCTGGTTGTGTTTTCAGGGAATGAACTGTTGAACAAGCTGAATTACTATTGAATAATATGTTGAGCAATGATACTGATTGGACTATTCCCGAACCACCTCCAAAGCCAACTCCGAAGAAAAGAGGTATTCTATTCCTCAGTCCTGAAGATATGCAAGAGGCAAAGAAATCTATGAAAGAAAAGGGTATTAAAGCTGAAGATGTTAAGAATATACCACCTATTGAAGAAATACATGGTCTTGATAACCCAACACGGGTAGTAGAGGTAAATTCTCTCAGAAGATTTGATGAAAGAGATATCCCTTATAATAAGCCTGCTAGCCAATGGTTGGATGAATTTGATAATTTTATTGTGAAGCAAGAAAATTTCAATGCCTATGTTAGTAGACAATTGAAACATAATGCTTATATGCTTGATCACTTGGGTGATTATTTGAGTAGAAATGTCAATAATCTTAAGCTTATTAGTAAACATGCTTCTATGGTAACCACTCAAGTAGAACAAGTACTTAAGGCTCAAAATGATTTGCTTAATGAGATGAATAGTAAAGACAATGATCATTCTCTTAAAGTTGTGACTAGAGGTGGTAGAATGACTCAAGAACCTTTGTATCCTGAGGGCCATCCTAGGATAATTGAGCAAGATTCTCAGAGAGCTAATAGTGATGCACCTATTCCTTCCAGTAAGAGTAGGAAAACAAATGATGATAGTACTTTGGATGCTGCTAGTGAACCTGTTATAGATACGTCTGATAATCCAAATGATATTTCTATTTATGATGTTGAGACACAATCTGGTGATGAACATGAGCCTAATGATAACATTAATAATGATGTTCATGCTGATGCTCAACCTAGTAATGATAATGATGTGGAGATTGAACCTGCTGATGATTTTGATAACCCACAACCTAAGAATAAAAGATATGATAAAAGAGACTTCATTGCTAGGAAATATGGTAAAGAAAGAGAACCATGGGTTCAGAAACCCATTCCCTTTCCTCCTAAACCAACCAAGAAAAAGGATGATGAGGACTTTGAGCGCTTTGCTAAAATTCTTAGACCTGTCTTTTTACGTATGCGTTTGACTGATATTTTGAAAATGTCTCCTTATGCTAAGTATATGAAATATATTGTGTGACAAATAAAAGAAAGATACTGGAAGCTGAGATTTCCACCATGCTTGCTAATTATACTTTTAAAGGTGGAATACATAAGAAACTAGGAGACTCGGAGTACCTACTATACCAGGCTCTATAAAAGGAAATTATGTTAAAACTACTTTATGTGATCTTGCAGCCGGTGTTAGTGTTATGCCTTTCTATTTATACCGTAGACTTGATTTGAATAAGTTGACACCTACTGAAATCACTTTACAAATGGCTGATAAATCAACTGCTCTATCTATCGGTATTTGTGACGATGTACCTGTCGTAGTTGCAAATGCTACTATTTTGATGGACTTTGTTATTCTTGATATTCCCGATGACGAAAGTATGTCGATCATCCTTGGTAGACCCTTTTTGAATACTACATGGGCTGTTATTGATTGCAATAAGGGCAACGTCACTTTTCATATTAATGGTAATGTGCATATGGTACACTTTCCCAAGAAACAACCTTAAGTTCATAGTATCAACTCTATTGAAAAAATTCCAACAATTATTATTGGAGACTCTGAGTTCCCTCTTCCTACTGTCAAGAAGAAATATGATATACTTATTGTTGGGGAAATGCATATCCGCATTGAGGTAACATAGTGTTATTCGAAAATTCTTTGGTTTCATGTCATTCGAAAGAAGTTTGTTAATAAGACTTGATCAACCTTATTGATGGGTTCCTTTTGAGGATCATGAGATGGATGAATTTAGAAAGCACAACCTCCTGCACCTAACTTTTACTTTCTGTTACATAGATGAAATTAAGTAAAAATGCCTTTAGTTTTATGTTTTCTGAGTTTTCCATTCAATAGAAAAATGACCTAAAAATAAAAGTTCCCGGAATCCCCTGAAAATTTAGTATGATTTTTTCTGGAATATTTAAGAATTTTTTGGCACTGAGAATGCATCAGGGGATGCACTAGTGGGCCACAAGCCTGCAGGGTGCAGCCACCCCTGGCCACGCCTAGCAAGCTTGTGGGTCCCACGTGACCCCCTCCACTTATTCCAGGACCCATTCACTTCACCTTCCTCCAGAAAAAATCCCACCATAGCTCAAACCCGTGTTCTAGCTCATCTTGCTGCCATTTTTGATCTCGTTTCTCAAAGCTCCATTTGCAAAACTGTTTTAGGGGATTGCTCACCGGTATGTGACTCCTCCATTGGTCCAATTAGTTTTTGTTCTAGTGCCTTATATATTGCAAATTTTTGCTGCTATGGTGACCTTGTTCTTGAGCTTGCTTGTCAAATTTTTAGGGTCCCAAGTAGTTTTGATGCATGATATGGTCTCTAGGCACTTGAGGGAGTAGTTGCTATGAGTTTTGTGCACCTTTTTTTTCACGCACTAAAATTTTCAGAATTTTTCAGAAATGTTGAGAAGGTTACTAAGAGGATCTTCAAGCCAGGGTTCTAAGGAAGATGAAAATGAAATGAAGGAGAAACCCAAATACAATCTTCCTTGCATCGTAGAAATCTGACCATGTGAATGGCCGTGTGACACATTCTTGAGGGCGGCCGGAATTTACGAAGATTTCTATTATTTGGCCGAGAATGCAGGCATCACCGACTTCCTCAACGATAAGTGTGACCAGTACCTCTTGCTCACTAATACCTTTGTGCAAAATTTTCCCTTTCATCCAGGGAAGACCCTCCTACAGTAGATTTTCATTTATATGATGTGCCTAAGAAAATGAATCTTCATGATTTTTGCAAAGTTTTCAAGAACCCTATGAGGGCAGCATCAAGGAACCACGTCCTCGAGACATGGAAGATTTTATTGCCTCAGTCACTATAGGAGAAGAGAGAGGCATGTCAAAGGCAAGAGCAGCTAGTTTACATTTTCCTGTGCTACACTTTATTCATTATTAGCGGTAAGATGTTTAGTTGGTCGCTGGGAGAGTGGTAGACTTAGTGATCCTGACCTCGCTATTTTGTGTCATGTTTTATTTGCTGATAGAACTTTTAGTCTGGGCACTATGGTAGCCCAACGGTTGAACACCAACCATTCGAAGGGGCCCATATTGGAGGTATCTATGCATCTCATTTAGCCAAACATTTTGAGATACCCATTAGGCTTCACGAGAAAGATGAAAAGCTGATACCCGCGAAGTTTTTAGATTATGACCGTATGGTAGCCCATGATTTATTAAGAAGAATGATGATAGGAGTCCGCTTTACAACTTAGTATTTAGTCAGGGTACTTGTGAGATTATTACCTACCTGCTTCCTCTCTGTTCGATATTCATTCAGGCAGGTACACTGTTATGCCCGATGACAACTACCAATATTGGGGTTTGGAGCAACCCCCAACACCTGAGCCGACACCGGCTCTGGATCCATATCAGACCCCGGTTTTTTAGTGGGAGCCACAAGAGGTCGCTAACCAGTGGAACCCTTGGTGTCCTCCGGAGTATCCCGGAGAAGGTTATTTCTAGCCATGGCACTAGACCAACTTAGGCCAAAAGCCTAAGCTTGGGGGAGTACGTATTTCTCACCGACGTTACATTCATGTTCACACACTTATTTCAGTTGTCGGTGTTCATACTTTTTCATTGTAATATCCATGGTGGTTTAATTCTTGTTTTGCTTTCTTCTTGTGTGTTTAATAAACTTTGAGAAAATACAAAAAAATAGTTCTAGCTTTATTTCCTAGTTGCTTGGTTGTAGCATTAAAGAGAAAACCCAAAAAGATTGCTCGTTCTTCTTTTTGCTTGTTGGGATCTTTCCCGTGTAAATAATTTTACTTTCTTTTCTTTGGTCCGTAAGGAGAAGACCACGATGACGTGTTGAGTGGCTCTCATATGCACTATTGTTTATCTTACAAAGAGCCCATATTGCCTTGTCTTCTCCTTTGGTTTATTGTTTGCTGATTCCATCTTAGTCCAATGCGCGTGCACTCTTATTATTATTCACATCGTTCGGTCGTGCAAGTGAAAGGCAATAATGACGATATTTGGATGAAAAGATTGAGATGGAGAAAAGCTGGTATGAACTCAACCTATCTTGCTTTTGTAAATATGATTAGCTCATCGTTCCTAATTCAGTACATTATGGGTTGAACATGTTTGCAATAACAATTAGAGATTATAGTTTTTCATGCCATGATTAATTAGCTAAGAGTGGATAATGCTTCGTCTTGAGTGCTAACATGCGCATTAAAATGGTTGTGATGTAGTATGATAGAATGGTATCCTCCTTTGGATGATTCAAATGGCTTGACTTGGCACATGTTTACACATGTAGTTGAAACAAATCAACATAGCCTCCATGATATTTATGTTCATAGTGAATTATATCCTACTCATGCTTGCATTCAATGTTGGTTAATCTCAAGGCGTGTTGATGACTGTGTCGGTCTCTAGTTGGTCGCTCCCCAGTCTTTTGCTAGCCTTCACTTGTACTAAGCAGGAATACTGCTTGTGCATCCATCTCAATAAACCCAAAGTTGTTCCATATGAGTCCACCATATCTACCTATATGCCGTATTTACCCTCCGTTCGAAGTAAATTTGCACGTGATAAACTTTAAACCTTCAAATAAAATTTCTGTTTTGTATGCCCAAATCGCTCATGTGGTGACTGGGGGCTATCAGTATCTTCCATGCTTGGTGGGTTATTCTCACGATATGTGTTGATTCACTATCATTCACGAGAAAGCGTCTGGTAATCGGGATGCCCAGTTCCATGCTCGAAATAAAAAGCAAAATATAATTAAACAAAACCCCCCTAGGAATGTGTTTGTATGGACGGTACCCATGAATTCGGCCCGCCATGGAGTGTGACTGATTGGTGGAGGGAGAGTAAAAACTTTACCATTCTGTTTGGGAAACGCCTATAATGTATGTAGCATGGAAGATATTGAAAACCTCTTGTTCCTTATGTGAGCAATAAAAGCATACCACTCCAAAATCATTACCTATCTCTGTTTTCAAAGCTTGAGCTCTGGCACCTCTGCAAATCAATGCTTCCCTCTGCGAAGGGCTTATCTGTTTACTTTATTGTTGAGTCATCATCCTCTTATAAAAGGCACCAATTAGAGAGCACCAGTTTCATTTGTATGCCTTGCTATTAATTGATATTGAGTGTGAGCATGACTGGATCTCTCTCACCATGAATTACAATGTTTAGTTAGTCCTTGTTCTGCAGAGGTGCTCTGCATTTATGTTTTGCGGTCTCAGAAAGGGCTAGCGAGATACCATTATGTCATATTATATCATGATTGTTTTCATAAATTTTTGTCATTCGAGACTTGTTATTATTGCTCGCTAGTTGGTTATGCCATTGACATAAGTAAATGTGAGACCTAAATGTTATTGTGAATGTGGCTAGTTTATAATCTTTACTGAAAATCTGAACATAAGTTAGACATATTTACAACAGCAAGATCAAACAGAGTTTGTAAAAGTTTTTCTTTATCACTTTTAGTTTATCAACTGAATTTCTTGAGGACAAGCAAATGTTTAAGCTTGGGGGAGTTGATACGTCTCCAACGTATCCACTTTTCCAAACTCTTTTGCCCTTGTTTTGGACTCTAATTTGCATGATTTGAATGGAACTAACCCGGACTGACACTGTTTTCAGCAAAATTGCCTTGGTGTCATTTTTGTGCAGAAATAAAATTTCTCGGATCGTCCTGAAAATTTACGGAGAATATTTTTGGAATTAATCAAAAATACTAGCGCAAGATTTAACTATAGGGGGTCCACCACCAGGCCACGAGCGTGCTAGCCATGGCCACCCTGGGCCGCACTAGGCAGGCTTGTGGGGCCCCCATGGCTCCTCCGACCTCCTCTCCAGCTCCATATCACCCTATTTGTCAAGAAAAAAATCAGGGAGAAGAGTTTATCGTGTTTCACAATACGGAGCCGCCGCCATCGCCAGTTCTTCCTCGAGAGACCAGATCTAGAGTCCATTTTGGGCTCCTGAGAGGGGAAATCGACGCCTTCGTCATCACCAACCATCCTTCATC
This sequence comes from Hordeum marinum, assembly GCA_022496015.1. Taxonomy (NCBI): domain Eukaryota; kingdom Viridiplantae; phylum Streptophyta; class Magnoliopsida; order Poales; family Poaceae; genus Hordeum; species Hordeum marinum. The sequence goes on from CM039673.1 coordinate 410,517,832, forward strand.
ACCAATTCCATGATGCTCCCCACCGTTTGTGAGTAATCTCATCATAGGCTTGCGGGACGGTGATGGTTTGGATGAGATTTATCATGTAATCGAGTTAGTTTGGTTAGGGTTTGATCCCTAGTATCCACTATGTTCTGAGATTGATCTTGCAAGTTGTAGACACCTATTACGAGTTATGATCCGCATCCCCTGGGTGACAATAACTGGGATTCTTTCCGGTGATTACCGTAATTTGAGGAGTTCATGTATTCACTAAATGCTAATGCTTTGGTACGGTTCTCTATTAGAAGGAGGCCTTAATATCCCTTAGTTTTCAATAGGACCCTGCTGCCATGGGAGGGTAGGACAAAAGATGTCATGCAAGTTCTTTTCCATAAGCACGTATGACTATATGTGGAATACATGCCTACATTACATTGATGAATTGGAGCTAGTTCTGTGTCACCCTATGTTATAACTGTTGCATGATGAATGCCATCTGACACAATTATCCATCACTGATCCATTTCCTACGTGCTTTTCATATATTGATCTTCGCTCAGTTACTTTTCCGTTGCTACTGTTACAATCACTACAAATTGCTACTATCACTTTGCCACTCTTACCGTTACTACCATATTACTTTGCTACTGAACACTTTGCTGCAAATATTAAGTCTTTAAAGTGTGGTTGAATGGACAACTCAACTGCTAATACTCGAGAAAATTCTTAGGGTTGAATACTCTACCCTTGAAAACTGTTGTGATCCCCTATACTTGTGGGTTATCACTCATCATCTACCTATTACTTCCCAATGCCTTCCCCTAGGCCCAAATAATGGTGAAGTGTAATGTAGTCGACGTTCACGTAACACCACAAGAGGAGAGAAAACATACATATCATCAAAATATCGAAAGAATACCAAATTCACATGATTACTTATAACAAGACTTATCACATGTCCTCAGGAACAAACATAACTACTCACAAAACATGTTCATGTTCATAATCAGACGAGTATTAATTATCATAAAGGATCTGAACATATGATCTTCCACCAAGTAAACCAACTAGCATCAACTACAAGGAGTAATCAACACTACTAGCAACTCACAGGTACCAATTTGAGGTTTGAGACAAAGATCGGATACAAGAGATGAACTCGGGTTTGGAGAGGATATGCTGCTGGTGAAGACGTTGATGGAGATTGACCCTCTTTCGGTGAGAGGATCGTTGGTGATGACGATGGCTTCGATTTCCCCCTCGAGAGGGAAGTTTCCTCGATAGAACAGCTCTGCCGGAGCTCTAGATTGGTTCTGTCCAAGTTCCACCTCGAGACGGCGGCGCTTCGTCCTGAAGGCTTCCTTATGTTTTTCTCCAGGTCAAAACCCTTCATATAGCAGAAGATGGGCATCAGAGACCTGCCAAGTGGGTCACAAGCCACCTAGGTGCGGCCAGGGGGTGGCCGCTCCTGGCAGGCTTGTGACCTCCTAGTGGCCCCCATATGGTAATTGTTTTGCCAAATATTTTTGATATATTCCAAAACAATTCTCTGTAAATTTTCAGGACTTTTGGAGTTTTCTCGCCACCTATTTTACCAGAACATGTCTCTCGGATTTGCTCCTTTTCCACTCCAAAATTCCAGCTGTCGGCATTCTCCCTCTTCATGTTAACCTTGTAAAATAGGAGAGAAAAGGCATAAGTATTGCACCATAACGTGTAATAACAACCCATAATGCAATAAATATCAATATAAAAGCATGATGGAAATGGATGTATCAATCGACTATAAGAATCCAAACACCCATGCATACCGAGTAGCCCCGGAGCCTTAAATTTATCGGAACGACCGAATTAAGGGTCCGCGTATTGTTTTACTGCTGATGCAGGCCTCAAGGCAGCACAACGAGCAACTTGCCAAGGAACTAGAGGCGAGTCGAACACACGTGGAAATCATGAAGGCCGAATTGGATCAAGTGAAGAGTTTTACCCGGGAGGCACATGGTGAGTATACCTATTCTGCTGATCTTAGTATATAATCCCATGCTGACGCAAAGGTACTTTGTAGTAGCTGAATAAATAGGGCAATTGCAACAAGATTTAGATCCATCCCGAGAATCTCAGCAGTACGCCAAGTCCCAGCATGAGGTCAGCTACCTTTCATTGCAACGAAACCTGGAAGAGTGTGGGATCACTAGAAGAGTGTCTAGAGGGGGGGGGTGTGAATAGACTACTAGCAGAAATTTAAAAACTAACCTTTCCCAAGTTAATTGTTTGGCAGATTTCAACAGTTTTAGCAAAGCTAGCAAGTCTAATAGCCCTACACATGCATGTCAAAAAATATGGTAGCGGAAAGTAAAGACATTGCATATGAAGTAAAGTGTTGAGATAGGTAGATCAAACGCAGTTGGAGACGCATGGATTTTTCCCGTGGTTCCGATAGGTGGCACTATCATACATCCATGTTTATGGAGTCTTCAATCCACGGAGGGTAACGGTCATGAGAGTTCACGGAGGGCTCCACCGAAAAGGGTCCACGAAGTAGCAACCTTGACTATTCCATAACGGCTTCCGTCCACGAAGGACTAGCCTCACTATTGGTAGATCTTCACGAAGTAGGAGATCTCCTTGCCCTTACAAACTTTTTGGTTCACTCTAGAACATAAAGTAGGAGGCTCCCAAGCAACACCTAACCAATCTAGGAGGCACCACCCTCCAAAAGGTAATAGGCTCGGTAATGACGATGAACTCCTTGCTCTTGTGCTTCAAGATGATAGACTCCTCAGCACCCAATCGCTCTCTCACAGATTTGGCATGGTGGAAGAGATGTGATTGGTGGAAAGCTACTTGGGAGGCTAGAGATCAAGATCCGTATGATTGGAGTGGAAGATCTTGACCTCAACACAAGGGTAGGTGGTTCTCTCTCAGAAAACTGGATGGGGCAAGTGTGGAATAGTTCTGGAATCGGTGGCACCGGTATGGGAAAGTTGGTTGCACCGATTTTGAGTGTTAGGTATAGAACAAACTTTGGTGGGAGAGTTTGTGGATGTTTTTTGGCGACTATCACTTGTGCACATTTGAGCATATTGTTCACCAACAAGACCTTACCCCCTTTTAATAGTATTGGCTTTCCTATGGACTCAAAGTGATTTCTCACAAATATAAAATGTAGAGTCCTTTTGCTTGAAGCTTGGCCAACCTATTTCCTTGCATCTTGGGGTATGTCCACAATCTCCTTTTGCCAATCTTCTTGTAGACTGTATCTACAATACACTAGGTAAAAATATGAGTCCAAGAGACAATGTATGTTGTCATGAATTATCAAAACCACCAAGGGAGCATGTTGTGCTTTAAATCTCCCCCTTTTTGGTAATTGATGACAACATACAATCAAAGCTTCAAATAAAGATATGCATGGTTATACTGAAGACTTTGAGAGACACATGACACAGAAAGGATATAACAGGTCATGTGTATCTTGGCTATATGCATCAAATATATATGAATGAAATGTATCTTTGGTCAGGACATCACTCTTACAAACAATATGTGCAAGAAGCAAGATATCATCTTGACCAAGGATATGATGCACATACTTACCTTGAGTTCTTGAGCATCCTGGTAATAGAAAAACACTTGAGAAAACAATGTTAGGAAACACAAGAGTATTCTACCAACAGGAAGGCAATAGAACTCAAAATTGCCAAGATATGGATGACATATAGAAGATAGTCTTCCTAAGAATTGATATGTCTCCAAGATCATATAGAGTTTTCTCACCGTAGATGTGAAAATAGATTATCCTCTCCCCCTGAATCTTAGCATGTAGATATTAGGATTGGATAAGGTGAGAAAGGTCAAAGATTTTCTTCTCCCCCTACTTTCATATTCTCCCCTGTTTATAAAGGTATGAGTATTGATATTGGCTCTCCCCCTTGATCATATCTCCCCCTTTGCATAAGCTTGTATCTCCCCTTTAGCATGAAGCTTTGGTCTTCTCCCCCTTTGGCATTGATTTCCAAAAAAGGTCAAAAACAGGGATAGATACAGGGATCATTGACTGAGAAGGGATCCTTGAGAACAAGGGTCATCGAAATGTAGGATTCATAGAAGTTAAAACTGAGAGAGTCATGGAAAATGATTTGTTCTTCTCCTCCTTTTTCATTGAAGATAGGGATCCTTGAAGACCAAAAATTCTCTCCTCAAGATTAACTTTAGTTCTTCTCCCCCTAAGTAATAAAAAGTTTTTTTTGAAGGGATCATTGAAGTAACAGAAGTATTACAAGAAAGATCACTAAGAAAACACAAAATTAGCAAAAGTGAATTCAAATGAGACAGAATAAAAATCGGTAACTCCGAGATAGATAGATCGGTGGTACCGAGATTTTGTAGTGCAGCTTGTTTGCAATTTCGGTAGAACCGAGATATCTGAGTCGGCGGCTTCAAAAGAGAAACCAAGTTTCTGTTTTCACAGAGTCAAGAGAAAGATTTTTAATGAAATATGAAGTTTTTACAAGGGACATCACTTAGAGAAGATTGGAGTAGTTATGAGAAATCATGCAATAGAGAGCAAACCACACGAGATTCTTAACTAGATGATGGGCGGTGACTAGGTCACCTGTATTAGAGTATATTGACTTAGGAGCCAAGCAAGAATACTTGATTATAGGTCATACTCTACGTTAAGTTCAAAATGGGGTTACCATTTTTCGATTAAGCATTTTAATGTCTTCATGTCGCTTGAGTTGCTTTAGCTCATTTCTTGGAGTAAAGCCTTTTCAAGGACATGAGTAGATACCTTTGAATGATGTTGATGACGTAGCTTGTAGGTGAACTTGTTTAGGATGCTCGAGGTTGATGAAGATCATCTTGAGTTTTGAGCAATCCTTCTTGTTCTAGTACACTAGTTACCTAGAAAGATTAGTCATGCAAGGAAGAACAATAGATATATCATATTGACATGATACCAATTGAGAGTGTGCAATTTTGATCAAGTATATGTCAAGGATATGGTTGAATGGCCTTCTTCCTTCCATCATCAAGAGGGGTTGTGGATACTTGGTAATGACAAGATTGCTTATGATTGGAGTTGATGGCAATCTTGTGGAATGAAGTTTTTCCAAGCTACAAGAGATTAGATGCAATACAAGGGAGCATAGAATTCCATGACATAAGATGAAATGTTAAGATACATGGAATTATCAAGAAAGATCATGCCCTTGCATGCAATCGAGTAAGTCTAGCTCAAGTTTGAAGAATCGATGATGTTCAACTCACTCCTCAAGTGACAAAATGTCTTCGCATCAAGTGGCTTAGTAAAGATATCGGCCAATTGCTTGTTAGTGCGAACATGCTTAATATTAATATCTCCTTTGGCAACATGATCACGAATGAAATGATGTCGAACTTGAATATGCTTAGTTCAAGGACGTTGCACAGGATTATGACCAATTTTAATAGCACTTTCATTGTCACAAAGTAATGGAACATTTTTAACATGAATTCCATAACCCTTAAGTGTTTGTGTCATCCAAAGTAGTTGCGCACAACAAGATCCAACAGCAATATACTCAGCTTCGGCGGTCGATAGAGATACCGAGTTTTGTTTCTTACAGGACCAAGATACAAGAGATATGCCCAAAAACTGACAAGTACCCAAGGTGGATTTTCTATCAACCTTGTCACCAGCATAGTCCGAATCAGAATAGCCAACAGGGTCAAAAGAAGATCCCTTGGGATACCAAATGCCAAAGTTTGACGTTTGTATCAAGTATCTCACAATGCATTTTACAGCTAAAAGATGACATTCTTTCGGTGCAGCTTGATATCTAGCACACATGCAAACACTAAGCATAATATCGGAATGAGATGCACATAGATATAACACTGAACAAATCATAGATCGATAAACTTTCTGATCAACCGACTCATCCTCTTTGGTAAGATCAACATGTCCGCTAGTAGGCATAGGGGTTTTCATACCTTTGCACTCCTGCATGTTGAACTTTTTGATCAAGTCCTTGGTATACTTAGTTTGAGAGATGAAAGTTCCTTCTTTTGATTGCTTGATTTGCAACCCAAGAAAGAATTTCAGCTCACACATCATGGACATCTCATACTTCTTGGACATCAACCTTCCAAACCTTTCACTAAATTGAGGGTTAGTGGAACCAAAGATAATATCATCCACGTAGATTTGGCACACAAATAGTTCACCATTAACTCTCTTAGTGAATAAGGTTGCGTCAATTTTACCAATTTCAAAACCTTTTTAGACAAGAAACTTCGTTAAACATTTATACCAAGCACGAGGGGCTTGCTTAAGACCATAAAGAGCTTTACGAAGCTTGTAAACATGATTAGGTTTCTTAGGATTCACAAAGCCAGGTGGTTGCTTAACATAAACCTCTTCTTCAATCTCACTATTTAAAAATGCACTTTTAATATCCATTTGATAAAGCGTGATATCATGGTGATTGGCATAAGAAAGAAGAATGCGAATAGCTTCAAGTCTAGCGATGGGGGCGTAGGTCTCACCGTAGTCCATACCTTCGACTTGCATATATACTTGAGCTACGAGGCGAGCCTTGTTGCACACGACTTGACCGTCTTTGTCTTGCTTGTTTCGAAATACCCATTTGGTTGATGATGTTGTGTTCATCCTCGGGCTTCTCCACGAGTGTCCACACTTCGTTCCTTTCGAAGTTGTGAAGCTCTTCATGCATAGCATTCACCCAATCCGCGTCTTCAAGAGCTTGTTCTACCTTCAAGGGCTCAATGCTAGAGATGAAAGAATAAAGCTCGCAGAAGTTTGCTAGACAAGTTTTAGAGTGAGTGATCCTCCCTGTTTGTATGTCACCAAAGATTTGATTTAGGGGATCGTTCTTGGTCACTTGTGCTCGAACTCAAGTCAGTTTCCGATTGTTGGTTGGTGGAGCTTCTTCTTCATCATCATCTCCTTCATCTTTGTTGTTGTTGAAGGTGTCGTTCCCTTGAGGTGGTGGTGAAGGAGTTTGTGGTGGATCTTGATGATGCACTTCCTCCTCTTCATCATCTTGCCATGTACCGCTTGTGGATGGCTCCATGTCATGTTGTGGTTCACCTTGTCGTGAAGTAGGGGCTTCCACTTGAGTTGATGAAGTACTTTCCTTCACCTCCATGGGACGAATCTTGCCGATGGGTAAATCTAGGATAGCTTCCGAAGGGTTCTTATCACCTACATCATTTGGCAATTGTTTGACTTGCGAACCATTAGATTCATCAAACTTCACATATACCGTTTCTTCAACCTTTTGAGTGAAGTTTTTGTAGACACGGTAAGTGTGAGAGTTTGATCCATAACCAAGTAGGAATCCTTCATGAAATTTAGGAGCAAATTTAGTACGACGATGCTTATCAAGAATGTAGCACTTGGAGCTGAATACCCGAAAGTATCCAACTTGGGGTTTGTTACCGGTGAGTAGCTCGTATGCCGTTTTATCGAGAAGCTTGTGCAAGTAAAGTCGGTTTGTGGCATGACATGTTGTTTCCATGGCTTCTGCCCAAAAGTGTTTTGGCATCTTGTATTCGTCAAGCATCATTCTTTCCATCTCAATGAGTGTCCGGTTCTTCCTCTCAAAAACTCCATTTTGTTGAGGCGTGTATGTAGCCGAGAACTCATGTGAGACACCTTCTTCGTCAAGAAAGGTATCCACATGTGTGTTCTTGAACTCCGATCCGTTATCGCTCCGAACCTTCTTGATCTTCACTTCAAACTGATTTTGCACTTTGCGAGCAAAGTTCTTGAAGATCTTTTGAACCTGCGACTTATCATCATGAAAGAATACCCACATAAATCTGGAAATCATCAACTATAACTAGACCATAGGAATTTCCACCGAGACTCTTGTAAGCATTGGTACCGAAAAGATCCATGTGAAGTAACTCGAGAGGTCTCCTAGTAGTCATGATATTTTTAACAAGATGACTTCCACCTACTTGCTTTCCAGTTTGACAAGCACTACAAAGTCTATCTTTGTCAAAGACAACATCTTTAACACCAAGTATATGATCACCTTTGATAAGTTTGTCTAAATTACACATGCTAACATGTCCTAATCTTCTATGCCAAAGCCAACCTTTAGAAGATTGAGCAATTAAACAAGTGCGAGGTTTGGATCTTTTGTGAAATCGACAATCTATAGATCACCTCTATGGATACTGGTAAATACCATTTTATGATTATCTTGATGAAACACTTGGCAATCTACTTTCGTGAATAGAACATTGAAACAGAAATCAGCAAGTCTAGATACGGAAAGAAGATTGTAACCAAGGGATTCAACAAGCATAACATTTTGAATAGAGCTATCATGGGATATGGCCACCTTACCAAGTCTAAGTACCATACCCTTGGAGTTATCTCCAAATCTCACGTACCGTCGAGGACCTTGATTAGGCGTGATCTCTTGGAATATGTCTTTATCACTAGTCATATGATCCGTACATCCACTGTCGAGAATCCACTCTTTTCCTCCGGACATATAATCCTTAAAGTTTGCCATAAGACTCAGATTCTTCATGATCTTCTCATACTCGATGTCAAACAACTCATCTTGTTAATTATAGCCATGTTCCACATTGTCATCATCAAGTGGGAAATCCTCATCATAAAGAACAAGAGATTCGTTAGAATAGTGATCATGACAATGTTCAAGTTTATGAGTGTGAATGGCTTCAAAGATAATGTTGTTGATAGTGGTGACATCTCCTTTAGCACGTATAAGATCACAAAGTTCAAATAGGCATTTATCAAAGTTTGGATCAGTAGGCTTCATTTTGTGAAAAGCAATGGCTTTATGAAGAATTTCATCTAGATTCCCTAAGGAAATATTTGGATATCGTTTATCCAAATCAGTCCATAAGGTATAAGCACATGCAAAGTTCTTCATTTGAGAAAGCACGAATCTTGCTAAACCTCTAACAATAAGATTGACATTTCTTAGGTTACCAAGCATGTTAATTTCCTCTTCGTGTGTGGGATGCAATTCATCAATAGGAGGCTCATAGGGGCACATAACATATTTGTTCAATTGAAATTCATTAAACAACTCAAGCATCAAAGATTTCCATTGACTATAATACTCTCCATCAAGATTGGGCACTCTACAACTCAAACTCCCTATACTAGACACATCCATCTTCCTCCTCGGTGATTAAACTGAAGCAATGGAGACCAATGCTCTGATACCAATTGTGGGATCACTAGAAGAGTGTCTAGAGGGGGTGAATAGACTACTAGCAGAAATTTAAAAACTAAACTTTCCCAAGTTAATTGTTTGGCAGATTTTAACAGTTTTAGCAAAGCTAGCAAGTCTGACAGCCCTACACATGCATGTCAACAAATATGGCAGCGGAAAGTAAAGACATTGCATATGAAGTAAAGTGTTGAGATAGGTATATCAAACGTAGTTGGAGACGCATGGATTTTTCTCATGGTTCCGATTGGTGGCGCTATCGTACATCCACGTTTATGGAGTCTTCAACCCACGGAGGGTAACGGTCGCGAGAGTCCATGGAGGGCTCCACCCAAAAGGGTCCACGAAGTAGCAACCTGTTGGAAATATGCCCTAGAGGCAATAAATAAAGTGTTTATTATTATATTTCCTTGTTCATGATAAGAGGTTTTCAAAGGAAGACCTAGATTAAGCTACCTAATTGTTGAGCATCAAGATCTATAGAGATAGATCAAGATGCTTGATGAGACTTTCGAGGAGTACATACCTTGACAAGACTTTGAAAGAGTTCAAAATGGATCAGTCAGAGAAAGAGTTCTCGCTTGATTTGTAAGGTGTGGAGTTTAGTGAGACTCAAAGCTCAACAACGGCAGAAGAAAGAGAAAGGACGAATGTCGTCCCCTATGCTTTAGCCATAGGCTCTATATTATGCCATGCTGTGTACCGCACCTGTGTGTGTGCCTTGCCATGAGTCTGTCAAGCGGTACAAGGGTGGTCCTGGAGTGGATCACTGGACAACGGTCAAAATTATCCTTAGTAACGAGAGGACTAAGGAGATGTTTCTCGATTATGGAGGTGATAAAGGGTTCGTCGTAAAGAGTTATGTCGATGCAAGCTTTAACACTAATCCGGATGATTATTAGTAGCAATCCAGATACGTATAGTGGAGCAGCCATTTGGAATAGTACCAAGTGGATTCTGGTAGTAGTGTTTATAGTTTGAAATAGAGATTTTCAAAGTACATACGGATCCGAATGTCGCAGACCCGTTGACTATAAGACCTCTCTCACATGCAAAGCATGATCGAGCCCCAGAACTCAGTGGGTGTTAGATTCATAACAATGCGAATCATATGGTGATGTGAACTAGATTATTGACTCTAGTGCAAGTGGGAGACTGTTGGAAATATTCCCTAGAGGTAATAAATAAAGTGTTTATTATAATATTTCCCAGTTCATGATAATCGTTTATTATCCATGCCATAATTGTATTGATTGGAAACACATTACATGTGTGGGTAAATAGACAACACTTTCTCCCAAGTATGCCTCTAGTGAACTAGCTCGTTGCTCAAAGATGGTCAAGGTTTCCTAGCCATTGACATGTGATGTCATTTGATAACGGGATCACATCATTAGGAGAATGATGTGATGGACAATACCCAAACTACAAACATAGCATATGATCGTGTCAGTTTATTGCTACTGTTTTCTGCATGTCAAGTATATGTTCCTATGACCATGAGATCATGCAACTCACGGACACCGGAAGAGTACCTTGTGTGTATCAAACGTCGCAACATAACTGGGTGACTATAAAGGTGCTCTACAGGTATCTCCGAGGGTGTCTGTTGGGTTGGCATGGATCAAGACTGGGATTTGTTACTCCATGTGACGGAGAGGTATCTCATCGCCCACTCGGTAATACAACATCACAATAAGCCTTGCAAGCAATGTGACTAAATGTTAGTTACCGGATCTTGTATTACGGAATGAGTAAAGAGACTTTCCGGTAACAAGGTTGAACTAGGTATGGAGATACCGACGATCGAATCTCGGGCAAGTAACATACCGAAGAATAAAGGGAACATCATACAGGATTAACTGAATCCTTGACATAGAGGTTCGACCGATAATGATCTTCGTATAATATGTAGGAACCAATATGGGCATCCAGGTTCGCTATTGGTTATTGACCATAGAGGTGTCTCGGTCATGTCTACATAGTTCTCGAACCCGTAGGGTCTGCACACTTAAGGTTCGGTGACGTTTCGGTAGTATAGAGTTATGTATGGTAGTGACCGAAGGTTGTTCGAAGTCCCAGATGAGATCCCGTACATCACGAGGAGCTCCGAAATGGTCCGGAGGTAAAGATTGACATATAGGAAGTCCTGTTTTGGTCACCGGAAAAGGTTCGGGCTCATCGGTAGTGTACCGGGAGTGCCGGTAGTGTACCGGGAGACCATCGGGAGGGGTATTTCGACCCAATAGGCTACATGGGCTGTGGGAGAGTAAATACCAGCCCTTTGTGGGCTGGTGGAAGTCCCACACAAGGCCCATGCGGCTGGGAAGAAAAGCCCAAAGAGAAAAAGGTGGAAAAAGGCAAAAAGGCAAAAATAATGAGGAGTCCTAGTCCTACTAGGATTTGAGGAGGAATCCTCCAATCCCCCTTGGTTTGGCCGACCCAAGGGCTGGCTCCTTGGGAGACAAGCCTCCTCATCTCTTCCTCCTATATATACTAAAGGTTTTAGGGGTTTTGGCACTAGATTTTTAGCCACGTGCTACCCGTTCCTCTAGTGCATAGTTTCTCCTCTAGATCGGCTTTCTGCAGTGCTTAGGCGAAGCCCTACAGGAATTGCTCCACCACAATTGCCATGGCGCCATCACGCTACCGGAGTACTTGTCTACCTCTCCGCTCCCTCTTGCTGGATCAAGAAGGCGGAGATCGTCATCGAGCTGTACGTGTGCTGAATGCGGAGGTGCCGTCCGTTCAACGCTAGATCGGAAGGACTATGATCAAGATCACGAGACGCATCATGATAAGTTCGCGGGACGGATCATGATGAGTTCGCGGGACGGATCGTGATGAGTTCGCGGGACGGATCGTGATTAGGTCGCGGGACGGATCGTGATCATATCGTGGGACGCGAAGATGTTCGACTACACCAACCGCGTTTCTTAACGCTTCCCGCTTAGCGATCTACAAGGGTATGTAGATCCACTCTCCTTCTCGTAGATGCTCATCACCATGGATAGATCTTGCGTGCGCGTAGGAATTTTTTTGTTTCCCATGCAACGCTCCCCAACACAACCTTGACTATTCCATAACGGCTTCCGTCCACGAAGGACTAGCCTCCCTATGGGTAGATCTTCACAAAGTAGGCGATCTCCTTGCCCTTACAAACTTCTTGGTTCACTCCACAACATGAAGTAGGAGGCTCCCAAGCGACACCTAACCAATCTAGGAGGCACCATCCTCCAAAAAGTAATAGGCTCGGTAATGACGATGAACTCCTTGCTCTTGTGCTTCAAGATGATAGACTCCTATGGACCCAATCACTCTCTCATAGATTTGGCATGGTGGAAGAGATGGGATTGGTGGAAAGCTACTTGGGGAGGCTAGAGATTAAGATCCATATGATTGGAGTGGAAGATCTTGACCTCAACACAAGGGTAGGTGGTTCTCTCTGTGAAAATCTAATAGGATAGGTATGGAATAGTTCTGAGTACTTAGCTTTCGAGTAGGTGGTGGTGAAGGGGTATATATAGGCATCCCCAAAAATCCAACCATTACACACAAAATTACCAACTCGGTGACACCGATGTGTTAATCTCGGTGGTACCGAAGTGACCAAAAGGTGGCAACTTTTGAATCTCGGTGAGACCGATATCGGAAACTCGGTTGCATCGATAAGGTAACCAATGGTCAGATTTCCAATCTCGGTGACGCCGATCCAACATTCTCGGTGGGACCAAAAATGTGAATTTGCGTAACAGAAAGTTGGCATCCTAAACTCGGTGGCACCGGTATGGAATCGGTTGCACCGAAGTGGCTAGGGTTTGGCAGAGTCTGTCTAGGTTCTGGAATCGGTGGCACCGGTATGGGAAAGTTGGTTGCATCGATTTTGAGTGTTAGGTATAGAACAAACTTTGGTGGGAGAGTTTGTGGATGTTTTTTGGCGACTATCACTTGTGCACGTTTGAGCATATTGTTCACCAACAAGACCTTACCCCATTTTAATAGTATTGGCTTTCCTATGGACTCAAAGTGATTTCTCACAAATATAAAATGTAGAGTCCTTTTGCTTAAAGCTTGGCCAACCTATTTCCTTGCATCTTGGGGTATGTCTACAATCTCCTTTTGCCAATCTTCTCTGTAGACTGTATCTGAAATACACTAGGTAAAAATATCAGTCCAAGAGACAATGTATGTTGTCATGAATTATCAAAACCACCAAGGGAGCATGTTGTGCTTGCAAAGAGAAGAAACGCCTCTAGGCTGAGAACAAGCAGCATGCCGAAGAGATCTAGAGTTTAAAAGCTCAATGGGCCGAGACCCAAGAAACAAACCAGAAATTACAGAAGGGCATATTTAGTAAGTGCAATTATAACATCCTTGAATACCTTTCATACGTTAGGTGTAATGGATATTCCTTGTCTCATGTATAGGTCTCCTAACCGGATGGCCCGAAGATCCTACCGGGGAAGCCTTCTGAAGGAACTGTCCGCCCTTCATGAGCGGGCTCGGAAGGCCATGAAGAGCATGATAAAAGCGATATGGCCCGCCGAGCAACATCCTGAGGAGATGACCGAGCTAGTTGATCAGTTCAAGGGAGCCCGAAGTCGGTTCAAGCTATGGAAGACATCGGCCTGCCGAGAGTGAGCACGAGAGGCGTGGGCGATGATCAAGACCCATAATACCGGCCTTAACCCTGAGCATATGGCTCGGGTTGGGCCGGCAGGTCCGGATGGGCAAGAAGTGCCGCTTCATTTGGTGTATGACCAAGTGATGCCAGACGCTCGTCTCTTGCATCATTGTTCCCTGGATGCCTTAATAGACAATATCGACCAGCAGCCATATGTATGATTGTATGTAACTATGTACTGATAATCAAAAAATTGCTCCGCTTATTTTGTAAACTTTGTCTTAACTGTCCATCGGCTTTGACCTCCCGTGCTAAGAGCTGGGGAGTGTTCCTTAAAATATCGCTCGAGAAGAGTGAATTATGTTCGGGGAACCAGGCAATCCGGCCATTTGGTGAGAACGGATAGAAATCACACATATGTTATATTACTGCTTAGCGTAAGAAACATCTCCCGAAGAAAATAGTACCTCTATCGGTACCTTCCTTCATGCTACTACATGAATCGTAGGTAGTAAGTCCGTATACTGCTAGTATGCGACTAATGGCTTTCGCGAGGAAAGAAGCCCGAGTAATGGTGATAACAAACATAATTTTATTTGTTGTTCCCGTCGTAGCCGACCAATTTTCTTCTGAAGATATCTAGCTTTTGGCTTCACCCGTCTGAGGTACGTATCCGGATGACTCGGTCGTAACAATCGCAGAGGTGCTCCCTTTACTCTCTAGCCGAACAATCGGGAACGTAGAAGGTAAACACAAGAGCAAGGCAACCCCGCTTGGCAAAAATCTTAGTTTGAATCGATGCATAGAATGGCTTAAAATCGACAAGAGAAATGTGCATACACGATAAATGTGAATAGATGCTTAGAATATAAAATCATCAGCTTTGGAAGAAGCCCCCAGATGTTGTGTTCGGATTTAACATTTGAGGATGTATGTCAAAAATCTTAATACAAGATCGCCTGAGCCGAACATAGACTTGGGAAGGAAGGAAAAATTCAAACTTGCCAAAAATCAAGGTGGGAGGGAAAGGAAAAAATAAGGAAAAGGAAAGATAAGAAAAAGGAGGATAGAGAGAATGACGACACTGGTCTAGCCATAGAAGCGCCGAAGACGAGCTGCGTTCCATGGGTTTGGTTCGAGGCGGTAATCCGACGTTTTTTGAAGATGATAAGCCCCTCCTGTGAGTACTTCGTCAATTATAAAGGGTCCTCCTATTTGGGGTTCAGTTTATGCTTCTGCTTCTCAAGGAGCCGTAAGACGAGTTCACCCACATTATACGCTTTTGCCCTGACCTCCCTACTATGGTAACGTCGGGCCTGAGAACGAGCCCGAGCTATGTCGCGCTATCCTTCTAAGGCGTCCAAGTTGTCCTGCTGATCTAACTCAGCTTCATTTTCCTCATACATGCGCACCTTTGGTGCATCGTGAATAATTTCATAGGGAAGGACTGCTTCCGCCCCATAGACCATGAAGAACGGTGTGTATCCTGTTGACCGATTTGGGGTGGTACGCAGGCCCCACAGAACACAGTCAAGCTCCTCTACCCAATGGAAGTCGAACTCATGCAGAGATTGTACCAAACGTGGTTTAATACCACTCATGATGAGGCCATTGGCCCGTTCGACTTGCCCATTGGTCTGCGGGTGATACACCTATGCACAGTCGAGCTTGATGCCCATTTTTGCGCACCAGTATTTGGCCTCTTGGGCTGTGAAGTTGGATCCATTGTCCGTTATTATACTGTGCGGGACCCCATAATGGTGTACCACGTCGGATATAAAGTCGATTACTGGTCCATACTTGGCTGATTTGACTAGCTTTGCCTCAATCCATTTGGTGAATTTGTCAACCATGACCAGTAGGTATTTATTCTTTTTGGTCCCCTTTTAAGTGGTCCGACCATATCTAGCCCCTAGAGCACAAAGTGCCAGGTAATCGGAATAGTCCGAAGAGTTATTGGGGGCATGTGACTTTGATTTGCAAAAAGTTGACACCCCACACAGTGCTTGACAAGTGACTGGGCGTCCGCTCGAGTAGTGGGCCAAAAGAAACCGTCCCGGAAGGCCCTGCTAACTAAGGCCCTTGCCGCGGCGTGATGGCCGCCCATCCCTGCGTGTTCTTCGGCTAAGAGTTGTCGTCCTTCTTCCTCAGATATGCATCGCTATAGTACTCCGGTGGTGCTTTTCTTGTATAACTCACCCTCGTGGACTTTATAGGCTTTGGATCACCATATTATGTGTCGCGCCTCCGTCTAGTCGTTGGGGAGTTCTTTGCGAAGAAGGTAGGTAAGGAAGGGCTCGGTCCATGGCACGATTACTGCCATGACGTCATGAGCCGAGGGCGTTTCATCCATTATGGAGCCGTTGCTGATTTGGTCGTCTGGTTCATTTATAGGGGAACAGCCTCTTCCGCGTTGGAGAGACCGACGCCCTTATTATCGTCCTGCCAAACCACTGATGGCTTAAAGAGCCGTTCTAGGAAAGTGTTTTTGGTACATGATCACGTTTACCCCCCATGCGGGCCAGTATGTAGGCGGCTCGGTTGTTGTCTCTAGTGACGTGGTGAATTTCTAGCCCCTCAAATCGTGCGGATATCTTGAGGACAAAGTTTCTGTATACCGCCATCTTTGGGTTTTTGGCATCGAATTCGCCGTTGATTTGGGAGATGGCACAGTTGGAGTCTCCCTGTACCTCTAGCCATTGTATGCCCATTGATGCTGCCATCCAAAGACCGTGCAAGAGTGCTTCGTATTCGGCTGCATTGTTGGAACCGGCATACATGATCTGCAACACGTATCGGATGTTGTCGCCCGTGGGGGATGTGAGAATAACTAGAGCCCCCAGTCCCTGACAAAGTTTTGGATCCATTGAAGTACATCGTCCAATGGGAGTATGCACTATATTCCCTGGGGAGCTCGGCCTCTGTCCATTCGGCGAGGAAATCTGCTAGCACCTGAGATTTGATAGCTCGTCATGGCATGTAGGCAATTTCAAAAGGAAGGAGCTCAATGGCCCATTTGGCAATGCGGCCGGTGGCGTCCCTGTTGTTGATTGTATCGTTCAGGGGTACTTCGGATGCCGCCATAACCGAACACTCTTGAAAGTAGTGTCTTAGTTTCCGTCATGCCATGAATACTGTATAGGCTATCTTCTGGTAGTGCGGGTATCTGGACTTGCACCGCGTTAATACTTCTGACACGTAATAGACCGGCTTCTATATCCGGAATTTGTGTCGCTGCTCCTCTCGGTCGACGACGAGCACTGCGCTAACGACTTTGTTGGTGGCCGGTATGTATAACAACATGGGTTCACCAGCGCCTGGTGCTGTGAGTATGGGATTGCTTGCCAGTAGTGTTTTAATTTCTTCTAACGCAGCCGCTGCTTCATCGGCCCATTCGAAATTGTTGGTTCGTTCAGCAATCTGTAGAGTGGTAAAGCCTTTTCACCGATGCGGGAGATAAAGCAGCTAAGCGTTGCCATGCAACCAGCCAACCTTCGGACATGCTTTAGCTCTGTGGGAACTACAAGTTCTGATAGGGCACGGATCTTAGCCGGATTCACCTCTATTCCTCTATGGGAAATAATGAATCCGAGTAGTTTTAGCGGGAACTCCGAATACACATTTCTCTGGATTGAGTCATATATCGTACTCACGTAGGCTGGCAAAGGTCTGCCTTAGGTCGTCGATCAGCTGGCTAACGTGTTTGGTTTTGATTACCACATCGTCCACGTATGCCTTCACTATTTTACCGACTTTTTTTTTGCGAGACAAGCCTGGATCATGCGCTGGTACGTAGCCCCAGTGTTTTTTAGCCCAAAAGGCATCGTGTTAAAGCAGAATGCGATTGCATCTTGATCGGATTCCTTCATTTTAATCTGATGGTATCCGGAGTAATCATCGAGAAACACACTGAGTTATGTCCAACTGTGGTGTCAATAATCTGGTCTATGTATGGTAAGGGGAAATGGTGCTTAGGGCAGGCCTTATTGAGGTCCTTAAAGTCGACACATAGCTGCTAGGATTTGTCTTTCTTTGGTACCATCACCAGGTTTGCCAACCATTCGGGGTGCTTAATCTCCAGTATGAATCCAGCCTCTAGCAGTTTGGCTAATTCTTCACCCATAGCTTGTCGTTTGGGCTCGGAAAAGCGGTGCAGAGTCTGCTTAACGGGCTTGAAGCGTGCGGTGATGTTCAGACTATGTTCTGCTAGCCCCCATGGGATTCCAGGCATATCGAAAGGATGCCAGGCAAAGATGTCCTAGTTTTCTCGTAAGAATGCTCATAGTGCTTCATCCACTATGGGGTCCAGCTAAGCTCCGATGGACGCTGTCTTATTGGGGTCCGTTGGGTGTACCTAAAATTTAACAATTTAAAGTCCAGGTTTAAAGGACATGGGCTTGGGCCTTTTTCTAAGGATCACATCGTTCTTGTCTACTGTTGACCGGAGTGCGGTTAGTTCTTCTGTAGTGAAGGTCTCATCTAGTGTCTCGAGGGCGAGCGTTGTGGTTTTGTTTTTAGCTCGAAGGGCTATATTTAGATCACTAACGATTGTGATTACCCCGTTTGGGCCTGGCATCTTGAGCTTCATATATCTGTAATGTGATATAGCCTTGAATTTTGTGAAGGGGTCATGCCCCAGCAGGGCGTGGTAGCTATTGGGGAAGGGAACGATATGGAAGAGAAGTTCTTCAAATATCGGTAGTTTTCGGATGTGCCGAACACTACGTCCCGGGTTATACGTCCTGAACAACGCACCTCTTTCCCAGGAATGATACCCCGGAATGTTGTGGTGCTATGCTCGATGCGAGTACGGTCAAACTGCATTTTTTCTAGGGTGTATTTGTTGATAAGGTTTAAACCACTGCCGCCATCCATTAGCACTTTATGCAACCTGAAGCCATCGATGATGGGTTTTAAGACCAGGGCGGCTGGTGTATGACCAGGACGGATGGCTCGTTGGTCAGTATCTCCGAAGGTGATGGGTATGTCTGCCCATGAACTTGTTGCTGTCACATGATAGACTTGTTCGGGTTCTCTAAGAGCTCTTTTCCTCATGTTCCTTGAGGGGAATGTTTCATAGATCGTCAGGACTTCGGCGTTGTATCCTGGTGGCGATGTGAATCGCCTGTTCAGCGGTAGTGCCTCAAGGATGGCTTCACCGCTTTTTGCGACCTACCTGACGACCTAGTAAGCTCTAAGGTTGTGAGTCAGGCTTGTGTTTGGCAATACAGAATGTATAGGGCATGGTTTATCCAATATCCCATCAAGGACAGTTCTGACCGCTGTAAGGGGTCTACTTCTCTTTTTGGCGGGTTTGAGTTTGGCTAGCCGCTTCAGAGGTATCCTGGTTTTTTCGATCTCCTCTAGGGTAATCGGTAAAGGTTGGTTTCGAAAGTTGTCATTCAGCTTGCCAGGTGCTTTCCATGGCACAATATTTTTGTACCAAATCTGTAAGCTCGGTGAAGTCACGAATGTGTTGACGAGCCAGGGCGTTGAGAATCCCTTCATCATGGCAATTGCGATTGAAGGTTGCCATTATCTCCTGGTCACTAAGACCTCGTACTTTGTTTCAAGCGAGGAGGAGTCTAGCCCAAAAATGATGAACCGACTCTCCTGGTAACAGTTTAACATCCCATAATTCCGAAGACTTGGACTCTGCTGCGATGCTTGAGTGCTCGACTTGGGTGGTGGGTGGGAATATTTTTGATCCCTTGCCAATATGTGAGTCTGGAATTACGGGATCCGAGTTGCATGCTAGATCGGGGACCGATACCGATCTATCTCCGGGGCAAACTCCAGGGTCTGGGTTGCAAGTAAGGTTTCGATGATCGGAGATTGGGGTATAAACCGTTTTTAATTCCGGTCATTGGGTGGATGAGCCCCTAGCCGGGCACTCAACGGTGGTGACTAAGTGAGTGACCATGGGGATGAGAATCTCCCTATTGTCGGGTTTAAGCCCGAGCCGGTCATAGACCGGGGTCTGGTCGTCACTCATATGCATGGTCCGAATCCAATCAAACAAATTGTTTAGGAATGAGGCGACGGTAGGATGCGTGTCGCTGAAGCGAGTGGGGTCGATCTACGGCGTCGCAGTTCCTGAGTCGCTTGAAAGCAGATCCGGATCCTGTTCGGCCATAGCGAATATGGGCACAACGACTGGATTGGGCGTTCTAGACAGCCCGAGGGTGAAGGTCGCCTCAGAGGAGGGGCCTGATTTCTTCGGCGTCGAGGCGTCGGGATCTGCGGGCTCCTCCATAAAGGTTGAGGGTCCCATCAAGACAAGTTCTCCCCGTGAATCAGCGGCGAACTCTAGGGTCCCGAATTTGATTCCTTGATCGGAGGCGAAGCTTCCGATCTAGCTCGAATGGCCGGTCGGGTTGGCGTGCGACAAGACGTCGCCGCACATGAACATCTGACCAGGGATGAGAATATCATGGCTTCGGATCTCATTGCCCATGACAAGGCAAGCCATCGATTACTTTGGCGATCACAACGGAACTCTCAATGAAATCACCAATGTCGGTGTCAAAACTGGCGGATCTCAGGTAGGGGGTCCCGAGCTAGGAGACTAGGAACAATGGTAACATGGGACGAAGGAGACGATGTTTACCCAGGTTCGGGACCTCCTATAGAGGTAAAACCCTATGTCCTGCTTGATTATATTGATGATATGATGGTTACAGAGTTGATCTACCTAGAGATCAAATAGCTAAAACCCTATACGAGTTTCTATGCCCTACAATCTAAAACTCGCCGGCTTATATAGACGCCGAGAGGTACTAGGGTTTACACATGGTCGGTTACACATCGAAGGGAAAAACATGCGTATCTACTGTGGAAAACTTGGAGGACACGCCATGACTCCTTGAAGCTTTCATCCTGGCGATGGCCCCCCTGATCATCCAATGCCCAACCAGCGGCCCACATAGTCCGACCCATGAGAAACAGGTCAGCCATCCGAGCACCCCTGAAACCAAGACTCCCTCACCGAGCTCGAGCTTGCGCTTGTTTGGGTCATTGGTAGCATGTCAATGATGGAGGCTTGGAGGAGACATACCTACGACGGCGAGGCGAGGAGGAGGGAGGAATGGAGAGAGGGGACTCAAGGCTAGGGCTTAGACAGGCTATAAAGGGGGCTCGGGCCTCGTTGGCTGTCAAATCGACCGGAAGGTCGACGTGGTGCTCGGGATGGACGCCATACAGAGGATGACGACGAATGCGTCAGGGGAGGCTGGCTGGCCTATGCTAGGCTGCGGAGATGGGCCCGTGGGGAGGTACATCGGGCCACGTGTGTGAGAACTCCCTCTGCCTCTCTCCGAAAGAAGGCCTTTTCTAAAAAAATTAAACAACAAGCCAAAATTAAAAGCCCGGGAAGATGGAAAAGTTTTTAAGAAAACTAAAAATTGATTTATACTCACAAAATAATGCCCTGATTTATAAAAATAGTTTCAACATTTTTAGAGGAAACAAAATAAAAACATATCATTGTCATTGAGACATGTTTTGCAAAGTGCCAAAATACAAAACCCTTCAAACATGACTTACAGCTATTTAGCAATTCCTGTCAGATTATTTAGGAGTAGAAGAACATTTTTTATTAGAAGAACAACCAAGTTAATTCATCACATAGTGCATTTATTGGAATAAAAGTGGTGAGCAAGGTTTTCTATGTAAGTTGAGGAGAGGGTTATCACAAGAGTATCACTAGGTTGCAACACTCATACCACACCACACTCACACAACATCACCACATAAAACAAGGATGCGGCAAAACATGAATGATGATATGATGATTATGATGCCATGATGAAAAATTATATGAAGCAAAATTATTATAACTCAAACCACATTATTAATCTTGTCTTGATAGTACCTAAGTGAACAGTCTATATTTACTACACTAGCCCATCTCACGAAGTTCCGTTAAGTTTTATGGGGTTGAAGTTTTCAAGTTTTGGGTGAGATACCGATATGAGGTGAATAAGGAGCAGAAAGGAACTAAGATTCGGGATTCCCAAGGAACCCCCAAGTTAATATGCAAGGAATACTCAAGCATCTAAGCTTGGGGACGCCCTGGAAGGCATCCCTCTTTCGTCTCCAACATTATCGGTACATCTTACTTGGAGCTATATTTTTATTCATCACATGATATGTGTTTTGCATGGAGTGTCATTATAATTTATTTTTCTCTATTATATTTATTTATAATCTTGTTTTTCAATAAAAAGTTCCAAGAATTGCATTAGGATGCTTGCATTGAATGTTTGATATGTGCTATGTAAAAACAGAATCTTTTGTTGTAGTTTTTGAATTTTCATATTTTACTAGAACGTGGATAGTTTCTGAAATTGTTACACACTGTTTTCATATAAATTATTTATAATTTCCTAAATTTTCATAATGTGTTCAGTTACAGAAGTACACTGGTTTAATAGATTGCTACACACTATTATGTTTGGATAGATTGCTGTCATAGTTTTGTTATCTACTTTTCCTGTAGTTTACATAGCCTATATTGGTGATATAAATTGTGGAAATAATAGTAAAAAATAGATGATGTTTGAAAACTATTATGCAACTTTTCTTGGTAGTACATAAAGAGTTGATTTATTATTATGTGCACTAACCTATCTCACGAGTTCTTTTCAAGTTCGTGTGGATGAAGTTTTTGAGAATAGGTGAAACTGGGATATGAGAGGATTGAACAAGATACAAAATCTCAAGATTGGGGATTTACAAGGCAACCCAAGTAAATATTTCAATAAGTCTCAAGAATCTAAGCTTGGGGATGCTACGCATCCCACCTCTGTTCGTCAACTATCGGTTAGCCAATGTTGAGCCTAAGTTTTTGCTTCTTCACATGATATGTGCTATTCTTGGAGTGCTATTTTTATTTTGCTTGCTGTTTAATAAAATAGTCAGATCAGAAAATCTTTATTGAGAGAGAGAGAGAGTCCTCACATAGCTACTTAATTGTTTGACTACTCATTAATCTTCACTTATATCTTTTGAGAGTAGTTTGATGTTTACTCTTGTGCTTCACTTATATCCTATGAGTAAATTGTGAATGAATTGAATATCATAAATCTGAAATTATCAATGTGCTTTATGCTTAGTAGTAGCTTCACATATGGTTTAGAAAATAAAATCTATTGAAGTTTGACAATCACAATATTGGTCATACAAGCAATTCATGAATGATTACTATAAGAAAGAGAACTTTCACATACAAATATATTATCTTGGACATCTTCTATGATTGGGAATACCCATTAATTATTTTCAAACTCGAGAAAAATAGTTGAAGTTGGACAAGGAAGACAACGTAATGAGTTATGGTTGCGTATATTTGCATACAAGTTATATTGTTATGGATCCTCCAACATGTGGTGCTTGTTTAGAACCTTTTGCTAGCCAAAAATTCGTACTAAGTGGAGATACTACTTGTGCATCCAAACCCTTAAACCCAGTTTCTTGCCATGAGAGTCCACTATATCTACCTATATATGGTATTTCAATGCTATTCAAAGTAAATTTGCATGTGCCACCTCTCAAATTTTAAATGAACATATGTTTTGTGCAATGTTCAGGAAATCGGTAAGTGGTAGCTGCTCGGCCAACTTGGGAGTAGCGATTAATCTGTTAATCAGCCTATTAACTAGATTAATCGGTCGACCATTAATCGGTAGATTAAATAGAAACTTTCCAACTTATATCGAGTTTTTTTATGTATTAAACCATGCTTCCATGCACCTAGCTATGTAATATAAAAAATGTTCTATCGTAGGCATATAAAATATAGAATTAATAATACAAAATGTCAAAATTGAAAATTATCAATTAAGCATGTAAACTTGTCCATATACTTGCTAACATACATCACATAATACACTACAAATAAGAACCAAAACCAACAGTCACATCCACTCATGTAAAAAATTGTAATTTATAATCTATTAATATATTAATGTTGAATTCTCTACTAAGATAGGGGAAAACGATGGTAGTACTTTGGCTGCTGGTGACGCCATGGAGGAAGATATTGGGGAGCATCAAATGGAAGAGGATGGGGTGTAGCCAAAGGGAGGGGGCTGGGGGTCTAGGAAGGCGACAAAAGTGGCGGAGCAGCTGGATCTTGGAGGTGTAGTGTTGCTGCTCGCACTGGTGAGGACCTAGCTAGCCATCAACTAGGTTAGGAGGGGATGAAAGGAGCATGTGGGAGTGGGAGGAGGGACAAACCCTAGGTATTTAGTAGCAAGAGGGGGTGGGAGGGGTTATGTATCAATATTTTGGGATTCGTTTGCCCTCCAATTAACGGGCAGTAGCAATTAATCGGTCTGGCAACTGATTCATCGGTATGACAATTGATTATTCGGTCTAACTGGCAAGTTAATCGGCCTGAAAAGTTAACACGGTGAATAGGTGCTATTCGATTCGGTCACCCTAGGAGTAGAGATTAAATGGCAAGTTAACTAGTTAATCAGACGAATTCTTGAATAATGGTTTTGTGTACCTCGACCGCTCATGGAGCGATAGGGGGCGGTCAGTATCTTCCATGTTAAGCGGCTTATTCTGATGATGAGTATTTATTCACTCGTCCTTGCACGAGAGGAGCGGTAATATGGATTCCCAGTGCCGAAATAAAAAATAATGCAAATAATTAAATAAAAATCCCCCCAAGAATGTTGTTGTTATGGACTATACTCGTGGATTTGGCTAGCCGTGGAGTGTGTTTGTTGGTGGAGGGGGAGTAAACCTTTACTTTTACTGCTTGGGAACCGCCGCTAATGTGTTTAACATGGAATATATTGATAACTCTTGGTCGTAATATTGACAGGAAGGGTGCGCCTCTCAAAATTATATTCATCTATGTTTTAAACAATGAGCTCTCGCACATATACAAATCCCTGCTTCCCTCTGCGAAGGGACAATCTATTTACTTTCATGTTATTTACTTTTCATGTTTAATCAACTACATATTCCAAGCTCAATCTATTATTTGGCAAGTATCATGTGGTGGGGAAAGATCTAGGCACATATGGCCAGTCAAATATATTTGATCATGACTTATCATTGTTGACAATTATCTTTATGATAAATAATGTTGGGAGGTGAAACATTAAGCCCCAATCTTTCTATGTGTTCAATGGATGTTGTTTGTTCTAAAAATATGCTTTGAGTACTACCAATCATAGAAGACTAAATGATGATTGAGTATGCGGAGCTCTTACTTAGACTTTGTTGAGAATAAGTGGAATTCCAATTGTTTGATGACTAAGAAAATAGGTTGTTAAGTTTCAAGAGAATTCATTGTTTGAACCATAACTCGTGAATTGGTTGCTACTTTATCAAGATGAGTTTTATGAGAAAGAGTTGCTGTTATGATGCTCGGAAACGTGGTTGAAATTATCATTGATCAAACTTATACACTATGCTAGCATTAACACTTCATAAATTATTTCTTTTACCATTTACCTACTCGAGGACTAGTAGGAATTAAGCTTGAAGATGCTGATACATCTCCAAGTTATCGATAATTTATGAAGTATTCATGCCATATTCATCTATTTTTATATGGTTTTGATGCACTTTATATGATTTACTTAGAACTAACCCGGACTGACGTTGTTTTCAGTAGAATAACCATGGTTTTGTTTTTGTGCAGAAAATGAAAGTTCTCGGAATCGCCTGAAACTTTTTAGTGATTTTGTCTGGACCAAATAAGAAATATTGGAGCGAAGAATCACCAGAGAAGAGCCATGAGGTGGGCACAACCCACCAGGGCGCACCAGAGGGCCCGGGTGCACCCTAGTGTATCGTGCCCTCCTCGTGGCCCATCTTGGCATGAAATCGACGCCCAAAAATCCTATAAATAAAGAAACCATCAGAAATAACCCTAGACTCTTCATTCCGTCGCCCACTACTAGGAAAAGGGCTATAGCTAATATAGACATTAGTGGCGCACTATGTATGTGGTGCGCCACTGCTATATAGCAGTGGCCCACCAGATACTGGTGCGCTATTAATGGCCATATTACTAATTGCGCACCTGGTGTGTGGTGCACCATTACTAGTTGTGTCCTGGCCCCACACCCCTCCCCAGACTTAGCAGTGGCGCACCAGGTGGATGTGCGCCATTACTAGTTTTAACTATTAATGGCGCACCACACCCACGGTGCGCCACTACTAACTTTTTTTTTCAAAACTAGTAATAGCGCACCATGCACCAGGTGTGCCATTAGTAACCCTGGTTACCAATGGTGCATTCTTAGGAGGTGCGCCATTGGTAACCTGAGAGCAGCTAGATATTTAATTTTTTACAGCCACCTACTACACTCACTTTCCCGACTTCATTCTCTCCACCTCTAGCTACCAAGCTTGGTCTCGGCTGCCTCCTCCTCCTCACCTTATTTGCACCACAGATTCACCCAAACTCAGTGGTTAAATTTCCTTTTTTTATAGGTAAGTAAGGGGAAGGCTTTCTTTATGTTCTAGATCTACTTTTTTCTCCCTCCAACGTACACACTTTTTATGGCCTAGATCTACGTATGTTTGTGGTGCGCCATTGTTTGTGGTCATGACACTTCCCTAAATGTTGCCAATATTTTGCCGGAATGTTGATTCATTTCCGTTCCGGCAAGAATTTGGCACTATGCATTCTTTTTGGTCCTATTTTTATGCAAAGTCATGCCAAATTTTTTTTGGTTCCAAATTTTTTTTGGCTCTACCCCACAGGCGACCATGGTCCGCACGATGACCGAAGGCATCGTGAATAGGTTTTTGAGCTCCGCGAAGGCTGAGATGTTTCAAAAGAACGAGACGGAGATAAGATGTCCGTGTCGAAGATGCAAGCTGAAGAGCCTTATGGACCCAGATTCCAGACAGGTGCGAGACCACCTGCTCGTGCGTGGTTTCATGGATGGCTATCGGTGGCAAGGTGATGAAGATGATTATGAAGTCGTCCATGGGGGCCGGGCAAGAAATAAGGAAGGGCAGAAAGACAATAGCGGCGAGGGCGGGCGAGGAGACGAAGAATCTCCAGGACATGATCACGAAGTAGATGCAGGACATAATCATCATGTAGAAGGTGCCGGACATGATGATGAGGAAGATCAAGACGAAGGGCATGATCATGAAGATGAAGATGCCGGAGTAGACGACGATGGACCATCGATGGGCTGGGTGCAGGACCCTCATATTCAAGAGCTGCTTCTCAAGAAGATGGGTAACGCAAGAGCTGCCGCCCGAGAGAAAGCCAAGCTGGATCAACTAAAGATAGACGCGGTTACTCTATTGTATGAAGGATGCAGGCCCAAGGATACCCACCTGAAAGTAACGCTCATGGCTCAGGAGACGAAGGTAAAACACAAAATGACCGACGCATGCTTCGACGAGAATATGTCATTCTAGCACGAACGTCTTCCCAAGGGGAACAAGTGCCCGACCAGTTTGGAGGAGGCAAAGAAAATTGTGTGTCCTCCGGATTTACCACACGTGAAATACCATGTGTGCCTGAACGATTGCATCATTTATCGGGATGACCATGCGGAGTCTACCATATGTTCGGTGTGCGGCATCACTCGATACGAGAAGAGGAAGAAAGCTCCTCGAAAAGTGGTGTGGTACTTTCCGATCACTCCTCGTCTGCAACGGTATTTCGTGGACTCCAAGCTAGCAAACCTCCTGCGTTGGCACGCGGATAGGAAGGAGAAGAAGTGAGAAGATGATGGAAATGATCCGAAGATAAATAAAAAAGACAAGATGCTGAATCACCCTAAGGATGCGAGCCAGTGGCAAGCGTTGAACTTCGAACACCCAGAATTTGGGGACGATCCAAGGAACATCACGTTGGGCGTGAGCACCGATGGAGTCAATCCGTTTGGCAGCCAGAGAAGCACACATAGCACCTGGCCTGTGTTTGTGTGGATGTACAACCTTCCCCCCTGGATGTGCATGAAGAGGAAGTACATTCACATGAGTATGCTAATTGAAGGGCCGAAACAACCAGGGAATGACATCAATCTGTATCTGGGGCTGCTGAAAGAGGAGCTAGACAGGCTGTGGAAAACGCCAGCCAATACGTGGGACGCCGCAGCGAAACAATATTTCCCTATGAGAGCCGCACTGCTCACGACGGTGCATGCCTTTCTCGGTTACGGATATGTCGCGGGGCAGGAGGTCCACGGATTTAGTGCATGCGTTAGGTGCAACGATCACACAACGTATCGCCAGCTAGATAGAGATCCCGGGTCTTCGAAAACCGTGTTCATGGGACATCGAAGGTGGCTTCGCGATGGAGAAAATGCAAGGATCTGTTCGATGGTGAAACCGAACACCGAAGACCCCCATGTACGAGGAGCAGCGAGGAAATAGACGAGCTGTTGAAAAATTGGAAAGAGTGCCCACCGCCGGGAAAGAAGCGAAAGGCGCCAGAGCTGCTGCTGAAGGTATGGAAAACGAGGTCTGTTTTCTGGGACTTGTCGTACTGGAAGATCCTCCGTGTGCCTCACAGCCTTGATGTCATGCATATCACGAAGAACGTGTGCGAGAGTCTGCTTGGTACCCTGCTCAACATGCCAGAGAGGACCAAAGATGGGCCGAAAGCAAGGGCAGACTCCCAATCAATGGGCATCAGGGAGGAGCTTCACGCAAAACGCCCTAATGATGATGATGATGATGAGGTGAAGGACACGAAAAGTCATCTCAACAAAGGCAAAAAGGCCAAGAAGATCGAATATGAATGCCCTCCTGCGTGCTTCACTCTAAGTCAGAAGGAGATTGAGCAGTTTTGCACCTGCCTCGTAGGAGTAAAGCTTCCTTACGGTTACGCGGGGAAGATAAGCAGATACCTAGACTCAGCGAAGCAGAAGTTTAGCAGGATGAAGTCTCACGACTGTCACGTGCTGATGACACAGATACTTCCAGTTGCAATCTGTGGGATCATGGACGCGCACGTCCGTGAAACGCTATTTGGCCTATGCAACTTTTTCGACGTCATCTCTCGGAAGTTGGTTGGTGTGAAGCAACTCAGAAGGCTACAGGAAGAGATCATGGTGATACTATGCGAGCTTGAGATGTACTTCCTGCCCGCATTGTTCGACGTTATGGTGCATCTACTGGTCCATATCGTGGAGGATATCATCCAACTCGGGCCGACGTTCCTGCACAGCATGATGCCGTTCGAAAGGATGAATGGTGTCATCAAAGGATACGTTCGCAATAGGGCACGTCCAGATGGAAGCATAGGCAAGGGCTTTGTGACCGAAGAGTGCATCTCCTTCTGCATGAATTATCTAGGCATCAAGAACCCCGTTGGTCTACCAGTCAACAGGCACCTCGGTAGGCTCGCTGGATGGGGTCACCGCGAGGGTCGCCGCGAAATGCATGTCGACTTCAAGGGTCGACTCACCGACTTTGAAAGAGCAAACCTAGTCGCGCTACAACACATAGACTTGGTCGATCCTTGGGTGGTAGAGCACAAAACCTTTATTGAGAAGACGTACAATGACCGAGGCCAACTGAGATATAATCAAATAGCACAACTCATGTTTCACGCGTTGGTTCAAGGACAGGCTTCTGTCGTACCCTTTACATGAGGATTCTTCCGCGGAAGAAAAACACATATTCGCCTTGTCACAGGGTGCCGAGCATAACCTGATGACCTATGAGGCGTACTATATTAACGGCTACACATTTTACACCGAGGAAAAGGACATGAAGAGAGATTATCAGAACTCCGGGGTAACGATGGAATCCTACACCAGTAACGACAAGGACAGATACTATGGAAGGATCGAGGAGATCTGGGAGCTGAGCTAAGCTAGAGAGAAGGTCCCGATGTTCTGTGTCAGATGGGCCAAGAGCGTCCTAAAAGAACACCGGTATTTCACCACCATGGTTGTACCCGAAGCCAAATCCAAGACCGTGGGCACAAACAGCATCGCGGAAAATGAGCCATGGGTACTAGCTTGCCATGTGGACCAATGCTTCTTCATTACCGACCCGTCAAATCCCAGTCGTGTTGTCGTGAGGAGAGGCAAAAGGAACATCATCGGAATGGATGGAGTCCCCAATGAGAAAGACTTTGACAAGTATGGCGACCCGAAGATGGAAGATGATGACAACGATGAAGTACCATACACCACAAGAAGAAGCAGGACCACCCTACCTAAAGGACATCCGTTCAAGAGAAGAACTCAAGGGGTTTCGGGGCTAAATTATTCAACTGCGAGAAAGAAGGGCAAGAAGATTGTGAAAATATAGCGAAGATCGAATCACAATGCTTTTGCATGTGTGCAAAAAACCCTACTCTTTTTAACTAAGTAGCACCTGACCATAAGGATTCTACATGTGGTTCCTACGCAATAGATAACTTTCTATCATAGTGAACCAACTACACAACAACCACCAACATACACACTTTGTATCATACCATGTCATATAATTCTAAATTATTACATGCAAACTAAAATCCAAAAAAAAGTTAGTAATGGCGCACCAGGAGAAGGTGCGCCATTGCTATCACTGTTTCTATGGCGCACCCCTAAAAGGTGCGCCATTGATATACCAATAAAAAAATGTTAGTAATGGCGCACCAGGAGGAGGTGCGCCATTGCTATCACTGTTTTTATGGCGCACCCCTGAAAGGTGCGCTATTGCTAACCCTCCCCCCACTACGGCCTTTTCCCTCCCTCCCTACCCTTCCTATCACTGTTTCACAACCGGCCGGCCCTCCCACCCCCGCTCCGCCGTCGCCTCCCACCCCCGCCCTCGCCGCCATCGACTGCGTTTCCGTCGCCGGATCCCCCGCCGCCGCCCACCGGAGCCCGCCTTGCCGCCTACCTACCTGCTCCCTCCCCCCTGCGGTAAGCGCCTCTCTACCTGCTCCCTCCCCCCTTCCAGCGTGCTCTTCCCGTCCGGCTCCGCCATCGCAACCGTCGATGACAGATCCGTGTGCACGACGGTGATGTGCTCTAACAAGTGAGGTCCTGCCCCTGCCTCTTCCTTATACTGGTCGAGGCAGGAGCTTGTTTCTCCTGTGTCAATAGTGATGAAAATAGCTGATGAGTAGCATTTCTTATTTAGAATAGATGAGCACATGAATCGCTCCAGCGATGGCTTGTTCTAGCTGTTTTGTATCTGTGCTGTGCTGCGCTGTGTGGCCAAAGGGATCAGTGGCAATGCTGAATTACTTATTTGCAGTGAATTTTCTGTGGATTTGGAACAATGCTTTCTTATAACAGTGGATTTGCAAACAGCAGGCTTCGTTGCATTTATATGTCATGTTTTTATAACAATGCTAATAAGGGATTCTTGTCCCAAATGACATTGACAGGGCACCCAATGAATGGCCTGCATCCTGTTTTCAAATGTTTCGGGGCAGATACCCATTAGCAAATTCGGTATGACACCACAGAAATATACCAATTTTTACATAGCTTATTACTTGGATTTGATGAGAACACTTGTCCGACTGAATTAGTGAATTTGGATCCATGCTTACTTGGTCCACCATTTTGGTTGTTTTCAATGATGAAACTTGTCGCAGCCTCCACTTTTGGCACTTCTTATTATCGTCTGAGCTATGCCTATAATGCATGAACCACAGTACTCTACTACTGAAACTACAGTTTCTACAAGACCATATGTGTGCTGAAATGAATTTGTAAAAATAATGACTAAATAAGAAATGCTACTCATTATAATTTCTTCCTTTTGTGAACATTTTCTCGGAGGTGCTGATAGCTGCTGATTAAAATAGTCTTGCGATTCCTAAGCACATGGGGCTGCTGATAGCTGCTTGAGACTGAAGCCCATTCAAAATATCACATATCTGCTTGTATTCATTTTTATGTAACTTTATATAGAAGTGGTTTAAGTCATGGGAAGTTAATAGCCGAAAGTGATTCTAAATATCCCCCGTGGGTTTGCATAAGTAACCTCCTATCAGATCCGATAATGTATCAGGATCAGACCCCCTCTCTGTTGGTTGCCAATCCAAGGGTTTGCAAAGCATCGGAAGATTTAGTTTGATAGGGAGCAGATTTATGTTCAAATTGCACATAACATAACAAGAATTCTCAATATACCCTTGACCTTTCTTAAGAACCAACACTGTGGTCGTGAGTCTGTAGTAGAAGACTAGAAATAAAATTGCATTGTGATCATTTTTGTCCAAATTTAAGTATTATGGTCATTTTTGTCCAAATTTAATTGTTATTTGTAATGTTATTTGCAAACTGTTGTAATAGAAAAAAGAACATACATAATATCAATAATCTCACTACATGACCTCCCACCTTTTGGGAAGCTACCAAACCTCAAGGGCCTCTATTTCAAGAAAATTTCCGGAATGCTCCAGTTTGGGCCTATATGTTGGTTGTGCCTATATGTAGGCCTTTTTTGTGCAGGGACAAATAGTTACCCCTTTCTCCTGAAATGTTGATTAATTTCCGTTTCAGTTGAGAATGGGGCACTCCTAGGTCAAGAAAATTAGCAAAGGTCATGCCCAATTTTCTTGACCTAGAAGGTGCCCGATTCTCAACCGAAACAAAAATTAATCAACATCTTGCATGTTTTATTCTCAGTTTTCCTCTAAATCTGAGAAGAATAGATACTACCCTGATCTCTTCCAATAACTCTATTACCCTTTTTTCCTATTTAGAGCGAACATGGCCCACAACGATGAGGCTGGCGGTTCGTGCAAGCCATTCTGGGAGCTGTCCCAGGAGATGGAGGAAGAACCTCACCGCTATGAGGACGTCGCGAAAGACAAAGATCCCGACTACACAACCCCTAGTGGCGTCGAGGATGACAACACTGATGGTGCCGCCGGGGATGACACCACTGATGATGTCAGCGAACGCACAGATGGTAGCCAACCGAAGAGGCAACGAAAGGACCGGCGCCCGAACATGCTCGACACCGTCAAGGAGGAATTTACTGAAGTGTCCTCCGGTGGGCATCCAACGGCGCCCAAAGAATTAGTCCGTGGGTACGCAGGACAGCTCGGGTGCATTCTCCGGAGCACCATCTCGATCAACACTGAGAACCTAAGGCATCCTGACGGAGGGAATTTGCGCAACCTCCTCGTCACGAAGTTGCACGAACGATACAAGTTCCTCGGTGACTTTGCAAACACACACCTCTCAGGGAATAAAGTGAACAGTGCCGCCATCACGAAGATGAGCCGACCCTGGCTAATTGGAGGGCCGCAGTGAAGAGAAGGATTCTAAGTGGTGATAGTTATGAGAAGATCAAGGCGACAAATCCTTCGATTAGCAAAGAGGACTACCTGGAGTTCAAGATCAAGTGCGAGAGCAAGGCATCCGCGGAATCAAGTCAGTGGGGGAAAGATATGCGGGACTTGAACTTAGGGGTCCACAAACTCGGTCCCGGCGGTTACAGAGTGGCGAAATCTAAATGGGACAAGGAGGACGCGGAGCGTGCCGCGCAAGGCCTACCGCCCCTCTTCGATAAACACCATGAAAAGCAGACCAGGAACTATGTCAGGGCACGGTACAAGGTGGACCCAGTAAGAGGGGAGCTTACCACGGATCCGAAGGTGAAGGAGGCGTGTTCTGGTAAGGAATACACCCTCGCGTAATTAGCTCCATATGGTTGCATTCTAATTAATGAAGCCAAATTTCTAAATGGTTCATGTTCCTTCCGTAGGAAACTGAAAGCAGTAGCGCGGGGTCTCAGAGCTCCCCGCCTGCTACCCCTTGGGACACCTCTTTAAATAGGGCGTTGAACGTTCTGAAACAAAAGGATAAGTTCAGTAAGCCGTCGTCAGCTGGCCGTGTGGCCAGTGAAGGCTTGTCCACGAAATGGTCGGAATACTATAAGGCTAGGCGAAAGGAGAGAAAGACCAGCTCGGAAAGCCAGGAGTGTGAGGTTAAAGAACTCAAGGCACAAGTGGCGCGAATTTCGGAGATAGTCCAAGAGCAAGTGCGAGACCAACTGGGAGCGACGATCACCGCCATTATGCCTTCCTTGCTTGAGGGGCTGCGGGGGTGGATTGTGGGCGGCCAACAGGGGCCGCCCCCGATTCCTAGCTTCACGGGCAGCAACTCGCACAATGCACCGACAATGGTGTCTCCGGCGGAGGCGGCATTGGTGTCTCCGGCGGAGGCGGCATTGCTGTCTCCGGCATCGGCGCCGATATTGGACCTTAATGCACCCGGGTGTGGGAAGAATACGCCGGCCGGCACCTCGGCAGCAAGCAGCCCCTCTGTCACTCACACGCTCGCCGTTGGCGGTGCCTCGACATTAGTCGAGCTCGACGCCATCACGGTAACTAAGCCTCGGCCGATGACTACTTCATCTCCTTGCCTTTGACTGGGCATCCCTGACGCCCTACATGTTTTCGCAGGGCGCCGCCAACGTTCCATGCACTCTCCTGCACTTCATGGACGGCGAGTTGATCGATGTCGCCAAGGCCAAAATCGTTGAACCGGGCAACCGCGTGTTCCACGATAATCCGATGCCACCCACCATGTATAGGGTTCAACTGGTTCGGGTGCTGCGGGGCTCCGATGACTTTTTACCTCCGTATCGACCCCCTGGGGCCGACGAAGATGATGTGATGACCCTCAACGCCTGCTTAAACTGGTCCATGCTTGGGCCGAAGAGCCAGATTCGTTTGGGGGCGGGGGACACCACCCCACAGACAACACCGCCAGTCGTGCCGGCGCCAAGCCATGGCAAGACCACCGCAACACTACCGCCGTCAGCTGATCCAGACATGCATATGGCACAGGATCCGGACGACGACGACAGTACATTTTCCAATGTCGGTAAGTACATCAACGAAGATGGGTACGGTGACGAATTCTTGGGGCCTCCTTCTCAAGAACCCAACCCTGCAAAAGACGATCGAGATCTAGCTGGTACCGCGGAGAAACCCAATTGCAACAGGTGTCGTCTGTTCAGTTCCCAGGAGACGCCTCCAGCTGCCGCCTTCACCGAGACTCAAACAGCCGAGGTGCGAAATATTATCAGACCCAACACACTCAAGAAGGTGGTCTCTTAGCAGAACTCGATCCCATTACAGCAGAAGAAGCAGAAGGCACGGAAAAGAAAAAATAACAAGGGTGCGAGCCAGCCAGCACCGAGTACGATCCGTGCTCAGGACGGGCCACCAATACCTAAGGATATGTTGAGGAGGGTGCATGTGGTGGGTAGGCCGATGCTACCAACTAATCTGCTCAATGCTGCAACCGGTGCTATGCGGAGTCTGCATGACAGTGTTCTTACTATGGAGAATCGGCTTCTCACCGAGAATGATGTGGCATACCCGGTTTTTGTGGCCAAGGTGCCAGAGGGCAAGGGCTTTGTCGAGAGCACCGTCGGGCGTATGATCGTCCTGCGGTTTGATGACATCTTCGCTATGTTTAACCTTTATCCGCTGCACTACACCTTCGTTCGGCTATTTTCGCTCAGTATGGAAATGCGGATCATTAGAGATAAGACCCCGGACATCATGATAGTCGACCCCTTCTACATGCGTGCCAAGATCTTGGGTAGCACTGGGGACCGGCAAGTCACGAGTTCATACCTCGAAGGCGTCATTCTGGCGAACCCAGATAAGGATAAATTTCTCGTGCCTTACTTTCCTGAGTAAGTCATCCCCTCACCGCCCCGTAACATATGATTTCTTAGATTTCGATCGTTCTTTTTTTTCTAACATTTCGTGTTTTGTGTAGTGACACACATTGCACACTCATCCTCTTAAGCCCGAAATATTCCATGGCCACGTATTTCGACTCAGACCGTTAGTCGAAGAAAGACTACACACATATCAAGAAAGTTCTTGATGATGCTCTCCCCGGCTACGCCAAATCTGGAGGCACCTTTAGGAGGCCAATTTATAGGTACGACAAGCACGTGTTCACCCACGTAACGATGCTCCCCAGCGTCAAGCAGCCGCTTGGCAGTCAGAAGGATGCCTACTACGCCCTCCATCACATGCGGGCGATCGTACGGGACCTTCATCACCTTATGCTACCAAGTAATCTCAAAGATTGGTCCGCACGCTTGTCGGAAATCCAGGACGCGGACATTAGACAATAATTCTTTCGCATCCAGTCGGATATTGCGTAAATCATCTATCAAGATGTCCTTCGTACCTCGGGGCAGTTCTACCTCAGATATCAACCGTCCAACAGTGAAATAGAAACAATGCAACAAATGCAGGCTGACAACGACCGCACATTCATGACCATCACGAAAGACAGCGGCTTCATCCATGCTCCGGTCCCTGAGCCGAGTCGAAAGTATTGATGCTATGTAGTTCTGGAAGAAGAGTTTAGCTCATGTTGTAATTGAACTTTAATGAACTTGTATGTCCCTTTAGTTTGGACAGTCGTTCAACTTATATGTAATCGATGCTATTTATTAGTAGGACCATGAATCGTGCTATTAATGTGTTGCTTTTCTCTTCCGATCCTTTTGTTGCATACTTATATATTGCTTATATATTATCTGTGAATTGCTACTAACATTTTGTTTGACTAGTGCATAGAGATGCTGTCGTATGTCATGTACAAGGGTAAGGTTCACGGAGTCTACGACGACTGGGAGGAGTGTCGAAGACAGGTTCACCATTCAGCGGTAACAGTTACAAAGGGTACACCACTAGGGCGGAGGCGGAAGCTAGATACGCGCGCTATCTAGCGGGAGAGAGGAGGGAGTGTAGGAGGAACCGGATGAAGACCAGTTTCATCGCGATGATGCTCCTCATGACCGCAACTCTCTTCTATGTGATGGTAGTTTAGATGATCGATATCGACTTTGTAATGTGACGATAAACTCGGCTAATACGATGAACTTTGCTAATGTCTCGAGACCTAAACTTGGCTAATGTTTGAACTTTGTTCGCTATTTCGAATTTGGAGACTAATATGATGAATTCTATTGTGTGATGTTTATATTCTGTGCGGTAACGTATTTTGTAACCTGTGCAAATACCAGAAAAGCAAAAAATAATAATTCCTAATATTCATAGTAGTGGCGCACCATATTGAGCATTAGTGGTGCACCAAGGCCAAATACCAGTGGCGCATTATGGGGCATAGTAATGGCACACCTGGGGCATAGGTGGAGGCAAATATGGCGCCCTAGGAGGCATATTAATGGCGCACTGTTGGACATAGTAATGGCGCACTCTGTGGTGCACCACTATTATCTGGGATACTAATGGTGCACCAGAGGTGCGCCATTACTATTTGTTACTAGTGGCGTGTTAATAGTGGCGCACCCATAGTGCGCCATTAATATTAAAAACGAGTGCGCCACTAACATCCTATTTTGTAGTAGTGGCCCCAAGGCCTCTCTATCGACGAAAAACCGATCTGGAGAGAAATCAGTACCCTGCCGGAGAGGGTGATAACCCACAAGTATACGGTATCAGTTGTAGCCTCTTTCGATAAGTAAGAGTGTCGAACCCAATGAGGAGCTAAAGGTAGAACAAATATTCCCTCAAGTTCTATCGACCACCGATACAACTCTACGCATGCTTAACGTTCACTTTACCTAGAACAAGTATGAATCTAGAAGTGCTTTGTAGGTGTGATAGGATAGGTTTGCAAGATAATAAAGAGCATGTCAATAAAATCTAGGGTATGCTAAGATAAAGAAACAACTAATTTAGTTTAACGAGTGTGTAAAAGTGGTGGTAGGAGTTGTGGAATTGTCCCAAGGCAATCGATAACAAGACCGGTAATCATTATTGCAATTTTATATGAGGGAGAGGCATAAGCTAACATACTTTCTCTACTTGGATCAGATGCACTTATGATTAGAACTCTAGCAAGCATCCGCAACTACTAAAGATAATTGAGGTAAAACCCGACCATACCATTATAAGGTATCAAGTCCTCTTTACTCCCATATGCAACATCCCACCTACTTATAGGCAAATCATGAACACATTGCAACACCCTACAATGACGATCCCTCATGCTTGCGCAACACAGAGGGCACCATAGGACAGCACCAATAACAAAACATGCAGCTCAAACCAATTATCATCATCAATCAACCAATAGAAAAACAAAATTCTACTCAGACATCATAGGATGGCAACACATCATTGGATAATAATACGAAGCATAAAGCACCATGTTAAAGTAGAGGGTACAGCAGGTTGTGGGAGAGTGGATAGCTGTAGAAATATGGGGGATGGTGATGGAGGCGTTGGTGAAGATGACAGAGCTGTTGGAGTAGATTGCCGTCACGACGATGGCCCCGTCGGTGTTCTGGTGCCACCGGGAGAGAGGGGGGAGAGCCCCCCTCATTCTTCTTCTTCCTTGACCTTCCCCCTAGAAGGGAGAAGGGTTTCTCCTCTGGTCTGTGTCCTCCATGGCAGCGGAGGGGCGAGAGCCCCTCTGAGATTGGATCTCTCTCTCTCTTTCCTTATGTTTCCATGTTCCCAGATTCTGGCCTTTCACCATTTCTTAAATATCCGGAGATCCATAAATCCGATTGGGCTGAAATTTTGATGGGCTCTTTATCCATAAATTAGCCAAAGGATAGATCCAATTGACCTAAGGGGTGGCCACAAGCCTGGAGGGCGCGCCCTACCCCCCAGGGCGTGCCCTCCAGGCTTGTGGGCCCCTCGGGCACCGCATTCTGTTGATTCCACTTCCCAACATTCATATATATTCCAAAATATCTTTGTAAGTTTTTATCCTTTTTGGACTTCGTTTGATATGGATTTTCCGCGAAAAAACATGTAACAAACAAGAACTGGCACTAGGCACTGGATCAATATGTTAGTCCCAAAAATAACATAAAAAGTTGCCAAAAGTATATGAAAGTTGTAGAATATTGGCATGAAACAATCAAAAATTATAGATACGACGAAGACGTATCATCATCCCCAAGCTTAATTCCCGCTCGTCCTCGAGTAGGTAAATTATAAAAAAGATAATTTTTGATGTGGAATGCTACCTAGCAAAATCTTGATCATATAATCTAATCATGGCATGAATATTAAGACACGAGTGATTCAAAGCAATAGTCTATATTGATATAAAAACAGTAATACTTCAAGCACACCAACAAGGCAATTGTGTCCTTTCAAAATAACATGGCCTTACAAAGTTATCCCTTGAAAATCATATGGTCTGGCTATGCTCCATCTTCCCCACACAAAGTATCTAAATCATGCACAACCCCGATGACAAGTCAAGCAATTGTTTCACAACTTTTTATGTTCTCAAACCTTTTCAACTCTCATGCAATACATGAGCGCGATCCATGGATATAGCATTATAGGTAGAATAGAATATGGTGGAGGTGATGAGGAAAAAGGAGAAGATAGTCTCTCATCAACTAGGCATATCAACGGGCTATGGAGATGCCCATCAATAGATATCAATGTGAGTGAGTAGGGATTGCCATGCAACTATAGCGACCCGACCTGAAAGGTCGAATCTCCGGTGTTTCCGTACCATCCCAAGATAATGCTGGTACACACACAGTACATCAATGTATATATCAAAGGGAAATCACACAGCATTATATTAATCGAAATCTCATATCGAGTCCTTTATTACAATAAAAATTACAAGAAAGTGGCTGAAGGCCAACTCATGAGAATATCTAAATCTTGCGGAAGCGTCGAAGGTAGATGAGTCCATCTGACTCCAAGGGCATCTCACCGAGCGTAGAACGTGTCCTCACTCCTGGTCGGAAAAGTACTCTGCAACATGATACGTTGCAGCCGTGTAGGTCAGCATATGGAATATGCCGGCAAAGTCACAAGAGAGGGGTGAAAAAATAATCATCTAATCTATATGCATATATGGCAGGTGGGGTGGTAAGTTTTTGCGAAAAAGCCAATTTTTCCTACATCAAGAGAGGGCTAAGCAAAAATATTACTAAGTTGGTTGATTAATGAGATGGTTCCACCAACCAATTCTCATACCCAAGTCATTAATACCCACATCATCATATCAATTGTGTTGAGAGTTTCCGGAAATTTCAATTCCTTTGGCTCAAGCTGTCCATGACCGTGGACACGGCTAATCGATTAGGTTTGAGTACTCTGCAGAGTTTTGCACACGTTCCCCACAAGATTTGGTCGCCTCCGTTTGATTTCTCGCACTTCAGGGTGTTTGAGAAACGGATGACCAAAACATGGTCTTCCAAAGGGTTTCCCTGCGACTCTGTCGGTGCCCATCCTTTCCTACCGTTCTTCTACATCTCGTAGCACCACCTGTCCAGGGTCACCACGATATCCAACCAAGCCAGAGCCCATAATGACTTGTGGCTGTGCATGTAAGCCTTGGGTCTTAAAGCATCCATCCATCTCTTTGTGCCTGGGTGGACCTTTCCGCGTGAATACTGGCCATCTCCAGCATCACCTAGGCAAATCCACTGGTTTCTCCAGGGTGCCGTTCAACCATCATCCACCCAGAGGTATGTTGAAAACTCGGAGTCTTGAAATCTTGATCATTATGTAGGTCTTGAAATTATTAACTCTCTCAACTCTCATGAATCACACAACCAACCCCGTCTACTAATAGCATAGCAAAAAGTAAAACAACATTTCCCGGGGCCAATGTGTCAAGGTTTGAGAGGGGGTTCCTACCACATGATACTACTACAAATGTAACCAAGTTTCCAACTAACCTATCTTGCATGCAATTGGGGAAGATGGTAGAACTAATGCATATAAAACATGGGTAAACATGATCAAAGTGACTTGCCTGATTGATGATCTTCGTACGTGAGTGACTCTAAGTAACAAGCTTCGCACTCCGGATAATCTAACGAAGCAAACAAGCACTCAATAAGCATACAACAAAATATTGCAACTCACAAACATCAACCATGAACTAGTAAACAATCAAGACAAAAAAATGCACAAATCACAAGCAAGAAAACACACAAGGTTTTGTTTTCAAAAAAAATGATGGGTAAACCACTACTAACATAACAAAACTGTTTTGTAATATTAAAACAATAGTTGACAGCAAGGAACAATAAAATATTTTATTAATAAACAGAATAAAATCAATTTAAGTTTGTTGGGAAACTTTAGTAAAGTTTTTTTTTAAAAAGTTTTGATAAACACCATATGAAACAACTATAGTTTTACTAACAAAAGAACAAAACAAAACTTATTATTTATTAGCAAAACATGTTCTTAACAGAAAAGAATTTACAAATAAACTTGTCTTAGAAAAAAGAATTAAATTATATAAAACTTTGTTGAAAGCAAAACTATTACTAACTAGTTGTTTTAATCAAATTAAACCTATTTGAAAAAAAAGTTGTGATTCCTATATTAACAAGGAAATAAACTAAACAATTTTATATTTCTATTAACAGTAAGTAAAACACTAAATTTTTAATCAACAGAACCTACTAAACAAATTAAAACTAAATCTAAATTAAACTAACTAAAACTAAGTA
The DNA here is from genome assembly GCA_022496015.1 of Hordeum marinum. Lineage (NCBI taxonomy): Eukaryota > Viridiplantae > Streptophyta > Magnoliopsida > Poales > Poaceae > Hordeum > Hordeum marinum. The sequence continues at coordinate 410,559,097 of CM039673.1, forward strand.
AATAAAACTATACTATAATACTAGGCAGATTCTGTTTATAGCTAGAACACTAATCAAAATCATCCTAAAAAATTCTCAAACTAAACATGGTGATAGTCCTAACTAAGACCAAACAGTAGCAAAAAGATTCATATCAAAATCTATTTTTAAACTCTAGTTATTCAGATTTGAATGTTTTGAGCAAATTTGATTCAATTCAAATTTTAGAGTTCAAATCTAAAATTTAAAGTTACAGGGTGAAACTACATGAAAAATGTGAGCTATTGCAAAAAGAATCAACTCAAAACATTAAACAGATTAAAAGATATAGCTAAAACAAATTCAGAATAGTTTCTGTTAACTAAAACAAAACAGAAAAAGGAAAAAAAATTACTGGACGGCCAGGGTTACGTGGCTGGTTCCTATTGGCTGGCTAGCGTGTGCGTGCGGGCATTTCGGGCGGTCAACCGAACCGTAAGGAAAACAGTTCGGGGAATTAAGTGGTTCTAATCGGGGCCGTTGGATTTAGATCCGAGGGGTGGGGATGGGTCCGATGACTTACCGGAGCGGGAGAAGGTCTCCGGCGAGTGGTGGCGATGGCCGGTGGTCGGAGTTGGTCGTGGAGGGTGCTCCGGTGGTCGCGGGAGGCAGCGGAGAGGTTCATACGACGGCGGGCGAGGTCCGGCGTCGAACGGAGGGGTCAGAGGGGCGAGTGGACAACCGAGGCGACGGGCACGAGCGGGGAAGGGTTCGGTGGTCGGAGTAACTCCGGCGAGCTCTCCCGTGACGTTCTGGCGACGGGAGAGAGGGGGTTCAAGGGGAAATGGAGAGAGGAGGGGCAGCGCTACTTATAGGGTGCTCAGGGGGTGCGGGGAAGGAGAGAGGAGAGAGATCCGGGGCGAGGGAATCTCGGCAACGGCGGCGCGCGCACGAGGAAGAAGGCGACCGCGCGGTCCACCGAATGGTCGGGTGGGACCCGGTGTCAGTGAGAGAAAAGCGGCGGAGGCGCGTCGGTCGGCCGGCTCGTAATAATTTCACGAGTAACTGCCCGTGGGCCGGCCCGTTTAATTACAAAACCGTTACTGTTTTTATTATCCAGAGTAGTAAAACGTCTTTAAAAGCATTCAGAACATTTTCAAATATAGGAGTATTATATATCAAAATTAACAGAATAATAAATTCAATTTATTGAACATTTTTATTCTGTCATTTGAACACTTTGGAAAAAAATAATATTTTTAGAAATTGCCTATTTGGTTTTAAAACCTTTTGCAAATATTTTTCAAAAGACCCCCTGGTTCTTATTGTTCAAATATATTACCAAGATGACCCTGGTGTGGAGTGTCATGTTACTCCCCTCTTATTTTGAACATTTTACCAAGATTTACGAATAGGTGAAAGCAACTTAGGGGAAGTAGAAAGGGGCTTTCTGAAAGTCAGAAAAAACATTTCAATAATTCCATACATTCAAGCAATGATGATGATAGATGCATAGCTATATATAATAACATTCCAAAATGGAAATTTTGGGATGTTACAAACCTACCCACCTGAAGATGAATCTCGCCCTCGAGATTCGGGTTGGCTAGAAAATTGGTGCGGATGGTCTCTACGAAGATCTTCTTCGCGTGCCCAGGTGGCTTCTTCCTTGGTGTGGTGACTCCACAAAACCTTAGAGAACTTGATGGTTCTGCTGCGGGTAACTCTGTTGGCAGTCTCGAGGATTCTGACAGGCTTCTCCTCGTAAGTCAGATCACTGTCAAGTTGTGTGGCCTCTAGGGCACTGTGTCTCTCAAAGGAATATCAGCCATCTCAGCATGGCATTTCTTCAACTGGGAAACATGGAAAACATCATGAACTCCAGACAATCCTTCCGGCAATTCCAGTTTGTATGCAACTTCGCCTCTATGTTCAAGAATTTTGTAGGGGCCTATGAATCTGGGTGCTAACTTTCCTTTAACACCAAACCTCTTGATTCCTCGAAGTAGGGACACACGAAGATATGCCCGATCTCCCACTTCATACGTTACTTACTTGTGTTTGCTGTCAGCATAACTCTTCTGTCGAGATTGAGCTATCTTGAGACTGTCACGAATCAGCTTGACTTTATCTTCTGAATCTTGAATAAGGTCGGGACCAAAAAGTTGTCGGTCTCCAACACCATCCCACGTCAGTGGCGTTCTGCATCTCCTTCCGTATAAAGCTTCGAAAGGGGCCATCTTCAGACTGGTCTGATAACTGTTGTTGTACGAGAATTCTGTGTAAGGTAAATTGTCATCCCAACTAGATCCATAATCTAGCGCACAAGCTCTCAACATGTCTTCCAGAATCTGGTTGACTCTCTCAGTCTGTCCATCGGTCTGCGGATGAAAAGCTGTACTGAACTCCAGCCTTGTACCCAAAGTTTCATGTAACTGATGCCAAAACTTTGAGGTAAATTTTGTTCCTCTATCTGACACGATACTCCTCAGAACTCCATGCAGACATACGATCCTGGTCATATATATATCTTGGCTAGCTTAGCGCTGGTATAAGTGGTCTTCACTGGAATGAAATGAGCCACCTTGGTCAAGCGATCGACCACTACCCAGATTGAATCATAACCTAAACGGGTCCTGGGTAATCCTGTGATGAAGTCCATACCAAGATTTTCCCATTTCCACTCGGGTATAGGCAAAGGTTGAAGTAACCCTGCTGGTTTCTGATGTTCTGCCTTTACTCGCTGACAAACATCACATATTGCCACATGTTCTGCAATATCCTTCTTCATACCTGTCCACCAATAACTTTCCTTCAAATCCAGGTACATCTTGCTGTTGCCTGGGTGTATTGAGTAAGGGGAATCGTGGGCTTCCTGAAGTATCAACTTCCTGAGCTCTGGGTCATTGGGCACATAGATGCGGTTCTCAAACCACAAAGTTCCGTGTTCATCCTCACGAAAACCTTTGGCTTTACCATCTTTCATTCTTTGCTTAATCTCATCTATTTCCTTGTCCGATTTCTGGGCTTCACGAATTCTTTCGGTCAAGGTGGACTGAATTTCCAGTGTGGCAACATATCCTCTTGGGACTATCTCTAGCATGGGCTCTCTGAGATCATCGGCTAACTCTTGGGGTAATCCTCCCGCTGTGAGTGTGTTTACATAAGTTTTCCGACTCAAGGCATCGGCTACAACATTAGCCTTGCCTGGATGGTAGTGTAATCTCATGTCATAGTCCTTGATTAACTCTAACCATCTCCTCTGTCTGAGGTTCAATTCTTTCTGCGTGAAAATATATTTCAAGCTCTTATGGTCGGTATAAATATCACAACTATTTCCGATAAGGAAATGTCTCCAGGTCTTGAGAGCGTGCACTACGGCCGCTAGTTCCAAATCATGGGTGGCATAATTCAACTCATGAGGTCGTAGTTGTCTGGATGCATAACCTACAACCTTTCCATCTTGCATGAGTACTCCTCCAAGTCCCTGACGTGAAGCATCACAGTAAACCTGGAAGTCCTTCCGAATATTGGGCAAAATCAACACTGGGGCTGTGACCAAACGTTTCTTCAACTCCTGGAAACTGGCTTCACATTCCTCAGTCCAAATATACTTAGACTCTTTCTTTAAAAACTCCGTCATGGGCTTGGCAATCTTTGAGAATTTCTCAATGAATCTCCGGTAATATCCGGCAAGTCCGAGGAAACTGCGGATCTCCTTAACTGAGGTGGGTGACTTCCACTCGGTGACGGCTTCAACCTTAGCGGGGTCTACGGCTATGACTTCTCCGGAAATAACATGTCCAAGGAATCCGACTTCCGTCAGCCAAAATTCACATTTCCGTACTTGGCATATAACTGATGCTCTCTCAATTTCTCCAGAACTAAACGCAAATGTTCCTTGTGTTCTTCCTCGTTCTTGGAGAATATCAAAATGTCATCGATGAACACCACGACAAACTTGTCCAAATATTCCATGAACACTTTGTTCATCAAATTCGTGAAGTAGGCAGGAGCATTAGTCAAACCAAAGGACATGACAGTATACTCATACAAGCCATACCTTGTGGTGAAAGCTGTTTTGGGTATATCCTGTTCACGAATCTTCAGTTGGTGATACCCTAATCGAAGATCGATCTTGGAGAATACTTTGGCACCTACTAGCTGATCAAACAAGTCATTAATCATCGGCAGAGGGTACTTGTTCTTGATATTCACCTCGTTCAAGGCACGATAATCGACTACCATTCTCAAGGTTTTATCCTTCTTCTCCACCAAAAGAACTGGGGCTCCCCAAGGTGAAGAACTTGGGCAAATATATCCCTTGTTCAATAGCTCCTTAATCTGCTTCTTGATTTCCACTAAATCATTTGCGGGCATCCGATAGGGTCTCTTGGAAATTGGGGCTGTCCCTGGTTGTAGCTCTATTAGGAACTCAATCTCCCTATCTGGTGGCATGCCTGGTAATTCTTCCGGGAATACATCCGGAAAATCTTTTACCACAGGTACTTCCTCCTGAACAACTCCTGTGAGTGAATTTAATCGAGCACTCATACGTGTGCGTCGGGATACATACTTAATCCTCTTGTTCTCCGGGGTGGTGAGTGAAACAGACTTGCTGGGGCAATCAAGATTTCCTTCATACTTGGTCATCCAATCCATGCCTAGGATTACATCCAATCCCTAGGATTCTAAGACGATGAGGTCGGTGGGAAAAACATGGTTTTCTATATTGAGTTTCAAGGCATGGCATCCTATGCCTGCCATCATCATACCTCCTGGGGAACTGACCTTAATGGGCTGACTAAGGGTTTTGGTGGGCAAACCATACTTATCCACAACTACCCTTGATATGAATGAATGAATTTCACCGGAATCAAAAAGTACTGTAATTGGACGTGAATGCAATAAAAACTTACCAACCACAATCTCGGGTTGATCATAGACTTCTTCCACGTTGAGGTGGTTCACCTGGGCACGAGGAAACGGATTTGGCTTCTTGGCTACGGAGTTGCCATTTCCATTTCCCTGCTTGCTCTGGGGACACTCAGTAGCATAGTGCCCTGTCTTCTGACACTTGAAACAGGTGATGTGGCTCAGATCCTTCGGAGTAGGAGCATGACGGTGCTGGTTGTTGTTCCCATTCCCATTGTCAGTCTTGAAGTTGCCATGGTTGGGACGGGCATTCCCATTTCCTCCATGGTTGTGGCCTCCATGGTTGTGCACTGCATGAGTGTGCCTTCCAAACTTACCGGTCCCTGATCCGGTATTCCCTGAGTACGGGGAGTAGCGGGGCTTCTGATGAGCTCCAGAGTTATACTTCCCCTGAGTGTACTTCCGCTTGCGATTCTCAATTTGCTGCTGTTTACCCTCCAAGATGAGGGCCTTGTCCACCAGCTCTTGGTAGTTGTTGAAAGTAGCCACTACCAGCTGCATGCTCAACTCATCGTTGAGTCCTTCCAGAAACTTCTCTTGCTTGGCCGCATCATCGGCCATGTCTCCTGGTGAATAACGGGCCAATGTGCTGAAGTCATCCACGTACTGGGCCACAGAACGATTTCCCTGGCGCAAGTTGCGAAGCTCGCGCTTCTTCAGACTCATGGCTCCAGCTGAAACATGTGCGGTGCGGAAAGCAAGCTTGAATTGTTCCCAAGTTACATCCGCAATAGGATATGTGGTGGTGTAATTCTCCCACCACGAAGCTGCTGGTCCTTCCAGTTGATGTGCGGCAAAGCGCACCTTCTCAGCATCAGTACATCCAGCAGTGACGAGTTCTCTCTCCATCTTACGGAGCCAGTGATCTGCTACGATGGGCTCAGTGCTGCTGGAGAAACTTGGATGGTTCAACCTCAGAAAACGGGTGAGTTTGTCAGTCTAGGGTGGATGGTGGTGGTTGTATTTCTGGTTGTTGGTCTGATTCTGGATCAATAGCTGCATCAGTGCATTCTGCTGCTGAAGTAGTTGGGTGAGTTCCGGCGGGAAGGTGAAGTCGGACTCACGTCGTGGAGGCATCTTGCTGTTTTCAGAGGAGTGAGAATTAGAATAGAACAAGGGCCTAAAAGGAGAAATTCACTACCCATATGCAATGCAACAAACATATCACACCAAACACTCATTCATTTATTCAATCAATGTCAAACATCGAGAATACAAGTCTCAATCAAACTACACATCGACTTATGCTCTTAACGTTGAAAATAAGAGATACATGGAGGGCATGACTATAGTTTTCCTCAGAAGTACATGGTGACTGAGTCTCCTCTAGTGGTGCTCTCCTCATAGTCATCATCATCGCTGATGAAAGGAGCCAAGTCTCCTTCAGGATGAAGATTTGCACCCATGTCCATCTGTTCCTCCAAAGTGGTGATACGAGTGTTTAACTTGTCGATCCTCTCTAAGAAATCCTTCACCTCATACTCATGCTTGTACTCGGCTTCCCGTAAGTCAGCTTCGAGGTCAATCTCACGGTTCATCAGATTCTTGATTGTCTTTGTATCAGCACGAACTCGAAGCTCCAGAGTCCTGATGTGAGTCTCCAAGGCCTGGATATAGGAAATGCTGGTGTCTGCAATGAGAGGGGTTATGATGTTTCCATTGGCATCTCTGCGACAAACCACGCTGAGTTCTGGTGAAATGGTTCCACCTCTGTATTCCTCCTGAATACGTCCAAGGGCACGATGAATGGCCATGTCTCTTCCAAGTATCCAGCTGGGTGCCATAAACTTGAAGTCGATGGGTTCCTTTCGATTCCCAAAGGTCTTCCCTGGGATGTGCACCTCGATCCTATAGCATCCATCTTGTGGAAATGACATTATAGGAGTCCCGGTGATGCTCGGCAAAGCAATCCTCACGTCCTTGACGATCCTCATCAGCTCCTTACCAAAAGGCATCGTTACGTCAGGCTGGCAAAACTCCGTGATCAACACTAGGATGAAGGTGGCCATCTATAAATTTTGAAATAATCGGAGAGGAGTCAGAAACGAATAGATGAGAGTATAAGAATTTTAAAGACAAAGAGAAATAAGTCCTAAGGCTTTCCAATCCTAGAGGTTACGTCCTATGGTTAGCGTGTGCTCTGATACCATTTCTGTAGCGAACCGACCTGAAAGGTCGAATCTTCGGTGTTTCCGTACCAACCCAAGATCATGCTGGTACACACACGGTACATCAATGTATATATCAAAGGGAAATCACACAGCATTATATTAATCGAAATCTCATATCGAGTCCTTCATTACAATAAAAATTACAATAAAGTGGCTGAAGGCCAACTCATGAGAATATCTAAATCTTGCGGAAGCGTCGAAGGTAGATGAGTCCATCTGACTCCAAGGGCATCTCACCGAGCGTAGAACGTGTCCTCACTCCTGGTCGAAAAAGTACTCTGCAACATGATACGTTGCAGCCGTGTAGGTCAGCATATGGAATATGCCGGCAAAGTCACAAGAGAAGGGGGAAAAATAATCATCTAATCTATATGCATATATGGCAGGTGGGGTGGTAAGTTTTTGCGAAAAAGCCAATTTTTCCTACATCAAGAGAGGGCTAAGCAAAAATATTACAAAGTTGGTTGATTAATGAGATTGTTCAACCAACCAATTCTCATACCCAAGTCATTAATACCCACATCATCATATCAATTGTGTTGAGAGTTTCCGGAAATTTCAATTCCTTTGGCTCAAGCTGTTCATGACCATGGACATGGCTAATCGATTAGGTTTGAGTACTCTGCAGAGTTTTACACATGTTCCCCACAAGATTTGGTCGCCTCCGTTTGATTTCTCGCACTTTAGGGTGTTTGAGAAACGAATGACCAAAACATGGTCTTCCAAAGGGTTTCCCTGCAACTCTGTCGGTGCCCATCCTTTCCTACTGTTCTTCTACATCTCGTAGCACTACCTGTCCAGGGTCACCACGATATCCAACCAAGCCAGAGCCCATAATGACTTGTGGCTGTGCAGGTAAGCCTTGGGTCTTAAAGCATCCATCCATCTCTTTGTGCCTGGGTGGACCTTTCCGCGTGAATACTGGCCATCTCCAGCATCACCTAGGCAAATCCACTGGTTTCTCTAGGGTGCCGTTCAACCATCATCCACCCAGAGGTATGTTGAAAACTCGGAGTCTTGAAATCTTGATCATTATGTAGGTCTTGAAATTATTAACTCTCTCAACTCTCATGAATCACACAACCAACCCCGTCTACTAATAGCATAGCAAAAAGTAAAACAACGTTTCCCGAGGCCAATGTGTCAAGGATTGAGAGGGGTTCCTACCACATGATACTACTACAAATGTAACCAAGTTTCCAACTAACCTATCTTGCATGCAATTGGGGAAGATGGTAGAACTAATGCATATAAAACATGGGTAAACATGATCAAAGTGACTTGCCTGATTGATGATCTTCGTACGTGAGTGACTCTAAGTAACAAGCTTCGCACTCCGGATAATCTAACGAAGCAAACAAGCACTCAATAAGCATACAACAAAATATTTCAACTCACAAACATCAACCATGAACTAGTAAACAATCAAGACAAAACAATGCACAAATCACAAGCAAGAAAACACACAAGGTTTTATTTTAAAAAAAATGATGGGTAAACCACTACTAACATAACAAAACTGTTTTGTAATAATAAAACAATAGTTGACAGCAAGGAACAATAAAATATTTTATTAATAAACAGAATAAAATCAATTTAAGTTTGTTGGGAAAACTTTAGTAAAGTTTTTTTTTAAAAAGTTTTGATAAACACCATATGAAACAACTATAGTTTTACTAACAAAAGAACAAAACAAAACTTATTATTTATTAGCAAAACATGTTCTTAATAGAAAAGAATTTACAAATAAACTTTGAAGCACATGAAAGTTACAAAATAGGAGACTCTCTATCATGAAGATCATGGTGCTACTTTGAAGCACAAGTGTGGAAAAAGATAGCAACAATTGTCCCTTCTCTCTTTCTCTCTTTTTTTCATTTTTTCATTTATTTTTCATTTTTTGGTGGGCATCTTTGGGCTCTTTTTTTATTTGGGATTCGCTGGCCTCATTTATTTTTTTGTAAAGTCCGGAGACTCCTCCCAACTTATGAGGGAATCATAGCTTCCATCATCCTTTTATCACATGGGACAATGCTCTAATAATGAAAATCATCACACTTTTATTTACTTACAACACGATACCTAGAACAAAAATATGACTCTATATGAATGCTTCCGGTAGGTTACCGGGATGTCCAACGATCTAGCCTAGCAAATGACACCAAAAAATGGACAATCCATGAAAACATCATGCAAGTTGTCTTACGATCAAGCAAAGCAATATGAAAATGATGGTGCATGTCATACTAAACGGAACGGTAGAAGTTGCATGGCAATATATCTCGGAATGGCTATGGAAATGTCATAATAGGTAGGTATGGTGGTTGTTTTGAGTAAAATATATGGTGGCTGTTTTGAGGAAGGTGGGTTTGATGCACCGGCGAAAGTTGCGCGGTCCTATAGAGGCTAGCAAGGGTGGAAGGGTGAGAGGGCATATAATCCATGGACTCAACATTAGTCATAAAGAACTCACATACTTATTGCGTCTATTATTTATCAAACAAAGCATTATATACATGGTCCTAGGGGAGACGTTGGTAGGAGTTAACCATCGTGCACTCCCGACCCTCACACAAAGGTTAACAATCATTAAACAAGTCATGCTCCGACTTCGTTACATAACGGTTCACCATACGTGCATGCTACGGGAATCACAAACCTTAACACAAGTATTTCTCCAATTAAAAACTACTCACTAGCATGCCACTCATATTATCATCTTCATATCGCAAAACTATTGCAAGGAATCAAACATATCATATTCAGTGATCTACAAATTTTATGTAGGATTTTATGACTAACCATGTGAATGACCAACTCCTGTTAGCTCTCTAAATAGATATAAGTGAAGCATGAGAGTTTCATTATTTCTACGAAACATCTCCCCATACTCTAAAAAATATAAGTGAAGCAAAAGGGCATTCTACAAATGGCGGTTTTGTATGTGTAGAGAAACATGCAATCCAAACTTCAAATGATATAAGTGAAGCACATGAAGCATTCTATAAAGCCAAACTCAAAAGATATAAGTGGAGTGCATGAAGAATTCTATAAATCGACCAAGGACTATCTCATACCATCATCGTGCATTATTAAAAGAAAAACAAAAAGCACACGAGGCTCCAAGATTTACGCATATCATGTGACGAATAAAAATATAGCTCCAAGTAAAATTACTAATGGTTGTTAGAGAAAGAGGGGATGCCTTCCGGGGCATCCCCAAGCTTAGTTTCTTGGTAGTCCTTGAATATTACCTTGGGGTGTCTCGGGCATCCCCATGATTAGTCTCTTTCCACTCCTTATTCCTTCATCCATCGTGATCTCACCCAAAACTTGAAAACTTCAATCACACAAAACTTAACAAAACCCTCGTGAGATCCGTTAGTATAATAAAGCAAATCACAACTTTATGTACTTTTGCCAACCAATTCATATTTTATTTTTTCATTGTAGCTACTGTAATATAACTTTTCCATGGCTTATACCACTGATACAATCGATAGTTTCATCGAAACGAGCAAAACAATGCATCAAATACAGAATCTGTCTTAAAAGAACAGTTTGAAGCAATATGAATATTGACCATACTTCTGTAACGCTAAAAATTCTGAAATATTAGGACAGAATAAAAACTTTACATAGAAGTACTGTGTAAAAATTTCAGAAACTTTTGACATTCCAGTAAAAAATGTAAATTCAGGCACTACATCCAAAGTTTCTCTTTTCACACTACACACACCAAACAAGCAATCTAATCATCCCAAAAGAAAATCTTGGCACATTATTTTTATAATATAATGGATTTATAAAATGGGATAATTATTTTGTTGAAAAGTTTCTGTAATCAAGATTCACAAAGTTTCCATGGGCATGAACAAAGTTCAAGGAGCTCTCCCACTTCAACGGTGCTCGTCCTTCTTACTTTCACTTCTCTTTTTGAAAAAGTTTTAGGTTCCCCACTTTATTTTTTTGTTTTTTAACTACATAAAAAGAACACAAAATAATAAAATGACTCTCTAAAACTTCCGGGTTGTCTCCCTTGCAGCGCATTCTTTAAAGCCATTAAGCTAGGCATAAAGTGCTCATGTAATGGATCCACCCGGATCCCAAGGTATATCAAAGCCAATTCTAATTAACAATGATTTGTAATTTATTAGTGAGAACAAAGTGATATATATCATGTGACAAAGAAGTCTATCTGTCTTCCTATGCATAGGCATGTCATACAAGAACAATTGACGCACACAAAGTAAAGGCCAATGCATAGCATACGTAGTTTCTTGCAATTTTATTGTATCGGAAACATAGAGAGGTGAACATGTAGTTCCTCCTTCATAATATTTGCAAGTAGGAGAATCAAGCACATGCATATTATATTTATTCAAACCATCGCGTGTAATAGTAAAAGGCAACCCATCTATTTAATCCTTAATAAGTGCAAACTTCTCCAATATAGTGTAGTTAGGAGAATTCAAAAGGATAATAGGACTATCATGCGTGGGTGCAGTAGAAACAATTTCATTCTTAACATAAGGAACTATAGCAAGTTCATCTCCATAATCATCTTTCATATTGGCATCATGGCCACAAGCATAGCAAGCATCAAGTTCATCGAAAAGGGATATTTCAAATGAATCCAAGGGATGATAGCAATCAACATAGCATTCATCCTTCGGTAAGCACGAAGGGAAATTAAACAATGTATGAGTTGAAGAGTTACTCTCATTAGAAGGTGGGCATGGGTAGCTAATCTGCTCTTCGTCCTTTGGTTCTTCGCTCTCCTCCTCATCTTTTTCATCTAATGAGCTCACAGTTTCAGCAATTTCCTCTTCCATAGTTTCCTCCAAGATATTAGTCTCTTCCAAAGCAGCGATCATTCTTTCCATAAATTCAATAATATCATCATTGTAATCATAATTCTCATAGCAATATTTAATTATGGCAAAGATTTCAGATTCGTAAGGAACGTCATCATCACACTTTTCAAGCAAAGAAGCAATTTCATAAGCACCTTTAAAAACAACGAATTCTTCTATTCGTTCCACATCATAGTAATCATAAATACCTTTAGCATATGAAGCTAAGGTTTCATTATCATTAAATTTGCATTGAAAGGGAAGGTGTCGAGCTTCTATATTAGAGCAACAAGTAAAGTCACATCTCGAGCATGCATCCCAAGCAAACCATCCAACCATTCTAATTTGATCCCATAAGTGTTTCCCTTTTTGAGATAAGCGATAATCCCTAAAGTATTCACATTGATCCAACGTGTATACCACTATCAAGTTGAATTGGGTTTTCTCAGGATTAGCATAGTACTGCATAATATCTTTCACATAACGAGCATCGAGGTTTTAGGATGTTCCCCATCTCCATGAAAGCAAGTACACCTATTTTTTGGTATTTAGTGTTCCATATCCATAGATAAATATAGAGAACAACATAGAATAGAAAATAAAATCTACTTAGTGATAAAGCAAACAAGCACACATGAGAATATTCACCCCACGCTATTGCTCCCCGGCAACGGTGCCAGAAAAAGGTCTTGATAACCCACAAGTATAGGGGATCAGTTGTAGCCTCCTTCGATAAGTAAGAGTGTTGAACCCAACGAGGAGCTAAAGGTAGAACAAATATTACCTCAAGTTCTATCGACCACCAATACAACTCTACGCAGGCTTAACGTTCGCTTTACCTAGAACAAGTATGAAACTAGAAGTGCTTTGTAGGCGTGATAGGATAGGTTTGGAAGATAATAAAGAGCATGTAAATAAAAACTAGGGGCTGCTAAGATAAAGAAACAACTAAGTTAGTTTAACGAGTGTGGAAAAGTGGTGGTAGGAGTTGTGGAATCATCCCTAGGCAATCGATAACTAGACCGGTAATCATTATTGCAATTTTATATGAGGGAGAGGCATACTCTAACATACTTTCTCTACTTGGATCATATGCACTTATGATTGGAACTCTAGCAAGAATCCGCAAATACTAAAGATAATTAAGGTAGAACCCAACCATAGCATTATAAGGTATCAAGTCCTCTTTACTCCCACATGTAACAACCCACCTACTCGGGTTTATGCTTCTGTCACTCAAGCAACTCACCATAGGAAAATCATGAACACATTGCAACACTCTACAGCGAGGATCCCTCATGCTTGCGCGACATGGAGGGCACATAGGGCAGCACAAATAACAAAACATGCAACTCAAACCAATCACGATCATCAATCAACCAATAGGAAAACATAAATCTACTCAGACATCATAGGATGACAACACATCATTGGATAATAATATGAAGCATAAAGCACCATGTTCAAGTAGAGGATACAGTGGGTTGCCGGAGAGTAGACCGCTGTAGATAGATGGGGGAAGGTGATGGAGGCGTTGGTGAAGATGATAGAGTTGTTGGAGTAGATCGCCGTCATGATGATGGCCCCGACGGCATTCTAGTGCCACCGGGAGAGAGGGGAGAGAGCTCCCTCCTTCTTATTATTCCTTGACCTTCCCCCTAGAAGGGAGAAGGGTTTCCCCTCTGGTCCATGGCCTCCATGGCAGCGGAGGGGCGAGAGCCCCTTCGAGATTGGATCTCTCTCTCTGTTTCCTTATGTTTCTACATTCCCTGATTCTGGCCTTTCACCATTTCTTAAATATCCGGAGATATGTAACTCCGATTGGACTGAAAGTTTGAGAGGAGCTTTATCCATAAATTAGCTTTCTTGCAGCCAAAGGACAGCTCCAACTGACCTAAGGTGTGGCCACAAGCCCTCGGGGCGTGCCCGACCCCCCAGGGCGCGCCCTCCAGGCTTGTGGGCCCCTCGGGAACCGCCTTCTGTTGATTCCACTTCCCAAAATTCATATATATTCCAAAAAATCTCCGTAATTTTTTATCCCATTTGGACTTTGTTTGATATGGATTTTTTGCGAAACAAAAAACATGTAACAAACAGGAACTGGCACTGGGCACTGGATCAATATGTTAGTCCCAAAAATAATATAAAAAGTTGCCAAAAGTATATGAAAGTTGTATAATATTGGCATGAAACAATTAAAAATTATAGATACGATGGAGATGTATCAAAGGGTAGATCATCTCTGGTGGCCATCTTCATCACCCCGGTGGAGTCCATGATGAGGAGGGAGTAGTCCACCCCCGGGGTTGACGGTTTGTACCAGTAGTTATCTGTTCAATCTCTCTCTCTCTCTCTCTCTCGTGTTCTTGTGATGTCATGATCTTGATGTATCACGGGCTTTGTTAATATAGTCGGATCATATGATGTTATTGCCTTGCTATCATGTTGTGATGGATTGAATCTTTCCTTTTAAGATTTCGTTATACCGGATTGAATACTTTTATGGATTTGAGAGCACTTGATATTTGTCTTGAATGCAGATACCCATAGTGACATTGGGGTATTCAAGTGATTCACTTGATGTATGTTTTGGTACTCAACTTGCGGATTCCCGCAGTGACATTGGGGGTAATCTATGCATATGGGTTGATACACGTTCTTGTCCTACTTTCTCTGGTAGAAATCTTGGGGCACTCTTTAAGGTATTTTGTGTTGGATTGAGTCTTAGGAATCTGAAATTGTTTGATGCTTATCGTATTATTAACTCATGGACACTTGTGGTGACATTGGAGTATCTAGGTGACATTAGAGTTGGTTGATGCGTATCATGTGGTGTTATTCTAGTACGAACTCTTAGATAGTTTGATCGGAAAGGATAATTTGGTTACTTTAGTACGGAGTCTTGGATAGATCGATCGGAAATGATAACTTTAAGGTGGTTTCGTACCCTAGAAACAATTTCTTCTTATGCTCTCCGCTAGATAGTAACTTTGGAGTGATTCTTTATTGCACGTTGAGGGATGTTTATGTGATCTAGTTATATTAGCATTATTGAGAGATTGCACTAGCGAAAGTACGGACCCTCGGCCTTGTTTTCAAGCATTGCAATACCATTTGTGCTCACTTTTGTTACTTGCTACTTTACTATTTTTATAATTTTAGATTATAAAAACCTATATCTATCATCCATGTTGCACTTGTATCACCATCTCTTTGCCGAACTAGTGCACCTATACAATTTGCCATTGTATTGGGTGTGTTGCGGACACAAGAGATTTCTTGTATTTGATTGTAGGGTTGTTTGAGAGAGACCATCTTCATCCTACACCTCCCACAGATTGATAAACCTTAGGTCATCCACTTGAGGGAAATTTGCTATTGTCCTACAAAACTCTACGCTTGTAGGCCCAACACGAGTCTACAGGAATAAAGTTATGTAGTAGACATCATGCGCACCTGGGAGCCCACCTCCGGTAGTTTTCGGCCCCAGTAATTTTTATTAAATACAAAAACAATCTCCATAAATTTTCAGCTTCATTGGAGTTGTGAGGAATAGGTATCTGTGACATGCTTTTCTTGGGTCCAGAATTCCAGCTACCGGTATTCTCCCTCTTTGTGTAAACGTTGCATATTATGAGAGAAAAGGCATTACAATCACTCCCCAAAGCATTATTATTCAACAAAACAAAGTAAATAAGAGTTGGAAATCATGATGCAAAATGGATGTATCAACTCGCCCAAGCTTAGACCTCGCTTGTCCTCACGCGAAAGACAATATTGAAAAGCATGCCGACATGGTTTGAGAGAGAGGTGTCGATAGAAACAAAATACAAACATAGAAGCATCATGCTTATTAACATAACAACAACAAGCTCTAACATAAGAACTTATTTCAATACATTTGTATCATAAGGCTTCTCATGAACAAGTAACAATTCATCACAACAAAGAAGTATGAAGCATAAACCTTATTGGCAACCAACAAACTATGTTCTCAGTTAACTTTACAACTACAATTCATCATATTTTCAAGAAGGGCCTCATGTCGGAGCCTTTTGGCAAGTCCACATACTCAACTATCATTTAGTCTTCTATGATTGCTAACACTCACGGCATACCCGTGAACAAAAAGTTTCAAACGGACACGTAGGAAGATGGGTGCTTATAGTTTCGCCTCCCAACTCACTCACCTCAAAGGTGATGTCAAGAATAATAACTTATGCCCACCCATATCCAACTAGATATATGTGCCTAGATCTTTCCTCACCACATGATGCTTGCAAAAGGAAAAAGTCAAAAGGGAATAGGGAAGAATACTTTGACTCTTGCATAAAAGTAAGTGCGTAAAAGTAAAAGATAGGCCCTTCACAGAGGGAAGCAGAGTTGTCATGCGCTTATTGATTTGTATGCCCAATCCCTTAATGTAAAAGAACATCACGCGACATTGCCCCCTATGATTGCAACCTTTATTATGC
This sequence comes from Hordeum marinum, assembly GCA_022496015.1. Classification (NCBI taxonomy): domain Eukaryota; kingdom Viridiplantae; phylum Streptophyta; class Magnoliopsida; order Poales; family Poaceae; genus Hordeum; species Hordeum marinum. The sequence goes on from CM039673.1 coordinate 410,575,492, forward strand.
AGTCTGCTGCTTTTATTACTTTGCCATCATAAGTTCGTATAACGCTCAATTTTCTCTTACACTAGTTGATCAAAACACCTTTAAAAGCAAATTTATTGCCTTATTGCACCGATGACAACTTACTTGGGGGATCTTTCTCGATCCATAGGTAGGTATGATGGACAATCAAAAAAAGAGTTTGGTCTAGGTTTTTGGATGCACAAGTAGTATCTCTACTTAGTGCAAATTTTTTGGCTAGCAAAGATATTGGGCAAGCACCACATGGTAAAGGATCTATGACAATATAACTTCTATGTGGATATGAACAAACATAAATCATTACTTTTCCTTCCTCGTCCAACGTCAACAATTTTGACATATAATATTTGATGGGGGATCACAATCATAAAATATGTACAAGATAGTGTATTTGAATGTGAGTCTTCTCTTCCCTTATTAATTCTTTCATGAATTGCATCATTGACCAATCCTATGTTTGTCAATCTCCAACAAAGTTTACTACTTATACTTTTCATTATGTGATGTCATTACTCACCATAAGATTAGCATATGATTTTTTCATTTGTTTGTTTTCCTTTATTTGATTGCAACCAGAAAGTAAAGAGGGAAAAACTAAAACTAACATTATTATATAACTTTCACTTGATTACATAGATAGATAGGCCACTGTCGTGGTTTTGTCATGACAGATGTCCGAAGACTTAGATTCGAGGCCATCGCTATGGCGGTGGACTCAAAGGGGTTGGGCGGGACGAAAGACACGAATTTACCTAGGTTCGGCCCCTCGAGATGAGGTAAAAGCCTACGTCCTGCTTTGTGTGTATTGATTGGTGTATCGGTTACAAGGGAGCATATTCACTAGTCTCATACCGACTCTTACAACATGTCTGACTCTGTCTCCAAGCCGCCTTGCCAACCTTGTGTAACACCCCAGATACACCTACCGGTGGTCGTTACTCCTGGCGGGATCTAGACTGGCCCCACATATCAATACTAGTCTTTTTTGCGCACTTTGTCCTCACTCGTCCGCGCCCGGGACCAACTTCCCGGTTGGTCAACCATCCTAGAACTACTCCAAGCCAAGCACACTTAACCTGGGAGTTTTGTTCGAATGGGCTCCCGGAAAAGAAGGAATTCCTTATTGATATGAGTAGTCTATCATCCCTAATAACCCAGGCTATCACACCTTGGCAGACCGCCTCCTGGCGGCTTACGCGCCCGGGTCTTGCATCTTCTTCCTAACTCTGGGCCTCCGTCCCAACCCATCTAGTGAGACGCTATGCAGCCCAATCTTCCTCTTCCAGCCCATACGCTAACGAGCTGCCAGGTATGACCCGAACCCTCCCGGGCGGGTCTTACCATGGGGTTATATCCCCAACATTAGGCTCCAGATTGATTTCAGCTTGCTCATGTCCATCTTCACCTTTTAACTTGCGGTGAGTCTCACTCCCTTGTCACCTGAAAGGGAAAAACACATAACCCGCCCTGACGTCACCTTCATTTACTTTAAAAAGATTCCGTGACGTATGCCGTAGATCCAGTCATTAAACGGTCAGCCCGAAGATCGAGGCGTCCGTCTTGGTCGGTCATTATCTTTTGCCTTGATTTTCGCGCGCCCGTTTGGCCTTCCATCCTCTTAAATAGGACCGCGAGGGTCTTTTGATTTTCTCCGCCTCCCCCACTTCTTCTTCTTCCTCTCAACGCCAACGCTCCCGAGCTCCATCGCGCTGGTGGAGCCCCATCGCCGTCGACGAACCCTGCCGCTGCATCAACCTGAACGTTCTAGACTTTCGCCCGTGTCTGCTGCATCCTTTAAGGTATGTTCTTCATCCTCCCCTAGATATGTAGCTTAGCACTTGAACCCTGTCATGTTCATCGGACCCCATTAATGTGCATGTTCTTCTTCATAATGCCAACTGATGAACAACCCCTTAGATCTTGCGATGTTTGCTTATCCACTGCGGCCAATCATGCAAAGTCAACAGTAGCCCGACCTAGATCTGTACTTGTTTCCTCTTCTTGCGCTAGACTATTCGTTCTTCCTCAGTTCCCCGCTAGGCTTCAATAAAATCTGATTTTTCCTTGCCTGTAGATCTCACAGTTTTAGTTTATTATGGAAAACTTGTTTGTATGTCCTAAGCAATTTTTGCATCATGGCCTTGTTCACTTAACCCGCCACCAAACTTCTCGCTCTTCCAAAAAACTGTACCGGCAGCTTAGCATCACATTATTTAATTTCATCAGTCATCTTGGTTGTTTAGTCACTTTCTGACCCGCCACGTACTGCCATTTTTCGCATCCTTGACCTGCCATCATGTCTCGGGCGTCTTCTTCTTGTCACTGGGTCGGCTATGGAATCTTCGAACAATTTCTATAGGATTTTGTAGAGGCTGGAACCTTGCCGGCTCAAAATGTAATTCATTGGCAGGTTCCGGGTTTGGAGAAGAAACCCATCCTACAAGAGGGTGAAATTGTTATCTTTGCTGACCACCTCATACGTGGATTCAGCCCGCCCGGGTCTCAGTTCTTCCGAGATGTCCTCCATTCCTTTAAACTGCATCCTTAGGACATTGCCCCTAACTCTGTCTCCAACTTGTGCAACTTCCAAGTCCTTTGCGAAGTTTACTTACAAGAAGAGGCATCAGTTGATCTTTTTCATGACTTTTTCTATGTCAACCACCAAAAAGAAGTGGCAGCTGGCCCAAGCTTGGAGGTCAGCGGAGTCTCCATCCAAACAAGAAGAGATATGTTTTTTCCAGATGTTCGAATGCCAAATCATCTCAAGGATTGGAACAAAACTTGGTTCTATTGTAGAGACACCTATCTAGAGGGAGAACATCCACTGCAGGGTTATCGTCCTACCCGACTCCGCACCACAACTAAACTTCAAGACCGGATGTCTGCCACACCACAAGTAAAGTATACTCCAGCTTTTGCCAAGATCAGAGCCCTTTTGGTGAACGGTTTGACAGGAATTGACTTAACCCGTTGTTGGATCTCTTGGAAGATCTTACCACTGAGCCGGCGTGACCGGCTTATGTGTGAGTATACGGGTGATGCAAATGATCCTCTCTACTTCAATCACACCCCTCTGACAGAAGAAAACATTACTTCTGCTATCAAGGGACTTACGTGTGAGCCCCAAGAGGCTTGCTGTATAGTCGGGCTAAAGCCTTTCTGCGCTGCAAACCCAACCCCAGATGTAAGGATGGCTTTCAAATCTCTTTTACTTCCGTCTTGACTATATACATGTAGCAGCATTAATTTCTTTTGGCGGCTCTTTCTTTTAGGCTAACTCCAGCTTCTAGCGGAAAAAATACACTCCTCCTGCGAAGAAGAAGTCTCAGGAGGGTAACACCCATGGCCGCAAACCAAAGACATCGGCTCAAAACTTGCTCGATCTTGACGACTCAGAGGTAGAACCTGATTCCCTTGGCTATCTTTTTATACAACTTACTTACAATGATTTTACTCAGGAGGAGACAGAAATGAGCCATGCCAACGCCCCTGAGGTAACTTATCTTTCTTCTGACTCGGAAAACTTCCACATCCGAAGATACGGCGGGTCGTTCAAAAAGATCCCAAATTTTCCTTGAAAAAACAACAACACAACTCTTGACGTCAGACCCAGAGTACCGGCTCTGGGGACCTCATGACCGGCTTACCAAACGCCCTAGCGCCGCGGAAACGTCCTGCTGAGGTACTTAACATGAACCCAATATCCGTCTTATATTTCTGCAATGTTGTCTTATCATTGTACCTAACTTATTTGACTTTGTAGGAGTCCCCTCCTTCCTCCGGTGACTCAACTGCCTCCAAACTTCCTCCCATGAAGGTCAACCTAGAGTAAGTTTTCACCTCTGTCGTGTATATATTACCTGTTTCACCTTTATACCATGTGCTGACTCCTTGCTTTTTCAAGGCGCAAGACAAATGCGGAAAGGCTAGCGGGTCTACCGCTACTTCGACTACTCAATAGCCGGATATTGCTGAGCCGTCCCACTCTCCTATTAAACCTTCTGAAGCTACCAAAGAAACAGATGAGCAATCTCCCCTGCCCTCAGAACTGGCGGGTCATCACTCGGTGGCTTCTGATAGCCCCACAACTAACCCTAAGCCTCCCAAGCCTTCCACTGAAGACTCGCCTCTCCCTGATGTCACCATCACTGGGACGGGTTATCAATCTCCCATGCACCATAATCCGATGAAGCACTCCAGTAAATTTGCTACTTACTCTTCTGAGAAGCTTGATTTCGAATTCCCTATCTTGGAGAAGATGACTACAGACGACTTACATGCTGGCTATCTGAACCGCCTGTCTGCCAACCGCAACATGGAGAGCAAGCTTGTTGGTTTGATGAAAAATAAATATGAGGTATCCTCCATCTTCTATCTCTCTCTTATAGCCGTACTTTGTTGGGGAACGTTACATGGGAAACAAAAAATTTCCTAAGCACACGCAAGATCTATCCATGGTGATGAGCATCTACGAGAGGGAGAGTGGATCTACTTACCCTTGTAGATCACTAAGCGGGAAGCGTTAAGAAACACAGTTGATGTAGTCGAACGTCTTCATGATCCAAATCGCCGAGCGTCCCGTGATCCAATCACGAGCCGTCTCGATCTAGCACTGAACGGATGACACTTCTTCGTTTAGCACACATACGGCTTGATGACGATCTCTGCCTTCTTGATCGAGCAAGAGGGAGAGGAGAGGTAGACAAGTTCTCCGGCAGTGTGACGGCGTTGCGGCGATGGTGGTGGAGTAATTCCAGCAGGGCTTCGCCTAAGCACTGCTGAACCGATCTGGAGGAGAAACTACGGACTAGAGGATAGGGTTGCACGTGGCTGAAAATCTAAGTCCAAAAACTGTTAAAACCTCTAGTATATATAGGAGGAGGATAGGAGTAGGCTTGGTGCAAGGGCCAGCCCTTGGTGGCTTCGGTCAAAGTGGAGGGAGGAGTCCTCCTCCTCCACTCCTAGTAGGATTAGGATTCCTTCCTTATTTCCACCTTTTGCCTTTTTCCACCTTTTCCACTTTGGACTTTCTTCCCAGCCGGATGGGCCTTCTATGGGACTTTGGCCAGCCCAATAAGGGCTGCTATTCATCCTCCCACAACCCATGTAGCCTCTTGGGTCAAAATACTCCTCCCGATGGTCCCCCGGTACCCTCCCAGCACTCCTGGTACACTACCGATGAGCCCGAAACCTTTCTGATGACCAAAACAGGACTTCCTATATATCAATCTTTACCTCCGGACCATTCTGGAGCGACCTCTGAGATATCATCCGGGACTCCAAACAACCTTCGAGCACCACCATGAATAACTCTATACTACCGAAACGTCACCAAACCTTAAGTGTGCAGACCCCTACGTGTTCGAGAACTATGTAGAAATGACCGAGACACCTGTACGGTCAATAACCAATAGCGGGACCTGGATGCCCATATTGATTCCTACATATTCTACGAAGATCTTTATCGGTCCAACCTCTATGTCAAGGATTCAGTTAATCATGTATGATGTTCCCTTTGTTCTTCAGTATGTTACTTGCCCAAGATTTGATTGTCGGTATCTCCATACCTAGTTCAACCTCGTTTCCGGAAAGTCTCTTTACTCGTTTCCGTAATACAAGATCCCGTGACTAACACTTAGTCACATTGCCTGCAAGGATTGTCGTGATGTTGTATTACCGAGTGGGCCCTGAGATACCTCTCCATCACACGGAGCAACAAATCCCAGTGTTGATCCATGCAAACCCAACAAACACCCTTGGAGATACCTGTAGAGCACCTTTATAGTCACCCAGTTACGCTGTGACGTTTCATACACACAAGGAACTCCCCCGGTATCCGTGAGTTGCATGATCTCATGGTCGTAGGAACATATACTTGACATGTAGAAAACTATAGCAATAAACTGACACGATCATATGCTACGTTTATAGTTTGGGTCTCGTCCATCCCATCATTCTCCTAATGATGTGATCCCGTTATCAAATAACACCTTATGCCAATGGCTACGAAACCTTGACCATCTTTGATGAACAAGCTAGTTCACCAGAGGCATACTAGGGACAAAGTGTTGTATATTTATCCACACATGTAATGTGTTTCCAATCAATACAATTATAACATGGATAATAAACAACTATCATGAACAAGGAAATATAATTATAAAAACTTTATTTATTGCCTCTAGGGCATATTTCCAACATACTTAGCCCCCAAGAACCGGATTAATATTGCAAATAATAGACCGGGCCTTCCAAACCTTTCAATTCTGTTATATAGAGCTTTAGCCTATGACTCCCAAGTACTAGGTTAAATTGCATATAAGCTGGTACTAAGTTATAGATCCAATTGTAGCCCCCAAGTCCGAAGCATTATGATAATGATGACCCAATCTCTCACATGTAAGAAGTTTTGCCAGGTGTAGCCCCCAAGTCCGGAGCATTATGATAATGATGAACCAGAACTTTCATCGTAGACTTGAAAAATTAAAACACAGCCATTGAAGCTAGAGACATGGTTCTTGCACGTCCTAAGCCGCTCTTCGCCCCTGACGCTGATCCATCTCCACATTTCGATGATGCACAATTTGAAGCCTTACTAAACTGCTACTGGGATGTGGGTCGTCTTCAGATCGAACAGCCCGAAGACCCGGCGCAGGATGACCCACCAGCCAATTAAATTCCTTGTCCTTGACTGATTGTAACCTGGCCAGCTCAGCCAGAACAAGTGCAAAACTGATAAGCCTTTAATCTTTGCTTAGATTCGATAAGCACCTCACTGGCATAATAAACCGGCCTCTGAACCGGATACTTCTTCCCTGCCTCCTTACGCTCCACCACAATCGCTGAACTAACCGCCCGATTATTAGCCGCCACATAAAGGAGCAGGGGTTCCTTCTCAGCCAGAGCGGCTAAGATCGACGGCTCAACCAACTGCTTTTTAAGCGTTTCAAGAGCTTCATCTACAGCCTTACTCCACACAAATTCATCCGTCTTCTTCATCATCTGGTACAGAGGAATAGCCTTCTCCCCTAGGCGGTTGATGAAGCATCTTAAAGTGGCAATACGACCCACCAAGTGTTGTAAATCAATGACACTTGCTGGCTTGGCTAGTGACGTGATGGCCTTTATCTTGTCCGGGTTGGCTTCGATACCTCGCTCTCAAACAAAGAAACCCAGAAGCTTACCTACAGGAACTCCAAAAACACATTTAGCCGGGTTAACCATCATCTTATAGACCCGTAAGTTATCGAGCGTTTTCTTAGATCATCCAACAACGTCTCCTTCTTCCTTGACTTGACCACAATATCGTCCACATAGTCATGAACATTACGTACGATCTGACCATGAAGACAATTTTGCACACAACATTGGGAAGTCGCCTATGCACTCTAGAGTCCGAACAACATGGACACATAGCAAAAAGCTCCAAAAGGTGTTATGAACAAGGTCTTCTCTTGGTCTTTAACTGCCATCTTGATCTAATGATAGCCTGAATAGGCGTCCAGGAAACATAAACTCTCACATCCCACCATTGCATCAATAATCTGGTCGATATGGGGGAGAGCAAATGGGTCAACTGGGCAAGCTTTGTTAAGATCCGTGTAGTCTATACACGTACGCCATGTGCCGTTCTTCTTGAGCACCAGCACAGGGTTGGCTAACCACTCGGGGTAAAATACCTCCACGATGAACCTTGCTACCAAGATTCGGTCGACCTCTTCTCCAATTTCTTTACGCCGCTCCTCGTTAAAATGACGAAGGAATTGCTTAATCGGCTTAAACTTAGGAACCACATTAAGGTGGTGCACAATGAACTCTCTCGGTACACCTGGCATGTCAGATGGCTTCCATGCAAATATGTCACGATTCTCACGGATGAATTCGATGAGCATGCTTTCCTATGCGGGATCCATGTTAGCTCCAATAGTGAACTGCTTGGATGAATCGCCCGGGGTAAAATCCACCAACTTTGTGTCATTAGCCGCAAACTTCAAAGGCGGCTCAGACTCTGTACTAGGCTTCTTCAACGCAGTCATATCTGTCGGGTCAACGTTATCCTTATAAAACTTAAGCTCTACTTCTGCGCAGCTTGACTCCGCATAAGCTGCGTCTCCTTCCTCGCACTCGATGGCTACCTTCCAATCACCATGGACCATGATTGTTCCATTGAGAGCTGACATCTTGAGCTGCAAATAAACATAACAGGGCCTGGCCATAAACTTTGCAAAAGTCGGCCGGCCAAACAGAGCATGATATGGGCTCTTAATATTTACCACCTCAAACCATAAGGTCTCCACCCTATAGTTATACTCATCCCCAAATGCCACTTCCAAAGCAATCTTTCCTACAGGGTAAGACGACTTGCCTGGCACCACTCCATGGAAAACGGTCGATGACGGCTTAAGAGCCTTGTCGGTTAACTCCATCCGCTGGAAGGTGTCGTAGTATAGGATGTCGATACTGCTACCACTGGCCATGAGTACTTTTGTGAATTTGTACCCTCAAACCCGAGGAGCGACCACGAGAACTAAGTGACCCGGATTGTCGACCCGTGGCGGGTTATCCTCCCGACTCCACGTAATCAGATACTATGACCATTTTAAGTATTGCGGGAGAGCCGACGTGGCTGCATTGACCGCCCTTTTATGTAGCTTCGGATCCCTCTTAACCAGGCTTGTCGTGAAGACATGATACTGTCCCCCACTAAGCTGTTTCGGGTTGCTCTGATATCCTGAGTGGTTATTCTATTGCTGACCACCATTGCTCTGCTGCTGATGACTTCCTTGATTTCCTTGATTCTGACTGCTTTGTCCTGGATGACCTGAACCTAACCCGCCAGCATCGAAACCGGCACTTGAGCTGCCCGGTCCTAACCCGCCTGACGGGCCGTTACCATTGTTATAATTTTGATGAAGGATTTGCTCCTAAAACTGGCGCATAACATTGCAATCCTTCCAAGGTCTATTCAGTGGGTGGCCTCCCTGTCCGACTGGCTGTCCGCCGGGCAAGGTCTATTCAGTGCCTCTTCTAAGGTGTAAAGTGTGGGGGATACAGGTGCCCTATTCCTGTCGAACGGCGGCCTGAAGTTCCTGTTGCAGCTAGGGCGACTGTTCTCGGCTGGTTGTGCATTGGTGTTCGCCACAAATTCTGACCCGCCATCCGGGTTCTTCCGCTTGCCTTGGTTGCCGTTCCCAGCACCTCCCTAGTGGTTCTTACCATTGCCACCCTTCTTACCCTGTCTCGACTTCGCATCGTCTGAGTCTGGGTCCTTGGTGGTTTCTGAATCCGCATACTTGGTGAGAGCCGTCATGAGCTCACCCATATCCTGACAAGAACTCTTCAACCGCCCGAGCTTCTGCTTTAGGGGCACAAAACGACAGTTCCTTTCCAAGATCAGAACTGCCTAAGACACTAAAATATTCTCAGATGAGTGGATCACTGTCGAGACCCGTCACACCCAATGATGGGCCGACTCACCTTCCTACTGCGCACAAAGATCTAGATCCACAATCGTCATTGGTTGCTTGCAAGTTCCTTTGAAGTTCTTGATGAACCGTGCTTTCAATTTGGCCCACGACGTGATGGTATTTTGTGGTAACCCCTTTAACCAAGTGCGAGCCGGTCCTTCCAACATCACGAAGAAGTATTTCACGCAAACTGCTTCGTTGACCTCCAGCATCTCCATAGTAAGCTCATAGCTTTCAATCCAAGCCTCTCAGGGCAGATCCGCCATGTAATTGGGTACCTTCCATGGCTCCTTAAGTCCTTGTGCAGGTGCGCACTCCTTAGATCTGATGCAAGACACTGCACACCAAATCCCCTGGCTGAGAAGCCAAGGGGTGTTGCTGGTGTCGGCTCAGGGACCTCCGGGTAATTCTTCACCGGTGTTGACCCTCGCTGAGCCCGGCCCCTATCCATAGCCCCCTAAATATCCATCTCAGGCGGGTTGTTATTGGGTGGGTTTCTAATCTGCTCAGTGCTAGAGACCACGGTCGACTCAATCAGCCGGCTGTAGCTATGGCTATGAACCAGCGTGGAGTGCACCTGGCTCCGACTATGCATGTACCTTTCTTGCTGAGCCACCGTTGTCTGCAATAGGCTAATCATGTTCCTTGGCTCTTCCGCAAACGACGTTCCTTCGGCCAAGAGGAGAGCATCAAGCTTAGCAGCCACCGCTATCATATTTTCCACTGGATTCGAGTAATGGCCAGGCGGTGTTACAACATGTCACGACAAAGGTCTGCTCCTCCGCGGCGGGTCTAACTGCCGCGACGCCTCTACCGTCCGGGTCATCACTGGCGGCGTACTTGGCCCGCCCCCCGAAGTATTGAAAAGATTCCAAGGTTGAATCGGTAAACCAACTTGAGTCCTTCTACGCTTAGCCACCACCGACGCCCGCTGGTCCAGGTCAAAACGGAGAGCCTCCGCCCTCAAACGTTCCGACTCAGCATTCATCTAAGCTTGCATCGCATTAATATCCTCGTGGGCCAGAGCCATCTATCCATTGATCCAGTTGACCTTGGCGTTACGCTCTGCTTGATTCTTGGCCGCACCTCCATGGCCATCAGAGCCGCTAGCTCCTCCATGAGCTCCAGTAGAGCCTGTGTCGGTGCCTTAGGAGGCTCCGCATCAAGGGGAGCCACTCCAGCCACCGCTCCGAATGTCGCATCATTGGAAGTCAGCGCCTGGCCTACCATGAACACAGCGGCTCGGCTCAGTGGGTCATAAGGCTCCGAAATACTGTCGCCATCGATACAGCCCCTTAACCCGCCGTAATCAAGTTGATAGATCGATTCCCCATCCTTGCTGGAAGATCCTTCATCCGAGAAATCCAAGGTCTCTCCTGACAAGGAATCTCCGCTATCCTGTGTAAAGCCGACGAAAACACTCTTCCGCCCGTGTTGAACACGGACGGGTGTCGCACGCCGGGCCGGCTCGACGAGGTTGGTGCAGATGTCCGACCGAGGTGTAGATCCATCCAGCTTGCCAAATGGACACGTGCATCTTGCCAATAGGAACCCTATAGCCATACTCAATTAAGTTGGCTTCAGGCCCCCATCCAGAGTCGTCGATGTAGTGCTTGCCGCGGCGACTCTTGGTCATCAAGTCGATGACATGTCCTTCGATGCCTGAGAGAAAGCCCTTCGAGAACTCAACACAACTGCGCGCTAGCCCCATGGTGGGCGCCAACTGTCGTGGTTTTGTCACAGTAGATGTCTGAAGACTTAGATTCAAGGCCATCACTAAGGCGGTGGACTCAAAGAGGTTGGACGAGACGAAAGACACAGATTTACCCAGGTTCAGCCCCTCGAGATGAGGTAAAAGCCTACGTCCTGCTTTGTGTGTATTGATTGGTGTATCGATTACAAGGGAGCATATTCGCTTGACCTAGCTCTCGATTTGTTGGATCCTGTCTAAGCCGTTCTCGGGTCTCTCCTTTATCTAGGAGGTCAAGACCACGGGCTACACAAGTCTCATACCGACTCTTACAACGTGTCTGACTCTGTCTCTAAGCCGCCTTGCTAACCTTGGCAGGCCGTCTCCGGGCGGCTTACGCGCCCGGGTCTTGCATCTTCTTCCTGACTATGGGCCTCCGTCGCAGCCCATCTGGTGAGCCGTCGTGCGGCCCAATCTTCCTCTTCCAGCGCATATGCTAACGAGCCGCCAGGTATGACCCGGCCCCTCCTAGGCGGGTCTTACCACGGGGTTATATCCCCAATGGCCACGGAATTAACACATGAAAATAGATCATGCTAAACTTTTATTCAACTAAAGCAAAGGGAAATTAAGGATCGAAATAAATTAGGTAAAGGTGAATAAAAGTGGTGGTGATACAATACCGGGGCACCTCCCCCAAGCTTGGCTCAGGCCAAGGGGAGTGCCCATACCCGTGTGCTTAAGTCTCCTTTGGTGGTGTTGATGAAGAAGGTGGTGGTGACGTGTCACACTTCAGCTCCAATAATACTTAAATTTGTAGATGAAACTCCTGAGGGCAGTGGTATGCTCCTCTAGCAAAAGATTTTCACGGGTGAGGTATTTATTCTGAACACGAACCTCCTCGAAAGCCCTGAAAGCTTCAATTTCAAGAGGGTGAGATGAGGATAATAAGGCCGAAGGATATCTTCTTCTTCCTCTTCCACCATGCCCGTGGGTTGCTCTCCTTCAGGGGAATGATCCACCATAGCCTCCTTGCCCTTATCTCCCTTGTTGACTTCTTCTGGCTCCTCCCTCTTTAGCTCTATCTTCTTTACCAAGCATGTTCTTCCATGTTAGAAGAGGGGGAAGATATGATGCCTGATTCCATAAATCTGACAGGAAAACAACAAGGAACAAGAACATAGAATTTTTCTGTGATGCACTCGTCAAAACAGTTGGGGGTATATATAGATAATTTTTATTCGTGCAAACCAAGTATTTGGAAGGAAAACAGAGCCAGGAAAGTATCAAAGGTGGGCACAACTCACCAGGGCACGGCCAGGGGGGCCTGGCGCACCTTGGTGTATCGTGCTCACCTTGATCACCTTTCGATTTATTTATTTATTTCCAAAATTCTAAAATATTCCAAAACTGACAGAAAATATTTTTGTGGATTTTTCGGAGTTCGTTTACATACCGAATCACGTACCTCCTATTTTTAAGAATTCTAGAGTGTTCCGGGAGGTTTCTTTTATAAGCTCCTCTGGTGTCATGGTTTGGATAACATGGGTTTCAACATTAATAGGCGTACCTGAGATATAGTGCTTCATTCTTTGTCCATTGACAACCTTCGGGTTAGTACCTTCGGCATTATTAATCTTGATAGCTCCAGAACGATAGACTTCTTCAATAATATATGGTCCTTCCCATTTGGAGAGAAGCTTTCCAGCAAAAAATCTTAAACAAGAGTTGAACAAAAGAATATAGTCTCCTATTTTGAATTCCCGCTTTTGGATTCTCTTGTCATGCCATCTTTTTACTTTTTCTTTGAATAGCCTAGCATTTTCATACGCTTGTGTTCTTTATTCATCTAGTGATCTAATATCAAATAGGCTCTTCTCACTGGCAAGTTTGAAATCATAATTGAGCTCTTTGATTGCCCAAAATGCTTTGTGTTCTCGCTCTAGAGGCAAATCACAAGCTTTCCCATATACCATTTTATATGGAGACATACCCATTGGATTTTTATAAGCTGTTGTATAGGCCCAAAGTGCATCATCTAATTTCTTAGACCAATTCTCACGAGACCTATTGATAGTTTTTGTATTATTAATTTTATTTTTCTATTGCTAAGTGATGCAATTCTATGGTTAACATCATATTTAGAAAGCATCTTATGGAAAGCACCATGAATAAAGAGTGAACCACCATCATTCATTAAATATCTAGGGGCTGCAAACCTCAGAAAGATAACTTATTTAAGCATTTTAATGGAGGTGTGGTGATCAGCACTACTAGTTGGAATAGCTTCTATCCACTTAGTTACATAATAAACCGTAACTAAAATATGAGTGTATCCATTAGAGCAAGGAAAAGGTCCCATATAATCAAAATCCCATACCTCAAATGGTTCGACAACAAGTGAATAATTCATAGGCATTTCTTGACGCTTACGGATATTACCAATTCTTTGACATTCATCACAAGACAAGACAAACTTACATGCATCCTTGAAGAGTGTAGGCCAATAAAATCTAGATTGCAATACCTTGTGAGCAGTTTTATCTCCCGCATGATGTCCTCCATAAGCTTCGAAATAACATTTCCGTAGGATTTGTTCCTATTCATGCTCAGGTACACAATGTCTAATAATAGCATCCACTAATTTTTTTTATAAAGATGTGGGTCATCCCAAAAGTAATGTCTCAATTCATAGAAGAATTTTTTTTCTTTTGTTGATATGTAAAGCTAGGAGGTATATATTTAGCAACAATATAATTAGCATAATCAGCATACCAAGGTGTATTGTGTGAGACACTTATTGCCGCTAGCTGTTCGTCAGGGAAACTATCATCAATAGGTAGTGGGTCATCAAGAATATTTTCTAACCTAGATAAGTTATCAGCTATGGGGTTCTTAGCTCCTTCCCTATCAACGATATGGAAGTCAAATTCTTGAAGCAAAAGAACCCACCTAATAAGTCTAGGTTTAGCATCTTTCTTTTCCATGGGATATTTTATAGCAGCATGATCGGTGTGAATAATAACTTTGGAGTCAACAATATAAAGTCTAAATTTATCACAAGAAAACACGACTGCTAAAAATTCTTTTTCAGTAGTAGCATAATTTTGTTGGGCACTGTCTAGAGTTTTACTAGCATAATGGACAATATTTAATTTATAATCAACTCTTTGTCCTAGGACAATACCAACATCATAATCACTAGCGTCACACGTAATTTCAGAAGGCAAGTTCAAATCAGGTGGTTGAATGATAGGTGAAGTTCTTAAGGCTTTCTTTAGTGTTTCAAAGGCTTGTATGCAATCATCATAAAAACAAAGGGGATATCCTTTTGTAAAATATTAGTAAGAGTCCTAGAAATTTTTGAGAAGTCTTTAATAAACCTCCTATAGAAACCAGCGTGACCAAGGAAACTTCGAATACCTTTGATATATTTAGGACATGACATTTTCTCAATTGCATCAACTTTAGCTTGATCCACTTCAATACCTCGTTCAGATATTTTATGGCCCAAGACAATACCTTCATTAACCATAAAGTGACACTTCTCCCAATTCATGACGAGATTAGTTTGTTCACATCTCTGCAAAACTCGATCAAGGTTGCTTAAGCAATCATCAAAAGAAGTTTTGTAAACAGAAAAAATCCATGAAAACCTCCACAATCTTTTCACAAAAATCAGAGAATATAGCAGTCATACATCTTTGAAATGTAGTAGGTGCATTGCATAAACCAAAAGGCATACATATATAAGCATAGGTTCCAAAAGGGCAAGTAAATGTGGTTTTCTCTTGATCGGATTGTGACACAAGTATTTGAGAGAAACCAGAATATACATCTTGGAAACAAAAGTGTGTGTGTGCTCAAATAGCCTCTCAAGCATTTGATCAATGAAAGGCAAAGGGTAATGATCTTTCCTAGTAGCTTTATTTAATTTTCTAAAATCAATTACCATTCTATAGCTAGTAATGGTCATTTTTATCATTAGGAACAACGGTAATACCTCCTTTCTTAGGGACACATTGAATGGGACTTACCCATCTACTATCAGCTATGGGATAGATTATACCTGCTTCCAACAGCTTTAATATTTCAGTTCTTACCACTTCCTTCATCTTAGGATTCAATCGCCGTTCGTGATCAACAACAGGTTTAGCATTAGGATCCATATTGATCTTGTGCTGACATAGAGTGGGACTAATTCCCTTAAGATCATCAAGAATATAACCAATAGCATCCCTATGCTTTCTTAGAACTTTCAATAATCTCTCTTCTTCATGTTCTGAAAGGTTAGCACTGATAATAACATGATATATCTTTTTTCTCATCTACATAAGCATACTTCAAAGTGTCACGCAATTGTTTCAACGCAAACACAGGATGACCTTTAGGTGGAGGAGGACCTGCAAGGGTTTCATAGGCAATTTGTGTTCCAAGAGAGGTTGTTGTTCGAAGAAAATTTGATCTATTTCATTTCTTTCACGCAAGTGCATATCATTTTCATGGTCAAGCAAATATAGTTCTAGTGGATCAGTAGGTGGCACAGTAATAGAATAAAGACCAGTTATCTCACCCTCATTAGATAATTCTCTATCATGAGTTTGTCTATTAATCTTGGAAAAATTAAAATCATGAGACACATCGCCAAACTCAACACCGAAAATTTCCTTTTTGCAATCTATCTTAGCACTAATAGTGTTGAAGAAATGTCTACCAAAGATAATGGGACAAAATAAATCTTGTGGGGAACCAAGAACTAGAAAATCTGTCGGGTATTTTATTTTCCCACACAAGACTTCAACATCTCTAACAAACCCAAGTGTTGTGATAGTGACTCTATTAGCAAGTTTATAGTAACATCAATATCTTCTATTTCAGCAGCTGCAATTTCATTAGTAATTTATTGATATAAGGTAAAAGGAATATCACTTACACTAGCACCCAAATCACATAAGCCATGATAACAATGATCTCCTATTTTAACTGAGACAACACACAAGCCAACTATAGGTCTGTGTTTGTCTTTTTCATTGGGTTTAGCAATTCTAGCAGCTTCATAACAGAAGTAAATGACATGCCCATCACCATTTTCTACCAAGAGATCTTTAACCATAGAGACACTAGATTCTACTTTAAGTTTTTTTAGAGAGATTAGGTGTTCTAATATTGCTTTCGCGAACCACAGTTGATACCTTAGCATGTTCCTTTATCCTAACTGGGAAAGGTGGTTTCACAATATAAGTAGTAGGCACAACTGGATCAACATTGTAAACAATAGTTTCTTCTTTAGCTATGACCGGTTCTTTAATTTCTTATTTAATAGGGGAATTATATTTAAACCACTTCTCCTTAGGGAGGTCAACATATGTAGCAAATGCTTCGCAGAAATAGGCTACTATCTCAGAGTCAAGTTCATATTTAGTGCTAAACTTATGAAATTATCGGTATTCATAAAAGATTTAACACAATCGAATTCAAGTTTTATACTTGACTCATTACCTTTGTCGAGTTCCCAATCTTCAGAGTTATGTTTAATTCTTTATAAGAGATCCCACTTGAAATCAATTGGCTTCTTCATATAGGAACCAACACAAGAAGTATCGTGCATGGTTTGATCATTATGAGAAAGCCGAGCATAAAAATTCTGAACGATAACTTCCCACGGAATGTCATGATTGGGGCATGAATATAACATTGACTTAAGCCTCCCCTAAGCTAGAGCGATGCTTTCTCCTACAAGAGGCCGAAAATTATATATATAATTTCAATCACGATGAACTAGATGCATATGATAAAACTTTTTATGGAATTCCAATTGCAAACGATTCCAGTTCCATGATCGAAGATCATCACATAGACTATACCATGTCAATGCTTTTCCCTCCAAAGATAAAGGAAAAACCATCTTCTTAACTTCATCTCCGGATAAATCTGCAAGCTTAAATAATCCACATATTTCGTTCACATATAAAAGATGCATATCAGGATGTTCAGTTCCTTCTCCTGCATAAGGTCTAGCGAGGAGTTTCTCTAGCATACCGGAAGGAATTTCATAAGTAAAAATTTCAGTAGGTGCTTTAGGTTGAGGGGTAACTAATTGTGGTTCCGATCAAGTAAAGACCCCTCAAAGGATTGTTCTCCATAGTAGCAAGTGGCATTAAATTTTAGCATGTAGTATAAGTTTTTCCTTACCGATTTCCACTTACCAAGAGTGCTTCACTCACCGGGAACGACACCAGAAAAGAGTCTTGATGACCCACAAGTATAGGGGATCAATTGTAGTCCTTTCGATAAGTAAGAGTGTCGAGCCCAATGAGGAGCAAATGAAATGACAAGCGGTTTTCAGCAAGGTAATCTTTGCAAGCACTGAAATTGTAGGTAACAGATAGTTTGATAGCAAGGCAATTTGTAATGAGCAAGTAACAGTAACGGTAAACAAGGTGCAGCAAGATAGCCAAATAATTTTGAGGCAAAGGATGGGCCAGAACAATCACTAGTAATAGGCAAAGTGTTCTTGAGGGTACACGGGAATTTTGTCTAGTCACTTTATCATGTTGGTTTTGATTCGTCTTTGCTACTTTGATAATTTGATATGTGGGTGGACTGGTGCTAAGGTGTTATTCTTACTTGAACTAGCAACCTACTTATGATTAACCCCCTCGCAAGCATACGCAAATACGATAAAAGTATTAAGACAAAGACTAACCATATCATTAAACATGTGGATCCAAATCAGCCCCCCTCACGAAGTAACACATAAACTAGGGTTGAAGCTTCTATCAATCTAGCAACCCATCATCTAATGACTACTCCATAGTGCATTCCCTTAGGCCCATGAATGGTGAAGTGTCATGTAGTCTACGTTCACATGACACCACTAAGGGAATCACAACATAAATATCATCGAAATATCGAACACATATCAAATTCACATGATTACTTACAACATGACTTCTCCCGTGACCTCAAGAACAAAGGTAACTACTAACAAATAACAAGCATGCTCAAGATCATAGGAGTATTGAATAGCACAATGTACATGAACATATAATCTTCTAGCAAATAAACCATATAGTAATCAACTACGCAAGGTAATGAATACTACTAGTCACCCACAGGTACCAATCTGAGGTTCCAGTACAAAGATTGAGCACAAGAGATGAACTAGGGTTGAGAGGAAATGGTGTTGTAGAAGATGTTGATGAAGATTGGCCTCCCAAAGATGAGTGGGGTGTTGGTGATGATGATAGCTTTGATTTTCCCCTCCGGGAGGGAAGTTTCCCTCACGGAATCGCTCAGCTGGAGGGCAAAAGTACTCCTGCCAAAATTCTGTCTAGAGGCTGCGACGCTTCGTCCCGAAAGTCCTCCTATGATTTTTTTAGGACAACAGTGACCATATACGAGAAGATGGGCACCGGAAGCGGGCCAGGCTGGGCACAACCCATCAGGGCGCGGCCAGGGGGCCTGGCACGCCCTAGTGGTTTGTACCTGATACATCCATTTTGTATCATGCTTTTATATTGGAATTTATTGTGTTATGTGCTGTTGTTACACGTTATGGTACAATATTTATGCCTTTTCTCTCTTATTTTACAAGGTTTACATGAAGAGGAAGAATGCCGGCAGATGGAATTCTGGACCGGAAAAGGAGCAAACCTGAGATACCTATTCTGCACAACTCCAAAAGTCCTGAAAATTTACGAAGAATTATTTTGGAATATATAAAAAATACAGGGCAAAACAGATACCAGAGGGGGCCCACTAGGAGATGGCAAGCCTGCCAGGCACGACCATCGCCCTGGTCGCGCCTAGCAGGCTTGTGACCCACCTGATAGGTCCCCGGTGCCCATCATGTGCTATATGGAGGGTTTTGACCTGGAAAAAATCATCAGGAAACTTTCAGGATGAAGTGCCACCGTCTCGAGGCGAAACTTGGACAAAACCTATCTAGAGCTCCAGTAGGGCTGTTCTACCAGGGAAGCTTCCCTCCCAGAGGGGGAATCGAAGCCATCGTCATTACCAACTATCCTCTCATCGAGAGGGGGTCAATATCCATCAACATCTTCACCAGCACCATCTCCCCTCCAAACCCCAGTTCATCTCTTATATCCGTTCTTTGTCTCAAACCACAGATTGGTACCTGTGGGTTGCTTGTAGTGTTGATTACTCCTTGTAGTTGATGCTAGTTGGTTTGCTTGGTGGAAGATCATATGTTCAGATCCTTTATGATAATTAATAATCCTCTTATTATTAACATGAAAATGTTTTGTGAGTAGTTACGTTTGTTCCTAAGGACATGGGATAAGTCTTGTTATAAGTAATCATGTGAATTTGGTATTCGTTCGATATTTTGATGAGATGTATGTTGTCTCTCCCCTAGTGGTGTTATGTGAATGTCGACTACATAACACTTCACCATTATTTGGGCCTAGGGAAATGCATTGGGAAGTAATAAGTAGATGATGGGTTGCTAGAGTGACAGAAGCTTAAACCATAGTTTATGCGTTGCTTCGTAAGATGCTGATTTGGATCCATATGTTTCATGCTATGGTTAGATTTATCTTAATTCTTCTTTTGTAGTTGTGATGCTTGCGAGAGGGGTTAATCATAAGTGGGTGGTTTTTCCAAGTAAGGTCAGCACCCAAGGACCGGTCCACCCACATATCAAATTATCAAACTAACGAACGCGAATCAAATGAGCATGATAAAAACTAGCTTGATAGAAATTCCCATGTGTCCTCGGGAGCGCTTTGCTTTATATAAGAGTTTGTCCAGGCCTCTCCTTTGCTACAAAAAGGATTGGTATACCTTGCTGCACCTTTTATACACTTGTTACTTGTTACTCGTTACAAATTATCTTATCACAAAACTATCTGTCACCAATAATTTCAGTGCTTGCAGAGAATACCTTACTGGAAACCACTTGTCATTTCCTTCTGCTCCTCGTTGGGTTCGACACTCTTACTTATCAAAAGGACTACGATAGATCCCCTATACTTGTGGGTCATCAAGACTATTTTCTGGCACAGTTTCCGGGGACTGAAGCACCTTTGGTAAGAGGAATCTGGTAAGGAAAATTTTATATAGTGTGCTAAAATTTACTGTCACTTGTTACTATGGAAAGTAATTCATTGAGGGGCTTGTTCGGGGTATGTTCACCTCAAGCAGAAACACACAGAGTTGTCCCTCAACCTACTGAAAATATTTATTATGAAATTCCTTTGGGTATGATAGAGAAACTGTTGGCTAATCCTTATGTAGGAGATGGAACACTACATCCTGATTTGCATCTAATCTATGTGGATGAAGTTTGTGGATTATTTAAGCTTGCAGGTCTGCCCGAGGATCATGTCAAGAAGAAGGTCTTTCCTTTATATTTGAAGGAGAAGGCATTGACATGGTATAGGCTATGTGATGATATTGGATCATGGAGCTTCAACCGATTAAAGATTGAATTTCATCAGAAGTTCTACCCTATGCGTCTAGTTCATCGTGATTGGTATTATATTTTTAATTTTTGGGCTCGTGAAGGAGAAAGAATCGCTCAAGATTGGGGGAGGTTTAAGTCAATGTTATATTCATGCCCCAATCATGAGCTCTTGAGAGAAATTATTATTCAGAATTTTTATGCTCGACATTCTCGTAATGATCAATCCATGCTCGATATTTCTTGTGCTGGTTCCTATATGAAGAAAGATATAGAATTCAAATGGGATTTATTGGATAGAATTAGACGCAACTCTGAAGATTGGGAACTCAACGAAGGTAAGGAGTCAGGTATGAACCTTAAGTTTGATTGTGTTAAATCCTTCATAGACACCGATGCTTTTCGTAAGTTTAGCACTAAATATGGACTTGAATATGAGATAGTAGCTTATTTTTGTGAATCTTTTGCTACCCATTCTGATCTCCCTAAGGAGAAGTGGTTTAAATATCATCCTCCCATTGAGGTGAAAGTAGTTCAACCTATTAAAGTTAAAGAGGAAACTATTACTTATAATGTTGATCCTGTTATTCCCGCTGCTTATATTGAGAAACCAGCTTTCCCTGTTAGAATAAAGGAACATGCTAAAGCTTCAACTCTAGTTCGTAAGAGTTGTGATAGAACACCTACACCCCCCAAGCAAATTAAAGTGGATCCTAGTATAGCTATGGTTAAGGGTCTCTAGGTTGATAATATTTACGGGCATGCTATTCAATATTGTGATGAAGCCACTAGAATTACTAAACCTGATGCTAAAGATAAACATAGACCCATTGTTGGCACGCCTGTTGTTTCTGTTAAAATAGGAGATCATTGTTATCATGGATTATGTGATATTGGTGCTAGTGTGAGTGCAATTCCCTTTACCTTATATAAAGAGATGATGAATGATATTGCACCAGCTGAGTTAGAGGAAATTGATGTTACAATTAAGCTTGCTAATAGAGATACTATATCACCAGTCGAGATTATTAGAGCTGTTGAAGTCTTGTGTGGCAAAATAAAATATCCTACTGATTTTCTTGTTCTTGGCTCCCTACAAGATGATTTTTGTCCCATTATATTTGGTAGACCCTTCTTGATTACCATTAATGCCAGGATAGATTGTAAGAAGGAAACTGTTACCGTAAGTTTTGGGGATATGTCTCATGTGTTTAATTTCTCGAAATTTTGTAGACAACCCCATGATAAACATTTGCCTAGTAAGGATGAAATTTTTGGTCTTGCTTCTATTGTTGTGCCTCCTACTGATCGTTTAGAACAATATTTGCTAGACCATGAAAATGATATGCATATGAATGAAAGGAGTGAAATAGATAAGATTTTCTTTGATCAACATCCTATTCTGAAACACAACTTGCCTGTTGAAATACTAGGGGATCCTACTCCACCCAAGGGTGATCCCGTGTTTGAGCTTAAACAATTATCGGATACTCTCAAATATGCTTATCTTGATGAAAAGAAGATATATCCTGTTATTATTAGTGATATCCTTTCAGAGCATGAAGAACAGAGATTATTGAAAACTCTGAGGAAGCACTGTGCTGCTATTGGATATACTCTTGATGATCTTAAGGGCATTAGTCCCTGTCGGGACCCTGATCCTAAGTCATAGGAATCCAGCTTATAACACATCACATCACTTTGCGGCCTCACGCATGGTAACTCCACGGTTGCAGTCTTACCTTAGCCAGGACCGTTTGCGTCTTTTGGCTCATGTATGTGAATATGTCGCTAGCATTCAAACGACAGAGAACCCAGGCCGACATGACTAGTAATAGAACTGTAACATCCCAAAATTTCATTTTGGAATGTTATGATTATAGCTATGCATCTAGCAGCATCATTGCTTGAATGTATGTGTTTGTTGAAATGTCTCTTCTGGATTTCAGAAAGCTCTTTCTACTTTTCCCTAAGTTGCTTTCACCTATTTGAAATTTTGGTTAAAATTCAAATAAGAGAGGAGGAACATGACACTCCACACTAGGGACTAATTGGTGGTTTATTTGAACAAAAATAACCAGGGGTTATTTTGAAAATATTTGCAAAAAGGGTTTAAAAACAATTAGGCAATTTCTGAAAATATTATTTTTTCAAAGTGTTCAAATGACAGAATAGAAATGTTCATTAAATAGCATTTATTATTCTGTTGATTTTGATATATAATACCCCTACATTTAGAGACGATTTGAATGCTTTAAAAGCTTTTGAATGTCTCTGGAATATTATTAAAAGGAAACGGTAACCGTTTCCGGTATTAAACGGGCCGGCCCACGACAGTTACTCGCGAATTGATTAGAAGCCGACCGACCGCGCGTAACGGACACGCCTCCATTCGCTGACACTGGACACCATCTCGTTCGCTCGTAATGACCGAACGGTCATCTTCTTCCCCCCCCCCCCCCCCCCCCGCGCGCGCCGGACCCGACGCCGGTCGCTTCTCCCCTCGCCGGATCTCTCTCCTCTCTTAACTCCCCGCACCCCCGACCACCTATATAAGAGCCCCACAGCCCCGCCTTTCATTTCCCTCCCAAACCCCTCTTCCCTCTCGCCGGAAGGCTACGCAATTCCTTGCCGGAGCTCCCACCCTCACCGGACCTCCCATCGACCGTAGCCACCGAGTTCGACCACCGTTCGCCCCACCGTTGCCACCAGTCGACTCCGGAGGCCCGACGCCGTCGCCCGGACCACTTCCCCGTCTTCCCCGACCATCGGAGCACCTCGCCGTCGCATTCGCCGCTACCGGACTCGCCGGAGAACCCCGACGCCGGCGACTTTACCTCGTGAGCATTTCCCTCCCTCCGATCCAAAACCAACGACCCAGATTAGAACGGACTTAAGTCCGAACCGGTACCCACTACCGATCGGTCGCCCGCCCGAAAGCACTCGCGCGTACACCCCTTAGCCACTCACGTGCTGCCACGTAGCCTCCCTGGCCGTCGCAAAGTCAGGTTTCTTTTTCAGTTTTGTTTTAATTAACAGAATGTTTTCAAATTTTGTTTTGCTTATAACTTTTAATCTATTTAGTGTTTTGAGTTGATTCTTTTTGCAATAGCTCACAATTTTCATGTAGTTTCACCCTGTACTTCTAAATTTCAAATTTGAACTATAAATTTGAATTTAATCAAATTTTCTCAAAATCTTCAAATCTGAATAACTAGAGTTTGAAAATAGATTTTGATATGAATATTTTTGCTACTGTTTGGTATTAGTTAGGACTACCTTCATGTTTAGTTTGAGGATTTTTAGGATATATTTGATTTGTGTTTCAGTTAAAAACAGAATCTGTCTAGTATTATAATATAATTTTATATACTTAATTTTAATTAGTTTAAATTAGATTTGGTCTTATTTGTTTATTAGGTTCTGTTAATAAACATTTAGTGTTTTTACTCACTGTTAATAAAAATATAAATTTGCTTAGTTTAATTTTATTTAACATAGGAATCACAACTTCTTTTCAAATAGGTTAATTTGGTTAAAACAGCTAGTTAGTAATAGTTTTGTTTTGCTCTCTTGTTAGTAAAACTATATTTGTTCCATTTAGTGTTTATCAAAACTTTTACAAACTTTACAAAAGTTTTCTCAACAAACTTAGATTCAAAATAGTTTTATAAAGATAGTGGTGTTTTATCAATCACCTCCTAGTAAACAAAACTTTGTGTGTTTTCTTACTTGAGATTGGTGCATTGTTTTGTCTTGATTGTTTACTAGTTCCTGGTTGATGTTATGAGTTGTTATTTTGTTGTATACTTATTTGAGTGCTTGTTTGCTTCGTTAGATTATCCGGAGTGCGAAGCTTGTTACTTAGAGTCACTCACGTACGAAGATCATCAATCAGGCAAGTCACTTTGACCATGTTTACCCATGTTTTATATGCATTAGTTCTACCATCTCCCCAGTTGCATGCAAGATAGGTTAGTTGGAAACTTGGTTACATTGTAGTAGTATCATGTGGTAGGTACCCCTCTCAATCCTCTTTGACAACTTTGGCCCCGGGAAACGTTGTTTTACTTTTGCTATGCTATTAGTAGACGGGGTTGGTTGTGTGATTCATGAGAGTTGAGAGAGTTAATAATTTCAAGACCTACATAAATGATCATGATTTAAGACTCCGAGTTTTCAACATACCTCTGGGTGGATGATGGTTGAACGGCACCCTGGAGAAACCAGTGGATTTGCCTAGGTGATGCTGGAGATGGCCAGTATTCACGCGGAAAGGTCCACCCAGGCACAAAGAGATGGATGGATGCTTTAAAACCCAAGGCTTACCTGCACAGCCACAAGTCATTATGGGCTCTGGCTTGGTTGGATATCGTGGTGACCCTGGACAGGCGGTGCTACGAGAGGTAGAAGAACGGTAGGAAAGGATGGGCACCGACAGAGTCGCAGGGAAACCCTTTGGAAGACCATGTTTTGGTCATCCGTTTATCAAACACCCTGAAGTGCGAGAAATCAAACGGAGGCGACCAAATCTTGTGGGGAACGTGTGCAAAACTCTGCAGAGTACTTAAACCCAATCGATTAGTCGTGTCCACGGTCATGGACGACTTGAGCCAAAGGAATTGAAACTTCCGGAACTCTCAACACAATTAATATGATGATGTGGGTATTAACAATTTTGGGTATGAGAATTGGTTGGTGGAACCATCTCATTAATCAACCAACTTAGTAATAATTTGCTTAGCCCCTCTCTTGATGTAGGAAAAACTTGGCTTTACGCAAAAACTTACACCACCACCTGCCATATAAGCATATAGACTAGGTGATTATTTTCACCCCTCTCTTGTGACTTTGCCGGCATATTCCATATGCTGACCTACATGGCTGCAACGTATCATGTTGCAGAGTACTTTTCCGACCAGGAATGAGGACACGTTCTATGCTCAATGAGATGCCCTTGGAGTCAGATGGACTCATCTACCTTCGACGCTTCCGCAAGATTATTCTCATGAGTTGGCTTTTAGCCACTTTATTGTAATATTTATTGTAATAAAGGACTCGATATGAGATTTCGATTAATGTAATGCTGTGTGATTTCCCTGTGATATATACATTGATGTACCGTGTGTGTACCAGCATGATCTTGGGATGGTACGGAAACACCAGAGACTTGACCTTTTAGGTCGGGTCGCTACAAGAACCCAAGTGGCACATCCGTACGGGAACAGACATACATAACCCAGCAATGCGGGTATCGGCCTCAAACGTGTGTAGACAAGTCATAGCAAGCTACAAGGACTCCATTATGTCGTGGGACATAAATGTCATCACTGCACGTAGACGAGTCGTAGCAGACTACAGGGACTCCATTACACTGCGAGACATTCCCCCGAAGGGATAGACACAGCAGCAAAGAAGGATACATGCTAGTCAATCAATGTGTCCGGAGCAGTAGCAAGCTACCAAGGCTCGGTGGAAGCACAAAGAGGCAGTTCCTCGTAAAGAGTACTACTAAAGGCACATGGCTAGGTGTTGGATCCCATACATACCATTGCACGTCACACGTACGCATGACACGCCTGGTATGCATAGATACAACTCTGGCATCACAACATAACCATACAACAACACAAGTTTTATTTAGGAGGCTCAAAGGAGCCTTACATAATATGTTCTTACAGATAGGGGTCACATGACCCGACACTCAAGTCATACAAGCAAGTTCATACAAACCAAGCGGAAGCATAAAGTTGTCTGAGTACAGACAGATGAAAGGGTAAGAAGGCACATGGCCTGACTATCTACAGCCCGCCAGACGGCATAAGGTCGTAGCTGGGACACCAGCTATTCGGCGTCGTCGACATCTAGGTAGAACCCACCTGATTGGTCCTGAGTCTCATCTGCAACATTTATTAAGCAAATGTGAGTACAAATGTACTCAGCAAGCCTTTAATACAGACCTAGTCTAACCATGCTCATGTATCAACAAGGGGAGTGGTGGAGTTTATGAACCAATGCCAGCTTTGACTCTTGTCTAACCTATACTACACATATTAATTCTTTGTTCATGCTTTATATATCGCACACGAGTCCACTAACTCCACAGCAATACCCCACCATGAATCCACTTCCATCATCTAAGAGAGTGCCATCCATGATACTCACACTTGTATTGAGATTTTTATGAGTATCCATCAAGTTATCTATGAACCGCATAAGTTCTCCAAGTAGTCCATATCCAAGGACGTGGCTATTCGAACAGATTCATACCCTGCAGGGGTGTACTCCTTCACACATGATCTCGCCACTTATCACTGTGTGCTCATAACACCATGCACCTCGGCAACCTTCAAGAGGAAGCCTAGCGAGGGAGTCGGCCACGACCGTCAATCACACAAGACCTCTAGTCCAGGCTATCACCTATTTGAGATTGAACCCACACGGAAGTCCGGCCGAAGTTTCCGCAAGTCCCCGAACGATGTGTGCAGGGTTCCCAAGCCCACCATTCGGGGGACCCTTGGTACACCGTGCCACTTCCTACCGCGTCGTAACCCACCCCTAGGGTCAGCGCTATGCATGGCCTCCGGCAAACTATAAACAGTAGAAACTACTTGCAACTCCTGGACCGAGGACTAGGTAGTTGATAAGTCGAGCGGGGTCATATTTCAGGGCCAAGCATGTGGTAGTAACTAGACTTGGATCACAAACACGGAACTCGGTTCCTAAGAACAGTCCCAATGAGACAACCCGCTATGTACTCCTACATAGACTCTCATTGCTACCTTTACCAAATTGGGTTCATCATTAAGCTTATCACATCATAACAATAATGTTTTACTCCAGTTCATCACCTAGATGAATTAGAGCAGACACAACTCTAAGCATAGCAAGCATAGCAAGCAAAGTAGGTAAAGCACATCATGGCTCAAGCATCTACTAGGTATGCTAGGTTGCAAGGTTTAGCTATTTACTGTGACAATGACAGGTCATGTAGAGGAATTGGTTCATCTACCGCATATGACAGGCAATTGAACGTTTGTCCTAATGCAATAAACAAGAGCAGGAGGGAGAGAATGGGATGATATCAGAATGACCAATGGTTTGCTTGCCTTGCTGGCAAGCGAGAAGGTACTCTCCTTCGTTGGGATACTCGGGGGTATCCTCGGAAGCAGGGCCTACCGCAATGTAGATAGGTAACATTCAATACACGGCAAGTGCAGCAATATGATGCATGATCATGACATGGCAACATGAATGGATGATCTAATGCAACTATTATTCAAGTTAGATGGAGCAGATTTGAATATAGGTTCAAAATCGTTCTTCATTTAATATTCCATATATTGTTCTGTTGATAAATGTCAATGTTCATCTACATAGGTTTCTCTAACATGCATGACAACAGCACCATTGGATTCATTGGATTTTTCTAATAAATATTCATATATAAATTATTTCAATCTAAGTTATAGATTAATTTCTATGATTTTTCTAAGTTTTAACTACTTTCTAGAATTAATTTAAATTAGAAATTCCTTTAATGCATCAGCATGACATCAGCACGATGTCAGCTGGTCAACAGCCCGTTGACAGGTCAAACCTGACCAGGGGGGTCCACTGGTTAGTGACCAAGACCCTAATTAGTTTAATTAAATTCCTAATTAGTAATTAGTTAGGCTAGCCCCACCTGTGAGTGGGTGTTTAGGTTAATTAAATTAAATTAATTAATTTTCTAAACAAATTAAACCTGACAGGGTCGGGCCCACTTGCCAGTTGACCCAGGTGGGGTCAACCCCGTGGTCAAATGGGTTGACTCGCTGGCGTTGTGCCGCCGGCGATGTCAGGGGCGGTGGAGGGGGTTGGAAACCCTCCTCCAACAAACAAATGGATGACGAAGGGCACCGTCGGCCTTGCGTGCTCGCGCGCGTAGAACCGGCTCACCCTAGAGGCTGGGATGGCCGAATTCAACGCCGGCGTTGAGCACTGCGGCTGCCAAAGCTCGGGCGAGCACGGGCTAGTCGAGCCTAAGCTCGAGGCTCCATGGGGCCCTCCTAAGCATGCCTACGTGCCCAGGTGCGAGCTTCGGCCACCGCAGCGACGACCACTTCCCCGCCGGCGGCGAGAAGCTCTCGGGCCTGAGGTGAAACGACGCTAGAGCACGCTAGAGACGAGGAGAAGAGGGGGAATAGGGACAGGGGCTCACGATGGTTGTAGAGGCGCCGAAAGCAGGCTCGAGGAAGGCCTAGAGCAGCGGCGAGCTTCACTTCTTTGCCGGCGGCCGGAGGTTGAAGACGACGACGATGCAACGATGGAGAGCTCCCGAATGTGCGTGGCTCGGCGAGGAGGAAGAGGGCGTCGAGGCAGAGCGATTAGGGGGATCAGGAGCAAGGGGGAGCGGCTAGGGCGATGGCGCTACGACGGCGGAGCTTCGGCGACCATGGCGAGAGAGGGGGAGAGAGAGAAGAGCGGGCCAAAGCGAGAGGGAGAGAGTGATGGGGACAGCTCTGCGAGCTTATCCCCATCGCGCTGGCGAGAGGGAGGCAGGCAGGCAGCTGCCGACGTGGCGGCACAGCCGTGTGCGCGCGGCGGCCACACACCCGGCCTTCTGGCCGCCAGGAGGACGAAGATCTCCCTGGGCTAGATGGGCCGGCCTGGTGCTGGCCTCACGTCATCTCCCTCTTTCTTTTTTTCCATTTTGTTTTCTTTTCCTTTTCTGACATTTGTTTTATATTTTTTCTAGGCCTGAAAACCTATTTCAAAATATATTGAAATATTTGCAAGCTTAGTTTGAATATTTCAAACCTGCACAAAAAGTTTCAATATTTTTGAATAACTAAAATATTTATAATTCTTTATTTGGCACTTTCAGAAGTTTTATTATTTATTTTAAAATGACATATATTTTCTAAAAATTAAAAATGTCCCCTGATATATTGATGTCAATAATTATCAAACATGGGGGGCATTTTGGATTTCTTGATTTTTCACCACAGTTGAATTGGTTTTATTCAGGTGAGGTGCTAGGGTTTATGTTGATCCCCATTTCATATTGATGTAATATGAAAACATGATGCACACACATGCTAACCTGAGCAATGCTAACTAGGGATGTGACAACTCACCCCCACTCAAAAGAATCTCGTCCCAAGATTTGGAATTTGTCGGGAAGAGCGCGGGGTACTCTAGTCGAAGACGATCCTCTCTTTCCATGTGGCTTCCTTCTCGAAATGGTGTGACCACTGAACCTTGAGAAACTTGATGTTTTGATGCCGAGTGGTACGCTCAGCTTGATCAAGAATATGAACAAGGTATTTTCGATATGTAAGGTTATCTTGGAGATCAAGCGCTTCATGGTCTACTTCGCGGACACGGTCCGAGAAGCAACGCCTGAGTTGTGAGACATGGAAGACATCATGAACTTTGGAATGATGCAGTGGAAGTTCCAATCTTCTCCTCGTTTAGCAAGAATGCGAAAAGGACCAATGTAACAAGGAGCCAAATTACCCTTGATACCAAATCGTTGGGTACCCTTCAGAGGCGTAACCCGAAGATAAGCCTTCTCGTCAACTTCATAGGTCACAGCCTTATGATGGCGATCATATTGGCTTGTTTGACGAGATTGGGATGTTTTCAACTTTTCACGAATAATGCGAACTTGCTCCTATGCATCCTGAATCATATCCGGGCTAAAGAGTTGCCTCTCTACGGTTTCTGACCAGTTAAGAGGTGTTTGACACCTTCGTCCATAGAGAACTTCAAAAGGGGCTTTGCCCATGCTTGACTGATAACTATTGTTATAAGTGAATTCAGCGAATGGAAGACATTTCTCCCGATTCATACCAAAGGATATAACACAAGATCTAAGCATGTCTTCAAGAATTTGATTGACTCCCTCAACTTGACCACTTGACTGTGGATGGAAAGCAGTGCTAAAGGACAGATGAGTCCCCATACCTTTTTGGAAGCTTTCCCAGAATCGGGAAGTAAAGATACTTCCACGATTTGAGTTAATCTCCAAAGGACACCATGAAGAGAAACTATTCGAGAAATGTATAACTCCACTAGCTCGCTAGCAGTTATACTCTACTGAACAGGAAGAAAACGAGCCACTTTGGAAATGCGGTCAATGACCACAAAAATACAATTATTCCCTCTCTTGGTCCTGGGAAATCCGGTGATGAAATCCATACCGACCTTGTCCCATTACCACTCAGGAATAGCAAAGGGTTGAAGGGTGCCAGCACGCCTTTGATGTTCTGCCTTAACGACGCTGACACACGAACATGTCACCGTGTACCCTCGACGCCGGGGGTGATGCATCGCAGCTCACGTCGAAGGAGGTTCGTCCGGCAGCGCGATACGCAAGACAGTCGGCGGACGCTTTTGCAGACCCAAAACCCCGCATGCCTGGGAGGGACCCCGTCAGGGAGTGCAGCGGCTATGGGCTGTCCTAGGTCGATTTGCTCGCCCCTAGAGCCTCGGGATTCGCAGCTCTCAAAAGAAAAACAACGAAAAACGAGAGCGAAAACGCAGAACGTAGATGAAAAAGTAGTATAGATTGATTTGTTCAATTGTGTGTTGTTCAATCGGCCGTCACCCCCAAGATATATAAGGGGCGTCTGGACCTCCCGTACAAGCAAAGGATTCATCTAGGATTTCCTTACAAGAAAATTACATCAATTCACGCCCTAGAGTCCTAGTTCTAGTTCCACTCGGATTCAGCCCAAATCTGACCCAATCTTCTGTCAGGCTTCTAGCATGGGCTGTGGAATCTGCATATGACATCTGATGGAGATGGTACAAACATCAATTTTGTGTGACTCGACGAGGCCAACAATCAGTATGTTGATCACTTTCCCAAATAAAGCCATCTTGAATACTCCACGAGGTCATCTTTAACTTCGAATCAGACTCGGTCACGTAGCAGACTGGGCTATCCAAGTGTTGTAGCGTCTTTGCAGGCCGTATACTATCTCAGATGATAATGACCTTGAAAGCAAAGTGGACTGTTTCGACGTTATGAAAAACTTTCATGTTGAATACTTTTCCATCCGATGCCATTTTGAACTTTCACTCGACCGAAACTTTCACTCGACCGGTATTTTTCACTCGGACGGTGATTTTCAATCGGACGCCAATTGCACTCGGCCAATACTTTCACTCGACCGGTACTGTTCACTCAGACGACAATTTTCACTCGGACGGCAATTTCACTCGGCCGGACGGAAAACTTTTCACTCGACCGGACAACAAACGTTTCCCTCGGTCGACAAACTTTCACTCGGAAATCCCGAGTGAAACTCCAGACTGATTTTGTTTTGCCTCTCCAGGTTGCATACAACCTCGGATTGAGAAGGTTTTTATATCATAATGAATCGCCTCAATGACATGAAACTTTTTCATGTTGTAAGTTTTTCCATCCAAGGACGTCGTGAGGGCCGAATGGCTCGCGTGACCCATCAGACATGTGTCTGATCTCCTGCGCCACATTTTGCTTTGTGGTAGGGCTGCACTCTAGTTGCTCTAACTGTTGCATACGACCTCGGATCGAGATGATTTATATATAAAAACCGATCATCTCGATGAGATGAAGACAATCCATGTAGAACATTTCTTCGTTCGAGGTTGTCTTGGAGGCGTAATAGACCAAAAAAGCACTCAGAACATCTACATGACAATCCAAGTGTGATTTGGCCCTTGAAATGATGCCGAATGGTGATGGCCTAAACATCAAGGTTGTTTCACTTGGCAATATGAACTTTCTCGTATAAAATACCTTTTCGTTTGAGTCCATCTTTATTGCATTTTGCACCGTTCCAAAATCAGGTGTCAACACATGCCCCCCTGTTTTTCGGCAAACCTAGCATGCCGAAATATAATTTGCACTATGTTTGGTCTAGGGACGATGTCAACACTCCATCGGCCATCTATATTTCTCAGGGCGATAATTATGTATTGGCCATGTTTACGCTAAGGGCAATAATCATATATCGGCAATTGCCTAATTCGGCTTCTTGCCACACACACTCGAGTGGTACTTCTTCAGATATCTGCCATTGAGAGCTCGAGGTAATAATACTCCTTGGATGGATTCCACTAAATATGAATTTCTAGAAACTACTCTTGCAATCCTGAAAGGACCTTCCCAGTTTGGAGTCCACTTCCCGAATTTTCTATCTGTAGAACCAATTGGCAGAATCACTTTCCACACAAGATCGCCAACTTGAAAATTCTTCAACTTGACCTTTTTATTGTAAGCTCTTGCTACCCTCAATTTGTCCTTCTCTATGTCTTTTAATGCAGCCAAATGTTTATCGGCAACCTCATCAATATTGGACATCATCAAATCATAAAAGTCCACTGCCGATAAATAATTTTGTTTGGCTATTCTCAAAGCACTCAAATTTACATCCACTCGTAAAACAACCTCTTGCACGTATACTAGTTCATACGGAGTTACCTTTGTAGCACCATGCCTTGAGATCCTATGTGACCACAAAGCCTCAGACAACAACTCATGCCATTTTCTTGGATTATCCTCAATATTCTTCTTGATGAGCTTAATCAATATTTTGTTGCTAGACTCAGCTTGTCCATTAGCTTGGGCATAATACGGAGATGAATTGAGCAACTTTATGTTATATGATTCGGCAAACTCTCTAACTTGATGTGACTTGAAAGATGAACCTTGATCTGTAGTTAACGTCTGAAGAATGCCGAATCTATGAATAATGTGTTTAGTTATGAATTGAATTACCTCCGTATGTGTCATGTTCTTGAGAGGTACTGCTTCAGACCATTTAGTGAAATAATCTGTTGCCACCAACATGAACCGATGCCCCTTTGAAGAAGATGGATGAATTTGTCCAATGAAGTCTAAACCCCATCCTCTAAAAGGCCACGACTTGATAATAGGATGTAACATAGCAGCAGGAGCCAACTGAATATCACCACATTTTTGATCATAGTCAGCCAATAAAATCCAACACGTCGTAAGAGCCATTTCATTTTGGTTGCCGATTGATGAGTACCACAGATGCCTTCATGTACCTCTCCCATAGCAACTCTTGCTTGGTATTTGTCCAAACACTTCAAAAGAACATCTTCAACCGTTCGGCAATAAAGACCATCATCTCTCATTGTATATTTGAAAACCATACCCCGAACAGCCCTGTCCACCCTTTCACTCGGATTGCACAAGTAATCAATTATGGGCTTCCTCTAGTCATTATTTTCACCTGTACTAGATTTATTGTTTGTGGCCAAATCAGTGGGCTCTAATTCGGCCTTTCCCATATTAGCAAGACAAGACATCGACTTCTGAGAAATATAAAACATGCCATGATCAATATGATAGCCGAATGCTTGTTGTGCTGACTCATTTGCTCTCCGATTGTCATGTCTAGATATATGAGCAATGCTAAAATAATCCAAAGTAGAAATCGCATCTAGGCACTTATCTAGATAAACATTAAGTGATTCGTCTAAACATTGAATTTTTTTGGACACTTGCTGCACTACTAATAACGAATCACCAAAAGCCTCAACATGCATAGCACCTATAGTGAGCAACATCTCTAAACCGAATAACAATGCTTCATATTCGGCTTGATTATTTGTGCAAAAGTATTCCAGTCGGCATGAGGCTTCAAAAACAGCACCATGAGGAGATATATAAACAATACCAACACCTTGGCCATTGCTACAAACTGAACCATCAAAATATAACCTCCATGGCACTAACGATACAAGATTTATGTCAACATCATGCTTGTCATTAATCCGATGCTCAACAATAAAATTAGCAACAATTTGGCCTTTCATGGATTTTAGAGATTCATAAGCCAAATCATACTCAATTAAAGCATAAGCCCATTTGCCAATCCTACCACTAAGAATTGGCCTATGCAAGATGTATTTAATGACATCGGTTTGACAAGCTACTATGCAGGCAATCGGCACAAGGTAATGTCTCAGTTTTGTGCAAGCATAGTATAAACAGAGGCATAACTTTTCAATAACTGTATACCTTGTCTCGGCGCCCAATAAGCTTCGGCTCAGATATGTAATCGTATGCTCTCTTCCTTCGGTTTCTTGAGTCAATACAACACCAATAACACCTTCCTCTGCCGCAATGTAAAGCCTAAAGGGTTCTTTATTTTTTGGTGCTTTCATCACCGGAGGAGTGTTCAAATAAGTCTTGATCATGTCGAATGCCTCTTGCTATTTTGCCCCCCAAGTAAAATCAGCATCATTATTTAACCGAAGGATAGGAGTGAATGCATCAACCTTCCCTGACAAATTAGCTATGAACCTTCTCAAATAATTGACCTTGCCAAGGAATTTTTGCATATCTCTCTTGCATGTTGGAGCCTCCACTTTTTGTATAGCTTATATCTTTTTGGGATCAATTTCTACGCCATTCTCATGAATAATGAAACCCAAAAACTTTCCAGCCGACACGCCGAATGCACACTTTAAAGGATTCATCTTCAGTCCGTATTTTTCATCCTTTCAAAGGACAAATGCAAATCGGCCAGATGAGATTCAAAAGCATCTGATTTGACAACAATATCATCATATAAACCTCAAGTATAACACCGAGTAAATCATACCCCTCTGATACGTGGTGCCAACATTCTTTAAACCAAAGGTCATCACTATCCACTCGAATAAACCAAGGAATCCGGGGCACCAAAAAGCCATCTTGGACATGTCCTCTTCGGCCATGAAAATCTGATTATAACCCGCATTGCCATCAAGAAAGCTAATGAACTTATGTCCAGAAGCATCATTAATAAGCATATCAGCTATGGGCATGGGATACTCATCTTTGGGCATAGCTCTATTCAAATCTTTGAAATCAATGCACACTCTTCTCTTGCCAGAGCCCTTCTTCTCTACTAGCACAATGTTAGAGATCCACTCGGCATACCTGCAAGGCCGAATGAAATTAGCTTTGAGCAACCGACCGATCTCCTCCTTGATCCGGTCATATGTTTTTGGATTAAATTTTCTGGCCAATTGTTTGTAAGGTCTAAAACCGGCCTTTATAGGTAACCGATGCCCCACTAGCTCTCAGCTTAAACCTGGCATCTCATAATATTCCCATGCAAAGCAACAACCATATTCTTTCAATACCCCGATCAACTCAGCTTTATGATCGTCTTCCAAATTCTTGTTTACAAACGTCGGCCTAGGAACTGAACCATCCCCTATACCTATTTCTTCTAATGGATCTGCCGATTGAAAATCTTGTCCTAATTTATCCGTGTCATCCAACTCCCCTACAGATTCATACATATCGTTCTCACTAGACCAATATTTTGTAAGACGTTTCTGTAACCACTCAGAATTAGAATCCATTTAAACATATCATACCTTGGAGCCGATTGCCACTAATCGGCTTTAAAGAGACGGGCACAAAGCCATTCTTCATTGCGCTAAGGAAATCAAACTCTGAGAAATCGCGTCCTGTCAAGCAAGTAGCATTGGGATGTTGCCAATCCCCCGATGCATCGGCCAAAGCAACACAAGCCGAGTTATCCACATGAATGACTTCCACCTCATCATCAATCCACTAGATCAATAACGGGTGCATGGTAGATGGCAGCATTGGTTTGCATGAACCCAATCATGACCTAATATGACGTTGTAGTTACCTTGCACCTCAGCGACAAAGAATGCAGTAGCCAAAGTTTTGCTCCCGATTGTAAGCTTCACATACATCACACCTTTGGCTTCGGTTTTCTCTTTGCCTTCAAACCCATTAAGCACCATATTGGTATTGATTAATTCATCATCGGGAAAACCCAATTTCTTGAAGACCGAATAGGGCACGTGATTCACCATAGCACCACCATCAACAAGCATCCGAGTGAAGGGTGATCCATTGATATGACCTCTGAGGTGTAACAGTTTCAAGTGCGTCACTGGTTCCTTTGGCTTCTCGAATATTGCATTTCTGGGGCCAAAATCCAGCTGAGCCACTTCCCCTTCTTCATCTACAACACATAATTCAGCGGGTAAGTAATACACCATATTGATATCCATACCTTCATGAACCGGTGCAGACTCATAGTCCAGTAGATCATCTTCCTCTTCGTCTGCATCCACTAAATTTGAATTATGTTCGAGTGAAGGAGAACTAATAGGCGACTGAGACGATGTCGTAGCTACATCGTTCTCTTTTGGTGGTGTAATTGCTGCTGTGATAGATGTAGAAGCCATTATGTCTTGCATTGGCTTAGGCTTCCACACTTGCTTCGCTGGTATCATGGGCGGAGTGACATTGAACAACTCGTCCCTTTGCTTCTCAGCTTATTTTTCTGCCATCTCTTGATTCCTCAACCTCTGTAATTTCCTCTTTTGTGTCTTTGTTAGACCTAGAGGACACCACTTTGGTCGAATGTATTTAGGATCAATTGGCTTTACTTGGCTGGTACTTGCTTCATGATCATTGGTCGAGTGCTTTGGCGCGATAACAAGTATCGGCTAATTTGGGTTGCTATGTACAGTCGGCTGTTGCATGGTGAATGTTTCACCACCCAAGACGAGTGAGTCGGCATTGATATTTACCTTGCCCTTCCCTGACTCTACTGCTGCAACACTTGACAACTTGACGCGCCACTCTTGTCGACTTTTCTGGCCTACGAAGTTTTCACTCGGGCACACCCTTTAACTTGTAAAAAATCCACTCGGATGTTCGACTGAGTAAAATTCACTCCACTGTATTCTTTCATTCTGGTAACTTCTGCCCGAGTGCATTCTTACACTCGGATAATTTCCACTCGGATGCATATTTTGACCACCCGAGTAATGTACACCCATGTTCAATCGGCTTTCATATGAGCACCCAAGTCGATCCCAAACAGGTTGTCGTTGTTCTTGTGGAAGTGGCTTCCTTGATTCAGTCGGTTTTGCATACTGACTAAACAT
Organism: Hordeum marinum; assembly: GCA_022496015.1. Taxonomy (NCBI): domain Eukaryota; kingdom Viridiplantae; phylum Streptophyta; class Magnoliopsida; order Poales; family Poaceae; genus Hordeum; species Hordeum marinum. Next base: position 410,613,032 of record CM039673.1, read on the forward strand.
ATCAGCTGATGGTGACCTTGGTCGCTTCAGGTACGATGACCGATTAGAGCTAGAACCGGCCGATTGAGTTGCATATTTGGACAACAGCATATCAAAAGTTGGCTTGATTCGCTTACGATATACCTTGGCTTCCTTCCTCTTCCACTTGCCAACTTCTGGACTCTTGGGTTTAACAAATTTAACACGAGTGTCTTGTTGCACTTGTGGTTGCCCCCCGAGTGTAGGATTCTTGATGGTGATCTTGATTACTTCCTTGCCATTGGGTTACTTGTGAAGCACAACCTGCCTCCCCAAGACATTGTTGTCCTCCTTGCTTTTCCTAGGCTCACCAATAATGACATTAGTTTTATTAGCAAATTCGGCTACCTCTGGCCGAATGAGCAACATTTTCCCCTCCAAATCCAGAGTGTTCATTGGGAAGGGCTGCTTATCAACTTGCGTCTCAGAAAAGTTTAATCGTTCGTCATTAATGGCCGATTGTATCTGTCGTCAGAAAACATTGCAATCATTAGTAGCATGAGAAAAATAATTATGATATTTCCAATAAGCACGCCATTTCAACTCTTCGATCAACGGTAAAGTGTGAGATATCCTAATGAACTTAGCTTGCAGCAAAGCATCAAATATTTTGCACACTTAGCAATGTTAAAAGTAAACTTCATCTCTTCATCACGATTTTTATGAATCAATTTCAGATCATTGCAAGTAAACGGGTTGGCCTTAGATGGCCAAACAAATTCAGCAACATACATATAACCTTCATCGTCCGAGTGATCACTACCATACTCAACCATATTCATTTTAGAACGATCACTTTTATATCTATGCACCTCCTTGAGATCTTTGCTCCGGCTCTCCTGAGCCAAAGCTTTTTGCAACACTTGGTTGACACTTAAGAACTCATATCCTTCTAGCTTTTCCCCAATGTGAGTTTTAAAACCACTGAGCACAAGGTCAACCAAGTCCCTCTCTGTTATCACCAAACTATAGCATCGGTTCTTTGTATCTCTAAATCTCTTGACGTAATCGGAGACCGATTCGTCCTTTTCTGCTTAACCGATGTAAGATGTGATAATTTAAGTTCGTTGTCACTGCTATAAAAGTGATCATGAAATTTCTGTTCCAGTTGTGACCACACACAGATAGAACCATGTGGTAGAGAAGAAAACCAAGAAAATGCAGTACCAGTTAATGATAAAGGAAACAAGCGCACTTTCAATTCATTCAGCGAGCCTGCTTTACCTAGTTGTGCTAAGTATTGACTAATATGTTCCCATGTGGTTTTTGTGACTTCTCCATTGAACTTAACAAAATCTGGAATTTTATATCCCGGAGGGCACTGGATAGCGTCAAAGTACTCGGGGTACGGTTTTTGGTAAATCCGATTCCGAGGTAACTCAACTCCAAAATTCTCTCGAAGCATCTTAGCCATCTCCTCTCTAAAACTAGCTAAAGTATCGTCTGCAGTAGACGGTGAAGCTTGCTGTTGTGGGATGGGAGGAGTAAAATTACTAGCAATAGGCAGGAATTGTGGCACATATGCCGAACCATAGTTCAGTTGTGGCCGAGTGCTTGCACCTATACGTACAACTTGGTTCGGTATAGGGTACCAAACTTAGCATGCTCATGATGGAATTAGCGGGTGCAGCCACAATCTGATTGGTGTGGGTAGGATAGTAATTCATCGGCATGGGAGGTGCCGATGAAAGAGGCACAGACAGATTAGGGTTTTCAACACTAGCAGCCACACCAATATTACCACTAGACGATTGAGGTATATTTTTCTGTGCATTGGTATTTTCTGTGAAAGTTTGATAGACCAAATTCGTACCATTGGCAATATGACTCTCAATCTCAGCCCACTACTCGGGAGAAAAGGTAGTACTTACAGGAGGTTTAACCTGCTCGGCTTGAAGAAGAGGGAACTTGATTTCTCCAATTGGAGTGATATTGCCTTGGCGATCTTTCTTGAAGTTTCCAAGGAACTTCTACAACTCCTTCTCTTCATGCGCCTTCTTGTACTCCTCATAAGCTTGCCGATGATCAGTCGATAGTTCATCAAGCTTGGGCTTAATGATGTTATCGGTATGTATCTCGAATGGCTTGGGAAGATCAAAGATGATGGTTGGTGATGATGATTGATCTTTGATCCCCAGCGGAGTCGCCAAAAAGTGTGTTGAAACACGAACACGTCACCGTGTACCCTCGACATCGGGGGTGATGCACCAAAGCTCACGTCGAAGGAGGTCCGTCCGGCAGCGCGATACGCAAGACAGTCGGCAGACGCTTTTGCAGACCCGAGACCCCGCACGCCCGAGAGGGACCCCGTCAGGGACTGCGGCAGATATGGGCTGCCCTAGGTCGATTCGCTCGCCCCTAGAGCCTCGGGATTCGCAGATCTCAAACAAAGAACAGCGAAGAACGAGAGAGAAAATGAAGAACGTAGATGAAAAAGTAGTATAGATTGATTTGTTCGATTGTCTGTTGTTCAATCGTCCGTCATCCCCAACATATATAAGAGGTGGTTGGACTTCCTGTACAAGCAAAGGATTCATCTAGGCTTTCCTTACAGGAAAATTACATCAATTCACGCCCTAGAGTCCTAGTTCTAGTTCCACTCGGATTCAACCCAAATCTGACCCAATCTTCTATCTTGCTTCTTGCATGGGCCGTGGAATCTGCATATGACCTCCGATGGAGACGGTCCAAACATCAATTTTGTGTGCCCCGATGAGGATAACAATCCGTATGATGATCACTTTCCGAAATAAAGCTATCTCGAATACTCCACGAGGTCATCTTTAACTTCGAATCGGACTCGGTCACGTAGCAGACTGGGTTGTCTGAGTGTTGTAGCATCTCTGCAGGCCGTATAATATCTCATACGATAATGACCTTAAAATAAAAATTGACCATTTCAATGTTAAGAACAACTTTCATATTGAACACTTTTCCATCCGAGGCTATTTTGAACTTTCGGTCGACCGAAACTTTCACTCGACCGGTATTTTTCACTCGGACGGTGATTTTCACTTGGACGGCAATTGCACTCGGCCAATACTTTCACTCGACCGGTACTTTTCACTCGGACAGCGATTTTTGCTCAGACGGCAATTTCACTTGGCTGGACGGAAAAAATTCACTCGACCGGACGGCAAACGTTTTCCTTGGTCGGCAAACTTTCACTCGGAAATCCCGAGTGAAACTCCACACAAATTTTGTTTTACCCCTTCAGGTCGCATACGACCTCGGATTGAGAATATTTATATATCAAAATCAATCGTCTTGACAACGCAAAACATTTTCCTATTGTAAGTTTTTCCATCCGAGGACGTCTTGAGGGAGGAATGTCTCGCGTGACCCATCAGACATGTGTCTGATCTCCTGCGCCACATTTTGCTTTGTGGTAGGGCTGCACTCTGGTTGCTCTAACTTTTGCATACAACCTCAGATCAAGATGATTTATATATAGAAACCGATCAGCTCGACGAGTTGAAGACAACCCATGTAGAACAATCCTTCTTTCGAGGTTGTCTTGGAGGCGTAATAGACCAAAAAAGCACTCAGAACATCTACATGACTATCTAAGTGTGATTTGGCCCTTGAAATGATGTCGAATGGTGATGGCCTAAACATCAAGGTTGTTTCACTAGGCAATATGAACTTTCTCATATAAAATACCTTTTTTGCTTGAGTTCATCTATATTGCATTTTGCACCGTGCCAAAATCAGGTGTCAACAAACGCGACGACAAACGTCGCAGTTAGCAATGAACTGAGCAATTTCTCTCTTCATCCTAGTCCACCAGAACCTTTGGCATAGGTCCTGATATATCTTGGTACTACCAGGATGAATAGTGAGAGGAGAATCATGAGCCTCCTTAAGGATCAGCTGCCAAAGATGTTGGTTCTTGGGAACCACCAAACGGTTCTGAAAGAACACTACACCTTGATCATCGATAGAGAAATCCTTAGCGATGCCGCTAACGAGATTCTCTTTGATCCGGGATATATCCTTATCATGCTTTTGGCTAGCTATGATTTGATCCTTAAGGGTAGGTTTCGCCACCAGGTTGGAAAGGGATCCTTGAGGAACAATGTGAAGGTTCAACTTCCGAAATTCCTCATAGAGAAGTGGTTGACTTTGTTGTAACATCAGGTTGTTACAATAAGACTTACGACTTAGTGCATCAGCCATGACACTAGCTTTCCCCAGGGTGTAAGTTATCCCTAAGTCATAATCTGTAATCAACTCAACCCACCGTATTTGCCTGAGATTCAAATCCGACTGGGTGAAAATATATTTCAGACTTTGGTGATCAGTGTAAATTTCGCAGCGATTACCCAGAAGGTGATGTCGCCAGGTTTTCAGTACAACTGCAAGCTCAAGATCATGTGTTAGATAATTATCCTCATGTGGACGCAGTTGTTGAGATGCATACACAATCACATGATGATCTTACATGAGAATACAACCTAATCCTTGTCGCGAGGCGTCGCAGTAGATAACAAAGTCCTTTGAGAAGTCTGGTGGCACCAGAACGGGAACAGAGGTCAGGCATCTTTTAAGTTCCTAAAAACAATGCTCACATTGTGGGGTCCACTCGAACTTTTTATCTTTCTTGAGGAGTTTAGTCAGAGGCTTCGCAACCTTGGAGAAGTTCTTGACAAAGCGACGACAATAGCTCGCTAAGCCAAGGAAACTCTAAACTTTCTTAACCGATTTAGGCTGAGTCAAATCAAGGACGGCCTGAACTCTCTCGGGATTGACAGCAATACCTTTACTAGAAATCATGTGGCCTAGATAGGTCGCTTCTCGTAACCAAAATTTACACTTGGAGAATTTGGCATATAGACGATGCTCTCGAAGTTTCATTAATACCAGCCTTAAATGCTCGGCATGTTCCTGTTCGTTCTTCGAGTAGATGAGTATATCGTCAAGGTAAACCACGACGAATTTATCCAGATACTCCATGAAGATCGAATTCATCAAGCGAGAGAAAGTGGCTAGGGGATTGGTTAACCCGAAGGACATGAAGGTGTACTCGTATTGGCCATAACGAGTAACAAAAGCCGTTTTTGGAATGCCCCCATTTCTAATTCTGATTTGATGGTATCCCAACCTCAAATCCATCTTGGAAAAGACTGAGGATCCAGCAAGTTGATCATACAAGTCATTAATCCTGGGGAGCGGATACTTGTTCTTTATGGTGACCAGATTCACTCGCCGATAATCTACAACCATTTGGTCCGATCCATCCTTCTTCTTAACGAAGAGGATGGGGCAAGCCCAAGGAGAAGAAATAAGACGGATGAAACCTTTCTTCAAAGCTTCATCAAGTTGTTTCTTAAGATCGGCTAGTTCTAAGGGTGCCATCTTACAGGGTCTTCTGGCTATTGGGACAGTCCCTGGAATGAGCTCTATCACAAACTCTTCATCTCTGACAGGTGGAATCCCTGGCAGTTCCTCTGGAAAGACATCGGGAAAGTCACTGACTACCGGAATATCTTCTAGTCCTGGAAGAGGGCTAGCATTGAGATAATTGAGTTGGCACTTGACAGCTCGAGTGGAGACATTAACTATCTCACCTGATGGATGTGTACATTGAACATTCCTAGTATGAGTATCAATCTTAGCATAACGGGCTTTCATCCAGTCCATGCCTAAGATGATATTGATGTCCGAAGACTTGAGGGATATCAGAGATGCTAGGAAGACTAGCCTATCCACAAGAATCTCATTGTCACGGCTCACTCTACAAGTTTGCCATTTTGAACCAGGAGTCTGAACTACTAAAGGAGTAGGCATATCACAAAAAGATATGTTATGCAACTATGCATAACTTTCTGAGATGAATGAATGAGATGCTTCAGTATCAAACAGAACGGATGATGGATGACTATTAACAAGGACCGTACCTAGGATAACATCAGGATCCTCAAGGGCTTCTTCAGTAGAAACATAATTCACTCATCCACGAGCAGGAGCTGGCTTCACATAGAAGGCCTTTCCTGGCTTCCCACGTCCGGGCAGCTTGACATTGTTCTAGGGACACTCACGAGAGTAGTGTCCTGGTTCTCCACATTTGTAGCAGACAACGGTGGCACGGGGAGCAACATTGGCAGGGGGACCTCCAAATGTCCTAGCTGGAGGGTTGGGCTGAACTGGGCGAGGCACCTGGAAGGATGGCCTCGTGGTGTACCTTGGTGGTAGAGTTGTGTTGGGCACCCACACCCGGCGTTTGTTGGACCCTGAGCCTGATGTAGGGCTGAAGTCACGGGTGTGCTTCTTAGTTGCCTCGTAGTCAGTCTGTCCAATTTCGGTGTTGATAGCCTTGTTGACAAGGGCCTGGAAGGTTGCGCACTCATGCAAACAAAGGTCTCGACGGAGCTTAGGATTAAGTCCCTTACGGAATCTAGCCTGTTTCTTGGCGTCAGTCGACACTTCCTCTGGTGCATAACGAGCAAGGTTGCCGAACTCATGGCTATAGGCATCCACTATCAACCTGCCCTGAGTAAAGGCACATAATTCCTCTCTCTTGCAATCCATCAGCCCTTTCGGGATGTGATGGGTATGAAATGCCTCACTAAAATCTGCCCAGGTTGCTGCAGGGCCTGCAGGACGCATGGCTTCATAATTTTCCCACCACAGGTTGGTGGGTCTTTCCAAAAATTATGCAACAAAGTCACCTTGTTGGCCTCAGATATATTAGCAGCTCGGATTTTGCGGGACATGTTGGTCAGCCAGTCATCAACGTCGAGCGGGTCGATCGAGTGATGAAAGTTAGGTGGGCACAACTTGACGAAGTCATTGAGGGACACACCATCATTATGCTCATTGCGGAAAGGACGTGATGTATTCTGCTCAATACGTTCCAATAGCTTGTTGGTCTCCCTTTTATTCCGCTCGGCTTCGAGCATCACATCCGCCAGAGATGGCGGCTGCGGCAGGTTCTCTTGCCTTGGCTGGCTTCCCTCGCCCTGCTCGAAGGCAGGCATGGGGTTATTCCTAGTTGACACCATCCTGGGAAAACAAACTCACAACTTAGACAAGGAAGACATCAACTCTAGGACATGAGATTTGGAATCTACTTGACAACATGGCATGCATGGGTAAACACCCGATCAACCTGGAATTAAACAAACTGCCATATGAACACCATGATTCGTACACACCATGAATTAGTTCAGTACAAGCCCAAGCTGAAGTACAAACTACTGAAACATGATACAACTCATCGGAGGCATTACAAGATTCCTATACATTATCTATCTACACCTCTGAAACTCAACTCACACTTCAGTCAAATCCCACAAGACACGCAGGACTGTGGCAATAGAACTACTACAATACTAGTACTTACAGACACGCACTCAAGCATCACCGTAGAACGCCACATATAGGTTACCCCCGTGACTCGAGAGCTGAACCTGAGGATCTGGGAACACCCTGGCCTGCGATCCCTGGAAACCTTAAGGACACGGATGTGGCCTCGGTCCCCTGGTTGGTGGCAACAATGGTCCTCGAAGAGGAGTGATGCCTCCAACATCGGGCCAGTCTATGCAAGCTGGCAGATGAGTCCGCGATGGGTTCAGCATCTCCAAATATCCATAGCCTGTCTACACGACAGGTGCTAGCTGCGTCAGGGATGTCCAAAGACGTGCACGGGTAGCATATAGCTCCATGCGAAGGGCACATGCATCACGATACCTGTTCTCCAACATCTCAGCAGTCACCTGCAGCCTAGGGTCCTCATGAGAATGATCATAATAGGCTTCACTAGGATAACCATCCTCTCCTCCTAGAGAAGCAGGAACATAGCAGAACTTAGTGTTTTGAAGCAGTCCATGGTTAGGATCTCATAATAGTCAACATGGTATAGGCGGCCTCTTGAACTGACATGTCTATGGTGACACCTAACCCATATGTCCAATGGAGCGGCTCTTCAACTCCAGGATAAGATGGATATATCCTAACAGTACACAGGTACTGGCCCTGGTTGAAGTCTCGATACTGCTCCTTTACTGAATACTCTGGGTACCAACGATAACCAGTCTCCATCGTAACTCTAACCAACATGGCCGTGTGACCCGGTACATCGATGCACCTAGTCAGACGGACCACCTGGCGAGAAGGACGAGGGGGCATCTGAAACAGAGAATGATGCAAAGACATTAGAGATCCTAGCAAAAATTGGACAACATAATAACTGTAATTGCTCAAAAAGATTTTGAGACAACTACAAAAGATTGGATAGCACAACCACTCAACTTTCTAGAATCAACTTTCTAATCCAACTGATTGTCCCACCAAACAACACTTGAGTATCGAAGTTCACTTACAAACAAGCTAGCTACTAGTCCATGGTTAGTAACTCGTCATCCTAAGAAATAGATAAGAAGCCTAGCTCTTAACCCCGTAGAGAAGAGGAGGGTGACTCGGAATAGAATAACTCGGAAAGAGGAGTAAAAAGAGCCTTACGTTCCCTTCCACAATCAATCCCCTTACATTTCTATAGTGTTTCTAGACTCAACTTCAACCGGTTTGGCTTGGTAGTCCTACAATTAGTCAGGCTCTGATACCAACGCTATCGGGATCCTGATCCTAAGTCATAGGAATCCAGCCTGTAACACATCACATCATTTTGCGGCCTCACGCATGGTAACTCCATGGCTGCAGCCTTACCTTAGCTGGAACCGTTTGCGTCTTTTGGCTCAAGTATGTGAATATGTCGCTAGCATTCAAACGACAGAGAACCCGGGCCGACATGACTAGCATAGAACCCAAGTGGCACATCCGTACGGGCACAGACATACATAACCCAGAAATGCAGTTGTCGGCCTCCAACGTGTGTAGACGAGTCATAGCAAGCTACAAGGACTCCATTACATCGTGGGACATAAATGTCATCACTGCACGTAGACGAGTCATAGCAGACTACAGGGACTCCATTACACTGCGAGACATTCCCCCGAAGGGATAGACACAGCAGCAAAGAAGGATACATGCTAGTCAATCAATGTGTCCGGAGCAGTAGCAAGCTACCAAGGCTCGGTGGAAGCACAAAGAGGCAGTTCCTCGTAAAGAGTACTCCTAAAGGCACATGGCTAGGTGTCGGATCCCATACATACCATTGCACGTCACACATACGCATGACATGCCTGGTATGCATAGATACAACTCTGGCATCACAACATAACCATACAACAACACAAGTTTTATTTAAGAGGCTCAAAGGAGCCTTACATAATATGTTCTTACAGATAGGGGTCACATGACCCGACACTCAAGTCATACAAGCAAGTTCATACAAACCAAGCGGAAGCATAAAGTTGTCTGAGTACAGACAGATGAAAGGGTAAGAAGGCACATGGCCTGACTATCTACAGCCCGCCAAACGGCATAAGGTCGTAGCTGGGACACCAGCTATTCGGCGTCGTTGACATCTAGGTAGAACCCACCTGATGGGTCCTGAGTCTCATCTGCAACATTTATTAAGCAAATGTGAGTACAAATGTACTCAGCAAGCCTTTAATACAGACCTAGTCTAACCATGCTCATGTATCAACAAGGGGAGTGGTGGAGTTTATGCACCAATGCCAGCTTTGACTCTTGTCTAACCTATACTACACATATTAGTTCTTTGTTCATGTTTTATATATCGCACACGAGTCCACTAACTCCACAGCAATACCCCACCATGAATCCACTTCCGTCATCTACGAGAGTGCCATCCATGATACTCACACTTGTATTGAGATTTTTATGAGTATCCATCAAGTTATCTATGAACCGCATAAGTTCTCCAAGTAGTCCATATCCAAGGACATGGCTATTCGAACAGATTCATACCCTGCAGGGGTGTACTCCTTCACACATGATCTCGCCACTTATCACTGTGTGCTCATAACACCATGCACCTCGGCAACCTTCAAGAGGAAGCCTAGCGAGGGAGTCGGCCACGACCGTCAATCACACAAGACCTCTAGTCCAGGCTATCACCTATTTGAGATTGAACCCACACGGAAGTCCGGCCGAAGTTTCCGCTACGTCCCCAAACGATGTGTGCAGGGTTCCCAAGCCCACCATTCGGGGGACCCTTGGTACACCGTGCCACTTCCTACCGCGTCGTAACCCACCCCTAGGGTCAGCGCTATGCATGGCCTCCGGCAAACTATAAACACTAGAAACTACTTGCAACTCCAGGACCGAGGACTAGGTAGTTGATAAGTCGAGCAGGGTCATATTTCAGGGCCAAGCATGTGGTAGTAACTAGACTTGGATCACAAACACGGAACTCGGTTCCTAAGAACGGTCCCAATGAGACAACCCGCTATGTACTCCTACATAGACTCTCATTGCTACCTTTACCAAATTGGGTTCATCATTAAGCTTATCACATCAGAACAATAATGTTTTACTCCAGTTCATCACCTAGATGAATTAGAGCAGACACAACTCTAAGCATAGCAAGCATAGCAAGCAAAGTAGGTAAAGCACATCATGGCTCAAGCATCTACTAGGTATGCTAGGTTGCAAGGTTTAGCTATTTACTGTGACAATGACAGGTCATGTAGAGGAATTGGTTCATCTACCGCATATGACAGGCAATTGAACGTTTGTCCTAATGCAATAAACAAGAGCAGGAGGGAGAGAATGGGATGATATCAGAATGACCAATGGTTTGCTTGCCTTGCTGGCAAGCGAGAAGGTACTCTCCTTCGTTGGGATACTCGGGGGTATCCTCGAAAGCAGGGCCTACCGCAATGTAGATAGGTAACAATCAATACACGGCAAGTGCAGCAATATGATGCATGATCATGACATGGCAACATGAATGGATGATCTAATGCAACTATTATTCAAGTTAGATGGAGTAGATTTGAATATAGGTTCAAAATCGTTCTTCATTTAATACTCCATATATTGTTCTGTTGATAAATGTCAATGTTCATCTACAAAGGTTTCTCTAACATGCATGACAACAGCACCATTGGATTCATTGGATTTTTCTAATAAATATTCATATATAAATTATTTCAATCTAAGTTATAGATTAATTTCTATGATTTTTCTAGGTTTTAACTACTTTCTGGAATTAATTTAAATTACAAATTCCTTTAATGCATCAGCATGACATCAGCACGATGTCAGCTGGTCAACAACCCGTTGACAGGTCAAACCTGACCAGGGGGGTCCACTGGTTAGTGACCAAGACCCTAATTAGTTTAATTAAATTCCTAATTAGTAATTAGTTAGGCTGGCCCCACCTGTGAGTGGGTGTTTAGGTTAATTAAATTAAATTAATTAATTTTCTAAACTAATTAAACTTGACAGGGCCGGGCCCACTTGCCAGTTGACCTAGGTGGGGTCAACCCCGTGGTCAAATGGGTTGACTCGCTGGCGTTGTGCCGCCGGCGATGTCAGGGACGGTGGAGGGGGTTGGAAACCCTCCTCCAACAAACAAATGGATGACGAAGGGCACCGATCGGCCCTGCGTGCTCGCGCGCGTAGAACCGGCTCACCCTAGAGGCTGGGATGGCCAAAGTCGATGCCGGCGTTGAGCACTGCGGCTGCCAAAGCTCGGGCGAGCACGGGCTAGTCGAGCCGAAGCTCGAGGCTCCATGGGGCCCTCCTAAGCATGCCTACGTGCCCAGGTGCGAGCTTCGGCCATCGCAGTGACGACCACTTCCTCGCCGGCGGCGAGAAGCTCTTGGTCCTGAGGTGAAACGACGCTAGAGCACGCTAGAGACGAGGAGAAGAGGGGGAATAGGGCCAGGGGCTCACGATGGTTGTAGAGGCGCCGAAAGCAGGCTCGAGGAAGGCCAAGAGCAGCGGCGAGCTTCACTTCTTTGCTGGCGGCTGGAGGTTGAAGACGACGGCGATGCAACGATGGAGAGCTCCCGAATGTGTGTGGCTCGGCGAGGAGGAAGAGGGCGTCGAGGCAGAGCGATTAGGGGGATCAGGAGCAAGGGGGAGCGGCTAGGGCGATGGCGCTACGACGGTGGAGCTTCGGCGACCATGGCGAGAGAGGGGGATAGAGAGAAGAGCGGGCCAAAGCGAGAGGGAGAGAGTGATGGGGACAGCTCTGCGAGCTTATCCCCATCGCGCTGGCGAGAGGGAGGCAGGCAGGCAGCTGTCGACGTGGCGGCACAGCCGTGTGCGCGCGGCGGCCACACACCCGGCCTTCTAGCCGCCAGGAGGACGAAGATCTCCCTGGGCTAGATGGGCCGGCCTGGAGCTGGCCTCACGTCATCTCCCTCTTTCTTTTTTTTCCATTTTGTTTTCTTTTCCTTTTCTGACATTTGTTTTATATTTTTTCTAGGCCTGAAAACCTATTTCAAAATATATTGAAATATTTGCAAGCTTAGTTTGAATATTTCAAACCTGCACAAAAAGTTTCAATATTTTTGAATAACTAAAATATTTATAATTCTTTATTTGGCACTTTCAGAAGTTTTATTATTTATTTTAAAATGACATATATGTTCTAAAAATTAAAAATGTCCCCTGATATATTGATGTCAATAATTATCAAACATGGGGGGCATTTTGGATTTCTTGATTTTTCACCACAGTTGAATTGGTTTTATTCAGGTGAGGTGCTAGGGTTTATGTTGATCCCCATTTCATATTGATGTAATATGAAAACATGATGCACACACATGCTAACCTGAGCAATGCTAACTAGGGATGTGACAACTCACCCCCACTCAAAAGAATCTCGTCCCAAGATTTGGAATTTGACGGGAAGAGCGCGGGGTACTCTAGTCGAAGACGATCCTCTCTTTCCATGTGGCTTCCTTCTCGAAATGGTGTGACCACTGAACCTTGAGAAACTTGATGTTTTGATGCCGAGTGGTACGCTCAGCTTGATCAAGAATATGAACAAGGTATTTTCGATATGTAAGGTTATCTTGGAGATCAAGCGCTTCATGGTCTACTTCGCGGACAGGGTCCGAGAAGCAACGCCTGAGTTGTGAGACATGGAAGACATCATGAACTTTGGAATGATGCAGTGGAAGTTCCATTCTTCTCCTCGTTTAGCAAGAATGCGAAAAGGACCAATGTAACAAGGAGCCAAATTACCCTTGATACCAAATCGTTGGATACCCTTCAGAGGTGTAACCCGAAGATAAGCCTTCTCGTCAACTTCATAGGTCACAGCCTTATGATGGCGATCATATTGGCTTGTTTGACGACATTGGGATGTTTTCAACTTTTCACAAATAATGCGAACTTGCTCCTATGCATCCTGAATCATATCCGGGCTAAAGAGTTGCCTCTCTCCGGTTTCTGACCAGTTAAGAGGTGTTTGACACCTTCGTCCATAGAGAACTTCAAAAGGGGCTTTGCCCAAGCTTGACTGATAACTATTGTTATAAGTGAATTCAGCGAATGGAAGACATTTCTCCCGATTCATACCAAAGGATATAACACAAGCTCTAAGCATGTCTTCAAGAATTTGATTGACTCCCTCAACTTGACCACTTGACTGTGGATGGAAAGCAGTGCTAAAGGACAGATGAGTCCCCATACCTTTTTGGAAGCTTTCCCAGAATCGGGAAGTAAAGATACTTCCACGATCTGAGTTAATCTCCAAAGGACACCATGAAGAGAAACTATTCGAGAAATGTATAACTCCACTAGCTCGCTAGCAGTTATACTCTCCTGAACAGGAAGAAAACGAGCCACTTTGGAAATGCGGTCAATGACCACAAAAATACAATTATTCCCTCTCTTGGTCCTGGGAAATCCGGTGATGAAATCCATACCGACCTTGTCCCATTACCACTCAGGAATAGCAAAGGGTTGAAGGGTGCCAGCAGGCTTTTGATGTTCTGCCTTAACGACGTTGACACTCGAACACGTCACCGTGTACCCTCGACGCCGGGGGTGATGCATCGCAGCTCACGTCAAAGGAGGTTCGTCCGGCAGCGAGATATTTCCCCGAAGGGACAGACACAACAACAAAGAAGGATACATGCCGGTCAATTAATGTGTCCGGAGCAGTAGCAAGCTACCAAGGCTCGGTGGAAGCACAAAGAGGCAGTTCCCCGTAAAGAGTACTACTAAAGGCACATGGCTAGGTGTCGGATCCCATACATATCGTTGCACATCACACGTACGCACGACATGCTCGGTATGCATAGATACAACTATGGCATTAGAACATAACCATACAACAACACAACTTTTATTTAAGAGGCTCAGAGGAGCCTTACATAATATGTTCTTACAGATAGGGGTCACATGACCCAACACTCAAGTCATACAAGCAAGTTAATACAAACCAAGAAGAAGCATAAAGCTGTCTAAGTACAGACATATGAAAGGGTAAAAAGGCACATGGCCTGACTATCTATAGCCCTCCACAAGGCATAAGGTCGTAGCTAAGGCACCAGCTATTCGGCGTCATCGACTTCTAGGTAGAACCAACCTGATGGGTCCTGAGTCTCATTTGCAACATTTATTAAGCAAATGTGAGTACAAACATGCTCAGCAAGTCTTTAAAACAGACCTAGTCTAACCATGCTCATGTATCAACAAGGGGAGTGGTGGAGTTTATGCAGCAATACTAGCTTTGACTCTTGGCTAACCTATACTACACATATTAATTCTTTGTTCAAGTTTTAGATCACACACGAGTCCACTAACTCCACATCAATGCACCACCATGGATTCACTTCCGTCATCTACGAGAGTGCCATCCGTGGTACTCACACTTGTCTTGAGATTTTTATGAGTATCCATCAAGTTATGTATGAACATCATAAGTTCTCCAAGTAGTCCATATCCGAGGATGTGGCTATTCGAACAGATTCATACCCTGCAGGGGTGTACTCCTTCACACACGCTCTCGCCACTTATCGTTGTGTGCTCATAAAACCCATGCACCTCGGAAACCTTCAAGCGGAAGCCCAGTGAGGGAGTCGGCCACGACCGTCAATCACACAAGACCTCTAGTCCAGGGTATCGCCTATTTGAGACTGAACCCGCACGAAAGTCCAGCCAAAGTTTCCGCTACGGCCCCAAACATTTGTGCATAGGGTTCCCAAGCCCACCATTCGGATGACCCTTGGTACAACATGCCACAGCCTACCGCATCGTAACTAACCCCTGGGTCAGCGCTACACATGGCCTCCAGCAAACTATAAACACCAGAAACTACTTGCAACTCCTAGACCAAGGACTAGGCGGTTGATAAGTCGAGCAAGGTCATATTTTAGGGCCCATCATGTGGTAGTAACTAGACTTGGATCACAAACACAGAACTCAGTTCCTAAGAATGGTCCCAATGAGACAACCCGCTATGTACTCCTACATAGCCTCTCATCGCTACCTTTTCCAAATCGGGTTCATCATTAAGCTTATCACATTAGAACAATACTGTTTCACTACAGTTCATCACCTAGATGAATCAGACCTGACACAACTCTGAATAGCAAGCAAAGTAGGTAAAGCACATCATGGCTCAAGCATCTGCCGGGTATGCTAGGTTGCAAAGTTTAGCTATTTACTATGACAATGACAGGTAATTCAGAGGAATGGGTTCATCTACCGCATATGACAAGTAATTGAACATTTGTCCTAATGCAATAAATAAGAGCGGGAGCGAGAGAATGGGATGATATCGGAATGATCAATGGGGTTGCTTGCCTTGCTAGGAAGCGGGAAGATACTCTCCTTCGCTGGGATACTTGGGGGTATCCTCGGAAGCAGGGCCTACCGCAATGCAGATAGGTAACAATTAATACACGACAAGTGCAGCAATATGATGCATGATCATGACATGGCAACATGAATGTATGAGCTAATGCAACTATTATTCAAGTTAGATGGAGTAGATTTGAATATATGTTCAAAATCGTTCTCCATTTAATATTCCATATATTATCCTATTGCTAAATGTCAATGTTCATCTACACAGTTTGCTCTAACATGCATGGCAACTGCACCATTGGATTCATTGGATTTTTCTGATAAATTTTCATATATAAATTATTTCAATCTGAGTTACAGATTAATTTCTATGATTTTTCTAAGTTTTAACTATTTTCTTGAATTAATTTAAATTAGAAATTCCTTTAATGCATCAGCATGACATCGGCATGATGTGAGCTAGTCAACAGCCCGTTGACAGGTCAAACCTGACCAGTGGGGTCCACTTGTGAGTGACCCAGGCCCTAATTAGATTTAATTAAATTCCTAATTAGTAATTAGTTAGGCTGGCCCCACCTGTTAGTGGGTGTTTAGGTTAATTAAATTAAATTAATTAATTTTTGAACTAATTAAACCTGACAGGGCCGGGCCCACTTGCCAGTTGACCCAGGGGGGTCAACCTCGTGGTCAAATGGGTTGACTCGCCGGCGTTGAGCCACCGGCGACGTCGGGGACGGCGAGGGGGTTGGAAACCCTCCTTCGGCGACTAAATGGACAGCGGAGGGCACCGATCGGCCCTGCGTGCTCGCGCGTGTCAAACCCGACTCACCCTATAGGCTGGGATGGCCAAAGTCGACATCGGCGTTGAGCACGGCGGCTGCCGGAGCTCGGGTGAGCACGGGCTCGTCGAGCCGGAGCTTGAGCGGGCCAGCTAATGGCTCCTAAGGCTCCCTGGGGCCCTCCTGATTACGCCTACATGCCGAGGTGTGAGCTTGGGCCACCGCAGTGACGGCCACGTCCTCGTCGGCGGCGAGAAGCTCTCGGGCCCGAGGTGAAATGGCGCTAGAGCTTGCTAGAGAGGGGAGAAGAGGGGGAAAGGGCCAGGGCCTCACGACGGTTGCATAGGCGTCGAAAGCAAGCTCGGGGAAGGCCTGGAGTAGCGGCGAGCTTCACTTCTTTGTCGGCACCCAGAGGTTGAAGATGACGGTGATGCAGCGATGGAGAGCCCCTGGCGACGCGTGGCTTGGCGAGGAGGAAGAGGGTGTCGACTCAGAGCGATTAGGGGGCTCACGAGTGAGGGGGAGCAGCTAGGGCGACGACGCTACGACTGCGGAGCTACGGCGGCCATGGCGACAGAGGGGGAGAGAGAGAAGAGCAAGCAAAAGCGAGAGGGACAGAGCGATGGGGATGGCTCTGTGGGCTTATCCCCATCGCGCTAGTGAGAGGGAGGCGTGTAGGTAGCTGCCAGCGTGGCAGCACGATCGTGCGCGCGCGGCGGCCACACGCCCGGCCTTCTGGCCGCCAAGAGGATGAAGACCTCCCTGGGCTAGATGAGCCGGCCTGGAGCTGGCCTCAGGTCAGCTCCCTCTTTCTTTTTTCCATTGTGTTCTCTTTTCCTTTTCTGACATTTGTTTTATATTTTTTCCAGGCCTCAAAACTTATTTCAAAATATATTGAAATATTTGCAAGCTTAGTTTGAATATTTCAAACCTTCACAATAAGTTTCAATATTTTTGAATAACTAAAATATTTATAATGCATTATTTGGCATTTTAACAAGATTTATTATTTATTTTAAAATGACATATATGTTCTAAAAATTAAAAATGTCCCCTGATATATTGATGTCAATAATTATCAGACATGGGGGGCATTTTTGATGGGCATTCTGGATTTGTTGATTTTTCACCATAGTTGAATTGGTATTATTCAGGTGAGGTGCTAGGGTTTATGTTGATCCCCATTTCATATTGATGCAATATGAAAACATGATGCACACACATGCTAACCTGAGCAATGCTAACTAGGGATGTGATAGTCCCACTCTATGTCAGCAATAAAATTAAAATGGAGCCCGATGCTAAACCAGTTGTTGATCACCAACGATGGTTAAATCCTAAAATGAAGGAAGTGGTAAGAAATGAAATATTAAAGCTTCTGGAGGCATGTATCATTTACCCTATTGCTGATAGTAGATGGGTTAGTCCCGTTCATTGTCTCCCTAAGAAAGGAGGTATTACCGTAGTTCCTAATGATAAAAATGAATTGATCCCGCAGAGAATTGTTACATGATATAGAATGGTAATTGATTCTAGGAAATTAAATAAAGCTACTAGAAAAGATCATTACCATCTACCTTTTATTGAGAAAATGCTAGAAATACTATCCAAACACACATATTTCTGCTTTCCAGATGGTTATTCTGGTTTTTCTCAAATACCTGTGTGAAAAGAGGACTAAGAGAAGACCACTTTTACGTGCCCTTTTGGTACCTTTGCTTATATACATATGACTTTTGGTTTATGCAATGCACTTGCTACCTTTCAAAGATGCATGACTGCTATATTCTCTGATTTTTATGAAAGGATTGTTGAGGTTTTCATGGATGATTTTTCCATTTACAAAACTTCTTTTGATGATTGTTTGAGCAACCTTGATCGAGTTTTCAAGAGATGCGAAGAAACTAATCTTGTATTGAATTGGGAGAAGTGTCACTTTATGGTAAATGAAGGTATTGTCTTGGGACATAAAATTTTTGAAAGAGGTATTGAAGTTGACAAAGCTAAAGTTGATGCTATCGAAAAAATGTCGTGTCCTACGGATATCATAGGTATAAGAAGTTTCCTTGGTCATGCTAGTTTCTATAGGGGATTTATTAAAGACTTCTATAAGATTTCTAGGCCGCTCACTCATCTCTTACAAAAAGATGTTCCATCTATTTTTGATGATTATTGAGTAGAAGCTTTTGAAATTCTTAAGAATGCCTTGATTTCTACACCTGTTGTTGAACCACCTGATTGGAACCTACCCTTTGAAATTATGTGTGATTCTAGTGATTATGCCATTGGTGTTGTCCTAGGACAAAGAGTTGATAAGAAATTAAATGTTATTCATTATGGTAGAAAAACTCTAGACAGTGCTCTAAGAAACTATGCTACCACTGAAAAAGAATTTTTACCAGTTGTGTTCGCTTGTGATAAGTTTAGACCCCATATTGTTGATTCTAAAGTAACTGTTCACAATGATCATGCTGCTATTAAATATCTTGTGGAAAGTAAAGATGCTAAACCTAGACTTATTAGGTGGGTTCTTCTGCTACAAGAATTTTATTTGCATATTGTTGATAGAAAGGGTGTTGATAACCCCGTAGCGGACAACTTGTCTAGGTTAGATAATGTTCTTGATGACCCACTACCTATTGATGATAGCTTTCCTGATGAACAATTAGCTATCATAAATGCTTCTCGTAATGCTCCTTGGTATGTTGATTATGCTAATTACATTGTCGCTAAATTTATACCGCCTAGTTTCACATACCAACAAAAGAAAAGTTCTTCTATGATTTAAGACATTACTTCTGGGATGATCCACACCTCTATAAATAAGGAGTAGATGGTGTTATTAGATGTTTTGTACCTAAGCATGAACAGGAACAGATCCTACACAAGTGTCATTCTGAGGCCTACGAAGGCCACCACGCAAGAGATAGACCTGCACATAAGGTATTACAATCTGGTTTTTATTGGCCTACTCTCTTCAAGGATGCTCGTAAGTTTGTCTTGTCATGTGATGAATGTCAAAGAAATGGCAATATTAGTAGACGTTAGGAAATGCCTATGAATTACTCTCTTGTTATTGAACCGTTTCATGTTTGGGGTTTTGATTATATGGGACCTTTTCCAACGTCTAACGGGTATATTCATATTTTAGTTCCTGTTGATTATGTTACTAAGTGGGTAGAAGCTATTCCAACTAGTAGTGCTGACCATAACACCTCTATTAAGATGCTTAGAGAACTTATTTTCCCTAGATTTGGAGTCCCCAGATATTTAATGCCTGATGGTGGTTCACATTTTATTCATGGTGCATTCCGTAAGTTGCTTGATAAGTATGATATTAATCATAGAAATTGCATCTCATTATCATCCTCAGTCTAGTGGTCAAGTAGAATTAAGCAATAGAGAAATTCAATTGATCTTGCAAAAGACGGTTAATAGATCTAGGAAGAATTGGTCTAAGAAACTTGATGATGCATTATGGGCTTATAGAGCTGCTTACAAGAACCCTACGGGTATGTCTCCGTATAAAAAGGTTTATGGAAAGTGATATGTCTCCAACGTATCTATAATTTTTGATGATGTCATGCTATTATATTATCTGTTTCGGATGTTTTATATGCATTAATATGCTACTTTATATTATTTTCGGGACTAACCTATTAATCTAGAGCCTAGTGCTAGTTTATGTTTTTTCCTTGTTTTTGAGTTTTGCAGATATGAAATATTAAACGGAGTCCAAACAGAATAAAACCTTCGGAAGGAATTTTTCAGGAAGGAAACAAGTCGATCAAGCTTGGAGTGCACATCAGGGGAGCTGCCAGGGCACCACAAGCCTACTAGGCGTGGGCCCCCTGGCCGCGCCTAGCAGGCTTGTCGCTCCGTGGCAGGTCTCCTTACCCTAATTCTTGGCCTATAAACACCCAAATATTCCAACAACATCAAAACGAGCAACACAAATACTTTTCCGCCGCCGGAAGCCTTGGTTCCCGAGAGATCCAATCTTGGAGCCTTTTCCGGTAATCTAGCGGAGGGGGTTCTGATCATGGAGGGCATCTACATCAACTCCATTGCCCCTCCGATGATGCGTGAGTAGTCCACCATAGACCTACGGGTCCATAGCTATTATCTAGATGGCTTCTTCTCTCTCTTTGATCTTCAATACCATGTTCTTCTTGATCTTCATGGACATTTATCCGATGTAATCCTCTTTTGTGTTGTGTTTATTAAGATCCAATGAATTGTGTGTTTATGTTCAGATTATCCATGAATCTTATTTGAATCTTCTCTGAATTCGTATTTGCATGATTTCACATCCTTGCAAGTCTCTTCGAGTTATCGGTTTGGTTTTGCCAACTAGATTAGTAATTCTTGTAATGGGAGAAGTGCTTGGTTTTTGGTTCAATCTTGTGGTGTCCTCACCCAGTGACATAGTAGGGGTCACGAGGCATGTATTGTATTGTTGCCATCAAGGGTAACAAGATGGGGTTTTCATCATATTGCTTGAGTTTATCCCTCTACATCATGTCATCTTTGTTAATGCGTTACTCTGTTCTTCGTGAATTTAATACTCTAGATGCAGGCAGGAGTCGGTTGATGTGTGGAGTAATAGTAGTAGAGGCAAAATCGTTTTGGTCTACTTGTCACAGATGTGATTCCTATATGCATGATCATTGCCTTGGATAACTACATGATTATTCGCTTTTCTATCAATTGCTTGACGGTCATTTGTTTACCCATCATGATATTTGCCTTCAAGAGAGAAGCCTCTAGTGAAACCTATGGCCCCTGGGTCTATTTTCCATCATATACTTTCAGATCTATAAACCAAAAAAACAAAATATCTTGTTGCAATTTATTTACCTTTTACTTTCCGCACTCGTTTACATCTATCTCTTTCAGATCTAATCCTTGCAAATAACCGTGAAGGGATTGGCAACCACTTTATAGCGTTGGGTGCAATAGTTTGATTGTTTGTGTCGGTGCATCCATTGGTGACTTGCTTGTTCCTCCTACTGGATTGATACCTTGGTTCCCAAAAACTGAGGTAAATACTTATCTACTTCGCTGCATCACCCTTTGCTCTTCAAGGGAAAACCAACGCAAGCTCAAGAGGTCGCAAGAAGAATTTCTGGCGTCGTTGTCGGGGAGGATACATATCAAGCCTACCAAGTACCCATCACAAACTCATCTCTTGCATTTACTTTATTTTCCATTTCCCTCTCGGTTTCCTCTCCCCCACTTCTAAAACAATTTTCAGAAAATACCAAAAATATTTGCCTTTTTGTTTGCCCTTCTTTCGTTTGCCCTTTTGTTTGCCTATGTGATAGTTTGTTCGTTCGTCCTTATGGCTCCACCCAGTTATTTTAATCCTTATCTTAGGAAGTTGGAAGATATTGAGGATAATGCAAAAAAATCATGTCGCTTCAATTTGATCATAATAACTTGTTTAGAAAGGAGCTTACAGAACAAAAGAGTATGTTTGAATACATGAACAAGGAACTTGATGATATGTCTAAACAGTTTTTTGGATTGAAATCTCAGTTTGCCCATCTTCAAGATTTAGTAGGCCAAATTTTCGATAAACAAGCTACCTTAGTCAATAAGATGGCCACTAAGCCAGAATATTTTAATAATGATGATCTTAAAGTGATTGATGTGACTCCTATTGAATCTATGTTTTCCAATGTAAATCTTGATAATGATGGGACTGGAGATAAATCAACTATAGTTAAAAGGCGTCCCAATGATTCAGAGTCTATAGATCTTAATGCAAAGATTGATAAGAGTGGGATTGAAGAGGTCAAAACTTTAAATGGCAATGAACCCACTCTTTTGGATTTCAAGGACTTTAATTATAATAGCTGATATTTGATTGATTGTATTTCCTTACTTCAATCCATGTTGAATTCTCCTCATGCTTATAGTCAAAATAAGGCTTTCACTAAACATATCATTGATGCTATGATGAAATCTTTCAAAGAAAAACTTGAGTTAGAAGTTTCTATTCCTCGAAAACTTCATGGTGAGTGGGAACCTACTATTAATATTAAAATCAAAGATTATGAGTGTCATGCTTTATGTGATTTGGGTGCTAGTGTTTCCACGATCCCGAAAACTTTATGTGATGTGCTAGGTTACCATGATCTTGATGATTGCTCTCTAAATTTGCATCTTGCGGATTCCACTATTAAGAAATCTATGGGGAGGATTAATGATGTTATTATTATTTCTAATAGGATTTATGTGCCCATAGATTTCATTGTTCTTGATATAGATTGCAATCCTACATGTCCTGTTATTCTTGGTAGACCTTTCCTTAGAAAGATTGGTGTAATTATTGACATGAAAGAAGGAAACATTAGATTCTAATTTGCATTAAGGGACGGCATGGAACACTTCCCTAGAAAGAAAAAACTATTACCTTATGAATCTATTATGAGAGCTACTTTCGAATTGCATACCAAAGACGACAATACCTAGATCTATTGCGCTTTGCCTAGCTATGGGCGTTAAACAATAACGCTTGTTGGGAGGCAACCCAATTTTATTTTTGTGTTCTATTTTTGCTTATGTTTTTGAGTGTTTCACACATTATTACTTCTATAATAATTGTGTTTTTGTGTTTCAATTAGTGTTTGAGCCAAGTACCTTTGGGGTGATCTATGGTAGTTGTTGATTTGATCTTGGTGAAAAACAGAAACATTTGCACTCAGTCCAGGAATTGTCCAGATTCTTTAGAGCATAAAATTGATCTGAAATTTTTACACAAGATTGATATATAAATTTCCTAGGATGTCATAATGTTTCAGAATTTTTTGAGTTAGAATTATACGAAGTTTCTAGATTGCTACACATTGTTCTGTTTTTGTCAGATTCTGTTTTCTTTGAGTTGTTTGCCTGTTTTGATGAACCTATGGGTTGTATCATGTGGTATGAGCCATGTAGAAGTTAGTTTAATGTAGGTATAACACCAATATAAATAAATAATGAGTTCACAATAGTACCTAAAGTGGTGATTTATTTTCTTATACTAACGGATCTCATGAGTGTTCTGTTAAGTTTTGTGTTGTGAATTTTTCAAGTTTTGGGTAAAGATTTGATGGACTATGGAATAAGGAGTGGTAAGAGCCTATGATTGGGATGAACAAGGCATCCCAACAAATATTAAAGGATGACAAAAAGCCTAATCTTGGGGATGCCCCGGAAGGCATCCCCTCTTCCGTCTTCAATCCATCAATAAATTTACTTGAGGCTATATTTTTATTCACCAGATGATATGTGTTTTCCTTGGAGCGTCTTGTATGATATGAGTCTTTGCTTGTTAGTTTTCCACAATTATCCTTGCTGCACACATCTTTTCAGAGAGACTCGCTGAATCATCAATTTATTAGAATGCTCTATATGCTTCACTTATATCTTTTGAGTTGGGCAATTTTGCTCTATGTGCTTCACTTATATCTTTTACAGCACAGTGGTGTTTGCATTTTATAGAAATACTTCAGCTATCATACCTCACTTATATTAGTTTGAGAGTCTCTAAAGCAGCATGTTAATTGGTCTAGGTTATGAATTTAGTCCTAATATGATAGGCATCCAAGAGGGATATAATAAAAACTTCCATATTAAGTGCATTGAATATTTATGAGAAGTTTGATTCCTTGCATAAAGTTTTGAGATATAAAGATGGTAACGTCAAGAGACATGTTAGGAAGAAAATTGTGATTCGGTAAAATACTTGTGTAAAGGTTTTTGATTCCCGTAGCATGCACGTATGGTCAACCGTTATGTAAGGAAGTCGAAGCATGACTTCTTTATAGATTGTCGGCCTTTGTGTGAGGGTAGGGGGCACGCGATGGTTAACTCCTACCAACCCTCCCCCTAGGAGCATGCGTTTAATGCTTTGTTTCAATTACTAATAGACTTTTGCAATAAGTATGTGAGTTCTTTATGACTAATGTTGAGTCCATGGATTATACGCACTCTCACCCTTCCACTTTTGCTA
Organism: Hordeum marinum; assembly: GCA_022496015.1. NCBI lineage: Eukaryota > Viridiplantae > Streptophyta > Magnoliopsida > Poales > Poaceae > Hordeum > Hordeum marinum. The sequence continues at coordinate 410,637,476 of CM039673.1, forward strand.
GCCTCTCCAATACCGCGCAACTTTTGCCGGTACACCATATACCTTCCTCAAAACAGCCACCATATACCTTCCTCAAAACAGCCATTATACCTACCTATTATGGCATTTCCATAGCCATTTCGAGATATATTTCCATGCAACTTCCACCGTTTCCTTTTATGACATGCACCATCACTTCCATATTTCATATAGAGTCATATTTTGCCATAGGTATCGAGTTGTAATTTTCCTTTTGAGTTGTAAGTAAATAAAAGTGTGATGATATTCATTAATAGAGCATGTCCCATGTGAGGGAAGGATGATGGAAGCTATGATTCCCTTACTAGTAGGGATGAGAGTCTGGACTTCATGAAAAAATAAAAGAGGCCAGCGAAGCCCAAAAAATGAATAAAATAGGCCTTAGATGCCCACAAAAAACTGAGAGAAAAGAGAGAAGGGACATTGCTACTACCATTTTCCACACTTGTGCTTCAAAGTAGCACCATGATCTTCATGATAGAGAGTCTCCTATTTTTTCACTTTCATATAGCTAGTGGATTTTTTTTTCATGATGCACGTCCACTTAGTTTCTTTTTGAGCTTTCATACACTTATAGCTCTGGTAAATCCGTTGCATGGCAATCCCTACTCACTCACATTGATATCTATTAATGGGCATCTCCATAGCCAGTTGATACGCCTAGTTGATGTGAGACTATCTTCTCCCTTTCCTTAACAACCTCAACCATATTCTATTCCACCTATAGTGCTATATCCATGGCTCGAGCTCATGTATTGCATGAGAGCTGAAAAAGTTTGAGAAAATAAAGGTGTGAAAACAATTGCTTGACTTTTCATCGGGGTTGTACATGATATAAATTCTTTGTGTGGGGAAGATGGAGCATAGCCAGACCATAGGATATTGTAGGGATAACTTTCTTTTGCCATTATATTTTGAGGAGATACGATTGCTTTGCTAGTATGCTTGAAATGTTATTATTCCTATATCAATATTAAGCTTTTGTTTTCAGCCTTACGGGTCTGAATATTCATGGCACAATAAACAATATTACATGGATAAATATGTTAGGTAGCACTGCACATCAAAAATTCTGTTTTTATCACTTACCTACTCGAGGACGAGCAGGAGTTAAGCATGGGGAAGCTGATACATCTCCAATGTATCTATAATTTTTTGATGATGTCATGCTATTATATTATCTGTTTTGGATGTTTTATATGCATTAATATGATATTTTACGTTATTTTTGGGTCTAACCTATTAATCTAGATCCAAGTGCTAGTTTCTGTTTTTTTTCTTGTTTTTGAGTTTTGTAGATATGGAATATTAAATGGAGTCCAAATGGAATAAAATCTTCGGAAGGGATTTTTCTGGAAGGAAACAAGTCGATCAAGCTTGGAGTGCACGTCAGCGGAGGTGCCAGGGGGCCACAAGCCCGCTAGGTGACAGGGGTCGATGTGTGGAGTAATAGTAGTAGATGCAGAATCTTTTTGATCTACTTGTCATAGACGTGATGCCTATATGCATGATCATTACCTTGGATAACTACATGATTATTCGCTTTCTCTCAATTGATTGACAGTAATTTGTTTATCCACCATGATATTTGCCCTCAAGAGAGAAGCCTCTAGTGAAACGTATGGCCCCCAAGTCTATTTTCCATCATATACTTTCAGATCTATAAACCAAAAAACCCAAAAATATCTTGCTGCGGTTTATTTACCTTTCACTTTCCGCACTCGTTTACATCTATCTCTTTTAGATCTTATCCTTGCAAATAACCGTGAAGGGATTGACAACCCCTTTATAGCGTTGGGTGCAAGAGTTTGATTGTTTGTGTAGGTGCATCCATTGGTGACTTTCTTGTTCCTCCTACTGGACTGATACCTTGGTTCTAAAAAACTGAGGGAAATATTTATCTACTTCGCTGCATCACCCTTTCCTCTTCAAGGGAAAACCCACGCAAGCTCAAGAGGTGGCATAAAGCATATCACTTACCTATAGAGCTAGAGCATAAAGCTTATTGGGCAATCAAAGAGCTCAACTATGATTTCAAACTTGCTGGTGAGAAAGAGGTTATTTGAGATTAGCTCACTTGATTAATTGAGAACCCAGGCCTATGCGAATGAAAAGTTGTTTAAAGAGAAAGTTAAGAGATGGCATGATAAAAGGATACAAAAGCGTGAATTCTGTTGGAAATATGCCCTAGAGGCAATAAATAAAGTGTTTATTATTGTATTTCCTTGTTCATGATAATCGTTTATTATCCATGCTATAATTGTATTAATTGGAAACATGGATACATGTGTGGATACATAGACAAACACAATGTCCCTAGTATGCCTCTAGTGAACTAGCTCATTGATCGAAAGATGGTTAAGGTTTCCTAGCCATGGACATGAGATGTAATTTTAGAGTGGGATCACATCATTAGGAGAATGATGTGATGGATAAGACCCAAACTACAAACGTAGCTTATGATCGTGTCAGTTTATTGCTACTGTTTTCTGCATGTCAAGTATATGTTCCTATGACCATGAGATCATGCAACTCACAGATATCGGAGGCATACCTTGTGGGTATCAAACGTCGCAACATAACTGGGTGACTATAAAGGTGCTCTACAGGTGTCTCCAAGGGTGTCTGTTGAGTTGGCATGGATCAAGACTGGGATTTGTTACTCCGTGTGACGAAGAGGTATCTCAGGGCCCACTCGGTAATACAACATCACAATAAGCCTTGCAAGCAATGTGACTAAGTGTTAGTTATGGGATCTTGTATTACGGAACGAGTAAAGAGACTTTCTAGTAACGAGGTTGAACTAGGTATGGAGATACCGACGATCGAATCTCGGGCAAGTAACATATTGAAGAACAAAGGGAACATCATACGGGATTAACTGAATCCTTGACATAAAGGTTCGACCGATAAAGATCTTCGTAGAATATGTAGGAACCAATGTGGACATCCAGGTCCCGCCATTGGTTATTGACCGTAGAGGTGTCTCGGTCATGTCTACATAGTTCTCGAACCCGCAGGGTCTGCACACTTAAGGTTTGGTGGCGTTTTGATAGTATAGAGTTATGTATGGTGGTGACCAAAGTTTGTTCGGAGTCCCGGATGAGATCCCGGAAATCACGAGGAGCTCTGGAATGGTCCGGATGTAAAGATTCATATATAGGAAGTCCCGTTTTGGTCGCCGGAAAAGTTTCGGGCTCATCGGTAGTGTACCGGGAGTGCAGGGAGTGTACCGGGAGGCCTCCGGGAGGGGTATTTCGACCCAAGAGGCTTCATGGGCTGTGGGAGAGTGAATATCATCCCTTAGTGCGCTGGTGGAAACTCGCACACAAGGCCCATGTGGCTGGAGGAAAAAAAAACAATAGGAAAAGGTGGAAAAAAGGCAAAAAGGAGCAATCCTAGTCCTACTAGGATTGGAGGAGGAGAGTCCTCCTCCACCTCCCACTTTGGCCTAAGCTTCCAAGGCTTGGAGGCCAAGGCCGCCTTTCCTCCTCCTTCCCTCCTATATATACTGGTGGATTTCTAGGGTTTTGCACTAGAATTTCAACCACGTGCTATCCGTTCCTCCAGTGCATAGTTTCTCCTCTAGATCGGTTTTCTGCAGTGCTTAGGCGAAGCCCTGCCGGAATAGCTCCACCACCATCGCCGGAGCGCCATCAGGCTGCCGGAGAACTCTTATTCCTCTCCACCCCCTCTTGCTGGATCAAGACTATGGAGTTCGTGATCAAGCTATACGTGTGCTGAACGCGGAGGTGTCGTCCGTTCGGTGCTAGATCGGAAGGATCGTGATCAAGTTTGTGAGACGGATCGTGATCAATTTCATGGGACGAATTGTGATCGGATCGTGGGACGGATCGTGACTGGATCGCGGGATGGATCATGATTGGATCGTGGGACGCACGATGATTTGGATCACGAAAATGTTTGACTACACCAACTGCGTTTCTTAATGCTTCCCGCTTAGCGATCTACAAGGGTATGTAGATCCACTCTCCCTCTCGTAGATGCTCATATCCATGGATATATCTGCGTGTGCATAGGAAATTTTTTGTTTCTCATGCAATGTTCCCCAAGTTGTTTAAAGAGAAAGTTAAGAGATGGCATGATAAAAGGATACAAAAGCGTGAATTCAATGTAGGTGATCATGTCTTGCTATACAATTCTCGATTAAGATTTTTTGAAGGAAAACTTCTCTCTAAATGGGAAGGGACTTACATTGTCGAGGAAGTATATCGTTCCGGTGCCATCAAGATCAACAATGCCGAGGCACAAATCCGAAGGTGGTAAACGGGCAAAGAATCAAACATTATATCCCAGGTACTCCCATAAATGTTGAAACCAATGTTATCAATACCATAACTCCGGAAGAGAATATTAGGGAGACCTATCGGAATGTTTCAGACTCCGAAAAGAAATAGGTATGTGGTATGGTAAGTAAACCGACTCCAAAACTTTTCCAATAGCAATTTTACTCAGTTTTCGAATATTTAAAAATTTAGGAAAATCAAAGTAGTCTGAAAGACGCACGAGGAGGTGACAAGCCTGCTAGGCACGACCACCCCCTGGTCGCGCCTAGGGGGCTTTCCACCACCCCGTGCACCCTCCGGACTCTGTTTTCTTCTGGAACGCTCTTTTGGGTCGGCATAAATTCATTATATAATCTCCCGATTATTTGCACTTTCGTATCATGACAAGACCTCATGTTTTCATTTTGAGTTGTTTCTGTTACAAATTTAGATCGTCATGGCGTCCCCAAGTGCTCTGAAGGACATGTTTTTCGAGAAGGTAATCAACCCTTATCTCGCAGAGGTGCCCTAACAACCTCAATGCATTGATATGTGTGAGGGGGTGCTACACATCCGTGACGTTGAGGGGCCAAAGAAGACCGGGAATGTGGAAACAAGGCTTGAAGCTATGGAGCAACAAGTCTTCAAGTGCCAAGGGATGGTAGAACCCGGACTCAATGCCAATCATATGATGATCGCAGAGTTTATCCAGAAACACAAGCTAGACACCAAGGACATCGGGGAACACATCTTCAAGATTTACGAGAAAATCGAGCATCTCCAAGCCCAGATTTATGATCTGCAAAACCAAAACTATGAGTATGAATACAGATTTAAGAGAATTAGTTTGGCTGCAGATTTGAGGATTCCGGAGACTCGTTCATCTTTTTGTGACGGTGAGCCTATGCCTTGGAAGACAGAGGACAAGCTTCCAACCTCATCAACAACTCCACCACCATCACCTTCGAAGAGGGACATCTAACCACATGGGTATGGGCACTCCCCTTGGCTTGTGCCAAGCTTGGGGGAGGTGCCCCGATATCGTATCACCATCACACCTTTTTCCTTTCTCCTTTCTCTTGTTTTCTCTTAGTTCGATCCTTTTTTATTTTGTTTTGATCTAGTAGAATAAAAAATTTAGTATGATCTAGCTTTGAGTTTTGCTTTTTGCTCCCCTTATGTAAGCAAGTCCGAGAGTTATATAATAAAAGTAGTTTTGATGTGAAGTCTCTACTAGCTTACTATGCTCTTGAGAATAATAAATAAAAGAAGAATAGAATAAAATCAAAGAGTATACATAATGATCTTATGGGGAGTGATGATTTCACATATAAGAAGTATGTCGATTGAAATTTGTTGGGAGTTAACAAACATAGTGATTGGTCATTGGTGCAATTGAAAAGCAAGTGATAAAGAAAGAGAGATTCACATATAAATATATTATCTTGGACATATTTTATGATTGTGACCACTCATTAAAATATTACATGCTAAAAAGTTGATGTTGGACAAGGAAGACAACACAATGGGTTATGTTTGCTTGCCTCCGGATAGAAGTTATATGATTCTAGATCCTCCAACATGTAGTGCTTGCTTCCACCTCATATTAGCCAAAACCTCCACACCAAGTATAGGTACTACTTGTGCATCGAAACACCTCAACCCAGTTTTGCCATGAGAGTCCACCATATCTACCTATGGATTGAGTAAGATCCTTCAAGTAAGTTGTCATCGGTGCAATAAGCAATAAGAATTTCTCCTAAATATGTGTGATATTTTATTGTAAGGGAAATAAGCGTTGTACGAACTTGTGATAGTAAATAACTAAAAGCGACAGACTACATAATAAAGGTTGCTATCACAAAGGTCAATTAAACACGGTGTTCCTTTGCACTAAGGGTTTGTACATCCCAAAACAAGAAGCGCATGACAACCTTTGCGTCCCTCTACGAAGGGTCTATCTGTTACTTTTACTTTTCAAAATTTTACCTTTATGGAAGAGTCATGGTGATCTTCCCCACTTCCTAAATTTTGCCTCTCTCTTGGCAAGCATTATGTGTTGGGGAATAATCTAGACGCAAATATCCACTCGGATGTGGGTGGTCATGAGTTATTATTGTTGACATCACCCTTAAGGTGAATAGTTTGGAGGCTAAACTATAAGCCTCTATCTTTCTCTGTGTCCGATTGAAGCTTTGATCTCATGAGTACCGCATGAGTGTTAGCAATTATGAAATACTAAAAGATGATTGAGTATGTGGGTGTGCTTTACAAGGTCTTATATTGACTCTTTCCGATGTTATGATAAATTGCCAATAGCTTCATTGACTAAGATCATAGTTTGTTGGTTGTCAATAGAGTTCTTGGTTCATACTTTATCTCGTGAATGAATTGTTACTCTAGCATAAGAAATCTTATACAATAAGTATTGTTGTTCTAAATATGTTCATCCCTCATGTCCGTATTGAATTTTATTGACACCTTTATCTCTAATTATGTGGGCATATTTATCGATCTCGGCTTTCGCTTGAGGGCAATCCAGGTCTAAGCTTGGGGGAGTTGATATGTCCATTTTGCATCATGCTTTTATATGAAAATTTATTGCATTATGGGCTGTTATTACACGTTATGGTACAATAGTTATACCTTTCCTCTCTTATTTTACAAGGTTTACATGACGAGGGAGAATGCCGGCAGCTGGAATTCTAGACCAAAAAAGGAGCAAATCTGAGATACCTATTATACACAACTCCAAAAGTCCTGCAAATTTATGGAGGATTATTTTGGGATATAAAAAAATACTGGGCAAAACAGATACTAGAGGGGACCCACCAGGAGGTGGCAAGCCTGCCAGGCCCGACCACCCCCTGGCCATGCTTGTGACCACCTGGCAAGTCCAAGACGCCTATCTTATGCTATATGGAGGGTTTTGACCTGGAAAAAATCATAAGGAACCTTTCGTGATGAAGCGCTGCCATCTCGAGGCGAAACTTGGATGGAACAATTCTAATGCTCCGGGAGGGCTGTTCTGCCGAGGAAACTTCCCTCTCGGAAGGGGAAATCGAAGCCATTGTCATCACCAATGATCCTCTCATCAAGAGGGGTCAATCTCCATCAACATATTCACTAACACCATCTCCTCTCCAAACCCTAGTTTATCTCTTGCATTCGATCTTTATCTCAAACCTTAGATTGGTACCTGTGGGTTGCTAGTAGTGTTGATTACTCCTTGTACTTGATGCTAGTTGGTTTACTTGGTGGAAGATCGTATGTTCAGATCCTTTATGACCATTAATACTCCTCTGATTATGAACATGAACATATTTTGTGAGTAGTTACGTTTGTTCCCGAGGACATGGGATAAGTCTTGTTATAAGTAATCATGTGAATTTGGTATTCGTTTGATATTTTGATGAGATGTATGTTGTCTCTCCTCTAGTGGTGTTATGTGAACGTTGAATACATGAAACTTCACCATTATTTGGGCCTAGGGGAAGGCATTGGGCAGTAATAAGTAGACGATGGGTTGCTAGAGTGACAGGAGCTTAAACCCTAGTTTATGTGTTGCTTCGTAAGGGACTGATTTGGAGCCATATGTAGCATGCTATGGTTAGATTTATCTTAATTCATCTTTCATAGTTGCGGATGCTTGGGATAGGTGCTAATCATAAGTGGGAGGTTTGTCCAAGTAAGGGCAGCACCCAAGCACCGGTCCACCCACATATCAAATTATCAAATAACGAATGCGAATCAAATGAGCATGATGAAAACTAGCTTGACAAAAATTCCCATGTGTCCTCGGGAGCGCTTTGCTTTATATAAGAGTTTGTCTAGGCCTGTCCTTTTATACAAAAAGGATTGGGATACCTTGCTGCAACTTTGCTGCACTTGTTACTTGATACTCGTTACAAAATATCTTATCACAAAACTATCTGTCACCGATAATTTCAGTACTTGCAGAGAATACCTTACTGGAAACCGCTTGTCATTTCCTTCTGCTCCTTGTTGGGTTTGACACTCTTATTTATCGAAAGGACTACAATAGATCCCCTATACTTGTGGGTCATCAGTGCCCACCTGGGGGCCCGCCTCCGGTAGTTTTTAGCTCCAGTATTTTTTATTTAGTACAAAATTAATCTCCGTAAATTTTCAGCTTCATTGGAGTTGTGCAGAATTGGTATCTCTGACGTGCTTTTCTTGGGTCCAGAATTCTAGTTGTCGATATTCTCCCTCTTTCTTTAAACCTTGCATATTATGAGAGAAAAGGCATTAGAATCACTCCCCAAATCATTATTATTCAACAAAACAAAGTAAATAACAATAGGAAATGATGCAAAATGGACGTATCAGTTGACACCACGAACATTTTGATAAGGCAAAATTTGGATGAAGGCGCCCAAGGACAGTATACAACCAAAGAGGAAAGCATGATGGCAAGTTGGATGGATGAGAGAAGAAGGGTGTCTCCTGCATGAGAAATGGCGTCTCATGAGTGAGTGAGAAACGAAAAAACTAGAGGCATGTCAACTCTACCAACTGTCACTATCGGGGGTGTATTTATGTATCAAAGGCTGTATTATGGAACATACCAACTATGACCGAAGTACAGGGAACTTCTAGACAGAAAAGTACAAGAGTTGTTCGCACATGGCTTTGGAACTTCATGATGAGGGGATATACTAAGTAGACGGAATGCAAGTTAGGTGCCTAACCGGTCTGAGCATATCTTCGAGGATTTGATTGACTCTCTCAACTTAACCACTAGTTTGAGAATGGAAAGCTATATAGAAACGGATCTTGGTACCCATCCCAGTCTTGAAGGAATCCCGGAACTTGAAAGTGAAGAGGCTTCCACGATCTAGGGATATGAGCTAAGGAATACCTTGCAAAGAGACTATCCTTGAAATGTACAGCTCTGTCAGCTGAGCTGTCAAGATAAATTGTTTGACTGGAAGGAATTGGGAAACCTTGGTGAGCTTGTCAATAACCACAAAGATGGCATCATTTCCTCTGTTGGACTTAGGAAACCCAGTGACGAAATCCATCTCAACATGATCGAATTTCCACTCTGGAATAGTCAAAGGCTGAAGGAGACCTGCTAGACATTGATGTTCCACCTTCACTCTGCGACAAACATCACACTCGTTCATGAACTAAACAATCTCACATTTCATACGAGTCCACCAAAAGGTTTGCTTGAGATCTTGATACAATTTGGAACTACATGGGTGAATGGAGAGGAGAGAATTATGTGCTTCATTCATGATAATTTCCCGAGTTCTCCCTTGGGAACCACTAGACGATCCTTGAAAAACAAGGTGTCCTTGTCATTAACACGGAAGCACTTATACTTTGGAATGCCCTTGGCCACACCTTTCTTCACTTTCTTCATCATAGCATCAAGAAGCTGAGCTTGGTGAATATGATCTTCCAAAGTCGGAGAGACTTGAAGATTGGCATTAAACCCTTGAGGAACAATTTGCAGATTGAGCTTGTGGAAAGCTTCACAAAGCTCATGTTGAAGAGGCTTGAGGATAAGACTGTTGCACTACGCCTTTCGGCTGAGCACGTCTGCAATGACATTTGCTTTTCCAGGAGTATATTCAATGCTCATATTGTACTCCTCGATCATTTCCTCCCAACGCATTTGTCGAAGATTGAGATTCATTTGAGTGAAAATGTACTGCAAACTCTTGTGGTCGGTGAACACCTCAACTGGTCTTCCCAACAATAGATGTCTCCAAGTCATCAGAGCATGAACAACTGCCGCCAACTCAAGATCGTAAGTGGGGTAGTTCCTCTCGCTAGGCTTTAGCTGACGCGAGGTATAAGCAACAACCTTCTTATCTTGCATGAGAATGCCATGAAGACCTTGAAGAGAAGCATCACAGAACACTTGGAAAGGCTTGGATTGCTCGGGAGGAACAAGAACTGGAGCTGAAGTCAGCTTCTCCTTGAGTGTATTGAACGCCACCTCACACTTAGGAGATATATAGGTACATTATATTAAATAGAAATAATATTGTGCTATCTCCAGATATCCATGTTATCACATGGAAACAACCTGCACTTGCATCTAAGAACACTATAAAGAGGGGCTGAGCAGCAGTAACTTAGCCAAACAAGGTTTTGCTAGGTAGTGGGGGGTAGAAGCTTTCATGGAAATTTAGGATGCTTTACATGTAAGTGGTAGGTAGTGAAACATAAGAATAAGAGCGAGACATCTAGCATTGCAAAAATAGTGTCGGGATCCGGGTATGATCATCTTGCCTGTTGGGTCTTCAGGGGGATACATGGCTGGGTCCTCGTAGATGTTCTCTCTGGGATCCTCGTAGTCAGGCTAGTCACTCGGGTATACCCAAATAGAAACAACACCAAATAAACATACAACCAAAGTGCAATGTGCAACCAAGATGATGCATGATCATATTGATGCAAATAACATGGCAACACTATGCTAGTGATGTTTCACATGCAAATATTAAGTTATTTAGTATTCTGGATAGAACGTCATGTTTAGTTGTCTAAACATGCATGAACATGGCAAATATGGATGCATCATGTAAAATTGATGCAAATTCATATGTAGAACGTTGCAAATGCAGTAACGAAGCTCACGGTACGCTCACGGCAAGGTACGAACGTCAACACAGACAAATGCAAAGATGAAGCAGGCACTAGGTTATTCCTTGGTGTTCCAAGGATTCCACTGAATTGGAAATGAAAATCTAGCAAGAATAGACCCAATGATCATGCAAAAAAACTGAGTAAAGCTCCCACAAGTCACAAAACAATCCAACACACAATCTATCCACAAACAGCAACATGCCATCTTGTAACACATATAACCAGAGCTACAACAAGTTTCAAAGCAGAACAAAGGCATTTACAGGAAGTATGGAGCATGCTCAACAATTCATCTATATACAGAAACATGAAAGGAGGAATGGATCATTGGCAATGGAGCTCATAAGATGGCATGTTGAAACAATTTTTAGGGACTAGTGAAATTTCCAGTTTTACAGATTCTGAGTTAACATGATAGCATATTGATAGCAACAATTATATATGCTAGAGGGCATCTCATAGCATGGAAATTAACAGGGTGATAGAGGAAAACATGTACTACAACCAATTACATAATGGCAACATCATAATATGCATATATCAATGGCTAGCGTCCTCTCAACATGGCATGATGAAACAACCAAACTTCCAGACTTAGAGAAAATCAAGGGTGTGCAACAGTGCAGTTTTTAACAGATTGGCATATTGGGCAACAAAGCTAACTATGATGCGTTGCTCTAGCTTGCAAACTAAATTCACATGATTACGGAGGGTAACATGCTCTACAAAACATAAAATTGTACCAACCTCAATGGAGCAATAGATTCATGGGAATCATCATGAGAACATGGCAAGAAAATAACAGATTGAGGATTTTGAGCACTTGAAAGCAACATTTTTGGTGGCATCTTGACAGCAAGAATGCCACCCATATAATGAACTATCATGGCATGCAAAAATACTAGGGGCTAGCACATGCACAAATGAACATCTTTCATGTTGAGAAGTTCATCATACAATGCAAGAATTAATTCATGTGAAAAGACAAAATGACATATCAACACAAAACAACATTTTCACAAACTTTCTCAAATGACAAAACCAACACCACCGTGGGATTCACTGAATTTTTCTACCCTAAAATCATATATCACAAGCATATAGTACTATGGACAAAACTCAACGAAATGCATTCACAAGAAGGACATAGCCACTTATAAGAAGTTATATGCCAAAATTGACATGTCCTTGGAATCTGGACGGATTTGGAATAAAACAAATCTGGAATCTGTCCCTAAATGGAAATATCTCAAAAACAATTAGAAATATATAAAAATAAAATGAAACGAAAATATATAAAAAAACACATACACCAGGCCCACCTGACATTGACACTAGGGCGTGTGGGGGTTGATATGTGGGCCATGGGCCCACTGTTAGTGGCTTTGCCGAAAGGAATAAAAAGGGGGGATTAAACTGTCCTGCGGGGGGATCGAACCCACGACCCCCTAGTCGAGCTAGTTCGGTCGAACCAACAGGCTACGACATGGCTACTGACCTAGAGGGGGGGGCTATGCATCTTATACCACGAACAGGAGCGGCCTTCCTTTTCCCGGCGACAGAGGAGACAACTATGGCGTCGACAATGACAACATCAATCTCTGGCGAGGAGGACCACTAGTAAGGACTACGGATGTTGCAAGCGTTCTGTTTTCGGGGATAGGACGCGACGAAGTAGTGACAGGAGGGGTGCTCGGGCTTGAGCAGAGCTCGGCTCGGCCAAGGCGATGCAAGGCGAGGCTTGCTGCAAGGACGACGACTGTGTGAGCGTGCGGTGCCACGGGCAAGGCGACTACACCCTGGACAAGCAAGCGCACGAGAAAGAAACGGGGCGCGGCATGGCGTTTTGCTTCTTTGAAGATTCCTTTAGAGTTGCACTGGAGCGCGATGGGAACAACGCGGGTAGGGATACTAAGCGGGCCACGAATGGCGTACGACAACGGGAAAGCATGGATCTGAGTGAGGGATACCTACTTACCCTACGATGAGACGGTGGCGACGCGGGGGCACCAAGGCGGCGGCGACGAGGCGACGACCACCGGCGTTCTTCTGCCCAAGATGAAGACGAAAGAGATCTAGCCGAGGACGGCGACTAGATGGCCTTGGAGCTCCCTAGAGTTGTCATGGAAGAAGAGGTTCCCTAGGGCAATGTTCCCCACGACACAGGAGGCTCTGAGAAGGGGTGCAAGAATCACCCCGAGCTCAATCTTGCGCTTGTTCGGGGCATCAGTAGCATGGCAACAACGGAAGGTTGGAAGAGACCTACATGCGGCGGCGAGGCAAGGATGAGGGTGGAATAGAGAGAGGGGACTCGGGGCTAGGGCTTGGACATGCTATAAAGGGGGCTCGGGCTCCCGTCGGTCGTCAAATCGACCAGAAGGTCGATGTGGTGCTCGAGATGGACGCCGTACACACGATGATGATGAACGCATCAGGAGAGGCTGGCTAGGCTACGCTGGGCTATGGAGATGGGCCTGCGGGCAGGTACAGTGGCCTAGGTGGCTGAGAACTCCCTTTCTCTCTCTCTCTCTCTCTATATATATATATATATATATATCCTCAAAAGAAGGCCTTCTCTAAAAACAATAAAACAACAAGCCAAAATTAAAAGCCCGGGAAGATGGAAAAGTTTTTAAGAAAACTAAAAATAGATTTGTACTCACAAAATAATGCCTGGTTTTATAGAAATAGTTTCAACATTTTTAGAGCAAACAAAATAAACACATATTATTATCATTGAAACTTGTTTTGCAAAGAGCCAAAATACAAAACCCTTCAAACATGACTTAGAGCTATTTACCAAAAAATCAGGTTATTTACGTGTAGAACAAAATTTTTGATTAGAAGAACAACCAAGTGAATTCATCACATAGTGCATATATTGGAATAAAAGAGGTGAGCAAGATCTTCTATGGAAGTCGAGGAGAGGGTTATCACAAGAGTATCACTACGTTGCAACACTCATACCACACCAGACTCACACAACATCACCACATAAAACAAGCATGAGGAAAAACATGAATGATGATATGATGATTATGATGCCATGCTGCAAAATTATATGAAGCAAAATGATTATAACTCAAACCACATAATGGCAATAAGAAGGTTCACACATAACACATTATACAAAGTATTAAAGCTACTAAGCAAGGGCTCATCCCATGCATTTCCCATGCTAAGGAAGGCCTCTCACTGGCTTGCAACGTCTTTGCCTAAATCCTTTAAGGGGAGCACGACGCGTGTTCTCTTTTTTTACAACCGTCGTTCATTTACCTACGAAGCCGGCACTTAGTTCTTCTTCGGTCTAGACACCAGAGAACTGGACAAGGGGAGCAAGAGAGAGAGGGAAAGTGGCCGCCACCATCGCTCCCATGCCGCTACCGTTCTGCCCGCTCTGCCATCTCCTCTCCTCATGTCCCTTCTCTGCTTTTGATCGGCCACGGGTCCGCACCCGCAAATCATGTCGCATCTCCACCGACTGTAATGACCGTCTCTAGTCTAGGGTTTGTTGTTGCTGGCCCTCCTCATCGTATGTTGTCGCGGATCCCTCTGTATGACTGCTACAGTGGGGTGGACGATACCGGCCCCATCGCTGGATTGTTGTCCGACCCCTTCCATCGGGGTTTGGTTTTATTCAGTCGATGTGGCCCTCTCCGGACAGATTGGTACAATCTATTTGCTGCCTCCTATGTTCTTATTTCCATTTGTGTTTTGGTATTATTTGGTCGATTTGGTGGTTGGTTGGGTGCGAGGATTACAAGGTACGGGCCATACCGGTGGATGCTTATGTGTGCATCTTCATGTTTTGCCATTGATGCAGACCATTGGGGTTTGGATTCCATGCTTTTATGGATGATTAGATGAGTTTGGTGTGGACCAATGGATCCCGTGGACAACACGATAGCAGTAAGGTGATGTAATACCCTTTCTATTTATGTTCATCCACTAGTAGAAAGCAGGGTACTAGTCCCGGTTCGAGAGGGCCTTTAGTCCCGGTTCTGGAACCGGGACAAAACAAGCGGGACTAATACCCAAAACCTTTAGTCCTGGTTTGCTTACGAACCGGGACCAAAGTGGCTCCACGTGGCCACTACGGGGCACCTAGGCAGCAGGACCTTTAGTCCCGGTTGGTAACATTAACCGGGACCAAAAGGAGCTGGGTTTTTTGGAAGGGAGTGGGTTAGGTGTTTTGGAGGGTTAATTTAGGGGTTTCATATTGTGTTAGCTAGCTAATAGAGAGAAGTGACCTCTATTTCTAGATGCTTGGTCGACGCTAGCTACTATATATACATATAGAGAGAACTCGACGCTAGCTAGTAAGCAAATGAAGGAAACCATTAATTACACAAGATCGTTATGAACATATATAGAGACAAGTGACATCTCTTTCTCGTGCTTGGTCAAACAACAAGCTTTCGTATATCTATCCGTCGCTACTACACATATACAATATAACATCTCTTAATATTCCTAACATCATCTACCTAAGATCCAATCACAATTCCACATGGTATTCTCCGTCTTCATGTATGACGTGCTCAAGAAAGAATCCCAACAAATCCTCTTGAATTGCTCGTATGCGATCATGTGGTAGGAGTTCATCCCGGATCTTCCAGATCTAATTTAAAGAAGGGGGTCAATACATATATATGAATGAAACTCAACACAATTGATGGTAATATATAAAATAAAATTGTGAATATTATATACATACTTCAAATTGTTTGTCAGAAAAGCCCCACTCAGAGGTCGAGTGGCGAATGAACTCGCATACGTAGTATCCACATAAAACAGTCCCGGGTGCCTGGTACAAGCACTTTACGATAATAGAGTTCAATCAAACTGAAATCTCTTGCCCCCTCCATTGTTGGATCACATGAGTCGTCATCCTCTCCTTCCTGGCCATTGGTGTCGTTGAGATACGCTAAGGGATTACACCCGGCGCGGATTATATACCCCCAACAAGTCTTCTTGTTCTATGTCTCTGTGATCCATAGTTTCTGCAAATATTACAACATTCCAATATACAAACATGAGATATGGAAATAAATACAAGGCAATGCAACAATACGATCATATAATATCACTAATACATCCTCGAATAGTATCACTAATACATCATCGAATATTATCACTAATACATCTTCGATATTATTATATAACATCACTAATACAGATGTAGTTGATGCCGAGCGGCGCAGGCGGTGGACACCCAAAGAGAAGGAACTATGATAGAATAATATCTCGGGTGATATCCCTGAAGAACCGGCTAGGTATTTGAGAACCTGACGTCCAACACAGCCATGTACCGTCGAACGTGCTCGTCCTCCTCCCTAACACGGCAATGTATGCTACTTCTTGAGCATGTGTTGGTTTCCCGTGAAGAGGAACGGTTTGATGTAGCAAAGTAGATAAGTATTTCCCTCAGTTTTTGAGAACCAAGGTATCAATACAGTAGGAGATACAAGCGAATCACCAATAGATGTACCTGCACAAACTCTTGCACCCAATGCTATAAAGGGGTTGCCAATCCCTTCATGGTTACTTGCAAGGATGAGATCTAATAGAAATAGATATAATAGGATGATTGAATGGAAAGTAAAACTAAAATTAAAAATAATGCAGCAAGTATTTTTGATATTTTTGGTTTTAGATCTGAAAGTATAATATGGAAAATAGACTCGGGGGCCATAGGTTTCACTAGATGGCTTCTCTCATGATGGCAAGTATTAGGGTGGGTGAACAAATTGTTGGAAATATTCCCTAGAGGCAATAATAAAATGGTTATTATTGTATTTCCTTGTTCATGATAATTGTCTATTGTTCATTCTATAATTGTGTTAACAGGAAACCGTAATACATGTGTGAATACATAGACCACAACATGTCCCTAGTGAGCCTCTAGTTGGCTAGCTCGTTGATCAATAGATGGTCATGGTTTCATGACCATGGACATTGGATGTCATTGATAATGAGATCACATCATTAGGAGAATGATGTGATGGACAAGACCCAATCCTAAGCATAGCACAAGATCATGTAGTTGATTTGCTAAAGCTTTTCCAGTGTCAAGTATCATTTCCTTAGACCATGAGATTGTGAAACTCCCGGATACCATAGGAATGCTTTGGGTGTGCCAAACGTCACAACGTAACTGGGTGTCTATAAAGGTGCACAACGGGTATCTCCAAAAGTGTCTGTTGGGTTGGCACGAATCGAGACTGGGATTTGTCAATCCGTATGACGGAGAGGTATCTCTGGGCCCACTTGGTAAGACATCATCATAATGAGCTCAATGTGACTAAGGAGTTAGCCACGGGATGATGTGTTACGGAACAAGTAAAGAGAATTGCCGGTAACGAGATTGAACAAGGTATAGGGATACTGACGACTGAATCTCGGGCAAGTATCATACCAGTAGACAAAGGGAATTGTATACGGGATTAATTGAATCCCCGTCATCGTGGTTCGTCCGATGAGATCATCGTGGAGCATGTGGGAGCCAACATGGGTATCCAGATCCCGCTGTTGGTTATTGGCCGGAGAGGTGTCTCGGTCATGTCTACGTGCCTCCCGAACCCGTAGGGTCTACACACTTAAGGTTCGATGACCCTAGGGTTATAGGGAAATAGTGTATGTGGTTGCCAAAGGTAGTTCAGAGTTCCGGATGAGATCCTGGACGTCACGAGGAGTTCCGGAATGGTCCGGAGGTAAAGAATGTAGGAAGTGAGGATTTGGCTATCGGAAGTGTTTCGGGAATTATCGGTAATGTATCGGGACCACCAGAAGGGTTCCGGGGGTCCACCAAGTGGGCCACGAGCCCCAGAGGGCTGCATGGGCCGAGAGTGGAAGGGACCAGCCCTAGAGTGGGCTGGTGCGCCCTCCACCCTGGCCCAAGGCACAAGAAAGGTGGGAGAGAGGGGAAACCCTAGACCTAGGTGGGCCTAAGGCCCACTAGGGCTGCGCCCTCCCCCTCTCCCCTCTTGGACGCCGGCCAAAGGCCATCTAGGGCTGCCGCACCACCCTAGGGTGGGAACTCTAGGGGATGCGCACACTCCTCCCCTCCTCCTATATATAGTGGGGGGTTTGGGGGGCTGCCAACACACGAGTTCTCTCTTCCTCGGCGCAGCCCTACCCCTCCTCTTCCTCGTTCTCTATGGTGCTTGGCAAAGCCTTGCCGGAGACCACACTGCTCCACCGTCACCACGCCGTCGTGCTGCCGGAGCTCTCCCTCAACCTCTCCTCCCTCCTTGCTGGATCAAGGCGTAGGAGACGCTACTGGGCTGCACGTGTGATGAACGCGGAGGCGGCGTTGTTCGGCGCTAAGATCGGAGTCCACCGGATCTAAATCGCTACGAGTACGACTCCACCAACCGCGTTCTTGTAACACTTCTGCTTAGCGATGTTCAAAGTTATGAAGATACACGCTCCCCTTACTAGTTGCTGGTTTCTCCATAGATAGATCTTGGTGAACACATAGAATTTGTTTTGATTTACTACTACGTCTCCCAATAGTGGTATCAGAGCTTTACTACTACTATGCGTAGAATCTATGCACGAGTAGAACACAAAGTTGTTGTGGACGTCGATCTTGTTAATTTGCTTACCACTAATAGTCTTATCTTGATTCTGTGGTATTGTGGGATGAAGCGGCCCGGACCAACTTTACACTTATGCTTACATGAGACCGGTCCACCGCCTGACATGCACTTGTTGCATAAGGTGGCTCGCGGGGGTCTGTCTCTCCCACCTTAGTCTGATTGGATTCGATGAAAAGGGTCCTTATGAAGGGTAGCAATTGGCATATCACGTTGTGGTTTTGGCGTAGGTAAGAAACGTTCTTGCTAGAAACTATAGCAGCCACGTAAAAACTTGCAACTTCAAATTAGAGGACGTCTAACTTGTTTTTGTAGCATATGCCTTGTGATATGATATGGCCAAAAGGATGTGATGTGATGCATTGTGATGTATGAGATTGATCATGTTCTTGTAATAGGATTCACGACTTGCATGTCGATGAGTATGACAACCGGTAGGAACCATAGGAGTTGTCTTATTTTACTGTATGACCTGCGTGTCAATCATAAACGCCATGTAATTACTTTACTTTATTGCTAAACGTTAGCCATAGTAGTAGAAGTAATAGTTGGTGAGACAACTTCATGAAGACACGATGATGGAGATCAGGGTGTCGTGCCGGTGATAATGATGATCATGGTGCCCCGAAGATGGAGATCAAAGGAGCAAGATGATATTGGCCATATCATGTCACTATATTGATTACATGTCATGTTTATCATGTTTACATCTTATTTTCTTAGAACAACGGTAGTAAATAAGATGATCTCTCAATAAAATTTCAAGAAAGGTGATCACCCTAACTGTGCACCGTTGCTAAGGATCGTTGTTCCGAAGCACCACGTGATGATCGGGTGTGATGGGTTCTAACGTTCGCATACAACGGGTGTAAGCCAGATTTACACATGCGAAACACTTAGGTTGACTTGATGAGCCTAGCATGTACAGACATGGCCTCGGAACACGGAAGACCGAAAGGTCAAACATGGGTCATATAGAAGAGACGATCAACATGGAGATGTTTACCATGGATGCCTAGTCGGTCTCACGTGATGATCGGACACGGGCTAGTTGACATGGATCATGTGTCACTTGGATGACTAGGGAGATGTCTATCTAAGTGGGAGTTCATTAAATAATTTGATTATGTGAACTTAATTATCATGAACTTAGTCTAAAATTGTCTTTACAATCTATATTGTAGATCCAATGGCTAACTCTAATGTCACCCTCAACTTCAACGCGTTCCTAGACAAAACCAAGTTGAAAGATGATCGAAGCAACTATGCGCACTGGGTCCGTAGCTTGAGGATCATCCTCATAGCTTCCAAGAGATTGTATGTCCTTGATGCACCGCTAGCTGACCCACCCATTTTCCCAGCAGACCAAGATGTTACGAACGCTTGGTAGTCACGCTGTGATGATTACTCCCTGGTTCAGTGTGGCATGCTTTACAGTTTAGAACCGGGGCTCCAAAATCGTTTTGAGCAACACGGAGCATATGAGATGTTCCAAGAGCTGAAACTGGTTTTCCAAGCTCATGCCTGGGTCGAGAGATATGACGTCTCCGACAAGTTCTTCAGCTGTAAGATGGAGGAGAATAATTCTGTCAGTGAGCACATACTCAAAATGTTTGGGTTGCACAACCACTTGACTCAGATGGGAGTTAATCTCCCGGATGACTTGGTTATTGACAGAATCCTCCAATCGCTCCCACCTAGCTACAAGAGCTTTGTGATGAACTACAACATGCAGGGTATGGAGAAGTCCATTCCTGAGTTGTACTCGATGCTGAAATCAGCGGAGGTCGAGATCAAAAAGGAGCATCAAGTGTTGATGGTGAATAAGACCACTAGTTTCAAGAAAGGCAAGGGTAAGAAGAACTTCAAGAAGGACGGCAAAGCTATTGCCGCGCCCGGCAAGCAAGTTACTGGGAAGAAGAACAAGAATGAACCCAAGCCTAAGACTGAGTGCTTTTATTGCAAGGGTATCGGTCACTGGAAGCGGAACTTCCCCAAGTACTTAGCGGATAAGAAGGCCAGCAACGTTAAAGATATATGTGATATACTTGTTATTGATGTGTACCTAACCAGCACTCGTAGTAGCTCCTGGGTATTTGATACCGGTGCAGTTGCTCACATTTGTAACTCCAAGAAGGAGCTACGGAATAAGCGGAGGCTGGCAAAGGACGAGGTGACGATGCATGTCTGGAATGATTCCAAGGTCGATGTGATCGCCGTCGGCACGCTACCTCTGCATCTACCTTCAGGATTAGTTTTAAACCTCAATAATTGTTATTTAGTACCAGCTTTGAGCATGAACGTTGTATCCGGATCTCGTTTGATGCGAGATGGCTACTCATTTAAATCTGAGAATAATGGTTGTTCTATTTATATGAGAGAAATGTTTTATGGTCATGCTCCGTTGTTCAATCGTTTATTTTTGATGAATCTCGAACATGATGTTACACATGTTCATAGTGTGAGTGCCAAAAAGTGTAAGGTTGATAACAATAGTCCCACTTACATGTGCCACTACCACCTTGGTCATATTGGTGTAAAACGCATGAAGATGCTCCATGCTTATGGACTTTTGGAGTCTCTTGATTTCGAATCATTTGACACGTGCGAACCATGCCTCATGGGCAAGATGACCAAGACTCCATTCTCCGGAACAATGGAGCGAGCAACTGATTTGTTGGAGATAATACATACCGATGTATGCGGTCCAATGAGCATCGAGGCTCGCGGTGGCTACCGTTATGTTCTCACCCTCACTGATGACTTGAGAAGATATGGGTATGTCTACTTAATGAAACACAAGTCTGAAACCTTTGAAAGGTTCAAGGAATTTCAGAGTGAGGTAGAGAATCAACGTGATCTGATCATGGCGGAGAATATTTAAGTCACGAGTTTGGCACGCACCTAAGGAAATGTGGAATTGTTTCACAACTCACGCCGCCTGGCACACCTCAGCGAAATGGTGTGTCTGAACGTCGTAATTGCACTCTATTGGATATGGTGTGATCTATGATGTCTCTTACCGACTTACTGCTATCATTTTGGGGATATGCATTAGAGACTGCCGCATTCACTTTAAATAGGGCACCGTCAAAGTCCGTTGAAACGACACCGTATGAATTATGGTTTGGACAGAAACCTAAGCTGTTGTTTCTACAAGTTTGGGGATGCGATGCTTATGTGAAGAAACTTCAACCTGAGAAGCTCGAACCCAAAGCGGAAAAGTGCGTCTTCATAGGATATCCCAAAGAGACTATTGGGTATACCTTCTACCTCAGATCCAAAGTAAAAGTCTTTGTTGCCAAGAATGGATCCTTTCTCGAGAAAGAGTTTCTCTCGAAAGAAGTAAGTGGGAGGAAAATAGAACTTGATGAGGTAATCATACCTCCACTCGAACCGGAGAGTAGCACAGCACGGGAAGTTGTTTCCGTGGAGCCTACACCGCTGGAGAGGAAGTTAATGATGATGATCATGAAACTTCAGATCAAGTTACTAGTGAACGTCGAAGGTCAACTAGGACACGTTCCGCACCAGAGTGGTACGGCAACCCTATCCTAGAGATCATGTTGTTGGACAAGGGTGAACCTTCGAACTATGAAGAAGCGATGGCGGGCCTGGATTCCAACAAATGGCTTGAAGCCATGAAATCCGAGATAGGATCTATGTATGAGAACAAAGTATGGACTTTGGTGGACTTGCCTGATGATAAGCGAGCCATTGAAAATAAATGGATCTTTAAGAAGAAGACTGACGCGGATGGTAATGTGAACCTCTATAAGGCTCGACTTGTCGCTAAGGGTTATCGGCAAGTTCAAGGACTTGACTACGATGAGACTTTCTCACCCGCAAATGGACGTCAAAACGGTATTCCTTATGGCTTCCTTAAGGAAGAACTGTATATGATGCAACCGGAAGGTTTTATCGATCCTAAATATGCTAACAAAGTATGCAAGCTCTAGCGCTCCATTTATGGGTTGGTGCAAGCATCTAGGAGTTGGAACATTCGCTTTAATGAGGTAATTGAAGCGTTTGGGTTTCTACAGGTTTATGGAGAACCCTGTATTTACAAGAAAGTGAGTGGGAGCTCTGTAGCATTTCTCATATTATATGTTGATGACATACTGATAATGGGAAATGATATAGAACTTTTGGAAAGTGTAAAGGCCTACTTGAATAAATGTTTTTCAATGAAGGACCTAGGAGAAGCTGCTTACATATTAGGCATCAAGAACTATAGGATACATCGAGACGCCTCATAGGTCTTTCACAAAGCACATACCTTGACAAGATATTGAAGAAGTTCCATATGGATCAGTCCAAGAAGGGGTTCTTGCTTGTGTTACAGGGTGTGAGATTGAGTACGACTCAATGCCCGACCATGGCAAAGGATAGAGAAGAGATGAGTGTAATCCCCTATGCTTCAGCCATAGGCTCTATTATGTATGACATGTTGTGTACCAGACATAATGTGAACCTTGCCATAAGTTTGGTAGGGAGGTACCAAAGTGATCCCGGAGCGGAACACTGGACAACGGCCAAGAATATCCTGAAGTACCTAAAAAGGACAAAGGACATGTTTCTCGTATATGGAGGTGCCTAAGAGCCTGTCGTAAAGGGTTACGTCGATGCTAGCTTCAACACAGATCCACACGACTCCAAGTCACAAACCAGATACGTGTATATTTTGAACGGAGGGGCAGTCAGCTGGTGCAGCAGCAAGAAAAGCGTCGTGGCGGCATCTACATGTGAAGCGGAGTACATAGCTGCTTCGGAAGCAGCAAAGGAAGGAGTTTGGATGAAGGAGTTCATCACCAACCTAGGAGTAATTCCCAATGCGCCGGGCCCGATGACTCTATTCCGTGACAACACTGGAGCTATTGCCCTTGCCAAGGAGCCCAGGTTTCACAAGAAGACAAGACACATCAAACGCCGCTTCAACTCCATCCGTGATTACATTCAGGAGGAAGATATAGATATTTGTAAAGTACATACGGATCTGAATGTCGCAGATCCGTTGACTAAACCTCTATCACGAGCAAAACATGATCAACACCAGAATGCTATGGGTGTTCTATTCATCACAATGTAATTAGATTATTGACTCTAGTGCAAGTAAGAGACTGTTGGAAATATTCCCTAGAGGCAATAATAAAATGGTTATTATTGTATTTCCTTGTTCATGATAATTCTCTATTGTTCATGCTATAATATTGTTAATAGGAAACCGTAATACATGTGTGAATACATAGACCACAACATGTCCCTAGTGAGCCTCTAGTTGTCTAGCTTGTTGATCAATAGATGGTCACAGTATCATGACCATGGACATTGGATGTCATTGATAATGAGATCACATCGTTAGGAGAATGATTTGATGGACAAGACCCAATCCTAAGCATAGCACAAGATCGTGTTGTTCGTCTGCTAAAGCTTTTCCGGTGTCAAGTATCATTTCCTTAGACCATGAGATTGTGCAACTCCCGGATACCGTAGGAATGCTTTGGGTGTGCCAAACGTCACAACGTAACTGGGTGGCTATAAAGGTGCACTACGGGTATCTCCGAAAGTGTCTGTTGGGTTGGCACGAATCGAGACTGGGATTTGTCACCCTATATGACATAGAGGTATCTCTGGGCCCACTCGGTAAGACATCATCATAATGAGCTCAATGTGACTAAGGAATTAGCCACGGGATGATGTGTTACGGAACGAGTAAAGAGACTTGTCGGTAACGAGATTGAACAAGGTATAGGGATACCGACGATCGAATCTCGGGCAAGTATCATACCGGTAGACAAAGGGAATTGTATACAGGATTGATTGAATCCCCGACATCATGGTTCATCCGATGAGATCATCGTGGAGCATGTGTGAGCCAACATGGGTATCCAGATCCTGCTATTGGTTATTGACCGGAGAGGTGTCTTGGTCATGTCTACGTGCCCACCGAACCCGTAGGGTCTACACACCTGACGCTAGGGTTATAGGGAAATAGCGTACGTGGTTACCGAACAAAGTTCGGAGTCCCGGATGAGATCCCGGACGTCACGAGGAGTTCCGGAATGGTCCGGAGGTAAGGAATGTAGGAAGTGAGGATTTGGCCACCGGAAGTGTTTCGAGAATTACCGGTAACGTACCGGGACCACCAGAAGGGTTCCAGGGGTCCACCAAGTGGGGCCACCAGCCCCAGAGGGCTGTGTGGGCCGAGAGTGGAAGGGACCAGCCCCAGAGTGGGATGGTGCGCCCTCCACCCTGGCCCAAGGCATAGGAAAGGTGGGACAGAGGGGAAACCCTAGACCCAGATGGGCCTAAGGCCCACTAGGTCTGCGCACCCTCCTCCCCTCCTCCTATATATAGTGGGGTTATTGGGGGGCTTCCAACACACGAGTTCTCTCTTCCTCGGCGCAGCCCTACCCCTCCTCTTCCTCGTTCTCTACGGTGCTTGGCAAAGCCCTGCCGGAGACCATGCTGCACCACTGTCACCACACCGTCGTGCTGCCGGAGCTCTCCCTCAACCTCTCCTCCCTCCTTGCTGGATCAAGGCGTAGGAGACGTCACCGGGCTGCATGTGTGTTGAATGCGGAGGCGCCGTTATTCGGCGCTAAGATCGGAGTCCACAGTAATCTGAATCGCTACGAGTATGACTCCACCAACTGCGTTCTTGTAACGCTTCCGCTTAGCGATCTTCAAAGGTATGAAGATGCACTCTCCCCTTACTCGTTGCCGGTTTCTCCATAGATAGATCTTGGTGAACACATAGAATTTTTTTGATTTACTACTACGTCTCCCAACACAAATTACTGTAGAGCAATTGATAGAAAAGCGAATAATTATGAAGATATCCAAGGCAATTATTATGCATATAAGCATCACTTTCGTGACAAGTAGACTGAAACGGTTCTGCATCTACTACTATTACTCCACACATCGACCGTCTCCTTCGTACATCTAGAGTATTAAGTTCTTGAAGAACAGAGTAACACATTAAGTAAGATGACATGATGTAGACGGATAAACTCAAGAAATTCAAAACCTCATCATTTTACCCTTGATGGCAACAATACAAAACGTGCCTCGCTACCCCTGGTTTGTCACTGGGTGAGGACACCACAAGATTGAACCCCAAACTAAGCACTTCTCCCATTGCAAGAATTACCAATCTAGTTGGCCAAACTAAACCAATAACTCAAAGAGACTTGCAAAGATATGAAATCATGCATATAAGAATTGAGGAAAGACTCAAATAATATTCATGGATAATCTGAACATAAACCCACAATTCATTGGATCTCGACAAACACACTGCAAAAGAGTATTACATCGGATAGATCTCCATGAAGATCATGAAGAACATGGTATTGAGAAGCAAATAGAGAGAAGAATCCATCTAGATACTAACTATGGACCCGTAGGTCCGTAGTGAACTACTCACACATCATCGGAGGGGAAATGGAGTTGATGTAGATGCCCGTCGTGATCGAATCCCCCTCCGGCAGATTTCCGGAAAAGGCTCCAAGATTGGATCTCTCGGGAATGGAGGCTTCTAGCGGCGGAGAAGTGTTAGGGGAGCAGTCATGGGCCCACAAGCCTGCCCAGCGTGGCCACCCCCTGGCCGCGCCCCTAGGGCTTGTGGCCCCACGGTGGCTCCTCTGCCTTGGTTCTCAAGTTTTGTAGTTTCCTTTTGTTCCATAAAAAATCATTCTGAATGTTTTATTCCGTTTGGACTCCGTCTAATATTCGTTATCCGCGAAACTCAAAAACAAGGAAAAAACAAAACTGGCACTAGCCTCTAGATTAATAGGTTAGTCCCAAAAAATAATATAAAATAGCATACTAATGCATATAAAACATCCAAAATAGATAATATAATAGCATGTAACAATAAAAAATTATAGATAGACTTGAGACATATCAGCATCCCCAAGCTTAATTCCTTCTCGTCCTCGAGTGGGTAAATGATAAAACCAGAATTTTTGATGTGGAATGCTACCTAACATATTTATCCATGTAATATTCTTTATTGTGGCATGAAAATTCAGATCCGTAAGATTCAAAACAATAGTCTAATATTGACATAAAAACAATAATAGTTCGAAGACACCAACAAGGTAGTCGTGTCCTTTCGAAATAACATGGCCTTAGAAAGTTATCCCCACAAAATCATATGGTCTGGCTCTGCTCCATCTTCCACACAAAGTATATAAATCATGCACAACCCCGATGAACAATCAAGCAATTGTTTCACACTTTTGGTGTTCTCAAACCTTTTCAACTCTCACGCAATACATGAGCGCTAGCCATGGATATAGCATTATAGGTGGAATAGAATATGGAGACGGTGCAAGGGAGAAAGGAGAAGATAGTCTCACATCAACTAGGCGTATCAACGGGTTATGGAGATGCCCGTCAACAAATATCAATGTGAGTGAGTAGGGATTGCCATGCAACAAATGCACTTAGAGCTATAAGTGTATGAAAGCTCAAAAAGGAAACT
The DNA here is from genome assembly GCA_022496015.1 of Hordeum marinum. Taxonomy (NCBI): domain Eukaryota; kingdom Viridiplantae; phylum Streptophyta; class Magnoliopsida; order Poales; family Poaceae; genus Hordeum; species Hordeum marinum. The sequence goes on from CM039673.1 coordinate 410,664,502, forward strand.
AAGTGGTCGTGCAAGATGAATATCCACTAGTTATATGAAAGTGACAAAATAGGAGACTCTCTATCATGAAGATCATGGTGCTACTTTGAAGCACAAGTGGGGAAAAAGGTAGTAGCAATTGTCCCTTCTATCTTTCTCTCATTTTTTTATTTTGGTGGGCTTCTTTGGCCTCTTTTGTTTGGGGGGCCTCGCTGGCCTCTTTTATTTTTTTGTAAAGTCCGGATACTCATCCCAACTTGTGAGGGAGTCAGAGCCTCCATCATCATTTTCTCTAATGGACAATGCTCTATTAATGAAAAATCATCACACTTTTATTTACCTATAACTCAAAGAAAAAGAAATTACAACTCGATTCCTATGAAAAAATATGACTCTATATGCAATATGAAATGATGATGCAAGTCATAGAAAAACTACATGATGGAAGTTGCATGGCAACCGGAATGGCTATGGAAATGCCATAATAGGTAGGTATGTAGGCTGTTTTGAGGAATATATGGTGGCTGTTTTGAGGAAGGAAGGTTTGGTGTACCGGCGAAAGTTGCGCGGTACTAGAGAGGCTAGCAAAGATGGAAGTGTGAGAGTGCGTATAATCCATGGACTCAACATAGTCATAAAGAACTCACATAGTTATTGCAAAAGTCTATTAGTTATCAAACAAAGCATTAGACACATGCTCCTAGGGGATAGGTTGGTAGGAGTTAACCATCGCGCGCTCCCGACCCTCACACAAAGGTCGACAATCATTAAACAAATCATGCTCCGACTTCGTTACATAACGGTTCACCATACGTCGATGCTATGTGAATCACAAGCTTTAACACACGTATCTATTCAATTCACAACTACTCACTAGAATGACTCTCATATTACCATCCCTATTATCTCGAAACTATATCCAAGGAATCTAACTTCTCATAGTTTTTAATGCACTTAATATGAAAGTTTTTATTATATCCATCTTGGATGCCCATTATATTGGGACTAAAATCATAACCTAAAAAAATTACCATGCTGTTTAAGAAACTCTCAAAATAATATAGGTGAGGAATGAGAGTTCGATAATTTCTATAAAATATAACACCACCATGCTCTATAAGGATATAAGTGAAGCACTAGAGCAACATTGCCTAGCTCAAAAGATATAAGTGAAGCACATAGAGTATTCTAACAAATCCATGATTCAGCATGTCTCCATCAAAAGATGTTTGCAACAAGTATTATTGTGGAAAACTAACAAGGAAAGGCTCATATCAAATAATACGCTCCAAGCAAAACACATATCATGTGGTGAATAAAAATATAGCCTCAAGTAAATTTACCGATGGATTGAAGACGAAAGAGGGGATGCCTTCCGGGGCATCCCCAAGCTAAGGTTTTTGGTATCCTCGAATATTACTTTGGGTTCCTTGGTAATCCCCAAGATTTGGCTCTTGCAACTCTTTATTCCATAGTCTATCAAATCTTCACCCAAAAACTTGAAAACTTCACAACACAAAACTCAACAGAAAACTCATGAGATCCGTTAGTACAAGAAAAATAAATCACCACTTTAGGTACTGTTGTGAACTCATTCTTTAGTTGTATTTGTGTAATACCTACTGTATTCTAACTTTTCTATGACTCATACCCCCCGATACGACCCATAGATACATCAAAATAAGCAAACAACATAAAGAAAACAGAATCTGTCAAAAACAGAACAGTCTGTAGCAATCTGTAAACTTTGAATACTTCTGGAAATCTAAAAATTCTGAAAAATAAGTCAAACCAGGGAAATTATTATACCAATATTGTGTACAAATTTCAGATCAATTGGACGCTCTGAAAAATTTGTAAATTTCCTATACTGAGCGCAAAAGTTTCTGTTTTTCAGCAGGATAAAATCAACAACTACGATAGATCACCCCAAAGGTTTTACTTGGCTCAAACGCAAAAACACAATTACTACAGAAGTAATAATGTGCCAAAAACACCAAAACAGAATAAAAAAGCAGAAAGAAAAATAAAATTTGGTTGCCTCCCAACAAGCGCTATTTTTTAACGCCCCTAGCTAGGCAAAACGGAATAGATCTAGGTATTGTCATCTGTGGTATGTAATCCAAAAGTAGATCTCATAATAGATTCATAAGGCAATCTTATTTTCTTTATAGGAAATTGTCCCATCCCTTTCCTTAATTTATATTTTAATCTAATATTTCCTTATTTCATGTAAATAATTGCACCAATCGTTATAAAGAAAGGTCTAGCAAGAATAATAGGACATGTAGGATTGCATTCTATATAAAGAACAATGAAATCTACGAACACATAATTCCTATTTTCAACAATAGGAACATTATGAATCACATTTCAAGTATATTTAAGTCTAACACACTTCCTATGCATAGGGATATTGTGAGCAAACAAACTATGGGAACAAAAATCAACTACCATAGGAAGGCAAAACAAGCATAACTTCCAAACTTTGAACACATCGAGAGGAAACTTGATATTATTGCAATATGTAAAAGCATATGTTCCTCTCTCATAGTAATTTTCAGTAACATCATGAAGGAATCTCACAATATAACTATCATGCAAAGCATTCTTTTCATGATCAATTATAGCGTACGTGTCATCACCAAAACATGGGGAACAAAAAATATCATCTTCATCAAGCATAGCATCCCCAAGCTTGTGGTTTTGCATATCATTACCATCATGGATATTCAGAGAATTCATACTAAAAATATGAAATCATGTTTTTCATTCAAGGAGATATCATGAATCACTTTATAATTTTCTTCTTTCAACACTTCATCAAAATTTTCACATTCATGATTTTGAAACAAAACTTCATAGAGATAATCAAGTGTAGTCAACTCACTAGCAATTGGTTCATCATAATTTGGTCTGTTGAAAAGATTACCAAGTGGATGAGGATCCATATAGATAGATTTTTAGCAAGCGAAGATGCAAGCAAATAGGAAGCACATAGCAACACAAGCAAACAAAAGAGATCCGGCGAGAAAAAGGCAAACAACAAGGAGGCGAATAAAACGGCAAATTGGTGAAGTGGGGGAGAGGAAAATGAGAGGCAAATGGCAAATAATGCAAATGCAAGAGATGAGTTTGTGATGCGTACTTTGTAGGCTTGATGTAGATCTCCCCGGCAACCAAACCAGAAATTGGCAAGTTGAGGAGAGAGTTCTTATCTTGAATTGCTATGTATCTCCCCAGCAACGGTGCCAGAAATCCTTCTTGCTACTTCTCGAGCATGCGTTGGTTTCCCGTGAAGAGGAAAAGTTTGATGCAGCAAAGTAGATAACTATTTCCCTCAGTTTTTGAGAACCAAGGTATCAATCCAGTAGGAAATACAAGCGAATCACCAATAGATGTACCTGCACAAAGAATCAAACTCTTGCACCCAACGCTATAAAGGGGTTGTCAATCCCTTCACGGTTACTTGCAAGGATGACATCTAATAGAGATAGATATAATACAATGCTTGAACGGAAAGTAAAACTCAAAGTAAAAATAATGCAGCAAGTATTTTTGGTATTTTTGGTTTTAGATCTGAAAGTATAATATGGAAAATAGACCTAGGGGCCATAGGTTTCACTAGATAGCTTCTCTCATGATGGCAAGTATTACGGTGGGTGAACAGATACTGTCGAGCAATTGATAGAAAAGCGAATATTTATGAAGATATCCAAGGCAATGATTATGCATATAGGCATCACGTCCATGACAAGTAGACCGAAACAATTCTGCATCTACTACTATTACTCCACACATCGACCGACTCCTGCCTGCATCCAGAGTATTAAGTTCAAGAAGAACAGAGTAGCGCATTAAGTAAGATGACGTGATGTAGAAGGATAAACTCAAGCAATATGATGAAAACCCCATCGTTTTACCCTTGATGGCAACAATACAATACGTGCCTCGCTACCCCTAGTTTGTCACTGGGTGAGGACACCACAAGATTGAACTCAAAACTAAGCACTTCTCCCATTGCAAGAATTACCAATCTAGTTGGTCAAACTAAACCAATAACTCGAAGAGACTTGCAAAGATATGAAATCATGCATATAAGAATTCAGGAAAGACTCAAATAATATTCATGGATAATCTGAACATAAACCCACAATTCGTTGGATCTTGACAAACACACCGCAAAAGAGTATTACATCGGATAGATATCCATGAAGATCATGAAGAACATGGTATTGAGAAGCAAAGAGAGAGAACAAGCCATATAGCTAATAGCTATGGACCCGTAGGTCTGTGGTGAACTACTCACGCATCATCGGAGGGGGAATGGAGTTGATATAGATGCCCTCCATGATCGAATCCCCCTCCGATAGATTACCTAATAAGGCTCCAAGATTGGATCTCTCGGGAACGGAGGCTTCTGGTGGCGGAAAAGTGTTTTCGTGGCTTGTTCTGATAATGATGGAATATTTGGGTATTTATAGGCTGAAGATTAGGGTTAGGGGAGCAGCCTTGGGCCCACAAGCCTGCCCGGCGCGGCCGCCCCCTGGTCGCGCCCCTAGGGCTTGTGGCCCCACGATGGCTCCTCTGCCTTGGTTCTCAAGTCTTGTAGTTTACTTTTGTTCCAGAAAAAATCATTCCGAAGGTTTTATTCTGTTTGGACTCTGTCTAATATTCCTTATTTGCAAAACTCAAAAACAAGGAAAAAACAGAAACTAACACTAGGCTCTAGATTAATAGGTTAGTCCCAAAAATAATATAAAATAGCATACTAATGAATATAAAACATCCAAAACAGATAATATAATAGCATGGAACAATCAAAAATTATAGATACGCTAGAGACGTATCAGCATCCCCAAGCTTAATTCCTGCTCGTCCTCGAGTAGGTAAATGATAATAACAGAATTTTTGATGTGGAATGCTACCTAACATATTTATCAATGTAATATTATTTATTGTGGCATGAATATTTAAATCCGTAAGATTTAAAACAATAGTCTAATATTGACCTAACAACAGTAATACTTCGAGCACACCAACAAGGTAGTCGTGCCCTTTCGAAACAACATGGCCTTAGAAATTTATCCCTACGAAATCATATGGTCTGGCTATGCTCCATCTTCCCCACACAAAGTATCTAAATCATGCACAACCCCGATGAACAAGTCAAGCAATTGTTTCACACTTTTGGTGTTCTCAAACCTTTTCAACTCTCACGCAATACATGAGCGTCAGCCACGGATATAGCATTATAGGTGGAATAGAATATGGAGGGGGTGCAAGGGAAAAGGAGAAGATAGTCTCACATCAACTAGGCGTATCAACAGGTTATGAAGATGCCCATCAAAAGATATCAATGTGAGTGAGTAGGGATTTTCATGCAACAAATGCACTTAGAGCTATAAGTGTATGAAAGCTCAAAAAGAAAACTAAGTGCTCGTGCAAGATGAATATCCACTAGTTATATGAAAGTGACAAAATAGGAGACTCTCTATCATGAAGATCATGGTTCTACTTTGAAGCACAAGTGTGGAAAAAGGTAGTAGAAATTGTCCCTTCTCTCTTTCTCTCATTTTTTATTTTTGTGGGCTTATTTGGCCTCTCTTTTTTTGTGTGTGGGGGGGGGGGCTTCGCTAGCCTCTTATATTTTTTTGTAAAGTCTGGATACTCATCCCAACTTGTGAGGGAGTCATAGCCTCCATCATCCTTTTCTCTTACGGGACAATGCTCTATTAATGAAAAATTATCACACTTTTATTTACTTATAACTCAAAGAAAAAGAAATTACAACTCGATTCCTATGACAAAATATGACTCTATATGCAATATGAAGTGATGATGCAAGTCATAGAAAAACTATATGATGGAAGTTGCATGGCAATATATCTCGAAATGGCTATGGAAATGCCATAATAGGTAGGTATGGAGGCTGTTTTGAGGAATATATGGTGGCTATTTTGAGGAAGGAAGGTTTGGTGTACCGGCGAATGTTCCGCGGTACTAGAGAGGCTAGCAAAGATGGAAGGGTGAGAGTGCATATAATCCATGGACTCAAAATTAGTCATAAAGAACTCACATACTTATTGAAAAAGCCTATTAGTTATCAAACAAAGCATTAGATGCATACTCCTAGGGGAGAGGTTGGTAGGAGTTAACCATCGCGTGCTCGACGATTATTAAACAAATCATGCTCCGACTTCGTTACATAACGGTTCACCATACGTGCATGCTACGGGAATCACAAGCTTTAACACACGTATCTCTTCAATTCACAACTACTCACTAGCATGACTCCCATATTACCATCCCTATTATCTCAAAACTATATGCAAGGAATCTAACTTCTCATAGTTTTTAATTCACTTAATATGAAAGTTTATATTATATCCCTCTTGGATGCCCATTATATTAGGACTAAATTCATAACCTAAACAAACTACCATGCTGTTTGAAGAAACTGTCAAGATAATATAAGTGAGGAATGAGATTTCAATAATTTCTATAAAATATAACACCACCATGCTCTATAAGGTTATACGTGAAGCACTAGAGAAACATTGTCTAGATCAAAAGATATAAGTGAAGCACTAGAGCAACATTGCCGAGCTCAAACGATATATGTGAAGCACATAGAGTATTCTAACAAATTCACGATTCAGCGTGTCTGTGTCAAAAGATGTGTGCAGAAAGGATGATTGTGGCAAACTAACAAGCAAAGACTCATATCATACGAGATGCTCCAAGCAAAACACATATCATGTGGTGAATAAAAATATAGCCGCAAGTAAATTTACCGATGGATCGAAGATGAAAGAGGGGATGCCCTTATACAGGAAATTCGACCGAAATTCAAAATGCTAGTTATGCGCCTAACTAGAACTTTGAATTTAGGTCGAATTTTCCCTATAAGTGCATCTATTTTCACTTTTGCTATTTTTATGTTATTTTTTGCATATTAAAAGTTCTTAACAAAAAATACTTTATGAATATTCTTTTTGCTATTAAAGTCTTTAACAAAAATAACTTTTACAATTTTAGTTGCATAAATTTTATATAATACTAAGTTAAAAAACTTTTATCGGACGAAAATACGTCTATTACAAAGGGATTTAAAAAAATTAAACGTATTTGAACTCAAGACTTTTTCTGCATTCAATATGCACCATTCAAAGCCACATCATCTCTTTTCAACCCTTTTCTGACTTCATTTGCCATTTTTCATGCATTTCATGATTTGTTTTGAGCTAAAATGACATTGAGTTGAAAAGCTCTGCAAATGAACTCCGAAATGGTTGAAAGTTGGTGTGGTACCACCATTTCACCCACATAGCATGTGCTTAAAAGTTGAGAGGGTTATCGCAAAAGTTGGATGCACTTCGTGTGCAAAATGGACAATCTCTTTTGAAGTATTAGGGTTTCAGACAAAAACTCGTCTATTACAAAAGGCATTTCATTTCTTGAAATGTAACTGGCGTGACATTCTATATCAAAGCCATCATCAGAATAGTTGTGGAGAGAAAGTCTTCACTTTTTCTTTGCGTGTGTCCCTTACTTATTGTGCCGTAACCATGGATAATCTTCATCGTTCAACAGGGTGCTTGGGTCAGCCTTCACTTTGAAGGGAGGAATTTCATGAAACTTTTCATAATCTGCAGACATGTCTGTCTTGCCCTCCACTCCCACGATGCCTCTTTTCCCTGAAAGAACTAGGTGGTGCTTTGGCTCATCGTATGATGTATTCGCTTCCTTATCTTTTCTTTTTCTCGGTTTGGTAGACATGACCTTCACATAGAAAACCTGCACCACATCGTTGGCTAGGACAAATGGTTCGTCTGTGTACCCAAGATTGTTTAGATCCACAGTTGTTATTCCAAAGTGCAGGTGTACCTGTACCCCGCCTCCTGACAGATTGACCCATTTGCACCAAAACAAAGGGACCTTAAAATCATGTCCATAGTCAAGTTCCCATATGTCCACCATGTAACCATAATATGTGTCCTTTCCCCTATTAGTTATTGCATCAAAGCGGATACCACTGTTTTGGTTGGTGCTCTTTTTATCTTGGGCGATCGTGTAAAATGTATTCCCATTTATCTCGTACCCTTTGTATGTCAATACATTCGAAGATGGTCCCCTGGCCAACGAGTACAGCTCATCTGCAATAGTGGTGTTACCCATGAGATGTGTTTGCAACCAACTGCCAAAAGTCCTGATGTGTTCACATGTAATCCAGTCGTCACACTGCTCCAGGTGTTTGGAGCGTAGAATATTCTTGTGTTCATTGAAATACAGGGTCACCAAGGTAGAATTCTGTAGAACTGTGTAGTGTTCTTGAGACCAAGAATGCCCGTCCCTACATATTATCGAGTCCGGTCCTAGCGTGCCTTTTCCAGTAAGTCTCCCCTGATACCGCGATGGAGGGAGACCAATCGGCTTAAGGTCGGGAAATAAGTCAACACAAAACCCAATGACCTCCTTTGTTTGATGGCCCGTGGAGATGCTTCCTTCTGGCCTAGCACGGTTATGAACATATTTCTTTAAGACAGCCAGGAACCTCTCAAAGGGGAACATATTGTGTAGAAATACACGGCCCAGAATGCCAATCTCATCGACTAGATGACCTAGGATGTGCGTCATGATGTTGAATAAGGATGGTGCGAACACCAACCTGAAACTGACATGACATTGCGGCAAACCACTCTTTAACCTTGGTAGGATTTATGGAGCGATTACCTTCTGAGGAATGCACATAGCTTCACAATGGCTAATCGAACGTTTTCCGGTAGAAGCCCCCTCAATGCAACCGGAAGCAGTTGCGTCATAATCATGTGGTAGTCATGAGCCTTTAGGTTCTAGAACTTTTTCTCTACCATATTTATTATTCCCTTTATATTCGACGAGAAGCCATACGGGACCTTCATACTGAGCAGGCATTCAAAGAAGATCTCCTTCTCTTCTTTGGTAAGAGCATACCTGGTAGGACCTTCATGCTGATTTGAATGCATGTTGTCTTTTTTGGGCACATGTTGTTGGTCCTCCCATGCCTCCGGTGTATATTTTATCTTCCCATACACTCCCAAGAAGCCTAGCAGGTTCACGCAAAGATTCTTCATCACGTGCATCACGTTGATTGCAGAGCAGACCTCTAGATCGTTCCAATAGGGTAGGTCCCACAATATATATTTCTTATTCCACATGGGTGCGCGTCCCTCATTGTTAGTCAGAACAGATAGTCCGCCACGACCCTTTCCAAAGATTACTTGTAAATCATTGACCATATCAAGTATGTGGTCACCAGTATGGAGGGCGGGCTTCTTTCGGTGATCTGCCTCACCTTTGAAATGATTTCCTTTCTTTCGACATTTATGGTTGGTCAGAAGAAATCGACAATGCCTCAGGTACACATTATTCCTGCATTTGTCCAAATATATACTTTCGGTGTCATCTAAACGGTGCATGCATGCATGTTATCCCTTGTTTGTTTGTCCTGAAAGGTTACTAAGAGCAGGCCAATCATTCATGGTTACAAACAGCAACGCATGTAAGTCAAATTCCTCATGTTCGTTCTCATCCCACACATGTACACCTTTTCCATTCCATAGCTGTAAAATTTCATCAACTAATGGCCTTGGGTGCACATCAATGTCATTGTCGGGTTGCTTAGGGCCTTGGATGAGCATTGGCATCATAATGAACTTCCACTTCATGCACAACCGAGGAATGTTATACATACATAGAGTCACACCCCAAGTGCTATGCTTGCTGCTCAGGTCCCCAACAGGATTAACGCCATCTGCACTTAAACCAAACCATACGTTCCTTGGGTCACCTGTAAAGTCCCTCCACTTTATCTCGATCTTTCTCCACTGCGACCCATCGGCGGGTGCTCTCAACTTCCCATCTTTCTTACGGTCTTTTATGTGCCATCGCATCAACTCGTCATGCTTTTTTTTCTGAACAGACGTTTCAACCATGGTATTATAGGAGCATACCACATCACCTTGGCAGGAACCCTATTCCCGGTGCGCTGGCCCTCAACATCACCAGGGTCATCTCGTCTAATCTTATACCTCAATGCACCGCATACCGGGCATGCGTTCAAATCCTAGTACGCGCCACGATAGAGGATGCTGTCATTGGGGCACGCATGTATCTTCTGCACCTCCAATCCTAGAGGGCATAGAACCTTCTTTGTTTCATACGTACTTCCGCACAATTCGTTATCCTTTGGAAGCTTCTTCTTCATTATTTTCAGTAGCGAACCAAATCCCTTGTCAGATACAACATTGTCGGCCTTCCATTTTAGCAATTCTAGTGTGGCACCGAGCTTTGGGTTATCTTTTTTGCAATTTGGGTACAACCCTTTTTTGTGATCCTCTAACATGCGATCGAACTTCAACTTCCCCCTTTCACTTTTGCATTCTCTATGTGCATCAACAATGACCCAGCAAAGACCATCATCCAGCACATCATCTCATTCATGTTGATCTTAAGCTTCCCCCATTCCAGCATCACCATATTCAGGGGGTGGATAGTTGTCATCATCCTCTTCTTCTTTGTTTTCTTCCATCATAACCCCTCTTTCTTCGTCTTTGGTCCAAACATTATAGTGTGGCATGAAACCCTTCTCAGGCAGGTGGAAGTGCAGGGTTTGAGAGTTGGAGTAATCCTTTGTATTCCCACACACAATACATGGACAATGCATAAAACCATTCTGCTTGTTTGCCTCAGCCGCTTCAAGAAAATTATGCAGGCCCTTAATGTACTCGGAGGTGCGTCGGTCACCGTACATCCATTGTCGATTCATCTGCGTGCATTATATATTTAAGTGTATAAAAACCATTAGAGAACATCATGAATAGAGAAGTGACCAAATTAATAGAAATTCATCATCACATTAAAGCCAAAGTACGATAGTGACCAAAATAAATACATAAATTTCATACATAGTTCTCATTGAACAACATATAGGTCTCTAGAGCATCTAATTAAAACATACGTTGAACCTATGTAAAAAATTAAATGCAACAACAAATGTGATCATAACCTCAACTAAGGTACCAATTGATCAACAACATAATGATACCAAGCCTCGGTATGAATGGCATATTTTCTAATCTTTCTAATCTTCAAGTGCATTGCATGCATCTTGATCTTGTGATCATTGGCGACATCGACAACATACAACTCCAATTTCATCTTCACCTCTTCAACTCTTTTTTTTTTGTTTCAAGTAATTGTTTACTTTTTCAACCAACTTTAACTTCTTGGCAAGAATTTCTATGTCGGTTGGAATTTCCGGTTCACATAACTCCTAGATAAAAACATCTATGTCACGTTAGTCGACATAATTGTCATAAACACTAAGTGAAACAAATAGTAATGAAATATAATATACCACATCGAATCATAGACAGGATGATAGCCGACGGGGGCAGATACCAAAACCATGGAACTATATGATAGCAAACAATAATAAAAGTAAGAAAATTATACAAGTATATATCTAAATAATACAAGTAATAATTGTTTTTATTTTAAAAAGTAGATAAGAACAAGAGGCTCACCACGGTGGTGTCGGCGATGAGATCGGCGCGGGCGATCGATGACGGTGAGTACGAGGATGGGAGCGGACGGACCGCCAAACCTACACAAATCTTGAGGAAAATGGATCTTGGAGGTCGAGCTTGGAGAGGAGAAAGCTTAAGTGTGGCTTGGGCATTTCATCAAACACCTCATGTGCATAGGAGGTGAGAGCTAGAGCAACACACACCTCATGTGCAAGCGCTGGCCGGCCAAAAAATAGAGTGAGTGGGCAGGGGCGGGGGTATATATAGGCTAATATCTTTATTCCCGGTTGGTGGCTAGAATCGGGACAGAAGGCTGATCTTTAGTCCCGGGTCCAGCCAACAACCGGGACTAAAGGTGCGGGGCCAGGAGCGAGGCCCATTAGCCCCGGTTCTTGTCTGGAACCAAGACCAAAAGTGTTAGCCGAACCGGGACTAATGGTCCCCGAGGACCGGCCGACGCCCTAGCCTCACGAACCGGGACACATGCACCCTTTGGTCCCGGTTCATAAGTGAACCGGGATTAATGCCCTTATCCTGCCTCAACCAAAGCCTTGTTTTCTTCTAGTGATCTTCTCAATCTGTTTAGGGGTTCGGTTCAGTTTTGCCCTCATAGGCACAAGGGAGTGTTATTTTTCAGTAATTTATGATGCTTTTATTTCATTGTTGTTTCATGAACTAAACAATTCATGCTTTTGTTTCTTGCATACAACTGAATCTGTTACTTCATGCAAACGGATTGGCCAAGATAAGACTCCCAAAGCATTTCGGGTTTCTTTTCTACTTAGGTGTTTTGTGAAATCCATAAGATACGATCACACCACCTTGCCAATTCTACCATACTTTGTTTTATCTTATGGCCCACATATCATGTTATGGGTTTTCTTGACAATATGCATCTACTGATCCCGATGAGCAATAGAGCTAACAATATGTGCTTTATAACCACGGGGTCAGGATCGTGTATGACAATATGCATCTGCTGATACTGTTTGTGTTTGCAGCTTAGAATCTTCATGCTTATTCATATTGACTTTCCAGGGGATGTATTTCTAATGTTTAGGTGAATAGGCTTACAAAGCAGAGATTGCGACGAGCAATAACAAAGAACAACATGTATGTGTGTATGTGTGCCAACTACCGTCGATAGTTCTCAGCTCCTGTTCCCAAATGGCCCTTCACACTGCAGGCAAGTGACAATTAATAAGGGTTGAGATCAGACTTTGGAGTGCATTCTACATATGGTTACTTTTATGTATTTTTAGATATATGTAGTTTCTTGGCTGACTAAGATGTTGTAGAGGCTCTGCCAGGATTATTTGTATTTCTTCCACCAAATAAGTTGTTATAAGGAGTAACAATTGTGATATTATTCTGACCAAGATGAGTTCAAGATTAACTTTAAAAAACAGACATTTACCAATAAGGAAATTTGATAGGTTATGTGTTGTTATTTTCTAAAATAACAACAAGACTTCAGTACTGAGAGATATTTATGCCTGCATCATGATAGGAGTCATTCCAAGTTAGTTGACCTGTTTTTTCTATCCCAAACTTATTGGCCTGTTTTTTTGTCCTTCCGAGGTTATTGTTCTATTTTTTGTGCATGCTGAAATGGAATATTTAGTGGCAAGTTTGGTGCTTCTATCAGTGTGTTTTAAAAGAATCTCATCATACCTCCCTATACTAGGAATTATATGTACACTTCCATGGAAAATAAAATTAAGATAAAATTCATCATATATTGTCTTTGGTGTGATATTTATAGGGTGACCCTCACAACAGATTATTGACATCACAATTCACAGAAGCTTTGATTTCACCATATTCTTAGCTTTAGAATTAAATTATTTTGTACACAAAAACACTACTCAATTTGGTGGAGGAGGCAGCCAAATAGGAAGCAACGACTCTGACAGTTTGGAAAGTTAACACATTTGGTTGTAGGGCAGCAGAGGATGAGAGTAGAAGCTTGCGAGCGGTGGCAGCATATTGTACAGCGGCCAAGAGGATCTATCATTACCATATGTACTAGGTATGCAAAGTTATTCCTCTAGTATGCTTTATTGTGGTCATATGGCCTTTTATGTTTTATTCCTTTTGTATTTCTGTCAACAAAAAATATTGAGTCACACCTTAATAGTCATGGTGATGTTGGATGACATGGCAGTAGTCCAGTTCTATTCTTTAATAAGTCGATGTATGTATATATGATAAAGTGATAATCAGTAAACTAGAAAGCTTAGAAGTAGAGTTTAAAATAAAATTCAGGAGCATTAGAGGCTCATGTTTCTATTGTCATCTTTTAAGTTCCAGTTAGGAGTGGTGTTTAAAATAGAGATATTTGATTTTTCATATATATAACCTATGTTCATAGTAACATTCATGCCTCATTCTTTTTTTTCCATTTTCTTGTCCCTATAAATTGTAGAGCTCCTGCTCAAATTACTAATATTTTCAACTATTTTTATTACTTCGCAAAAAGGTCCTGATAAAGAAGAGCCGCGGGTTTCAGAAATAAGATGTTTGCTTTACTAAACTAAGTGTTCTCTTTTTGAGGGAGTATTGCACTAGGATCTTTCGTAGCCTTATTATAGGGATACAAGTTCCGTGCACCATTCATGTAGTTATCGATTTTAAACAGATTTGATTTAGTTACAAAGGTTTAAAGAGATACATGAATGATCTGGAATTTCAGTTATCATTTGAGCTACACCCCCATTCATATTATTAACATTATTCTAAACTATTAATATTAATTAATTGTGATCAAGGATTAATCATATGCCACCAACGATTACCTGTTTCATCCTGGATCGTGCAAGCTCACGGCTTAAGTTTAGTTGTACTCAGTTGTAGAGGTTACTAATTCTACTCAATTGTATTTATAAAAAATCATGAGTTGTTTAGAGAGAAAAATTGTGAGATGCTTCATGTTTCCATACAAGGCCTGGCTGGTGATCTAAAGGAGTAGTAACAATTTAACTTAAAAGGTGTGAACCTTACTTAGCTTACCCAGTTCTTGTTTGCTTGCTATCAGCATCAGTTTGAACTCAGAACCAGACTTAGGAAAGTCCTAAATTCACTTGGCTTAATCTGCCCAAATATATGTTCAGAGAAGGATATATAGTTCAAGAATGGCTCTGTAGTAAGATTTTTCATCTCGAAAAATGAAGAAATAAAACATAACAAAGTTGGCAAAGAGACATTCAGAATCAGACTTAGGAAACTAAATGTCTCGAAACTGCCTTGAAGAAAATTAATTAACCAAGTGAAAGAACAATTTGACATGACTCGAGGCAAAGAAACTACCCTAGCAAAAATAATTATCCTCTCATCAGACGAAGATGACGACGACAAAAATTCTAGATCAAAAGAAGGTTATCCAAAATACTTTGAACTGAAAGCAAGTCCACCAAGTTCTTCTCCTTATCTGGGTCTATGAAGTGCACCCTCTTAGTGTTCACTGTACTGTACCATTTCATTTGATTCATCCTTTGCAAGCCACTGAATCAATATCTGACAGAGTAATTTACATCATCCACTACACTATTGGTACTTTATAAAATGCTAGGAATAGCCAAAAGAAAACATGGACACTATCACACCAATGAATTAACTTAGCCAATACACGGGCACGACATGCCGCCGTGCGTCCGCCTACTAGTATTTAAAATATTGCAAGGGCATGGTAACATGCTACCTCCAGTTCCCTGTATGTTCGATAGAGCCTAATGTTCCCCCAGAATATGCTACTTACCCCTGAACCGTACAAGACAGTAACCACCTATCATATGACTTTCTAACTCCACTTCTTTTTCTGGTCGTTCCGCTCTGTCGGGCACTTGGGCTTAGCCTTGCTTTCCCTTGAAAAGCAACAATATAATCTCCTCCATAAACTGCTAGAGGACGAAGCCGTACAGGTGGACGGCTGCCGACGGGACTTTGGTTATTCATTGCAGAGGATCAGCCGCCGCGTCTCCCTTAGTAGCAGCGGCAGAGCTATGTTGAGGCCACGGGAGCCGCTGGCCCCCAGCCTTGGAGAAAGGTCTGAAGATTTTTTTAAAGGACCTAGATGAGAGGGAAAATAGCTTTTGGCCCCCAAGATTAGTATCATTCATGTTTGCCCCCCTCCCCCCTCCAATAGTTTTTGTGTAGCTCTACCACTGCTTAGCAGACTCCCATTGATGAAGACAGCCATCGCGCATGCGAACATCCAAACAACTAAGGTTGTTAGCGAGAGGAATTGTGTGTGAAAAATTTTTAGGTGCGAGAAAAGAGGGAAAGCAGAATTTGAAGGCAGAAGGCAGAAATAGAGGGAAGGCATAATTTGATAAGGCAGAAGGCATAAAAAGAGGGAAGACAAAAGTTGTTTACCTCGGTGATTAGTAGCGCCAAAAATGTCGGCATAGTCGACACCACAAACATTTAGATTAGGGAGAATTTGGAAGGAGGCGCCCAACGACGATATACGACCAAAAAGGAAAGCATGACGGTAACAGTGGATGGACTATAGAAGAAGGGTGTCGCCTGCTTGAGAAATGACGGCTCACGGGAAACGAAAAACTAGAGGCATGTCAACTCTACCAACTGTAATGGATGGGGGTGTGTATACGTACCAAAGGGTGTATTATGGAACATACCAGCTGTGACCGAAGTATAGGGAACTTCTAGACAGAAAAGCACAAGAGCTGTTCGCACATGGCTTTGGAACTTCATAAGCAGGAGATATACTAAGTATACGAAATACAACAAGTTAGACAAGTAACAACAGGAGAGAGTGAGACAGTAGTTGAAAGGGAAAAATGACTTACCCACAACACAGAGGGTCGGCGCCACGAGGCCGGACGGCGATAAGAAGTTGTCCGGTAGAGCCAACGCCATGGCTGCCATCCTTCGTGCTAGCTGTCGGTAGCCCTATCATGCAATCCCCATCGATCAACAACTCACACATGTCGACGGTCGGCCCACGTCCACAACATACCAAGAAGCCTAACCCACGAGTCGCTGGGCTGACATGGACGAAGTGTAGCCCAACCAATCACGCTACTTCTACCCCCCCCCCTGATACGAAGCCTAGGGTATCCAGAGGATCAAGCTGACGACGGAGGCTACTATTTACCTTTCCTCCCTTGTGTTCTTCCTCTGTATCCAATTCATGTATCTCAAAATTTACTAATACTTTGGAGTGCTTAGATCATAAGAGACTAGTGGAACCATAACATATGGTATCAGAGACCCCACCACCACCTTTCCTTGTGCGTGATCTGGCACAGTTCATCGAAACCCGGCGTCTTCGTCAAGCACGGCTTCAAATCGAAGCTATGGAACTGACCATGACGGAGTACATGGACCAGATCACCTCTTCCATGGAGGAGTTCCGCCTCGAACTGCACAACAACACGGCGGTCGTCCACACCAACACCAGCCGCCTCGACGACCTCCTCATGTGGCGCCCTAATCTGGAGCGTCGTGTGGCAGACCTGAGCATGGCGATGGATGATCTTCAACAAGGGCACGTGCCTGGGGCGGTAGCGCTCGGTGCGGCAGCAGCAGGGCTCTCTGGTCTCGATCCCCCTCCTGTGAAGGTCGGCGACCTGTCCAACACCACACGCCCATCGCGGGAGCTACCTCACGGGTCTCAGGACCATGGAGACGCGTTTCTTGAATAGTTAGTACAATCACTCCTCCCCTCCTTCCTCTCCATTTACCCACGGTAGCCAGATGCTCAGCGGTCTAGGACAAGCCCACCCCTCAATCTGCTTTCCTCAATTCTCTGGGGAAAATCCTAAGTTGTGGAAAACTATGTGTGAACAATACTGAAACATGCTCGGGATACAAAATTCCTTTTGGGTTCCAATGGCCTCTCTGAATTTTACCGGCTCTGCTTCTGTGTGGTTACAGTCAATTCAATGTAAAATCTCTAAATTCGAGTGGGAGTCGTTTACAGCGTTGCTCTGTACTCGATTTGGGTGTGATCGTCATCCACTATTAATTAGGCAATTCTATACCATTCGTCAAACTTCATCTATAGCTGAGTATATTGAACGTTTTGAGTTGCTTATCGATCGTCTAACGTCATATTCTGACTCAATTCATCCTTTCTACTATTTGACTGATTTTGTCGAGGGACTCCGTGCCGACATTCAAGCCGTGGTGCTAATCCAGTGACCGCCTGATTTGGATATGGCGTGCTCTCTTGGATTGCTGCCAGAGGAAGTGACTGAGGCGGTTCATCGGCCGCACTCGCCTCCACCAACTCAGCGCGCGCCCGATGCCATTCTTCGACTGGGAGACCCACTTCCAATACCTCCACCACTAGCAAGACCAACTCCATTACTGGCCACCAATGCAATACTGGATCGTCGTGGCATTGATGTTGCACGTGCTGACAGCTCCAAGATCAAGGCATTGCGGGAGTATCGCCGAGCTCGAGGCTTGTGCTTCAAGTGTGGTGAACGGTGGGGGCACGACCATTCTTGCCCTACCTCCGTCCAATTGCACATAGTGGAAGAATTACTGGACTTATTTGGGATTGAGGCAGTGTTAGATGAAGATCCAACATCAATAGGAGAAACAAATTATGATACATCTATGGCCATTTCTCGGTATGCTCTCACTGGAGGGGTTTTGCCTAAAGCATTCCAGCTGCATGCTTGGAATCAAGGACGAGAGAATCTTATGCTAGTGGATTCTGGGAGCTCTACATCTTTTGTTGATGCTCGGTTGGCTGATCAACTTACTGGTCTAATAGCATTACAATCTCCAGGTTGTGTTTGAGTGGCCGACGGTGGTGAACTACTCTGTTAGAGTCACTTATTCCCCAATGTAGTTGGTTTTCTCAAGGGCACGGGTTCAAAACTGATAAGAAAGTGCTACCCCTCGGCACTTATGATGCAATCTTGGGTATGGACTGGCTGGAAGACAATAGCCCTATGATAGTGGACTGGCGGGCTAAAAATATTGAGCTCCATATCGATGGCGACACCATCTGTTTGGAGGGCCACCCATCGACCACCAATTGTTCGATCATCAACAGCGCGCATCTGCATAGTTTGTGTCGTCAGTGCGCCATTTTGCATGTGGTTCACTTACATCAGGTGGAGCTGACAGACGAGGAGCAAGCAACTGTTCCTCCATCACTCCAGGAAGTGGTGGACCAATTTGCTGATATCTTTGGTGAGCCCACGAGTTTACCCCCTAGACGCAAGTGTAACCACATGATTCAGCTGATCCCAAGCACTCAGCCTGTCAACATCAGACCCTACAAAAATAAACCAGAGCAGGAAACGGAGATAGAAAAACAAGTCACATAATTACTATAGTCCGGAGTAATCAGACTTAGCAAAAGCCCATTTGCCTCTCCTGCTATCCTAGTGAAGAAAAAAGACGGCACGTGGCATCTATGTATTGACTATCGTCATCTTAATGCTTTGACAGTTGTTCCCAAGTATCCAGTACCAATCATCAAGGAATTGTTGGATGAACTTCACGGATCCAAGTGGTTTTCCAAGCTTGACTTGAGAGTTGGTTGCCATCAAATAAGGATGGCAGAGGGAAAAGAGTACAAGACGGCTTTCCAGACCCATTCTGGACATTTCGAGTTCTTAGTCATGTATTTTGGTCTAGCAGGAGGGCCAACCACTTTCATCGAAGCCATACAGGACACACTGCACCCATTCCATCATGTTTGTGTCCTGTCATTCTTTGATGATATATTTATATTCAGCAAGACTTTGGAGGACCATGTCCATCACTTATGCCAAGTCTTTCAGTTGTTGTAGTGAGATCAATGGAAGATTAAGTTATCCAAGTGTTCATTTGGCCAACAACAACTCTCTTATCTAGGGCATGTGGTCAGCTCTGAAGGGGTCGCAACCGAGCCTAGCAAGATCGCTGCAGTCAAAAACTGGCCAACACCCACAGATGTAAAAGAAGTGAGGTGTTTCCTCGGCTTGGCAGGATACTACCAACACTTTGTTCGCCACTTTGGGATCATTGCAAGACCTCTTTTCAATCTTCTAAAGAAAGGAACACCATTTCTTTGGACAGAGAGCACATCTGAGGCATTTCACTTATTGAAACAGCAGCTCATCTCAGCCCCAATGCTTGCTCTCCTGGATTTCACAAAGCCATTTGTGGTTGAGACTGATGCCTCTCACACAAGGATTGGAGTAGTCTTGCAACAAAATGGCCATCCCCTTGCCTTCATGAGCAAAGCGCTTTGTCCACAGTACCCAGGACTCTCAACTTATGAGAAGGAGTACCTTGCCGTTGTGGTAGCTGTCGGTCAATGGAGACCTTACCTGCAAAACACAATGAATTTGTGATTCACAATGATCAGAAGAGCCTAGTCCACCTTGAAGAACAACAGCTAATGACACCCTGGCAACAAAAGGCGTTCACCAAACTCTTGGGCCTTCGTTACACCATCAAGTTTAAGAAAGGGGTTGATAACAACGTAGCAGATGCCTTATCATGAGCTACTCATACTGATCTGCTGCACTCTATTTCTTCTTGTCAACCAGCACGGATGGGGGATGTCATTAGCAGCTACATCACTAATCCCCAATCGCAGAAACTTGTGGAACAATTAGCTATTCGCCCAGATTCCAAGGGTCATTTTTCGCTGGAGCAAGGCATATTGCGATTCCGTGGACGTATTTGGTTAGGAGGCAGTGCTTACATGCAGCAACGAATCATTGCAGCTTTCCACGATACACCCATGGGAGGGCACTCAGGATTTCTAGTGACTTACCAGCATGTCCGTCAACTTTTCGCATGGCCAAAGATGAAATCTCACATTCTCCAATATGTGAAGTGTTGCCAGGTGCGTCAATGGGCCAAACCTAATAGAGCTGCGTATCCGGGCCTTTTGGAACCTCTACCAGTCCCCAAGGAATCATGGGTATTCATCAGCATGGACTTCATTGATGGATTACCTTAGTATGGGCATGTCAATTGCATACTGGTTATTGTGGACAAATTCACTAAATTTGCTCATTTTCTGACCCTCGCTCATCCTTATACATCCTCGAAAGCAGCTTTGCTCTACATGAATCACATCTATCGTGTGGATGGCTTTCCTGGAGCAATCATTTCATACCGTGACCCTATCTTCACAAGCCATTTTTGGCAAGAACTCTTCAAGTATGCCGGCACAGGCTTGAGAATGAGCATCGCCAATCATCCTTAAACGGATGGACAAACAGAACGAGTCAATCAATGTCTAGAAACATTCCTCCAGTGTTTCACACAAGCTTGTCCTCGCCGCTGGAGCTACTAGATTCCCTTGGCACCGTACTGGTACAACTCCTCCTTCCATTCAGCCATTGGTATATCTCCTTTCCGAGCTATGTATGGGCATGAACCATGTCAATGGGGGATCACAACAACTTCTGCATGTTCTATTCCTACACTCCGTTCATAGCTTGATGAAAGCGCTACGATACAACTCCTGCGACAGTAGCATCTTCATCGCGCTCACAACAGGGAGACAAGAAGCAATCATTCTGGTCCTTTAATGTGGGTGACCACATCTTCCTCAAGCTCCAACCTTATGTTCAGACATCTGTGCTGACCAAAGCAAACAACAAGCTTTTGTATCGCTTCTTTGGACCATATCCTGTCATCGAGCGTATCAACAACGTCGCCTACAAACTACACCTATCTTGTCACTCTCAAGTGCATCCTGTTTTTCATGTGTCCCAATTGTGACGCGCCTTGCTGCCAGGTACCTCTTCATCCATTGATCTTCCTGAGCATTCTAACGTTCCTGCTGTTCCTGCATCGATCATTGATCATCGATGGTGCAAGCGTCGCGGCGCCATGGTGGAGCAAATACTCGTGCACGTGTCCAATCCTGTAGACGTCGCAAACTCTTGGGAGGACAAGGTAGCTATTCGCGCTCGATTTCCAGTAGCAGAGGCTTGGGGTCAAGCCTCACCCCAAGAAGAGGGGGATGTCATCAGCCTTGTCACGCAAGCCCCATCGATCAGCGACTCACACATGTCAATGATCGGCCCACGTCCACAACGTACCAAGAAGCCTAACCCGTGAGTCGCTGAGCCGACATGGACCAAGTGAAGCCCAACCACTCCAGCTACTTCTACCCCCCACAACAGGAGGCCTAGGGTATCGAGAGGATCAGGCTGACGATGGCAGCTACTATTTCTCTTTCCACCCTTGTGTTCTTCCTCTGTATCCAATTCATGTATCTCAAATTGTACTAAGGGACACATTTACAATCGACATGTCGGCCCAAACTTGGGCCAGTCGTCTTGCTAGCGACGCGAACAACGCCGGGCCACGCCTGCCACACATGCAACCTCTAGACCTCAGCCCCACTGCTTCACATTTTTCCTTTCCCTTATCCCGTCCACACCATATCCAGTACCTTCTTCCTCCTCCTCCCAAAAGCACATCTCACCGGAAAAAGCATCCAACGCCATGGACATCGGCGAGCGGCCATAATTTACACCCAGCCCAAGGAGGCACACCCAACGACATATAGGGGGCAATGGGAGCTGCAACCCATGGTTGACGGAGCTGGAATTGTGTGTTGGTCGAGCTGCATCCGGCAAAGTCGTCGTCGGGCGACTGAACTGTGCAACACAGGAGCTGCATACAATGGCGAGGAGGTTTGCAATCAGTTGCGCACCTCGACGGCGTAGTTGCAACTGTGCACGTCAGAGCTGCAATCGACGTTTGGGGAGCTACAAGGTTTCATGTTGAGATGCAATTTTTTGCTGCAACAGGGTTAAATTTTGCTTCAGTCATGTTTTTTGCCTAAGATTCCTAGTTGCTCTATTTTGGTTTTGCTGGAACCACTATTTGTTTTTGCTGGAACCAGGATAAAATTTAGCGACTGTTAGGCGGCATCCAGATGCATATAGCTAAAAACATCCGCCTATCCAGCGGTTGGATGCACAATCACAACCATCCGATCATGCTTCATGCCCACGACTAGTCGTCGTCTTTCCGCTAGCTGCAAGCAAGATAGCATCCCAAGATCGAAGCGTCACCGAAGTGTTGCTGCACAGTTTGAAGCATCTGCCTCGTAGCACATCGCCGGTCATACCAGCATCACCTCGCAGCATGGCGGCGGCAACGCGGGACATCACCGGTCATTGTAGCATCAGCTCGAAGCAGGGTGAGGCTGTCGTAGCACGTCGCCGGCCGTTGCAACACCGGCTCACAGCACATCGCCGGCCGTCGCAGCACCGGCTCGAAGCTCGGCGGTGCCGTCGCAACACGTCGTCGACCGTTGCAGCATCGAATCGAAGCACGGTGGCGCCGTCGCAGCACATCACCGGCCGTCGTAGCACCGGCTCGAAGCACGCGGCAGTCGTCGCAGCACCGCCTCGCAGCATGCCGGCTGACGTAGCACCGGCTCGACGCATGGCGGCACCATCGGAGCACCGCCCCGTAGCACGTCGCCGGTCGTTGCAGCACCGCCTCGTAGCATGTCATCGACTCTTCGCAGCACCGGCTTAACGCACGGCGGCGCCATTGCAGCATTGCCTTGAAGCACGTCACGGGCCGCCGTGACATTCATGGCTTATCGAAGTGCTTGCTCGCAGCTCACGGTGTGATGGTGTCCCCCGCAACTATGCGTTGTAGCACGACGGCGGCCAGACAGCTCCGGCTTGCAGCGCAGCGAGCCACAAACATGTTTTGCGGGAGCAGAAAAGTAATAAGGAAGGAGAGGAGGATGGGAAGGAGAGGGGGGCACGTGAGTGGCCCCATAGGCCACGCATCATAAGGAAAGGGCGTCTGCGTGATGCGGTTGTTTGCATCTGACCGTTTTGAAGCAATTTCCTTGCTGTTTTTCATTGTATTTGTGTTCTCCATTGTAGGGTGTAAATAACAAAAGCTTCCTTTTTAAAGATGACAAGGCTTGCAGTTCCTCCTATTTGTTTTACAAGGTTGAAAAAGGAAAGTATGTGATGGACATACAATTAAATTCATTCGTTGAATCATGCCCTATTTTCTTAGTAGAAAGACTTTCCACCACGAGCAGATGCATAAAAAAATGTTGAGGCAACAATTAAAATTTTGGCTTTGTCGAAATGGTTGTCTTGATTTTATTTTCTAGCTTATAAGAACATAATTGTACCATTCCCTTTACTTGACTGCCTAATTGATATTCTCGTCGCTCGGTTTGGTATGCAAACCGAACAATGCATATTCTTCATGTCGGAAATAATTGATGTGGGTTTAGAAACTAAATAATTACTTATACTTTGGTCCATGCTTATTGAGTTAGGTTTTACAATTTGTTCATGTTGTAGTTGAATAATATATTAATGGTTGTATCTTCATTGTAACGCGCGGACATTTTTGCTAGTAAACACTAATAAAACCACCCCTGATTTCTAGGATGAGCTTGTGCCCTCAACTAATGACAAGTTAAAGCTTGCCAAATCAGCAATCACGTAAGGTACGTAAGAAGCCATACGTAGGTGTAGCATTACTCACGTATAGCCGTACATGGACGAGGAATCGGGATCGGGTTGGGCAACATAACTCTTGATCGTGGCTACATGAACGCCGCCTCGTCATTAGTGAATAGTGATTAGTGTTGGAAAGCAATCGAGATACAAACCATAGGAACAACAAATGATTCAACTGTCTTTATTGATGATGTACTTGTGCTTATACAATGGGAAAAGACATGACAGTTCGGTAGGGATGCCTCCACAGGAGCAACTGCCGTGACGGTTTCAACAGATGTGGAACCGCACATCCAATGAGGAGCGGGGATTATCCCCCTAATAACCACCAGGGTTATTATTTCTAACAATTAGATCAATCGGAATTGGGAAATGCTGCTGCCGTTGTTGCCTTCCTCAAATTTCAGATTCGTTGTTTCGTCGGACTGATCAGTGACCGATTCCAGCCTTCAAATGCTTAGCCATTATATTAACTTCGAGTCCCAATTTCTAATTTTCTAATTAACTATTGGCAGGGATCATTACTTGGTTAGGCTACCTTAATATTTGTTTTTTTTCATGAGACATATATACATTATAAATATTACCATTTTTTCTGCGAGATATATATCCACTGTAATTGTTCGTTATTTTTGTGAGATAGGGCCTCAATTTTTTGTTTCGCACGGACTCCGGATTTTGCTGGCCCGGCCCTGCCGGCACATTTGACAACCTTCAAAAAAACGGTCATACTCCAAGGTCTTGGCCTTCCTAGATCATGCCATCTTGGTCGAACATCCCCTTTTGCTCGATGTGGCCATGGCGGCAGCGAAGAGAATGGCCGGTGCGGGTTGGCACAACCCTACCATCATGAGGGCATGCACCATGGCCTTTGCGACCATGGCCTCGTTGTCCACGACAGAGGCCTTGTGCTGGATGGTTGCGGTCCCGAGGGTGAAAACGACAGCGACTTTCTTCCCCACTACAATGGACCCTCGGGCTTTCCTCTTGGCTGACTCTCGGGTGAGCTTCCCAGCCTCTACTAGCATGAGCTCCGACCGATCCTTCTTCTTCCTCTTTGTTGTCAGTGGGAAAATGGGGTCGGCTCAGTCATCGGTTGCGGGTTCCTTCAGGCCGTCGACCATGAAAGATGGAGGGGAGGGGAGGAAAGGGAAGGTTTTGTTTTTTTAAGTGAGGAGGAAAATGGGGTTGTTTGTGTCCCCGACGAAAAGGCGAGCAAAAAAAAGATGCGCACACATCTGCACACTGTTCATTTCGACGCAAATGCAGCTCAATTTTGATCGAAAATGGGTCGAAATAAAAACAGACATTTGATAGGAGTTGGTGTGAAGAGCCAACCCGCTGCCTACGGAGGAGGCCGGCCCCTCCCATGCCAAAGAAGAAAAGACGAATAAAGATGAAGGAAGTACTAGAGTGATGCATGGGCTCTCAACGTGAGTTGCTTCGATCCACGCTTGGGGATTAATAAAAAGATGGAGAAAGAAAGATTAAGTGGGGGCCGGTGAGGCTGTCTTGCGTTAGATTATTTATATGGGAGTTCAATGTTTTCAGCACATTCTCACGCCAGCCGCCTCCTACTCATGACACGTGTCTCCTACTCATGTAATAAGTCAAACTAAGAAACGCGTGCGTTGTGGTTGGATTCGTAGCTTGGCTTACGTCATCCTGCCATCCATTAGTACTCTTATTAATTAACTGTGACCAACGTTTGGAAATTGTTTTTGGATACCGAGTTTCATAGAGGCCTTCAAATGTAAAATTCAAATTTCATGAAAATTCATACTTTTATATTTTAAAAATTTCGGAAAAAAATACATAGATAGATGAAGGTATAATGCACAAGTGTATAAATTTTCGAAGCTAAATACGTTGAAACGAAGGATGTGCAAAAAAGACAAATCTGGGATTTTTTAACACATGATATTATTCATCCTTTCAGATCATTGAATTTGTATTTTTTGTACAGGCTATGTTTTAAAGTACTTCGACCTCAAATTTTACACACAACGGCTCACATTCGTGTTTAGTGGTACAAAAAAAATTCAGATTTTTTTGAAACCAAAAATTTTAAATTTTGATTTTTTTCGAAACTTCGGTCTCCATGGAGGGGGAGAGCCAAGACGCCATTCTCCTAACGTTCGAACTACTCAGGAAACTGATGCATGCTACTACAACCATACGAATCCAAGCGGTCAATCGAGCAAACTGCATGCAACATTGCCAAAACATTGTGTAAACATGTGTTGGTGCAACAACGTGCTTCGAACGGATGTTGCAATGGCATCTCGGTTGCTTTGACCATATTGTGACGGCATGCTTCGACGACAGTGAAGGTGTTGTCATGGTGGCCCGGATGCTCTGGCGTGCTTCGACAGATGTCGTGAAGGTGTCTCAGCTGCTCCGGTGATGTTGTGACGCATGCTTCAATGGTGTATGTGCTGCGACGGACATGACGACAAGGCGTACATGATGCAGCGGCTTTGATAGCCACGACGTTGACAACCACGTCGATGACAACTGATGATGCTGTCGGGGTGGTGGAGCTGTGAGCCATAGACCAGCGATGCTTCAAGTAGTGTTGCGATGCAGACGATGATGCTTCAAATCGTGTCGCGAGATGACTGACCGATGCTGTTGTTGCGAGCTCATGAACAGTATTGTGAGTCCGCTGGCAAAGCTAGAGAGGCCGGACTGGGCGATGTTGCCACAACGGCCGACCGGGTGCTACGAGTGTGGGCGAAGGTGCTACGACGATGGCCAACGACGCTTTGACGCATTCCGCGAGGCTGCAATGTTTCTCATCTTTATGGTGTGCGTGCACAGTTTTGTTTAAAGGAACACACAAATGCATTCCATTACATACCAGTACTAGGCAAATCGTCGATTGCATAGTTTAGGACAAAGTCTGGGAGTTGATCCATCCAAGTTTCACACATATCAGCTCCCAGGTTACCTCCATATGCAGCTAAAGCATGTGCCACTCTGTTACAAGCCCGAGGGAAAGACACAACACTAACGGCAGAAAACTCCACATACAGTTGGAACTTAATACTTCTAACAATAGCTTCTATGTTCGCCAAATCATAATATTTAGAATTCACCGCCCTCCTCAACTGTGTGGAATCAGTTTCAAACAACACCTTGTCACATCCCATATGAGCAGCCAATTTAATGGCATTCAACAAGGCCAAGCTTCAGCATGCAGAGCATCTGAGATGTGTACTAGATTGCCTGCCCTGTAGCCAAAGCCCTTCCTTGCTCATCTCTGATGACGAATCCCCAGCTGCCAGAGTTGGTGTCCCTGTGGAAAGCCGCATCAGTATTAATCTTGAGAAATCCACTTGGCGGCCGAGACCAACTATGGTTCTGCTGTTGTTTTTGCTCTTTTGTATTTTCTTTTTGCTTTTCATAACACTTGATAGATGATAATTAATAGAAGAACAAACATCATCAGTCGAGTAGGTGCTTCGTCCGAGTTTGTCTTATTGCGTACATGCAACCAACGCCAAAGGAGAAAGCAAGTTTTTGTTTTCTCCTCATCCACTAGACTAAGGATTTGCTCTAGGGTGCTTAAAGGATTTGTAGAATTAGCAAAAAGCACCCTGATATGCTCTAGGTTTAATTTCCTCCACAACTCCTTAACTTGCTTACATATAAAAAAGCAATGTCCTCCCACTTCATCTAATCTCAAGCATACAGGACATCCATTGTCTACCGCCATACCTCTGATTTGTAACTTCACCCGTACTGGAAGATTGTTCGTAGATAACCGCCATAAGAAGGGATGCACTTTATTTGGGCGGGGAAGCGACCATAGGTTTTGCCAATCGAATTCGCCTTGTCCCTCATCTGCACTTGAGGAGGAAGTTAGTCATGTCCTGAATTCTCGAGCTGCACTTTGTATTGCCACTCTATAGGCAGATTTAACAGAAAATGTACCTCTTTTGTCGAAGTGCCATGCTATAAAGTCATAGATTTGTTCTTGAATTGGGATTTGAAGTATGGTTCTTACATCTCCTGGAACAAATGTTTGCTTGACCAAATCTTCATCCCAACTATTTGTCATAGGATTAATCAGCTCACTCACTCTAGTGATTAAATTATTTCCTTTGTGGCTGGTTACCTTCCTTGTATTGTTCCTTGGGATCCATGGGTATTCCCATATATTAATATGCTCACCAGTACCAATTCTCCAAATGATCCCTTTTTTCAGAAGCTCAATTCCCTTAAGAATACTACGCCATGTTTATGATATGCCACAAGTTGGATTGCTTCCAGAATTGAGCCATTTGGGTAGTATTTTGCTGAGAGAACTTGTGCACATAAATAAGAAGGATTTTGAATCGGCATCCATGCTTGCCTTGCTAACATGGCTAGGTTGAAAGCATGGAGTTCCCTAAAGCCCAGTCCCCCACTTTTCTTCACTCTCGTTAATTTTCGCCAGCTTACCCAATGCACTTTATTTTCCTTGTGAACC
This sequence comes from Hordeum marinum, assembly GCA_022496015.1. Lineage (NCBI taxonomy): Eukaryota > Viridiplantae > Streptophyta > Magnoliopsida > Poales > Poaceae > Hordeum > Hordeum marinum. The sequence continues at coordinate 410,692,983 of CM039673.1, forward strand.
TGACTCCACCGTACCTGTTTATCATGGTGTTTAGTTCTTCACATGGGCCCTTCATGATGTCAAAACAAGCCATAGTGTAGACTGGAATTGCTTGTGCTATGGCTTTTATCAAGGTTTCCCTTCCTTCCTTTGAGAACAACTTCTCCTTCCATCCTTGGATCCTTCTCCAAATTATTTCCTTCACATATTCAAAAGTCTTCGCTCGTGCTTGTCCTACATGTGTTGTAAGGCCTAGATATTTTGCTGATAGACCCTCCACATCAATCTGCAAGATGTCCTTCATTTCTTGTTTTTTATCATGGATTTTTGTTCTTACTAAACAAAATAGATGATTTGTCCTTGTTACTCATTTGACCCGGACAGGCTTCATATGTGTTCAGAATCCTATTAACTTCATGGGCATTGCTTGGGTTAGCCTCATCCACACCAATGAATCATTCGCAAAAAGCAGATGGATAACACTAGGGGTTCCCCTAAAGATTTTTATTCCTGTGAGTGAGCCATTTACTTTTGCCTTATGAAGCATGGCTAAGAACCCCTTTGCACATATCAATAACATATATAGGGAGAGAGGATCTCCTTGATGGAGACCTCTCTGAGGTATAATTGTGTCAATGACATATGTGTTGATTTTTATCTTGTATTTGACAGTGGTAATGCACTTCATGATCAACTTAATCCATTCTTTATCAACACACAGTTTTTCCATCATGTCCTTCAAAAAGGGATGTTCCACGCGATCATAGGCTTTACTCATATCAAGTTTGACTATTGCATACCCCAAAGTTCTTCTTTTCCTCTGTAGAAAATGTGTTAGCTCATATGCCAGTAAAATATTATCAGAGATTAGGCGCTCCGGCACGAATGCATTCTGGTTAGGAGAAATAATGTTAGGAAGGATTACTTTCAGCCTATTTATTATTACCTTGGAGATTAGCTTATACTCCATGTTGCAGAGGCTTATGAACCTAAGGTCTTTTATTTTTATTGGATTAGACTTCTTGGAGATTATCACAATGATTGTATCATTCCATCCTTCAGGCATGTCGCCCTCTCGCAGGGTACCCAAGACTTCCTTCACCACTTGATACCCAACAATTGGCCAGAACCCTTTTTGAAGAAAATTGCTAGCATCCCATCTGGTTCGGGGGCTTTTAAATCTCCAATGCAATTTAAGGCAGCTCTAACTTCCTCTTCGGTATATTCCGCACAAAGGATGCTACTCATCTCCTCTGTCACTTTCTATTGTATAGCTTGCACGATTTCTTTATTATTTTCCTGTGCTGAGGGGGAAAAGATATTGAAGAAATAATTTGCAATATGATCTTTTAGAGAGTTTTCGCCCTCAGCCCAGCTTCATTACCCTCTTTAGTTTCTTAATCGTATTCCTCCTTTTCCATTCAGAAGCAAATGCATGAAAGAATACAATATTTTTGTCCCCTTCTTGTAACCATTTAACGTGAGCACGCTGCCCCCAGTGAGTGTCTTTCTGATGCTCCAGACGGTCAAGCTTCTCACGGGGGTAGTGTTTTCTTGATACTTTATCCTGACTAATTTCACCTCTTCTAACCTCCTCCAAGCCTTTTGCAAATTTTTAATTCTCTTATCAAGGTCACCCAACACATTTGAGTCCCAGTCCTTCAAATTAGTAGCAACCCTTTGCATCATGCGTTGAATATTGTTATTGTCACAACTCTATTTTGCATTGTTCCAGGCATTGTTCACAATAGCTTCACAATCTTCTTCCTACGCCATCTTGCTTCAAACTTAAAAGCATGACCCCTTCTTCTATAGATATGCGTACTATTGACTCCTTCTATTTGAACAGTTATAGCCATGTGATCTGAGTGACGTGGATCACTGTTGATAACCTTGGCAAAGGGGAACCTCTCACACCAGCTCCTTGAGCCTACAGATCTATCTAATCTCTCTTTAATGTATCGTCTGGATTCCCAAGTATTATTGCGCCAGGTGTATTTATCTCCCACATAACCCAGGTCTCTTAGGGCAATCAAAATGAGTCATCCTAAATTCCTCCATCTGGCCCTGATCTCTAGCTGGTCCTCCTTTCTTCTCGTGGTTGTACAAAATCTCATTAAAGTCACCCATACACAACCAGGGGAGATCCATTTGATTACTTAGCAAGCGTAGCAATTTCCAAGTAATTGTTTTCCTGTCACTCGTTGGTTCCCCATAGATGCTGGTGAAACGCCATCTAAAACCATCTTTTTCCACCACTTCCACATCGATGTGGTATCTTGAGTAATTATGCAGCTTCAAGTTTAATTCTTTCTTCCAAAATAAATCTAAGCCTCCACTTTTGCCCGCACTATCTCTTGCCACCATATTACTCATTCCAAGCATCCATTTGAACTTGTCCATTCTCCTTTTATCCTATTTTGTTTTGTAAAAAAAGATAATGTCGGGGTCCACCTGCTTCTGGAGGTCCGGAAGCCCCTTTACTACCAGGCCATTCCCCAAACCCCGACAGTTCCATGTTGTGAGCCTCATTTTGGTCCGCAGGACTGATCCGTCAGCCCCGCTTTCAACTCTGATTCGAGACCTACATTTGCGTTTATGTGTTCTGTTGGAAATATGCCCTAGAGGCAATAAATAAAGTGTTTATTATTATATTTCCTTGTTCAATGATAATTGTTTATTATCCATGCTATAATTGTATTGATTGGAAACACATTACATGTGTGGATAAATAGACAACACTTAGTCCCTTGTATGCCTCTAGTGAACTAGCTCGTTGATCAAAGATGGTCAAGGTTTCCTAGCCATTGACATGTGATGTCATTTGATAACGGGATCACATCATTAGGAGAATGATGGGATGGACAAGACCCAAACTATAAACATAGCATTTGATCGTGTCAGTTTATTGCTACAGTTTTCTGCATGTCAAGTATATATTCCTATGACCATGAGATCATGCAACTCACGGACACTAGAGGAATGCCTTGTGTGTATCAAACATCGCAACGTAACTGGGTGACTATAAAGGTACTCTACAAGTATCTCCGAGGGTGTCTGTTGAGTTGGCATGGATCAACACTAGGATTTGTTACTCCGTGTGACGGAGAGGTGTCTCAGGGCCCACTCGGTAATACAACATCACAATGAGCCTTGCAAGCAATGTGACTAAGTGTTAGTCACGGGATCTTGTATTACGGAACAAGTAAAGAGACTTGCCGGTAACGAGGTTGAACCAGGTATAGAGATACCGATGATCGAATCTCGGGCAAGTAACATACCGAAGAACAAAGGGAATGTTATACGGGATTAACTGAATCCTTGACACAGAGGTTCGACCGATAAAGATCTTCATAGAATATGTAGGAACCAATATGGGCATCCAGATCCCTCTATTGGTTATTGACCATAGAGGTGTCTCGGTCATGTCTACATAGTTCTCGAACCCGCAGGGTCTGCACACTTAAGGTTTTGGTGACGTTTCGGTAGTACAGATTTATGCATGGTGGTGACCAAAGGTTTTTTAGAGTCCCGTATGAGATCCCGGATGTCACGAGGAGCTCCGAAATGGTCCGAAGGTAAAGATTGATATATAGGAAGTCCTGTTTTGGTCGCTTGGTGACCAACCAGAAGACATGTCATCCGAAGACGTTAAGAACGCTTGAGAGGCACGTTCTGGAGATTACTCAATAGTTCAGTGTGCAATATTGTATGGCTTAGAATCGGGACTTCAAAGACGTTTTGAACGTCATGGAGCATATGAGATGTTCCAGAAGTTGAAGTATATCTTTCAAAAGAATGCCCGGATCGAGAGGTATGAGACTTCCGATAAGTTCTATGCTTGCAAAATGGAGGAGAACGGGTCTATCAGTGAACATATACTCAAAATGTCTGGGTATTCGACTCGTCTGGCGGAGTTGGGAATTGCCCTTCCGCCAGAGGCGGTCACTGACAGAGTTCTTAAATCACTGCCACCTAGTTACAAGAGCTTTGTGATGAACTATAACATGCATGTGGTGAACAAGTCAGTCGCCGAGCTGTTTGCGATGCTAAAAGTCACTGAGTCTGAAATCCAGAAAGAACATCAAGTGTTGATGGTCAATAAAACCACTAGTTTCAAGAAGAATGGCAAGGGCAAGGGCAAGAAGGGTAAAACCAAGAAGGATGGCAAAGAAGTTGCTACTCGTGTAAAGAAGCCCAAGGCTGGACCCAAGCCAGAACCTGAGTGCTTTCATTGCAAGGGAACTGGTCACTGGAAGCGGAACTGCCCCAAGTACCTGGCTGACAAGAAGGCGGCCAACGACAAACAAGGTATATATGATATACATGTTATTGATGTGTACCTTACTAGCACTTGTTGTGGTGTCTGGGTATTTGATACCGGTTCGGTTGCTCACATTTGCAACTCAAAATAGGAACTACGGAATAGATGAAGGCTGACAAAGGATGAAGTGACGATGCACGTGGGAAATGGTTCCAAGGTTGATGTGATCGCCGTCGGCACGCTCTCTCTTCGTTTACCATCGGGATTAGTGATGAACCTGAATAATTGTCATTTAGTGCCTGTGTTAAGCATGAACATTATATCTAGATCTTGTTTATTGCAAGACAGTTACTCATTTAAATTAGAGAATAATGGTTGTTCTATTTATATGAGTAATATCTTTTATGGTCATGCACCCAATGTGAGGGGTTTATTCATATTGAATCTTGATAGTGATGATACACATGTTCATAACATTGATGCCAAAAGATGTAGAGTTGATAATGATAGTACCACTTTCTTGTGGCACTGCCGTTTCGGTCATATTGGTGTAAAACGCATGAGGAAGCTCCATGCTGATGGACTTTTGGAGTCACTTGATTTTGAATCACTTGACACATGTGAACCATGCCTCATGGGCAAGATGACTAAAACGCCATTCTCTGGAACAATGGAATGGGAAAGTGACTTATTGGAAATCATACATACTGATGTGTGCGGTCCAATGAATGTTACAGCGCGCGGTGGATATCATTATTTTCTCACCTTCACTGATGACTTAAGTATATATGGGTATATTTACTTAGTGAAACATAAGTCTGAAACATTTGAAAAGTTCAAGCAATTTCAGAGTGAAGTTGGGAATCATCGTAACAAGAAGATTAAATTCCTGCGATCTGATCGAGGAGGTGATTATCTGAGCTATGAGTTTGGCAGTCACTTAAGACAGTATGGAATTGTTTCACAGTTGACATCGCCTAGAACACCACGGCGTAATGGTGTGTCCGAACGTCGTATTCGAACCTTATTAGATATGGTGCGTTCTATGATGTCTCTTGCTGATTTGCCACTATCATTTTGGGGTTATACATTAGAGACAGCTGCATTCACTTTAAATAGGGCACCATCGAAATCCGTTGAGACGACGCCATATGAACTATGCACTACAGCAATCTGAGACTTTGTCGTCTGCCATGGCTGACGGCAAAGGGGGGAATACCGGACGGCAAAGGCTTTGTCGTCCGTCAGCTAACGGCAAACTAGACGGCAAAAAAATATCCGGTGAAGAGGTTATTTGCCGTCAACTTTAGGAAGGCGGACGACAAAGAATCTTTGCCATGGGTGGGCTGACGGCAAAAAAAATGGGACGGCAGATCCGCGAACGCTCCCGTCAAGTGCTAACGGCAGGTTGCTGGGCCCACCTTCTGTTTGCCATCTGCCCTACCCCCTTTGTCGTCTGCTCTACCCCCTTTGTCGTTCGCCATGGGTGGGCCGACGGCAAAGGGGCACTGACAGCCTCTCTCTCCCACCACCTTTGTCGTCAGCCCACCCCTCCTTTGTCGTCAGCCCACCCCCCCTTTGCCGTCAGCCGTGTTCTAGGCCGACGGCAAAGGGGCGCTCCCAGCGTGGTTCAGCCAGGCTGTTTTGAGCCTTTGTCGTCTGCCCTAGGGCCTTTGCCGTCGGTGGGCGGACGGCAAAGACTCAAAACAGCCCCCCTTTACTTTACTTCCTATTATATCCAGCAATTTTCACAATAATCAGGATATATATATATATATTTGACAGAAATAATTTTGTTTCCGTACTCATAATCATATTAAAATAATCAGGATATATATAATACATACATACTATGCAAGTTGCATCCGTACCAAACCATATATTACACCAGTTTCATCCATGCATACAAAGTTTCATATATATCCATATACTAGAATAGTTTCAATCAAAGCTTCCATGAAGCCATGGTAGAAGAAACCATATTCAAGCATTCCATCAATATAATCCAAGCTTCCCGTGAAGTGAATGTAATCTGCAAAATGGCAAATAAGAAAGTTAGAAGAAGAAGACTACATGAAGAAGAGAAGTATAGGTTATTTCGGAGCAAAATTAGCTAAGTATAGGCCATTTAATAGCTAAGTTAGGTGGAATAGGTCATCTTGGAGCTACATAGCCTTATTATGTAATTTAGGAGAGAACTTAGCTAAGTATAGGTCATTCTAGAGCTAACTTGGATAAAATATGTCATTTTGTAGCGAACTTTGATTATTAATCCATTTTGAGCTTATTATGTCATTTTGGATCTAAATTAGTCATTTCAATGAGCTAACCAGGGTTCTTATGATGTTTAACTAACTAAACTAATTATGTCATTTTGGAGGATAATTAGCTAACTATGTCTTTTTTGGGGGAAATAAGCTACGTAGAAGAAGAAAGACAAGAAGCAAGAAGAGAAGAAGAAGGAGAAGAAAAAGAAGAAGGAGGATGAGGAGGAGAAGAAGGAGAAGGAGAAGGAAGAGGATAAGAAGAAGAAAAGAAGAAGGAGAAGAAGGAGGAGAAGGAGCTTCTCTCTTCCTTCTTCTCCTTCTTCTCCTTCTTCCTCCTTCTCCTTCTTCTTCTCTTCTTATTCATCCTTCTTTTCATTTTTCCACTTTCTTCTCCTCTTGTCCTCTTGTTCGGGATAAATTAGCTAATTATGCCTTTTTGGAGATAATTATGTCATTTTGGAGGATAATTAGGTAAGTATAGGACATTTTTTATTAAATAGGCCATTTTGGAGCTAACTAAGCTAATTATGTCATTTAGGTGGAAGCCAAAGCTAAGTATAGGCCATTCTAGAGCAAACTTGGGTAAAATATGTCATTTTGGAGCCAACTATGATTATTAAGGCATTTTGGAGCTAAATTGGCTAATTATGTCATTTAGGTGGAAGCCAAGCTAAGTATAAGCCATTTTGGAGCTAACTTGGGTAAACTATTTCATTTTGGAGCCAACTATGATTATTAAGGCATTTTGGAGCTAAATTGGCTAATTATGTCATTTAGGTCGAAGCCAAGCTAAGTATATAATATTCATGAGCTAACCAAGGTTCTTATGCCATTTTGAGCTTATTATTTCATTTTCGAGCTAAATTAGTCATTTTAATGAGCTAACCAAGGTTCTTATGATGTTTTCACCTAACTAAGCTAATTATGTCATTTTGTAGGATAATTAGCCAATTTAGTCTTTGTTGGATGAGTGTAAGCTACGTAGAAGAAGAAAGAGAAGAAGCAAGAAGAGAAGAAGAAGGAGAAGTAAAAGAAGAAGAAGGAGGAGGAGAAGGAGAAGGAGAAGGAGAAGGAGAAGGAGAAGGAGAAGGAACAGGAGAAGAAGAAGAAAAGAAGAAGGACGAGAAGAAGGAGAAGAAGGAGAAGCCTTCTCCTTCTTCTCCTTCTTCTCCTTCTTATTCCTCCTCCTTCTCCTTCTTCTTCTCTTCTTCTCTTCTTCTTCTTCTTCCTTCTTTTCATTTTCCTCTTTCTTCTCCTCTTGTCCTCTTGTTCGGGCTAAATTAGCTAGTTATGCCTTTTTGGAGCTAATTATGTCATTTTCGAGGAAAATTAGGTAAGTATAGGTCATTTTTTATTAAATAGGCCATTTTGGAGCTAACTAAGATAATTATGTCATTTAGGTGGAAGCCAAAGCTAAGTATAGGCCATTCTAGAGCTAACTTGGGTAAAATATGTCATTTTGGAGCCCACTGTAATTATTAAGGCATTTTGGAGCTAAATTGGCTAATTATGTCATTTAGGTGGAAGCCAAGCTAAGTATAAGCCATTCTAGAGCTAACTTGGGTAAAATATTTCATTTTGGAGCCAACTATGATTATTAAGCATTTTGGAGCTAAATTGGCTAATTATGTCATTTAGGTCGAAGCCAAGCTAATTATATAATATTCATGAGCTAACCAAGGTTCTTATGCCATTTTAAGCTTATTATTTCATTTTCGAGCTAAATTAGTCATTTTAATGAGCTAACCAAGGTTCTTATGATGTTTTCACCTAACTAAGCTAATTATGTCATTTTGTAGGATAATTAGCCAATTTAGTCTTTGTTGGATGAGTGTAAGCTACGTAGAAGAAGAAAGAGAAGAAGCAAGAAGAGAAGAAGAAGGAGAAGTAAAAAAAGAAGGAGGAGGAGGAGTTGAAGAAGGAGAAGGACAAGGAGAAGGACAAGGAGAAGGAAGAGGAGAAGAAGAAGAAAATAAGAAGGACAAGAAGAAGGAGAAGAAGGAGAAGGAGCTTCTCTCCTCCTTCTTCTCCTTCTTCTCCTTCTTCTTCCTCCTTATCCTTCTCCTTCTTCTTCTCTTCTTCTCTTCTTCTTCTTCCTTCTTTTCATTTTTCCTCTTTCTTCTCCCCTTGTCCTCTTGTTCGGGCTAAATTAACTAGTTATGCCTTTTTGGAGCTAATTATGTCATTTTCGAGGAAAATTAGGTAAGTATAGGTCATTTTTTATTAAATAGGCCATTTTGGAGCTAACTAAGATAATTATGTCATTTAGGTGGAAGAGAAGAAGAAGGAGAAGGAGAAGAAGAAGGAGAAGTAAAAGAAGAAGAAGAAGGAGGAGGAGGAGGAGGAGAAAGAGAAGAAGAAGGAGAAGGAGCTTCTTCGCTTCTTCTCCTTCTTCTTCCTCCTTCTCCTTCTTCTGCTCTTCTTCTCCTTCTTCTCACCAAACATACCATTATCGTCATCACGACGGTGAAGCACGGTGGCTCTGGCTTGTTTCACCTAGAGAAGGTTGGCCTGGAGAAGGCTCCACTGTAGAAGGGTCGTGCGATGCGTTTCGGGAGATATTCTGCACCAAACATCGTTTGCAATGTGTCGTTAGCATGATGACACTCTTAAGATAAATGCATTGAAATGAAACTCACCATCCCCGCCATGTTAATGACTGGCATCGCCGGAGGGACTTGGCCGGTCTTCTCGCACATAGACTGTACATTTGGTTTCGACAAGTCAAACTTTTTAGTTATTAATGAAACGGACATTAAAACGCAAGATTTGAAATAATATGAAGAAGAAACTCACCACGAAGAACTCGTACATGGCCCTCTTAGACGCACAATTCCGTGCCCTCTCCGCCTCCAGCAATGCAGTCGTCCTGTCCTCCAGCTCCTTCATCTCCTTATCCTTCTCTGCCAAAGCCACCTGCATTGCATCTCTCTCTTTCAGAATAGCAGCCTGCAACAGAACTCATTGTTAGCATTGTAATCATATTGGTTCCCACGCACAACATAACGCAGAAAGATAGTTGAGTCCATTAAACTAACCTCGATGGCGAGCTCGACTGGCCATGGACGAGGTGTTATCTCAGGACAGGAGCTCGTTCGGCGTGCCTTTATCTACCGGAGAGTGCTAGGACAATGTATAAGGCCGTCTCCAATGGCGATCGAGCCATGGGGCCTCCCGTTGCCATCTATCATCACCAGCTTTGGATCAATAGGCCCCTCGCTCGGGTTAAAGTCCTCCCGTTTCCTAGCCTTCCCGTGATCTCTGTACTTCACGAGCTTGTCGTGGGAGGAGATGTTGGTGAAGTTTTTTGGATGCTCGAGGTCAGACTCAGAGAATGCCTTGACCTTCTTGCACGAGGCAGTATGGGCCATCGCATACAGGTCGTACATCTGTGGCACCTTCGTCTTATTGTAATACGCCTAAAACAGAGAGAGAGAGAGGAAAATTGTATTAGTAAAGGGCTCAAGATAGCATTAAGAATGAATTGCATGAGGCATGAAGCGAACCACATACCCAGTTCTCGCAAAATTGGATTAAGTTGACGCTCCCTTGATGGTGCGGCACACCAACCATTTTGCCACGCCTCTCCTTGGCGTTGTTGTGGCTGGCCTCCCACGTTTCGGAGCACCACTGATCCACCAAGGCCTCCCAACAATCCATCTTATCCACACACCATCTTGGGGGCACCTAAGTTAATAAAGAGAAATTTGAGCACGTAAGAACCAAATCAAGGAAACTAACTACAAAGCCTTAATAATATGTAATTACCTTCATGTAATGCTCCTTCTCCATCTTAGAATCGTGGCACTTCGCCTTGTCCTTCCTAATACGCCGCGAGGCATAGTAGTCTCGAACAGCCTGCACCCGAACCTCGTGCTGAAAGTTTTGAAGTAGGCGGCGACATTCGGTATCGATAACCTTTGCCGCGTCCTCCTCGTATCCCTCCTCACACCTGTAGTAGGTCTGCAAACGAGACAACACCGATTAGTACAATAACTAGCTATGGTTGATTTATAATTGTGTAACGGAGAAATTACCCAGAACTGTCGGATCACCATGTCGGCCCTCGTGTGGCACAAAACACCATCGATCTCCACCTCCGGCAGGGCCGGGGCACCCAAGTAGTGCTCCCAGGTCATTCCTACCTATCGCTCCCGACCGGGCAATGTAAGAAACCGCGGGAAGTTTTGACAGCAAAGCACACCAAGTACGCTGTTGGGCTTGCGGACACCCTTGGCAACAATCCAACCCCTGCAGTATGACAAATTAAAGCCAAAACATTAGATATTTTAGAAAACGTGAAGGCAAAAGGTTAAATAACAGTAAATTGACTTACTTCTCCCCATTTGGCTTAATCGACCATCTCTGCTCGCGGGTCGCCGGCATGAGCGGGAGCCCCGAACTACCAGGTTGGTAGACGGTAGCCCCCTCACCCAGCTCCTCGTCGCCATCAGCATGGCCACTTGGCTCAGGCTGACCCTGATCAGCCCAGGTATCCCACTGGGTCTCTGGGGACGTACCCTCATCCCTGCTTTGCTCCGAAGTCGCCTGGAATGATGCCTCTGGGACACGAGTCTCGTGGGTCGAAGGCACATCGACCTGAGGCTCGTTGACCTGAGGCTCATGAACCGGAGACCATGTAGCCTCCATCTCAGACAAATCCATCCTAGAAGTCCTGTGCTCAGGTGAATTAGCTTGGGGTGGCGGCAAGGAAGGCGTGGCAGCCACCGCCCTACCTCTCCGGCGGCCACGTGTACCTTTAGTACAACATAAATACCAACATGAGTAATAAAATGTATATAAATACCAACATGACTACAACATAAATACCAACATGAGTACAACATAAATACCAACATGAGTAATACCATTAGTACCTCTCGGCTTCGCGAGGGGTCGACCTCCTCTCACGGGGGTCGCGAGAGTCGAAGAAGCGGACACTCCATGCAGAGTAGAGAGCAACGCTCTCCGAAGAGGCGAGTCAAGAATGGAAGTACCCATCCCACGACCCGCCGACGAAGAAGGAGCCGTGGAGTGCTTTCGACCCTTTCCCACCATCTTTCAACACCTGTCATGACAAAGAGTAAATGAAATTAGTACAACATAAATACCAACATGAGTAATAAAATGTATATAATTTAAGTGTATCATCATCATAAATACCAACATGACTAATAAAAATTGAATACCTAACATGAACTCAAAATTTATATATAGTAATAGTTGAATACCTGACATGAACTAATTGTGCTCGTCTATATATGCTTCGGGGTCAATAAATGCATCATGATCATCACTATCATCAATAAATGCATCATCATCATCACTATCGGGAAGAACATGTGGAAGGCCACCATTATGTAATCGGTCAAGAAGTGACAGGTCATCCACAGCAGTAACCTCTTGTTCTTCCTACTCTTCCTGTTCGGGCTCAGGGGTTAAGACGGATTCACCGTCGCTGTCTACTTCAATGTTCTAGGGTGAAGTAGAGCGGTTCTTGAAACGTTTCTTGGACATACGTGTTTCTTGGAATAATTCTCCTTCATATGTGTCTGGGTTAATGTGAGGTTCGTAATCCTCTTCATTGAGGGTAGGTGGTCTAAAATGTGGTGGCACTTCATAAACAACATCCCAACCTTTTAGATTTGGATTTGTTTGGCAGGCCCACGGTAGATAGAAAACTTGTGTCGCCTGTTGAGCCATAATATAGACATCGGGAAAATCTAAGTGGGTGTTTTGGTTGATTTCGACTAGTCCTATATGTTCATGAGTCCTTCTAGTCTCCCTCGGCTCAAACCAATAACATTTGAAGACTACGACGGTCGGTGGGTTTTCACCATAGAATAGAAGTTCATAAATTGCTTCAACTCTTCCATAATACTCGGTGCCTCCTTCGCCGATAGCAGAGACAGAACAATTTGTAGTCTTTAGGTCGGGCATAGATAGCTCTTTGCCAATGGTACGAAAGTGATACCCGTTGATGTTGTATTTGTCAAATGAACGGACCTTATAGTCAAAACCATTAGCGACTTGTCTCAACTCGGCGTCCATAGACTCTGCATTAGCCTACAAGTTTAATACGAAATAATGGATGCATTAGCCACAAATTAGACCAAGAAATCAAATGGACCATTAATGGTAATTAATTACCCTTTGTTTGAACCAAGAGATGAAACCAGGATAGTCGCCTCCATGCTTTGCGAGAAGCTCATACTCTTCGACGGAATCCTTTTCAATGACCGCTCCATCCGAGAATTCGGCAACGTATCGACTATATCAAATATCCAGGAATAAGAGTAGTTGAAAGGAATTAGAAGTTGCGGAACAATAATTTACCAAGAACTTACTCGATGTACGGCCGCACTTCTGTTAGGTTGGTGAAGATATACAATGAAATGGTCCGCCATTCTTCGACATCCAACGATTTCCCTTTCGAAGCACCGGATGGTGCGAGCTTCCCTTTGAAGAGGCTGAGGTTGGATCGACCTTTTTTTGGACCGTCATCATTGTACCGAGGCTTCGGGTTATGCAAATGATGATTTTTGGCTTCGTAGTGTGTTGTCACGAAGTTTGCCGCTTCCTCAGTAATGAATGCCTCGGCCATCGATGCTTCAATTCTACGTTTATTTTTACACTTAGCTCGAAGCGTCTTCTGCATCCTCTCAGTTGAGAAGCACCATCGATTTTTAACGCCCCCCCCCATCTTGCCTCGGTCAGGAGATGCAAAATCAAATGCTGCATTGCATTAAAGAAGCCCAGTGGAAAGATCTTTTCTAATTTGCAGATCAACTCCGGCGCCAACTCTTCCATTTCATCTAGCACGCCAGGCGACAGTTCTTTCGCACAAAGAGAACGGAAGAAATAGCTCAGCTCTGCCAGTACTAGCCATTCATCCTCAAGGATAAAGCCACGCAACATCACCGGCATTACCCGCTCAATCCATATGTGCCAATCATGACTCTTGAGACCAAATATTTTCAATTTCTCAAGACTCCCTCCCCTCTTTAGATTCGCAGCATACCCATCGGGGAACATCAACCGCATTTTCACCCACAATAGCATTTCCCTCATAGCTGGCCTTTCAAGATTGAACCATGCCTTTGGCTTCGCTATGCTTTGCTTTCCTTTCCGTTGTCGCAAGTTTTGTAACGGTCTATCACATAGAGCCTCCAAGTCGATTCTAGCCTTAGGATTATCTTTTGACTTCCCCTCTATGCCGAACAATGTACCAAAAATGGCCTCCGCAACATTCTTTTCAGTGTGCATCACGTCGACGTTGTGTGGGCAAAGGAGGTCTTTAAAGTAAGGCAGATCCCACAAACATATCTTGTGATTCCAGGCGTGTACCCTAGACGATTTGGATCCATCTCGAGAGCGTTTATCTGATCCAAGATCTGTTGGCCTGTCAACGCAGCTGGTGCAGTGTTTTTGACAACTCTACCTTTGATGAAATTCTTCTTGTCTCTTCTGAACTTATGGTCAGGATCCAGGAATTGTCTATGCATGTCGAAGCAAGAATACTTGCGACCAACCTGCAGCCAACGGAACTGAAGAGTTGCCTTGCATGTGGTGCACGGGAACCTTCCATGCACACACCAGCCAGAGAATAGTGCAAACGCCGGATAATCATGCGTCGAGTACATGTACCACACATGCATTTTGAAATTTGTTTTGGTAGCGGCGTCGTAGGTCTTGATCCTATTATCCCAGGCTTCTTGCAACTCATCCTTAAGCGGCTGCATGTACACATTCATATTCTTCCCCGGATAGTTGGGCCCTGGAATTATCAACGTCAGGAAAATGTTCTTTCTTTCCATAATCTCTCCGGGTGGGAAATTGAGTGGGATGACAAATACAGGCCAACAACTGTATTGTGCTGCCGTCATACCATACACATTGAACCCATCCGTGCTGATGGCAACTCTTGGATGCCTTGGATCTTCCGATTTATCCTTATGTAATGCATTGAAGTGCCTTCATGCAAAACCATCTGAAGTGTGTACCAGCATCTTGTTCCCATCTGCATCTAGCTCGGTTCTTTTGCCCAATTTGTGCCATGTCATCTGTCTAGCCGTCTCTTCGACCATGAAAAGACATTGAAGTCTTGGTACGAATGGCAGATACCGAAGAACACTAATGGAGATTTTGGTCTGATTCTTCTCACCCATACCGTTGTCTACCACAATATACCTGGAAGAATTGCAAATGGGGCAATAGTTCAAGGCCGCATACTCAACCTAAATAAGGCACATCCATTCTCACAGGCATGTATCTTCTCATAGGCCATCTTAAGTACACGGAGGATTTTCTCTGACTGGTACAGGTTTGTAGGAAGTACATGGCCTTTGGGTAGAAAGCGTCCAAATATCGTCATCATCGCGTCGTAGCATTCTCTGCCTAGGTTGAATTGAGCCTTCAGAGCCATTACTAGCGCGATGGCATCCAGCTGACAAAGCTCAATCTGCTCGTGGAGAGGACGTTTTGAAGACTCCAACATTTCATAGAAGGCCTTTGCAGATTCCTCCATCTCATCGTCTGAATCTCGAGCATCATCAAAGTCTTGCACCATGTCTTCGATCCCGGTACCGTGCTCGTCGGTGCGACGACGAATCACCTCAGCTCTGGCACGTTGGTCAGACTCACCATGAAAAGTCCACACCGTATGATTAGGCGTAAAACCCCACTTCTGCAGGTGTTTACCCATTTCAAACTCTGTCTGCTTTTTCCAGTTGTCGTAGTTGGGACAGAGGCACCATGTTTTTTGCTGGCCATTTGCAAATGCAGCTCTCACAAACCCCCTAGTTTTTGTTAACCATTCATTGGTCATGTATTTCTGATTAGGGTGACCAGTGTACATCCAAGCACGATCACTCATGTTGCCTGAATACCTATGGGCGCACAAGACATAAATATATAATTTATCACCTATATTCATCTGCTAATCAAGTTTGTCAGTTTTATTACGTCCATGCAACCTACACGCTAATAGGTAAAGATAGGTCCTAATCCCACCCGAGTATGTGTAGATTGGGTTCGTTTTCCCATGCTCTGCTCCAGATGCGATGCAGAATTTCGGCAGCACCTCCCCGCTGTTCTCCTGATACACGTCTCGGCAGTAAGTAGAGAGGATGTGTACCCGAAGAACAACAGGGAGGCACTGACGAAATTCCTCATCAGATCCGGAGCACAGCATTAGGGAAAACGAACCCAATCTACACATACTCGGGCTGTCCATGGATAACGTTGGACAATTCGAAAGGATGGCGGTTATAAATATGCAAAGACATGCATATTTATAGATGTCGCCCTTTCGAACGGGAGACGCATACTGGTCACACATACTCATGATTGAAGAAACCTATAGCTAGCAAGTTTCATCGACACGAAGACCGGAACAGAGCAAATTAAGGGGGTAGGAGGAGAAGTTATTTGTGCTCACCAACAAACGCAGGGGCGGAGCTCGTCCAACGCACGTGGAGGTCATCGAACAACTGCACATTAAAATTCATCCGATCAACACAAATATGATGTTTTTATAACAAAATCAGAAAATATGTGACCTAACTCATAATTTACAAAACTATGACCTCCTTGGCCTCTGGAAGGCCGAAGAGTAGCTTTTCGGTCAACAGGAGGCAGAATAGGTGTCGGGGGGCGGGGGTCAGTGGCATCGGGAGTCAATGGCGTCAGGGATCAGTGGCGTCGGGAGTCAGTGACTTGGGGGGTGTCATGTCGGGGTCGGGGTGTGGGGGGTGTCGTGTCGGGGTCGGGGTGCCGTGTCGGGGTGTCAGGGTTGGGGTGCTGTATCGGGGTCTCGGGGTGTCGGGGTTGGTGTGCCGTGTCGGGGTGTCGTGTCGGGGTGTCGGTGTCGGGGTGTCAGGGGTGTCGGGGTGTCGGGGTGTCGGGGGTGTCGTGTTTGGGTGTCGGGGGTGTGTGTCTGGGTGTCGTGGTGTCTGCTTTGTCATGTCGGGGTCGAGGTGTCGGGGTGTCGTGTCGGGGTCGGGGTGTCGGGGGTGTCGTGTCGAGGTGTCGGGGTGTCGGGGTGTCGGGGTCGGGGTGGCATGTCGGGGTCGGGGTGTCGGGGTGTCGGGGTCGGGGTGCCGTGTCGGGGTCGGGGTGTCGGGTCGGGGTCGGGGTGTCGAGTCGGGGTGTCGGGGTGTCGGGGGTGTCGTGTCTGGGTGTCGTGGTGTCACGGGTGTCGGGGTCGGGGTGCCGTGTCGGGGTCGGGGTGTCGGGGTGTCCTTTTCTTTTATTTCCTATCTTTCTTCTACTTCTTATTTCCTTTTTCTTCTTCTCTTCTTCTTTTTTTCTTCTCCTAAATCTTACTCCTATTACCTAAATAATACAAACAAAGAACAAATCTAAAACTAACTAAAAGAAACAGGAACACTTGTAGGCATGAATAGATAGCACCAACAGTTAATGGCACATGTATAACAAAAACTATAACATATATATGAACAACAATTATATATAATAACCACAGTAAGAGAACAATATTCAGTAACTATGGAGTGAGTATGACAGTAACTATATATCATAAATAGCTAGTACCTATCATGTCTAAAGAGAGCACCAGGACAGCAGCATAATGGCATCTTAGTAGACTCCAACAGCAGTATCACAAGCATCATAGCAACAGCAGCACACACACACATATGGATTAGGAGCAGAACTACACAGACCAGCTAGTATATGGCTATATGCAACCCAGAGGCAGCACAGAGCAATGACCAATGCCACAGTAGCTATACAACATGTATGGAGTTAACCAGCAGCACTAAATCCCACATCATCTCCTCCTCCTCCTCCTCTCCTCCTCCTTCTCCTTCTCTTCCTATTCTTTATCTTCTTATTCTGTTTTTCTTTTCCCTTTCCATTTTCCTTTAATTATATTTACATCTACATCTTTTTCTTCTCTTTCTTTTCATTTTCTTTCTTTCTTCTATTTCCTTTTTCCTCTCCTAAATCTTACTCCTAATACCTAAATAATACAAACAGAGAACAAATCTAAAACTAAATCTAATTCAGCCTAAATATTAAATCTAACTAATACAAACAGAGAACAAATCTAAAACTAAATCTAATTCAGCCTAAAAATTAAATCTAACTAATACAAACAGAGAACAAATCTAATTAAACCTAAATAAGAAGATAAACAGGGAACAAAAAGAACAGGGGAGGAGGGGGCTTACCTTCCGGTGGCTGCGGGTGGGGGTGAGGTGGCTGCGGGGAGGAGGATGGCTGCGGGTGGGGGGAGCTGGTGCCGGTGACGGTGCGGCTCCGGCGGCGGGCCGGGGCAACGCAACGCGGCGCGTCTCCGGTGATGGGGCGGGGCAGGGCGGCTGCCGCGGCCTGGGTCCACTGGGCGGGGCGGCCGGCGACGGGATGGGCTCCGGGGGTCGGGGGAGCGGGCGGGGCGGCGGCGCGGGGCGGCGGAGGGGGAGGGGCGGGGGAGCGGCGGGCGGCGGCGGCGGGGGTCAAAAATTAAAAGGGGATAGGGCACGGGAGAGAGAGAAGAGAGAGAGGAGGTGGGAGATAACGGCCATTAGGGGGTTATTTTCTTTGCCGTCTGCCAGCGGACGGCAAAGTTTCTTTGCCGTCTGCTAGCTGACGGCAAAGAGGTGGGGTTGTGGCCATTGCAGTTAACTGGCCTCCACAGGGCCCACCCCACCTCTTTGTCGTCTGCTAGCGGACGGCAAAGAAAGTTTGCCGTCCGCTGGCAGACGGCAAAGAGATGGCTGATGGGAAATAGTGACATTGCCATCTGCCTTGCCAAAGCAGACGACAAACAACCTGTTTGCCATCTGCCAGCAGACGGCAACGAGCTGGCAGATGGCAAAGTCCCTGATTCCAGTAGTGATGGTTTGGCAAGAGGCCAAAGTGGTCATTTCTTAAAGTTTGGGGATGTGATGCTTATGTCAAAAAGCTTCAGCCTGAAAAGCCGGAACCCAAAGCGGAGAAATGCGTCTTCATAGGATACCTGAAAGAGACAGTTGGGTATACCTTCTATCTCAGATCCGAAGGCAAAGTGATTTTCGCTAAGAACGGAACATTTCTTGAGAAAGAGTTTCTCTCAAAAGAATTGAGTGGGAGGAAAATAGAGCTTGATGAGGTTATTGAACCTTTACTTCAATCAGAGAGTAGCGCAGCGCAGAAAGATGTCTCTGTGGAGCCTACGACAGTTGAAGAGGAAGTTAATGATGATGATCATGAAGCTTCAGATCAAGTTACTATTGAACCTCGTAGGTCGACAGGGGCGCGTACTGCTCCTGAGTGTACGGCAACCCTGTCTTGGAGGTCATGTTGTTGGACAACAATGAACCTACGAGCTATGGAGGAGCGATGATGGGCCCGGATTCTAAGAAATGGTTACAGGCCATGAAATCCGAGATGGGATCCATGTATGAAAACAAAGTATGGACTTTGGAAGTACTACCTGAAGGGCGAAAGGCCATTCGGAACAAATGGATCTTTAAGAAGAAGACGGACGCGGACGGTAATGTCGCCATCTATAAAGCTCGACTTGTGGCAAAGGGTTTTTCACAAATTCAAGGAGTTGACTACGATGAGACCTTCTCATCTATAGCGATGCTTAAGTCTGTCAGAATCATGTTGGCAATAGCTGCTTATTTCGACTATGAAATTTGGCACATGGATGTGAAAACAGTGTTCCTCAACGGTTTCCTTGAGGAAGAGTTGTATATGATGCAACCGAAAGGTTTTGTCGATCCAGAGAATGCTGACAAAGTTTGCAAACTCTAGCGATGCATTTATCGGCTGGTGCAAGCATCTCGGAGTTTGAATAAGCGCTTTGATGACATGATCAAAGCGTTTTGGTTTATACAAGTTTATGGAGAAGCTTGTATTTACAAGAAAGTGAGTGGGAGATCTATAGCGTTTCTAATATTATATGTGGACGACATATTGCTGATTGGAAACAATATAGAAATGTTGGAAAGCGTGAAGGAATATTTGAACAAGAGTTTTTCAATGAAGGACCTAGGAGAATCTGCTTTCATATTAGGCATTAAGGTCTATAGAGATACATCGAGACGCTTAATAGCACTTTCACAGAGCACATACCTTGATAAAGTTTTGAAGAAGTTCAAAATGGATCAATCCAAGAAGGGGTTCTTGCTTGTGTTATAAGGTGTGAAGTTGAGTAAGACCCAATGCCTAGTAACTGCAGAAGATAGAGAAAAGATGGGTGTCATCCCCTATGCTTCAACCATAGGCTCTATCATGTATGCAATGATGTGCACAAGACCCGGTGTCAGCCTTGCCATAAGTATGGCCAGAAGGTTTCAAAGTGATCCTGGAATGGAGCATTGGGCGGCGGTCAAGAATATCCTTAAGTACCTAAAAAGGACTAAGGAAATGTTTCTCGTTTATGGAGGTGATGAAGAGCTTGTCATAAAGGGTCACGTCGATGCAAGCTTTGACACTGATCCGGATGACTCTAAATCACAAACCAGATACGTATTTATTCTCAACGGGGGAGCGGTAAGCTGGTGCAGTTCCAAGCAAAGTGTGGTAGCCGATTCTACATGCGAAGCGGAGTACATCGCAGCCTCGGAGGCGGCGAAGGAAGGTGTCTGGATGAAGCAGTTCATGACAGATCTTGTAGTAGTGCCCAGTGCACTGAATCCAATGACTTTGTTCTGTGACAACACTGGTGCCATTGCTCTAGCCAAGGAACCAAGTTTTCACAAGAGGACCAGACACATAAAGCGATGCTTCAATTCCATCCGCGATTACATCGAGGAGAAGGACATAAATATTTGCAAAGTGCACACGGATCTAAATGTTGCAGACCCGTTGACTAAACCTCTTCCAAGGGCTAAACATGATCAACACTAGAACTGCATGGGTGTTCGATTCATTACAATGTAAGTCGCATAGTTATGTGAACTAGATTATTGACTCTAGTGCAAGTGGGAGACCGTTGGAAATATGCCCTAGAGGCAATAAATAAAGTGTTTTTTATTATATTTCCTTGTTCAATGATAATTGTTTATTATCCATGCTATAATTGTATTGATTGGAAAGACATTACATGTGTGGATAAATAGACAACACTTAGTCCCTAGTATGCCTCTAGTGAACTAGCTCGTTGATCAAAGATGGTCAAGGTTTCCTAGCCATTGACATGTGATGTCATTTGATAACGGGATCACATCATTAGGAGAATGATGGGATGGACAAGACCCAAACTGTAAACGTAGCATTTGATCGTGTCAGTTTATTGCTATAGTTTTCTGCATGTCAAGTATATGTTCCTATGACCATGAGATCATGCAACTCACGGACACCGGAGGAATGCCTTGTGTGTATCAAATGTCGCAACGTGTTTTGGCACAAGATTTTCAGCCACGTACAACCCTACCCTCTAGTTCGTACTTTCTCCTCTAGATCGGTTTCAGCTGTGCTTAGGCGAAGCCTTGCTGAGATTACTCCACCACCATCGCCCGAGCGCCGTCATGCTGCTGGAGAACTCGTCTACCTCTCCGCTCCCTCTTGCTGGATCAAGAAGGCGGAGATCGTCATCAAGATGTACGTGTGCTAAACGCGGAGGTGCCGTCCATTCGGTACTTGATCGCGACGGATCGTGATTGGATCACGGGACGCTTGGCGATTTGGATCACGAAGACGTTCGACTACATGAATCGTGTTTCTTAACGCTTCCCGCTTAGCGATCTACAAGGGTACATAGATCTACTCTCCCTCTCGTAGATGCTCATCACCATGGATAGATCTTGCATGTGCGTAGGAAATTTTTTGTTTCCCATGCAACGTTCCCCAACATGTTCTTGGTTATCCTTCCTTTCCTTACCATTATCTCCCACTAACGATTTCCCGGCTATCATATCAACCTGCATACTTCCTTTCTTCGCAATTTCCAACTCAAATTCTACATCCATATCTGTCATCCCTCTCTTTCTCGATTATGGTTCATTGGCCGATCTTTTTTAGGTTGACATGGATCTCTCCCGTCGCTTGAAAGTGGTTCGCCTTCCCTGCTGATGGGGTGAAGGATTGACAATCCCCTTCACATCATCCAAGTTGTTCTTATCTCGGAGCTTCTCCTTACTTTTCAAATCTTTCTCGTTTTCCAAGCCCTCTATTTCAGTCAATGCATCGTCCTTCCTATCTACAGCTTCAACCATTTGGACACTCTGGGCAACCCCCACTTCCCTGTACCTTATCACATTTAACGTCCAATACCATTGGAGTAGATTGGGATGTGTTGTACTCTTTATCTCCAGTCATATCCTCCGCTACCGCCTCAAAGATGATTTTCCTCTCGTCAACGCATATTTCATTTTCCTTTGACTTCAATTTAAGTGGGCTACTGGTTGCCTTATCCTCTCTCTTCCTAGAACCTTCCAGCTTGTCATCATTATCCGAATTCTTCCTCTAGGCCAATGCATCACTCCCCTTATTGCCTCCACTGCTGCTTCTTCCAAACCCCACTTGTCACTAAGATCCATGCCCCTATCACCTTCATTCAGGTTTCTCTTGCATATCTCAGCCTTGAGCCACATACCAAATTCCAAGTTTGCCACACACTATTGCTTATTTGGGAAAGCTTTGTTGGTGTCGCCAATTATCCCGCAACAATAGCAAAAGTCACGAAAAATATTCATATCTAAAAATAATTTCCCTTCCCCCTCATCCTCCTTTGCTTTATCCCCTTCAGTAGCATAGCACTCCTCATCATCATCCACATCATCAAAAGCGATGATGCCTCTCATCAGGGGTTTAGTAATATCCAACCATACCTTTACTCGCATGTAATCACCTGCATCATGCCGCACTCATCCACATCTACATCAATAACCTTCCCAATTTCTCTGACAATGTCATGTCATGTCTCTCTGCACATGGAGCCCATCGGAATGGCATAGAGTCTTACCCAAATTGGTGTGTAATTAAATTGATACTCCTCTAAAGTTTTAGATGGCTTGAAATATTCTAACACCAATAGCTTTTTGTTAAACATCCAAGGGCTACCATCTGGTGCTTTCCTCTTCCTTGTTTCCTCCTGAAACACGAACACAAACCTATTCATGCCAAGATCCTTGCATTTGATTCCTCTGAACGGGTACCAAATTCCTCCAAGCGCAATTTCAATGGCCTCCACTCTCCCAGGCCTATTAGACATGAGCTTACCAATCACTTGCGACTTTGTCGGCCCCTATGAGATTGCGTTCCTCCGCCCAAGCTGCACCTCTTTCTTTCTCACTTCTCACAACTTCATAGATTGTAGCTTCCTCCATTGGAACACCACTGATCCTCCCGGGAATTCCACCTCTCCCCCATCGGGCATCGCTGCACCACCCCCAACCGCTGCCTAGTGCTACTGCACCAGCACCAGTCATTGCCGGGCACTACTGCACAAACCCCACCCGCCGCCTGGACCTGAGCCCCCCAGCCACCGACAAGCACTTATCACCATCCCCAATCACCACCGGGTGCTGTTGCACCAGCCCCAGCCCCACCAAACGCTGCTACACAATCTGCACCCACATCCGGGCTCCGCTAAACCAGCCGCAACCACTGTCGGGCGTTGTTGCACAAACCTCGCCCGTCGTCGGGACTTGAGGAATTGGTTCCTCTCTCAGAAGATGCTACGGAAGACCTGGATCTGAAAGTGGCCAGGGTGAATCAAAGTGGAATAAGATATTTAGAAATAAAGATTTCTGGATTTTGAGACTAGGTTGACGGCAAGATCACCGACAGAGAGTGCTGGTAAGTTGCTACATAAGAAGCTAGAAACAACATGAAACATCATGGACGAACGACTTATCTAGATAGCGCACATATAGCATAGTATTTGTGTGCATGCACAGTTGGTAAGAGCATCTCCAACATGCACGCTTCGCTCGGCGCCGAAAAAACGGATTTGCAGCGTGCGATAAGCGATTTTTAGCGCGTGGCCGAGCGCTGGCTCCAACGGCTGATAACCCACAAATATAGGGGATCGCAATAGTTTTCGAGGGTAGAGTATTCAACTCAAATTTATTGATTCGACGCAAGAGAAGATAAAGAATATTCTCGAGTATTCACAGCTGAGTTGTCAATTCAACCACACCTAAAAGACTTAATATCTGTAGCAAAGTATTTAGTAGCAAAGTAGTATGGAAGTAACGATAACAACGGAGAAGTAACTTAGGAAAGATCAATATGTGGAAACCTCTTAGGCAATGGATCGGTGATGGATAATTATGTTGGATACCATTCATCATGCAACAATTATAACATAGGGTGACACAGAACTAGCTCCAATTCATCAATGTAATGTAGGCATGTATTCTGTATATAGTCATATGTGCTTATGGAAAAGAACTTACATGACATCTTTTGTCCTACCCTCCCGTGCCAGTGGGGTCCTAATGGAAACTAAGGGATATTAAGGCCTCCTTTTAATAGAGACATGGACCAAAGCATTATCACTTAGTTGTTAATGCATCTAGTGCCCCTTAGTGATTTTGGTGTATTGAAGACTTATAGGTTAAGGAACTAATGTGTTTGTGAGTGTACACTGGATCTATAAGTCGCTGAGGAGTTTAATATATCCGGAGATTATCGACTCCTAAAAATGTATGTCTTCAAGTGAAGACTTTGGTGAAGACTTTGTGAAGACTTTGCTAAAGACTTTGATAATTCCCTGAAGACTTTGAACATGAAGAAGTTGGTGTGACCTTGAACATATGAACGAGGATTATGAAGCATGAAGACTTTGTTTTCGTAGTTTCATTTCCTTTCTTTGACTCATAGGAAACACCGTACTCTTAAAGGGGGCCGAGGTAATACGAAGGAAAATTTCCAACTGATGCTCAACTCCAAAATCCTCAACCTATACAATCCTTCGAGTGAAGCCTTTGGAAATCTCTCACGGTTCAATCAAGTTCTTTAGTGACAGAGATGAAGTTCTTTTGGTCTTTGAGGAAATTGATAAATCTGACTGAGGAGTTAGGATTTCGCTAGTGCGAATTGCCTACAACTGAGGAACATGATATGTCTGAGGCCTTTCATAGTTCGAAATTCCGGCCGTTGCTGTTCTTAGCGCCAGCTGTCCCCAATAATCCTTATCCACATAGCGATCATATCATTGGGGGCATTTATGTTTTATCATGTCAGGTTGCACCCTAGCTATAAATAGCCACCCCCCACAACCACTAGTTGGTTGGCTACTCCAAGAGAGAATTGACACTTGTCATTTGAGAGCAACCCATCCTTCGAGGACTTTGAGAGAAAATCATCAGTGAGGAAAAACCCACAACCAAACCACCAAACCCAAAGTGATTGAGCATCACTGAAGAAATTCCTATGTGGAACCGATGCTTGTTACCTTTGAGGACTGTGCATCCTCCATACGGTTAGGCGTCAAAGGTCCACAAACATCATTCCTCTTCTAAATCAAGTGAAGGTGAATCGGATGAATTTTTGAAACCTAGCTATGCTAAACTTGTTAAACTTGCCACTAAGCAACAAAGTGCACTTGAAAAGCTTCAGAAAATGCTATACAAAAGCGATGATCTGTTGAACGATGAAATGGCTCGGACTCAAACTCTGTCTGACGATCTCAAAAGTCTTCAGACAAAGGATGATAACCTTCAGAGTCATCATAACGACCTCTTAGCCGATCATGAGAAGCTTTCTTATGAATTTCTTTAAAGAAAGCAAGATCTTGAGAAACTGAGGGTGTCACATAAGGATCTCCAAAGGGAAAACGATTCCTTACTGGCTCAATAGATCAGTACCTCTCAGGAAGAATTTGTTCCACCTTGTTTGAAATGCATCGAATGTGAAACTGCTAATTCTTCACCTGAATGTTCAAATGCATCTGTTACTGCAAATTCTTCAACTACTCCGGTGGTCTCAAATTCCTCATCTAAGGATACCACAAGTATCACTGACGAAAATGCAGGGTTGAAGGAATTGTACGTGACAGGCATGTACAAAAGTCTCAAAGGACATCAAACCCTTTGCGATGTCCTCAAAAAGCAGATTCTAAACAGGAACCCTAGGAAAGAGGGTATTGCCTTTGTGAGGAAACTCAAAGATGATGGATCCTACTTGACACCTGAGCAGTACCCCAAAACCTCATGGGTTGCTGCGAAAGGACCTCCTGTAGATCCATCCACTTTATCTGGCTTTATCTGTGACACTTCACATTCCTCTGATGAGTCACTTGACTCCAACTACAAATTCTTCAAAAATCAGAAAGGTGAAGTATTTGCTAGATTTGTTGGAACTAACTGCAGGAATGATTATCCTATGAAGAAAATCTGGGTTCCCAAGAGCTACCTACAAAATCTTCAAGTGAATGTCCTCACGACACCACTCATGAAGAACAGGAACCCCAGATCAAATTCCTCATATGGACCAAAGTCTTCACCTGGACCAAATTCCTCAAATGGTCAAAAATATCATTCTCGTGCTAATGCATTTGTTTTGTAGAGAAAATCTAAGAGTTTCGAATATGTGCATTATTCCTCAAATCATTACGTTCATAAGTCCTCGAAGAATTTCTCTGCTTATTCATATGAGTACTCTAACCCTCGCCCTGTGAAACGAATCGCACTTGCTTCAATGCCTCCCTTCTCGTATGGTGCTCGCAGAATGATGAATTCTTTACCACCCCTTCAGATGTGGGTGGTGAAGAAATTGAACTAATCTCATATGCAGGAACAGGTCTCCAGATGAACTTAAACATCTGATGAATTTGCTGGAGACCTGAGGAAATGCTTGAAAGGACGCAAGCTAACCTTTTAGAAATGAATTCTTCATTTCTCACATCCTCACACTACTTGCTTACTATCTTGTGTGATGAAATTCTGTCTGATGAAATTGATGTCATATTCTTCACTCTGAAGCATATGAGTTCGTAAGTTGTACTAATTCATCTGCAGGATGATACTCCAAAAGCTACTGAGTGGGCCCTCAACAGTGGATGCACAAACCACATGACTGGTGATAAGAATCTACTTATGAATTTGCCACTTGCTCCATCTCATCTGAAGCATATCACCTATGCAGACAAAGGAAAAAAGCAAGGTATTGGGTCTAGGTAAGGTTGCAATCTCAAAGGACCGAACCATGGATAAGGTGATGCTTGTCGAATCCCTTGGGTTCAACCTTTTGTCTGTCTTAATGCTTTGTGATCTTGATATGATTGTAGTATTTGGAAAACATCATTGTGTTGTCATCATGGAATCTGAGAATCTGACAATTCCAAAGTCTTCGAAGGCTTTAGGAGAGGAGACTTGTATATTGTTGATTTCTCTACAGGTCCTTAGCCTGCCACATGCTTACTTGCAAAGTCCTTAGAAGGCTGGTTGTGGCATCGATGACTGGGACATGCTGGTATGAGGAATTTGCACACGCTCGTGAAGAAAAAGTACGTCATTGGCATTGAAGGTGTCAAATTCGTCAAGGACCACCTCTGTGGTGCATGTGAGTCTGAGAAGATGACCAGATCCAAGCATCCCTTGAAGACAATCATGACCACGACGCGACCTTTTGAATTGCTTCACATGGATCTCTTTGGTCCCACTCATTACTCCACACTAACAAATTCTTCAAGTTTGTATGGCTTTGTCATTGTGGATTATTACTCTCATTACACTTGGGTGCATATTATTCTGTACAAGACTGAAGTGCAGGATGTCTTCAGACGATTTGCTTCAAGGGCCTCCACCAACTTCGGCGTCAAGATCAAGCATATCAGGAGTGATAATGGGACTGAGTTCAAGAACACTAATTTTATGAATATCTTGATGAACTTGGTATTACTCATGAGTTATTTGCCCCTTATACTCCTCAGCAGAATGGCGTCGTGGAGGGCAAGAACAGGACTCTTGTTGAGATGGCTCGCACCATGCTTGATGAATACAAGACTCCTCATCGCTTATGGCCTGAAGCAATTCATACTGCATGCCACATCATCAACAGGGTATATCTTCAAAAATTCTTCAAGAAGACTTTGTATGAACTTATGACTGGGAAGAACCCCAATGTAAGTTATCTCAAAGTCTTTGGTGCAAAATGCTGGATTAGAGATCCTCGCCATAGTTCTAAATTTGCAGCGAAAGCACATGAAGGCTTTATGCTTGGTTACAGAAAGGAATAGCACACCTACAGAGTCTTCAACACCTTCCACCACAATGTTGTTGAAACCGTAGATGTGCGGTTCGATGAAACTGATGGCTCGCAAAGAGAGCACCTGCCTTGTGTGTTAAATGAACAGTCTCCTAAGGAATCCATCAAGCTGAAGTCTATTGAAGATGTCATACCCACTGAGGAAGTCATTCCTACGAATGAAGACATTCATGTTGATACACCTGAAGAAAATGGTGCTGAAGAAAATCCTTAGCCACGTCAACCTTCTCATCCAAGAGTTGCAAATGAAGTGCAGATTGACAAAATCATTGATGACATCAATGCACTAGGTCCTCTCACTTGCTCAAAAGCTTCACATTTAACTAACTTTTATGGGCACTTTGACTTTGTCTCTATCATAGAACCCACCAAAGTTGATGAAGCATTCAAGGAGCCTGAGTGGATTCAAGATATGCAAGAGGAATTGCATCAATTCAAGCTCAACAATGTGTGGGAACTTGTCAAGCGGCCAGATCCTCGCAAGCATAACATCATAGGTACCAAGTGGATCTACCGCAACAAGCAAGATGAAAATGGCCTTGTGGTAAGGAATAAGGCTCGTCTTGTAGCCAAGGCTACACACAGGTTGAGGGAATTGACTTTGATGAAACTTTTGCACCTGTTGCTAGACTTGAAGCTATTCGCATATTGCTTTCTTATGCTAACCATCATGATATCATCTTATATCAAATGGATGTGAAAGTGCATTCCTCAATGGTAAGCTTGAGGAAGAAGTATATGTTTCTCAACCCCCAGGTTTTGAAGACCCTAAGCATCCTGACAAAGTTCTCAAACTCAACAAGGCCCTCTATGGCCTCAAACAGGCCCCTCGGGCGTGGTATGACACTCTGAAGGAATTCCTCATGAAGAAAGGCTTCAAACCCGGTTCACTCGACCCAAATCTTTTCACAAAATACTATGACAGTGAATTGTTCATATGTCAAATATACATAGACGATATTATCTTTGGCTGTACTAACAAACATTCAGTGATGAATTTGCCTATAAGATGAGTGAAGAATATAAAATGTCTATGATGGGAGAGTTGAAATTCTTCTTAGGTCTTCAAATTCGTTAGCATGACAACGGCATCTTCATCTCACAAGAGAAATACCTCAAGGATGTTTTGAGGAAATTCGACATGCAAGATTGCAAAGGCATCAAAACTCCAATGCCTTCAAAAGGCCACCTCTGCACTGACGAAAATGGTAAAGATTTCGATCAGAAGGTATATCGCTCCATGATTGTCTCATTATTGTATCTATGTGCATCTAGGCCTGATAGTATGCTGAGTGTTTGCATGTGTGCCTGATTCCAAGTGACTCTGAAGGAATCACACCATAAGGCTGTGAAACATATTCTTTGATACTTAGATCACACACCAATGCTTGGATTATGGTATCCCAAGGGCTCAAATCTTCACCTCGTCGGATACTCTGATGCTGACAATGATGGAGATCATGTGGATCGCAAGTCAACCTCAGGCACATGTCATTTCCTCGGACGATCCTTAGTTTGTTGGTCCTCGAAGCAGCAGAACTGCGTGTCACTGTCTACTGCTAAAGCTGAGTACATTGCTGTTGGTTCATGCTGCGCTCAGTTGCTGTGGATGAAGCAAACCCTCAAGGACTACGGCATCAAGTTGAAGAATGTGCCTCTCTACTGCGACAATGAGAGTGCCATCAAAATTTCTTACAACCCAGTTTAGCATTCCAAGACCAAGCACATCCAGATTCGTCATCACTTTCTTCGACATCATGTACTCAAGGGCGACATCTCCATCGACCACATTCCCACTGAAGAACAATTGGCCGATATCTTCACAAAGCCCTTGGATGAAAAGGGATTTTGCAAGTTGTGGTGTGAGCTAAATGTCTTAGAAACTTTGAATGTTCTTTGAAAAAGGACACATATCCTAACACTTATGCAAAATTGATGACTTAGATGTGCAACACACGAAGTAACGTGTATCTTCAATCAATGAAGAATAACTCTCTGAGTGTGAAGAAATTAATGAAGAATTTGATTCTCAGAACCCTATGACAATTGTATGCGGTGTCTGAAATCATCATTCTTATACGGTGGGTCACGCCACCAACCATAGTTGAAATTCTTCAAAGTTGAGTTTTTCGTCATTTTGCAAATTCTTCAAATTTTCAAATTCCTCAAGTTTGCAAATTCATCAACTTGTCAAATTCTTCAAACTATGAAACTCATGTTCTTCATTGACTATATATATATATTTGAGTTTTTAATGTCCTCAACAGCATTCACTTATTGCTAATTCTTCAAATTGATTTTCATCTAAGTGAATGTGATTGGACCCTTTCCCCTCTATGCTAAACTTAACTCAGTCTATTCACAAATTCTTCATATGTGTTCTACTTTGAAACTCGTTCAAAGTCTTCACTGTGTCCTTGACAGCTGAAGAATTTGCGAACGGAAACTTTAAAATTTTCACTATCAAAATTTTCGGCGCTTCCCGCTCAATCGGTTCCGATTCCCACGACTGGATAACCCACGACCCCCCACTACTACCACCACTCAGAACATGCGTGACACCTGTCGCGTGGAGAGCAAGGGTCAGGGGCAATCTGGTCCAAAATCTTCGAACGGATTTGTTTTCACCTCCACTATAAATACCCCCTCCCCTTCCATTGTGCTCGGTTACTCCTCATCTCTACTCTCTCTCCCGAGCTCCAACCTAGTGCTGCCGCTAAAGTCATCGACGCCGGTGTGGAAGAGCTTCATTGCCTCGACCTTGTCGTCTCCGTACTCGCATCGGCCGCGGAAGTCTTCATCCCACCGCCGTTGTAGCTGTCTCCCTCTGCCAAGCTAGGGCGAGGGAGATCTAGACTGACGAACTTCCTCAATCTCATCTCATAGTTTGTTGTGTTCTTCATCAGGGTAAATAAAATTTATTTTTACTGCCCTTATTTGATCTTCAAGATTTCCTAAATCTTTAGAAAGGTGCTTATTCTTCAAGAATCTCATTCTCAAGCACCTTACCTGTTCGTACAGTTGATGACTTTCTCTAAGTTATGATTTTCTTGAAGATTCCTCAATTGTGTGAATCCTCAAAATTTGCACAACTCTGGAACCTAAGACAAACAACACTTAATGAAATTCCTCAAGACACCAATGGTCAAATTCCTCACACCTATTTTTATTGAAAAATTTCTGAGAACGCATATGACCTCGTCAAATTCCTCGCACCTATACTTTGTTCATAGGTACAACATGTCCCCTTATGAATCACTAGGTTCTCATCAACTTAACTCATTTGCAGCATTTCTTGAGGAAAAATTGTGTACTTCTTCAGAGTCCTCAAGAGTTCAAAATCCTCAGCTGAAGAAAATGGCTGATGGGAAGAAGCCACAGAAAGGTGGAAAGAAGCCAGATGTGCACACTGCATTTGAGATTCTAGATGACTTGTATGAGGAATACTGCACACCCGATGAAGAAACTCATGGCAAAGAGACAACTAAGCATAGAAAGATTCGTCTGCAGAAAATTGAGAGGAGATGGGTAAAGGAATGGAAGGAATATCATTATGCAACTCCAAAATACATGATGAAATTCGCTGTGAAACCTACATGCAACAGGCCTACTTTGGCTCAGAATCAAATTGCTAATCCCACTAGTCTCAATACTGGTGAAGACTTTCCTCATATATGGGAGAAACAACAAGCCAAGCTGGCGAGGAAAGCCAAAGAGACAGTGAAGAAATTTAATGAAGACTCTGCTACTGCCACATCTGCCGAAGCCTCTGCAAGTGCTCCGGAGAAATCAATGATGAAGAAATCTGCTATGAAGACAAGTTCTTCAACCTCAAAACCATCACAGTAGATTCCTCAAGCCCAAAAGCCTCATCTTCCAAAGGCCTCGGCTGCTGGTACGGTTGCTGCTCAGTCTTCAACTGCAGCTGCAAAGTCCTCAACTCCTGTACACCTTGCATCTTGTCAGAGGACAGATGGATTCTCAAAAGTTTCAAAAATCTCTACAAGCTCCTCTGCAAAAGCAAGGACTTCAACTAGCCCTGTAGTGTTGAAGCTGAAGAAAACTGCTGGATGAGGTCAAAGACCAAGTCCTCACACAAGCAAAGCAGTGGTAACTGTACCCTCAGGATCTGAGGATGATGATGAAGCTGATGATGAAGAATTGGAAGAAATCATCAGACAAAGTCAGCAAAAGGCTGCTATAGCCAAGGGCAGCTATGTTCCTCTCATGCTGGATCCCAAGATGATCCTCAACTTCATTGATATATGCCACGAGGATCCAAGCACCCCACTTTCCTCACTGAACCTGCCTCTTGGTGTGGACCATGTCCTCACAAACTTTATTGCTGAGGAAAAATGAAAACGAGGTCAAGCTCAGAGAGCTAAGAGAAACAGAGCTCGGAAAGAAAAATTTCCGGGGATTAACACGATGAATTTGACTCCAAATCAACTCATCACAGTTCAGTTTGAAGTTTGCTCCCTCACTGAGGAACAAGAAAGGTATGATGTTGAATGGAAGGGCACCAAGGTCAGATTTGTCAGAGTAGCTCAAGCTGTTGTTAAGGACCACAACACAAGGTTTGCAGCTCGATCGCAACCTCAAATTCCTCAGGCTGATGAAACTGCTTAGCCTGTTGATGAAAATACTCCTATGGCTGAAGAAGCTCAGCCTGCTGATGAAAATGCTCCTACACCTAAAGAAACAGCCAGCACTGCTGAAGAACATCAGCCCGCTGATGAACATGCCAGGACAACCTCCACTGTTGTGCCTGAAGACACTATCAAGCCAGCTGAAGCTTTTGCTGCGCCTGAAGAAACTGAACCCACCAGACGACTGTATCAGTCGTGCCTGAAGTAACTAAGGCTGCTGAGGAAAAGACTCTAAAGAGAAAAGTATTGGTTTCAGATTCCTCAGCTACCAAGAAGTTGAAGACTGTGGAAAGTTCTTCAACTAGACCCATTGATGCCACTCCAATCTCCTCTGCACCTGCCTATGAAATTATTCCTTTTGGGGTTGAGTACGTCATCCCAGATGAAGAAGATGAAGATTATTCTGCTGCTTCGACAGAGCAAATGGATGAAGGAATTGAAGTTGAAGAAAATGCTTCAACTCCTCAGGTATCATCGCCCCAGCCTCAGTTCACTGCTGAAGAGGCTGGAGTTGAAGAAATTGATGAGGATGTGGATATTGGCAATACAACTCCAATCATCTATGATGAATATTGGGAATCTTCTCATCCAAATTACCCAATGACCACACCTCTATCACTAATTCCTTAGTCCCTAGCCCAGAATGAAGAAATTCATGAAGAATCTGCTCACCAAAGCCACTGAAGAAATTCCAGCTGCATCAGCTGATGACTTTGTTGCTCCAGTTGCCACTGAGGAACCTGCACTTCAATTTCCTCACACTGAAGAAGTTCCTCCCATGCCAAAAGAGATCAAGGGCCGCTTGAAGCCAAATCTTCTACCAAAGCCCAGAATGCCGATCAAAGGATCAGTGCGCCCCAAATTCCTCAAAAGCAATTTTTTCAATGAGCGCATGCTCTTCACTGGACCCAATCCGTATGACTCAACAAGGGCCGGACAAAGCAGATTCTGGACTGCCACTCAGATGAACTACTATGCATCAGTCTTGTTCGAAAAGAAGAAAGTCTTTTAGCACCATCAAATTCCTCATGCTGACATGGAAACACTTCCATCATTCACGTCGGTGCTCCAAGTTCTTCATGATGCAGGCATTCTTGCTTTCTGCGTAGACATCTATGACTGGAATGAAGAACTCATTCTTCAATTTTATGCTATACTGCACATCAGTGGAAATTCTTCAGATAACAACTCCTGAGTTTTGGACTGGATGATAGGATCAACTCATTTCACTGCTCAAGCTTCTGAATTACTTCAAACTGTCCAAGTTCCAATTCCTTCAGATGAAGCTCGTCGTCTGTTTGATGAACCTGCTCTTCCAAATCAACTGATGCAAGTGCTGATGAAGCCATTGGCTCCTGGAAAGCCTCAACAGAAAATCTTCTTAGTGAAGGATTTACTGTATGTGCCAAGGACAGTCTACCGCATTCTCACGAACACTCTATGTCCTCAGAAGGGCCACAATTCTGAAGAAGAGGAAGTGGAGGGATTCATGAAGAATATGTTGTTCAACATCATTCATGGGATTCCCATCAACTTCCACGATTTCTTCATGAGGACATTGGCTAGTGCTGCTTTAGCTCCATTTGAATAGAAGCCTTATGCACCTTGGATCATGAAATTCATCAGGGCAAAGTCCTCAGTTCCCTTCAAGGCTGATTTCCAGAATCACTTTGGCTTCCTGCCTCCGATCAAAGTCATCAAAAGCACGATTGACTCAGTGGAAGGAAAAGGCAAGGCTGTCATTGATGAAGGCACTCGTCCATTGGATGGACAGTTTCGCAAAGCTGCTTCCTTCTCCACCAATGATGACACTACAACTCAGGACTCAGAAGCAAAAGCCTCAGCTCAAAAACCTCAAGAGTCTGCCCCTCGTGCGATGACTGATCGCGAGCTTCTAATAAGTCTTCATCAGAAGGTCGATCGCAATCACAAGTGGGTGAAGCGTCAACTTGGTTACATTGTGCAAACCATGACTGTGATGCAGAACAATGTGAAGAGGAATCACTACTATGCGCATGAAAACCTCAACCGCACTTGGGCCATATTGTCTCACCTCAAGACTCCTGAAGAACTGAAGGAGCTGGATCTTGAGGAAAATCTTGACTGGGCTCGTCAACCAAACAAGAAATTCAAGAAAGTCCAAGTTCCTATGATGGTCACAAGTTCATATTCTTCATCTCGTGAGAGAGATGAAGATGAAGACATTGACGACACTGCGGCAGGCCCTGTATCGACAAACAACCCCGACAATGCTGGCGCTCCTTCCTCACCAACACGATGAAATTCTTCAAAGGGGTGTTAGTCCTCACTTTTTGTCCCGTTTGGTCCTCGATGACAAAGGGGGAGAAAAATTGAGTTAGTCTTCAAGCGGGTCTCTCTCTATATGGGCTATTTTTGTTTAAGTTACAACTCTCGCTCTTCTGAAGCTTTTTTTGATTGAGTTGTAAACTTAAGTACGATGGTGATTTGACACTTTTGAACTATTTCCTCGCATGTTTATTTCCTCAAGTACCTTAATGGATGCATGCTAAATTTCGTCAGACACCATTTTCATCATGCATTTCAAATTCTTCATATCATATGTTCAAATGCATGTATGAATTACAAGATATAGGGGGAATTCTCCATGTTTTAACCTACCATGTGCATTTGCAGTCCAAAGAAAATTCCTCAAATATGCACATCTTCATGGGGTTCTTCTATATCTTGTAGTAAAATTCCTCAAACTCAGTACTTTCACTTCATATGATTATCCCCGTTGAAAACTTAACCTATTTGTCATCAATCACCAAAAAGGGGGAGATTGTTAGTGCATCTAGTGCCCCTTAGTGATTTTGGTGTATTGAAGACTTATAGGTTAAGGAACTAATGTGTTTGTGAGTGTACACAGGCTTTATAAGTCGATGAGGAGTTTGATATATCTGGATATTATCGACCCCTAAAAATGTATGTCTTCAAGTGAAGACTTTGGTGAATACTTTGCTGAAGACTTTGATAATTCCTTGAAGACTTTGAACATGAAGAAGTTGGTGTGACCTTGAAGATATGAACGAGGACTATGAAGCATGAAGACTTTGTTTTCGTAGTTTCATTTCCTTTCTTTGAGTCATAGGAAACACCGTACTGTTAAAGGGGGTCGAGGTAATACTAAGGAAAATTTCTAACTGATGCTCAACTCCAAAATCCTCAACCTATACAATCCTTCGAGTGAAGCCTTTGGAAATCTCTTACTGTTCAGTCAAGTTCTTCAGTGACAGAGACGAAGTTCTTCTGGTCTTTGAGGAAATTGATCTGACTGAGGAGTTAGGATTTCGCCAGTGCGAATTGCCGACAAGTGAGGAACATGATATGTCTAAGGACTTTCATAGTTCGAAATTCCGACCGTTGTTGTGCTTAGCGCCGGCTGCCATAATCATTCGTATCCACATAACAGTCATATCATTGGGGGCATTTATGTCTTATCATGTCAGGTTGCACCCTAGCTATAAATAGCCACCCCCCACAACCACTAGTTGGTTGGCTGCTCCGAGAGAGAATTGACACTTGTCATTTGAGAGCAACCCATCCTTCGAGGACATTGAGAGAAAATCATCAGTGAGGAAAAACCCACAACCACCACCAAACCCAAAGTGATTGAGCATCACTGAAGAAATTCCTGTGTGGAACCGACGCTTGTTACCTTTGAGGACTTTGCATCCTCCAGACGGTTAGGCGTCATGGTCTAGTGTATCCTGTAGTCAATTGGGGATCACGAAGTGACCTTGGTCTAGAGCATCCAGCAGTAAATTGTGGATCGTCGGGTGACCAATTTGTGAGGTTTTTGGAAGTCTACCCTGAAGACTTACCACGAGTGTTGGGCGAGGACTGTGTGACCTTAGCTCAAGGAGAATATGGTAAGGAATGTGTGTCCTGGAACTGTGTGTCCTCTGGTTTAAATACCAGGCCGCTCCAAACCAGACATACGACTGTCACAACAGTTGGAACTGAGTCATCAAACTATTGTCTTCATCGAGCTACCTGGTTCTATTTCCTCAACCCCTCTATTCCTCATAAACTTGTTGATGAAGTTTATTGTTACTGTTTGAAGAATTTGACTGGAGACTTTCACAATTTCCTCACCTCAAATTCTTCAAGTTAACTTGTTCATCACTGCTTATCCTGTGTCACGCTACTTACTATTTGTGCATGTTTCATTTCATCATGATGACTCTGTTGTTACTATGTTCCTCATGCACTTGAGTACTTATTCTGCTGCTAGTTATTCATCACATTTCAAATTCCTCAAAGTTGAAATTCCTCAAGTGATGAATTTGTAAAAATCGCCAGTTCACCCCCCTTCTAGTCGATATAACACACTTTCAAACTACGGTAATCATCGGAAAGAATCTCAATTATTGTCACCCTGGGGGATGAGGATCATAAATTGTAATAGGTGTCTACAGCTTGCAAGATAGGATCAAGAACACATATATATTCATGAAAATATAATATGTTCAGATCTGAAATCATGGCACTCGGGCCCTAGTGATAAGCATTCACTAGTGCAGAATCGTCATATAGTCGCAGGTCGTAAGGGCCTTTAGTGTTGGTTCTCGAACCGGCACTAAAGGGTGGAGACTAAAGCCTAACCCCCTTTAGATCCGGTTCAACACGGCTCGGCATCAAAGGCCCACCATGTGGCATCTGTCAGCGCCGTGGGCTGAAGGACCTTTACTTCCGATTGGTAACACCAATCAGGACTAAAAGTATTTATTTTGTTTTATTTTTCCTTTTAATCTTTTAAGGGTTTATGAATTAATTATGTTTTATTTTTCCTTTTAATTTTAAGCTTTTCATTTAATTAATTTTCATTTTAAACATATATTACGCTACTACATATTGTACACACGTTGTCCATATATATATATATATATATATATATATATATATATATATATATATATATATATATATATATATATATATATATATATATATATATATATATATATATATATATATATAGACAGAGAGAGAGAGAATTTCTCGCAGAACCGATTATATAAATTAGGTAAATTATCTTGGACACCTAGGTGCCTGGGCACCTTGATTGGGTCCAACCCGTTAATAAATTTTAGGCAGGTGGTGTTTGTTTTCTAATTTATTTGCATGCCATGCTTTCCATATTTAAGATGGCATGAGATGTTTCCAATTACATAATTCGGTATATTTCTTTACTACCTTTCTTCACTCGTACATTTTTACGCACAAATGAGATAATTGAGTATATCATTTCAACATATTTGCTTGCACATATACCGATACAACAATTGGGTATTATACCCACCTTTTTTACGCCGTCATGCCACCTATTTGCGATTACAAACTTAATAAAATAGGTATAATACCTATGTATTATTGAGGTACATAATCATAAATTTCATGCCAATGTATCTATTTCCTTAGAAATACCATGAGTATGCACTTAACTAAAATATATTGAGTACTCTCAATTAAACATATCCGTATATATTCTGGGTATATACATACACAAAAATCTAATGTGTACGTACTAAATAAATAAATATGTACATACCTAATCTAATGATGCCGATTAAATATTTTGGATACATAAATACATAA
The DNA here is from genome assembly GCA_022496015.1 of Hordeum marinum. Taxonomy (NCBI): domain Eukaryota; kingdom Viridiplantae; phylum Streptophyta; class Magnoliopsida; order Poales; family Poaceae; genus Hordeum; species Hordeum marinum. Next base: position 410,730,935 of record CM039673.1, read on the forward strand.
AAATCAAATCCATGCGTGGTAGCATTCAGGGTATATGCATAGATAACCAATGGTACATACTAGATAAATGAATCCGTACACATACCTAATCTATTGGGTGCGTACTAAATATTCTGGGTATGTACAAAGATGTAATGCATACGTACCAAATATTCAGGGTATATGTATATATAAACATCTAAAGTGTATGTATTAAATAAATGAGTACGCACATACATAATCCAATGTGTACGTACTAAATGTTCTAGGTATATACATAGACGAATATCTAGTGCATACGTTCAAAGTATTCAAGGTATATACATACAAAAAAAATAATGGGTATGCACTGAACAAATAAATTTATACATACCTAATCTAATAGGTATGTACTAAATATTCAGGATATACCCAAAAGATCAAACGAGTATGGATGGTAGTATTTTTCCCTTCTAAATAAATGTTACCATTTATGGCGTGTTGGGCCCTGGTTAATGCCATCTATTTATGCTATGCGTAATCATTCTTTTCAGTAATCAAATCAGTAATTAGTAATGGATTTTTCATATATATATATATATATATATATATATATATATATATATATATAAAGTCTATTCATTACCCAGGTACAGAATAAGTTATTCTTCATCCGAGGTAATTTTACGATCGTTTAATAAATAAATTACATTTAAAATGCAAATATTTACGTTTATATTGATTCACTGCGTAAAATTTGGCATAAGAAAACAAAATATAGGTCATAAAGTTAGAAAAATCGCATTTTATGTATATTTTACACTATATTTTTATGTTTGTAATTTTACATGACGTAAAATATTTTTTATGATGAGTATACGTTTTCTTATAGTCTCTTTTTAAGTATGAAATAAAACAGAATTTACGGAACGTAAAATTATAGTGCATTGATGTGAAAATTGAGGGGGGTGAAGAATAACTATTCCTCACCCAGGGTGACGAATAATCAATCCTATCTATCTCTATATATATATATATATATATATATATATATATATATATATAAAGTCTATTCGTCATCCAGGGTGAAGAATAAATAATTCTTCACCCTAGTGTAAACTCACAAAAGATATGATTTTTTTATATGGTAATTTTACCTCACACAAGTCGTAATCGAACCAAATTGTCATGTTATAATCTTATCTCACATTCATTAAATTCTCATCCGTCATGTTATAATCTTACCTCACCTTACACATGCATACTGTAATCTTACCTCAAATACATGACACATTTGTTTCTTACGGTGGACACAAAGAGCCCTTAACTTCACACCGTAATATTACCTCGCATGCATTTTGATTTTTACGGTGGGGTGAAGAATAAGAATTCCTCATCCAGGTGACGAATAGTTATTCTTCAAACCCCCCCCCCCCTTCAATTTTCCCATCAATGCATCGTAATTTTACGTCCCGTAATTTTTGTCTCATTTCATACGTAAAAAGAGACCGTAAGAAAAATTTATAATCAGCGTAAAAAATATTTTCTGTCAGGTAAAATTATAAACATACAAAAATAGTGGAAAATATATGGTAAATTCAATTTTTTTGGTCTTCTGACTTGTATTTTTGTTTTCTTATATGAAATTTTATGTCGTGATTCAATATAAATGTAACTTTTTGTATTCCGAACGTAATTTATTTATAAATTGATCGTAAGATTATATCGGGTGAAGAATAACTTATTCTGCATCCTGGGTGATGAATAGAGTATGTATATATATATATATATATATATATATATATATATATATATATATAAAATTTCTCCTACAATTTGAGGATCATTACATATTGAGGCATTACTTCTTGATCTTGTATGGTATTTTCCTTTGGGATCTATGACCTGATCGACTAGAAATCCAGCTATTTTCTCTTGAATTGCTCGTGCCCGAGCCTTTCGTAGGAGCTGGCCCTACATCTCCATCAACTATAAGAAGGAAATCAAGATGAATATATTAGTTGTGTATATATATATTAGCTAGATCATGATAAAAAATGTGGATAGTGTTTTGGCAAACGTATCCAAAAAATTATTTCATCTCTGCTCCTTTGAGACGTCATCATGCGAATGTTCTCGCAAACGTAGTATGCGCATAAACTATTCCCCTACTCCAGCCTCATGCACTTTACGAGAATAAAATTCAATCAGGTAATAATTAATCAAGCATGATAATGGTATTGAAACTAGAATTAAAGAGATGCATGGACGTAGCTAGCTAGTACTACTTAATTACCTTGGGTCGCACTCATTTCAGCTGTTGTACCTAATCACCTGGGACCTGTTTGATGAACTTGGCCCAAGCCCTGCCCGCCGGCAAAGAAAATGAATAAAGGAGTTATTAACTAGTCGATATCAGGAAATGAAGTAACTAAAGAGGCCGACATAGTGCAATAATGATTGAAATTACCTGTCAACCATCCCCCTCACGATTGCGTATTCGGACGGATCCTTATATAGTGAGTCCAGTACTTCAACTTTTCCCTTGTGAACTTCAATGATTAACAAGATACAGTGGTAACTGCATGCGCACACGTTTTGTATAATTAAGCGGGCATGTGTGCATAACTCATCAACTACACTTATTAACATCTAGTAAGCAAAAAATAGAATTTTTAGTACAAGATATAGTAACACTCACCCGAAGTTGTAAGGAAATAGTATTTTTGCTTGGGTGTTTAGATGCTTCAAAAAATCTAGCAGGGATTTCTCTGTGTCTTTTCTCAAATATGCAGTTTCCCATATCTTTTGATTAACCGTATTTGGGTCAATGAACCCAATGCCATAGCGTCCAGCTTTTTTCATTTCATACATCTTCATTCTGCATAATACCACAGAAAACAATATAGTGCGGATAATTACAGGTAATGAACAAGAGCACAACTAGCTAGAGACTTAAATTACAAAAGAAATCACTTACAAACAATAGCAACTAACAATAGATTTGTCGAGTGCATCTTGATTGAATAACTGAAACAAATCTGAATAATGAATCCACAAATCTTTTTTATGGATGTAATGCTTCTTCTTGACTTCCACCATGAGTGCCTCTGTATTGGTATTTGTTGTTCCTTGCATGTACCACATATGCAAATTGTACAATATCGTTGGTAGAAGCTTGACATCTTCAGGCTTGACTAGAGGTTTTCCGCGGGCATATTGATATTTTACTTCCTCCTCTTTAAGTCCGGGGATTTCCTCAAGGCCTAGGAGTTGTTCAACAGTGACACCGGCCTCTTTAGCCTTCCTTATATGATCGTAGGTTACTCCTAGCCGATCGGCAGTACTCACAGGTATTTGTACAATGGGCGGGGGGATCGATCGCATTGCCTGTTCTGCTAGCTGGGGAACAATTTTCCCGCTTTTTTGCCAACTCCTTGGCTAGAGCTCGAGCTCGAGCTCGACTCCTTTTGTCCTGCAAGATATGACTTCTTGATAGACCGCACATAGTCGCAGTCCTTCTGATTGACAGCCGGTCGAGCCATATCAATAAAGTGTTGTGAGACATGCTCAGGTACTTTCTCCTTTGGCGGCGGGGGCGGTTTCGGTCCAAAATGGGCCTTCACTTTGGCATCCACTACGATGTCGAGTTCCTCCTTGGTCAGGTGGTAAGGCAACTTCGGAAGAGGCTTGAGGCTGCTTGGACCATATTTGAATTTCTTGCCTGTTGTACCGCTAGGCGTCATAGTTGTGGCCTCTCTCTTCCGTTGTTTCTTAGGCAACAAAGCACGTTGAGTCAGCAGAGACAGCAGACGCGGTGCCGGACTTGGAGTCGATGGTGCACGCTGACGCCGTGCCAGACTTGGAGGAGGAGTCAGCTGACGTGGTGCCGGACTTGGAGGAGGAGGAGTTGGCTGACGCCGTGCCGGACTTGGAGGAGGAATTGGTTGACACGGTGCTGGACTTGGAGGAGGAGGAGTCGACCGACGCGGCGGTGGACTTGGAGGAGGAGGAGTCGGTGGCCTTGGAAAGACGATGCAATCCTTTTTCCATAGAATGATATGATGTATGGCCTCTCCCAGTGTTCTCTCCTCATCACCTCCAAGAATGTCAAGTTGTAGCTCGTGATATCCTGACATCACTTCATCAATCCCGACACGAGCATAGCCAGCTGGAATGGTATTGCAATGGAAGGTTGCTTCTTGGGGATTTGCTAAAGCATAGCCGTCCGCCACCTTCATGGATAAGTTCTTCACTTTCATGTGTAGCTCACAGTTAGTCCTGTCTTTGATATCATCCACAGGGTAGCTAGCTAGCAATGCATCGTCATCGATATCGGCCGAGGCGGAACCCACACTGCTTCCGGCATAGATGGGATGGTGGTATCCAATGCTGGATCGATCTGCTCATGCTGCCACTGAGACGCCCTTTCCTGGCTGAGTGAGTCGATCTGCACCTGCTGCCGCCTGAGTCTGAATTCCAACTCCAGGTGCTTTGATTCTAGGCCTTCAAGGCGGAGTGCTTCCTCCTTCTTCTTCCGCTCCTCCTACATCTTATTTCTCGTGCGGCTTTTGTAGTCGTCGTTCCAACCCGCAAACCCCTCAAACCACAGAACAACGCCTTTCCCTCGTGTTCTTCCCGAGTGTTCAGGATTCTTCAGGGCGCGCGTAAGCTTGTCGTCGTCTCTGTTGGGCGTGAACACCCTCGTTCGAGCTTCTTCTATTTTCATTAGTATTTCATCTGTCACTCATTTAAGACTTGCCTTCACCATAATATACCCTGTCTCTGGGTGCAACTTCCCCCCCCCCCCCCGCATGCGCATACAACCATGTCCTGCACTTGGGGGGTAGGTCAGTGTAACTGGAGTGATCCCTGCACTAACCATCTCTTGTTCAGATTGATCCCACATAGGTAGGGCCGTCTGGTAGCCACCTGGCCCCAGAGTATGGTGCCACTTCTTTTTCGCAGCATTAACCTTGTTTTTTCTCAATCGTTCCTTAGCTAGTTCCGATTCCTTGAACTTCATGAAATCGTCCGAGTGATCTTTTGCCTTCACCAGTGCTCCCTCGAATTTTGGAGTCTTCTTGTTTGCTTTGATGTACGCAGCCCATGCATTTTTCTTGAATGTGTTGAATGCGATTGCCATCTTTTTAAGAGCATAGTTTCTGACTTTCTTCAGATATGCATCTGTCAAATTATCTGGTAGTGTGAAATGTGACATCGGCTCGGTCCAAAGCACATATTTTGCTCTTTCGTCGACAAAAGTAACTCCTTCTCGATCTCCCTTTGTTGGCTTTTTCCATTCTTGAATGGCGATCGGGATTTGGTCCCTGACAATAACTCCGCATTGATTCTTGAACTTGGTCGCATTTTTCTTAGGTTCAAGCGATTCGCCAGTTGATGTTTTGATCGAATCGATGTTGAACTTTATGCCAGGGTCCAACTTTCTGGTCGGGCCTCGAACTAACATGTCTCTTGTAGAAGATTTGCTCTACCCGTAGGCCTAAAAGAAGAAAGATCGATTCGTTAATACATATACAACTCAATTAAGACATGTAATGATCACCGGATGGCTTATACAATAAATATACCTCGCCGATCTTTATTATTTGAAGAACATTTTCTTTGTCAACATCGTTGTCGACTTCATCTATTCATTCGTATTTATAAAACATACAACCCTCACCGGAATTGTTTAGATATTGCGAGCCGTCATCATCTTCAGGTTCATGCTCTGGGCTTGTGGAGCGTATGATGTCAAACAGAGCCTCTTCTCCTTCTCTACCGGTATTGTCCATAGCTTTTATTTAACTAACCTAGAAGAAAGATAAAACAATTTAGTATTCAAATTAGAATGCATGCAATCAATAAGGACAACTGAATCATAGTACATAATATGCATCTCGAATAATTCATATAATATGAATCTCGAATAAATCATCTCGAATATTATCGAATATAATCTCGAATACATCTCGAGTATTATCACTAATACATCTCGAATATTATCATATATATAACATCACTAGCTCATACACATCGAATATTATCGGAAAAATCTAGTTCACTCGCAGTTCCTGAGGCGCGGGCGGTGGACACCCAAAGAGAAGGAACCATCATAGGATCATAGCTCGGGTGAGATTCCTGAAGAACCGGTTAGGTATTGGAGAACCTGACGTCCAACGCATCCAGGTAGCTACGGACGTGCTCATCCTCCTCCCTGACACAACGACGTACCACCTCCGGCAGGGTCGGCTGCCTCCGCACCCAAAGTGGCCCACGCGAACGCCACCAAAGAAGCTAAAGGTTGACGACGGGACCCGGGGTCGGGTTCCTAACCAAGCTACGCACCCTTGAACGTAGCACCTCCTAGTGCCAGCCCGGCGGAGCCCAGTCCCGAACGTTGCACCTCTGAAGCAGGACGTCGTCACAAATGAGTCGATGGCGAGGATGCGGGTCGGGCATCGTTGACTCCGAGAAAAAAATCTTATGAAAAAAATTCCTATATATGCAAGGTCATTTTATTAGGAAATTTTGAGCGAAATATCCTCTTTTCAATTGCAATGTCCCATTCCGAGGTTATAATTACCCTAATAATATTCCTTTCTCAAAAAATTCCAAAACTTTTCCCACTTATATATAGTCCTTCTAACAAATATATATATATAGTCAACTTTTTCCTATGCAACTTTTTTATATGCAATTTTTTTCTATACTATGATATACAACATTATATAAAATTAAAAAAACAGAAAAAACACTAATTAAGCATACTTCTATACATCCATTAAAAAACAGAAAAACTACATTATATAAAAAGAAGTTATACTAATTAAACAGTAATTATATCCATCTAACATGCATTCATACATACATATATACTAGTGAAAAACAATTAAAACATCTAATTAAAAAGAAAATATGTGTGTGTGTGTTCATGCATGTGTGTGCGTGTGTGGGCTCGATGGGAGGGGCGGCCATGGCGGCAGGGGATCACAGCGGGGCGACGGCGCGCGAGGTCGGGGAGGGGCGGTAACGGCGACAGCAAGGTGCAGGGGCGCGTCGGCCACGACGTCGAGGTGCGACAGAGGCGCAGACGGATGGCGGTGTCGAGGTGCGGTAGGGGTGCAAACGAATAGACGGCGACGTCGAGCGGTAGGGGCGCGTGGATGGATGGCGACTACGAGGTGCAGGGGCATGCAGACAGACGGAGATGGCGAGGTGCAGGGGCGCGTAGACGGACAGAGACGTCGAGGGCAGGAGCGCGCAGAGAAGAAAGGCTGATTCGGGGGAAAATTCGAAGTGTTGTATTCACCCTTTAGTCGCGGTTGGAGCCACCAACCGCGACTAAATGGGGCCTTTAGTCACGGTTGGAGCCACCAACCACGACTAAAGGGTGGTGTGCCAGGCGAGGGGCGGGGTGGATGTTTAGTCCCAACTCCCTAGTCGAGGGGATCTCGCACCGGTTTATAAGCCCCGCCGCGGCTACCGTGTCGAGCTCCTCTCTAATGAAGGCCTTCTTGGCCTACCGCACCTCTGCCGCCCCGTGGGCCTACTAGGCCGTACGGGCCTGCATCCTGGCCCACCTAGAGGTGGGGTTTCTAGTCGTATGCAGGCCGTGGCGGCCCAATAAGCGGGCTTTAAAAAAAATTTGTTTTCTGCTTTATTTATTTTCTTTTGTTTCTGATTTGTTTTTTTTGCTTTATTTAGAGTATCTTTGTGAATCTTTTTGCTTGAGGTAAAAAAAATTATAAAATTTCTGTTAGTGCTAATAGTTTTCAAATTTTAATTATTTGAAATTTGTGTGAATCACTAGTTTGTGCATAACTTTACTTCAAAAATAGTTTTTTCCGTGATTCTTTTTTCTGCTATTTAATATTAGTGTGTTTTATCATTATATTCAATTTTTTAATTCTTAGGTTATTTAAAAAAAATTAATACCTTTGTAACAGATGAGTTTTCGTTCGAAAGCCTGATACTTTGAAAGAGATTATCCATTTTGTACACGAAGTGCGTCCAGTTTTTGTCGTAACCCTCTCAACTTTTTAGCACATGATATGTGCGTGAAATGATGATAACATGCCAACTTTCAACCTTTTCAGAGTTCATTTGTAGTGCTTATCAATTTCAGAGCCATTTAGCTCAAAAAATCAGTAAATGCATGAAAAATAGCAAATGAAGCCAAAAAGGGTTGAAAATTGATGGTCTGGCTTCGAATGGTGCATACTGAACGCACTAAAAGTCCGGAGTTTAAATAAGTTTAAAAAAGGAAATGCCTTTGTAACAGACGAGTTTTCGTCTAAAACCCTCATACTTCGAAAGAGATTGCCCATTTTGTACACGAAGTGCATCCAGTTTTTGTCGTAACCCGCTCAACTTTTTAGCACATGCTATGTGGGTGAAATGATGATACCATGCCAACTTTCAAACTTTTCAGAGTTCATTTGTAGTGCTTATCAATTTCAAGGTCATTTAGCTCAAAAAATCAGTAAATGCATGAAAAATAGCAAATGAAGCCAGAAAGGGTTGAAAATTGATGGCCTGGCTTCTAATGGTGCATACAGAACGCACTAAAAGTCTAGAGTTGAAATAAGTTAAAAAAATGAAATGCCTTTGTAACAGATGAGTTTTTGTCTAGAACCCTCATACTTCGAAAGAGATTGCCCATTTTGTACACGAAGTGCATCCAGTTTTTGTCGTAACCCTCTCAACTTTTTAGCACATGTCATGTGGATGAAATGATTATACCATGTCAACTTTCAACCTTTTGAGAGTTCATTTGTAGTGCTGATCAATTTCAGGGTCATTTAGCTCAAAAAAATCAGTAAATGCATGAAAATAGCAAATGAAGTAAAAAAGGGTTGAAAATTGATGGCCTGGCTTCGAATGTTGCATACTGAACGCACTAAACACATAAGTACACTACTATTACAAAGATTCCCTCTGGTTTGTCCGAAGTAGGACTTTCCAAATATACAAGTCCGGAAACTAACTAGATAATCCGGTCACATCCCAGAGTGGGATCTTTGGGTATAAAACATTTTCTTTGCATGTGTCCCTTTGTGTCGTAACCATGGACAATCTTCATTGTTTATCTTGATGCTCGGGTCAACATTCACTATGAAGGGAGCAATGTCATGAAACTTTTTATCTTCTGACATGTCTGTCTTGTCCTTCACTCCCACGATGTTTCTTTTCCCTGAAAGAACTATGTGGTGCTTTGGCTCATCATATGATGTATTCGCTTCCTTATCTTTTCTTTTTCTTGGCTTGGTATACATGTCCTTCACATAGAAAAATTATGCCACATGATTGGCTAGGACGAATGGTTCGTCTGCGTACCCCCAAGATTGTTGAGATCCACTATTGTCATTTCGTACTACGAGTGTTCCTTTACCCTGCCTCCTGTCAGATTGACCTATTTGCATCGAAAAAAAGGGACCTTCAAACCAAGTCCATAGTCAAGTTCTCATATCTCCTCTATGTAACCATAATATGTGTCCTTTGGCCCATTGCTATTTGCTGCATCAAAGTGGACACCACTGTTTTGGTTGACGCTCTTTTTATCTTGGGCAATCGTGTAAAATGTATTCCCATTTATCGCATACCCTTTGAAAGTCAATATAGTCGAAGATGGTAACTTGGACAGCAAGTGCAAGTCATCTTCAACAATGTCGTCATGCATGAGACGTGTCTGCAACCAACCGGCAAAAGTCACCATTTGTTCATGTGTAATCCAGTCGTCAGACTGCTCTGGGTGTTTGGAGCGTAGAATATTCTTGTGTTGCTTGATATACAAAGCCACCAAGGCGGAACTTTGTAGAATTGTGTGGTGTGCTTGCGCCAAAGAATGCCCATCCCGGCATATTAGTGAATTCTTTCCTAGTGTGCCTTTTCCACCTAGTCTGCCCTCATGCCGCGATTCAGGAACATCAATCGGCTTAATGTTAGGAATAATGTCAACACAAAACTCAGTGACCTCCTTTGTTTCATGGCCCTTGGAGATGCTTCCTTCTGGCCTAGCACGATTATGAACATATTTCTTTAAGACTCCCATGAACCTCTCAAAGGGGAACATATTGTGTAGAAATACAGGACCCAGAATGGCAATCTCCTCGACTATGTGAACTAGGACGTGCGTCATGATATTGAAGAAGGATGGTGGGAACACCAACTCGAAACTGACAGGACATTGCAACAAATCATTCTCTAAACTTGGTAGGATTTCTGGATCGATTACCTACTGAGAGATTGCATTGAGGAATGCACATAGCTTCACAATGGCTAATCGAACGTTTTTGGTAGAAGCCCCCTCAATGCAACCAGAAGCAGCTGCGTCATAATCACGTGGCGGTCATGAGACTTTAGGTTCTGGAACTTTTTCTCTGCCATATTTATTATTCCATTTATATTCGATGAGAAGCCAGATGGGACCTTCCTACTGAGCAGTCATTCGAAGAAGATTTCCTTCACTTCTTTGGTAAGAGCATAGCTGGCATGACCCTAAAACTGCTTTGGATCCATGCCGTCTTCTCCGAGCATACGTTGCTGGTCCTCTCGTGCCTTCGGCGTATCTTTTGTCTTCCCATACACGCCCAAGAAGCCTAGCAGGTTCACGCAAAGATTCTTCGTAACGTGCATCACATCGATTGCAGAGCGGACCTTAAAGTCTTTCCAATAGGGTAGGTCCCAAAATTTAGATTTCTTCTTCCACATGGGTGCACGTTTGTCAGCGTCATTCGGAACAGATTGTGCGCCAGGACCCTTTCCAAAGATTACTTTTAAATCCTTGAGCATATCAAGTATATTATCACCACTACATGGGCTGGCCGAAGGGTTCAAATAGGGGACCTTTAGTCCCGGTTGGTGGCACCAACCGCGACTAAAGGTTAGCCTACAGTCGCGGTTGGTGCCACGAACCAGGACTAAAGGTTATCGTGGGGCCCCAGACTGACGCCAGCCTGCCACTAATACGTCTCCAACGTATCTATAATTTTTGATTGTTCCATGTTATTATATTATCATTTTGGATGTTTTATATGCATTAATATGCTATTTTATATTATTTTTGGGACTAACCTATGAATCTAGAGCCTAGTGCCAGTTTTTGTTTTTTCCTTGTTTTTGAGTTTCGCATATAAGGAATATTAAAGGGAGTCCAAACCGAATAAAACCTCTGGAAAGATTTTTTCTGGAAAATATGGAAGCCATGAGACTTGAGAACCAAGCTAGAGGAGCTGCCACGGGGCACCTCCTCTAACCCTAATCTTCAGCCTATAAATACTCAAATATTCCATCATTATCAGAACGAGCCACAAAAACACTTTTCTACCGCCAGAAGCCTCTGTTCCCGAGAGATCCAATCTTGGAGCCTTTTCCGGTAATCTACCGGAGGGGGATTGGGTCACGGAGGGCATCTACATCAACTCCATTGCCCCTCCGATGATGTGTGAGTATTTCACCACAGACCTATAGGTCCATAGCTAGTATCTATATGGCTTCTTCTCTCTTGTTGCTTCTCAATACCATGTTCTTCATGATCTTCATGGAGATCTATCCGATGCAATACTCTTTTCCGGTGTGTTGGTCGAGATCCGATGAATTGTGGGTTTATGTTAAGATTATCCATGAATATTATTTGAGTCTTTCCTGAATTCTTGTATGCATGATTTCATATCTTTGCAAGTCTCTTCGAATTATTGGTTTGGTTTGGCCAACTAGATTGGTAATTCTTGCAATAGAAGAAGTCCTTAGTTTTGGGTTCAAACTTGCGGCGTCCTCATCCAGTGACATAGTAGGGGTAGCGATGCACGTATTATATTGTTGCCATCAAGGGTAAAAATATGGTGTTTTCATCATATTGCTTGAGTTTATCCCTCTACATCATGTCATCTTGCTTAATGTGTTACTCTGTTCTTCATGAACTTAATACTCTAGATGGAGGCAGGAGTCGGTCGATGTGTGGAGTAATAGTAGTAGATGCAGAATCGTTTCGGTCTACTGGTCACGGAAGTGATGCCTATATGCATAATCATTGCCTTGGATATCTTCATAACTATTCGCTTTTCTATCAATTGCTCGACACTAATTTGTTCACCGACCGTAATACTTGCCATCATGAGAGAAGCTATCTAGTGAAACCTATGCCCCCGGGTCTATTTTCCATATTATATTTTCAGATCTAAAACCAAAAACACCAAAAATACTTGTTGCATTGTTTTTACTTTTAGTTTTACTTTCCGTTCAAGCATCCTATTATATCTATCTCTACTAGATCCCATCCTTGGAAATAACCGTGAAGGGATTGACAACCCCTTTATAGCGATGGGTGCAAGAGTTTGATTCCTTGTGAAGGTATATCTATTGGTAGATCGCTTGTGTCTCCTACTAGATTGATACCTTGGTTCTCAAAAACTAAGGGAAATACTTATCTACTTTGTTACATCAAACTGTTCCTCTTCACGGGAAACCAACGCATGCTCGAGAAGTAGCAAGAAGGATTTCTGGCGCCGTTGCTGGGGAGATACATAGCAAGTCAAGAATACCAAGTACCCATCACAAACTCATCTCTTGCATTTACATTATTTTTCATTTGCCTCTCATTTTACTTTCCCCCACTTCTAAAACAATTTTCAAAAAGATTTGTCGTTTGCCCTTTTTCGTTCGTCTTTCCGTTTGTTTTTTGTGTGGTAGATCGCTCAAACTCATGGCTGGCCTTGCTACTATCGCTCCTGAGTATGAAGTTATTAACTTTCAGCAAAGGGAGGAAGAAAACTTAAAAGATGCTTGGTAAGAATTTGCAGTGCTCAAAATAGATCTATTTGTAAGCAACCTACCATCATTCTCCTTCGCAATTTTTACGTGGGAATCACTCATTGGAATAGATATGTCCTAGATACCATCATAGGAGGGAATTTCTTGGGAAGTCATACCTTTGACTCCTCTAGTGCTATGATAAATTTGTTTGGATCACCCCCAATCATGGTTAATGGGACAATTCTAACTTTGGAACATGTTACGCGAAGGTTAGATATCATTGAAAATAAAGTTGCTACTATAGATCTCATTGAAAACTTGGATAAAAGATTCATAATCATATCACTCAATATGGATCTAAGGTAGGAGTTACTCTAAAAGACCTAAGGGAAAAAGAACCCATAGTTAATGAAAAATTGGATCAAGATTCCTTTAGAATAGCGAAGCTAGAGGACATTATTACCAACTTGGGTTCCGCTTTTGCCGCTGTTCAAACCACTCCTAAATTTCCTCTTTCTAAGGCTGGCAATTTTCTTTACGTTCCCAAGAATAAGGGTGAATCCTCTAGCAAAGGGGACGAAGATCTTAAGATGATAAGTGTTCAACCTAATTTTTTTAACGTTGTTCGGGGAACCGATTGCTACAAGAGAATTTCTTGACTTTTTGCCTAGGAGTATGATCATTGATAAAACTAAAGAACCTCCTGAATTTGAGAAAGCCCTCACAAAAGTTGCCAATACCAAAGATGACAATACCTAGATCTATTGTGTTTTGCCTAGCTAGGGGCGTTAAACAATAGCGCTTGTTGGGAGGCAACCAAATTTTATTTTGCTTTCAATTTTTTTCTTATGTTTTGGTGTGTTTGTAACATTATAACTTCTGTAGTAATTGTGGTTTTGTGTTTAAATTAGTGTTTGAGCCAAGTAAAACCTTTGGGGTGATCTATGGTAGTTGTTGATTTGATCTTCCTGGAAAACAGAAACTTTTGCGCTAAGTCCAGGATTTTTATGAATTTTTCAGAGCATCAAATTGATCTGAAATTTTTAAACAGGATTTATATACATATTTCCCTGGATTTCCTATTTTTTCCGAATTTTTACAGTTCCATAAGTATTTGAAGTGTACAGATTGCTACAGACTATTCTGTTTTTGACAGATTCTGTTTTGTTTGTGTTGTTTGCTTATTTTGATGTATCTGTGAGTCGTATCGGGAGGTATGAGTCATGGAGAAGTTAGAATACAGTATGTATTATACAAATATAAATAAATAATGAGTTCACAACAGTATATAAAAGTGGTGATTTATTTTTCTTATACTAACGAATCTCATGAGTTTTCTATTGAGTTTTGTGTTGTGAAGTTTTCAAGTTTTGGGTGAAGATTTGATGGACTATGGAATAAAGAGTGGCAAGAGCCTAAGATTGGGGATGCCCATGGCACCCCAAGTCATATTCAAGTATACCAGAAATCCTAAGCTTGGGGATGCCCCGGAAGGCATCCCCTCTTTCGTCTTCAATCCAACGATAAATTTACTTGAGGCTATATTTTTATTCACCACATGATATGTGTTTTGCTTGGAGCGTCTTGTATGATATGAGTCTTTGCTTGTTAGTTTGCCACAATCAACCTTGCTGCACACATATTTAGAGAGAGACACGCTGAATCATGAATTTGTTAGAATACTCTATATCCTTCACTTATATCTTTTGAGCTAGGCAATGTTGCTCTAGTGCTTCACTTATATCTTTTTAGAGCATGACGGTGTTATATTTTGTAGAAATTATTGAACTCCCGTTCCTCACTTATATTATTTTTAGAGTTTCTTAAAACAGCATGGTAATTTGTTTAGGTTATGAATTTATACCTAATATAATGGCATCCAAGAGGGATATAATAAAAACTTTCATATTAAGTGCATTAACAACTATGAGAAGTTGGATTCCTTGCATATAGTTTTGAGATAATAGGGATGGTAATATGAGAGTCATGCTAGTGAGTAGTTGTGAAATGAATAGATACGTGTGCTAAAGCTTAAGATTCCCGTAGCATGCACGTATAGTGAACCGCTATGTAACAAAGTTGGAGCATGACTTGTCTAATGATTATCGACCTTTGTGTGAGGGTCGGGAGCGCGCGATGGTTAACTCCTACCAACCTCTCTCCTAGGAGCATGCGTCTAATGTTTTGTTTGATGACTAATAGACTTTTGCAATAAGTATGTGAGTTCTTTATGACTAATGTGAGTCCATGGATTATACGCACTCTCACCCTTCCATCTTTGCTAGCCTCTCTAGTACCATGCAACTTTCGCTGGTACATCAAACCCTCGTTCCTCAAAACAGCCACCATATATTCCTCAAAACAGCCACCATACCTATCTATTATGGCATTTCCATAGCCATTCCGAGATATATTGCCATGCAACTTCCACCATGTAGTTTTTCTATGACTTGCATCATCACTTCATATTGCATATAGAGTTATATCTTGTCATAGGAATCGAGTTGTAATTTCTTTTTCTTTGAGTTATAAGTAAATAAAAGTGTGATGATTATTCATTAATAGATCATAGTCCCATGAGATAAAAGGATGATGGAGACTATGACTCCCTCACAAGTTGGGACGAGTATCCGGAGTTCACAAAAAATAAAAGAGGCCAGCGAAGCCCAAACAAAAAAATAAAAGAGGCCAAAGAAGCCCACCAAATTAAATAAAAAATGAGAGAAAGGGTGAAGGGACAATTGCTACTATATTTTTCCACACTTGTGATTCAAAGTAGCACCATGATCTTCATGATAGAGAGTCTCCTATTTTGTCACTTTCATATAACTAGTGGATATTCATTTTGCATGACCACTTAGTTTCTTTTTGAGCTTTCATACACTTATAGCTCTAAGTGCATTTGTTGCATGGCAATCCCTACTCACTCACATTATTATCTATTGATGGGCATCTCCATAGCCCGTTGATACGCCTAGTTGATGTGAGACTATCTTCTCCTTTTTCGCTTGCACCCCCACCATATTCTATTCCACCTATAATGCTATATCCATGGCTCACACTCATGCATTGCGTGCGAGTTGAAAAGGTTTGAGAACACCAAAAGTGTGAAACAATTGCTTGACTTGTTAATAGGGGGTGTGCATGATTTAGATAATTCGTGTGGGGAAGATGGAGCATAGCCAGACCATATGATTTTGTAGGGATAACTTTCTAAGGCCATGTTATTTCGAAAGGACACGACTACCTTGTTGGTGTGCTTGGAGTATTACTGTTTTTATGTCAATATTAGACTATTTTTTTGAATCTAACAGATCTGAATATTCATGCCACAATAAAGAATATTACATGGATAAATATGTTGGGTAGCATTCCACATCAAAAATTCTGTTTTTATCATTTACCTACTCGAGGACGAGCAGGAATTAAGCTTGGGGATGTTGATACATCTCCAACGTATCTATAATTTTTTATTGTTCCATGCTATTATATTATTTGTTTTGGATGTTTTATATGCATTAATATGCTATTTTATATTATTTTGGGAATAACCTATTAATCTAGAGCCTAGTGCTAGTTTCTGTTTTTCCTTGTTTTTCAATTTCACAGATAACGAATATTAAATGGATTCCAAATGGAATAAAACCTCCGAAAAGATTTTTTTGGAAAATATGGAAGCCACGAGACTTGAGAACCAAGGCAGAGGAGCTGCCATGGGGCCACAAGCCCGCTTGCCACGGCTAGGGGGGCACCCACGCCGGGGAGGCTTGTGGGCCCCTGGCACCTCCTCTAACCCTAATCTTCGGCCTATAAATACCCAAATATTCCATCATTATTAGAACGAGCCACAAAAACACTTTTCCACCGCCATAAGCCTTCATTCCTGAGAGATCCAATCTTGGAGCCTTTTCCGGTAATCTGCCGGAGGGGGATTCGATCACGAAGGGCATCTACATCAACTCCATTGCCCCTCTGATGATGCGTGTGTAGTTCACCACAGACCTACGGGTCCATAGCTAGTAGCTAGATGTCTTCTTATCTCTCTTTGCTTCTCAATACCATGTTCTTTATGATCTTCATGGAGATCGATCTGATGTACTACTCTTTTGCGGTGTGTTTGTCGAGATCCGATGAATTGTGGGTTTATGTTAAGATTATCCATGAATATTTGAGTCTTTCCTGAATTCTTATATGTATGATTTCATATCTTTGCAAGTCTCTTCGAATTATTGGTTTGGTTTGGCCAACTAGATTGGTAACTCTTGCAATAGGAGAAGTGCTTAGTTTTGGGTTCAATCTTGTGGTGTCCTCACCCAGTGACATAGTAGTGGTAGCGAGGCACGTGTTGTATTGTTGCCATCAAGGGTTAAAAGATGGAGTTTTCATCGTATTGCTTGATTTTATCCCTCTACATCATGTCATCTTGCTTAATGTGTTACTTTGTTCTTCATGAACTTAATACTCTAGATAGAGGCAGGAGTCGGTCGATGTGTGGAGTAATAGTAGTAGATGCAGAATCGTTTCGGTCTACTTGTCATGGATGTGATGCCTATATGCATAATTATTGCCATGGATATCTTCATAACTATTCACTTTTCTATCAATTGCTCGATAGTAATTTGTTCACCCACCGTAATACTTGCCATCATGAGAGAAGATATCTAGTGAAACCTATGCACCCCGGGTCTATTTTCCATATTATATTTTCAGATCTAAAACAAAAAACACCAAAAATACTTGCTGCATTGTTTTTACTTTTAGTTTTACTTTCCGTTCAAGCATCCTATTATATCTATCTCTACTAGATCTCATCCTTGCAAATAACTGTGAAGGGATTGACAACCCCTTTATAGTGTTGGGTGCAAGAGTTTGATTCCTTATGCAGGTATATATATATTGGTGGCTCGCTTGTGTCTCCTACTGGATTGATACCTTGGTTCTCAAAAACTGAGAGAAATACTTATCTACTTTGTTGCATCAAACCGTTCCTCTTCATGAGAAACCAACGCATGCTCTAGAAGTAGCGGCCACCACACCTTTAGTTCCGGTTCGTGGCACGAACCGGGACTAAAGTTCCGGAACGAACGGCACTAATGATGCCCATCACGAACCGGGACTAATGGGCACATTAGTGCCAGTTCAAAACGAGACCGGGACTAATGATGTGGACAAAAGGTTTGTTTTCTACTAGTGTCTCACCCTCCAAGGTTTCCGCATTATAATATTTTGCCAAAACCCTTCTAACCTCAGCAAGTACCACCTCTCTTTGCAAATCAGGAGGAGGAGGAACAACAAATACTAGGGCTGTTGCACATGATCAAGAGGCGGATCATCGAAGACCACGATGTTCCTATACAGGCATCCATGAGGGCTTTGCTGGATGTTCAACGCTCCTAGAACGAACTGGTACAGCATCACCGGGATGGTCACCATTACTGGATGGTGGATTATTCGAGCGGAGGTGGACAGAAAGGCCGCAACAGAGGGGAGAAAACCCTTGTTATCTCCGGAAGTAGTATCAGAGGGGGAACTAGCTTGGTCGCTGATAGGAAGGAGCTTTGACTACTTGTCAGCGATTGGACTTGAGGGAGACAGAACAATCGGAGAGGTATCGGAAACACACGCAAATGGTGGGATATCCTTCCGCAATAAAAGTTTAGCTACCCAAGTTTGTTTATGACGCAGCTTCGCCGCGATACTCTGTTTCGGTTGCCATGTTTTACGTTGTGGTGCATTTTTCTGTTCGCGTCTCCAAACCAAAGTATTGGTAGCGGCCCAACACCAACATTCCCATCCATAATGGCCCAATCGATTACATATTCGACAGCGAAGCCCAATAGTGCATGCCTTGCATGGATGGCCTAGGGAAAGACACTTTGAGCAAAAAACTCCCTTATCCATTGAATTAGAGTCAAAACTTTGATCCTCATGAAGATTGCACGTGAAACCCATATTAATACAACTCGGGCAGGAAATACCTGGACAGTTTACCGCAATATGCCCCTTCCTAAAGCATGTCTCACATCTATAAAGCTTAAAGAAAATAAGTCTTTGGAAGGAACAGATTTAATGTTGACACAATATTTGACCTGATCATTTGAATAACCTACTTGCCAAAGATTGAGATTTCCTCCAATATTGAAAATGGAATAGAATCCCAATAATTACGCTGGAAAATTGTTCCCTCAAAAACTTGCTTGTTCTTCGCGGATAGAACCGAATCCGAATCTCCATAAAAGCTTCCAAACATCAAATCCTTCAAAGAATGAGATTGAACATCCACACATGAACCATTGAATCCATGGCACTAGCCCCATCAACATCCAGATTAGGCAAACAAGCATGACCTGATTGAACATTATGATGGAGAAAGTTGAGAGATGATTTGATAGCCATAGGTGAACGTGCAACAACTTTAGGGATCTCATGATCGAGATGCCAAGAATCACCATCCTTTGAATAGTCCACATAATCCTTGAATAACCGGAAATGACAAACGAAATTTGGCCAAATTCTGTCCTTCAAATCATAGATAAAGTGACCCATGCGGTGGGAGGCCATCGAAAATTTAAAGCTTCAAGAACCCAATTGTAGAACATTGAAACGAAGAGCCAAACCACCAATGCAACATTGCATCACAATACCCACCGCCTCTTCCGTAAGAGGGAATGAGGATGAAGAGAAGGAAACCACCAAGAAAAATTCCTTGGAGCCCGGCGATCTAACATAGTGAACCAAAGATCCAAACCTAGAACGAACCTGATTTTCCACCTTGAGGCCAGGGGCAAAATCCCAGTGGAGAAGACTTGCCATCTTGATGACGTGGAGGAACAACTAGAGGTCCTTGCCCGGACCAGATCTACATGCGCCATTGGAGGTGTGGTAGGGGTGGAGGTGTGGGAGGAGGTGGAGGCTCCCATGGACTAGTCTTCTCTCCCATACAGCTCCAAGTTTGATGACATACAACTCCAGCTGGTCTCATACCTCTCGATTCGGGCATTCTTCTGAAAGATAAACTTCAACTCTTGGAACATATCATATGCTCCATGACGTTCAAAACGTCTTGGAAGTCTCGGTTCTAAGCCATACAACATTGCACATTGAATCATTGAGTATTCATCAGAACATGCCTGCCAGGCGTTCACAACGTTTGCAGACTCAATTGGAGCGGGTGGATCACCAAGCAGTGCATCAAGGACATAAGCCTTCTAGGAAGCCGTGAGGATAATCCTCAGATTGGAGGCCCAGTCCACAAAGTTACTTCCATCATCTTTCACCTTAGCTTTCTCTAGGAACGCGTTAAAATTCAGGGGTGCTACTGCGCGAGCCATTGATCAACAACATGAATATGCAAAGGTTACTAAGACTATTGTTCAGGATAACGAGTTTAGTTAATCAAATTACTAAAGCTCCCACTCAAATTGACATCCCTCGGGTCATCTGAGTGATACATGATCCAAATTCACCAACTCAAGTCCGATCATCACGTGAGTTGAGGTGGTTTCAATGGTGAACATCATCATGTTCATCATATCTACTATATGACTCATGTTTAACCTTTCGGTCCCTTGTGTTCCGAGGCAATGTGTGTACATGCTAGGATCATCAAGTTTAATCCGAGTGTTCCGCACGTGCAACACTGGCTTGCACCCGTTGTATGTGAACATAGAGTCTATCACACCCGATCATCAAGTGGTGTCTCGACACGACGAACTTTCGCAACGGTGCACACTCGGGGAGAACATAATTTATCTTGAAATTTAACTAAGGGATCACCTTATAATGCTACCGTCGTCCTAAGCAAAACAAGGTGCATAAAAGGATTAACATCACATGCAAATCATAAGTGACATGATATGGCCATGAACTTCTGCTTTCGATCTCCATCTTGAAAGCACCGGCATGATCTCCATCGTCATCGGCATGACACCATGATCTCCATCATGTTGATATCCATCAACGTGTTGCCATCGAGGTTGTCGCACCGACTGTTGCTTCCACGACTATTGCTAGCTAGCGATAAAGTAAAGAAAAAACGACGAAAATAATTAAAGACAACCCTATGGCTCATGTCGGTTGCCGTACTCATCGACATGCAAGTCATGATATTCTATGCAAAACATGATCATCTCATACATCACATATATCTCATCATGTAATTGGCCATGTCACATCACAACATACCCTGCAAAAACAAGTTAGACGTCCTCTAATTGTTGTTGCAATTTTCACGTGGCTGCTACGGGTATCTAGCAAGAACAATTCTCACCTACGCATAAACCACAACGGTAATACTCAAATTGCTATTAAACCTTCTCAAGGACCACCATTGTCGAATCCGATCCAACTAGAGTAGGAGAGACAGACACCCATCAGCCATCTTTGTGCAACGAAGTTACACGTCAGTCGATGGAACCGGTCTCTCGTAAGCGTACGAGTAAGGTTGGTCCGGGCCGCTTCATCCCACAATGCCGCTGAACCAAAACACGACCAAGGGAGGAAGAAATCTAAGCATCAACACCCACAAACTCCTTTGTGTTCTACTCGTGATCTCATCTACACATAGACCTAGCTCATGATGCCACTGTTGGGGAACGTTGCATGGGAAACAAAAAAATTCCTACACACACGCAAAATCTATCCATGGTGATGAGCATCTATGAGGGGGGGGAGTGGATCTACATACCCTTGTAGATCGCTAAGCGGGAAGCATTAAGAAACACGGTTGATGTAGTTGAACGTCTTCGCGGTCCAAATCGCCGAGCGTCCTGGGATCCAATCATGATCCGTCCCGATCTAGCGCCGAACGGACGGCACCTCCACATTCAGCACACGTACAGCTCGATGACTATCTCCGCCTTCTTGATCCAGCAAGAGGGAGTGGAGAGGTAGATGAGTTCTTCGGCAGCGCGACGGCGTGGCGGCGATGGTGGTGGAACTATTCTAGCAGGGCTTCGCCTAAGCATAGCTGAAATGATCTAGAGGAGAAAATGCGATCTAGAGGAGAGGGTATCACATGGCTGATTTCTATTGTGAAAAACCCTTAATACCTCTAGTATATATAGGAGGAAGGAGGGAGGAAGGGAGAGAGGAGGAGTTGTCCTCCAATCCTATTAGGATTAGGACTCCTTCTCTCCCACTTGGGCCTCCTTCCACCTTTAGAATTCTTCCCCCCGGCCACATGAGCCTCTAGTCGGACTTCGGCCAGCCCACCAGGGGCTGGTTTACCTCCTCCCACAGGCCATGTAGCCTCTTGGGTCTAGACACCCCTCCCCATGGTCCCTCGGTACCCTCCCGGCACTCCCCGTACACTACCGATGAGCCTGAAACTTTTTCGGTGACCAAAACAGGACTTCCTATATATCAGTCTTTATCTCCAGACCATTTTGGAGCTCCTCGTGACATTCGGGATCTCATATGGGACTCTGAACAACCTTTGTTCACCACCATACATAACTCTATACTACCGAAACGTCACCGAACCTTAAGTGTGCAGACCCTGCGGGTTCAAGAACTATGTAGACATGACCGAGACACCTCTACAGTCAATAAATAATAGCGGGACCTGGATGCCCATATTGGTTCCTACATATTCTATGAAGATCTTTATCAGTTGAAACTCTATGTCAAGGATTCAGTTAATCCCGTATGTTGTTCCCTTTGTTCTTCGGTATGTTACTTGCCCGAGATTCGATCGTCGGTATCTTTATACCTAGTTCAATATCGTTACCGGCAAGTCTCTTTACTCGTTCCGTTATACAAGATCCCGTGGCTAACACTTTAGTCACATTGCTTGCAAGGCTTGTTGTGATGTTGTATTACCGAGTGGGCCCTGGGATACCTCTCCGTCACATGGAGTAACAAATCCCAGTCTTGATCCATATCCACTCAACAGATACTCTTGGAGATACCTGTAGAGCACCTTTATAGTCACCTAGTTACGTTGCGACATTTGATACAGACAAGGCACTCCTCCAGTGTCAGTGAGTTGCATGATCTCATGGTCATAGGAACAGATACTTGACATGAGGAAAACTATAGTAATAAACTGACACAATCATATGCTATGTTTATAGTTTGGGTCTTATGCATCACATCATTCTCCCAATGATGTGATCCCATCATGAAATGACATCTCATGTCAATGGCTAGGAAACCTTGACCATCTTTGATTAACGAGCTAATCTACTAGAGGCATACTAGGGACAAAGTGTTGTCCATGTACCCACACATGCAATATGTTTCCAGTCAATACAATTATAGCATGGATAATAAACAATTATCATGAACAAGGAAATATAATAATAACCATTTTATTATTGCCTCTAGGACATATTTCCAACAGCCGCATGCCGCTCCGCTTGCTTTCCCTTGCCTCGTGCCCCCGCGTGCATAGTAGCTTGCCCGCGCGCCCTGCGTGCCTTGCCTCATCTCTTGCAGCCCAGCGTCGTGCCCGTGTCAGCTTCGTCACAGCCACCAGACCCGAGCAAAAGCTAGGGCTTGCGCGCCCCGCTTCCTTCCTCCCCGTCGCAAAGGAGCTCGGGAATGGGACCTCTCCTCCTTTCTGCAGCCCCGATGGTTGTCGGAGACCTCGCCGGTGACGTCACTAGCTTCTCTAGCGAGAGGTAGCCAGCCCCACGCCTTGCTGTAGCTCAATAGGAGCCAGACCCCCACTTGAGCAAGTGCCCGTCGCTAGCCCAGCTGGTCAACCCTGCCTCGCACGACCAGGGGGTCGTGGGTTCGACCCCCCGGCTCCCCCCTTTTTTCTATTAATCCCCGAGCCACTGACAGTGGGCCCGTCCTCACTTGTGAGGCCACAGGATCCCTGGGTCTATGCCAGGTGGGCCTGGTGGTTTTTGTTCTTTTTTTATCTGGTTATTTTGTTTTTTCCTAGTGAATTTGAGGTATTCCTTTTAAGGAAACTGTCATTTTGTTTTATTATCAAATCTGTCCATATCCTAGGACATGCCCGATTTGGCATATAGGTTGTATTGAGTGAATATGTGATTTTGTGAATGCCTCATTGTGAGTTTTATCTACAACAAGATAGGCATGTGACATATGGTTTTGGGGTACAAAAAATGCAGTGCATCCAATGGTGGTGTTGGTTTTATCATTTGAGCAAGTTCGCAAAAATGTTGTGTTGTGATAATATACCATTTTATCTTTTTCACATGAATTAATTCTTGCACTATATGAAAATCTTGTCAACGTGAAATATGTCCATTAGAGTGTGCTCTAGCCCCTGGTATTTTTGCTTGCTATGATAGATCGTTATATGGGTGGCATTCTTGATGTTAACATGCCGCTAAAATTCTGTCTTCACATGCCCAAATAATTCTATGTTGAAATCTGTTATGATGTTGCTATGTTGTCTAGATGATTCCCATGAATACATTGCTCCTTTGAGGTTGGCATAATGTAGTTGATTGAAGTATATGTTGTCCTCCGTAAGTTTGTGGCAAGTGCTTGTAGGCTGAGCTATTGCATCTTATATAAAAATTGCAGTCAACGTGCTATTCTGTTAACAAGTGCCCTGTTTGCCCCTTGTTAAATTTCACTAAGTCTGTGATTCTGCTATTTTCAATATGTAATGTTGTGGGGATGAAAGCCATTGATATATGCATATTCTGATGTTGCCATAATGTAATTGGTTGTAGTACATGTCGTTCTCAATCACCCTGTTAATTTTCATGTCATGAAATGTTCTCTAGCATATATATTTGCTGCTGTCAATATGCTATCATGCTAACTCAGAATCTGTAAAACTGGAATTTTTACCAAGTCCCTAAAAACTGTTTCAACATGCCATCTTGTGAGCTCCATTGCCATTGATCCATGCTTCCTTTCATGTTTCTGTAGATAGATGAATTATTGAGCATGATGTATACTTCCTGTATATGCCTTGGTTGTGATTTTAAATTTGTTGTAGCTCTGGTTATATGTGTTACAAGATTACATGTTGTTGTTTGTGGACAGATTGTATGTTCTGTTTTGTGACTTGCGGGAGCTATACTCCATTTTTTTGTATGGTATTTCGGTCTATTCTTGTTAGATTTTCATTTACAATCTAGTGTCATCATTAGAATAGCAAGGAATGGCCCATGGCCTTCTTCATTTTTGCATTTTCCTCCGTTAACGTTCGTACCTTGTCGTGAGCGTACTGTGAGCTTCGTTACTCCGTTTGCAATGTTATACATATGCATTTGCATCAATTTTACATGATGCATATATATTTTCCATGTGCATGCATGTTCATAAAACTAAACATGAGGTTTTGTCCAGAATACTAAACAACTTAATATTTGCATGTGGAACATGACTAGCATAGGGTTGTCGTGTTATTTGCATCAATATGATCATGCATCATCTGGTTGCGCATTGAACTTTGGTTGTTATGTTTATTGGTGTTGTTTCTATTTGGGTAGACCCGAGTGACGAGGCTGAGTACGAGGATCCCGAAGAGAACGTCTACGAGGACCCAGCTCCGTATCCCCCTAAAGACCAACATGCAAGATGACCGTACCCGAATCCTGACACTATTTTTGCTTTGCTAGTTGTCTCGCTCTTATTGTTATGTTTCGTTACCTACCACTTTCATGTCAAGCCTCCTAAATTGCCATGAAAGCCTCTAACCCTCCACTACCTAGCAAAACCTTGTTTGGCTATGTTACCGCTACTCAGCCCCTCTTATAGCATTCTTACATGCAGGTGCAGGTTGTTTCCATGTGATAATATGGATATCTGGAGATATCACAGTATTATTGCTATTTAATTTAATGCACCTATATATCTTGGTAAAGATGGAAGGCTTGGCCTTTTGCCCGGTGTTTTGTTCCACTTTTGTCGTCATAGTTACTTGTTACCGGTGTTATGTTCCATATTTTGCGCTCCTAACATGCTCGGGGTTGTTATGGGGACCCCCTTGACTATTCGTTTTAGATTAAAACTTGTCTGACAAGACCCAACTTTGGCACTTCATTTGCTAAACAACTTAATAAAATTGCATAGGGCATAACTACCCCATGGATAATTAATCAACCCCCAGGCCAATGATCCTTATGAGTGTTGGTCCAAAGTAGAGCCGTGTGCGGGGCCAACCTGGGGTAACTCGGGAGTTTTCTATCAGGCCATTGTACGTTGTGCTTATCCGGTCGTGTCCTGAGAACGAGATATGCGGCTCCTATCGACTTCGACGACACGTTGGGTGGTCTTGCTGGACTTGTTTTACCTTTCTGGAATGTCTTGTGCGTGGGATTTCGAGGATACTTTGGGCTATTCCGAGGTTGAGGTGTTCCAACGGAATTTCAAAGGAGATCAGGGGTTTTCGCGTTCAAGGTTATTCCAGCGTGGCGTGTGGTTAGTTTGTGATGGATGAGTTGGAGCACCCCTGTAGGGTTTAATCTTTTCGAGAAGTCGTGCCCGCAGTTACATGGTAAATTGGAAATTTGTTTAACACTCGGTTATAGCAAACTTGAAGTAACTCAAATATAAAAATACACCAACTGTGTGCGTAACCATGATTATCTCTGCTCGTGAACATGAACCGAGAGAGAACACAGTGGGGTTATGATTGACGTAAGTAGGTGTTCAGGATCACTTAGTGATCATACTAGTTCACGTCTGATATGATATGTGTAGGCCACCATATTTACTTCTTGTTCTCGTAAGTTAGCCACTCAAACATATGCTTAGATGCTTGCTGCAACCTCACCACTTAACCTTCCTCACCCAAAAGGCTTACATAGTTTCAGTACCCGGGTTACAAGATTGTTGAGTCCCTGTGGCTCACAGATTACAACAATACAGGTATAGGTACCGATGATGTCTATCCCGTTGAGGTGTCCCAGCTCCAGTGGGAGTTTGATGAAGAACGTGGCCAGATGTATGTTACGTATCCCAATGAGTAGAGAGGCAACATGGTCGTGTTCCTGGGATAGCAGGGCAGTCTCATTGCGTCTTTTATCGTTTGTTTTCGTACGTAACCAGACCCTGCTTATGGATGAATGTATGAATGTTTATGTGACATTGTCATTTAGCATGTGGCGAGTGTAAGCCAACTCTTATACTCTTCTTCTCAATAAATGTATGCGATGATTCTGTACTTGCAAAACGCTTAGATGCACTTCTATCCCCATCGAGGTCCTCGTGCCTTAATTGGGATAGAACCACATCTTGGTCGTTACA
The DNA here is from genome assembly GCA_022496015.1 of Hordeum marinum. Classification (NCBI taxonomy): domain Eukaryota; kingdom Viridiplantae; phylum Streptophyta; class Magnoliopsida; order Poales; family Poaceae; genus Hordeum; species Hordeum marinum. The sequence continues at coordinate 410,757,836 of CM039673.1, forward strand.
CATGTCTTCCTCCATGATGCTCCCAACAAAGGGACGTCGTCGAAGATGCCTCCATTGTACCGATACATAACCGAATCGAGGCTTTCGCCCGAAGACAATTGCCAACACCAAGCAAGCGAGGAAGATGGTGACACACTCGCGACGCCTCCAAGGAGGGAAACGACACCCACGAGTGTTATCGCCGTCGGTTTGGCCAAAACCGAACAGGACTTTCAATTGTAATGGCATGCATCTCCACTCCTCTAGTGTTTTGGGCAGCACTGTCCAAGATGTCTCACACCGTCGTCACCGCACCAAATTGTCATTGAAGTTGCGCAACAATGGATCTCTCCGACCTACACTACCGAAAGAGCACGACCCATATCACCACCAACAACGGGCAAGGAGCAGCCGCAAACAGCCGTCGTGCAATGGTCAGATTCACCCGCACCTCCGAGCACTCCCCTGCGCCAGCTCTCCCAAGGCAACACCGAGCGCCCCTCGCACGGAGGCAGTCGGTCGCCTGCTGCCAGCCAGGATCCTTCCTGGCATGGCCTCCTTGGCGTCGCCGCCTCCATGGTTGGGATCGCGCCGTCGTCACTAGCAGAACCGACGCGCCACCCTTGTCCACCACCCTACAGCGCACCTCGCCAGAATCCACCTTCCCGCCACGCTCCCCGCTGTGCTCCGACGACCCTCACGCTCCACCTTCTTGTGAGACACCCCCCCCCACCACCACCACCACCATGGCTGCCCCATGTGACATCCCGCTCTGTGCGAAGGGAGGCCGTCGAGGGGGGCCAGCCAGCACCCGCCGCCTTCATCGGTCAGGCGCGGCCACCACTGCTGGCGTCCAGAGGAGGGGATCTGAGGCCTGTGGACCTAGGGTTTGGGGCCTCCGGAGCTGCATGCGTGTTTACTTTAATAGTAGTAGGGGTGTGAGTTAGTTACATTGATCGAACATCTTTGATTATTTTATGATGTTTTTGTCTGTAGATGAATTCATGTTTTTTTCTTTTAATATCGGTAGAAGAGACTAGTGAAGATTAATATAATTCAATACTAGCACGGTGGGTTCAGCTAGAGCCAAAAACCTTGGCCCTACAGCAGCATTGCGCATACACGTAGGTGCCAATGATTATGACCTCCATCTCCTGCCCCGAACATGTTACATGCATGGTGATAGATATCTCGAGGCTTTATTAATCTGTGCGGAGGAGCGTGACAATTCTACGACGAAATTACTTTACGTACGACACATGGCATACGATTTTCGTACGACTCATAATCCAATGACATGCTGCAGTTTAGTCCTGCATATGAACGGTTTGATCTGAACTGTCGTATGTAAATCGTACACCTTGTGTGTGATACGCATAGCAGGTCTCATTCTAGAGAGGCACCTAGAATCAGCTACCAGTCGACAGTCGTACGCAGCAGCAGCACATCGAACCAAACGCAATGGCAGTGAACAGGGACACCGTGCCCTGCCTGCGACGCAACCTCGATATTCTGCCCGCTCGCGATGCACGCCCAAATGCATTTGTGTGTGCTGCCGAACAGAGCAGACTGCTCACCTGCCGGGGGCCCGGGAGGCACGCACGTTGCGCATCCGGCCGGGCGCCCCCCGCATTATTAGACGCCGCGTTCGGCAAGGGATTGAACATGACAAGAGCGCGGTACCAATGTGCCGGCCCGTGACCAGGCGACCTTTCGTCTCTCTGGCTCTACTCACCTTTTTTTTTTAAGGCACAGCCGCGTCGGTTTTGGACAGATTAGACGGAGAGGAGGATACATGGATTGACGGATGCGTTTGTACGTGAATATAGTAGCATGCATGCCGTACCAGCGGGAAGCAAAGCACCAAAGTGAACAGCCAGGCCGAGCGCGAAAGGGGCGTCGCACTCGCAACCACCGTATGTAACCACCCATGACCCTACCCTCCGCATGTACACTACCAAAGTATACTATATGTGGGTCGATCGTTGCCTGGTGGAAGCTGCGTCGACGTACGTTGGCACGTCGCTATGCTAGCCGACTTCACCGGTTAGTAATGAATCGACCATCTCGCCATGCCATCACATGGCGCGCCGGAGTTGATGATGCCGGGGCCGGCAAATGATGGGATCAATGAACGGATCGATCGGGCGTCTCCCTCTCTCTTTTTCAAACGAGACATGCAGTTGGTTTGACAGTTTGAGAATGGAGTAGCTCACAGCTCCATGCGATCGCTACAGCTCTATTCTAGGGCTCTGGATGGACACATGGGTGATTTGATCTACCCTATGAACGAATTTACGTCTGCTTTTTTAAAAGTTAGGATCGATGAGCGTGGACTCAAGAGGTTGCAGATTGTACATTATCGTTCTTTTAACCGGAAGATGCGATGTCTTGATCGATCAAGAAATAACCACGCAGTTATGCCATCTTACGAAAGCGACCGAATCTGGGTGAACTCCTCTTGCACGTGAGCTCTTCAAATCATTTGTAACCCGGGGCCACGGAATAGCACAGACATACTGGCATCCAACAAGCAACAAGACATGAAAATTCCAGCTTCTCTGAGACAATCCTAGCACTGCTCGCAAGAAGAGTAAATACTCAGGTAGAAAGAACTGTGTCAGAAACAGTACCAGTACCTGCATGCATGCACATGGCCAGTTGCCGCCGTGTCGGGTGCAACAGCACAGGCGTTATATACCCCTAGTCAGGGGCCAGGGACACTCGATCGCGCAGTCGACCCTGACACGAATCAAGCACGGGCCACACTGTTCCCATTTCTGCTGCCGACACCTCCGGTGAGAAAAAAGAAATGGGGGGCCGCTCGGTGCCACGGCGCCTCGCTCTCTTCTGCCTCTTGGCTTCGTGCATTGCGCTCGCGGCGCGCACCTCCGACGCCAGCCGGCGGGAGCTCGGCATCAGCATCGGCAACGGCGGCGGCGGGGGGATAGGCATCGGGATTGGGATTGGCGGTGGTGGCGGAGGCGGGGGCGGGTACGGAGGCGGCGGCTCGCCGTCGTCATCCGGGCCGAAGGCGAGCGACTTCGAGAACGAGCGGCTGTACAGGGCGTACCTCGTGATCCAGAGGTTCAAGAAGACCATCACGTGCGACCCCCAGGGCATCACCAAAACCTGGACCGGCACCGACATCTGCAGCAAGACCTCCTACTTGGGCTTCTTCTGCGAGCCGCCGCCCAACATCAAGGAGCGGGCTCTCGCGTCCGTCGACTTCAATGGCTTCAAGCTGGAGGCCCCCACCGTGGAGGGGTTCGTGGACGCCCTCCCCGACCTGGCGCTCTACCACGCCAACTCCAACGACTTCGGCGGCGTCGTGCCCATCCTCAGGTCGCTGCAGTACTTCTACGAGCTCGACGTGAGCAACAACAAGCTCGCCCGCTGCGCCTTCCCGACGGACGTGCTGGGGATCACCAACGCCACCTTCGTCGACATCCGGTTCAACAGGTTCTTCGGCGAGGTGCCGTCGGGGCTTTTCTGCTCGTTCCCGATCGTGGAGGCCATCTTCGTCAACAACAACCAGTTCTCCGGCAAGATCCCGAGCAACCTCGGCGACTCGCCCGTAAACTACCTCGCGCTCGCCAACAACCAGTTCACGGGGCCGATCCCGTCGTCCATCGGCCGCGCTGCCAACACGCTCCTGGAGGTGCTCTTCCTCAACAACAAGCTCAGCGGCTGCCTCCCCTACGAGCTCGGCCTGCTCGCCAAGGCCACCGTCATCGACGCCGGCACGAACCAGCTCACGGGAACCATACCGGCCTCGTACGCGTGCCTGCGGAAGGTGGAGCAGCTGAACCTGGCGGACAATCTTCTCTACGGCGAGGTGCCCGACGCGCTGTGCCGGCTCGCGTACCCGTCGTCGGGCGGCCACCTCTCCAACCTCACGCTCTCGGACAACTACTTCACGTCGCTGGGGTCGTGCTGCTGGGACCTGATCAAGCAGGGGAAGCTCAACGTCGCCCGCAACTGCATCCCCTATGCGCCCAACCAGCGGTCGCACGAGGAGTGCGCTGGTTTCTTCCACAGGACCAAGACCACGTGCCCCGTCAGCACCTACGTGCCATGCCACCACTACGCCGCCGGTAAGGAGGAAGCCTCGGCGGCGGAGGAGAACAAGTACCGGACCTATTCAGCGCTGCACCCGTGAGTCCGTGGCTCCCAGCAGTCAGCACGGCCGGCGAGGGCACACCTGCTGAAAAACAAGGGGCGATGCACATGTGCGTCTCGTCGCGGCTGCTTGGGTCTTTGCAATGGCTGGTTTGTGTTGATACTGTTTGCAAATTGTGTGTTCTACTTTTCTATTTATGTTCCCTTTTTCATACTACCAGCAAGACTTGATTAAGTAGGTTGTTCGGGGTTAGAGCATCTACCGCGGGACTATACAAAACCGACCGCTCAAACGTTAATAAATTTTAAATTCATATAAAAACATGTAAACATTACATAGATCAATTATTCTATGCTATCCTAATTTTAGTCGGAGATGTCTACTATCGTTGTGCCTGGCTCTAGATGCATGAGTGCCAGTCGCAACTTCGGCTCCTGTGATTCTTTCGGCTGTTGCACCTTCGCCTTCGCGTCGAGTTCGGGGAAAAAAAGCGTCGGTCGTTGCCTGCACTTGTCGGATGAAACGTCGGTTGGCCTTCATATAGGCCTCATCTTGGATGGACTCCAAGATAGCCTGTTGTTCCGCCATCTTTTCCCTTTGGGCGACCACAAAATTCGCCGCCACATCCTTCATATTGAAGCCCGGAGCCGGAGCAAGCTCCTCCTCCTCCTCCTCCTCCATCGGAAACGAATGGTGTTGTTCCTCCTTCGGCTCCTCCTCCTCCTCCTCCTCCTCCCCCTCCTCTTCCTGCTCTGGCTCCCGTGAGTCCGGGGGCAAGTTGGCAGCGATGCGAGCGGCACGCCTCGCCCGAATCTGCTCCTCGATCTAAAAGCAGCGCTCCGATGTGAGCATGGTGTAGGTAGTCTTCTTCTGTTGGGTCATGGTGAAGTCGCACGGCGTGAGACGAACGACCGTAGCCCCCTGAACCAGGTTTCAAGTTAGGGACGCTCTTCTGTTCTTCGTCTTCGGTAGTCGGTCTTGAAAGTTGGTTCAACAAATTTTCTCATCTTCTATCTTGAGGATCATCGAGGTGTATCCAAAGAGTTCACATGTCGGGTGTCTGAGGAACTTTTGTAAGTTATCAACCTTTATCAATGCTTTATTATTTTTTATGCCACACTTCAGGTTCAAAGTTTTTCCTGCGTGACGGTGTACTCGTGTTGCATAGCTCCAGCATTGAACTATATTCGAGCACTATTAGAAAAAGCCTAACGGTAACGCTGGTCATCCCGCGTTGTTGCTATATATAGTTAGCGGTAGCTGTTGTTATGAAAGCACGTTGCTGCTAATAGCTACAACGCCTCAATTCAAAACGCAAAAACTCCAGAAGCACAGAAGATGGATCACGAAAAAAAGATATAAACATTTCTACATGTACAGCCTAAGCTGTTGGAAACGATCATGAAGCCTATCTACTTCCACGAGAGGCTGAAATCAAAGCGTGTTTATGTTAAACAGCACAAAGCACACGTGACACGTCCATATGCTGCACAGGAGAATCGGAACGACGCGGCCGGACGCCCTATCTTTCTCCATCGGCCTATAAATACTTAAAAAGCATCTATAACCGGATGTCTCAAACAATCCTTTATATGTCCATAAACACGTCCGATTAATGACGGGACAAAAGAAAAAAAGAAAAAAAAAGTCAATCGGATCCCTCATATCATTCCTATATATCTGGCTGTCCGCGAACCCTTATATTCATCTTAAATATAGAGAGGATACGACGGCTCACGGATGCGTGGCACATCCGGCCAATCCGCCAAGTAGGACGCAATTCCATCCCGGACCATTTTTTATGTTTGTTTATTCATTATATTATTTCTTTCTATTCCTCTACACCAAACACGTGCAAGTGACATAACATATGAGAAAGAAAATGAGACGTGTAGTTGCACGGACGGACAAATAGGAAACACATACGATCACTGACCGGACGCGTCCGCAGACGTTTAGAGGATCATATTTACTATGTTCGGCTGTAGATACTTTAAGAGCATCTCCAGCCGTTGGCCCTCCAGGGACCCGAAATAGCGCCGCCTAGGGGCCAGCCGGCGCTAAAATTGGCTCGTGGGGCTCGGCTTCCCAGTCGCGGCCCTGGCGTGGCAAATGCAAATTTAAACATGCCATTTTCCCGCTGCCCAAAAAACGATGCGAGTTTGGCGGTTCGGCGTCGGCCATGCCATAGTCGACATCCATGCCCAAAAAATGACGCGAGTTCGACGATCGTCACAGGTTCGGCGATCAAAACATGCCAATAATCCGGCGTACAAAAAATGCGGGAGACCTAAGCATATAACTTCTCAAACGGGAGAGTCCGGCGTAGCGGTCGTCGTAGGCAAGATCGGCGTCGTCGTAGCGGTTGGCATCGACGAGGTTGGCGTAGCGGGCAACGTCCTAGATACGGGCGGGCTCGGCGGCGGCATAGGCGGTGCGGGGGGCTGGGCCGGCATGCGGTTGAGGATGAGGTCGCGCTCCGCCAGGTACCACGCCTTCACCATCGGTTCCATGTCCGCCGTGACGCCTCTCATGAGGAACGCCAGGTCGGTGTTGCGCTTCTTCGCGACGATGTTGGTCCTGAGGAGGTCGAGTTTGGCGTCCTGCTTCGTCATCAGCGCCGACCACCTCGCCTCTGTCTTCTCCTTCGTCAGGGTAGAGTGGGTCTTTGCATCGGCGATGCATTGCTCGATCGACGCCTGCAGGCGCTCGGCAGCTGGCGCATCATTCCTGTCCTTCTTCGCCTTCTTGTTCACATCTGGACGCCCTTCTACCGCCCTAGGAACAGGTGCGTCCGGGTTGAGCGCGCCGTCCTTGTTGGCAAGCTGATGCCGAACCTCGACCCATTTCTCGCAGGCCTCGATCCAGGTGAAGACATGAAGTAACTTGAAGTCGAAGCCGGCGTCCCGGCGGAACAAGTCGAACATCCAAACCATCTGCGCCAAAAAAGATGACTGTTCGACGGCGAAAGATGGCGCGGCCAAGTGATGGGCAAAAAAGACTCGGCGAACATACCTGCTGCTCTACGCTCGCGCCGCTCTCTGGGCGACCATGGACCTGTTCATGGATGCCATGCCACTTGTTGCACGCCGTTTGAATGCCCCCCAATGGTTGGACATGGCCTTGGTGCCACGGTCCATGTACGTATCGATGAACTCGGGGTCGACCAACTTGCGCTCATCGAAAGCCGCATTGATCCTCTTCCAGTACGTCTCCGTGTTCTGGTTCACACCGGTGATCGGGTCCATGCTGACCAGCTTCCATGCTTCGGCGAGGCAAACGTCCTCCACCTACGTCCACTTGATGCGGGGCTCGCCCGGCTTGCCGTTGGCCGACCTCGTTTTCTTCTTCTTTTTCACTTTGCCCTTCGCCGGCACAGGTTCTTGCACCAGCTATTCCTCCTCGATCTCCTCTGTCTCCTCCTCCTCGGGCTTGGCGTCGTCCATGTCGTAAGTGTCCTCCGCCTTTTGCACACCAAATACGGGGCACGAGGCGATCGCGACGGAGCTGGTGTTGATGATGTCCTCCATCTCGGCCTCGGTGTTGCTATACTGCGGCGCTGTGCCGAGTGCGAAAGGCAAAGGGCCATGCCGTAGAGCCGTAGCGGACGAGCCGGAGTATGTCGGCGAGGGCACGTAGCCGTACTGGGCATTGGCGTGGCAGGCGGAGAATGTGGAAGGCGTGCGGGGAAAGGTGATGTTGGGGTTGAATCTGTCGAGGGCGTCGTTGTCGACGTACTCCGGCGAGGGTGCCTACACCCACGCTGGCGAAGGAAAGTTGGGGTTGGCCGGAGACACGATGCTTTGCTGGCATGCGCCTTGTGGGAACGGCGCCGGCTGTCGCCCCGAGAAGATCGGCCGGTGAGACGACACCTCCTGCTCAATCGCTGCCGCCGCCGCTTCCCGGGCTTTCTTCATGAGGAGCCTGTTGCGGCGATCGATGGTCACCGCCTCCCTCCGCTCGACGTCGGCCTTCCACTCGGCATTTGACAACCCCGTCATCCTTGCCATCGATGCACGGGGCTTGTGCGGTTGGCGACGGCGGGGACGGGGGCTTGCCGAGGGGTGGCGTACTTCTTGGGCAGCATGGCGGGGGAGATGGAGGGAAATGGAGAGATTGGAGGGAAGAAACGGAGGGATAGAGGGAAAGGGCGGGAAGTGGCAGCCGATCTCGCCGACACCTCAGCCCCACCCGCCTTTTTGCTTCAGCCGGCACCCTGGGTTCGGCCTCGGTTCGCCGACCCAAAAAAGGCCCCAATCGGCGAAAATCGGCGTCTTGGAGCCACGGCTAGGAAATTTTTTCGCCCGCTGGTGATAAAAAAGGGGCTTGGGGGGTCTTTTGAGGCCACGGCTGGAGATGCTCTAAAGCGTCCAAGAGGCAGAGGGGAGGACTCACGCAGGAAGCATCAACCAGGCACACATCCAGTCATCACCGAGAGAGGATCCATCCATCACCAGCGCACACAGCGAGCCACCCCATCACACATCCATCCATCTAGTAGGCACACATCCATCCAACTCTCACAATATGGGTCACGACGCACGCAACCATACGAAGAGCTCGTGCAGGCGGTCGAGACTCTCCAACCGGACGCTTATCGGAGGCGCTGATGAAGATCGCCATCATGCTGATCATCTTCTCGCAAGATGAGGATTGAAACTAATCTCTCCCGCTTGTCCCATCTCCTTCCTCTCACTACATCTCTCTCGATGGTGGCAACCGGAGTCGTGGCCGGACGACCGAAGATGAGACCGATCGTCGACTTCATCTCATGTCAATGAAGACAAACGCCACGCCCCGGGCTGCCATTCATGTGTGTGGTCCCCGGTGCACTACTCACTCGCGACGACACCCGTGAGGACAACGAAGACGTGTCGGGGGCTGCCGTCTATGTGCGACACCCAGCGCATCCTCCACACAAGGCGACGACTCCCGCAAGGACAACGATGACGTGCCAGGGTTACCTCCTATGCGTGACCCCCGACGCACCATCCATACAAGACGATAACATACCGGGGCCACCATCCATGCATGATCCCCGGCGCACCCTCCATCGTCGCGTCCTCCGGCAATGCCATCATGTCGGGACGCGGCGGCACGCGTCGTTCGACTTGGTGCAATCTAGTGCGGCACCCCTTCTACTCGCGCCCCCGGTGGTGCTTCGGAGATGCTCCGCCGCATCACGACGTCTCGCTTGCCGCCGTCTCGCTGGTCCATGGAGGCATCATGGGCTTGTAGAGACTCAGTGACACAGTCTGTTTGGTGCGTTGGTGGCGGTGGGTGCTCGACGAGTCACGATTACTCGTCGCAACTATCACGATGGAGATATCACCTGGTTGGGGTCGGGACATGTGTAGGGGTATCTCGTAGCCTCACTCTTCTTCATCACAGATGTGCCCTGGGGTATGCTTATGCTTAGTGGCTCCCGGTTTGGATACATCCGCTTTGGAGGTTGAATCGTTGTGACCGTCATCACCCCTCATGTCGGCGGTGCATGCTCATTGGCGTGCGTCTTATCCGGCAGCGGCCAGTGTAAGGTGAGTATTTCATTGCCGCCGGAGGCGGCACACGCGATTTTCCTGCTAGTGGAGGCAGCGCACGTGGTCATGTCCATATTTTGCACGACCACCTCTTCTTCGGCATGCGTGCGTGCCACACACGGCGGGTCCGCTCGCTTGTAGTGGCTCCCGGTCTCGCTGCATCTTATCCGGCGGCGGCGGATGTACGGAGGTGACTTCCTCCGTAATTTGGTGGCGGTGTAAGCGGTCATTAACTGATGTGTGCACCTCTTGGATCACACGTCCCTCCCTTCCTTTTCTCTTATCAACATCTACTCCCGCAGGGTTGTACCCATCGCCCTTCCAGAGAATCTACAACATCATCGATGACGTCCAAGCCAAGCTCAACCATGCATGCTACCCAACTCCAACTACAACGACGCTTCTCGAGACCAACGAGGCAAGACGGTGTAGGTGGGCATGGCTGGATCAAAGGCCACGTTTTCGATGACGTGTGTACTACTTTGTACACGAACTCTGTCGCCACCACAGACACACCACCACCATGCACGTAGAATGCAAAGCGAAGACCGATGTAGGATCGAAAGTAGGTCTAGAGGGGGGATAATTAGACTACTTTACCAAATAAAAAACTAGTTTTTTCAATTTTAATTCTTGGCATATTTTAGCATTTATAGTATGTCAAGTACACCCTACACAGATGTCTAAGAGTATAGCAGCGGAAAGTAAAGACATTGCACATGTAAGTAAAGAGAGGGTAGGAAGAGCAAACACGATTGGTGACACGATGATTTTTCCCGTGGTTCCGATAGGTGGCGCTATTGTACATCCATGTTCATGGAATCTTCAACCCACGGAGGGTAACGGTCGCGACCGTCCACATATTGCTCTACCCACGAAGGGTTCCACGAAGAAGCAACCTTGACTATAGCATGACGGCCTACGTTCACGGAGGACTAGCCTTAATCGGGGTAGATCTTCACGAAGTAGGCGATCTCCTTGCCCTTACAAACTTCTTAGTTCACTCCACAACACGAAGTAGGAGGCTCCCAAGTGACACCTAACCAATCTAGGAGGCACCACCCTCCAAAAGGTAATAGGCTTGATAATGTCGATGAACTCCTTGCTCTTGTGCTTCAAGATGATAGACTCCTCAACACACAATCACTCTCTCACAGATATGGCTTTCTAGAAGAGATGGGATTGGTGGAAAGCAACTTGGGGAGGCTAGAAATCAAGATCCATATGGTTGGAGTGGAAGATCTTGACCTCAACACAAGGGTATGTGGTTCTCTCTCAGAAAACTGATAGGATAGGTATGGAATGGTACTGAGTACTTCTCTCTCGAGTAGGTGGTGGCGGAGGGGTATATATAGGCATCCCCAAAAATCCAACCGTTACACACAATAAGTCAGACTCGGTGACACACATGTGTTAATCTCAGTGGTACCGAAGTGACCAAAAGGTAGGAACTTTTGAATCCCGGCGAGACCGATATAGGAATCTCGGTTGCACCGATTAGGTGACCAATGGTCAGAATGCCCAATCCCGATGATGCCAATTCGACAATATCGGAGGGATTGAAACTGTGAACTTGCGTAACAGAAAGTTGGCAGCCCAACTCGATGGCACCGAATGAAGTATCGGATGTACCGAAAAGTTAGGGTTTGGGTGAGTCTGTCTAGGGTTTGGAACCGGTGGCACCAAATGTAGATAGTTGGTTGCATCAACTTTGAGTGTTTGGCTTTGTACAGACTTTGGTGGGAGAGTTTGTGGGCGCCTTTGGTGACTATCACTTGTGCACTTATGAGCATTTTGTTCACCAACAAAACCTTACCCCCTTTTAATAGTATTGGCTTTCCTATGGACTCAAAGTGATCTCTCACAAATATAAAATGTAGAGTCCTCTTGCTTGAAGTTTTGCCAACCTATTTCCTTGCATCTTGGGGTATTCCACAATCTCTTTGCCAACTCATCATTGAACTTCTCCTGAAACATACTTTGTGGAAACATTAGTTCAATAACTTATATGTTGTTATGAATTACCAAAACCACCAAGGGAGCAAATGTGCTTTCAATCTCCCCCTTTTTGGTAATTGATGACAACATATAGATCAAAGCTTCGACATATGATATAATCAATGAATATAATCGTCGCTTTGAGAAGTATGTGATAAGAAAGATCCCCCCTAAATTTGTGCATTATTTTGAATTTGCGTTTGAATGCAAATGCACAATCGACTAGGTACATGGGACACTTCTTCCATGTCACATACATCTTGGTGGTGTGCGAGAATAATTAGAATTAACAACATAGCACAACACAATCAAGCAATGTGAGTGTTCATCACATAATCATCAAAGGATAGGAAATAGTAGCAACACACATAACATCGTATGATCACACACAAACACAAAAGTTTCTCACATCAAACCAAAAGAATCAAATGTTTTGTAAAAACAAAAAATAAAGACAGACGCTCTCTCACTCAAAGCCTAAGATCTATATACACTTCTTCCCCTTTGGCAACAAGTTACCAAAAAGTTCAAAGGCATATAGCTAATCGTTCTGCGGCTGATCTCCTCCGTTCGTCGATGTCGGAGTCGAGAGAACTGCGTTGGCGAAGACTTTCGCTAGAATCCGAGATGGAGCTGGAGTAGATACTGGAGTCATTGGAGCTGATGATACTGTGGCTGGAGCAAAAGATGAAGGCCTCGTCTCTGGAGCTTGTACTGTAGGAGTCCTGGCCTTAGTCAAAAACTGGACAGTCATCCTGACAGGTGCACTATCCTCATCATCAGAAGACTCAGACTCTGAAGAGGTGCGATGGATTGGGGCTTCATCAACCTCCTTCTTGAGCTCATTGACTGCCTTAGTTAGCCCATCAACCTTGTCATCTAGGGTCTTCACTCTATCCTCAAAGATCCTCTCAAGACTGTTTTGATTGTCCAGTATACCTTTGATATCCTTCTTCATCTCCATGACAGTGGTGATCAAAAGATCCATCTGCTCATTCCTGGACCTGGGAACCTGAGCACTAGTGGCTCGAGCTGCCTCTGCTTCTGCCTGTGCCTGTGCCTGAGCTGCAGCTGATGTGGGATGATCTGGCTCCATCACCACAATGTTATCCTCAAAGTCCGGCTGAAGTGGCAAATGGGGTATATCCAGAGCAAATATATGCTTCTCAAGCTTAGAATTGATAAGCATTTGAATATAGAGTGCATAGCAGCATGAGTGCTTCTAATCAGTTGCAACCCTCTTCACTGTCTCCACGATCAAATCCATCACTCAGAATCTCTGGTTCCGGTCAGTATGTGTGAGCAAATTGATGGAATAGCCTCGGATCATCTTCTCGTCACCTGACTTGGGCATCAAAGTATACCTCAATATAGTGTTGATGGTGTGTAGACCTGCCTGAAGGTGGTAGATGGATCCTAGCTTGTGGGACTGAAGCTGTGCAACATGAATGGGATTATACAATCCTTCATGGCATTGTGGCTTGCCTTGGACTTTGAGTATACACAAATATCTCCCTCCTGTGCCTTTGGGACTCCTAAGATGGTAGCCCACTCATCAACAGTAGAATCATATCTTGCTCCTTCAATCATCCAAACAATTCTGCCATCTCCATAAAATGAGCAGTGGAATAGAACTGCATGATCATCTCATCATTCTAGGCAGTAAACTATCTGCCAACAAACTCATCAAGTCCAATGCAATGAAAATCGTCTTGGACACATGGAAAGTAGTCCTCATTCTCCTTGATGTACTTCTAGTCAACATATCTCATGTCACTGACTGTTGGGCTCTTGTCAAGCAAAAATGTCACATAGTAGTCTTGCCACTCTTTGGTGTAGAATCTATAATCAACAACAATCTTTATCTTCTGGGCATATGGATCAACAACTCTTTATGCCCTCAAGCACGAATCTTTCCTCTTCTTCATATCCTCAGCTACTGGGTGGTTGGCATCATGAACTGGAAGGTGAGGTATGTGCTTCATCAAAACAAACATAGCATCATCATCATCTGCTTCTCTGAAAGTGGATTGCTTGTTCTTCTTAGAAGCAGGTATATCTCTGCTTGTCCTCTTGGACTTGTGTGCAACAGTTTTCTTTGAAGTTGCCTTGGTGCTCTTGGAGGGGCCTGGCTTGGGCATAGCACCAGCCAACAGTTTCTTGGCTTTGTTCTTAGGAGGGGCCCGAGAAGCAGGTTCTTCCTCTTCCTCCTCAGTAGCAGCAGCAGCCTCTCGATACTCAAACATGGAGGTAGGCCTGCCCTGCACATGGATGATCCTCTTCCTGGCTGTCTTCTTTGGCACAGCCTTCCTGGGGACCTCAGCAGACACTGTTGCCCTAGCACTCTCATGTGCTTTGAAGGTTTCTGCAGGAGCATAAATTTTGCTAACCACCTTCCTAGATGAGGTGGCCTCATTGGCATCCTTCCTAACAGCCTTCTCTTGCTTCTTGGCAAGAATCTCTAACGAGAAAAAATCTGAATTCTGTTCATCTGAATTGAGCTTCTTCCTGGTCCTTGTTGCAGCCTTAGTCAACCAATGGGAACTGGGAGTGCCTGGATCTGAAGATGAACTAGACTCAGGACTAGTGCCTGAACTCATCTCAACATATTGCTCTGGCAAGTTCTGACTGTCTGACCCTGACATGCTGACCCTGTGAAGAGAGTATGGAAGAGTGGAATAGGATAAGTCATCACAAAATGTTCAGCTGGTTTTTGAAAGTTTGAACAGAAAAATTATAGATGTAGTTCATTGCAAAATTGGATTTCGGTGTCACTGAGTCAAACATTTCGGTGCTCCCGAGACTCACAAAACCCTTAACCAAAACTTGGCAACAGTTTTGGTCAAACCAAAAACTATCACTCTATCTCACCGAATTTTTTCCTCAGTGGCACAAATAGGCAAACGGTGGAACCATTTTTTCTGACTTGGTATCATCGAGATGCAACTTCATGGGCAACTAAACCTAGAATTTTTTGATTCGCTAGACTATGGAGTTTATCTTGTGGATTGAATGATCTCAAACTATGGTAGATAATGGAGAATCCCTAATGCACAAGAATCGGAGGTTGGAGCGCAAGAGGGGGGCGAATCCGTACCCTAGCTCGGTGATGGATCCGCTACGGCGGCAATGGGGGCGAAGATTCCGTCGACGGTGGCGATTCCCAACAGCGGAGGAGCACGGGAAGACAAGGGCGACGACCAGGGGGTCCTTCTGTGGCAGCTTAGGGCTTGGGGCACGATGATTTGAAGAGTGAAATTTTGAACCGTCGGGACAACCGAATATACACCCTTCACTATTGGTGAAGCCGATTCTAAATTTTTGGTGTCACCGAGTTTCTCAACTGTCAGCTAACAGGGAAACTCGGTGTAACCGAGAATATGGAATCGGTAGTACCAAGGCAAGAAATCCAGATCAACCCTAGGCATTCGGTGAGAGGAGATTTTGGGGTTAGTTCCACCGAGATGCACTTGGGAGGTTTTAATGGTCAGTCCTTGTCGATATGGAACTCCGAGTGCTCCTCACACAAAGAGATCGAGAAGTACTTGTTCAAATTTTATGATGCGACATGAATAGAGTATGAGGTGAGAAAGCATAGATAGCTAAAGAATTGGTCCTAGGCATTCTTGTATATCCAATTGGCAAATAAATATGAAACGCCAAATAGCAACAATTGGATATCCTCGAATGAGTAAATAAATGCAGACCAACATGCTCACACAATAAGATGTCAAATTAAATCATGGCAAACATGCACAAACACGATAGCATCTAACAAGCACTTTGGCGATGACGGAGTCATCTATATATGAGTATATTGACTTAGGAGCCAAGTAAGAATACTTGATCATAGGTCATACTCATCGTTTAAGCACAAGTGGGGTTACCACTTTCACATAAAGCATTTAATGTTGTTACATTCTTATGAGTTGCTTTAACTCAAGTCTTAGAGTAAAGCTCCCCCTTGATATGACATCCCCCATAAGAGGGATAAACTAACCTTGGGTTTTGTTGAAGAAGACTTCATGTTGGTGAGGTAGTGGTGGATGCTCAAAGTTGATGAAGATCACCAAGAGTCGGGAGCATCCTTGTTGTTTCATTACTCTTCTCACCTACATGGGTTAGTTTCAACATACAAGATACAAATACAAGGATATCTATGGACATGGAGTGCAAAGCATATGTGATGATGTCCATAGATTTGTTGATTACCTTGTCCCTTACTTACCTTTGAGGGAATGTGTGACTCCTTGAACTATTGCATAATGTTGATGTTGTTTGCAACTAGTTCTTGCCAATAATGAATATGAGTGAATTTCATTGGCGGAATCACCCCTCAAGAACTCTCTAGTTCTTCTTCTTAGGAACCCACATCAAGTTGATGGGTATCCTTGGTGTTGAAGTAGCACTTTTAGAAGTTGAGCTTGTAGTAGCCTTGGGAACCCACTTCACCAAAGCTTGGGATTCATCTTCATATGAGTCAATGTCTTCTTGAAGCTTGTTCTTGTCTTTGAGCTTGGTGCCTTGTGGTAGATGGTCTTCTTGAGCTTGTGTTCCCTTGGTAAGATTATTTTCATACTTCTCCTTTTGAGGAACAAACTTGGGATTGGGGTATTGACCTTCTTCCCATTCAACTCCATTAGCATTGAAGTATCCAACACCACGATTCTTCCGGTATCCTCCATGCTTGCGTACAATCTCCTCAAATTGTTTGCATCCTTCAAGACTCTTGTAGATACCTTTCTCAATAATCCCTTTCAAGAGTTCATTTTCTTGCTCAAGTGTAACTTGGCTAAGAGAAGAGTTAGTGGGATCAAGAGAACTACTAGAAGCAATATCATTGGATTTATCATTTTTATTGCTACTAGTTGAAGAACCTTTCTTTCCTTTGTTACTAGGTTGCTTAGACTTAACTTGACGCATGAATGTAGATAAGAGAAGTAGTTTGTCTAGATAAGAGGAGGTCTTCTTTCGAAGATCGTCATTGATAGCTTTAAGGAACTCATGCTCTTGCTCTAAATTGAGCTTCTCGAAGCGTAGCTTCTCATGTGTCCTTACAAGCTCTCTATGATCTTCTAGAGTTGACTCGTGAGCTAACTTAAGAGTTTTTAGTTCTTGAGTTAGTCGTTCTATCCCCAACTTATCATCATCACACGACTTATCTACACTACAGTGAGTACTAACAAGTTCATTTTGACTAACATTACTAGTTTTGTCAAATAGCAAGTCATCTCCAATTAACAAGTCATCTTCATCACTATTGAAATCAAGATACTCGGGGTGTGATGCCTTGGGGCCTTTAGCCATGAAGCAACTTCCACTTCCTTCATTTGATGAATCAAATAGATCATAGGTGTTGGTAGTCACTAGTGCAATTTCGGCAACACCTTCATCTTGAATATAGTCGGAGTTGGAGTAATAGCTTCTCTCGGAGTGATTGTCGGAGTCAGAGCCGGAAACCCATTCACCAACATGAGCTTGATGTTTCCTTATTGAGTAGCTCTTGGTGTATTTGTCCTTCTTCTCTGAGTCCCTACTTCTCCTTGAGGGTCTTCGTTCATAACGATCATCTCTACCCCTTCTCTCTCTTCGAGGTGACTCGTCTCTTGAGCTTCGTCTTCTTGGTGACCCTTCTCTTCATTTGTAGGGAGTCGTGCACTCATTGGAGTAGTGTACGGGCTTCCCACAATTGTAGCAGTTTTGGTCATGACATGACGGACGCTTCTCTTCATATCTTGATTTGGAGCTTTGATCTTTGCTTCTATTCTTGTAGAACTTGTTGAATTTCTTGACCATGAGGCTTATCTCTTCATTTGTGACAAGGTTGTTGCTTGAGGTAGTGGGAGCATCACTTGTGGCTTTGTAAGCACCGCTAGACTTGTGGTGAAGCTCTTCCTTGTCTTTGAGTGTCATCTCATGAGCAACAATTCTACCAATCACTTTCGTTGGCTTGAGATCTTTGTAGTTGGGCATCATTTGGATCAATGTGCAAACGGTGTCATATCGATCATCCAAGGCTCGAAGTATCTTCTTGATGATGAATTTGTCATTCATTTCTTCGCTTCCTAAGCCGGCAATCTCATTGGTGATGAGAGCTAGCCTAGAGTACATCTCAGCGACTCCTTCACCATCCTTCATCTTGAACTTGTCAAGCTTACCTTTAAGAACATCCAACTTGGATTCTCTCACGGACTCAGTTCCTTCGTGCATATCAACCAAAGTATCCCAAATCTCTTTTGCATGTTCAAGACAGCTCATTTTGTTGAATTCTTCAGGGCATAGGCAGTTGAACAGAATGTCACATGCTTGAGCATTCAGTTGCAATATCTTGAATTCATCCGCAGTTGCT
Organism: Hordeum marinum; assembly: GCA_022496015.1. NCBI lineage: Eukaryota > Viridiplantae > Streptophyta > Magnoliopsida > Poales > Poaceae > Hordeum > Hordeum marinum. The sequence continues at coordinate 410,775,825 of CM039673.1, forward strand.
TCACGATCGGGTTCCTTTCCTTCCGCAAATAATCTACCTTGCAAACCAACATGAACAACAGCCCAAACGGCGGGGTTATGACCAAGCAAATGCATTTTCATTTTGTGCTTCCAACTAGCAAAATTTATGCCATCAAAGTACGGACCTCTACGGTGATAATTTCCCTCACTAGACGCTATACTTCTCCTAGGTTGTGAGACCAATGCAATGGAGACCAAAGCTCTGATACCACTTGTAGGATCGAAAGTAGGTTTAGAGGGGGGGTGATTAGACTACTTGACCAAATAAAAATCTACCTTTTCCCAATTTTAATTCTTGGCAGATTTTAGCATTCATAGTATGTCAAGTACACCCTACACATGCATGTCTAAGAGTATAGCAGCGGAAAGTAAAGACACTGCACATGTAAGTAAAGAGAGGGTAGGAAGAGAAAACGGACGTGCCCTGGGGTATGCTTATGCTTAGCGGTGGGTGCTCGATGAGTTACGATGACTCGTCGCAACTATCACGACGGATATATCACCTCATTGGGGTCAGGACATGTGTAGGGGTATCTCGCAGCCTCACTCTTCTTCGTCATGAACATGCCCTGGGGTACGCTTATGCTTAGCGGCTCCCGGTCCGGATACATCCGCTTTGGAGGTTGAATCGGCGTGACCGTCGTCACCCCTCGTGTCGGCGGCGCACGCTCATTGGCGTGTGTCTTATCCGACAGCGGCCGATGTAAGGTGAGGATTTCATTGCCATCGGAGGTGGCACATGCAATTTCCCTGCTAGTGGAGGCGGCGCATGTGGTCATGTCCACATCTCGCACGACCTCCTCTTCTTCGGCATGCGTGCGTGCCACACACAGCGGGTCCTCTCGCCTGTAGTGGCTCCCGGTCTGGCTGCATCTTATCCAGCAACGGCGGATGTACGGAGGCGACTTCCTCCGCTATTTCGTGGCGATGTAAGCGGTCATTGACCGATGTGTGAACCTCTTGGATCACACATCCCTCCCTTCCTTTTCTCTTATCAATATATACTCCCGCAGGGTTGTACCCATTGCCCTTCCGTCGAATCTACAAAAACATTGACGACGTCCAAGCCAAGCTCAACCATGCATGCTACCCAACTCCAACTACAATGATGCCGCTCGAGACCGATGAGGCAAGACGGTGTAGGCGGGCATGGCCGGATCAAAGGCCACATTTTTGACGACGCGTGTACTACTTTGTACACGAACTCTACCGCCGCCACACACACACCACCACCATGCATGTAGAATGCGAAGCGGAGACCGATGTAGGATCAAAAGTAGGTCTAGAGGGGGGGTGATTAGACTACTTGACCAAATAAAAATCTACCTTTTCCCAATTTTAATTCTTGGCAAATTTTAGCATTCATAGTATGTCAAGTACATCCTACACTTGCATGTCTAAGAGTATTGCAGCGGAAAGTAAAGACATTGCACATGTAAGTAAAGAGAGGATAGGAAGAGAAAACGCAATTGGTGACACGATGATTTTTCCCGTGGTTCCGATAGGTGGTGCTATCGTACATCCACGTTCATGGAGTCTTTAACCCACGGCGGGTAACGATCGTGAGAGTCCACGGAGGGCTCTACCCACGGAGGGTTCCACGAAGAAGCAACCTTGACTATACCATGACGGCCTACGTCCACGGAGGACTAGCCTTAATCGGGGTAGATCTTCATGAAGTAGGCGATCTCCTTGCCCTTACAAACTTCTTGGTTCACTCCACAACACGAAGTAGGAGGCTCCCAAGCGACACCTAACCAATCTAGGAGGCACCACCCTCCAAAAGCTAATAGGCTTGGTAATGTCGATGAACTCCTTGCTCTTGTGCTTCAAGATGATAGACTCCTCAACACACAATCACTCTCTCACAGATATGGCTTGCTAGAAGAGATGGGATTGGTGGAAAGCAACTTGCGGAGGCTAGAAATCAAGATCCATATGGTTGGAGTGGAAGATCTTGACCTCAACACAAGGGTAGGTGGTTCTCTCTCAGAAAACTGATAGATTAGGTATGTAATCATTATGAGTGCTTCTCTCTCGAGGAGGTGGTGGTGGAGGGGTATATATAGGCATCCCCAAAAATTCAACCGTTACACACAATAAGTCAGACTCGGTGACACCGATGTGTTAATCTCGGTGGTATCGAAATGACCAAAATGTGGCAACTTTTGAATCCGTGATAAGTCAGACTCGGTGACACCGATGTGTTAATCTCGGTGGTATCGAAATGACCAAAATGTGGCAACTTTTGAATCCGTGATAAGTCAGACTCGGTGACACCGATGTGTTAATCTCGGTGGTATCGAAACGACCAAAATGTGGCAACTTTTGAATCCGTGTGAGACCGATATAGGAATCTCGGTTGCACCGATAAGGTGACCAACGGTCAGAATGCCTAATCGCGGTGACGCTGATTCGACAATCTCGGAGGGACCGAAATTGTGAACTCGCGTAACAGAATGTTGGCAGCCCAATTCGGTGGCATCGAATGCAGTATCGGCTGTACCAAAAAGTTAGGGTTTGGCTGAGCCTGTCTAGGGTTTGGAATCGGTGGCACCGAATGTAGATAGTTGGTTGCACCAATTTTGAGTGTTTGGCTTTGAACAGACTTTGGTGGGAGAGTTTGTGGGTGTCTTTGGTGACTATCACTTGTGCATGTATGAACATTTTGTTTACCAACAAAACCTTACCCCCTTTTAATAGTATTAGCTTTCCTATGGACTCAAAGTGATTTCTCACAAATATAAAATGTAGAGTCCTCTTGTTTGAAGTTTTACCAACATATTTCCTTGCATCTTGGGGTATTTCACAATCTCTTTGCCGACCCATCATTAAACTTTTCCTGAAATATACTTTGTGGAATCGTTAGTTCAATGACTTATATGTTGTTATGAATTATCAAAATCACCAAGCGAGCAGATGTGCTTTCAACCGAAGACGGTGATTGCAAAACTTAATTGAAGGAGTCTCATGGTACTATCCGTATGAGTAATTAATCAGGGGCTTTTCCGAAGCCCACCGAACCAGGAAACGATGATCGCTTGATCATTCGGCCGTGCCACCATGCTCTTTGTTTTTTTCCATAGACACGTCCGCAACGTTCTTTTCCACAAAGCATAGAGAGATAATAATATAATAAACCCATTATTTTTTTATTATTTATCGTGTCAAACAACTCCCTCCGACTTAAAATACTAAAACCATACCACTTATTTTGGATTGAACAAAGTACTAACATAAGCCATCGATCCCAAAGCCCATCGCATGCACCTCTCGTGCAAGACCTTCTGAGGGGAATTTCCGATGCGACGCTCGTTATGTCAAAATGTCGACTGAACGCACACGCGTAGCACACAAAGCGTGGGATCTCGATCGGCCCACTTCAGAGCGAGACCACGATGGGTGCTAGTCGCTTTTTGGAACTTTCGAGAGGGTTCCCTGAACCGAGTTTTTTCAGTTTATTTTTTTCTACCTGTTTCTTTGGGTTTTCTTCTGTGTCTTTTTTCGTTTTTTTATTTTTTATTCTTATTCTTTTCAAGCTTATTCAAAAATTTCAAATATTCTTCTGTTTATTTTTATTTTTTGTTTTAATTTTTCATTTTTATATTTTCACTTGTTTTCAAAAAAAAAGTTCGTGTGTTTTCCAAAATGTTCACAATTTCCCCAAATAGTTCGTGTTTTAAAGTTTATGCGTGAGTTAAAATAATTTTTATATTTCCAAAAACTGTTAAGGTATTCAAATTTGTTTGAGAGTTTCAACAAATGTTCACATTTTCAAAAAATGTCCACGTTCCCAAAAATCGTTCCCATTCTTATTCTTATTTTTGTTTGTTTTTTATTCTTTTTGTTTTATTTTTTCTTTCCTTTCCTTTTTCCTGTTTTTGTTTCTGTTGTTTCCAATTTTCATTGTGTTTTTTCTTTTCCTATTGTTCTTTTATAAGTTCATGTGTTTCAAAAATTATTCACAAATGTCAAAACATGTTCGTTTTACACAAAATCGTTCATATTTTCAAATTTGGTCGGCAGTTTCAAAAAATGTTCGGGTTTTCAAAAATTCTTCATAATTTTAAAAAAATGTTTGCAATCTTTGGAAAATATTCGTGTTTCTTTAAAATGTTCAATCATTTAAAAAACGGTTTTGCTGAAACTCTGCTAGCTGAGCTTTAGTTTGGCATCATTCACGCATGTAACCGTACGATTGAATTTGTTCCAGCGACGTGGGTAGGGCCCGTTCAATTCTTTTTTCCGTTGGTCGTTGCTGGGTTTACAAGTTGTGACCCTCTTTTGGGCTGTTCTATCTTCAATGCGGAGATAAGCTTGTACTGTGTGTATATGGGGCAGCCCATGGTTTGGTGGACTTTTTCTTTTTCTTTTTTCTATTCAAGCTATACTTGTTATTTCTTCTGCTTTGTCCCATAAAGGCCATTTTTTTTCTTATTGTTGTGATAGCATTCTTATTTTTTGATGCATAAGGTCTTATTTTGCTTTTTATGCCTTTTCTTCGGTAGTTGTTATATTTTTGGCAGGTGCTTTTTCATCGTTTGAATTCTTTGTATAATTTTTTATGTTTTGTCCCGAAAATGTTATTTCTTTTCTTCTTCTTCTTATTGGGCTAGCATTGTTATTGTTTATGCATAAGGTCTTATTTTTGCTTTTTGTGCCTTTTTCTTCGATAGTTGTTATATTTTTTGGTAGGTGTTTTTTCATTGTTTGAATTCTCTAGATTTTTTTGGTAAACTAATGGTTGTGGACCTTTTTTATCAATGCTTACATTTCCGTGTTTTTCATCGCCCAAAAACATGTATTAAAGAGAGACTGTGCAACTACACACATCACCGTTTAAAAGGGGTCATAGTTGTAAGTTATAAGGAAAACGGGGTCGCAACTACATATTTTCAAAGGGGGCTCAACCCTAATTTTTTAAAATGGAGTAACAACTGGATGTTTTCAAAGGGTCGCATCTGGATGTTTTGAAGGTTATGGTGTAATTGCATGTTTTTGAATATCCTCGCAACTACATGTTTTTAAGGTTACGTCGAAACTGTATGTTTTTAAAATCGGGTCGCAACTATATGTTTTCAACGTCGGGTCACAACCGCAAATTTTCAAATGTCGTCGCAATTGCATGTTTTTATGGTCGGGTCACAACTGCATGTTTCAAAGGGCCGGTCGCAATTACAACTTTCCAAATACCGTCACAACTAAATGTTTTTAAGGTCTGGCCGAAATTTCATGTTTTCATGGTCGGGTCACAGCTACATGTTTTCAATGTCGAGTCGCAACTTCATGTTTTGAACGTCGGGTTGCAACTGCAAGTTTTCAAATGTCATCGAACTGCATATTTTCATGGCCGGGGTTGCAATTGCATGTCTCCAAGGCCGGGTCCCAACTGCAAGTTCTCAAATGTCGTCGCAACTCCATGTTTTCAAGGTTTTGTCGCAACTGCATTTGTTCATGGTTGGGTCGCAACCGCAAGTCTTCAAATGCCGTCGCAACTGCATGTTTTCAAAGGTGTGTCGCAACTGCATGTTTTCAACGTCAGGTCGTAACTGCATGTTTTCGAATGTGGTCGCAACTACATCTCTTCAACATGGGTCGCGACAATGGCAGCGCTACTACAAATTTTTAAATGGGATCGTAAACTTAATGTTTTCAAGGTTGGGTCATAACTGCAAGTTCTCAAATACCGTCGAAACTGCAAGTTTTTAAATTTGGTGTGACTCTCTATGACAAAACGGCAACAGTGATTGATGCTATTATCTTTGCATGTACGCACGTTAGTGCCAAATCTGAACCACCACACACACATGTTTTCTCCCCTTTTGTGTGTGTCCATTGGGCAACCGTACACGGGCTGGCCAGTCATGTGAGCGTACATATGCATGCATGCATATTTGCCCTAATGTATGTGTGCGTATGCGTGTATGGATATGGACATGTGCCCGGTGGTGCACGTGTGTGCATGGGCTTTGTAGGAGAGTAGATGTGTGTCTTTTGTTATGTTCTTTTTTGCAACAACCAACAGCCACACAATTGGAATGGGCCAGCCCAGGGTAACAAAGACCAACTTTAGACATGGCTTATTCAATGAAAACGGGCTATAACAACAAATATGATGTCAACTAATGTCAGGTGAATGAGACCAAACTATATCTCATCTAGATGAGTTCTAGGCACTACCTTTAAAAAAATCGTGTTTTTAAATATTTTTATTGAAAACAAAAAGTGTTCAGGATTTTATTTTATTTTCATATTTTTAAGAAATTGTTCGGAATGTTTTGGTTCTAAATTTCACCACTGTTCGAAAAATGTTTAGAATTTCAAAACATGTTCACGTTTTCAAAATTGTTCACAAAATCTTAAAAATATCATGTTTAATTATATTTTTTGGAGTTTAAAAACGTTCATGTATAAAAAAATGTTCACTAATTCCAAAAAATGCTCGAAATGTTTCCATTCAAAATTATCACAAATTTTGAAAAACAAATCTGCTTTTAAAAAAGTGTTTGTAATATTTGAAAAATGTTAATGTTTCAAAATATTTTACAAATTTAGAAAATTAATATATTTTAAAAATTGGTTCCAATTTCGAAAAAAAATCTGAATTTCAATTTGTTCTTGATTCCCCCCCCCCCTAAAGTTTGTGGCAAATTCAAGAAAATGTTCGCATTTATAAAATATTAAGAAATTGTTTGCCTTTTTTTCAAATTTTGTTCACGGATGCAAAAAAATGTTCGCAGTTGTCCAAAATGTTCGTGTTTAAAACAAAAGGTTCCTTTTTTCAACATTTTTTCGTAAATTCAAAAATAAAACCGGTTTTAAAATTTGTTTGCAAATTTAAAAAACAATGTGTGTGTAAAAAACTGGAATTAAATAAATGTTCCCTTTTTCAATTTTTATTGTCTAATTTCTTTCTGATTTAAAATTGGTTACAAATCTAAAAATTGGACAAGTTTTAAATACTTGTTTGTATTTTCTGAAAATTGTATAGGATTTTCTTTAAAAGTTGTAACAAGGAAAAATACTTTGGATCTGTGTATAGTTAGTTCTAAACATTTTTGCGATGCATGTTTAACACTAGAGTTGATCAGCTCCGTTGGTTAGGTAGTTGTCTCTACGAGCGCCAAATCGTGAGATCGTATCCTAGCCCAAACAACCCTTTGTTTTTGCGACGAGTTTTACACCACTAGCTACTCCTATGTGGGCCGGCCCAGGTGAGGACCTGTCCTGTCCAAAGCCTTGCTTGTCTGTCACAGAATGTGGCAAATAGGAGGTCCCCTCTCGAGGACCGAGGCTGACAGAGCTCAATGTAGATTACGGGCGAATAGAGCGTCGCGTCATGCGGTTTTGATAGTAGGCGGTCTATCCTTTCTCTTCCTAACCTACACCAACCTTTTTTTGGTACGCACTCTTTAACATAGCGTTCGCGTTAGAAGTTCCATCAGTCGGCGACGCCGACGGTCGTGCTCAGCCAGTGACGGATTCGGTGGGGGTTACATGGGTGCCCTGACACACCCTCCAAAAATGCATTTTTTATCTAGTACTTTTAGTTTAATCCTATGTCTATTACAAGGGTAGAATGCTATAGTGACACTTATTTTATGGTTATACTTGGCATTTTTTTTGAGTGAGAAGATTGGCAGCCGCTGTGGTCAAGGTCTAGGTCCGCCACTGTGCTTAGCTACCCCAACCGACGACATGAGCAGGCTCTCTAGAAGCCAGTCTTGATTTTGGCCTCAAGCACATATCATCTCGACAATGTCTTTGTCCCCCGATGTCAAAATTTCACGCCTCTCTATCTCACTCTTCCATCAAACTAGGTTTTGTGTAGCTCAGATTAAATCGAAAACCAAACCAAAATTTATGGTTAAGCAAATTTTTGGTTTATTGAGTTTTGTGGGAATTTTTTTTAAAACGGAGACAAAAGCTTTGCCTCATCCATTAATTAAGAGAGAATAGAGTTTGTTACAAGTCACTCAATACACGGTATGAGATCACTCTTGCAAAATAAGAGACCCTAATTTTTTTGCACCGACGATGACCCAAAGGTTGACCTCGGCAACGATGGAGTCAAGCAATGTACTTGGAGGGGGCGCTCTTGTGCTTGAAGACCCTTGCGTTTAGCTCATTCCAGGCAGTCCACGAAACAAGCATGGTGAGGGACGCCTTGGCTTGGCGGTTTGGCATGTCGTTGTCGCAAGTACTTGCCCACCAAGCCTCAACCGAGTCGAAGAGGGGCCAACCGTTGGTGTCAAGACCGAGAATGTGGTATTTGTCAATGATCAAAGACCAAAGCCTTCGTGTGTAGCGGCATTTGAAGAAGAGATGAGACCCACATTCTTGCACTCTCTTGCAAAGAGGGCAGAGATCACAGTTGGGCCACCCACGTTTCACCAATCTATCGGCAGTCCAAATTCTATCTTGTAACGCCAGCCAAGCAAAGAGCTTGACTTTTTTTAGGGGGGGCAAGCCTTCCAAACCATTTTATCCAAAGGTGTAAGAACCATCCCTAAGAATTGCGCCTTGTATGCGGATGCCGCCGAGTAGGTCCCACTAGCCGTATGCTTCCATACAATGTCTTCAACATGGGTCGCGACAATGGCGGCGCTACTACAAATTTTTAAATGGGATCGTAAACTTAATGTTTTCAAGGTTGGGTCGTAACTGCAAGTTCTCAAATACCGTCGAAACTGCAAGTTTTTAAATTTGGTGTGACTCTCTATGACAAAACGGCAACAGTGATTGATGCTATTATCTTTGCATGTACGCACGTTAGTGCCAAATCTGAACCACCACACACACATGTTTTCTCCCCTTTTGTGTGTGTCCATTGGGCAACCGTACACGGGCTGGCCAGTCATGTGAGCGTACATATGCATGCATGCATATTTGCCCTAATGTATGTGTGCGTATGCGTGTATGGATATGGACATGTGCCCGGTGGTGCACGTGTGTGCATGGGCTTTGTAGGAGAGTAGATGTGTGTCTTTTGTTATGTTCTTTTTTGCAACAACCAACAGCCACACAATTGGAATGGGCCAGCCCAGGGTAACAAAGACCAACTTTAGACATGGCTTATTCAATGAAAACGGGCTATAACAACAAATATGATGTCAACTAATGTCAGGTGAATGAGACCAAACTATATCTCATCTAGATGAGTTCTAGGCACTACCTTTAAAAAAATCGTGTTTTTAAATATTTTTATTGAAAACAAAAAGTGTTCAGGATTTTATTTTATTTTCATATTTTTAAGAAATTGTTCGGAATGTTTTGGTTCTAAATTTCACCACTGTTCGAAAAATGTTTAGAATTTCAAAACATGTTCACGTTTTCAAAATTGTTCACAAAATCTTAAAAATATCATGTTTAATTATATTTTTTGGAGTTTAAAAACGTTCATGTATAAAAAAATGTTCACTAATTCCAAAAAATGCTCGAAATGTTTCCATTCAAAATTATCACAAATTTTGAAAAACAAATCTGCTTTTAAAAAAGTGTTTGTAATATTTGAAAAATGTTAATGTTTCAAAATATTTTACAAATTTAGAAAATTAATATATTTTAAAAATTGGTTCCAATTTCGAAAAAAAATCTGAATTTCAATTTGTTCTTGATTCCCCCCCCCTAAAGTTTGTGGCAAATTCAAGAAAATGTTCGCATTTATAAAATATTAAGAAATTGTTTGCCTTTTTTTCAAATTTTGTTCACGGATGCAAAAAAATGTTCGCAGTTGTCCAAAATGTTCGTGTTTAAAACAAAAGGTTCCTTTTTTCAACATTTTTTCGTAAATTCAAAAATAAAACCGGTTTTAAAATTTGTTTGCAAATTTAAAAAACAATGTGTGTGTAAAAAACTGGAATTAAATAAATGTTCCCTTTTTCAATTTTTATTGTCTAATTTCTTTCTGATTTAAAATTGGTTACAAATCTAAAAATTGGACAAGTTTTAAATACTTGTTTGTATTTTCTGAAAATTGTATAGGATTTTCTTTAAAAGTTGTAACAAGGAAAAATACTTTGGATCTGTGTATAGTTAGTTCTAAACATTTTTGCGATGCATGTTTAACACTAGAGTTGATCAGCTCCGTTGGTTAGGTAGTTGTCTCTACGAGCGCCAAATCGTGAGATCGTATCCTAGCCCAAACAACCCTTTGTTTTTGCGACGAGTTTTACACCACTAGCTACTCCTATGTGGGCCGGCCCAGGTGAGGACCTGTCCTGTCCAAAGCCTTGCTTGTCTGTCACAGAATGTGGCAAATAGGAGGTCCCCTCTCGAGGACCGAGGCTGACAGAGCTCAATGTAGATTACGGGCGAATAGAGCGTCGCGTCATGCGGTTTTGATAGTAGGCGGTCTATCCTTTCTCTTCCTAACCTACACCAACCTTTTTTTGGTACGCACTCTTTAACATAGCGTTCGCGTTAGAAGTTCCATCAGTCGGCGACGCCGACGGTCGTGCTCAGCCAGTGACGGATTCGGTGGGGGTTACATGGGTGCCCTGACACACCCTCCAAAAATGCATTTTTTATCTAGTACTTTTAGTTTAATCCTATGTCTATTACAAGGGTAGAATGCTATAGTGACACTTATTTTATGGTTATACTTGGCATTTTTTTTGAGTGAGAAGATTGGCAGCCGCTGTGGTCAAGGTCTAGGTCCGCCACTGTGCTTAGCTACCCCAACCGACGACATGAGCAGGCTCTCTAGAAGCCAGTCTTGATTTTGGCCTCAAGCACATATCATCTCGACAATGTCTTTGTCCCCCGATGTCAAAATTTCACGCCTCTCTATCTCACTCTTCCATCAAACTAGGTTTTGTGTAGCTCAGATTAAATCGAAAACCAAACCAAAATTTATGGTTAAGCAAATTTTTGGTTTATTGAGTTTTGTGGGAATTTTTTTTGAAACGGAGACAAAAGCTTTGCCTCATCCATTAATTAAGAGAGAATAGAGTTTGTTACAAGTCACTCAATACACGGTATGAGATCACTCTTGCAAAATAAGAGACCCTAATTTTTTTGCACCGACGATGACCCAAAGGTTGACCTCGGCAACGATGGAGTCAAGCAATGTACTTGGAGGGGGCGCTCTTGTGCTTGAAGACCCTTGCGTTTAGCTCATTCCAGGCAGTCCACGAAACAAGCATGGTGAGGGACGCCTTGGCTTGGCGGTTTGGCATGTCGTTGTCGCAAGTACTTGCCCACCAAGCCTCAACCGAGTCGAAGAGGGGCCAACCGTTGGTGTCAAGACCGAGAATGTGGTATTTGTCAATGATCAAAGACCAAAGCCTTCGTGTGTAGCGGCATTTGAAGAAGAGATGAGACCCACATTCTTGCACTCTCTTGCAAAGAGGGCAGAGATCACAGTTGGGCCACCCACGTTTCACCAATCTATCGGCAGTCCAAATTCTGTCTTGTAACGCCAGCCAAGCAAAGAGCTTGACTTTTTTTAGGGGGGGGGGCAAGCCTTCCAAACCATTTTATCCAAAGGTGTAAGAACCATCCCTAAGAATTGCGCCTTGTATGCGGATGCCGCCGAGTAGGTCCCACTAGCCGTATGCTTCCATACAATGTCATCCTCGATGAGTTCATCAAGTTGGACCTCATGCAAAAGCACCCAAAGAGTGAAGAACTGCGTGATGTGTTCCACGAAGACGTTGGCGGGGGGTTTGATCTTGTGGATCCATGCATTGTGCGAGAGGGCCTCCCGCACCTTCCAATTCTTTCTCTTTGATGCTTCGTGAATGAGCGGGGCAATGTCTATTGGCTTGCGCCCAAGGAGCCAAGGTGAGTCCCAAAAGAGGGTCTTCACACCGTTGCAAATGGTGATAGTGGTGGATGCATAGAAAAAATTTAGGTCCTCCTCGTCACATGGGTTTCCCATCCCCACCCACATCTTGGTGGGCTCCTTCCATTCATACCACGGCCATCACAATCGAAGGGCACGTGTAAACTTGTTGGTGTTAAGGACCCCAATCCCCCATATTGAAGTGGCCGACAAACAATCTCCCACTTCACCTTGCATTTTGCTCCCGTCGTCTTGTCTGAACCAGACCAAAGGAAAGCTCTCTCAAGTTTGTTGACTTTGAGCAAGATGGTTGGCGGAATAACTAGCGGTGTGGCGGGGTAGACCACTTGGGAGGTGATCACGGACTTGACAAGATCCGTTCTTCAGATGGTGGTGATGTTTTTGCCCTCATAAGTTGTTAGCTTGCTTGCAGCCTTGTCCACTAGAAACTGAAGATCCACCAACTTTATTTTCCAAACTGAGAGAGGGAGCCCCAAGTAGCGTGGAGGGAAGGAAGTCCTAGCAGCCGGTAAGCTTTGGGTGAGGCGGCCTAGATCGAGGTGGTTGCACGGATGGGCACAAAAGAGCTCTTGTGGAAGTTAGTGCACAACCTCGTGACCTCACTGAAGCCCCTCAAAATGTTTGCAAGGTTGTCAACGTCTCTTTTGATCGGAGCCAAGAAGACAGCCGCATCGTCCGCATAGAGGGAAGTCCTCATCATGGCTCCCCTACCCCTTATTTTATGGAGGAGTCCTTTTCTCGTAGCCACTTCAAGAATTCTTTGGAGAGGATCAATGGCGATGACGAAAAGCAGCGGGGATACGGGGTCCCCTTGTCGAAGGCCCTGTCCATGTTTATTTGGGTCGCCAACAATACCATTGAGGATGATCCTCGAGGAGGAGGAGCTAAGGAGGGATGCAACCCAGTCCCTAAATTTTCTTGGGAATCCTCGCCGTTGGAGAAGGTCGAGCAAGTACTCCCACTTCACAGTGTCGAAGGCCTTGCGGATGTCAAGCTTGAAGAGAAGTGAAGGGGTCTTGCTCTTGTGTAGGCACCGAGTGAGATTACAGACATACATAAAGTTGTCGTGGATGCTTCTTGTTTTGATGAAGGCGCTCTGGGCGTTGGAAACTAGCTTTTTCATGTGGGGGGCAAGCCTTAAGGAGAGCACCTTCGCAATAATTGTCGCGATCGTGTGGATGAGGCTAATGGGCCTATAGTCGGCGATTCCCTCTGCCCCTTCTTTCTTAGGCAATAGCACCACGTTGGCGGAATTGAGCCACTGGAGGTTTGAAGTGTGGAGGGAGTCAAACCGGTTGATGACCCGCATGAGGTCGGCCTTGACAATGTTCCAACACCTCTTGAAAAAAGGCCCGTGAACTCATCCGGTCCTAGGGCCTTGTCACCTGGCATGTCGTTGATCGCTTCAAGGACCTCACCCTTGGTCATCGCAGATTGAAGGCCATGGAGGTCCAGGGGTTACAAATTTAGCTCATCCCGGTTGAAATCCTTGTGGCTTATTAGGCCTCTCTTCATGACGTTGGAAAACTGATCATGGATTACTTTCTCCTTGGCCACGTGCTCGGTGACCCATCCATGCTCATTCTTGATTCTGTGGATGTGATTTTTATGCCTTCTAGCATTAACCCGGCGGTGGAAGAATTTAGTATTCGCATCCCCTTCCCTAAGGTTGGAGATTCTGGCGCATTGCTTCTTGTGAGATCTTTCAAGCACGGACAAGGCAATGACTCGCCTCTTGAGCCTAGCCCTCTCCTCACGCTCATCGACGGATAGGAGCCTACCCTCTTGGGCAATATCAAGGCGGAGAATCACCAAAAGGGTGGACTGGAGGTGGATTTTTCCTTTGAGAAAAGGCCCCTACTCCACTCAGAAAGGCGAAGCGCCGTCTTTTTGAGCTTGTGGTAGAGAATTTGGTATGGCTCAATGTGATAAACTCTTTCACTTCATGCCCTTTGAACCACCTCATTAAATCCGGGCATGGATACCTAGAGGTTTTCGAATTTGAAGACCCGAGGCCTTCACGGTCCCTTATCATTGACAAGCAAGAGTGGGCAGTGGTCGGAGAGTGAGGATGAGAGGGCATTCAGGATATGGGAGTTGAAGGTAGTATCCCATTCTGCATGGCAGAAGAAGGAGTCTAGCTTGCACAGGGTTGGGTTTACCCTCTCGTTACTCCATGTGAATCTACGGTTTTGAAGGTGGATTTCCTTGAGCTCACAACTCTGGAGCACTGCCCTGAAGTGATTGATCCTGCTGCAATTAACATTTCTCTTGTTCTTGTCTCTCGCCCGGTAAATTTGGTTGAAATCTCCGAAAGCAAGCCAAGCCATCCCTGACGGTGGTTTCTGACTCAAAAGCTCGGCAAAGAAAGCGTCTTTGCATGAGTTGTCCATGGGACCGTAGGCGGAAGTGATTTTGAAGAGCACGTCGGTCCCCCGCACACACACCATGGCAGAAAGGCAATATGTATCGAGGGATATGTCGGACACTTCAACAAGAAGATCATCCCACAACAGCAAAATGCCTCCCCTAGTGCCAATTGTCAGTCTTTGCACGAAACTGCGCAATCTCTGCCCACGTAAAAAGGTTGCCGTGAACTAATCGACGTTGTTGAGCTTAGTTTCTTGCAGGCATACAACATGGCAAGATGAAGAGGCGATCGTGGCGTTGACCGTGGAGCATCGATTTGGACAGTTCAGCCCCCTCACATTCCAGCTCAGAAAATTAATTGGTTGCTCTACCATTATATAACTAGAAACACCCTAGAGCTTTGCCATTTGGTAGATACACACATAGAAGAACTAGCAAAGTTCAGAGCATCACTGATACAACCAGGAAGCAGACCACGTGCCTTGCAAGGCATAACAATACTGTCTGGCCCTCCAAATACGCTAACGGAGTCAGCCCAGCGATTACATGGCCAAAGGCCGACGACCACTAGCTTGCTTGTAGTACAGCTAGTACCCTTACATATGGACCAAATGCCTACGGAAACATGGATCTTTGCTAACATAGGAAACTGGTGACCCAATTTGAACAGAAGCAGTGAAAGCTCAGCTTGCCTCCAGCTGCGCCACGACATCGATGCCGTTCTGCACCAGGTCAAGAGCACCTCCCCCTCCATGTGCTATGAGGGCCTCCTCGACATCCTCTGCGTTGTTGTCATCAAGCTTGAACAGCCCACGCATGTCCACGATCAGGTCCGGTGACAGCTGGTCCTTGAAGCAATCCGCGAATGCATCCAACACAGCGGCATTGCCGTCTTCCCCGTCTTTGACGATGCCCAAGCTACGGCACACGAGGGGCTAGCTCGGCAGAGCGACGACAGCCTCCACCATCACGGCGACCATCACGTCCCTCGTCGCGGCGGTTATCGCGCGATGCGTCCCTTGGCTAGCATGAGAGGCTACGTCTGATGCAGTCGCCCCAGCCCTCGCGGCTCCGTGAGTTGTCACGTCTGCGGCGCTCCCTGTCATCGCGGCCGCATCCAGGGTTGTCATCGCGGTCACGCTTGTGGTGCTCGATAGGGCGCGTGATGCGCTCCCGTGGGTCACGAGCCTGTCGCTCGCCGTCGATGACGCCCTTCTGGTAGTTGTACCCCTTGGAGACGATCTTTGGCCCTTGCGTGGGGTCTTCAGGGATGGAAAGGTGAATAATCACCCTCCTCTCTAGGCCATGACGTCCGACGATCGGCTGACCCCCGTGCGCGCGCTGGCAGGGTCACCCAGTTCACGCGCGACACGTTTGCCGGCGATGTCGTCCACGCCCACACCCCGAGGACCTCAGTGTCCGTCTTGAGCTTAGACGCGGTCTCGATGTAGTCGATGGAGCACCCTGACACGATGGCCTACGCGACGACGTAGTCGTCCCACGCTTGCAGCGGGAGCCCGTCCAGGCAGAGGCGGACGTGGTGGACAAGGTCCACGTTCTCTGAGTGCGCTTCGAGCCTCCATGGACGCATCTGCAACCTGGTGTTGCGGAACTTCAGGTCCCGACACCCGGATGCGTCGGCACAATGGTGCTGGTGGAAGAAGCACACACGGTAGGTCTCGGGGAAGTGCTTGACCACACAGACATCGTCTGCCAACATGCCCATCTCCTCGACGATGGCAGCAGCGATGTCTTGCGTGGATGCCCTAAGGTCGCGGTCGAGCCAAGCAACCACAACGTTCGAGCCAAGGAGCGCCGCCTCCTCATGCATAGACGGCGTCGCATGGATCACGATGAACACCCCGGCTAGTTGCAGCGAGTGGTCTCCATTCCACGCCATGGTGCGGGGATGGGCTTGGGGGCTAGTGGCAACCGTCGGCGATGGAGACGAAGAAGAGGGGCGCGCAGCCGCCGATGGCACCGCACGCGATGGAGAGTGGCGACTGGGGCACGCACTGAAGGCGGAGGGGCGGCTGAGGCATGAGCCGGAGGCGCTCGGGCGAAGGTACGGGGCAGGCTTGTTGAAGCAGTTCCTCACACGCCGGGTTGAAAGCAGCAACGGCAAGTGATTTGGTTGCAGCACACCTCTTGTCGATGGTGGGGGGAGAGGCAGCGGAAGCACAACCCTTTAATGGAGTCTGGGATGGGTTGGCACGGCTTGAATGGCGCTGTAGGAAAAGCCGGCCGACGCGGCCGACGGGATGCGACGGTGACCCAACCGTCCTTCGTCTCGAGCCCCGCAGCGGCCGCCCGCGTTGAATGCGCATTCAGGGCGCCCGCACCCCCGCCACGAACTCGGTCCCCCAGCTGGTGAAGTTATTGCCCGTATCCAGCCCAACCGTTGCAGCATTGAAGGCAGGCGCATGGTCAGCAGCAGCGATGCGAGCCACGGCGTGGAGCAGCTCAGGAGGAGTCTCGGGCACGCAAGACACCTCCTGCAGGTCGCGCGTCGGCCCACCCGGCGGAGGAGGCGGCGGCGTGGCCAGCATCCGATCCATATTGAGATCCGGCGCAGCGCCGTGCCCAGCGGGCGCGGAAGGCGGGAAGGCCCGCAGTAGGATGGGAGCGGCGAGGCCATGGGGGGAGGGGGGCACTGGGGAGAGCAAGGATGGGTGGCCGTAGGCGCCGAAGTGGCGACCGCCGGGGATGGCTAGTGGGCTACTGGGATGGGGTGGAGGCTGTCGCGAGAGCGAGAGCGTGGGCGAGGCATTCCCCAACGGTTTTTTTGGGTGGGAATTTCGGTTCTTGATTCTGACTAACTGAAGTGGTATAAAAATAGTGAAAGGCAAAAACCATATTTTTCAGTTTAAACTGATCACCCACTTCAGACGTCACAATCAAATCGAGATTGTGTTTGGTTCATTGGCTATCCTCAAATACAAATCTGCTATTCATTCTCTTGTAGCATCTGCTCCCGTAGCAATTATGGAGAACCGTTTTTTAGGTGGCTGACATGCTTTTGATTTAGACGACGAAGGAGATGTGTGGGCGATACAATATTAAGGTTGTGTTTGGTTAATTGGCTATTCTGAATTCCAAATCTGTTAATTGGTCTCTAATAGCATTGGCTCGTTTAGTAATCAGGGATTATAAGTTTTAGGTTTAGGACACATCTAAATATGCTCTAGTTATGTTATTTCAGGCCGATTTTTTGTAACCAGTTACTACTTTTGTCAATGTTTAATAAAAAAATCGATTTTTTTTGAATATTTTTCGATTTTACTGTTTACTGGGCTCAAATGAGCCCGAGAGCAGGACACTTTTCCTAGTTATTGCATATCTAAGTAACTCAATCAAACATAAAGAAAGAAAGAAAGAAAGAAAATATCCTTACGGATCTTTGCTTAAGATCAATGAAATAGGACTTAGATATGAGATATTTATCACATATTTAGACGTGCTTTAAGAAAACTGTTTTGCAGATGAAAATGGCTTCTTTTTGTAATAATATACTTCGGGTACAAGCCGGCTACCATGAAGTGGTCTCCCACCTAAAGACGAGTTAAGTTGAAATCAAGTTCGAACAAGTATATCGTGGTCTCTCTCTGGTCTTTTTGGAGTAAAGAATATAATTGCCCTTAATTCCAATAACCCAGAACAGGCGTCTAAACACTCAAGAACAAGCAGTCACGGCAGTGTGTGCTCACGAGCGTGACAAATGGCACAATCCAGTTTATTCTACAATCAAATCTCATGTTAATAAAACTAATTAATCAGCCGTTCACCATTCAAACCTCCAAAGGACTGCGCGTATTGGGATATTAATTTCCTAATGCAAAGCCTGCTGCTGAAACAATTAACATAATCAGACTTAAGCTCCCGATATTCTTAATCTAATCACTCACGGGTATCCAACTTGTCGCCGCATATTCTTCTTTTATTATTATGCGATGTGATGGAGCGAATATTTCAACCGAAAAAGTAGAAGAAGAACAACAACAAAAATAATAAGAAGAAAAACTTTCTTCGAGAGAGCTAGGGATAAGCGTGCATCTCTCTCAACATGACCCTTTGCACTTTGTCCGCACTTCACAAATTCACAAGATGTCATATTCGATGAAAGATACTTTTTAGAATCTACTCACTAGACAAATAAAAGGTTTTTTTTTTTAGAAATGAGGATGTACCCCTGGCCTCTGCATCTCGACGATGCATGGAGCCATTTTAATAATTATATACAAAGACCTTAGAAAATAATACATCGGTAAGCCTCAAACCACCATCTTGTCAACACATATCGCTACTCTCATCCCCTTGATGAAGGGATGCTGAATGTCAGAGCCATATACAAAACAAAAATTGCACCAGAGCCTAACATCTAAAGCTGGATGTCCCATCCAAGGCACAATATCGGGATTGAGTGACACACCGATTCGGCGCACTCCTAGTGGGCACCAAACGCGCATGCTGCAAGGGTCATCACCTCTGTCTTCCATCGATCCATCCTCAAAGTATATACTGACGCATCGACCTTGCCAGGCATCTCTGCCATCGACGCCGGACAACATCGTCCTACTGTGCGAGTCCATCGCCACACATCGGATGCCAAACCTCCAGTGCTATCCGCCGCCATGAATATGTAGGCTGAAGCACCGCTCCGTCAAAGATGTCGTCCACTGGTCCCTCGAGCCCGCGTGCACCTCCAAGAATGACGCCCCAAGAAGGAAACGACACAAGAGTGCCGCCGTCATCTATTGATCGAGGGTTTCCCGCGGAGGTATTGGGTGGAGTTGGGAGCTTCACCTCGATGACGCCTTCATGAAGGAAACTACGATAAGGGCGTCGTCATCACCAGCTCCGGCCACCGACCCAAGACCAGGTTTTCACCCGGATCCGTCCCAAAGAAATCCACCCAACAACCTGTGCACCTTCCCGACCGCCTTCAAAACCCCAGATCTAGCCACCTAGATCCGGCGACCATCCAAAGTACCACAACCACTGTAGGAGTCCCGGCACACCGACCACTGCATGAGTGTGCCACCACTAGAGCTTGGAAGGAGGGCCCCTACCGCACCTCGCCAAAATGTGAGAGCCACCGAGATGGATCTCACACGAGTCACAGTGAATCAATATGTAGCAAAAACCACCAGATCGTCGACGCAGATCCGCCTTGGACAGGGACTACTCCATGACATGCCGCCACGGTAAGCCCGAGCTTCACCTGCCGCCACCTTTCAGGGCCGCTGCCCTGGGATTCAGGCTAAACATCGTTGGTGCCACTGGTCACATTCTGTCACCGCTGACCCACCGAGCCGCCAACCACCGCAACTAAGGCCGTCGTGACTTCGCGAACGCACCTAGCTGCCATCACCACCCGATCTTCCACGGTGCCCTGCAGCTCTATAGCCTCCGCCCAGCACCACGCCGCCACCTTGCACCGTTGCCGGATGCGATCCATCGCATATCAGTGAGAAGCGCCCCGATGCCATGAGGTAAACCACCTCACCCGATCCAACGCAGGAGCGAAATCCTCCATCGCCGTTGTCAGCTTCCCGGGGCTTCTCCCGACGGCTTCCTCCAGCGGCGCAGTTTAGGGTTTCCACCCGAGCCGCCCTAGCGGGGGGTGACGCAGGGGGTGAGATCTTGGGTGTTTTGTTTTCGTGTGCCTCTTCTCATTAAAATACAAGGTATGTATCTTCAAATGGTAGTTTCAAGCCAAAAAATATATGGGAGTGGTTTCAAGTGATAGTCATCCATCAGCTCTCGAGACATTGCACACTAGCTTATAGATGCATGAATCCATGAATTACTTAACGCTATATACACAGAAATCAACAGGGTACCTAGGTGTGGGAGCACACTCCTGATGGCTACACGATTGCTTCACGATGTAGTAAAATTGTTTGTGCGATTAGTCTTTAGTTCTTGCACATGAGGTATACATGCATGACAACTTTTCGCAGCTCCAACCATCCAACCTCTCATGCTTTTCCATTTGAGTTTATTATATTTTTTGAACCAAAAGTACATTTTGTGGTCTGTTTACATATATGTATTCCTTGCGACGAGGGCTCTTAAAGAATGCCACTTTTGAACACTTTTGATAAGTTTTACATACTTCACTAAGTTTCAACTATTGAAATTTGATAGTCGTTATATTAAGTTTTACCAAGTTCCACAAAAACAATTTTTTACGGGATTTTAGGGTTTAAGATTTAGGGCGTAGGCTTAGGGTTTCCGGTTTATAGTTTTGTGTGCAGGGAGCAAGTATAGCTCCGTCTTAATTTCTTGGACTAGAAAATAAGATGGAGCTATACTTGTTCCTAGCGCACATGAAAAAAAGTTTCTTTAAATTGGAATCATTTATGGGTGACACGAACGACTAAAAGTTGTCACTTTCCTTGTCTCTTTGTCTGCCACCTCCACTCAAGGCCACAAGTGAGCACTGGAAGGAAAAGCCCTTGCGGCAGATGACGACGATGGTTGGGCCTTCCTACTTCATATCTGGTGCAGTGGGCTTTGCTGGGATCGTCTAGGTCATCTCAGTCGGTGACATAAAGTTGGCACGACTTGAGGGAGGCTATAGATCCTACAATGGGCCAACTGTATGGTGGAGCCAGCCAACGAAATGAGACTAGGAAAAACTTTATGAAACCACAACATATATCATTTTCCCATGGATATTACTCTCAAAATCTGCATGCACTACTAAATTGTCGGTATGGTTTTCTCGTTGATCTCTTCTATTTTAGCAAGTTTGGTTACCCACTTTGCTTTGTTGTTTCCTTTGATGAAACCTTAGGAACTAATTCTCCTTCACTAAAGCATGCTTAAAATGAGGTTAACTCGCATTTAAGCAATGAAACACGGAATCTATATTCTTATCATATCTCAAGGTAAGGAGCCAATGGAGCTTGAGGTTAGGTGGACGCGAAAAAGAATGCGCAATTCAAAACCGGTAATGCCAACATCGATGTGAACGCCGTTCATCTCATCAAAGGCGTCACTTTGGGTTGCATATATCTCTCCTTTGTGTGATAAGAGGGGAATCTCAAATGCATGATCTCTTGTATCAGATCTTGATGAAACTTCCATGTCGTGTTTCCTCCTTGGAGGTCGGTTTGTTGGGAGATAGGTGATTGGAAGCTCGTAGCCTCAATTGCGGTAACGGTAAATGGTCGTGGGTAGACGTCGAGGAGGTGTCCCTAGATCCATTTTTGGAAAGACATCTTCTATGGCGACAATGACCAACATTGCATGGTTTTGATGGAAGTGGCATGCTTCTTAGTGTAGCTGGTTAGCTTTTCTTCTAGCTAAAGTTGGAACTACCTCAATGCCTATGTGGTCGGTAAAATGTGACAACACCATCTTGATAAGTTTCCACTAATGTGGGGTTTGGCCTCGAAATGTGTAGTAGAGTCGGAGCCATTGTCTTGCATGTGCGACGGGTAATGACAATAATGATGTTCTGATATTCCACCGCTTCCGTTCATGTGTATTGAGTTTGGTTTGTAAAAGGATGGTGCACAAGGCCCGGTTTTTCAAAAAAAAAATTAATTAGCAAAGGCAACTCTCTCTTCTTATCATGCAATGCAGGAATTTCTACCCTTGAGTTGACAAAACAAGTTGGAGTCATCTAGATAAATTAGTGAAAGCAGTGATAATGTTGTTTGAATCTATATTACTTGGTAATTAAGGAGACATGAACCTTTTTTTTCCGCTTAAATTGTTACTATTGTGTAGAAACTTTTCTTAACATTAACTAGCTAGATGCATGTGTGTTGCTCTGAACAAGAAAATTTTGGTCACATTATTATTATATATACGATGCTCCAATTTGTCAAGGCATAATCTATGCAAAAAATAAATACAATAAGTAAACAATTTCACGTGGAAAAGGGGTAATCATTGATGTAATCTTACGAAGAAAAATCAACATATTTTCAAATGATTGTTTGGGGACCTCTTGACAATAGTAGCTTGTTGGTGCATCCCTCTCATGCAACATTTTCTCCATCATAATGGTTGCCTGGTGACTGGCCAACTTCCTTGGATTAAATTTCAGAGAACTCTTCAGAAAAAAATAGTGTGAACCATAATAAATTAAAATTTGAATTATTCCAATCGTTTACCTCTACCAAGATTAACTTTAATTTACCGAACATGAAGCGTAATCATATTTAAGTGATGGTAGATGCAAGCTCAATATATCTGCTTGGTTATTTACATAATGTTTTGGACTCTTTATATTTTTTGTTCTAATAGTACTACAAGAACCTTGAGAGTATTTAACCAAAAACTAACACAATTCGACATTAGCTAACGAAACTATCACTTTGAGAAACATTACCCAAAGCTATCACTTTAATTCTATTTTTTCCAAAAAACTACCAAGTCAATAAAATGGATGATTAAACATGATAATGAGGCTGGGCCCACCCATAGGGGCTGAAATAGTCAACACCGTTACTTTGACCATCAACATGTGGGACCCAGATGTTAGTTCCAGCTCCTTCCTCTGGAATTACCCATCGAGGATCCAGACCAGAGGGTGACGCCACGCCACATCTCTGGCCATGCTCCACCTCCTTCCCCGTACCTCCTCCATCCTCCTCCAACCACCTACCTAGCCACCACCAGATTGATGACGATGTCGAGACCCGCCACGCAACGAACCTCCCTCCTCTCCTGGTGAGAGGCGTACCACCTCACCTCTCATCGGCGAGCCATTATACTACCCGATGTCCACATCGACAGGTGAAAGCGAGCCCAACGCACTTCACCACCGCCCCGCGGCATAAGGGCGTGACCATGAGCAGTTCCCATCCTTTGCTAATCATATCACACTGCTACCTCTTGAGCATGTGTTGCTTTTCGCTTGAAGAGGAAAGGGTGATGCATCGAAGTAGATAAGTATTTCCCTCAGTTGTTGAGATCCAAGGTATCAATCCAGTTGGAGGAACAAGCAAGTTACTAATGGCTGTACCCACACAAATAATCAAACTCTTGCACCCAACGCTATAAAGGGGTTGTCAATCCCTTCACGGTTATTTGCAAGGATTAGATCTGATAGAGATAGATGTAAATGAGAACGGAAAGTAAAAGGTAAATAAATTGCAGCAAAGTATTTTTGGTATTTTTGGTTTACAGATCTGAAAATATATTACGGAAAGTAGACCTGGAGGCCATAGGTTTCACTAGAGGCTTCTCTCATGATGGCAAGTATTATGATAGGTGAACAAATTACTGTCGAGCAATTTATTTGAAAAGCAAATAATTATGAAGATATCCAAGGCAATGATTATGCATATAGGCATCGCGTCCGTGTCAAGTAGACCGAAACGATTCTGCATCTATTACTATTACTCAACACATAGACCGACTCTTGCCTGCATCTAGAGTATTAAGTTCATGAAGAACAGAGTAACGCATTAGCTAAGATGACATGATTTAGAGGGACAAACTCAAGAAATATGATGAAACCCCCATCTTTTTATCCTTGATGGCAACAATACAATACGTGCCTCGCTACCCCTACTATGTCACTGGGTGAGGACAACGCAAGATTGAACCCAAAACTAAGTTCTCCCATTGCAAGAATTACCAATCTAGTTGGCCAAACCAAACCAATAACTCGAACAGACTTGTAAAGATATGAAATCATGCATATAAGAATTTAGAAAAGACTCAAATAATATTCATAGATAATCTGAACATAAACCCACAATTCATCAGATCTCGACAAACACACCGCAAAAGAGTATTACATCGGATAGATCTCCATGAAGATCATGAAGAACATGGTATTGAAGACCAAAGAGATAGAAGAAGCCATCTAGCTACTAGCTATGGACCCGAAGGTCTATGGTGAACTACTCACGCATCAATGGAGGGGCAATGGAGTTGATGTAGATACCCTCCGTGATCGAATCCCCCTTCGACAGATTACTGGAAAAGGCTCCAAGATTGGATCTCTCGGGAATGGAGGCTTCTGGCGGTGGAAAAGTGTTTTCTTATCTCTCTGGTATACAGGGAATATTTTTGAATTTATAGGCCGATAAATAGGGTTAGGAGAGCTGTCGTGGGCCCATAAACCTAGGGGCGTGCCCTACCCCCTAGGCGCGCCCCTATGGCTTGTGGCCACACGACGGCTCTCCCGACTTCATCTCCAAATCTTCTGGGTTGCTTCTGGGCCAAGAAAAATTATTCTGTAGATTTTATTCCGTTTGGACTCCATTTAATATTCCTTATCTGCAATACTCAAAAACAAGGAAAAAACAGAAACCGGCACTAGGCTCTAGATTAATAGGTTAGTCCCAAAAATAATATAAAATAGCATATTAATGCATATAAAACATCCAAAATAGATAATATTTGCGTGGAACAATCAAAAATTGTAGATACTTTGGAGACATATCAAGCATCCCCAAGCTTAATTCCTGCCCGTCCTCGAGTTGGTAAATGATAAAAACATAATTTTTGATGTGGAATGCTACCTAACATATTTATCCATGTAATATTCTTTATTGTGGCATGAATATTCTGATTCGTAAGATTCAAAACAATAGTCCAATATTGACATAAAAACAATAATACTTCGAGCACACCAACAAGGCAATCGTGTCCTTTCGAAATAACATGGCCTTAGAAAGTTATACCTACAAAATAATATGGTCTGGCTATGCTCCATCTTCCCCACACAAAGTATCTAAATCATGCACAACCCCGATGAACAAGTCAAGCAATTGTTTCACACTTTTGGTGTTCTCAAACCTTTTCAACTCTCATGCAATACATGAGCGTGAGCCATGGATATAGCACTATAGGTGGAATAGAATATCGTGGAGGTTGCAAGGAAAAAGGGAGAAGATAGTCTCACATCAACCAAGCTTATCAACGGGCTATGGAGATGCCCATCGATAGATATTAATGTGAGTGAGTAGGGATTTCCATGCAACAAATGAACTTAGAGCTATAAGTGTATGAAAGCTCAAAAAGAATACTATGTGGTCGTGCAGGAAGAAATTCCACTAGTTATATGAAAGTGACAAAATAGGAAACTTTCTATCATGAAGATCATGGTTCTACTTTGAAGCACAAGTGTGGAAAAAGATAGTAGCAATTGTCCCTTCTCTGTTTCTCTCATTTTTTATTTATATGTTTTTTCTGTTGGTGGGCATCTTTGGCCTCTTTTTATTTATTTGGTCTTCGCTGGCCTCTTTTTTTTTGTAAAGTCCGGATACTCATCCCAACTTATGAGGGAGTCATGGCTTCCATCATCCTTTTCTCAGACGGGACAATGCTCTAATAATTAAAATCATCACACTTTTATTTACTTACAACTCAAAAATAAAATTACAACTCGAAACCTAGAACAAAATACGACTCTATATGCAGGATGAAAGTGATGGCGCATGTCATGAAAAAATGGATTGGTGGAAGTTGCATGGCAATATATCTCGGAGTGGATATGGAAATGCCATAATAGGTAGGTATGGTGGCTTTTTTGAGGAATATATATGGTGGCTGTTTTGAGGAAGGTAGGTTTGATGTACTGGCGAAAGTTGCGTGGTACTATAGAAGCTAGCAAAGGTGGAAGGGTGAGAGTGCGTATAATCCATGGACTCAACATTAGTCATAAAGAACTCGCATACTTATTGCAAAAGTCTATTAGTTATCAAACAAAGCATTAGACGCATGCTCCTAGGGGAGAGGTTGGTAGGAGTTAACCATCGCGCGCGCCCGACCCTCACACAAAGGTTGTTAAACAAATCATGCTCCGACTTCGTTACATGACGGTACACCATACATGCATGCTACGGGAATCACAAACTTCAACACAAGTATCTATTACAATTCACAACTACTCACTAGCATGACTCTCATATTACCATCTCTATTATCTCAAAGCTATATGCATGGAATCAAACTTCTCATAGTATTCAATGCACTTAATATTAATGTTTTTATTATATCCCCCTTGGATGCCCATTATATTAGGACTAAAATCATAATCTAAACAAATTACCACGCTGTTTTTAAGAAACTCTCAAAATAATATAAGTGAGGTACGAGAGTTCAATAATTTTTATAAAATATAACACCACCATCCTCTAAAAAGATATAAGTGAAGCATTAGAGCAACATTGCCTAGCTCAAAATATATAAGTGAAGCAGATAGAGTATTCTAATAAATTCACGATTCAGCATGTCCGTCTTAAAAATATGTGTGCAACAAAGATGATTGTGGCAAACTAAAAAGCAAAGACTCATATCATACAAGACGCTCCAAGCAAAACACATATCATGTGGTGAATAAAAATATCGCCTCAAGTAAATTTACCGATGGATTGAAGATGAAAGACGGGATGCCTTCCGGGGCATCCCCAAGCTTAGGCTTTTTGGTATCCTTGAATATGGCTTGGGGTGCCTTGGGCATCCCTAATCTTAGTCTCTTGCCACTCTTTATTCCATAGTCCATCAAATCTTCACCCAAAACTTGAAAACTTCACAACACAAAACTCAACAGAAAACTCATGAGATTCGTTAGTATAAGAAAAATAAATCACCACTTAGGTACTATTGTGAACTCATTATTTATTTATATTTGTGTAATACCTACTTTATTCTAAATTCTCCATGATTCATAACCCCCGATACAACCCATAGATACATCAAAAATAAGCAAACAACACAAAGAAAAACAGAATCTATCAAAAACAGAAGAGTCTGTAGCAATCTGTAGATTTAGAATACTTATGAAACTCTAAAAATTACAAAAAATTAGGAAAATCAGGGTAATTTGTATATCCATATTTTTTTAAATTTCATATCAATTAGACACTCTAAAAAATTATAAAATTCCTGGACTGAGCACAAAAGTTTCTGTTTTTTAGCAAGATCAAATCAACAACCACCATAGATCACCCCAAGGTTTTACTTGGCTCAAACACTAATTAAAACCCCGAAACACAGTTAGTACATAAGTAATAATGTGAAAACACACCAAAACAAAAACAAAAAACAGAAAGCAAAATAAAACTGGGTTGCCTCCCAACAAGCGCTATTGTTTAACGCCCCTAGCTAGGCAAAACACAATAGATCTATTATCTTCTTTGGTATATAATCCATAAGTAGCTATCATAATAGATTCATAAGGTAATTTTATTTTATTTCTAGGAAAGTATTCCATGCCTTTCCTTAATGGGAATTGGAATCTAATATTTCCTTCCTTCATATCAATAATTGCACCAATCGTTCTAAGGAAAGGTTTACCAAGAATAATAGGACATGTAGGATTGCAATCTATATCAAGAAAAATGAAATATACGGGCACATAATTACTATTTGCAACAATAATAACATCATTAATCCTTCCCATAGGTTTCTTTATAGTGGAATCCAGAAGATGCAAATTTAAGGAACAATCATCAAATTGACGGAAACCTAGTACATCACATAGAGTTTTTGGAATCGTGGAAATGCTAGCACCAAAACCACACAAAGCATGGCACTCATAATATTTAATTTTCATATTAATAGTAGGTTCCCACTCATCATAAATCTTTCTAGGTATATAAACTCCCAACTCAAGTTTTTCTTCAAAAGATTTCATCATAGCATCAACAATATGTTTAGTAAAAGCTTTGTTTTGATTATAAGCATGAGGAGAATTAAACATGGATTGCAAGAAGGAAATACAATCAATCAAAGAGCAACTTTCATAATTAAAGTTCTTGAAATCCAAAAGAGTGGGTTCATTGCTATTTAAAGTTTTGACCTCTTCAATCCCACTTTTATCATTCTTAGCATTAAGATTTATAAACTTCAAATCAAAGGGATGATTTTAACTTAAGTTGACTCATCTCCAGTCCCATATTTATAAATATTCACATTAGAAAATAAATATTCAATAGGAGTCACACCAATCACTTTAAGATCTTCATCAATATTATCATGAGAACACACTTTTTCAAGCCATTCACGCTTAGCACGTATTCTAGCGGTTCTTTCCTGACACTCATCAATAGAAATTCTCATAGATTTTAAAGTCTCATTAATATCATGCTTGGGTGGAATAGATCTAATTTTTAAAGAATCAATCTCAAGAGAAATTCTATCAACTTTCCTAGCCAAATCATCAATTTTGAGAAAATTTTCTTCAATCATAGCATTGAAACACTTTTGCGAACTAATAAATTCTTTAATATTATTCTCAAGATCAGAGGGAATCTTATTATAATTTCCATTAGAATTGCTGTAGGAATTACCATAATTATTAGAGGAATTACTAGGAAATGACCTAGCATTGAAATTACCTCTATGCGTGTTATTTCCAAAATTGTTCCTACCAACAAAGTTCAGATCCGTAGATTCATTATTATTTCCAATCAAAGAAGACAAAGACATATCGTTAGGATCAATAAGAGCACTCGTACTAGCAAAAAATTTCATCAATTCATCCATCTTTTCACTCAAGGTATTAATCTCTTCAATAGCCTGCACCTTTTCACTAGTAGGAGATCTTTCAGTATGCCATTGACAGTAATTTGCCATAATATTATCTAGGAGTTTAGTTGCTTCTCCTAATGTGATTTCCATAAAAGTAACACCTGCGGCGGAAACTAAGATATTCCTAGAAGCAAAATTCAATCCAGCATAAAAAATTGTATAATCATCCATAAACTCAAACCATGCGCGAGGCAATTTCTAATCATTAATTTCATCCTCTCCCAAGATTGTGCAACATGCTCATGATCAAGTTGCTTAAAATTCATTATATCATTCCTAAGGGAGATGATCTTAGTGGGCGGAAAGTACTTCGAAATAAAAGCATCTTTACACTTATTGCATGAATCAATACTGTTTTTAGGCAAAGATGAAAACCAAGTTTTAGCACGATCTCGTAGTGAGAACGGGAATAGCTTCAGTTTAAGAATATCATTATCCACATATTTATTCTTTTGCATATCACACAACTCAACGAAAGTATCTAGATGGGATGCGACATCTTCATTAGCAAGGCCGGAAAATTGTTCTTTCATAACAAGATTTAGAAAAGCAGCATTAATTTCATAAGATTCCGCACTAGTGGCGGGAGCAATCAGAGTACTAATAAAATCATTATTATTTGTATTGGAAAATTCACAGAACTTGGTATTTTCAGACATCGTGACAAAGCGAGCAATCAAGCATACACACAAACGAAAGGCAAACGAAAGAAGGGCGAATAAAAAGGCAAATCTTTTCTGGTATTTTCTGAAAATCATTTTAGTAGTGGGTGAGAGGAAAACAAGAGACAAATGGCAAATAATGTAAATGCAAGAGATGAGTTTGAGATGGGTACTTGGTAGGCTTGATGTAGATCCTCCTCGGCAATGGCGCCAGAAATCCTTCTTGCTACCTCCTGAGCATGCGTTGGTTTTCCCTTGAAGAGGAAATGGTGATGCAGCAAAGTAGATAAGTATTTACCTCAGTTGTTGAGAACCAAGGTATCAATACAGTAGGAGTAACAAGCAAGTTACCAATGGTTGTACCTACACAAATAATCAAACTCTTGCACCCAATGCTATAAAGCGGTTGTCAATCCCTTCATGGTTATTTGTAAGGATTAGATCTGATAGAGATAGATGTAAACGAGAACGGAAAGTAAAATATAAATAAATTACAGAAAAGTATTTTTGGTATTTTTGGTTTATAGATATGAAAATATATTATGGAAAGTAGACCCGGGGGCCATAGGTTTCACTAGAGGCTTCTCTCGTGATGGCAAGTATTACGGTGGGTGAACAAATTACTGTCGAGCAATTGATAGAAAAGCGAATAATTATGAAGGTATCCAAGGCAATGATTATGTATATAGGCATCATGTCCATGTCAAGTAGACCGAAACGATTCTGCATCTACTACTATTACTCCACACATCGACCGACTTCTACCTGCATCTAGAGTATTAAGTTCATGAAGAACAGAGTAACACATTAGGTAGGATGACATGATCTAGAAGGATAAGCTCAAGCAATATGATGAAAACCCCATCTTTTTATCCTTGATGGCAATAATACAATACGTGCCTCGCTACCCCTACTATGTCATTGGGTGAGGACACCGCAAGATTGAACCCAAAACTAAGCACTTCTCCCATTGCAAGAATTACCAATCTAGTTGGCCAAACCAAACCAATAACTTGAAGAGACTTGCAAAGATATGAAATCATGCATATAAGAATTCAGAAAAGACTCCAATAATATTCATACATAATCTGAACATAAATCCACAATTCATCGGATCTCGACAAACACACCGCAAAAGAATATTACATCGGATAGATCTCCATGAAGATCATGAAGAACATGGTATTGAAGAGCAAAGAGAGAGAAGAAGTCATCTAGCTACTAGCTATGGACCCGAAGGTCTGTGGTGAACTACTCACGCATCATCGGAGGGGCAATGGAGTTGATGTACATGCCCTCCGTGATCGAATGCCCCTCCGGCAGATTATCGGAAAAGGCTCAAAGATTGGATCTCTCGGGAACGGAGGCTCCCAACAGCGGAAAAGTGTTTTCTTGGCTCTCTCTGGTATATAGGGAATATTTGTGAATTTATAGGCTAAGAAATAGGGTTAGGAGAGCTGACATGGGCCCACAAGCCTGGGGGCGTGCCCTACCCCCTAGGCGCCCCCTATGGCTTGTGGCCACACGACGACTCTCCCGACTTCATCTCCAAGTCTTCTGGGTTGCTTATGGTCCAAGAAAAATTATTCCGTAGATTTTATTCCGTTTGGACTCCATTTAATATTCCTTATCTGCAATACTCAAAAACAAGGAAAAACAGAAACTGGCACTAGGCACTAGATTGATAGGTTAGTCCCAAAAATAATATTAAATAACATACTAATGCATATAAAATGTCCAAAACAGATAATATAATAACATGGAACAATCAAAAATTATAGATACGTTGGAGACGTATCACACACCGATACTGTTATATCTCCAACGTATCGATAATTTATGAAGTATCCATGCCATGTTTACAATAATTTTATATAGTTTTCGTGCACTTTTATATGGTTTGAATGAAACTAAGCCGGACTCATGCTATTTTCAGCAGAATTTCCATGGTGTTATTTTTATGCAGAAATAAAAGTTCTCGTAATTAGATGAAACTTTTTGGTGCTTTTTATGGGAACAAAAGAGACCCCCAAAGATTTTTCAAGGACTTGAAGACCCATGAGGTGGCCACAAGCCATGAGGGCGTGCCCTGGAGGTAGAGAGTGCCACTATGGCTTATGGACCCCTCGGGGACCCCCTTGGTGTGAGACCAACGCCAAAAATTACTATAAACCCAAAAAACCATAAAATGAAACTAAGAACCTCTGCTCCACCGCTGCAAGCCTTTGTACCGAAGAAATCTCATCCGGAGCCCTTTCCCGATACCCTGCCAGAGGGGGAAATCATCATTGAAGGCCATCTTCATCATCCCGGTGGTCTCCATGACAAGGAGGGAGTAGTTCACCCTCGGGGTTGAGGGTATGTACTAGCAGCTATGTGTTTAATCTCTCTATCTCTCTCATATTCTTGATTTGGCACGATCTTGATGTACCACGAGCTTTGTTAATATAGTTGGATCATATGGTGTTCTTCCCTCTCTATCTTGATGTGATGAATTGAGTCTTTCCCTTTGAGGTTTCATTATGTTGGACTGAATAATTTGGATTTGAGAACACTTGATGTATGTCTTGCATGTGGATACCGGTGGTGACAATGGGGTGTTCTATTGAGTCACTTGATGTATGTTATGGCAATCAACCTGGGGATCCCCATGGTGACATTGGGGTGATCTAGGCATACAAGTTGATGCATATTTTTGTCCTACTTTCTTTGATAGAAACATTGGGCATACTCTTTGTTATTATTTATGTGGATTGAATGCTATGAATCTGAAATTGTTTGTTGTTATTTAGTACAAACTCTAGGGCTGTTTGTGAAACCTATGGGGATGGCATAATAGATTGACCAGAAAGATAACTTTGAGGTGGTTCGCTACCTACAACAATTTCTTCTTATGTTCTCCGCCAATAGGGACTTCAGAGTGATTCTTTGTTGCATGTTGAGGGATAGTTATAGGATTCAATTATATTAGAACTATTTAGAGATTACACTAGTAAAAGTACGAACCCTAGGCCTTGTTTCCAAGCATTGATATACCATTTCCTCGTTGTTTGCCATTTTTTACCTCGTTGTTTTTATTATTTCAGATTACAAAAACCTATATATACTATCCATACTACACTTGTATCACCATCTCTTTGCCGAACTAGTGCACATATACAATTTACCATTGTATTGGGTGTATTGGAGACACAAGAGATTGCTTGTATTTGATTGCAGGGTTGTTTGAGAGAGACCATATTCATCCCACAACTCCCATGGATTTATAAACCTTAGGTCATTCACTTGAGGAAATTTTCTACTGTCCTACAAACTCTATGCTTGGAGTCACAACACGAGTCTACAAGAATAAAATTGTGTAGTAGACATCAAGCTCTTTTCTGACACTGTTGCCACGAAGGTGAGTGCTTGAAGGTATATATTTAGATTTTGCAATTAAATCTTTTAGATTCTTGTTATGTCTCTAGTTTGGTTTATAAAAATAAAGGTACAAAAAATGGAATTTAGGTTGCTCAAATGCTTCATCTTCATAATGTCTTTCATGAAAATGATGGATCAAAAATTGTGCTCAAGTGTTAGAAGGAAAAAATTTGAATAAAATGTTTGGCATTAAATCCTTTAATAATGAGCATTATTGTGATGTTGTTATTATTCTTTCTTTGAATATCCATGATGCTAAGATATGCAATACCAATAGCTTTGGGATGCTATGTTTCATGAAGATGATATTTTTAATCCCCCTACTTGTGATGATAATATTTATTATGATGAGATATTGCCTCCTATTTATGATGATTACAATGATGAAAGTGGGTATGGAAGAGTGTCAACTCTAGGAAGTAGTGATCCCACTAATTCGGAGGGTGTTGAATCTTATTGTAATAATTATGAAAGTGGATTTGGAGAAGTCATGACTTTATTTAATGATGATTTGACCATTTTGGAAAAGGTTTCAATTGATTATGACAAACAAGTTGTTTTCTATGATGATTATTATGATGACACTTGTGATATAACGAATAATGATACCATGCAACTTGTCATCATGATTTTAATGTTCGATTTGGTTATGTCAATCAAGTATCTCCCAATGGTTATTTCCTTGAGTTTGCTCCAACTATTTGTATGAGAAGAAATTTTCTTATGTGGAGATTAATAAATTTTATATGCTTGTGGATTAAGAAAAAGTTGCTTTATGTGATAGTTATATTGTTAAAAAAATCATGATGCTCCTGAAAATTATTATGAGAGGGGAAGATATGCTTGTTTTCCTTTCCTATGCTAGTTGATTCTTTCTCTAATAAATTGTTTGCTCACAAAATACCTATGCATAGGAAGTGGGTTAGGCTTAAATGTGCTTGTCATATGCTTCGTGATGCACCCATTGTGCTTCAGTTCTGTACTATTATGTGAGCATCATTGTAATCATCATGTCTAGATAAAACGCTTTAAAGAAAATCGCTTGTTGGGAGAAAACCCAATATTTACCCTACTGTTTTTATGTGTTCACATGATTAAGCTTCTGTAGTAATCATGTTTTGTGCCTTTTATTTCAATAATGTTTCAAGTAAAGCCTTTGCGATAGTGTGAACACTTGTTGATTTGATTTCATGAAAAAACATAAACATTTGCCTTCAGTAAATAATTTCCTTGATTTTACTGGTGCGCTAAAATACTATAATATATACACACTATTGCTATACAAATTCTCTACATTGTCCTATTTTTTTAGAAGTTTCAGAGACAGGGAAGTATGGTTTTAGTTCAGATCTTTACAAGCTATTTTGTTTTTGACACGTTTTGTTCTGCATGTGTAATTTTCTTGTTTTAGTGTTTTCATAGCTTATATTTAGTGATATAAATTACGGGAATGATAGAATACATTATGTGAAAACAATTATGAATCTTGTCTTGACAGTACCTGAGACGTCTCCAACGTATCAATAATTTATGAAGTATTCATCCAATATTTACCAATTTTACAACACTTTTATATGGTTTTGATGCATTTTACATGATTTATTTAGAACTAACCCAAACCAACATTATTTTATGTAGATTTATCATGGTGTTGTTTTTATGCAGAAAATAAAAATTCTCGGAATTGCCCGAAACTTTTTGATGATTTTTTCTGGACAATATGGGAAATACCAGAGTGAATAATCACCGAAGGGGGACCACCTACTGGTTACAAGACAATGATGTCTACTACACAACCTTCTTCTTGTAGACTCGTGTTGGGCCTCCAAGCACCGAGTTTTGTAGGACATCGACAATTTTCTCTCAAGTGGATGACCTAAAGTTTATCAATCCGTGGGAGCTGTAGGATGAAGATGGTCTCTCTCAAACAACCCTGCAACCAAATAACAAAGAGTCTCTTGTGTCCCCAACACACCCAATACAATGGTAAATTGTATAGGTACACTAGTTCGACGAAGAGATGGTGATACAAGTGCAATATGGATGGTAGATATAGGTTTTTCTAATCTGAAAATATAAAAAAACTGCAAGGTAACAAATAGTAAACATCGAGCAAAACGTTGTATAAATGCTTGGAAACAAGGCCTAGGGTCCATACTTTCACTACTGCAATTTCTCTCAACAATACTGATATAGTTGAATCATATGTAAATACCTCCGGTGCGACAAAGAGTTCACTCCAAAGTCACAAATAGTGGAGAACTAACAAAGAAATTATTGTAGGGTACGAAACCACCTCAAAGTTATCTTTTCCGATCAATCTTATGAGCTATCCCTATAAGTTTCACAAACAACCCTAGAGTTCGTACTGAAATAACACCTTAACATACACATCAACCAAAATCCTAATGTCACCTAGATACTCCAATGTCACCACAAGTATCCATGGGCTTGATTATACGATATGCGTCACAAAATTTCAGATTCATCATGTTCAATCCAACACAAAGAACTTCAAAGAGTGCCCCAAATTTTCTGTCGGAAATTCAAGACAAAAACGTGTGCCAACCCCCATGCATAGTTTCCCAAGGTCACGGAACCCGCAAGTTGATCACCAAAACATACATCAAGCGGATCAATAGAACATCCCATTGTCACCACGGATATCCCATTGCAAGACATACATCAGGTGTTCTCAAATCCTTAAAGACTCATTCCGATAAGAAAACTTCAAAAGGAAAACTCAATTCATCACAACAAGATAGAGAGGGGAAAACTCCATATGATTCATCTATATCAATAAAGTTCGCGATACATCAGGATCGTGTCATCTCAAGAACACGAGAGAAAGAGAGATCAAACACATAGCTACGGTACATACCCTAAGCCCCGAGGGTGAACTACTCTCTCATTGTCATGGAGACCGCCGGGATGATGAAGATGGCCTCCGGTGATGGTTTCCCCCTCTGACAGGGTGCCGGAACAGGCTCCCGATTGGTATTTGGTGGCTCTAGAGGCTTGCAGCGGCGGAACTCCCGATCTAGGTTTCTTTCTGGGGGTGTTAGTATTTATAGGAATTTTCGGCGTCGGTCCCACATCCAGAAGGTTCCCGAAGAAGTCATAAGCCAAGGGGACGTGCCCTAGGGGAGCGCCCTTGTGGCTTGCGGTTTCCTCGTCCTTCCTCTCCGGTGACTCTTCGCTCCAGTATTTTTTATATTTTCCAAACATATTTTCCATAAATTTTCAGCTCATTATGAGAACTTTTATTTCTGCACAAAAACAACACCACGGCAGTTCTGCTGAAAACAACGTCAGTCCGGGTTAGTTCTAATAAAATCATACCAAAATCATATAGAATTATTGTAAACATGGCATGAATACTTCATAAATTATAGATACGTTGGAGACGTATCAGCATCCCCAAGCTTAATTCCTGCTCGTCCTCGAGTAGGTAAATGATAAAAGAAATAATTTATGAAGTGTGAATGCTGCCTAACATATTTATCAATGCAATCTTCTTATTGTGGCAAGAATTTTCAGATCCATAAGACTAAAAATAAGCTTAATGTTGACATAAAAACAGTAATATTTCAAGCAATCTAACAAAGCAATTGTGTCTCTTCAAAATAACATGGAAAAAGAAAGTTATCCCTATAAAATCATATGGTCTGGCTCTGCTCCATATTCCCCACACAAAGTATTTATATCATGCACAACCCTGATGACAAGTGAAGCAATTGTTTCACACCTTTTATGTTCTCAAACCTTTCCAACTCTTACAAAATGCATGAGCGTGAGCCATGGATATAACACTATAGGTGGAATAGAATATTGTGGAGGTTGTGACGAAAAGGAGAAGATAGTCTCACATCAACTAGTCGTATCAACGGGCTATGGAGATGACCATTAATAGATATGAATGTGAGTGAGTAGGGATTGCCATGCAACGGATGCACTAGAGCTAGAAGTGTATGAAAGCTCAAAAATAAACTAAGTGGGTGTGCATCCAACTCGCTTGCTCATGAAGACCTAGGGCAATTTGAGGAAGCCCATTGTTGGAATATACAAGCCAAGTTCTATAATGGAAAATCCCCACTACTATATGAAAGTGACAATATAGGAGACTCTCTATATGAAAAACATGGTGCTGCTCTGAAGCACAAGGGTGGTAAAGGATAATAGCATTGCCCCTTCTCTCTTTTCTCTCATCATTTTTTTATTTCCCCTTTTTCCATTTTTTTGGTGGGCATCTTTGGCCTCTTTTTTTATTCGGGCTTCTCTGGCCTCTCTTTTTTGTAAAGTCCGGAGACTCATCCCAATTATGAGGTAATCCTAGCTTCCATCATCCTTTCCTCACATGGGACAATGCTCTAATAATCATGATCATAACACTTTTATTTACTTCCAACTCAAGAATTATAACTCGATACTCAAAATATGACAGGGAAGTATGTTTTAAGTTCAGATCTTTATAGATTGTTGTATTTTTGATAGATTCTGTTTTGCATGCATAATTTGCTTGTTTTAGTGTTTTCATAGCTTATATTTACTCGTATAAATTATGGGAATGATAGAATACATTATTTATTATGTGAGAACAATTATGAATCTTGTCTTGATGGTACCCAAGTGAATAATATATCTTTATTACACTAACCCATCTCACGAAGTTCCGTTAAGTTTTGTGCGATTGAAGTTTTCAAGTTTTAGGTAAGACACCGATATGAGGAGAATAAGGAGCGATAAGACCCTAATGTTGGGGATGCCCAAGTCACCCACAAGGTAATATCCAAGGAAGAATCAAGCGTCTAAGGGTTGGGATGCCCCGAAAGGCTCTTTCGTCTTCAACACTATCGGTATATCTTACTTGGAGCTGTATTTTTATTCGTCACATAATATGAGTTTTGGTTGGAGCTTCATTTAATTTTGTTAAACTTTGCTTGATGTTATTTATAATATTGTTTTCCAATAAAAAGTTCCAAGAATTGCCTTTTAGGATGCTTGATTTAAATGTTTGATGTGTGAAGTGTAAAAATAGAAACTTTTGTTGTAGTGTTTGAATTTTCATATTTTACTCGAATGTGAAAAGTTTCTGAAATTTTATATAGTATTTTCATATAATATTTTTACCATAGCCTAAATGTTTAGAAGTTTTGGATTTACAAAAGTGGAAATTGAAAATTAATTGCTACAGACTGTCCTGTTTAGATAGACTGTTGTCATAGTTTTGTTATCTACTTCTCCTATAGTTTTCATGAATTATATTGGTAAATATAAATTGTGGTAATGATAGTGTATAGTAGATAATTCTTGAAAATTGTTATGCAACTTTTTTTGTCAGTACATAAAGAGTTGATTTATTCTCGTGCGCACTAACCTATCTCACAAGTTCTTTTCAAGTTTTATGTGGATGAAGTTTTTGAGACCTAGGTGATACCGTGATATGAGAGGAATTAAAGAGACACGAGAGATCACTCTTACGGATTCTCAATCCCCTCCCCCAATTAAATGTTACAATAAGTCTTAAGCATCTATGCTTGGGGATGCTACGCATCCCACCTCTCTTCATCAACAATTATCGGTTAGCCTATGTTGATCCTAAGTTTTATTCATTCACATGATATGTGCTGTTCTTGGAGTGTATTTTGTTTTGTTTGCTGTTTCAACAAAATTATTAGATCTAAAAGTCTTTATTGAGAGATAGTCTTCACATAGCTACTTAATTTTTTAACCACTTATTGATCTTCACTTGTATTTTTTGAGAGCAGTTTGATGTTTGCTCTTGTGATTCACTTGTATCTTAAGAGTAAATTGTGAATGAATAGAATATCATACATACGAAATTATCAATGTGCTATATTCTTGGTAGCAGGTTCACATTTGGTTTAGAAAGTAAAATCTATTGAAGTTTGACAATCACAATATTGGTCATACAATCAATTCATGAATGGTTAGTATAAGAAAGAGAACTTCCACATACAAATATATTATCTTGGACATATTTTATGATTGTGAATACCCATTAATTTTTTTCAACCTTGATCAAATTTCTGAACATGGACAAGGAATAAAACTTAATGTTTATGTTTGGGTATATTTGCATAGAATTAATATCGTTATGAATCCTCCAACATGTGGTGCGTGTTTAGAACCTTATGCTAGCCAAAACTTTGTACTAAGTAGAGATACTACTTGTACATCCAAATCCTTGAGCCAAGTTTCTTACATGAGAGTCCACCATACCTACCTATATATGGTATTTAACTATCATTCCAAGTAAATTTACATGTGCCACCTTTAAAACTATTAAACAAACATCTGTTTTGTGTGCCCATACCGCTCATGGAGCGACCGGGGCAGTCAATTTCTTCCATGCTAAGCGGGTTATTCTCATGATGAGTGTTTATTCACTTGTCATTGCATGAGAGAGGCTGGTAAAAAGGATTCCTGGTCCCGCATAATACAAAAATAAATAAACAAGAACCCCCCTTGAAAGTTTATTGTCTGGAAGGTACTCGTGGATATGACTAGCCATGGAATGTGTTTGAATGGTTGAGAGGGAGTAAAATTTCAATTCTGTTTGGGAACCACCAATAATGTGATTAGCATGGAAGATATTGAAATCTCTTCTCGTAACGTTGACAGGAAAGGCACACCACCAAAAATACATTCATCTCTATTTTAAACAATGAGCCCTGGCACCTCTGCAAATCCATGATTCCCTCTGTGAAGGAACAATATATTTACTTTTATGTTATTTACTTTGATGATGAGTCAATGTCTTATTTTACTCTCAATTTATTAGTTGGCAAGCACCATGTGGTGGGGAAAGATCCAAACACATATATCCAGTCAAATATATTTGATCATGATTCATTATCTTCATGATAAGTACATTGTGAGGCAAAACATTAAGCCCCTATCTTTATCTGTGTTCCATGGATGCCGTTTGTTCTAAAAATACGCTTTGAGTATTACCAATCATAGAAGACTATATGATAATTCAATATGTGGAGATATTACTTAGGCTTGATGATGCATTGAAATTGTTTGGTGACTAAGAACATATGTTGTTAAGTTTTAAGAGAATGCATTGTTTGAACCGTGACATGTGAATTGATTGCTACTCCATCATAATGAGGTCCATGAGAAAAAGTTGTTGGTTATGATGCTAGAAAAATTACTGGAATTATTGTTGGTCAATATTATACACTAGGCTAGCATTCACACTTCATAAATTATTTTTTTATCATTTACCTACTCGAGGACGAGTAGGAATTAAGCTTGGGGATGCTGATATATCTCCAATGTATCAATAATTTATGAAGTATCCATGTCACATTTACCTATGTTTACAATACTTTTATATGGTTTTGATGCATTTTATATGATTTATTTATAACTAACCCAGACTAGCGTTGTTTTCAGATGAATAACCGTGGTGTTATTTTCATGCAGAAAATAAAAGTTCACGGAATAGCCCAAAACTTTTTGACATTTTTTTCTGCACAATATGAGAAATAGTAGAGCGAAGAACCATTAGAGGGGGCCAACTTGGCCATAAGACAACAGGGCATGCCCAACATCCTAGGCATGCTCTAATAGCTTATGGGCCCCTTGTGGCTCTGGTTAGCATGATTACAATGCCGAAAAATCCTACATATACATAAAGACTCAGAAATAAACCTAGAGCTTCTGCTTCGCCGCAGCAACTCTCTGTATCAAACAAAAACCCATCTGGAGCCTTTCCGGTACTCTATCGTAGGGGGAAATCGTCACCACTGGCCATCTTCATCATCCCGGCGGAGGCCATGACGAGGAGGGACTAGTTCACCCTCGGGGCTGAGGGTGTGTACCAGTAGCTATGTGTTTAATCTCTCTCTCTCTCTATGTGTGTGTGTGTGTCTCGTATTCTTGGGATGGCATGATCTTGATGTATCATGAACTTGTTAATATAGTTGGATCATTGATATGCCACCATCGTATCCACTTTTCCAAAACCATCTGCCCTTGTTGGACTCTAATTTGCGTGATTTGAACGAAACTAACCCAGACTGACGCTGTTTTCAGCAAAATTGCCTTGGTGTTATTTTTGTGCAGAAATAAAAGTTCTTGGATCATCCTGAAAATTTACGAAGAATATTTTTGGAATTAATATAAAATATTGGTGCAAGAAGTAACCAGAGGGGGTCCACCTGCAGGCCACAAGCCTGCTAGGCGCGGCCACCCCCTGGCCGCGCCTAGCAGGCTTGTGGGGCCCTCGTGGCTCCTCCGGCCTCCTCTCCAGCTCCATATTACCCTATTAGTGGAGAAAAAAATAAGAGAGAAGAGTTCATCGCGTATAACACTACGGAGCCGGTGCCACCTCCTATTCTTCCTTGGGGGACTAGATTTGGAGTCCGTTTTGGGCTCCGGACAGGGGAAATTGACACCATCGTCAGCACCAACCATCCTTCATCACCAATTCCATGATGA
The DNA here is from genome assembly GCA_022496015.1 of Hordeum marinum. Lineage (NCBI taxonomy): Eukaryota > Viridiplantae > Streptophyta > Magnoliopsida > Poales > Poaceae > Hordeum > Hordeum marinum. The sequence goes on from CM039673.1 coordinate 410,817,092, forward strand.
TCTCCGCCATTCGTGAGTAATTCCATCGTAGGCTTGCTGGAAGATGATGGGTTGGATGAGATTTATCATGTAATCGAGTTAGTTTTGTTAGGGTTTGATCCCTAGTATCCACTATGTTCTGAGATTGATGTTGCTATGACTTTGCTATGTTTAATGCTTGTCACTAGGGCCCGAGTGCCATGATTTCAGATCTGAACCTATTATGTTTTCATGAATATATATGTGTTCTTGACCCTATCTTGCAAGTTGTAGACACCTATTACGAGTTATGATGCGCATCCCCCAGGGTGACAATAATTGGGATTCTTTCCAGTGATTATCGTAGTTTGATGAGTTCATGTATTCACTAAGTGCTAATGCTTTGGTCTGGTTCTCTATTAAAAGGAGGCCTTAATATCCCTTAGTTTCCCATAGGACCCCGCTACCACGGAAGGGTGGGACAAAAGATGTCATGCAAGTTCTTTTCCATAAGCATGGATGACTATATATGGAATATATGTCTACATTACATTGATGAATTGGAGCTAGTTCCGTGTCACCCTATGTTATAAATGTTGCATGATGAATGACATCCAGCATAATTATCCATCACCGATCCATTACCTATGAGCTTTCCACATATTGATCCTTGCTAAGTTACTTCTCCGTTGCTACTGTTACAATCACTACAAAACTGCTACTGTTACTTTTGCTACTAATACTGTTACTTCTATACTACTTTGCTACTGAATACTTTGCTGTAGATATTAAGTCTTTCAGGTGTGGTTGAATTGACAACTCAGCTGCGAATACTCAAGAATATTCTTTGGCTCCCCTTGTGTCAAATCAATAAATTTGGGTTGAATACCCTACCCTCAAAAACTGTTGCAATCCCCTATACTTGTGGGTTATCAAGACCTTTTTTCTGGCGCCGTTGCCAGGGAGCATAGCTCTATTCTCTGATTCACTTTGGATTTATATCTGTTGATTACTATGAAGAATCTGAAAGATCCAAAAACCAAGATTTATCCCTCTACTACGAGGGGAGGTAAGGAACTGCCATCTAGCTCTACACTTGATTCACCTTCTGTTATGAGTAAGTTTGTGACACCACCACCTGCTAGTAATTCTAATATGTCACAAGTAATTGATGATGCCACTTCTTCTATGCATGATGCTTATGATGATACTTTGCTTGATAATACTGTGCCACTAGGTGAATTTCTTGATGAACAAATTGCTAGGGCCAATGCTGAAAATTATGATACTTCTAAAACTGATGAAATTATTGAAACTGAACACTTTAAGACACCTGCTAGACCTAGCTCTCCTAGATATGAATTGCCTGATATTCTTGAGGGTTATGTTATGTAAGGAGAGGTAGCTAGGGACTTTCTTGCTTGTACTGATAGAGATGATCTTAAGAAATTACTATGCAAGTGGAAAGAAAAATCTTTGAATGCTAGAATGAAATATGATCCTAACTTTGCTACTTCACCCATCTTTGTTACTGATAAGGATTATGAATTCTTTGTCGATCCTAAGTTAATTACTTTGGTTGAATCTGATCCTTTCCATGGCTATGAATTTGAAACTGTTGTGGCACATCTTACTAAACTGAATGATATAGCCACCCTATTTACTCATGAGGAAAAAATTCGTTATTATTATATCCTTAAGTTGTTTCCTTTCTCATTAATGGGTGATGCTAAGATATGGTTTAATTCTCTTGCTCTTTGTTGTGTGCGTAGCCCCTAGGATATGATATATCACTTCCCTGAAAAATATTTTCCTACCCATAAGAAACAAGCTGCCTTGAAGGAAATATTTAAATTTGTGCAAATTGAAGAAGAGAGTCTCCCACAAGCTTGGGGGAGGCTTCTCCAATTACTTAATGCTTTGCCTGATCATCCTCCGAAGAAAAATGAAATACTTGATATCTTTTATAATGGACTAACCGATGCTTCTAGGGAGCACCTAGATAGTTGTGCTAGTTGTGTTTTCAGGGAACGAACTGTTGAACAAGCTGAAATACTATCGAATAATATATTGACCAATGATAATGATTGGACTATTCCCGAACCACCTCCTAAGCCAACTCCGAAGAAAAGAGGCATTCTATTTCTCAGTCCTGAAGATATGCAAGAGGCAAAGAAGTCTATGAAAGAGAAAGGTATTAAAGCTGAAGATGTTAAGAATCTACCACCTAGAAGAAATACATGGTCTTGATAACCCGACATAGGTAGTAGAGGTACATTCTCTTCGTAGATTTGATGAAAGTGATATTCCTTATAATAAGTCTGCTAGCCGATGCTTGAATTAATTTGATAATTTTGTTGTTAATCAAGAAAATTTTAATGCTTATGTTAGTAGACAATTGAAACATAATGCTTTCATGCTTGATCGCTTAGGTGATTATATGAGTAGAACTATCAATGATCTTAAACTGATTAGTACACATGCTTCCATGGTAACTACTCAAGTAGAACAAGTACTTAAGGCACATAATGATTTGCTTATTGAGATGAATAGTAAGAACAATGATCATTTTGTTAAAGTTGTCACTAGAGGTGGAAGAATGACTCAGGAACCTTTGTACCCTGAGGGCCACCCTAAGAGAATTGAACAAGATTCTCAAAGGAGTAATACTGCTGCACATAGTTGTTCCAGCAATAAGAGAAATAGGGATGATGATAGAACCTTGCATGATGCTAGTGAACCTATTATTGAGACACCTGAAAACCCAAATGATATTTCTGTTTTTGATGCTGAGACACAATTTGGTGATGAACATGAGCCTGGTGATAATATTAATGATGATGTTCATGTTGGTGATCAACCTAGTAATGATAATGATGTTGAGATTGAACCTATTGTTGATCTTGATAACCCACATCCTAAGAATAAAAGATATGATAAAAGAGATTTTATTGCTAGGAAGCATGGTAAGAAAGAGAACCATGGGTTCAGAAACCTATGCCCTTTCCTCCTAAACCATCCAAGCAAAAGGATGATGAGGATTTTGAGTGCTTTGTTGAAATGCTTAGGCTTGTCTTTTTGCGTATGTGCTTGACTGATATTCTGAAAATGTCTCCTTATGCTAAGTATATGAAAGATACTATGACTAATAAAAGAAAGATACCACAAGCTAACATTTCCACCATGCTTGCTAATTATACTTTTAAGGGTGGAGTACCAAAGAAACTAGGAGATCTGGAATACCAACTATACCATGCTCTATTAAGGGAAATTAAGTTAAAACTGCTTTATGTGATTTGGAAGCCGGAGTTAGTGTTATGCCTTTCTCTTTATAGCGTAGACTTGATTTGAATAAGTTGACACCTACTGAAATCTCTTTGCAAATGACTGATAAATCAACTGCTCTACCTATCAGTATTTGTGAGGATGTACCTATCGTAGTTGCAAATGCTACAATCTTGACGGACTTTGTTATTCTTGATATTCCTGAGGACGACAGTATGTCGATCATCCTTGGTAGACCCTTTTTGAATACTACAGGGGCTGTTATTGATTTCAACAAGGGCAATGTCACTTTTCATATTAATGGTAATGAGCATACCATACACTTTCTGAAGAAACAACCTCAAGTTCATAGTATCAACTCCATTGAAAAAATTCCAACAATTATTATTGGAGACTTTGAATTCCCTCTTCCTTCTGTCAAGAAGCAATATGATATACTTATTGTTGGGGATATGCATATCTCCATTGAGGTAACTTAGTGCTATTAGAAAATTCTTTGGTTTCATGTTATTCGAAAGAAGTTTATTAATAAGACTTGATCAACCTTATTGATGGCGTCCTTTTGATGAGCATGAGATGGATGAATTCAGAAAGCACAACTTCTGTACCCAAGTTTTACTTTCTGTTAGTAAGATTAAATTAAGTAAAAATGCTATTATTTTCCTGTTCTCTGAGTTTCCCGTGCAATAAAAAAGTGACCTGGAAATAAAAGTTTTTCAAATGTCCTCAAAATGGAGTATGATTTTTTCTGGAATATTTAAAAATGTTTGGCACTGAGCACACTACAGGGGGCTGCACTAGGGGGCCACAAGCCTACAAGGCGCGACCACCCCTGGCCATGCTTAGCAGGCTTGGGGGTCCCACGTGGCCCCCTCCACTTATTCCTGAACCCATCGACTTCATCTTCCTCTAGAAAAAATCCCACAATTGCTCAAACCCGTATTCTAGCTCATTTTTCTGCCATTTCCGATCTCCTTGCTCAAAGCTTCATTCACAAAACTATTTAGGGAGATTGTTCCTCAGTATGTGACTCCTCCAATGGTCCAATTAGTTTTTGTTCTAGTGCTTTATATATTGGAAATTTTTGTTACTGTGGTGACCTCGTTCTTGAGCTTGCATGTCAAATTTATATGGTCCCAAGTAGTTTTGATGCATGATATAGCCTCTAGCCACTTGAGGGAGTAGTTGCTATGAGTTTTGTTGAGTTTTGTGCACCTTTATTTTGAGTCACTAAATTTTTTAGAATTTTTCAGAAAAGAAAAATGTTGAGGAAGGTGTTTCAAGGGAGTTCATCGAGCAAGAAGGCCCCAAGACTCGTGATATGTGAGCCCAACCTTGAACCACCGAGGGAAGCTCAAGTACGACCTTGTGAATGGCCATCAGATCAATTCATGAGTGACACCGGTTTCAAGGAAGAATTTTACGCGTACACAAGATATGCTGGCCTTGAGGAATTCGTGTCGGACAAGTGCAAGCAATACTATCAACTCACGGATTCTTTCGTGTGGTGGTTTGAATTATCACTCAATCATAATAAACCTTCTGTCCGATTTGACCTTTATGACAAATATTATACTTTGGATATAGAATATTTTAATCATGCATGCAAAATTCCACAATGGGGTAGCTATAGTGATCCGCACAAAACTGAATATAATGATTTTCTTACTAGCATTACCGTCGGAGAAACTAGAAATATTACATAGGCTACCATGGGGAGCATTCACTTCCCTACCATACATTATTTTGCTCTATTCATGGGTAGATGTATTAACGGTAAAACTAAGCATAGCCACCTTTGTGCAACCGATCTTAGTATTCTTAAGAGTGCAGTAATGGGTGAAAGGCAATATAACTTAGGAGCCATTATTGCAAGAAGGTTGTATAATAAATGCTAAGGATGGAGATTTCTTTGTTGGGATCCATGCCACTCGTTTAGCTAATTATCTTGGGTTACCCATACGTGGAAATTATATTGAGTTACCACCTGCTTTTATTGATTATGAGGCTTTGGTACGTTTTCAGTTTCTCAAAAGGAACGAACAATCTCTCTAGTACCGACTAATTTTTGACAGACGACGCGATGTCCATGTTACCCTTCCTGCTCCTGCCTTCTTTATCTTTCAGGAAAAACAAAGATATATTATAACCATAGAGGAGGCAGACGAGTACGAGCGGAGCATGGAATCAGCTTGCCTTCATGCTGCTGTTGTTCAGGCGGTAGCCGCCGCATCCCAATACAACCCCAACTATGACTTCGGATATTATCAGGGCCATCCATGGCCATAGCCCAACTTAGGCCAAAATCCTAAGCTTGGGGGAGTACGTGTTTCTCACTGACTTTACATTCATGTTCACACACTCATCTCAGTAGTCGATGCTCATACTCTTTCATTGTACCATCCGTGGTAGTTTACTTTCTTGTTTTGCTTTCTTCTTGTGTGTTTAATTAACTTTGAGAAAAATACAAAAAATTAGTTCTGGCTTTATTTCCAGTTGCTTAGTTGTAGCATTAAAAAGAAAACCCAAAAAGAGTTTTCGTTCTTCTTTTACTTGGTGGGAGCTTTCCCGTGTAAATAGTTTTCTCGTTCTTGTTTTGATTTTTGTTTCTCTGGGTCGTAAGGAGAAGACCACGATGAAAATGTCAAGTGGCTCTCGTATGAATTATTGTTCACCTATTAGAGAGCCCATGTTACATTGTCTTCTCCTTTGAGTTATTGTTTGCAGATTCCTGCTTAGTCCAATGCACGTGCACTCTTATTATTATCCACACCATTCGGTCGTGCAAGTGAAAGGCAATAATGAAAATATTTGATGGAAACATTGAGATGGAGAAAAGCTGGTATGAACTCGACCTATATTGCTTTTGTAAATATGATTAGCTCGTCATTTCGCATTCAGTTCATCATGGGTGAAACATATTTGCAATGACAATTAGAGATTATAGTTATTCATGCCATGCTTAATTAGCTAAGAGTGGATAACGGTTTGTTTTGGGTGCAAACATGCATATTAAAATGGTTGTGATGTAGTATGATTGGATGGTATCCTCCTTTGAACGATTCAAGTGGCTCGACTTGGCACATGTTCATGCATGTAGTTGAAACAAAATCAACATAGCCTCCACGATAATTATGTTCATAGTGATATATATCCTACTCATGCTTGCATTCAATGTTGGTTAATCTCAAAGCATGTTGATGACTGTGTTGCTCTCTAGTTGGTTGCTCCACAGTATTTTTCTAGCCTTCACTTGTACTAAGCGGGAATACTGCTTGTGCATCCAATCCCTCAAACCCAAATTTGTTTCATATGAGTCCACCATACCTACCTATATGTGGTATTTACCTGCCGTTCCAAGTAAATTTGCATGTGCCAAACTCTAAACCTTCAAATAAATACTATGTTATATATGCCCAAATCGCTCATGTGGCGACTGGGGGATGTCAGTATCTTCCATGCTAGGTGGGTTATTCTGACAATATTTGTTGATTCACTATCATTCACGAGAAAGTGGCTAGTAATCGGGATGCCCAGTTCCATGCTCGAATTAAAAAGAAAAATATAATTAAACAAAACTCTGCCAGGACTGTGTTTGTATGGACGGTACCCGTGGATTCGGCTCACCGTGGAGTGTGACTGATTGGTGGAGGGGAGTAAAAACTTTATCATTCTATTTGGGAACCACCTATAACGTATCTAGCATGGAAGATATTGAAAACCTTTTGGTCGTTATGTGAGCAATGAAAGCATACCGCTCAAAAATCATTACTTCTCTCTATTTTAAAAGCTCGAGCTCTGGCACCTCTACAGATCAATGCTTCTCTCTGCGAAGGGCCTTTCCATTTACTTTATTGTTGAGTCATCATCTTCTTATAAAAATCACCAGTTAGAGAGGACCACTGTCATTTGTATGCTTGCTGTTAATTGATATTGAGTATGAGCATGACTGGATCTCTTTCACCGTGAATTACAATGTCTAGTCAGTCCTTGTTCTTTAGAGGTGCTCTGCATTTATGTTTTGCGGTCTCAAAAAGGGCTAGCAAGATACCATTTTGTCATATTGTATCATGATTGTTTTGAAAAAGTGTTGTCATTCGAGAGTTGTTATTATTGCTCGCTAGTTGATTATGTCATTGATATGAGTAAATGTGAGACCTAAATGTTATTGTGAACGTGGTTAGTCCATGATCTTTGATGAAAATCTAAACATCAGTTAGACGTATTTACAACAACAAGATCAAACAGAGCTTGTAAAAGTTTTTCTTTATCACTTTCAATTTATCAACTGAATTGCTTGAGGACAAGCAATGGATTAAGCTTGGGGGAGTTGATACGTCTCCATCCTATCCACTTTTCCAAACCCTTTTGCCCTTGTTTTGGACTCTAATTTGCATGATTTGAATGGAACTAACCCGGACTGACGCTGTTTTCAGCAGAATTGCCTTGGTGTTATTTTTGTGCAGAAATAAAAGTTCTTAGATCGTCCTGAAAATTTTACGGAGAATATTTTTGGAATTAATAAAAAATACTGGCGCAAGAAGTAACCAGAGGGGGCCACCTGCAGGCCACAAGCCTGCTAGGCGCGGCCACCCCCTGGCCGCGCCTAGCAGGCTTGTGGAGCCCTTGTGGCTCCTCCGGCCTCCTCTCCAGATCCATATAACCCTATTCGCGGAGAAAAAAATAAGAGAGAAGAGTTCGCCGCGTTTCATGATACGGAGCCGCCGCCACCTCATGTTCTTCCTCGGGAGACCAGATCTGGAGTTCGTTTTGGGATCCGGAGAGGGGAAATTGACGCCATCGTCATCACGAACCATCCTTCATCACCAATTCCATGATGCTCTCCACTTTTCGTGAGTAATTCCATCGTAGGCTTGCTGGACGGTGATGGGTTGGATGAGATTTATCATGTAATCGAGTTAGTTTTGTTAGGGTTTGTTTCCTAGTATCCACTATGTTTTGAGATTGATGTTGCTATGACTTTGCTATGCTTAATGTTTGTCACTAGGGCCCGAGTGCCATGATTTCAGATCTGAACCTATTATGTTTTCATGAATATATATTTATGTTCTTGATCCTATCTTGCAAGTTGTAGACACCTATTATGAGTTATGATCCCCATCCCCCATGGTGACAATAACTGGGATTCTTTCCGGTGATTACCGTAGTTTGAGGAGTTCATGTATTCACTAAGTGCTAATGCTTTGGTCTGGTTCTCTATTAAAAGGAGGCCTTAACACTAGTACATAATCGGCCTATAGTCGTGGGTCGTAAGGGCCTTTAGTGCCGGTTCTCGAACCGGCACTAAAGGGTGAGGACTAAAGCCCACCCCCCTTTAGTCCCGATTCAACACGACCCGACACCAAAGGCCCACCACGTGGCATCCACTGGCGCCATGGGCTGGGGCATGTTTAGTCCCGGTTGGTAATACCAACTGAGACTAAAAGTATTTAGTTTTTAAAATTTGTTTTATATTTCCTTTTAATCCTTTAGGGGTTTATGAATTAATTATTGTTTGATTTTCGTTTTAGTTTTGTGTTTTCCATTTAATTAATTTTCATTTCAAACATATATTATGCTACTACATACTGTACACACGTTGTGCATATATATATATAAATAGAATTTCTCGTAGAACCGATCATATATATATACAATTTCTCCTCAATTTGAGGATCATTACATATATATGCACATGCATTACTTGTTCTTGATCTTATAATGGTATTCTCTTTTGGGATCTATGACATGGTCGACCAGAAATCCATCGAATTCCTCTTGAATTGCTCGTACCCGAGCCTCTGGTAGGAGCTGGCCCCGCATCTCTGTCAGCTACAAGATGGAGATCAAGATGGATATATTAGTTGTGTGTATATAGATAGTGTTCTAGCAAACGTACCCAAAGATTTCTTTCGTTTCTGCTCCTTTCAGACGTGATCATGCGAATGTTTTCGCAAACATAGTATGCGCATAAACTAGTCCCCTGCTCTTGCCTCATGCACTTTACGAGAATAAAATTCATCACGTAATAATTAATCAAGCATGATAATGGTATTGAAACTAGAATTAAAGAGATGCATGGACGTAGCTAGCTAGTAGTACTTAATTACCTTGGGTCGCACCCATTTTAGTTGTTGTGCCCAGTCGCCTGGGACCTGTTTGATGAACTTGGCCCAAGCCCTGCCCGCCCGCAAAGAAAATGAATAAATGAGTTATTAACTAGTTGATATCAGGAAATGAGATAATTAAAGAGGCCGACATAGTGCGATAATGATTGAAATTACCTGTCAACCATCCCCTCACAGTTGCGTATTCAGGTGGATCCTTATATAGTGAGTCAAGTACTTCAACTTTTCCCTTGTCAACTTCAATGATTAACAAGATTCAGTGGTAACTGCATAACTCATCAACTACACTTATTAACATCTAGTAAGCAAAAAATAGAATTTCTAGTACAAGATATATATAGTAACACTCACCTGAAGTTGTAAGGAAGTAGTATTTCCGGTTGGGTGTTTAGATGCTTCAAAAAATTTAGCAGGGCTTTCTCTGTGTCTTTTCTCGAATATTGAGTTTCCCATATGTTTTGATTAATCGTATTTGGGTCAATGAACCCAATGCCATAGCGTCCAACTTGTTTCATTTCATACATCGTCATTCTGGATAATACCACAGAAACGAATATAGTGAGGATAATTACATGTAATGAACGAGAGCATAGCTAGCTAGAGACTTAAATTACAGAAAGAAATCACTTACAGACAATAGCAACTGACTAAAGATTTTTCGAGTGCGTCTTGATTGAATAACTGAAACAACCCTGAATAATGAATCTACAATTCTTTTTTATGGAAGTAGTGCCTCTTCTTGACTCTCATCATGAGGGACTCTTGATTGGTATTTGTTGTTTCTTGCATGTACCATGTATGCAAATTGTACAATCTCGTTGGTAGAAGCTTGACATCTTCAGGCTTGACCAAATGTTTGCCGCGGGCACATTGATATTTTAGTTCCTCCTTTTTAAGCCCGAGGATTTCCTCAAGGCATAGGAGTTATTCAATTGTGAGACCGGCCTCTTTAGCCTGCCTTCTATGATCGTCGGTTACTACCAGCCGATCAACGGTACTCACAGCTGTTTGTACAATGAGCGGGGGGGATCTATTGCACTACATGTTCTCCCAGCTGGGGAACAATTTTCCCGCTTTTATTGCCAACTCCTTGGCTCGAGATCGAGCTCGACTCCTGTTGTCCTGCAAGATATGACTTCTTGATAGACCGCACATAGTCGGAGTCCTTCTGATTAACAGTCGGTCGAGCCATATCAATAAAGTGTTGTGAGACATGCTCAGGTACTTTATCCTTTGGCGACGGGGTGGTTTCGGTGCAAAATGGGCCTTCACTTTGGCATCCACTGTGCTCTCGAGTTCCTCGTTAGTAAGGTGGTAAGGCAACTTCGAAAGAGGCTTGAGGCTTGGACCATATTTGAATTTCTTGCCTGTTGTACCGCTAGTCATCATAGCTGTGGCCTCTCTCTTCCGCTGTTGCTTAGGTGACGAAGCACGCTAAGTCGATGGAGCACGCTGACGCCGTGCCAGACTTGAAGGAGGAGTCGGCTGACGAGGTGCCGGACTTGGAGGAGGAGGAGTTGGCTGACGTTGTGCCGTACTTGGAGGAGGAGTCGGCTGACTCGGTGCCGGACTTGGAGGAGGAGGAGTTTACTGACGCCATGCCGGACTTGGAGGAGGAGTCGGCCGATGCGGTGTCGGAGTTGAAGGATGATGAATTGACTAACGCGGAGGCGGACTTTGAGGAGGAGGAGTCGGTGGCCTTGGAAAGAAGATGCAATACTTTTTCCATAGAATGATACGATGTATGGCCTCTCCCAGTCTTCTCTCCTTGTCACCTCCAAGAATGTCAAGTTGTAGCTCGTGATATCCTAACATCACTTCATCAACCCCGAGACGAGCATAGCCAGTTGGAATGGGATTGCAATGGAAGGTTGCTTCTGGGGGATTTGCTAAAGCATAGCCATCCGCCACCTTCATGGATAAGTTCTTCACTTTCATGTGTAGCTCACAGTTAGTCCTGTCTTTGATATCATCCACAGGGTAGCTAGCTAGCAGTGCATCGTCATCGATATCGGCCGGGGCAGAACCCATGCTGCTTCTCGGCATAGATGGGATGGTGGTATCCAATGCTGGATCGATATGCTCATGCTGCCGCTGAGACGCCCTTTCCTGGCTGAGTGAGTCGATCTGCTCCTGCTGCCCCCTGACTCTAGATTCCAACTCTAGGTGCTTTGATTCTAGGCCTTCAAGGCGGAGTGCTTCCTCCTTCTTCTTCCGATCCTCCTGCATCTTTTTTCTCGCACGGCTTCTGTAGTCATCGTTCCAACCCGCAAACCCCTCAAACCATGGAACAACGCCTTTCCCTCATGTTCTTCCTAGGTGTTCAGGATTCTTTAGGGCGCGCGTAAGCTCGTCGTCCTCTCTATTGGGCATGAGCACCCCCCATTCAAGCTTCTTCTATTTTTATCATAATTTCGTCTATCATTGCTTTAAGACTTGCCTTCACCATAATAGCCCCTGTCTTTGGGTCCAGCTTCCCCCCATGCGCATAAAACCATGTCCTACACCTCGAGGGCCAAGTCACTTTAACTGGAGTGACCCCTGCACTAATCATCTATTGTTCGGATTGATCCCACTTAGGCAGGGCCGTCTGGTAGCCACCTAGCCCCAGTGTATGGTGCCACTGCTCTTTTGCACCATTAATCTTGTTCTTTCTCGACCGTTCCTTAGATAGTTCCGATTCCTTGAACTTCACAAAATCGTCCCAGTGATCTTTTGCCTTCACCATTGCTCCCTCCAATTTTGGAGTCTTCTTGTTTGCTTTGACGTACGCAGCCCATGCATTTTTCTTGAAGGTGTTGAATGCGATCGCCATCTTTTGAAGAGCATAGTTTCTGACTTTCTTCAGATCTGCATCTGTCAAGTTACCTGGTAGTGAGAAATGTGACATCAGCTCGGTCCAAAGCACATCTTTTGCTCTTTCGTTGACAAAAGTAACTCCTTCTCAATCTCCCTTTGCTGGATTATTCCATTCTTGTATGGAGATCGGGATTTGGTCCCTGACAATAACTCCGCATTGATTCTTGAACTTATCTGCATTTTTCTTAGGTTCAAGCGGTTTTCCAGTTGATGTATTGATGGAATCGATGTTGAACTTTACGCCAGGGTCCAACTTTCTGGACGGGCCTCGAACTACCCTGTCGCTTGTATAAGATTTGCTCCATCCGGAGGCCTAAAAGAATAAAGATCGATTCATTAATACATACACAACTCAATTAAGACATGTAATAATCACCGGATGGCTTATATAATAAATATACCTCGCCAGTCTTTTTTATTTGAAGAACATTTTCTTCGTCAACATCGTTGTCGAATTCATCTATTCGTTCGTGTTCATCAAACATACAACCCTCACCGGAATTGTTCAGATATTGCGAGCCATCATCATCTTCAGTTTCATGCTTTGGGCTAGTGGAGTGTATGATGTCGAATAGAGTCTGTTCTCCTTCTCTGCCGGTATTTTCCATAGCTTTTATTTACCTAACCCAGAAGAAAGATAAAACAATTTAGTATTGAAATTAGAATGCGTGCAATCAATAAGAAAAATTGAATCATAGTACATAATATGCATCATCGAATAAATCCTCTCGAATATTATCACTAATACATCTTGAATATTATTAATTATATAATATCACTATTATAGATCTAGTTGACGTCTCGAGTGGCAGGAGGTGGACACCCAAAGAGAAGGAACTATGACAGGATCAAATCTCGGGTGAGATCCCTGAAGAACTTGCCAGGTATTGGAGAACCTGACGTCCAACGCATCCATGTAGCGATGGACGTGCTTGTCCTCCTCCCTGAAACAGCGATGTACCACTTTCGGCAGGGCCGGCTGCCTCCGCACCAAAAGTGGCCCATGCGAACGCCACCAAAGAAGCTTTAGGTCGACGACGGGACCCGGGTTCCTCACCAAGCTGCGCGCCCCTGAAGGTTGCACCACCCAGTGCTAGCCTGGCGGAGCCTAGTCCCGGACATGGCGCCTCTGAAGCAGGACGTTGTCATGAACGAGTCGATGACGAGGATGGAGTCCAAGCATCGTTCGCTCCGACAAGAAATTCTATGCAAATTTAACATTTTTTAAATGCTTGATTGTGATTTCTTATATACGAGGAACCTTCATAATCCTAACGGATTCTCTTAACCTTATGACCCGCGACTTTTGCAAATACATAACAAATACTAATTGCAAATTAATACATAACAAACTTTTGCAAATACAACATTAAAATATGCAACTTTTGTAAATACTAATTGCTATACATTTGATCAAATGTGAAAATTCATCAACTTTTTTCTATACATTGTATTCATACACATATATATACTAATTTCTATACGTATATTGGATCAAAATGTAAAATTCCTCAAATGTCAAAATTCCTTGACTTTTTTCTATACATCTAATTAATCATCTAGTGAAAAAATAATGTCAAAATTCTTGCATCTATGACAAAGTTCCTCCAATGTCAAAATTCCTTAACTTTTTTCTATACATCAAAATTCATGCATCTAATCATCTAATCATCTAATCATCAAAATTGTCTGTGTGTTCATGCATATACGTGTGGGGGGCTCGGGGAGGGGTCGGCGGCCGCCATGGCGGCACAGGGGCGAGGGAGAGGGGGGAGAGGGGGAGATCACAGCGGGGCGATGGGGCGACGGCAAGGTGAGGCGAGTCGGGGGCGGTGATGGCGAGGAGCTCGGGGTAGGAGGAGCGGGCGCGGGCAGCGTCCCGGACGGTGTCAGCCGGGCTTAGGGAGGAGCGGGCACGAGCGGCGTCGGAGATTGGCGCGAGGAGGCACGGGCGGCCGGCGTCGGGGAGGCAAGACGGCGACGGCGTGGCGATGTCGAAGAGGTCGAAGAAAGTAGAGTAACTAATTTTTTTTGAAGTGTTGTATATATAAGGATGTCTTTAGTCGCGGTTGGTGCCACCAACCGCAACTAAAGGCCCCCCTTTAGTCCCGGTTGGAGCCACCAACCGGGACTAAAGGTGAATTTCACCAGCCGAAGCGGCGGGAAGCGAAACCCTTTAGTCGCGGTTGGTGCCTCCAACCGGGACTAAAGGGGGCCCTTTGGTCGCGGTTGGTGGCACCAACCGCGACTAAAGGCCTGGCTTCCCGTATTGAAATGTTTAGTCCCACCTCGCTAGTGGAGAGGAGCTCGCACCGCTTTATAAGCCCCGCCGTGGCTACCGTGGCGAGATCCTCTCTAATGCAGGCCTATTGGTCCTACCACACCTCTGCCGCCCAGTGGGCCTACTAGGTCATACGGGCCATCCCCTCGTGGCCCAATAGGCAGGCTTTTTAAAAAAAATGCTTTATTTATTTTCTTTTGTTTCTGAGTTCTTTTTTGCTTTATTTAGAGTTTCTTTGTGAATCTTTTTGCTTTAGATAAAAAAATTGTAAACTTTCTGTTAGTGCGAGTAGTTTTCAAATTTGAATAGTTTAAATTTGAATTATTTGAAATTTGTGATAATCACTAGTTTGTGAATAACTTTATTTTAAAAGTAGATTTTCCAGTGATTCTTTTCTATTTTTTTAATATTAGCGTGTTTTATAATTATATTCAATTTTTTAATTCTTAGGTTATTTAAAAAATGAAATGCCTTAGTAACAGAAGAGTTTTCGTCTGAAACCCTGATACTTTAAAAGAGATTGTCCATTTTGTACACGAAGTGAATCCAGTTTTTCCGTAACCCTCTCAACTTGTTAGCACATGCTATGTGGGTGAAATGATGATACCATGCCAACTTTCAACCTTTTCAAAGTTCATTTGTAGTGCTTTTCAATTTCAGGGTCATTTAGCTCAAAAAAAATCAGTAAATGCATGAAAAATAGCAAATGAAGTCAGAAAGGGTTGAAAATTGATGATGTGGCTTCAAATGGTGAATACTAAACACACAAAAAGTCTGGAGTTGAAATAAGTGTAAATATATAAAATGCCTTTGTAACAGACAAGTTTTCGTCTGAAACCCTGATACTTCGAAAGAGATTGTCCATTTTGTACACGAAGTGCATCCAGTTTTTGCCGTAACCCTCTCAACTTTTTAGCACATGATATGTGGGTGAAATAATGATACCATGCTAACTTTCAACCTTTTCAGAGTTCATTTGTAGTGCTTATCAATTTCAGGGTTATTTAGCTCAAAAAATCAGTAAATGCATGAAAAATAGCAAATGAAGTCACAAAGGGTTGAAAATTGATGGCCTGCCTTCGAATGGTGCATACTGAATGCACAAAAATTGTGGACTTGAAATAAGTTTTAAAACATGAAATGCCATTGTGACAGACGAGCTCTCGTATGAAACCATGATACTTCGAAAGAGATTGTCCATTTTGTACACGAAGTGCACCCAGTTTTTGTCGTAACCCTCTCATCTTTTTAGCACATGCTATGTGGGTGAAATGATGATACCATGTCAACTTTCAACCTTTTTAGAGTTCATTTGTAGTGCTTATCAATTTCAAGGTCATTTAGCTCAAAAAAAAATCAATAAATGCATGAAAAATAGCAAATGAAGTCAGAAAGGGTTGAAAATTGATGGCCTGCCTTTGAATGGTGCATACTGAATGCACAAAATACATAAGTACACTACTATTACAAAGATTCCCTTCGCTTTGTCCGAAGTGGGAATTTCTAGATATATAAGTCCAGAAACTAACTAGAAAAGCCGGTCACATCCCAGAGTGGGATCTTTGGGTATAAAACTTTTTCTTCGCCTGTGTCCCTTTGCGTCGTAACCATGGACAATCTTCATCGTTTAACTTGATGCTCGGGTCAATGTTCACTATGAAGGGAGCAATTTCATGAAACTTTTCATAATCTTGTGACATGTGTGTCTTGTCCTCTACTCCCATGATGTTTCATTTACCTGAAAGAACTATGTGGCGCTTTGGCTCATCGTATAATGTATTCGCTTCCTTATCTTTTATTTTTCGCGGCTTGGTATACATGTCCTTCACATAGAAAACCTGCGCCACATCATTGGCTAGGATGAATTGTTCGTCTGCGTACCCAAGATTCTTGAGACCCACTGTTGTCATTCCGTACTACCGGTCTTCCTTTACCCCGCCTCCTGTCAGATTGACCCATTTGTACCTAAACAAAGAGACCTTCAAACCAAGTCCATAGTCAAGTTCCCATATCTCCTCTATGTAACCATAATATGTGTCCTTTGGCCCATTGTTGTTTGCTGCATCAAAGCAGACACCACTGTTTTGGTTGGCGCTCTTTTTATCTTGGGCGATTGTGTAAAATGTATTCCCATTTATCTCGTACCCTTTGAAAGTCAATATAGTCGAAGATGGTAAATTGGACAGCAAGTACAGGTCATCTTCAACAGTGTCGTCATGCATGAGACGTGTCTACACCCAACTGGCGAAAATCACTGTTCGTTCATGTGTAATCCAGTCGTCATACTTCTCCGGGTGTTTGGAGTGTAGAATATTCTTGTGTTGCTCGATATATGGAGCCACCAAGGCGGAACTTTGTAGAACTATGTAGTGTGCTTGCGCCAAAGAATGCCCATCCCGGCATATTAGTGAATTCTTTTCTAGCATGCCTTATCCACCCAGTCTGCCCTCATGCTGCGATTTAGGAACACCAATCGGCTTAATGTCAGGAATAAAGTCAACACAAAACCCAATGACCTCCTCTGTTTTATGGCCCTTGGAGATGCTTCCTTCTAGCCTAGCATGATTATGAACATATTTCTTTAAGACTCCCATGAACATCTCAAAGGGGAACATATTGCATAGAAATACAGGACCCAGAATGGCAATCTCCTCGAGTAGGTGAACTAGGACGTGCGTCATGATATTGAATAAGGATGGTGAGAACACCAACTCGAAACTGACAAGACATTGCACCAAACCATTCTTCTAACCTTGGTAGGATTTCTAGATTGATTTGTTGGGGAACGTTGCATGGGAAACAAAAAATTTCCTACGCACACGCAAGATCTATCCATGGTGATGAGCATCTACGAGAGGGAGAGTGGATCTACATACCCTTGTAGATTGGTAAGCGGGAAGCGTTAAGAAACGCGATTGGTGTAGTCGAACGTCTTTGCAATCCAAATCGCCGAGCGTCCCGCGATCTCATCACGATCCATCCCGCAATCCAATCATGATCCGTCCCGCGAACTCATCACAATCCGTCCCGCGATCTCATCATGATCCGTCTCGCAATATTGATCACGGTCCTTCTGATCTAGCGCCGAACAGACGGCACCTCCACGTTCAGCACACGTACAGCTTGATGACGATCTCCGCCTTTTTTATCCAGCAAGAGGGAGTGGAGAGTTAGAAGAGTTCTCCGGCAACGTGACGGTGCTCCGGCAATGGTGGTGGAGCTATTTCAGCAGGTGTTGGGGATATAACCCCGCAATAGGACCCGCCTTAGAGGCTCCGGTTCATATTGATGACTTGTAAGCCGGCCCATGGGTGAGCCGTAAGACTGGTGGCCTAGGAAGATAGACGGCTCAAGATGTGGGCCGCATGATGGCCCGAACGTAGAAGACCAGGGTGTGTAAGCCGCCTCAAGGACAACTTGGACAAAAAGATAGAAAGAGACTTGGAGTCACAAGAAGACCCGGATAGATAATTGTAAAGACCCGGTGGTCCTGACCTCCTATTAAAGGCAGACCCGGGGCGACTTAGAGGATAGGTTATCGAGAACTAGGTCAAGCTTCTAGCTCCTTGTAATCGATACACAAGCAGTACAAACACAAGCAGGACATTGGCTATTACCTCGACTTGAGGGGCCGAACCTGGGTAAATCCGTGTCTTTCGTCCCGATCAACCCCTTTGAGTCCACCCCATTAGCGATGGCCTCGAATCCAAGTCCGTTCACCCGGACATCTGCCATGATAAATCCACGATAGTTGGCGCCCACCGTGGGGCAAGCGCTTGGTGGTGTTGAGTTCTCAAAGGGCTCTCTCCCAGGGCTCGAGGGATACGTGGTTGGAAGGATGAGCAAGAGTCGCCACGACCGGCTCTACATCGACGACGCTGGCTGGGGGCTTGATGCTGATTCTATGGAGTATGGATTCCGGGTTCCGTTTGGCGGGATCCAGGTTTTCATTGGAAAGGTTGATGGATCTACACCCGGGCCGGACATCTGCACCAACATCGTCGAGCCGGCTCGGCGTCTCCAATCTACGAGTGGTGTGCGGCCTGCCCGTGCCCATCCAGGTCAAAAGCATGTTCTTGTGGGCTTCACTCAAGGACGGATTGCTGTGTTGAGCCGGTTCATGAGCCGGCTTGGGGAGAAGGGCATTCCCTTATACCAGATGATGAAGAAGACAGACAAGTTTAAGTGGAGCAAGGCAGCGGCTGAAGCACTTGAAGCTCTTAAAAAACAGTTGACTAAGCCGCCAGTGTTAGCCGCTCCAGCTGAGAAAGAGCTGTTGCTCCTTTATGTGGCGGCTAACAACAGAGCGGTCAGTGTAGCAATTGTGGTTGAGCGCAAGGAGGCAGGGAAGGAATATCCTGTGCAAAGGCCGGCTTATTACATCAGTGAAGTTTTGGCAGAGTCTAAGCAGAGGTATCCGCATTGGCAGAAGCTGGTATACGGAGTTTTCATGGCTAACCGCAAGTTAAAACACTACTTTTTGGGGCACCAGATAACCGTGGTCAGTTCTGCCCCGTTGGGAGATATCATTCAAAATAGAGAAGCCACGGGGAGGATTGCCAAGTGGGCCTTAGAGCTGGGTCCTCTTAACATCAAATATGTTCCTCGTACAGCAATAAAGTCTCAAGCTTTGGTGGATTTCATAAATGATTGGACAGAATGTCAAGCTCCCGAAGAGAAGCCAGATAACACATATTGGACTATACACTTTGATGGGTCCAAGCAGCTAGAGGGGTTCGGTGCAGGGGTTGTTCTCACCTCCCCGAAGGGTGACAAGTTTTGTTATGTGCTCCGGTTAATGTTTCCTTGTACTAATAATGCAGCTGAGTATGAGGCACTGCTCCATGGTCTCAGAGTCGCTAAAGAGATGAACTTAAGCCGGGTCA
This sequence comes from Hordeum marinum, assembly GCA_022496015.1. Classification (NCBI taxonomy): domain Eukaryota; kingdom Viridiplantae; phylum Streptophyta; class Magnoliopsida; order Poales; family Poaceae; genus Hordeum; species Hordeum marinum. The sequence goes on from CM039673.1 coordinate 410,836,489, forward strand.
GATGTTTAGGCGACTCAGATCTTGTGGCTCACCAAGTTTCAGGTACTTGGGACTCCAAGGATCTGCGGATGGCGGCTTATCGACAGGCAGTTGATATCATTGCCGGTCACTTCAAGGGGTACCAGGTGGATCATATTGATCGTCGCAGGAATGAGGCGGCTGATGCCTTATCACGGTTAGGTTCTCAATGAAAGCCGGTACCACCTAATGTTTTTCTGGACGTATTGCTATTCCTGACCTGGAGGCAGAATTGGTGGCAGCTCTGCATGCTATCCCAGACTGGACTATTCCTTATTTGGCGTATCTGAACACGCGGCGAGTTGCCTCAGGAGGAGGATCTGTCCAGGAAGATCACCCGGCATTCTAAGTCTATGACGATTATCAATGGTGAGTTACATAAGTGTAGTGTGACGGGTGTCTTTCAGCGCTGTGTCTCACCGGAGGAGGGCCGATAGATCTTGAGTGAAATTCATGCTGGCGACTGTGGACATCATGCCGGGTCAAAATCTTTAGTGGCCAAGGCTTTTCGACATGGGTTTTTCTGGTTTACGACTCACAAGGATGCAGAAGACTTAGTCCGTAAGTGTGACGGCTGTCAAAAGTTTGACCGGCGTGCTCACGTTCCGGCTCAAGAGTTGAGGATGATACCAATCACTTGGCCGTTTGCGGTCTGGGGGCTTGATATGGTAGGACCTTTCAAGAGATCCAAGGATAAGAAAACACACCTTCTGGTGGCGATTGATAAATTTACTAAGAAGCTGATCTATCGCTTTGGTTACCCGCACAGTATCATTACGGACAATGGAACAAATCTATCCAAAGGAGCTATGAAAGCGTTCTGTGAGAAGGAGCATATTCGGCTTGATGTTTCAGCCGTGGCACATCCACAGTCTAATGGTCAGGCGGAGCGAGCCAATCAGGAAATTTTAAGAGGAGTCAAACCACGGCTCATGGTTCCTTTGAAGCGGACACCCGGATGTTGGGTTGAGGAGTTGCCTTCCGTCTTATGGAGCATCAGAACTACCCCTAATAGATCTATAGGTTTCACGCCTTTCTTCATGGTGTATGGTGCTGAGGTGGTTCTACCCAGCGATATCCAGCACGACTCACCAAGGGTAGCGGCTTATGCTGAGACAGATAATGAGGTAGCACGCCAAGATGCGTTGGACGCCTTGGATGAAGCACGAGAGTTAGCAGTAGCCAGGTCGGCAATTTATCAACAAGACTTGCGACGCTATCATAGCCGCAGGGTGAAGACCCGGACGTTCCAGGAAGGTGACCTGGTGCTCTGGTTGATTCAAGACCAATCTGGAATGCATAAGTTATCTCCACCATGGGAGGGGCCTTTTGTGATCAGCAGAAACCTTAACAATGGGTCATATTACCTCATTGATATCCGAGATGAGTCGGAAACCGCGGGTCAAGAGACGTTGCAGCCATGGAATATCGCGCATCTGCGACCATACTTTACTTACCAGACGTTGAAAGCCGCTATCATTGTATATATCATGTTTACATGAGTAAAAGCTAGCATCACCGCAAAGACTGGGGCCTCTGCTCTTATGTATATCTTTGTGCAATCAAGATGAAATTTTTCCGGCTCAAAAATTTGAGTTGAAGTGGTTTGTTCGCCGTCAAAATGGATGATCTATCATCCGGCTTTATGCCCTATCAAGCGCTGTTGCAGGGAGGCTTCTTGCCTTCGGGTATAGCTTACATCTCCCCTGCACAGTCTGCTTTTACGTTGTTGCAAGGAGGCTTCTTGCCTTCGGGTATAGCTTACATCTCCCTTGCACAGCCGGCGTTATGCCCAATTAAGCACTGTTGCAAAGAGGCTTCTTGCCTTCGTGTATAGCTTACATCTCCTTTGCACAAACAACTGTTATTAAACTGTTGCAAGGAGGCTTCTTGCCTTCGGGTATAGCTTACATCTCCCTTGCACAGTTGGCTTTATGCCTAGTTTGGTTACATGAAGCGGTGTTGTTGATGGACGCTTCTTACCTTTCGTATATCTTACATGACCCTAAGACAACAACGTGTACACCAAATTCCAGTTGCTTATCAACTGCGGCCATCGAAGGGGGCTTCTTACCGACGGGTATCGCTTATCTCACCCTAATGGCCGGCTTTATGCCACTTCCGATTACTTATTAACCGCGGTTGTCGAAGGGGGCTTCTTACCGACGGGTTTGCTTATCTCACCCTAACAACCGGCGTTTATGCCAAAACTCAGTTGCTTATCAACTGTAGCTGTTGAAAGAGGCTTCTTGCCTTCGGGTATAGCTTACATCTCCTTTCAAACAGCCGGCTTTATGCAGTCTCAGGCTAATTATTAGCTGCAGCTGTCGATGGAGGCTTCTTGCCTTGGGGTATAGCTTACATCTCCCATCGACAATCGGCGTTCGCGCATACAACATTTGTTGTTAAAAGGAGGCTTCTTACCGTCAGGTATAGCTTACATTACCCTTCATACAGCCGGCTTTAGGCCACTTCCGGTTCATCAATAGCCGTAGTTGTCGATAGAGGCTTCTTACCATCAGGTATAGCTTACATTATCCTAAGACAACCGGCTCCTTAATGGATTCATCGGACAAGAGCCGGAGCCATGTTGCTCTAGTTGACAAAATTCAAGTTTTCAAAGATATTATCCGGCTCTAATCTTCTGGAGAAGGAATGACGTCTTCAAAGACAAACACCCCTCATCAGAAAATCTCAAGGTATATTTATGCAAAGGAGCGATCAATCAATGGAGAGCCGGCAACACATCAAATTGGAACACGGAGAGACGGAAAGTATACACAAAGAGATGGAAATATATACAGCCGGCACTATCTTTAGAACGACAGAGTCATCCTTAAGCTATTACAAAAATTGCTCTCAGAAGGAGCAAAGGCATTACCATGTTTCTACCGCCCACGGCGGGTCATTGCATGAGCCATCGCTCAGAAGGTTACAAAATCCAAAGTCAGACGGTTGGATCATCCTGCTCCGGCTCTTCTACTAGCTTCATCTGGAGAGTTTCCAAATCCCAGTTGCATTCAGCCAGCGCGGCGAAGGACCCTTCCTCAAAAAAGGGAGACGTGTCGAGATCATTAGGAAAGAGTTCCTTATTGTGGGTGGGTGTTAGAGATTTCCACTCGTAGAGAGGCACGCGGATCCTCTTATCCTCACCATCATAAGCCGCCTGGTACACATTTAAGTTGGCTTCATCTGCAAGTACAGACGCCAAGAAGCGGGAGTCCTTGACACACTGGATGTAGTCCGCCTCTGTGAATTCTGAGCCGTCATCTTTCTTCGATGGATAGTCATCCATCATTTCAGCCGGCGTCAGCTCAGGGGCGAAGGCCAGAGCCAGGCTCAATCTGGCGAATGCTCCTTGACGAAAAGCTGATTTCTTTAGTTCTTCAATCTGTTTTGGCATGGTGGAGAAGAGTTCCAAGACCCCTTTCAGAGCGGTGGGGAACTTCTCCTTATATTGAACACTCTTGATCGTGAAGATGGCGCTGTAGTACAGTTGTTCCGCAAAGGTGTAGATGGCCTTGAGTGGCAGAAGGCTATCAGAAGCCAACTGTTGGCTCCTGGGACCTGGATAAGCCGGATAAAGCTAATGAGTCGCCAGTTTTTCAATAGCAATGTTAAAATACAAAGTAAAACAGAAGCTTACCAAATAGGGCGGCTGACATCTTTGCTATGTGCTGCTTCAGGCCTTGGAGTTCCTCCGCCACAGCTATAAGCCGTTGGTCGGCGTTGTCCGCCCATTTGGTTAGAGCGGCCTTTTCAGATTCTGTCGTTTCTTTCAAAGAGGTAAGCTCAGCAGTGGCATTGGCCAGCTCCTCAGAGAGAAGCCGACACTTTTTGTTAGCAATGCTTCGGGCTTCTTGCTAAGCCGCCAAGTTGGCCTTTAGATCGGTCAACTGAGACCCGGCTTCGTTTAAGGCTTCCTATAACACATCAAAATACACGATAAGTCGCCAAAATATAGGACGAGTGCTATAAGCAAATTTCTGCAAGTCTCAAACAGATTGCAAGCAATATATTTAACACTTGGGGGCTAATGTATATTTTCTTTTTCAGTATGCAGTACAGTTCCGGGTCATCTCCTTCGAATTTAATCCGGAACTTAGGGGCTACACTATGGCTCTTCAAAGACTACTCCTGATGAAAGATCCGACTCGATTTTTTCAAAGTTGACTCGGCCCTTGGGGGCTACAATTTGGCTCTTCAAAGACTACTTCTGATGGAAGATCCGACTCAATTTTTTCAAAGTTGAATCGGCCCTTGGGGGCTATGATTAGATCTTCAAGTTGTCTACATTAAAGACCCAACTCAAATAAAATCTGAGACGGCCCTTGGGGGCTACGATTGGCGGTTCACTTTATCTACAGTACTAAGCTAAAGCAATTCTAAGTGAATTTGGCATGACAATATCTACAGAGGTCACAGAAAGACCCGGTTCAACTATCAACTAGATTAAACTGGCTCTTGGGGGCTAAGTATGGATATGGTAAGAAGTAAAGGTACCTCATATTTGGTTTTCATCAAAGTCAACAGCCGAAGCTCCAAGTCACGGCTGGTATTTAGCCGGTTCATATATCCGGCATGGAGCTCATCAGTTGTCATCTTCTCATACGAAGAATCAAATTTTAATTTCCTCGAGGCCTCTGACGGTTCGGTATGTTTAGTCAGCACATGAGCCGGAGCAGTCTGCTGAGCTGACCCGGTGATGACAACATTCGGGGTTGCAGGAGTTTTTGCAGGAGTCGACGGCTTGGAAGGAGCTCTGGGACGACTCTCCATAATGACATCTTCAGCGGCCGGCTCCGCAGAGGCAGCCGGTGGAGTTGCTTCCGGGTGAACCTCCTCCGGGTGTTTGATTTCCTGGTCTTGGATGACAGGGCCGGGGGAGGGCTTGTTGGTCTTACGACGCTTCGCTTGAGCACTGCAAAATGGAAAGAGCAGCATTTGAAGAGGTTACTATCATATTAAGAGCCGGAGATTCGGATGCCATGATAAAGAATACTTACAGTGGATTGATCTTGGGCGGTGGTAGAGCCGACGCCGAAGAGTCGCCAGAGGATGGGGTTTTCTAAAAGAATGAAACAGGGAAAATGAGAAAGCATCAAGATTACAAAGGAGAGACAAAGAAAAGTAGAGACATAAACCTCCGCAGGGCGCTTCTTGGGAGCTGGAGAGTTTGGTAACCCGGACACGAGCTCGGTAGAGCCGGTACTCCGAGTCTATCAACGCTCGGCCTGCTGTTGCTTTTTCAAAAGAAAGTCGGGAGCTAGGTAAGCTAGAGGATGAGAAAGAGGAACTTTTCGGATAACTCGCCGCAGCTTTCAGGGGACAAAACATTCTGAGTCGGAAGAAATATAAGTTACCTCGGGAGCATCGGCATGGCTGGTTTCCACTTCATCCTGCGAATATAATAAACATCAATAACAAGCAGAGGGGGCAAAGGGTCAAGCAGGCAAATCAAGACTTTACCTCTGAGTCGGACGACGGAGGCGGCTCAAGCCAGTTTTCCTGAGGAGCGCTCTTCTTTGGCTTCTTGCCCGCAGTTTTCTTTTTGGCCTTCTTTGGAGGAGGGACATACTCCTTCTTCCAGAAGTCCGAGTCAGCCTAGAAAAGTGACCCAGAAAAAGGGGAATGAATCAGGAAGTTACAAGCAACATACAAGAGACAGACGTGAAGATATCAACTTACGTCTGGAGCGGGGTTAGTGACGCAGAAAGGCACCAGCCCGATGGTGCTGCAGGAGCCGGAGGTTTCGTGAACAAGACTCCGGACGGTCATGGCTATATCATCCCCTGTCAAGGTCGATTTTCTGAAGCACAAGGAGCTACCATACTTGCCTTCGTACTCGCACATTAGCCGGCCCCTGCGGCTTAAGGGCATGATCCGCCAAGAAACCCAGCAACGGATCAGATCTATTCCTGTTAATCCGTTGGCCATGAGCGCCTTGAGCCTGGCATGAACCGGTTCCAACTTGGCACGTTGTGATACTGAGAGCCGGCCCGGAAGTTCCGAATCTGTCTTGAGCCGGGAAACACGATAACCCGGCAAGGGGCGTTCACCCTCAGGAGAAGTATCCTTGCAGTAGAACCAGGTTTTATTCCAGTCCTCTGGGTGACTCGGCATCCTCATAGACGGGAAGGCAATGGCTCTGTGCTGCTGAATAGAAATCCCTCCAGGCTCCAGACTCGGACCGCCCTTCACCTCAGTTTGGCGGTTGGCATAGAAGAACTCCCAAAAGAAACCAACAGATGCTCTAGACTGCAGAAAAGCTTCGCAGAGAACTTGGAAGTTGCATATATTCGAGATAGAGTTGGGGGCCAAGTCTTGAGGGTGCAGCTTATACAAATGAAGAACATCCCGGAAAATTTTAGAGCCGGGCGGCACGAACCCTCGCTCAATGTGGTCGATGAAATCGACTACTTCTCCTTTCTTGAGTGCAGGCCGGGTCTCATTACCCGGAACCCGCCAGTGAAGAACCTCTTTGGGAGGGAGAGTGCCCGCTTCGACAAGATCTGCTCAATATTCTTCCGTGACGCAGGAGACAACCCAGTTGCATGAGTTGGAGGCACGAGACATGGCGGCGGCTTAACTACTATACAAAGGAGATAAAGACGGCAAGTCAAGAACAAGCAGGAATCTACGGCGGCTTACAATTTTAAGGACTCTACGATATCATGCTTCCGTCCGGGTGACCAGAGCCGGACGTGGCTTAGCGACTCATCCAGGGAAAGGAAGATTGAAAATCGGCTAAGTCCTAAAAAACAGATTCCGCAAACTATTGCTATGGCTACGGATCTAGAAAAACGGAGGAAAAGATTTTATCCCGACCTAGCGACGAACATCCGAAGGAAGGAAATGGACCGCAGCCATCGTGGTCCACGCATTGCATGCGGACAGCCCGCGCGGGGCGGCGGAGTGAGCGCGCGTTCTAAAAACACCTACGGTGTCGGGGTATACCCGCAGGCGGGGGCGGTGGAGCCCAAGCGGCGGTGACGGAGCTCGCGGTGAAAACCCTAGTACAACGATGGTGATCTAGAAAATAGGAGAACTCACCTGAGAAGGCGTGGTGGAGGTGGAAGAATCTCTGGTACATTCAGGGTGATGCAGCGGCCAAGTTGGGGACGACGTACGGACGGCGCCGGAGCAAAGCTCGAAGATGCTGGGGCGGCGAAAGGAAGAAGAAGAAGAGGCATGAGCGGGAGGATGAAAAGCTTTGACCCGCACGAGTCATATTTAAATAAGGAACGAGGAAGGCGAGAAAATCCAGGCGACGACAATGTTTGACCAAGGCAGACGCCTCCATTCTCAGGATGACAGTTAACGAAAGATTCGATGATACGTCAGCAGATCTCATGACGTCACGCCGGGTCATTTCTGGGCGGCTTGCCAAAATCAGAAGAGAAGGATGAAGTGAGCAAGCTCAATTCAACCTGGGGCCTAATGTTGGGGATATAACCCCGCAATATGACCCGCCTTAGAGGCTTCGGTTCATATTGATGACTTGTAAGCCGGCCCATGGGTGAGCCGTAAGAATGGTGGCCCAGGAAGATAGACGGCTCAAGATATGGGCCGCATGATGGCCCGGACTTAGAAGACCCAGGTGTGTAAGCCGCCTCAAGGACAACTTGGACAGAAAGATAGAAAGAGACTCAGAGTCACAAGAAGACCCGGATAGATAATTGTAAAGACCCGGTGGTCCTGACCTCCTATATAAAGGCAGACCCCGGGCGACTTAGAGGATAGGTTATCGAGAACTAGGTCAACCTTCTAGCTCCTTGTAATCGATACACAAGCAATACAAACACAAGCAGGACGTAGGCTATTACCTCGACTTGAGGGGCCGAACCTAGGTAAATCCGTGTCTTTCGTCCCGATCAACCCCTTTGAGTCCACCCCATTAGAGATGGCCTCGAATCCAAGTCCGTTCACCCGGACTCTTCCGTGATAAATCCACGACAGCAGGACTTCGCCTAAGCACTGCAGAAATCCGATCTAGAGGAGAAACTATGCACTGGAGGAACGGGTAGCACGTGGCTGAAAATCTTGTGCCAAAACCCTAAAACCCTCTAGTATATATAGGAGGAGAGGCGTAGGAGGCTTGGCTCCCAAGTAGCCAGCCCTTGGGTCGTACGAACCAGGAGGGAGGAGTCCTCCTCCTCCACTCCTAGTAAGATTAGGACTCCTTCCTTATTTAGCCCTTTTGCCTTTTTCCACCTTTTTCCTTTTGGGATTTTTCTTCCCAGACACATGGGCCCTTTGTGGGACTTCCTCCAGCCCACTAAGGGCTGGTATTCATCCTACCACAGCCCATGTAGCCTCTTGGGTCGAAATACCCCTCCCGATGGTCTCCCGGTACACTACCGGCACTCCCGGTACACTACCGATAAGCCCGAAACTTTTTCGGCGACCAAAATAGGACTTCCTATATATCAATATTTACCTCCGGACCATTCTGGAGCTCCTCGTGACGTCCGGGATCTTATCCGAGACTCTGAACAACCTTCGGTCACCATCATCCATAACTCTATACTACCGAAACGTCACCGAACCTTAAGTGTGCAGACCCTGCGGGTTCGAGAACTATGTAGACATGACCGAGAAATCTCTACGGTTAATAACCAATAGCGGGACATGGATGCCCATATTGGTTCCTACATATTCTACGAATATCTTTATCGGTCGAACCTCTATGTCAAGGATTCAGTTAATCCCGTATGATGTTCCCTTTGTTCTTCGGTATGTTACTTGCCCGAGATTCGATCGTCGGTATCTCCATACCTAGTTCAACCTCGTTATCGGCAAGTCTCTTTACTCGTTCCGTAATACAAGATCTCATGACTAACACTTAGTCACATTGCTTGCAAGGCTTATTGTGATCTTGTATTACCGAGTGGGCCCTGAGATACCTCTCCGTCACACGGAGTAACAAATTCCAGTCTTGATCCATGTCAACCCAACAGACACCCTCGGAGATACCTGTAGAGCACCTTTATAGTCACCCAGTTACGTTGCGACGTTTGATACACACAAGGTACTACTCCGGTGTCAATGAGTTGCATGATCTCATGGTCATAGGAACAAATACTTGACATGTAGAAAACAGTAGCAATAAACTGACACGGTCATATGCTACGTTTGTAGTTTGGGTCTTGTCCATCACATCATTCTCCTAATGATGTGATCCCGTTATCAAATGACATATCATGTCAATGGCTAGGAAACCTTAACCATCTTTGACCAACGAGCTAGTCTATTAGAGGCATACTAGGAACATGGTTTTGTCTATGTATCCACACATGCATCTAAGTCTCCGATCATGCAATTATAGCATGGATGATAAACGATTGTCATGAACAAGGAAATTTTGTAATAACTAATTTATTATTGCCTCTAGGGCATACTTCCAACAGTCTCCTACTTGCACTAGAGTCAATAATCTAGTTCACATCACCATGTGATTCGCATTGTTATGAATCTCACACCTAATGAGTTCTGGGGCTCGATCATGCTTTGCATGTGAGAGAGGTCTTATAGTCAACGGGTCTGCGACATTCAGATCCATGTGTACTTTACAAATCTCTATGTCAAACTGTAAACACTGCTACCATAGTCCACTTGGTACTATTCCAAATGGCTGCTCCACTATATGTATCCAAATTGCTAGTACGAGTCATCCGGATTGGTATTGAAGCTTGCATCGACGTAATTCTATATGACTAACTCTTTATCACCTCCATAATCAAGAAACATCTCCTTAGTCTTTAAGTTACTAAGGATAATCTTGACCGTTGTCCAGTGATCCACTCTTGGATCACTTTTGTACCTCTTGACAGACTCATGGCAAGGCACACACCAGGTGCGGTACACAACATGGCATAATATAGAGCCTATGGCTAAGGCATAGGGGATGACATTCGTCCTTTCTCTTTCTTCTGCCGTCGTCGAGCTTTGAGTCTCACTCAACTTCACACCTTACAAATCAGGCAAGAACTCTTTCTCTGACTGATCCATTTTGAACTCTTTCAAAATCTTGTCAAGGTATGTACTCACTGAAAGTCTCATCAAGCATCTTGATCTATCTCTATAGATCTTGATGCTCAACAATTAGGTAGCTTTATCCAGGTCTTCCTTTGAAAAACTCTTTTCAAACAACCATTTATGCTTTTCAGAAATTCTACATCATTTCCGATCAACAATATGTCAACAACATATGCTTACCAGAAACTCTATAGTGCTCCCACTCACTTTATTGTAAATACAAGTTTCTCATACACTTTTTATAGACTCAAAAACTTTGATCACCTCATCAAAGTGTATGTTACAACTCCGAGATGCTTGCTTCAGTTCATAGAAGCATCACTGAAGCTTGCACACCTTTTAGCATCCTTAGGACTGACAAAACCTTCTGGTTGTATCTCATACAACCTTTCCTTCAGGAAGGAAATGATGTTTTTGTATCCATCTACCAGATTTCATAATTGAAAAATACAGCAACTGCTAACATAATTCCAACAGATTTTAGCATCACTACAAGTGAGAAAGTCTCATCGCAGTCAACTCCTTGAACTTGGCGGAAACTTCTTTGTGACAAGTCGAGCTTTATAAATGGTGACATTCACCATCAGCGTCTGTCTTCATCTTAAAGGTCCATTTATACTCAACGACCTTCCATCCAACGAGCAAGTCTACCAAAGTCTATACTTGGTTTTCATACATGGATCCTTTCTCGGATTTCATGGCCTCTAACCATTTGTCGGAATCCGGGCCCATCATCGCTTCTCCACAGCTCATAGGTTCATCGTTGTCCAACAACATGACCTCCAAGACAGGGTTGTCTTACAGCTCAGGAGCAGTACACATCCTTGTCGACCTACGAGGTTTGATAGTAACTTGATCCGAAGCTTCATGATCATCATCATTTACTTCCTCTTCAACTGACGCAGGTTCCATAGAAACATCTTTCTGCGCTGCGCTACTCTCTTGTTGAAACAAAGGTTCAACAACCTCATCAAGTTCTATCTTCCTCCCACTCAATTCTTTCGAGAGAAACTTTTCCTCGAGAAAGGACCCAGTTTTAGCAACAAACACTTTATGCTTGGATCTGAGATAGAAGGTTCACCCAACTGTTCTTAGGGTAATCTATGAAGATGCATTTGTCCGCTTTGGGTTCGAGCTCATTAGGTGAAAACATTTTTCCACACAAGTGTTGCAGCCCCAAACATTAAGAAATGACAACTTAGGTTTCTACCAAACCATAATTCACATGGTCTCATCACAACGGATTTAGATGGTGCCCTATTTAAAGTGAACGTAGTTGTCTCTAATGCATAACCCAAAAATTATAGGAGCAAAACAATAAGAGACATCATAGCACGCACCATATCCAATAGAGCACGACTATGACGTTCGGACACACCATCACGCTATGGTGTTCTAGGTGGCGTGTGTTGTGAAACAACTTTCACATTGTCTAAAGTTGTATGCCAAACTCGTAACTCAAATATTCACCTCCACGATCATATCGCAGATATTTCTTCTTGTCACGATGATCTTAAACTTCACTCTGAATTTGCTTGAACCTTTCAAACGATTCAGACTTGTGTTTTATTAAGTAAATATACACTATATCTACTCAAATCATCAGTGAAGGTAAGAAAAATAACGATATCCATCGCACGCTATAAGACTCATTGAATTGCATACATCAACATGTATCATTTCCAATAAATCACTTGCCCGCTCCATCAAACTAGAAAACGGGGTCCTTACTCATCTTGACCAAGAGGCATGGTTCGCATGTCTCAACCGATTCGAAATCGAATGAGTCCAAAGATCCATCAGCATCGAGTTTCTTCATGCGTTTTATACCAATATGACTTTTAGCAGTAGTGCTACAAGTATGTGGTACTATCATTATTAACTTTGTATCTTTTTGCATCAATGTTATGAACACGTGTATTACTATGATCAAGATTCAAAAAACCATTCTCACTGGGTGCATGACCATTGAAGGTATTATTCATGTAAACAGAATAACCATTATTCTCTAACTTAAATGAATAACCGTGTTGCAATAAATATGATCTAATCACGTTCATGCTCAACACAAAACACCAAATAACATTTATTTAGGTTCGTCACTAATCCTGAAGCTAGAGAGAGCGTGCGATGTTGATCACATCAACCTTGGAAACATTTCCAACACACATCGTCACCTTACCCTTAGCCAGTTCTCCGTTTATTCCGTAGATTTTATTTTGAGTTACTAACATTTAGCAACCGAACCGGTATCCAATACCCAGGTGCTACTAGGAGTACTAGCAAGGTATACATCAATAACACGTATATCAAATATACTTCTATCGACGTTGCCAGCCTTCTTATTTACCAAGTATCTAGGGTTGTTCCGCTTCAGCGACCGCTCTCCTCATAATCGAAGCACTTAGTCTCGGGTTTGGGTTCAACTTTGGGTTGCTTCACTGGAGCAGCAACTGACTTGCTATCCATGAAGTTTCCCTCCTTGCACTTTCCCTTCTCAAAACTAGTGGTTTTACTAACCATCAACACTTGATGCTCCTTCTTGATTTCTACCTTCGTGGTGTCAAACATCACGAACAGCTCAGGGATCATTATTCTATCCCTGACATTTTATAGTTCATCACCAAGTTCTAGTAGCTTAGTGACAGTGACTTGGAGAACTATATCAATCACTATCTTATCTGGAAGATCAACTCCCACTAGATTCAAGCGATTGTAGCACCCAGACAATCTGAGCACATGCTCAACGATTGAGCTATTCTCTTTCATCTTGTAGGCAAAGAATCTTGTTGGAGATCTCATATCTCGCAACACGGGCATGAGCCTAAGATCCTAATTTCAGCCCTTAGAACATCTCATATGTTCCATGACGTTCAAAATGTTTTCGAGCCTCAGTTCTAAGCCGTAATGCATGACACACTAAACTATCAAGTAGTCATCAGAACGTGCCTGTCAAATGTTCACAACATCTACAGACGAAGCTAGAGGGGTTGGCGCACCGAGCGGTGCATTAAGGACATAAGCCTTCTATGCAGCAATGAGGACAATCCTCAGATCACGGACCCAGTCCGTAATATCGCTACCATCATCTTTCAACTCTATTTATCTAGGAACATATAAAAATTCAAGGGAGCTACAACGCGAGCAAGTAATCTACAACATAATTTGCAAAGACACAACTGACTATGTTCATGATAATGAGTTCAATTAATCGTATTACTAAAGAACTACCACTCAAATTGACATCCCTTTGGTCATTCGAGTGATACATGATCCAAATTCACCAAATCAAGTCCGATCATCACGTGAGTTGAGGTGGTTTCAATGGTGAACATCATCATGTTGATCATATCTACTATATGACTCATGTTCAACCTTTCGGTCTCTTATGTTCCGAGGCCATGTCTGTACATGCTAGGCTCGTCAAGTTTAACCCGAGTGTTCTGCATGTGCAACACTGGCTTGCACCCATTGTATGTGAACGTAGAGTCTATCACACCCGATCATCATGTGGTGTCTCGACACGACGAACTTTCGCAACGGTGCACACTCGGGGAGAACACAATTCATCTTGAAATTTAAGTGAGGGATCACCTTATAATGCTACCGTCGTCCTAAGAAAAACAAGGTGCATAAAAAGATTAACATCACTTCCAAATCATAAGTGACATGATATGGCCATGAACTTGTGCTTTGATCTCCATCTTGAAAGCACCGGCATGATCTCCATCGTCACAGGCACAACACCATGATCTCCATCATCTTGATCTCCATCAACGTGTCGCCATCCAGATTGCTGCGCCCACTATGCTTCTACTACTATTGCTACCGTTTAGCGATAAAGTAAAGCATTACGTAGCGCTTAATGATTGACACGCAGGTCATACAATAATTAAAGACAACCCTATGGCTCCTGTCGATTGCAAGTCGTGATATTCTATACAACACAAGATCATCTCATACATCACATATATCTCATCATATAATTGACCATATCACATCACAACATACCATGCAAAAATAAGTTAGATGTCCTCTAGTTGTTGTTGCAAGTTTTGCGTGGCTGCTATGGGTATATAGCAAGAACAATTCTCACCTACGCAAAGCCACAACGGTGATACATAAGTTGCTTTTCAACCTTCTCAAGGACCGCCTTTGTCCAATCCGATCCAACTAAAGTAGGAGAAACACACACCCGCCAGCCATCTTTGTGCAACAAAGTTACACGTCAGTCGATGGAACCAGTCTCTCGTAAGCGTACGAGTAAGGTTGGTCTGGGCCGCTTCATCCCACAATACCGCTGAACCAAAACACGACCAAGGGAGGAAGCAATCTAAGCATCAACGCCCACAAACTCTTTGTGTTCTACTCGAGATCTCATCTACACATAGACCTAGCTCTGATACCACTGTTGGGGAACGTTGCATGGGAAAGAAAAAATTTCCTACGCACACGCAAGATCTATCCATGGTGATGAGCATCTACGAGAGGGAGAGTGGATCTACCTACCCTTGTAGATCGCTAAGCAGGAAGCATTAAGAAATGTTGTTGGTGTAGTCGAACATCTTCGCGATCCAGATCGCCGAGAGTCCCACGATCTCATCACGATCCGTCCCGCGATACAATCATGATCTGTCCCACGAACTCATCATGGTCCGTCCCACGATCTCATCACGATCCGTCTCGCAATCTTTATCACGATCCTTCTGATCTAGCGCCGAACGGACGACACCTCCGCGTTCAGCACACGTACAGCTCGATGACGATCTCCACCTTCTTCATCCAGCAAGAGCGAGTGGAGAGGTAGAAGAGTTCTCCGGCAGCGTGACGGTGCTCCGGCGATGGTGGTGGAGCTATTCCGGCAGGGCTTTGCCTAAGCACTGTAGAAATCCGATCTAGAGGAGAAACTATGCACTGGAGGAACGGGTAGCACGTGGCTGAAAATCTTGTGCCAAAACCCTAAACCCCTCTAGTATATATAGGAGGAGAGGATAAGGAGGCTTGTCTCCCAAGGAGCCAGCCCTTGGGTCACCTGAACCAGGAGGGAGGAGTCCTCCTCCTCCATTCCTAGTAGGATTAGGACTCCTTCCTAATTTAGCCCTTTTGCCTTTTTCCACCTTTTTCCTTTTGGGCTTTTTCTTCCCAGCCGCATGGGCCCTTTGTGGGACTTCCTCCAGACCACTAAGGGCTAGTATTCATCCTCCCACAGCCCATGTAGCCTCTTGGGTCAAAATACCCCTCCCGATGGTCTCCCAATACACTACCGGCACTCTCGGTACACTACCGATAAGCCCGAAACTTTTCCGGCGAGCAAAATAGGACTTTGTATATATCAATCTTTACCTCCGGACCATTCCATAGCTCCTCGTGACTTCCGGGATCTCATCCGGGACTCCGAACAACCTTCGGTCACCACCATCCATAACTCTATACTACCGAAACGTCACCAAACCTTAAGTGTGCAGACCCTGCGGGTTCAAGAACTATGTAGACATGACCGAGACACCTCTACAGTCAATAACCAATAGCGGTACCTGGATGCCCATATTGGTTCCTACATATTCTACGAATATCTTTATCGGTCGAACCTCTATGTCAAGGATTCAGTTAATCACGTATGATATTTCCTTTGTTCTTCGATATGTTACTTGCCCGAGATTCGATCGTCGGTATCTCCATACCTAGTTCAACCTCGTTACCGGCAAGTCTTTTTACTCATTCCGTAATACAAGATCCCATGACTAACACTTAGTCACATTGCTTGCAAGGCTTATTGTGATGTTGTATTACCGAGTGGGTCCTGAGATACCTCTCCGTCACACGGAGTAACAAATTCCAGTCTTGATCCATGCCAACCCAACAGACACCCTCGGAGATACCTGTAGAGCACCTTTATAGTCACTCATTTATGTTGCGACATTTGATACACACAAGGTACTCCTCCGGTGTCAGTGATTTGCATGATCTCATGGTCATAGGAACAAATACTTGACATGTAGAAAACAGTAGCAATAAACTGACACGATCATATGCTACGTTTGTAGTTTGGGTCTTGTCCATTACGTCATTCTCCTAATGATGTCATCCCGTTATCAAATGACATCTCATGTCAATGGCTAGGAAACCTTAACCATCTTTGATCAACGAGCTAGTCTATTAGAGGCATACTAGGGACATGGTTTTGTCTATGTATCCACACATGCATCTAAGTCTCCGATCAATGCAATTATAGCATGGATAATAATAGATTATCATGAACAAGGAAATATGATAATAACTAATCTATTATTTCCTCTAGGGCATATTTCCAACACGGTTACCTTTTGAGAGTTTGCATTCAGGAATGCACATAGCTTCACAATGGCTAATCGAACGTTTTCCAGTAGAAGCCCCCTCAATGCAACCGGAAGCAGTTGCGTCATAATCATGTGGCAGTCATGAGACTTTAGGTTCTGGAAATTTTTCTCTGCCATATTTATTATTCTCTTTATATTCGACGAGAAGCCAGACAGGACCTTCATACTGAGCAGACATTCGAAGAAGATTTCCTTCTCTTCTTTGGTAAGAGCGTAGCTAGCATGACCCTGAAACTGCTTTGGATCCATGTCGTCTTCTTCGTGCATACATTGCTAGTCCTATCGTGCCTCCGACGTATCTTTTGTCTTCCCATACATGCCCAAGAAGCCTAGCAAATTCACGCAAATATTCTTCGTCACGTGCATCACATCGATTGCAGAGCGGACCTCGAGGTCTTTCCAATAGGGTAGGTCCAAAAATATAGATTTCTTCTTCCACATGGGTGCGCATTTGTCAGCGTCATTCAGAACAGATTGTGTGTGAGGACCCTTGCCAAAGATTACTTTTAAATCCTTGACCATATCAAGTATATCATCACCCGTATGGTGGCGAGGCTTCTTCCGATGATCTGCCTCACCTTTGAAATGCTTGCCTTTCTTTCTTACGGGATGCCTGCTCTAAAGAAATCAACGATGCCCCAGATACACATTCTTCTTACATTTATCCAAATATATACTGTCAGTATCATCCAAACAGTGTGTGCATGCGTGGTATCCCTTGTTTGTCTGTCCTAAAAGGTTACTGAGAGCAGGCCAATCATTGATGGTTACAAACAGCAACGCATGTAGGTCAAATTCCTCCTGATCTTTCACATCCCACGCACGTACACCTTTTCCATTCCACAGCTGTAAAAGTTCTTCAACCAATGCCCTTGGGTACACATCAATGTTGTTGTCGGGTTGCTTGGAGCCTTGGATGAGCACTGGCATCATAATGAACTTCCACTTCATGCACAACCAAGGAGGAAGGTTATAGATACATAGAGTCACATGCCATGTGCTATGATTGCTGTTCTGCTCCCCAAAAGGATTAATGCCATCTACACTTAAACCAAACCATACGTTCCTTGCGTCCTTTGCAAAGTCCTTCCACTTTCTCTCGATTTTTCTACACTGCGATCCGTCAACGGGCACTCTCAACTTCCCGTCTTTCTTACGGTCTTCGTTGTGCCATCACATCAACTTGGCATGCTTTTTTGTTTTGGAACAAATGTTTCAACTGTGGTATTATAGGAGCATACCACATCACCTTGGCAGGAATCTTCTTCCTGGGGCACTCGCACTCAACATCACCAGGGTTATCATGGCCGATCTTATAGAACAATGCGCAACATACCGGGCATGCATTCAAATCCTCATACTCACCACTGTAGAGGATGCAGTCATTAGGGCATGCATGTATCTTCTCCACCTCTAATCCTAGAGGGTTGGCAGCCTTCTTTGCTTTGTATGTACTCTCTGGCAATTCGTTGTCCTTTGGTAGCTTTTTCTTCAACATTATCAACATCTTTTCAAATGCCTTGTTAGATACACCATTCTCTGCCTTCCATTGCAACAATTCTAGTGTGGTACCCAGCTTTTTCTTGTCATCTTCGCAATTTGGGTACAACCCTTTTTTGTGATCCTCTAACATGCGCTGCAACTTCAGCTTCTCCTTTTCACTTGCGTAGTTTCTCTTTGCATCGGCAATGGCCCGACCAAGATCATCAGCGGGCTCAGCTGATGCCTCTTCTTTAGCTCCTTCCCGCATTGGCGGCTCAGCTTCTTCCCCCATTATTGTACCATCATATTCATGGAACCCATGGCCAGGATAGCTATCGTCATCCTCTTCTTCTTCATTCCCTTCCATTAGGACCCCTCTTTCTCCGTGCTTGGTCCAACAGTTATAAACGGACATGAAACCGGACTCAAACAGGTGGGCGTGAATGGTTCTTGAGTTAGAGTAATTTCGATCATTCATACAGCCAGCACATGGACAATACATAAAACCATCCCGCCGCTTGATTGCCTTAGACGCAACCAGAAAAGTATGCATGCCATTAATGAACTCGGGAGAGCATCAGTCGTCGTACATCCATTGCCGGCTCATCTTCGTTACACAACACCAAAAAGAACAAATTAATACAAGTTCGTACATAAAGTTCATACACACTTGTTCTCATATTACAACATACAAACTCTCTAGCTAAAGCATTTAAATGCAACAACAAATGCGATCAACATCGCAACTAAGGTAACAATTGATCCAACAACATAGTGATACCAAGCCTCACTATCAATGGCATATCTTTTAAATTTTCTATCTTCAAGCACATTGCACTCATCTTGATCTTGTGATCATCGCGACATCGGCAACATACAACTCCAGTTTCATCTTCTTTTCTTCAACTCTTTTCAATTTTCTTTCAAATATTCGTTTTCTTTTTCAACTAAATTTAACTTCTTGACAAGAATATCTATGTCGGTTGGAATCTCCGGTTCACATAACTCCTAGATAAAAGTATCTATGTCAACTTTATGGGCATAATTGTCATAAACACAAAATGCAACAAAGAGTTATAAAAGAGAGTATATACCACATCCGAATCATAAACCGAACGAGGGCCGACGGGGACGGATTTCAAAACCATGCCACTATGTATAACAAACAACCATATAGGTAAAAAAAACTATACAAGTAACTAACTAAATCTTACAAACATGGTTTTTTATAAAAAGGATAATAACAAGAGGCTCACCAAAGGTGGTGCCGGTGACGGGACGGTGCGGGCGATCGACGATGGTTAGGACGGGGACGGGAAGGAACTAAGTAAACCACACCTAAAAATGCAAAGTAAGAAGTTAATTTGAGCTCAAATTGCATAAATCAAATAAACTACCACATACAAACTAAAACCCACAAATTACTATACTTATAGGCCATTGCAATAGCTAATCTAGCAATGAGAGATGAAAGGACAAAGTTGCTAACCTTTGTGAACACTTGGATGGATGGGGTGCCTCCAAATCTTGACAAATTTTGGCAGAAATGGAGGATGAGCTCGGGGAAGAGAGGAAGAACAGAGAGGAGAGCAAAGGGGAAGAACATAGTGTGCTCGGGCTGGCCAAAGGGTTCATATAGGTGACCTTTAGTCCCGGTTGGTGGCTACAACCGCAACTAAAGGTTAGCCTATAGTCGAGGTTGGAGCCACCAACCGGGACTAAAGGTTTCCGTGGGGCCCAAGGCTGACGCCAGCCTGTCATCACACCTTTAGTGCCGGTTCGTGGCACGAACCGGGACTAAAGGTCCAAAACGAACTGGCACTAATGATGCCCGTCATGAACCGGGACTAATGAGCACATTAGTGCCGGTTCAAAAACGGACCGGGAGTAATGAGGCAGACGAAAAGTCCATTTTCTACTAGTGTAATATCCCTTAGTTTCCAATAGGACCCCGCTGCCACGGGAGGGTAGGACAAAAGATGTCATACAAGTTCTTTTCCATAAGCACGTATGACTATATATATGGAATACATGACTACATTACATTGATGAATTGGACCTAGTTCTGTGTCACCCTATGTTATAACTGTTGCATGATGAATGACATCCAACATAATTATCCATCACCGATCCATTGCCTACGAGCTTTCCACATATTGATCCTTGCTAAGTTACTTCTCCGTTGCTACTATTACAATCACTACAAAACTGCTACTGTTACTTTTGCTACCGTTACCGTTACTTCCATACTACTTTGCTACTGAATACTTTGCTGCATATATTAAGTCTTTCAGGTGTGGTTGAATTGACAACTCAGCTACGAATACTAGGGAATTTTCTTTGGCTCCCCCTATGTCGAATCGATAAATTTGGGTTGAATACTCTACCCTCGAAAACTGTTGCGATCCTCTATACTTGTGGGTTATCAATCATATTGTGTTCTTCCCTTGCTATCATGTTGTGATTATTGAATCTTTCCCTTTGAGGTTTTGTTATGTTGGATTGAATATTGGATTTGAGATCACTTGATATATGTCTTGCATGTGGATACCCGTTGTGACAATGGGGTGTTGTATTGGTTCACTTGATATATGTTTTCGTACTCAACTTGCGGATTGCTGAGGTGACATTGGGGTAACCTATGCATATGGGTTGATACGCGTTCTTGTTCTACTTTCTCCGATAGAAATCTTTAGGTACTCTTTGAAGTTCTTTGTGTTGGATTGAATATAATAAATCTATTTTTATGCATGTTGAATAATTAACCAATGGATACTTGTGGTGACATTTGAGTATCTAGGTGACATTAGGGTTGATTGATGTGTATCATATGGTGTTATTTTAGTACGAACTCTAGGGCTGTTTGTGACAGCTATAGGACTAACTCAATAGAATGATAAGAAAGGATAACTTTGAGGTGGCTCTACTACCTACAACAATTTCATATTTTGTTCTCCGCTACTTATGAACTTTGGTGTGATTATTTGTTGCACGTTGAGGGATGATCATATGATTCTATTATGTTAGAATTGTTGAGAGATTGCACTCGTGAGAGTATGAACCCTAGGCCTCGTTCCCAAGCATTAATATACCGTTTTGCTATCTGTTTACTACTTGTTACCTTGCTGTTTTTATATTTTCAGATTACAAAAACATATATCTACTATCCATATTGCATTTGTATCACTATCTCTTTGCCGAACTAGTGCACCTATACAATTTTCGATTTGTATTGGGTGTGTTGGGGCCACGAGAGATTTCTTGTATTTCATTACAGAGTTGTTCGAAAGATACCATCTTCATCCTACACCTCCCATGGATTGATAAACCTTAGGTCATCCACGTGAGGGAAATTTGCCTCTATCCTACAAAACTCTGCATTGGAGGCCCAACAACATCTACAAGAATAAAGTTGCATAGTAGACATCAGTACCTAAATGAATGATCACTATGTTACATATGACGTTTGAGCAACCCCAAAGCTCATCGTACAGTATGAAGTGACTATGATACTCTCATGATCTAAGGAACTAAATCACACGTTAACCCTCCATGTTATAACAGTTGACTTCTAATGATATTATCTCAAGTATAACAAACAAGTTTGGGTCGATCCAATATGATATTTTTTCTAATATCATACTCTCAATGTTGTTTTAGAATCATCAATACACTTAACGATATCCTAAGATCTGGAAAATGTGATCACCAACAACACTTGAGCTAGTCTTCGAGGCTAGACTATGAATCTTATTTTACCATTTATCATTCCACGTGCATATGAGTTTTCCACTGGATCGCATATTCCGAGATCGTAGAACTCTTAACTATGAATATGAAATATAATAATACAATATTATTGCCTCTAGGGCATATTTCCAAGAGGGCATCCCATGGCTGATCCCTCCTGTACAGGGTCCCATCGTTTTTGCCCCTCCTCTCTCTCGCTAAAGACCTCTTGCTCCTCCCTATGACTCCCACGGGCGCTCCCGCAACCCACGGCCACCATAACCTAGGAAGCGAGCTCTTCTTTCTTCGTCATCCCAGTAGTAGTTGGGCCCGCACGCATCAGTGTCGAGCCATTTACACGCCCGGCTTCCACATTCCCTCACCCCGCAAGCCGCTAACGAGCGCATGTCATGGTGCTCGATGACAACCACGCACAGGGGAGGCCTCGCGTGCAGAGGATGGCCACCGGAGCTCGCATGCGACGAGACCCCTAATCTAAATCCTCCATGGGGAATTTCTGAGAAGGGGATAGAAATGACATGTAGGCCCCACATGTTAACAGTCAAAGTTAACGGTGCTGACTTTTCTAGTCCTGACGGGTTGGTCTAGTCTATCATAATAACATTTAAAATGCTCAAAACGGTACTTAAGTTGTAGTGGTAGTTTTAAGGAAAAACTTAGAGGAAAAGTGGTAGTTTAGGGTATATTTTTCTCAACGTGGCAGTGTACTATTAGGTCAGGTCGAATTGTGGCAGTTTATGGTTAAATACTTCCTGATTCACCATATACAATGAATTATAAGAGTTTTCCTGATTCTGATAGCTTAGAGTGCAACCTTGTTCTGGGAACAGATGTTCTACAAAATTGAATAAACCGGTGGAGTCAATTTAAATGTTGGCACGGAACTCCACAATTGGCATCAACTAAATATCACAATTTCCCATAGTCTACATGCTCGATAGGTACTTTATCTGCAAGCATTTGAAGTGAAAAATATAATGCGGAACACAACTAAAAAAAGCACAAATTAACGTACATCGTAAGTTGTTTCTTCCTCTACAAAAAGATGGCTCGATCCAAGAGGGCCAATGGCAAGTAGTGGTGCAATAGTGGAACACTTTTTTGTGTGTGTTGGTAGATAATGAGGACATTCGGCAAGGTAGAGGAGGTGGATGCAGAGCTTGGTGAGGATGAAGAGGAGAATGTTGGAGTTATCCCTATAATGTGAGTTTGGTCTCGTTGGGTCTGTTTTATGCTTCCATGTTTATCTTGGAGGCATTCTCCCATCAAGTGCTTGATCTTGCTTGTGAAAGCAGTGATGGCAGGATAATTTGGTTCAAGGTGCAACAAAACGATGGAAATTGATCTTTTTAATAAAGACACCGAGAGTGCACCGTAACCGACCTCGTGTTAGTGCAATCTTGGTCTGTTAACCAGCGTTTTTGACCCACACGCATCCTGGTCCAACAACCAGATCGAACCGAAGAGGGACATCGACCTATGAGATGTCGTTGGCCCTCTTCCCCTAAAAGATAAAGATAGGAGGACTCCCGCTTAATAAGTCATGTTATGACTTCTCTCGTAGCCAATGTGGGACTAAACCCAACATGATCGACCGCGGATACCATGTCGTGTGTGCAATAAAGGATATTAGTCAGTAGATTACGTGTTTATCCATATTCGCAAAAAAGAAAAAAAATACTTGTTTATCTCAGGAGAATAAAATATAGCATATATTATTCCTATTCAGAATCCGTCTTTAATTAAGTGCTTAGGTTTCTTTTTGTATGCGAAGCCGAAGCACGAGAGGAAGGATCCCCCTTTTGAGGTAAAAAAAGGTTGCCCCTCATCGATTCCACTAATGTGATATGCCTTGCCATTGGCCTAGGAACCTCAACTCTTCGTTGATACCATTTCCTGAGGTGACATGGCCGGTGGCACAACCTCATGTGAACTGTGTAATGGAATATTTTTGGGATTTCGTAGCAGTAGCTGCATGATTTTTTGGATGATCTTCTTGTCTTGTTTTTTTAGGCATCTTCTTGTCTCTTTACGACTATATGGTTCGATGAAGGAAAGGGGGAAGCAGCTATGAGGATATATGGTTCGTTATTAAGGCCGCACAAATCTCAAAGCAACGTACTATGTCAAGGAAATGCAGCTGGTCTTGTGTGGGGAGAAATAAGGTACCCGATGCCTTAGACAAAGTCTTGTGTGGAGTATAATCATACTACTCTGTTTTGTTAGCTAAAGCCAGAATTGCTTCCATCCGCATCGATGCCGTCCCCGCACTCGCATCTCTCCATCTTTAAAAGAAGAGCACCCAGCTCGATGCCTCCTCAACCCCTCCTCTCACTCACCTAGTACCAATACTACCATTGCTGCTGTTAGCTAGCTAGAGTAGACATGAAGAACAGGAAGAGCTACGGGCAGCAGCAGAGCCACCTCCTGAGCCCGGTGGGCAGCCCGTCGTCGGACAACGGAGGCGGCGACTCACCGGCCAAGGAGCAGGACCGGTTCCTCCCGATCGCCAACGTTAGCCGCATCATGAAGCGCTCCCTCCCGGCGAACGCCAAGATCTCCAAGGAGGCCAAGGAGACGGTGCAGGAGTGCGTGTCCGAGTTCATCAGCTTCGTCACCGGCGAGGCCTCTGACAAGTGCCAGCGGGAGAAGCGCAAGACCATCAACGGCGACGACCTGCTCTGGGCCATGACCACGCTCGGGTTCGAGGTCTACGTCGCCCCGCTCAAGGCCTACCTCAACCGCTACCGCGAGGTCGAGGGCGAGAAGGCCGCTGTGGTCGGCGGCTCGCGACACGGAGACGACGACGCGCATTCCTCCCTCTCTGCCGCTGGCGATGCCCTGGCGCCGCCGTACCCGCATGGGGCTGGCGACCGCGGCGTCCAGGACGGCGACGTGGGCGGCCCCGACGCGCACGTCGGGCTCATGATGGGCGTCAACGTGGGGTTCAGCCCCGGGACCGGGGCAACGTTCTACGGCGCGCCGGGTGCGGCGCATGGACGGAGGGCGTACGGTGGCGGGGAGGGTGCGAGGGGGGTCGATTTCGAGGGAGCCTTCGGTGGCGATCGCGGGAAGAACGGCGTCGGGGGAGAAAGGGAATTAGCTGGCCACCTCCACGGCGCCGTGCAATGGTGAAGGCGTAAGATCAGATCGACTTTGGCGGCACAGTAGACGTATTCTCGACGGGAGTACAAGTTAAACCGCCTTCCGATTAATGCTGCTGCTCTTCTTAATCACCTATAGACCATACAATCATCATGATTCCCTTTTTTACGTACGAAATGTTGTACGAGCGGTTATTATCTTTTGTTAACATTTAATGAAATATTCGAGCGATGTGCCCACGAGTGTGACAAATGGCACAATCCAGTTTATTCTACAATCAGTCAGTCGTTCACCATTCAAACCTCCAAAGGACTGCGCGTACTAGCATATTAATTTCCTAATGCAAAGCCTGCCGCCGAAGCAAGTAATTTAATCAGACCTTAAGCTCCCGTTATGGGTTAATCTAACCACTGACAAGTACTACTATCCAAGTTGTCCTCACATATTTTCTATTATTGTGCGATGTGATGGCGCGAATATTTGAACCCGAAAAAGAAGAAAAAGTTTCTGTGAGAGAGCTAGGGATAAGAGTGGCATCTCTCTCGCAATGACCCTTTGCGCTTTGGCCTGCCCTTTTACAAATGCACAAGATACCATGTTCGCTCAAAGATATTTTTTGGAATCTACTGACTGGACAATTAAGTACTGGTATGTATCTATGTATCTTTTTTGGTGAGCTGGGGTATGTATCTTCAAATAGTAGTTTCAAGTCTTTATTGAAGAAAAATCTATGTACGAAACTGCTCAAACAGCCTTATACGCTCGGACGGATG
This sequence comes from Hordeum marinum, assembly GCA_022496015.1. NCBI lineage: Eukaryota > Viridiplantae > Streptophyta > Magnoliopsida > Poales > Poaceae > Hordeum > Hordeum marinum. The sequence continues at coordinate 410,862,011 of CM039673.1, forward strand.
GCCTGGTCGATCACAAAATCATGACTCGGTCAGACTCTTCATACCAACCGTCGCTTCCTTCACAAGGTGAAGGCGGAGCACGACGCTCTTTCGCCGACATGGAGTCCGACGAGGAGCCGGAGTTGTAGCTTGTTGTAGGCGGTGGCCAACAACCAGGAGGCCTTTTTGTAGGCCTTTTTGTCTGGTACTGTCGACATGGAAGTCGTCTACATTGTCGACAACAAGTAGTTTAGGCTAGATTTTTTGGTGTAGTAATACGTAACTTTTACTAGCAGGGTGGAAGTGCGACGTCACGTCGTGCGCTAGTATTGCCCCGTTAGAGCATTTACAGTCGGATTTGGCAAATCCGCCCCCCTCAAACGCCCGCAGACACGCTCGCGGGCGCATTCGGACGGGTCCTCATATTTCGTTTCATGCATCCACATATCTCGAATTCGGACTCTCAAATCCATGCAAATACATGCACGTCGATCATGTCGCACGTAAAATAAGTAGCATTGGTATCAAGCGTACATAGCGTTTACAAAAATTTATTTGAAGTGCTAAACTCAAGCATTGCCTCCTTGGTTGCCATTGTGGATCCATGTGTTCCACAAGATCATTGAGTAGCTGCGTGTGCATCTGGTGGTTTCGAAGATTTTGATGCATCTGTAGAAAATTCTGAAGCTAGGCCGCATCTTGATCCTCTGGGATTTCAACTTGTTCTCCGGGAGCTTCGAAATCATTGGTTTGGGCTACACCTTCACCCTCATCCTCGACAATCATATTGTGCAGAATAACACAACATGTCATCAGCTGCCACAAAGTTTCTGATTCCCACATCATTGCAGCGCTCCGCACAATTCCCCAACGAGCCTGAAGCACACCAAATGCCCTCTCCACATCCTTCCTAGCCGCTTCCTACATTGTTGCAAAGTGGATCTGCTTGTTGCCACACGGCTCGGATATGGTCTTCACAAACATCGCCCACTGAGGATAGATACCATCGGCAAGATAGTATCCCATGTTGTAGTCTCGATCGTTGACGGTATAGTTGCATGGTGGTGATTCCCCATTGCAAAGCCGGCTAAACTCCGGAGATCGTTGGAGCATGTTGTTGTCGTTGTGAGAACCGGGTATTCCAAAGAAAGCATGCCAAATCCATAAGTCATGTGATGTCATTGCTTCTAGTATGATGGTGGCCACTTTGGTTTGATCTTGATACATTCCCGCAGACCTTTGGAGCAGTTTTTCCATTGCCAATGCATGCAATTAATTGATCCGAGCATTCCTGGATACCCCCTTGCCTCTCCAATAGCCAACAACTTCTCTATGTCCCGTGCATTTGGTTCCCTGAGATATTCCGCTCCAAACACATCAACTACGGTGCGAGCAAATTGGACAGTAGTCTTCAGGCACGTGCTCTCCCCCATCCTGACCATCTCACCAACGGCATCTGCAGCAGTACCAAGTGCAAGCATCCTCATAACAGCCGTGCACTTCTGCTTGGCCGAGAAAGAGAGTTGCCCGCAGCAATCCCTCTTCAGCTTGAAGTAGTCGTCGTGTGACTCCACTCCATCCACAATGCGCAAAAACAATGGTTTTCTCATGCGAAAACGGCAACAAAACCATGGATCATCCTAGAAAGTAGGTGTGGGAGAAAAGTAGTCCTTGTGCAGTTGCTTTGCTCCGGACACCCTGTCCCGATTGATTACTCTTCTCCCTTTGATTGAGCCCTTGAAGTTGAGAATATGATCCACTTGCGGGTCCATTTCCTCTTGCTTGCTCATGAGCATGAGCATGTCCACTTCTTCTTCCGAATCGGAAGAATGGAAGAACTCATCTTCAATCATCTGGTCAAGCTCAGTCGGTCCATACTCCTTGTCCGCCGAAGCATCTGAATCCATTGTTTATCTAACAAAATCACAATAATTCCAGTCGGTCAATGTGTCGAACACATCAAGCGCAAGGCGAAGGCGGAGTTTTGACGAACGTACCACGGTGGCGTCTGGGCCAGCGACGATGTCCCCCACGGCGAGGATGGGCGCTCTCTTTCGGAGCTGGCGACGGAGAGGCTGGGAACGGTGAGCTCGAGACGGACGGCACGGCAGCGAAGTGCGAGACGGACGGTGAGGAGGAGGAAGAAGAAAGGAGATCAAATGGATCTGGCTGCTCTTTGGGTGGGGGAATTTGGTGCAATTTAGGATGGGAACGGGTTGTCGGGTCCGACTTGGCGGGCGTGTCCGGACGTGTCCGGGCCCTCCCATACCCACCTCATATTTGGGCTGGATATGGGGGGCGTCGGTCAGCCCGGGCGTTTGAGGGCCGTTTGAGGGGTCCGTCTGGGTCAAAAAAAGGTGACCGACAGTGACCGGACGGCCTGCCCGGGCGTATGAGGCGGGTTTAAGAGGTCCGGTTGTAGATGCTCTTACTGGTTATCGTGTAGTTAGAACTATTGTTGCCTCTGTTTGGTTTACATTTGATGAGTTCTGCATGTATGTCTTCCTCGCTTTGGAGCCGCTCATGGTTTGTTGCTTGGCTTCTAGGGATATTATCTTTTTAAAATCTTCTAGGGGTATTATCTAAAACAAGTAAAAAAGCTTGTGTATTGTAACAAAAGAAAAAAAATAACTGATGCCTTTAACCAATAACCGTGACTCAAGGCCCCAATAGATACATGTTATTTATTCGAACACGGCATTCCATCTATGTTGCTGATTATTCTCCTCCCACCCTTGCCAACGGTGACCTTAGTGCTCACAGAATCACAATATGTTTGAATATGGTTAATCCTAAGGCGTCTCTCTCTCTCTATCTATCTATCTCACCGCATAAGATGAGAAATCTGCTTTCTTCTTCTATGTGTGAGGTTTGCCGATGCGTCCATGCATTGTTATAGATGATTTCTTTCATATCCAATGGTGTTAAGTTTCAACCCAGATATACACCGATACAAAAGAGAAGCGGATCCTGCACTATTGATACCCTAAATAACATTTATCAAATTGTTAACGGGTAAAATAACATCATATTCAGATTCTACAAAAAACAATTAATCAAATTTCATATATAATATGTTAAAGTCGGAGATAAAGTTTAAAAGATAGGATTATTTTTGAAACCGTGTGATACGTACTGCGGGTTAATTATATCAAATATCAGGGTGTTTTCCGCATTTTTCTAGAGTCGCTTAAACCCGGACTGCAGCTTGATTTTGAGAAAATTGTAGGGAATTTTCTGCAAACAGTGAAACGTTGTAGCAGGAATCACTTAAACCGGGATTATAGGTTGATTTTAAAAAAGAGCGATGGTTTTTTGCAAAAAGACGCGACGATGAACGGGTAAATGCATTTCATACTTAATCAATAGGTATAGATGTGCTCCTGTGTGAGCTTTTTGGTTTGTAAGGGTATTATCAACCAACGAGTGCTCCTATGAGAGATTTTGAAATGTCGTCCTGAAATTGTCACTCGACAAGCATTTCAGCATAATCATAATTTACAAATTTAGCGCCTGCAATTGATGTTTTAGTTGGATTAACTGTCATTTAGGTGCACGCGAAGCTTCTGTTTTCTGAAGGAAGAGGGATGGTGGACAGTGAGAGCAGCGGTAGAGCACACGAGCTCGCCTGCTTCCACTACTTGTACGAATGGGACAAGGGCGTGTTCGTACGTGTATTGAATGCGACAGTAGAGAGGAGAGAAAGATATGCAACGTCCAACACTATCATACGGTGACGGCGCCGTCTGAAATGACGACGCTGTGACGGCGTAAGTAAAAAAACAAGTTCATAGTGATGGATGTGTTTGCTGTTTTGTGTATGCCACATATAAAAAAGGGTTCATCGTATATCTTTTGTTCGATGTATATTTCCTAAAGCAATTTAGGATCTACTAGAAAATGTCATCACACTACAAGAATTTTTTTAACACGTTTAGAAAACTAATTATGTTTTTAAAATATGGGAACAATTCTATTTTAACATCATGATGTGTTTTTTTTAAATATGGGAACACCATAAAATGGTAGTAACACTTTTCTGGAACGATGTTTATCATGTTTTAAAAAAAAGGCACCATGATTACAAAAAATCATCGTGTTTTAAAAAGTGAAAAACATTTAAAAAATATGAGAACACTTTTATTTCTACATCATGATTATCGTGTTTTCAAAATATGGGAACACTTTTCTAGAAAAATGTTAGTGATATTATTAGAAAATCGCATCATGATTAAAGAAAGATTCATCGTATTTAATGAAATGTTCATCATTGTTTAAAACATGAAAAATAGATTTACATGATTTTTTATAAATATTTTTTAATCGCTCAATGGATAAGTTTTTAGTGCAACTAATAATTTTCTAAAACATGATGTTATTTTTGGGAAACAATGAAAAAATAATAATATACAATGACTATTTTTAAAATATGTGATGAATATATTTTCCAGTACACGATGTTGCTCGGGTGACAAAGTCAGCAGTTTGCTTGGTGCGCGGCCTCGGGATTGATGTGTTGAACTACAGAATGTGCGCGGCCTCGGTGTCCTGTTATAGCCGTGTTGTAACGGTTTTTATTCGGATTTCCATTAATCAACCGGGTAACTTGTTTCTAATTTTTTAATGAGCCCTAAGGGACCGCGTTTTAAAGATAAATGCAGATATTCAATGAATTTTCTAATACACGACTAATATTATGAACATGTGTATAATGACTTTTTTTTAATATACATGGATATTCTTCTAGAAAACTGTTTCCATATTGTGGAAGAAGATAAGTACACTCTGGTCAGGCTATGACTTGGCCGCGGCCACATGACGGAGCTGGACGTGAAGTCCTCTAGCAAACTGACGACGTAACACCGCTTGGTGGGCCAACAGATCCATTACATCAGCCTACTATGTCCCACAAGCATTCGGTGTGTCAGATCTTGGTGGTGTCGGACGGTGTAGGATACCATGAGCAGGCGAGGACGTGCACTCCTTTTAAATTTCGATGGTGGACAACGCTACATGCACGGGGTGATTACGGGGGTTTTACAAGGTAGTTCTAGTGGGTAGTTTGTGATTGATCGGTTGGGAAAATTGGCCCACACCCTCCTGAGAATCAGGGAGGGCTGGTTTTATTTGTTGGAAGAAGCCCGTAATGTGTTGGTAAAGTTCCATGAGTCTAGCATGTTTGGACGGATGGTACGGTGTTGAACAAAACAAAATTTGCATGTACACACATAATGTATGAGAGCAAACTCCAACGCCGGTGAGCCAAACGGATGCACGATTTGTTTGCTTTTCGTCCGTTTAGGTCGGCCGAGCGAACGTTGCTATCCGTTTTTTTAAACGGGTCGGCTAGTCCGTGCAACGTAGGCTTGGACGCAAATCGTGTCCGCCTCGGTCTCATTTGTCACGGCGGATTAAAAAAAACAAAATGCTCAAACAATGATATTAAAACATAATTAAACATTAAAGGCCGGTCAAAACCGGCCCAAGTCCACATAAACTTAATTAAACATAAATAAAAAAATGCGGCTGGTCCTGGTCTGCATTTGGCGCCGGCCCTACGCATCGTCGTCCTTGTCATTGTCGTCGGGGGTGAGGTCGATGAGCTCCGGCGCCGGCCCAGCCCAAGGGAACGCAGCCTCCCACGCCCGCGCAACGTCCTTCCCCGGCAGCACCGGCGGCTCAGGCTGACGTGCTCGTTCCTCCTCCTCCCGCTCCTGATGCTCCGCCTCCTCCTCCGCCGCCCACCTGCGCTCCAGCTCCATCTGCTCTGCGGCCTCGGCTCCCTCCCTCGCTAGAGCCAGCGACCTGTGGTGCAGGAGATACGCTTGCTCTTGCTCCGGCGTGTACATAAGCCAGATGGAAGGCATGGACACTCACTCCCGGAGCTGGCCGGTCCACTTGTAGCTCTCTGGCTGGCGCTCCCCAGCCTCAAGCTTGGGCTCGTGGATCACCAGAGCGGCCGGCGAAGCTGGAGGAGGAGGAGGCACGATGCAGTCGCCCACCGCGGACAGCGCGAGGGCTTCATCGAGGCCTACCCAGCGCGCCTCCTCCTCGCGCCTGCTCTCCTCAATGGCGTAGGTCGTTGCCTCCTCGAGGGCGGCCTCCTCCTCCTGCTCCTCTGGCTTCACTTTAGGGGGCGGTGAAGGGATGGACGGATCGAACTGGACGCCGTGGAGGCGGTCACTTCAGGAGGCGGTGGAGGGATGGCCGGATCGAACTGGACGCCGTGGAGGCAGTCCCGCTCGTGCCCCAGGGAGAACCAAACTTCCCAGTTAGGGGAGTCGGCCGCGTACATAGTGTGGCGCCGCTGCTCCGGAGTGAGGAGCTCACGCCGCCGACGGACCTCCTCCGCGTGCGCGCGCGTAGACCGCGTCACTGCTGGGATAGGGATGCGGTCGGGGTCCAGATGCCAACCATGGAGGAGGTTGACATCTGTGTAGGGGCAGAGCTTGCCTGTACTGCCAATGCCACCGAGCTTGATGGACTGGGATGTACATGCGCTCCCATGGCGGCGGCATACTGCGGCGAGATGGCGCCGGCGTCCGGGACAAGCTTGCGCCCCGGGTGAGCTTGCCCTTGCCCTTGCTGAAGAAGCCCATGGTGGATGGTTACGCTGACTGTCTGGCTAGGGTTTCGTGGTCGCCGCCAGGGGAGCAAGAGTGGCCAGATGTGGACAGGAAGGGGAAGTGGATGAGGCCGGCCCCGCCACACGCTTCGGATTAAAAAGGACGACCCACGACCACCTTCCACCCACTGCCAGGCGGGACCCATAGGTAGCTAGTCGCATTTAATACGACCGGGGCAGTTGGCCGGGCGACGAGTGGAGCCAAGGCGGACACTAGGGGGACGCGCGGCGCGTCCGCTCGGTGTCCGCGGCGATGCAAATCTGGCTCAAATTTAGGCCTGAAATAGGTCGGCACGGACGCGAAGCGGACACGATTTGGGAATGGGTCGGCACGTTGGGCGCCTGTTTTTGGCCGCGGCGACCCAAACAGACGCGGGCGGACGAAATGGGTCGCCGCGTTGGAATTGCTCTGATTATGTACAATCCAAGGAAGACATAAAATGTTAGCATGCAAATTTAAAAGAAAAAAGCCACCACATTTGCGATTTGATTTGTAGTCAAACACATGGTTCTTAATGTTGGGGAACCTTGCATGGGAAACAAAAATTTTCCTACGCACGCGCAAGATCTATCCATGGTGATAAGCATCCACGAGAGAGAGAGTGGATCTATGTACCCTTGTAGATCGCTAAGCGGGAAGCGTTAAGAAACGCGGTTGATGTAGTCGAACGTCTTCGCGATCCAAATCGCCGAGCGTCCCGCGATCCAATTACGATATGTCCCGATTAAGCACCGAACGGACGGTACCTCCGCGTTCAGCACACATACAGCTTGATGACGATCTCTGCCTTGTTGATCCAGCAAGAGGGAGTGGAGAGGTAGACGAGTTCTCCCGCAGCATGACGGCACTGCGGCGATGGTGGTGAAGTAATATCAGCAGGGCTTCGCCTAAGCACAGCTGAAACCGATCTAGAGAAGAAACTACGAACTAGAGGGTAGGGTTGCACGTGGCTGAAAATGTTGTGTCAAAACCCTAAAACCCTCTAGTATATATAGGAGGAGAGGAGGAGGCTTGGCGCAAGGTCTAGCCCCTCTAGGCTTTGGCCGAAGTGGAGAGGAGGAGTCCTCCTCCTCCACTCCTAGTCGGGTTATGACTCCTTCCTTATTTCCACCTTTTTGCCTTTTTCCATCTTTTCTCCTTTGGAATTTCTTCCCTTTCGCATGGGCCTTGTGTGGGACTTTGGATATCCCACTAAGAGCTGGTATTCGTCCTCCCATAGCCCATGTAGCCTCTTGGGTCGAAACACCTCTCCCAATGGTCCCCCGGTACACTACCGGCACTCCTTGTACACTACCGATGAACCCGAAACTTTTCCAGCGACCAAAATAGGACTTCCTATATATCAATATTTACCTTCGGACCATTCCATAGATCCTCATGACGTCCGGGATGTCATCCGGGACTCCGAACAACCTTCGGTCACCACCATACATAACTCTATACTACCGAAACGTCACCGAACCTTAAGTGTGCAGACCCTGCGAGTTCGAGAACTATGCAGACATGACCGAGACACCTCTACGGTCAATAACCAATAGCGGGACCTGGATGCCCATATTGGTTCCTACATATTCTACAAAGATCTTTATTGGTCGAATCTCTATGTCAAGGATTCAGTTAATCCCGTACGATGTTCCCTTTGTTCTTCGGTATGTTACTTGCCCGAGTTTCGATCGTCGGTATCTCCATACCTAGTTCAATCTCGTTACTGGCAAGTCTCTTTACTCGTTTCGTAATACAAGATCCCGTGACTAAAACTTAGTCACATTGCTTGCAAGGCTTGTTGTGATGTTGTATTACTGAGTGGGCCGTGTTGGAAATATGCCCTAGAGGCAATAATAAATTAGTTATTATCATATTTCCTTGTTCATGATAATCGTTTATTATTCATGCTATAATTGTGTTGATCAGAAACTCAGATACATGTGTGGATACATAGACAACACCATGTCCCTAGTATGCCTCTAATAGACTAGCTCGTTGATCAAAGATGGCTATGGTTTTCTAGTCATGGACATGAGATGTCATTTAGTAACGGGGTCACACCATTAGGAGAATGATGTGATGGACAAGAACCAAACTACAAATGTAGCATATGATCATGTCAGTTTATTGCTACTGTTTTCTACATGTCAAGTATATGTTCCTATGACCATGAGATCATGCAACTCACTGACACCGGAGGAGTACCTTGTGTGTATCAAACGTCGCAACATAACTGGGTGACTATAAAGGTTCTCTACAGGTATCTTCGAGGGTGTCTGTTGGGTTGGCATGGATCAAGACTGGGATTTGTTACTCCGTGTGACGGAGAGGTATCTCAGGGCCCACTCGGTAATACAACATCACAATAAGCCTTGCAAGCAATGTGACTAAGTGTTAGTCACGGGATCTTGTATTACGGAACGAGTAAAGAGACTTGCCAATAATGAGGTTGAACTAGGTATGGAGATACCAACGATCGAATCTCGGGCAAGTAACATACCAAAGAACAAAGGGAACATCATATGGGATTAACTAAATCCTTGACATAAAGGTTCGACCGATAAAGATCTTCATAGAATATGTAGGAACCAATATGAGCATCTAGGTCCCGCTATTGGTTATTGACCGTAGAGGTGTCTCGGTCATGTCTACATAGTTCTCGAACCCGCAGGGTCTGCACACTTAAGGTTCGGTGACGTTTCGGTAGTATAGAGTTATGTATGGTGGTGACCGAAGGTTGTTCGGAGTCCCGGATGAGAACCCGGACGTCACGAGGAGCTCCGAAATGGTCTGGAGGTAAAGATTGATATATAGGAAGTCCTGTTTTGGTCGCCGGAAAAGTTTCGGGCTAATTGGTAATGTACCGGGAGTGCCGGTAGTGTACCGGGAGACCATCGGGAGGGGTATTTCGACCCAAGAGTCTTCATGGGCTGTGGGAGAATAATTACCAGCCTTTTGTGGTCTGGTGGAAGTCCCACACAAGGCCCATGCGGCTGGGAAGAAAAACCCAAAGGGAAAAAGGTGGAAAAAAGGCCAAAAAGGAGGAATCTTAGTCCTACTAGGATTGGAGGAGGAGTCCTCCTCTCCTCCCCACTTCGGCCGAACAAAAGGAGGCTTGGCCCTTTCACCAAGCCTCTCCTCCCTTCGTACTATATATACTGGTGGGTTTTAGGGGTTTTGCATAGAATTTTTAGCCACGTGTTGTCCGTTCCTCCAGTGCATAGTTTCTCCTCTAGATCGGATTTCTGCAGTGCTTAGTCGAAGCCCTACCGGAATAGCTCCACCACCATCGGTGGAGCACCATCATGATGCCGGAGAACTCTTCTTCCTCTCCGCTCCCTCTTGCTGGATCAAGATGGCGGAGATCGTCATCAAGCCATACGTGTGCTGAACGCGGAGGTGCCGTCCGTTCGGCGTTAGATCGGAAGGACGGTGATCAAGTTCGCGAGACGGATCGTGATCAAGTTCGCGGGACGGATCATGATTGGATCGAGGGATGGATCGTGATTGGATCGCGGGACGCTCGGCGATTTGGATCGCGAAGACGTTCGACTACACCAACTGCGTTTCTTAACGCTTCCCGCTTAGCGATCTACAAGGGTACGTAGATCCACTCTCCCTCTCGTAGATGCTCATCACCATGGATAGATCTGCGTGTGCGTAGGAAAATTTTTGTTTCCTGTGCAACGTTCCCCAACAGTGGCATCATGAGCGAGGTCTATGTGTAGATGAGATCTCGAGTAGAACACAAACAGTTTGTGGGCGTTGATGCTTAGATTGCTTCCTCCCTTGGTCGTGTTTTGGTTCAGCAATATTGTGAGATGAAGCAGCCCGGACCAACATTACTCGTACGCTTACGAGAGACCGGTTCCCTCAACAGCAACTTGTTGCATAGATGGCTTGCGGGTGCCAGTTTCTCTCACTTTAGTTGGATCGGATTCGACAAAGGCGGTCCTTGAGAAGGTTGAAAAGCAACTAGTGTATCACCGTTGTGGTTTTTGCGTAGATGAGAATTGTTCTTGCTAGATACCCGTAGCAGCCACGTAAAACATGCAACAACAATTAGAGGACGTCTAATTTGTTTTTGCAGGGTATGTTGTGATGTGATATGGCCAATTACATGATGTGATATATGTGATGTATGAGATGATCATGTGTTGTATAGAATATCACGACTTCCATGTCGATGAGTACGGCAACTGGCAGGAGCCATAGGGTTGTCTTTAATTATTGTACGACCTGCGTGTCAGTCATTAAGCGCTTTGTAATGCTTTGCTTTATCGCTAAACGGTAGCAATAGTAGTACAAGCATGATGGGCGCGACAACCCCGATGGCGACACGTTGATGGAGATCAAGATGATGGAGATCATGGTGTCATGCCGGTGACGATGGAGATCATGCCGATGCTTTCAAGATGGAGATCAAAAGCACAAGTTCATGGCCATATCATGTCACTTATGATTTGCATGTGATGTTAATCCTTTTATGCACCTTGTTTTGCTTAGGACGATGGTATCATTATAAGGTGATCCCTCACTTAAATTTCAAGATGAATTGTGTTCTCCCCGAGTGTGCACTGTTGCGAAAGTTCGTCGTGTTGAGACACCACGTGATGATCGGGTGTGATAGACTCTACGTTCACATACAACGGGTGCAAGCAAGTGTTGCACATGCAGAATACTCGGGTTAAACTTGACGAGCCTAGCATGTACAGACATGGCCTCGGAACACAATGGACCGAAAGGTCGAACATGAGTCATATAGCAGATATGATCAACATGATGATGTTCACCATTGAAACCACCTCAACTCACGTGATGATCGGACTTGAGTTGGTGAATTTGGATCATGTATCACTCGAATGACCGGAGGGATGTCAATTTGAGTGGGAATTCTTAAGTAATATGATTAATTGAACTCATTATCATGAACATAGTCAGTAGTGTCTTTGCAAACTGTGTTGTAGATTACTAGCTCACGCTGTAGCTCCCTTGAATTTTTATATGTTCCTAGAGAAATAGAGTTCAAAGATGATGGTAGCAATATTGCGGACTGGGTCTGTGATCTGAGGATTGTCCTAGTTGCTGCACAGAAGGCTTATGTCCTTAATGCACCGCTCGGTGCGCCAACCCCTCTAGCGTCGTCTGTAGATGTTGTGAACATCTGACAGGCACGTTCTGATGACTACTTGATAGTTTAGTGCGTCATGCATTACGGCTTAGAATTGAGGCTCCGAAATGTTTTGAACGTCACGGCACATATGAGATGTTCTAAGAGCTGAAATTAGGATCTTAGGCTCGTGCCCGTGTTGCGAGATATGAGATCTCCAACAAGATTCTTTGCCTACAAGATGAAAGAGAATAGCTCAATCGTTGAGCATGTGCTCAGATTGTTTGGGTGCTACAATCGCTTGAATCAAGTGGGAGTTGATCTTCCAGATATGATAGTGATTGATATAGTTCTCCAAGTCACTGTCACTAAAGCTACTAGAACTTGGTGATGAACTATAAAATGCCAGGGATAGAAATAATGATCCCTGAGCTATTCGCGATGTTTGACACCGCGAAGGTAGAAATCAAGAAGGAGCATCAAGTGTTGATGGTTAGTAAAACCACTAGTTTTGAGAAGGGCAAGGGCAAGGAGGGAAACTTCATGGATGGCAAGTGAGTTGCTGCTCCAGTGAAGCAACCCAAAGTTGAACCCAAACACGAGACTAAGTGCTTCTATTATGAGGAGAGCGGTCACTGAAGCGGAATAACCCTAGAAACTTGGTAGATAAGAAAGATGGCGACATCGACAGAAGTATATTTGATATACGTGTTATTGATGTGTACCTTGCTAGTAATCCTAGTAGCACCTGGGTATTGGATACCGGTTCGGTTGCTAAATATTAGTAACTCAAAATAAAAGCTACGGAATAAATGGAGACTAGCTAAGTGTGAGGTGACGATGTGTGTTGGAAATGTTTCCAAGGTTGATGTGATCAACATCGCACACTCTCTCTACCTTCGGGATTAGTGACAAACATAAATAAATGTTGTTTGTTGTTTGCATTAAGCATGAGCATGATTAGATCGTGTTTATTGCAATACGGTTATTCATTTAAGTTAGAAAATAATGGTTATTTATTTACATGAATAATACCTTCAATGGTCATGCACCCAGTGAGAATGGTTTGTTAAATCTTGATCGTAGTAATACACATGTTCATAACATTGATGCCAAAAGATACAAAGTTAATAATGATAGTACCACATACTTGTGGCACTGCCGCTAAATGTCATATTGGTATAAAGCGCATGAAGAAACTCCATGCTGGTGGATGTTTGGACTCATCCGATTTCGAATCGGTTGAGACATGCGAACCATGCCTCTTGGGAAAGATGACTAAGGACCCCGTTTCCAGATGGATGGAGCGGGCAAATGATTTATTGGAAATGATACATGTTGATGTATGCAATCCAATGAGTCTTGTATCGTGCGGTGGATATCTTTATTTTCTTACCTTCAGTGATGATTTGAGTAGATATAGTGTATATTTACTTAATGAAACACAAGTCCGAATCGTTTGAAAGGTTCAAGCAAATTCAGAGTGAAGTTTAAGATCATCGTGACAAGAAGATAAAAATGTTCGCGATATGATCATGGAGGTAAATATCCGAGTTACGAGTTTGGCATACAACTTTAGACAATGTGAAAGTTGTTTCACAACCCACGCCACCTAGAACACCATAGTGTGATGGTGTGTTCTAACGTCATAGTCGTGCTCTATGGAAAATGGTGCTTGCTATGATGTCTCTTATCGTTTTGCTATTATAATTTTGGGGTTATGCATTAGAGACAACTACATTCACTTTAGATAGGGCACCATCTAAATCCGTTGAGATGACACCGTGTGAATTACGGTTTGATAGAAACCTAGATGTCATTTCTTAATGTTTGGGGCTACAACACTTATGTGAAAAAGGTTTTCACCTAATGAGCTCGAACCCAAAGCGGACAAATGCATCTTCATAGAATACCCTAAAGACAGTTGGGTAAACCTTCTATCTCAGATCCAAGCATAAAGTGTTTGTTGCTAAAACTGGGTCCTTTCTTGAGAAAGAGTTTCTCTCGAAAGAATTGAGTGGGAGGAAGATAGAACTTGATGAGGTTGTTGAACCTTTGTTCAACCAGAGAGTAGCGCAGCGTAGCAATTTGTTTCTATGAAGCCTACGTTAGTTGAAATGGAAGTTAATGATGATGATCATGAAGCTTCGGATCAAGTTACTATCGAACCTCGTAGGTCAAGAAGGATGTGTACTGCTCCTGAGCGGTATGACAACCCTGTCTTGGAGGTCATGTTGTTGGACAACGATGAACCTACGAGCTCCGATTCTGTCAAATGGTTAGAGGCCATGAAATCCGAGAAAGCATCCATGTATGAAAACCAAGTATAGACTTTGTTAGACTTGCTCGTTGGACGGCAGGTTGTTGAGTAAAAATGGATGTTTAAAATGAAGACAAACGCTCATGGTAAATGTCACCATTTGTAAAGCTCGACTTGTTGCAAAGAAGTTTACGACAAGATCAAGGAGTTGACTGCGATGAGACTTTCTCACTCGTAGCGATGCTAAAGTCTGTTGGAATTATGTTAGCAGTTGCTGCATTTTTCAATTATGAAATCTGGCAGATGGATATCAAAACATAGTTTCCTTAACGGTTTACTTGAGGAAAGGTTGTATGTGATACAACCAGAAAGTTTTGTCAGTCCTAAGGGTGCTAAAAGGTGTGCAAGCTTCAGTGATTCTTCTATGAACTGAAGCAAACATCTCGGAGTTGGAATATGCACTCTGATGAGGTGATCAAAGTTTTTGAGTCTAAACAAAGTTTACGAGAAACTTGTATTTACAATAAAGTGAGTGGGAGCACTATAGAATTTCTGATAAGTAAATGTGGATGACATATTGTTGATCGAAAATGATGTAGAATTTCTAGAAAGCATAAACGGTTGTTTGAAAAGAGTTTTTCAAAGGAAGACCTGGATAAAGCTACCTAATTGTTGAGCATCAAGATATATAGAGATAGATCAAGATGCTTGATGAGACTTTCAATGAGTACATACCTTGACAAGATTTTGAAAAGGTTCAAAATGGATCAGTCAGAGAAAGAGTTCTCGCCTGATTTGCGAGGTGTGAAGTTGAGTGAGACTCAAAGCTCAACAACGGCAGAAGAAAGAGAAAGGACGAATGTCGTCCCCTATGCCTTAGCTATAGGCTCTATATAGTAAGCCATGCTATGTACCGCACCTGCGTGTGCCTTGCCATGAGTCCGTCAAGGGGTACAAGAGTGATCCAGAAGTGGATCACTGGACAGCGATCAATATTATCCTTAGTGACTAAAAGACTAAGAAAACATTTCTCGATTGTGGAGGTGATAAAGGGTTCGTCGTAAATAGTTACGTCGATGCAAGCTTTAACACTAATCCGGATGACTCTTAGTAGCAATCCGGATACGTATAGTGGAGCAGCCATTTGGAATAGTACCAAGTGGAGTGTGGTAGCAGTGTTTATAGTTTGACATAGAGATTTGCAAAGTACATACGGATCTGAATGTCGCAGACCCGTTGACTATAAGACCTCTCTCACATGCAAAGCATGATCGAGCCCCAGAACTAAGTGGGTGTTAGATTCATAACAATGCGAATCACATGGTGATGTGAACTAGATTATTGACTCTAGTGAAAGTGGGAGACTTTTGGAAATATGCCCTAGAGGCAAAAATAAATTAGTTATTATCATATTTCCTTGTTCATGATAATCGTTTATTATCCATGCTATAATTGTGTTGATCGAAAACTCAGATACATGTGTGGATACATAGACAACACCATGTCCCTAGTATGCCTCTAATAGACTAGCTCGTTGATCAAAGATGGCTATGGTTTCCTAGTCATGGACATGAGATGTCATTTGGTAACGGGATCACATCATTAGGAGAATGATGTGATGGACAAGTCCCAAACTACAAACGTAGCATATGATCGTGTCAGTTTATTGCTACTGTTTTCTGCATGTCAAGTATATGTTCCTATGACCATGAGATCATGCAACTCACTGACACCGGAGGAGTACCTTGTGTGTATCAAACATCACAACATAACTGGGTGACTATAAAGGTGCTCTACAGGTATCTCCAAGGGTGTCTGTTGGGTTGGCATGGATCAAGACTGGGATTTGTTACTCCGTGTGACGGAGAGGTATCTCAGGGCCCACTGGGTAATACAACATCACAATAAGCCTTGCAAGCAATGTGACTAAGTGTTAGTCACGGGATCTTGTATTAAGGAACGAGTAAAGAGACTTGCCAGTAACAAGGTTGAACTAGGTATGGAGATACCGACGATCGAATCTCGGGCAAGTAACATACCGAAGAACAAAGGGAACATCATATGGGATTAACTGAATCCTTGACATAAAGGTTCGACCGATAAAGATCTTTGTAGAATATGTAGGAACCAATACAGGCATCCAGGTTCCCCTATTGGTTATTAACCGTAGAGGTGTCTCGGTCATGTCTACATAGTTCTCGAACCCGCAGGGTCTGCACACTTAAGGTTCGGTGACGTTTCGGTAGTATAGAGTTATGTATGGTGGTGACCGAAGGTTGTTCGGAGTCCCGGATGAGATCCCGAACGTCACGAGGAGCTCCGGAATGGTCTGGAGATAAAGATTGATATATAGGAAGTCCTGTTTTGGTCGCCGGAAAAGTTTCGGGCTAATTGGTAATGTACCGGGAGTGCCGGTAGTGTATCGGGAGACCACCGGGAGGGATATTTCGACCCAAGGGGATTCATGGGCTGTGGGAGAATAATTACACTAAGGGATGGTATTAGTTTATGAACATGATATAAGAGAATAATTACAATAAATGATGGCATGATATATCTATAAGTTAGACACTAAGTGAAGAATTATGAACAGCCAATCAACACCTTTGTAGCTAACAAATTTCCATCGTATTGAAATATGCAAATAAATAAGCCAGTATTTGTTTACTATTTAGAATCGTCAAATAACAATTGTGCAAGTGAACAATGATTGTAGGAAATCGGTAGTTCAGGAGCCTAACTATGATAATGTATGAAAAGTCAAGTTTATAATGAATCAAATGTGTATTTTGTACCTCCATGTCTGGTCCAATAAAAGAGAAATTTAAAGTATGAAATATATGATAACATAAACAACAACTAAAGAGAAACTATTTTGTAGGTTAAGAGTAAAGGTAAGCTACTTTTTGAAATAAAAAAACTCTAGTTGGTGAAAATTCAATTAATTTACCCATCTAAAGTATTTTGCTTTCTAAGCATTAGTGAGTAATGCTTAGAATTAATTATATATTATATACCAGTAATTGTGGAAAGCATGATGGGAGTCGCCGTTTGGAGCGTCACAATATCTCCAACACCGTAAATTAAAAGTAAAATATAGCCAATAAATTAAGCAAAAGTAAGTGTATCAAACAAATTTTGTGCTAGATATAAAATCCGAGCTAAATGAATATGAGGAATAAGCAAGGTCAAGCTGCTCTCTTCATCATGAGATCTCATGTTTTGAAGTAGTTACCAAATATGCCATGTTCAGCCCAATGGTCTAAATGTTGGTAGAGTACCATGATGCATAGAAGATATAAGAGAACACACTGAATAACTACTATTGCATCATGATGGGAGATTGATTCCCGCACAAAGTGATGTCCATAACAATTATCAAAGAATTGTAGCTAAATCTTGGTTTAATGCTGGGACCTAATGGCAAAGCAACCATATTCACCAGGCTTTAACAAAACATAGCAAGAAAACTTGGCACACATTAGTTATGTATACAATACTAATGTATATTTTTTGCAAAAAAAAGCATGCATATATATCTCATATGGGATAGACCAGTTTGGCCTCTCTTTAAACATAAGAAGCATATTTGTTGATCTTGTAGGGAATTCGCCTTACAGTTTGAAAATGGGAATGATGGAGCAACAAATTTGTTGTGGGGCCATCGTCAACATCTACTTCACTTGCATCTGTAATATTTGTACTTAGCTAAAACCAGTATCAATTTTTTTCCGAAAAGGAGGATGACCCCCGGCCTCTGCATCAGCACGATGCATGCAGCCATATATTATTAATAAAGCAACATTCAGCAGCCGAACATTCAACAGGATGAACTTTGGATTCTCATCCCCAAAGCAAAGCTTCAATGCACCACCTTCAGCAACGACACGACGCAGGCGCACGACAACATAGCCTGATCAATGATCTTGTGTTTCCACCGGAGTGCATAAGCTTGTCGTTGAAGCTGTCTGTACCATCCACATTTATCCATGTACTGACACCTTAATAGATGGATACCTCTGGAGGAGACAATGGAAGACAAAGACATCTCATACCGCCTGCCTCTCGCTACTGTCGCACCACCTTCGATCCAACAAGAACAGGCTAAACCTGACACCTCCGCCAAAGCCACCATGCATCACCTGCCGGTAACATGCATGACCTGACGTCTCCACATAAGACATCGTGCTTAGCATCCGTCGGTAGCACATCCACTGGTGGCTTCACTGCCGACGACAAGTATCGCCCGACAACTCCAAGAAAAGCTCATGTGTCACCTGCCGAGCCGCATCGACCCGATCTGTTGATGGAGGGGACGTCCCATACCGCCACCAGCCTCAGAAGGCCGTCACCATCTCGAGATCCAGACTTCGAGTCGCCCTGACGACCCCGGAGTCCGCCGCCGTTGATGAAGAGGGGCCGCCGCCCCGATTCCGGGCACTACAGGGAGCACCCACCGTCGCGTCGGCCGTTGTTGTCGCCCATACAACGGCAATCGCCGTCGCGATCCCGCATCAAGCATCGTTGACGTCGGAGGAAGCTTCGGCCGCCACGCGCATCCTATGACGAACCCGGTCATAGTATCCCAAGATCCGCCGCCACCGACACTGCCACAAGGACCCACCACCTGGCCCGTCATTTCCGGCGGAAGGGACGCCGCCACCACCATGGTCGGATCTGGCCAGCCGTAGCCATCACCACCGCGAAGACCGGATCCGGGCTGTACGCCGCCGCCGCCGCCGCCACCGGCCATGCCCAGATGCGAGGCCGCCACCACGTTGTCGATGCAAGGCTGCACGAACACCACCACCGCATGACCACGCCGCCGCGCCCCTCGCGTAGCGCTGCGTCCCGCCGGCAAACGCAGCCCGAGCCGCCATCCGCCATGGGAGGACAACCACCAGATCCCGGAGCCGCCGCCTCGGATCCCAATGTCTGCCACCGTCATCGCGCCATCCTGGGCGACGCGCCGACATGACCAGAGAGCTCCCCGCGGGGGAGAAACCACCACACGAGAAGGCAACCCCACCATCGCCGTCGGCCAGAGGGCTTGTCCGCCGGCGTCCTCCGACGACAGCGGGGGAGACGAGAGAGAAAGCTGGTGCGGCGGCGGCTAGGGTTTCTGCCCGAGCCGCCCCCAGGAGAGCGACGCGGGGGCTCCTCTCGTCAATTACTGTATGATTATTACATTAGTCTGACCAATTCTACTACTACTGAATAAAATAGCATTAGCAAGAACCAAAGGAAGGGAGATAAATACTCCCTCCATCCCACAATATAAGATGTGTTTGCTTGTCGTTTTAGCTTGCCAAAATTTCTTATATTATGAGACGGATGGAGTACTTCCTAGTGTGCAAATATGCATCGTTGTTGGTCATTTGGTTAGATGTAGAAGAATTCTCACTATCCTAGGATTCCTAGCACCAAGAGCTAGCTCAAATGTAAGTGCACACTCTTTAACGATGAAATAATGTGGTATAGGGAACCAAAGTGGCACTATAATGTTAATCATCACTGACCTCGTTAAGGGAATGATGCATTGAATATACGTCCAATGAACGTTAGCACTAGTTGTCTTCCTCTTCAGTTTGTATTGTAGGTTATCTCTTATTCTTGCTTGACATGTTAGCCAAATCATGTTCATTTTAGAATTGTTGGTGCATATTAATTTAAGAAATAAAACCTCCGTCCTAAATTACTTGTCTTATAATTTGTTAAGACATGGATGTATCTAACACAAAAAACATGACATGTCTGCATACATTCTTATGTAGACAAATCTAAGACAAGTAATTCAGTGTGGTGAATTAATCCAATTAGCACCAAAATTCACCTAGCTGCTCAATGAGATTTAAATAGTCAATTTGAACAGCTAGGGGAGATAAGCAAATTGTCATCAAAAGAACCCATATATTTTTACCCACTTAGTATGAACCTTTTTTCAGGCAAATTGATTGGCCTGGATGATTTATGAATTGCGAAACTTAAGAGAGGTCTAGGGCTCCAGCAACATTTCCCAAGCACCAGTGTATCGGCCTTGTTATGAAATTTTCTATGGCCTCTAATACGGGAGCTTATGTTTCTACCAAACGACTTCACACCTGCAAAGTAATGTACAATGAAGCTATATCTCATGCATAAGCTTTGTAACTATGAATAAGCTGATATTTTAATACTTCCAGCCATCGTATAAAGAATACATGAAAGACATGTACGTAAAAATTCTGTTGAGATATACGTATGTGTATAGGATTTTTTGTACTTTCCTTGTACTCCAAGCCATCTAGCTCCTATATATATACATGACAGGCCACCCTATTGAGGTGTGCAATCTCTCTACATGGTATCTGATCCTCACCTCCTCACCCTAAACCCTAGCCGCCGCCGCACCTCTCCTCTCATCTAGCCGCCGCCGCCGCACCCCTCCTTCCATCTAGCCGCCACCGCTCCTCCTCCCATCCAGCGCGCTGGTCTACCCCGCGCCCGGTTACTCCACCACGCCATCACCGGACCCTGCACTTCTCCAAGCTCTTCAGTCCAACCCCGCCACCACCCCCGGTGCCTACGGTGGCGGTGGCGACTGGTTCATGGACACCGGCGCATCCGCTCACATGACCTCCAACGCCGGTAACCTTACCTCTTCCTCTCCCATCACCACTTCTTCCCGCATCATCGTTGGCAACGGTCATGCTCTTCCTATTACTCACACCGGCTCCACCTCCTTTCCTTCCACCTCCAAACCCCTTTCTCTCCATAATGTTCTTGTTTCTCCCCATCTCATTCAGAGTTTAGTCTCCGTTCGTTCTCTTACTCGTGATAATTCTGTAACTGTGGAATTTGATGCCTCTGGTTTTTCTGTGAAGGATGGACGTACCCGCATGCTCCTCCACCGATGTGACAGCTCCGGCGGCATGTACCCTGTCATGCCCGCCTCCGTCCATACCCGCCACTTCGCCTTCTCCGCCGGTGTCGACCTTTGGCACGCACGCCTTGGCCATCCTAGCTCCACAGCTCTCCGTCACATACTGCATGGTTTTTCGTTCTCATGTAATAAATCAGAGGCTCACTCTTGTGATGCATGTCGTCTCGGCAAACTTACTCGTCTGCCGTTTAGTTCGTCTACCACCATCGCATCTTTTCCATTTCAGTTAATTCATAGTGATGTTTTGACCTCTCCAGTTCCCAGTAATTCGGGCTACACTTATTATCTTGTGGTTTTGGATGATTATTCGCACTTTGTGTGGACTTTTCCCCTTCGCCGCAAATCCTATGTACCTGCCATCCTCACCTCCTTTTACTCTTATGTCGCTACACAGTTCGGTCGCCCCATCCACGCCCTGCAAACTGACAATGGCAAAGAATTCGACAGCCTCGCCGTCTGTCACCTCCTCGCTACCCATGGCACTGTCTTCCGTCTCACTTGTCCATACACCTCACCGCAAAACGGCCGTGCTGAACGCATCCTCCGTACCCTCAACGATTGCGTCCGCACCCTTCTTTTCCATGCCCACATGCCACCTCGCTTCTGGCCCGATGCTCTCTTCACCGCCACTCTCCTCCTCAATCTTCGCCCATGTCGTACACGGTGGCAGTATACACCTCATCACCTTCTTTTCGGCACGCCACCCTCTTATGACCATCTCCGCACCTTCGGCTGCCGCTGCTATCCAAATATTGCTGCCACCGCTCCCCACAAACTCGCCCCCCGTGCTCTTCCTTGTGTGTTTCTCGGGTACCCCGCCAACACTAAAGGTTTTTGCTGCTATGATCCGGTCTCCCATCGCGTCATCACATCTCGACATGTTGTCTTTGATGAGTTTGTGTTTCCCTTTAAGCAGGACACTTCGGCGGCCCCCTTGGTGACTGGTGGCGCGCCACCTCCGGCTGGTTCCCCACCGGCCGGTCCTCCTCGATGTCGGGCGGCGTTGACACCGGTTGCCCTCGACTCGTCCGCGGCCACACCACCTCCCGTGGTGTCCACTGCACCGCGGTCGCCTGCTACGCCCGGTGGCCCCGAGCCTACCACGCCAGCCTCCTTGCCGGGCCCGTCTACGGCTCCGCCATCGTCTCCGACGTCGGCCTCGCCCGCGCCGTCCGCCTCGGCGCTGGCCTCGGCGCCCTCGTCCCCGGCACCGGCGCCGCCCGCGCCGGCCACGGCGTCGCCCGGGCCGCTATCTGACGCCATCATCACCCGGGCTCGTGCCGGCGTGCGTCGTCCGTCGACTCGGTATCCGGCCGACCTGTACGTATGTACGGCGTCCACCTCTTCGCCGGTGCCCACTTTGGTTCGGGCTGCCCTTCGTGATCCGCAGTGGTATGCGGCCATGAAGGACGAGTTCGACGCACTGCAGCGGAACCGTACGTGGACGCTCGTTCCGCGCCCTCCACGCGCCAATGTCATCACCGGCAAATGGGTCTTCAAGCAAAAGCTACACCCTGATGGTACACTCAAGCGGTACAAGGCTCGCTGGGTCGTTCGTGGCTTCCGGCAACGTGTCGGCGTCGACTTCACCGACATCTTCGCCCCGATGGTCAAACCGGGCACCATCCGGACGGTCCTTCACCTTGCGGCGTCTCGTGATTGGCCGGTACATCAGATGGACGTCTCCAACGCTTTCCTCCATGGCCATCTCTCGGAGCAGGTGTACTGCCAACAGCCAACTGGGTTCGTCGACGACCAGCGCCCCGATCATGTGTGCCTGCTCTCCCGGTCGCTCTATGGGTTGAAGCAAGCACCGCGCGCTTGGTACCAGCGCATCGCGGCGTTTCTTCATCAGCTCGGCTTCCGTGCCACGCGCTCCGACGCCTCTCTGTTTGTCCTTTGCCAAGGACAGCACACGACCTACTTCCTACTCTACTTTGACGACATCATTTTGACAGCAAGCACCGTAGAGTTTTTCGACAGATCATCGCTCGTCTTTGAGCTGAGTTTGCCATCAAGGACCTCGGCCCGCTTCATTACTTCCTCCGTCTCGAGATTGTACACCGAGCGGACGGGTTCTTCGTCCATCAGCGGAAGTACGTCCACGATGTTCTCGAGCGCGCTGGGATGCTTAATTGTCATCCCACGCCCACTCCCGTCGACACCAAGGCCAAGCTCTCCGCCACTGATGGCGCGCTATTTTCGGATGCGTCCTTTTATCGCTCCATCGTCGGTGCCCTCCAGTATTTGACGCTCACTCGGTCGGAGCTTCAGTATGCGGTTCAGCAGGTGTGCCTCCACATGCATGCACCGCGTGATGCCCACTGGTCCGCTGTCAAGCGGATCCTCCGGTACATCCATGGCACCATGGAGCTTGGGCTCACCATCACCGCCTCGCCATCGACGGACATCGTCGCCTACTCGGACGCGGATTGGGCAGGCTGCCCCGACACTCGACGCTCTACGTCTGGCTACTGCGTCTGCCTCGGCTCGTCGCTTATCTCTTGGTCGTCCAAGCGACAACCTATCGTCTCACGATCCAGCGCCGAGGCCGAGTATCGCGCCGTGGCCAATGCCGTGGCGGAGTGTACCTGGCTGCGTCAGCTACTCTCCGAGCTTGCCTGTCCTGTCGACAAGGCCACTGTTGTCTTCTGTGACAATGTCTCTGTTGTCTACCTCTCCGCCAACCCCGTTCATCATCGGCGTACGAAGCATGTTGAGCTGGATATCCACTTCGTTCGCGAGCAGGTTGCTCTCGGTCACGTTCGAGTTCTTCACGTGCCGACCTCTCAGCAGTTTGCGGACATCATGACGAAGGGCTTACCGACCATGATTTTTTCTGAGTTTCGGTCCAGTCTGTGTGTCACTGCCGACCCTTCGACTGCGGAGGGGTGTTGAGATATACGTATGTGTATAGGATTCTTTGTACTTTCCTTGTACTCCAAGCCATCTGGCTCCTATATATATACATGACAGGCCACCCTATTGAGGTGTGCAATCTCTCTACAAATTCAAACAAAAACAACATAATCATATTTCGGGCATGCTCTCTTAAAATTAACAAACCCTTGGTAGATTGAGATGGTGTCCCTGAACCCATGTTCTTCACAGTCCGCAGATTTTCCACCATATGAATATTGGCAATGCCTACAATGTTTAGGAACGATAGTTGAGACAATTGGCAATGTTGTAACTGACGGTTTATAGGTAATAATCATAGAAAATCTTGCAGAATGAAATGAACCGATTAAGCACCTGATACACGCGAGGAGAAGACATGGTTAACCTTTGCGTGGTTCCATATATTAAGAGCGACCTGATTGTGTGTTCCATAACTGAAATCCTTGGATCCACTATCACAACAAATCTCCAATCACCATATTGGTTTTCAGTCACCACTCTGGCTCTGTCAAATGAGACAGAAAGAAACATAACATTGTCAGAGCGCTCCAAACTAATAGACATGCCACTGGATGCAGAAATCAAGTTATCAAATTTAGTATAATGTATACTCTGTCATACAGCTTCTGGATCAAAGAAATTGGTGATTCCAAGAAACTCCTCATCAACATCCTGACTGTCAAAACACTACTAGAAAAAAGCATAGTAGTAGCGCGAGTTAAACTGCTAGTAGTAGCGCATGTGTCCGCGCTACTACTGCGACGCTACAGCTAACTGGTAGTAGTAGCACGGATGCACCCACGCTACTAGTACGTGTGTTAGTAATAGCGTGTGTGCCATCTGCGCTACTACTAACTATCTATAGTGCGTACCTGTGACCCGCGCTACTACTACTAATTTCAAAAACCAAAAAAAATATCGATCCCGTGCATGCTGTCAATGGTGCCAATGGTTCGATGCAGCGACGACAGGGGTCGCCGGAATCGCGACGCGCGGCGACATACCAGATCCGATGGCGGCTGCTGGAGAGGGTCTAGATCCAGGGCAGAGCAAGGCGGCGGCGTGGGAATTCTGTTCGCATCCAAGGCAGAGAGCTCCTGGTCGTCTATGGCGATGAACTGCACGGGCATGGACATGGGAGGGCGAGTCAAACCAGTGGGAGAGAGAGAGAAAAATGAAAACAAGGGAGAGAGGAAGGAGATGGAAGGAGCAGCAGGGTTTTGGTCACTGGTGGTGGGGTTCTCTGGCGTGATGGGAAGACCGACGAGCTCTTGGACGCCGTCGGCCGAGGCGGCGGCCTCTTTACGTGCCATGGAGGGGGAGGCGCGCCTGGGCAGGAGGTCCATGTGAGAGCCTATGAAGAGAGGGGCGAGAGGGATGGGAGAGAAGAAGGATTTAGAGGAGGAGATGGAGAGATGGGGATGATATAAAATTCTATACTTAATAGTAGCGCGGGTTATAAATCCGTGCTACTACTATGGCCTGTTCCAAAGGGGGCCACGGTGGATACCACTTACTAGTAGCGAAGGGTATAAATCCGCGCTACTACTATCAACTTATTAGTAGCACGGGTTTATAACCCTCGGTACTACTAAGTGGTCTCTATCGTGACCCCCGGGGATAAACCATAGTAGTAGCGAGGTTTATAACCTCGCTACTACTATCAACTTAGTAGTAGCGGATGGTACAAATTCACGCTACTAATAAGTATCAGTAACGAGCGGTAAAAATCCGTACTATTAATAAGCGTCTGTCTATAAGCTTTTTCTAGTAGTAAAACTGAACAACCTTAACAACGATCACAACACACTTGTTTCTTCCGTGCAAATTGTTTCCCACCTCAATGGCAAGATTGATGTGTGCAGACTATTCAGTTTGATTATTATTGTTGAGCGTCGCTATGTTTCACCTGTGAGAACCCAATGCAAAAGTTGAACCGAAGAAGAAAAAACTACATTTAACTTGAAAATTTGTCGAACACTTCATCATTGTTCAAGATATATATATAGGCAAGACGGCCGGAGGCTGCGTTGGGAGTGGCAATCGGAAACTCTATGCCATCATCCTCCTGGGTATCGTCCTTGTCGCCATACGTGTCAGTTTCCGGGTAGGACGACGAAGTTTACACCTTGTCTAGTTTGTGTTGCCTTAGGCCCTGTACAACGGCAGGTGCTTACACCGGTGTCTGAAGAAAAAACCCGATTTTTTCTAGAGATGAGATTGCACCGGTGCTTAGGAAGGCAGGGCAGAAGCAAATATTTGCTTCCGGTGCTAGCCGGTGCCTGGGAGAAATAGTTGCTCCCTGCAAGACACTGACGCTTCAACCCGGTGCCTTCATTGGCAAAAAAAAAAAAAAAAACAGCTAGCACCCCATACAAGGCACTCTGCGTTGGGAAGCAATAAAATTTCTGAGACGCAACACATCAAGCACAAGTACACAGGCACCTGCGTTGTACAAGGCCTTATAGTCTTCTGCTACGCGCCGTGGTCCTCGTATGGATCTAGGGCAACTCTAACCGATCTACAATATATAACAGAGAATCCGGTGGAGTAAAAATACTTAATAAAGATTTGATAGGACCTAGCCGATCCTCTATATATAACAGAGTAAAAATTAAATTTGCAAAAATATTGAACCTACTTTCAATTTAAACAACTAAAATTGAACACATTGTCTTGATTATCGAATTTAAACACCGAAATTGAACACATTGTCTTGACAACCAAAAATTAAACATAAACTTAAACTTACGACTAAACTACTCTTCACACTATAAACTACTAACCAACTTAAAACTAAACAACTAAACTACTCTTCACCATCATCATCATCACCCTTGGCAAGCTCTAGCCAATCTTGTCTTGTCATCCCATAATCCACTGGTCCGGGCCGGTGCCGTCGTCGTCGGAGTCGGGGAAGATGTGCCACCACTCTTCAACGTCGAACTCCTCCTCGTCCTTACGGCTGTCTTGCTCCACGTCGTTGGAGATGTCGATGACCTCCCTGTTAACCGCCTGCTCCATGAAGATCGCTTGATCCGCCTTCACAAGCTCGTGGTACTGGCGGCGGAGGTCCACCATGTACTTTTAATCGACGGCCTTCGCCTAGAGGCGCTCCCTCGCCTCCCGGTCCTCCCGACCCACGGTCTCATTCACCACTTCGGGTGACGACAGAACAAGGTGGACGGGCACCATCGGCCATGGGAAATTGAGGCGCACCTGCACACCGTGGAACCAGACCTATCAATTCGAGCGTGACGAGCTCTGCTGTGTGAAAGGACTTGAGCCACTTTTTGATGTGGGTCTTGACGTCTGTTATCTCCGTCACCAACGTCCCCTACAGTCGCTTGCGAACCCCAATGTATTTTTTCTGTGACGGCAGAGGGAGGTCAGGGAAGTCGTGACAGGAATGAATGTGATTGTTAGAGAGAATTCTGAGAGGAGCCGGTGTGGCATGGTGTTGGTGGGGAGGATAGTGTCTGCCTGCCCGGCTGTGGTTGCCACGTGATGGTGATGGAATTGTGTAGAAGCAAAGCATATGTCAGATTTTTTGTGAGAAAAATATGTGATCGACTTAGAGAAACTTTCTAGCAGACCTGGCCATGGGCAGCCCGACCCGACCTGGCCCGACCTTGCCCACAGGCCGGGCTCGGGCCTGGATTTTGAGCCCGGTGCTCGTGTCGGGTCGGGCCTAGGCCTGTAAAACCCGAGTTTATGTCTATGTTGGGCCGGACCGATCTTTCTTCGGGCTTGAGCCCAAATATCAGGCCCGGCGGTTGGGTCGGGCCAAGCTCAGACCTAGGTTTTTAATGCCGGGCTTTTTTAGGCTCGGCCCGAGGCCCGGCCCGGCCCGAGGTTTGGCCAGCTATACTTTCGAGCATGTTATATCCTTCACCACAAACACGTTCACCTCGTCTCTAGCTTCGTGCCAACCTAAGCTCAACTCCAATTAATTTGGTTGGTGAGTTTGAGATTTCAAAAGCAAATAGCACGAGCCAACAAAATAGCACACTAGTGTAGCATCCATCAAAAAGAAAAAAGAAATGACAATAAAATCAACGTATAGATCGCATAGTGGTGCTATTTTGTTGGCTCGCGCTATTTTGCTGGCTTCGAGACGTACCTTTTCTCCTATCCGAACGGTTTTGTTATCTTCAGAATGGCATCAAATTTGTTCGAGCAAGTTGGCATGGCCACCCCAATGGTGCACACCAAATTTGAACGACTTCCGGGCACATCCCGCGTCACACCGAAAGTGTTTTAAGCTTTTATCATCGCAAAAAACCTAGAAAATTGATAAAACGGCGAAAAACAATGATACTTGGCATGCATGCTTCTCGCATTTGTACAAGACTGTAGAATTGTTTTGGGTCCATTTGAAGCATGTAAAAAACGTCCTTCGAGACAGACCCTTTCCTCCTACCCGAATGTCGTCGGATCAACACGGTCAAATTTTGATTATCTTCAAAACGACACCAAAATTTGAACTAATTCTATGAACGTGAAAATTTTGAGTTTTTTTTGGTGCAAAACGGTGTAGAAAATACTAAGGCCTTTTTTAACGTGAAAATCCTGCTGCGGGATTGTCCTGGGATCTGTGCAGTCCGACAAGATCTGTTCCGGGATTAGTGCGGCATCAGGAGCGAAGCGCACCGAATTCCCGATTCCACACGTGTGCGTGTCACGCCTGTTGGGAGACGTAGTAGTAAATCAAAAATTTTCCTACGCGTTCACCAAGATCCATCTATGGAGAAACCAGCAACGAGCAAGGGGAGAGTGGATCTTCATACCTTTGAAGATCGCTAAGCGGAAGCGTTACAAGAACGCGGTTGATGGAGTCGTACTCGCAGCGATTCAGATCGCGGTAGATCCGATCAAGTGCCGAACGGACGGCACCTCCGCGTTCAACACACGTGCAGCCCGGTGATGTCTCCAACACCTTGATCCAGCAAGGAGGAAGGAGAGGTTGGGGAAGGGCTCCAACAGCAGCACGACGGCGTGGTGGTGGTGGAGTAGCAAGGTATTCCGACAGGGCTTCGCCTAAGCGCTGCGGAGGAGGAAGAAGAGAGGTAGGGCTTCGCCGTGAGAGAGAGAGATCAAATCTTGTCTCAAAACATCCAAAACCTCAAGTATATATAGGAGGAGGGACGTGGAGGGCTGGCTTGGCCTCTACTCCAAAGAGGAGATGGCCGGCCGAATTAAAGGGAGAGTCCACCTCCCACAAGGGAGGTGGATCTCCTCCTTTTAAATCCTTTTTGCCTTATCTCCTTATCTCCAGCCACATGGGCCTTTAGCAAAAGTATTTCCCAGCCCAATAAGGGCTGACACACTTTATCTAACAGCCCATGAAGTCCTCTGGTCGTCACACCCCTCCCGGGGGTCCTCCGGCACCCTCCCGGCACTCCCGGTACAATACCGATGAGCCCGAAAACTTTCCGGTGACCAAAACTGGACTTCCTATATATCAATCTTTACCTCCGGACTATTCCGGAGCTCCTCGTGACGTCTAGGATCTCATCCGGGACTCCGAAAAACCTTCGGTAATCACGTATACCATTTCCCTATAACCCTAGCGTCATCGAACCTTAAGTGTGTAGACCCTACGGGTTCGGGAGACACGTAGACATGACCGAGACACTTCTCCGGCCAATAACCAACAGCGGGATCTGGATACCCATGTTGGCTCCCACGTACTCCACGATGATCTCATCGGATGAACCACGATGTCAAGGATTCAATCAATCCCGTATACAATTCCCTTTGTCTATCGGTATGATACTTGCCCGAGATTCGATCGTCGGTATCCCCATACCTTGTTCAATCTCGTTACCGGCAAGTCTCTTTACTCGTTCCGTAATACATCATCCCGTGGCTAACTCCTTAGTCACATTGAGCTCATTATGATGATGTCTTACCGAGTGGGCCCAGAGATACCTCTCCGTCACACGGAGTGACAAATCCCAGTCTCGATTCGTGTCAACCCAACAGACACTTTCGGAGATACCCGTAGCGTACCTTTATAGCCACTCAGTTACGTTGTGACGTTTGGCACACCCAAAGTATTCCTACGGTATCCGGGAGTTACACAATCTCATGGTCTAAGGAAATGACACTTGACATTGAAAAGCTTTAGCAAACGAACTACACGATCTTTGTGCTATGCTTAGGATTGGGTCTTGTCCATCACATCATTCTCCTAATGATGTGATCCCGTTATCAACGACATCCAATGTCCATGGCCATGAAACCGTGACCATCTATTGATCAACGAGCTAGTCAACTAGAGGCTCACTAGGGACATGTTGTGGTCTATGTATTCACACATGTATTATGGTTTCCGGTTAACACAATTATAGCATGAACAATAGACAATTATCATGAACAAGGAAATACAATAATAACCATTTTATTATTGCCTCTAGGGCATATTTCCAACAGTCTCCCACTTGCACTAGAGTCAATAATCTAGTTCACATCACCATGTGATTAACACTTACATCACCATGTGATCATATCATCATGTGATTAACACCCAATAAGTTCTGGGGTTTGTTCATGTTCTGCTCGTGAAAGAGGTTTTTAGTCAGCGGGTCTGCGACATTCAGATCCGTGTGTACCTTTGCAAACTTTCCATTTCATATTTGTAGATACTGCTCCCACGCTCCACTTGGAGCTATTCCAAATGGCTGCTCCACTATACGTAGCCAGATTTCTACTAAGAGTCATCCGGATTGGAGTTAAAGCTTGCATCATCGTAACCCTTTACGATGAACTCTTTATCACCTCCATAATCGAGAAATATTTCCTTAGTTCTCAAGTTACTAAGGATAACTTTGACCGTTGTCCAGTGATCCACTCTTGGATTACTCTTGTACCCCTTGACAGACTCATGGCAAGGCACACACAGGTGCGGTACACAGCATGGCATACTATATAGAGCCTATGGCTAAAGCATAGGAGATGACACTCATCTTTTCTTTATCTTCTGCCGTGGTCGGGTATTGAGTCTTACTCAATTTCACACCTTACAATACAGTCAAGAACTCCTTCTTTGACCCATCTATTTTGAACTCCTTCAAAAACTTGTCAAGGTATGTCTTCGTCGAAAAAACTTATCAAGCGAATTGATCTATCCCTATAGATCTTGATGCTCAATAAAATAGTAGCTTTATCTGGGTCTTCCTTTGAAAAAACTCTTTTCAAACAACCCTTCATGCTCTTCCAGAAATTCTACATCATTTCCGATCAATAATATGTCAACTACATATTCTTATAAGAAATTCCATAGTGCTCCCACTCACTTTCTTGCAAATACAAGTTTCTCATAAACTTTGTATAAACTTAAACACTTTGATCACCTCATCAAAGCATATATTCCAACTCCGAGATGCTTGCTCCAGTCCATAGAAGGATCGCTGGAGTTTGCATATTATTAGCATCCTTAGGATTGACAAAACCTTCTGGTTGTATCACATACAACTCTTCCTCACAGAAACCATTACGGAAACCTTGTTTTGTCATCCATCTGCCATATTTCATAATCGAAAAATGCAGCAACTGCTAACAAAATTTTAATAGACTTTTAGCATCGCTACAGATGAGACAATCTCATTGCAGTCAACTCCTTGAACTTGGCGGAAACCTTTTTTGCGACAAGTCGAGCTTTATAAACGGTGACATTTCACCATTAGCGTCTATGTTTATCTCAAAGGTCCATTTGTACTCAATGACCCGCCATTCAACAGGCAAGTCTACCAAAGTCCATACTTGGTTTTCATACATGGATCCTTTCTCGGATTTCATGGCTCCTAGCCATTTGTTGGAATCCGGGCCCACCATCGCTTCTCCATAGTTCGTAGGTTCATCGTTGTCCAACAACATGATTTCCAAGACAGGGTTGTCGTACTACTCAGGAGCAGTACGCGTCCTTGTCGACCTACGAGGTTCGATAGTGACTTGATCCGAAGCTTCATGATCATCATCATTAACTTCCTTTTCAACTGAGTAGGCTCTACAGAAACATCTTTCTGTGTTGCGCTATTCTCTGGTTGAAACAAAGGTTCAACAACCTTATCAAGTTCTATCTTCCTCCCACTCAATTCTTTCGAGAGAAACTCTTTCTCAAGAAAGGACCCGTTCTTAGCAACAAACACCTTTTGCGCTTGGATCTGAGATAGAATGTATACCCAATGTCTCATTAGGGTATTCTATGAAGATGCATTTGTCTGCTTTGGGTTCGAGCTCGCTAGGTGAAAAACCCATTTTCACATAAGCGTCGCAGCCCCAAACATTAAGAAATGACAGCTTAGGCTTCTGTCAAACCATAATTCTCACGGTGTCATCTCAACAGACTTAGATGGTGCCCTGTTAAAGTGAATGGATTTGTCTTTAATGCATAACCCCATAACGATAGTGGTAAAACGATAAGAGACATCATAGTACTCACTATATCCAATAGAGCACGACTACGACGTCCGAACACACCATCACACTATGGTGTTCCAGGAGGCGTGAGCTGTGAAACAATTTCCACATTGTCTAAAATTGCATACCAAACTCGTAACTTAGATATTCACCTCCATGATCATATCATAGACATTTATCTTCTTGTCACGATGATCTTTAACTTCACTCTGAAACTCCTTGAACCTTTCAAACATTTCAGATTCGTGTTTCATTAAGTAAATATCCCCATATTTACTCAAATCATTAGTGAAGGTAAAGAAAAACAACGATATCCACTGTGTGTTTCAACACTCATTGGACCACATACATCAACATGTATTAATTCCAATAAGCCACTTGCCCGCTCCATCATATTGGATGACGGGGTCTCAGTCATCTTGCCCAAGAGGCATGGCTCGCATGTCTCAACCGATTCGAAATCGAGTGAGTCAAAAAACATCCATCATCATGGAGTTTCTTCATGCGATTTATACCAATATGACATTACGTGGCAGTGCCACAAGCATGTGGTACTATCATTATTAACTTTGTATCTTTTGGTACCAATGTTATGAATATGTGTACTACTACGATCATGATTCGATAAACCATTTCGAGTGGGTGCATGACCATTGAAGGCATTATCCATGTAAACAGAATAACCATTATTCTCTAACTTATATGAATAACCGTATCGCACTAATCATGATCTAATCACGTTTATGCTCAACGCAAACACCAAATAACATTTATTTAGGTTTATCACAAATCCTGAAGGTAGAGAGAGCGTGCGATGGTGATCACATCAATCTTGGAAATACTTCCAACACACATCGTCACCTTTCACCTAGCTAGTCTCCATTTACTCCGTAGCTTTTATTTCGAGTTGCTAACACTTAGCAACCGAACCGGTATCCAATACCCAGGTGCTACTAGGAGTACCAGCAAGGTACACATCACTAACACGTATATCAAATATACTTCCATTGACATTCCCAGCCTTCTTATCTACCAAGCATCTAGGGGTTTTCCGCTTCAGCGAACATTCTCCTCATAACAGAAGCACTTAGTCTCGGGTTCGGGCTCAACCTTGGGTTTCTTCACTAGAGCAACAACTGGCTTGCCATTCCTGAAGTTTTCCGTTCTTGCCCTTGCCCCTTTTGAAACTAGTGGTTTCACTTAACCATCAACACTTGATGCTCCTTCTTGGTTTCTACCTTCGTGGTGTCAAACATCACGAACAACTCAGGGATCATCTTATCCATCCCTGGCATGTTATAGTTCATCACGAAGCTCTAGTAGCTTGGTGGCAGTGACTTGGAGAACTGCATTAATCACTATCTCATCTGGAAGACTAACTCCCACTTGATTCAAGTGATTGTAGCACCCAGACAATCTGAGCACACGCTCAGCGATTGAGCTATTCTCCTTTATCTTGTAGACAAAGAATCTTGTTGGAGGTCTCATACCTCTCAACATAGGCACGAGCCTGAGATCACAATCTCAGCTCCTAGAACATCTCATATGTTCCGTGACGTTCAAAACGTTTTGGAGCCTCAATTCTAAGCCGTAATGCATGACGCATTGAACTATCACGTAGTCACCAAAAAGTGCCTGTCATATGTTCACAACATCTACAGACAACGCTTGAGGGAGTGATGCAGTTAGCGGTACATAAAAAACATAAGCTTTCTGTGCAGCAATGAGGACAATCCTCAGATCACGGACCCAGTCCGCATTATTGCTACGATCAACTTTCAACTTACTTTTCTCTAGGATTGTATCAATGAAACTGTGGAGCTACAGCGCGAGCTATCTACGACATAATTTGCAAGGACATTTTTTAGACTAAGTTCATGATAATTAAGTTCACTTAATCAAATTATTAATGAAATCCCACTTAGATAGACATCTCTCTAGTCTTCCAAGTGATACATGATCCATGTCAACTAGCCCGTGTCCGATCATCACGTGAGACGGACTAGTCATCCATGGTGAACATCTCTATGTTGATCGTATCTTCTATACGACTCATGTTCGACCTTTCGGTCTTCCGTGTTCCGAGGCCATGTCTGTACATGCTAGGCTCGTCAAGTCAACCTAAGTGTTTCGCGTGTGTAAATCTGGCTTACACCCGTTGTATGCGAACGTTAGAACCTATCACACCCGATCATCACGTGGTGCTTCGGAACAACGATCCTTAGCAACGGTGCACAGTTAGGGTGAACACTTCTCTTGAAATTTTATTGAGAGATCATCTTATTTACTACCGTCGTTCTAAGCAAATAAGATGTAAACATGATAAACATCACATGCAATCAATATAGTGACATGATATGGCCAATATCATTTTGCTCCTATGATCTCCATCTTCGGGGCACCATGATCATCACTGTCACCGGCATGACACCATGATCTCCATCATCATGATCTCCATCATTGTGTCTTCATGAAGTTGTCTCGCCAACTATTACTTCTACTACTATGGCTAACGCTTAGCAATAAAGTAAAGTAATTACATGGCGTTTATGATTGACACGCAGGTCATACAATAAATAAGACAACTCCTATGGCTCCTGCCGGTTGTCATAATCATCGACATGCAAGTCGTGAATCCTATTACAAGAACACGATCAATTCATACATCACAATGCATCACATCACATCCTTTGGCCATATCACATCACAAGGCACATGCTGCAAAAACAAGTTAGACGTCCTCTAATTTGTAGTTGCAAGTTTTACGTGGCTGCTATAGGTTACTAGCAAGAACGTTTCTTACCTACGTCAACACCACAACGTGATTTGCCAATTGCTATTTACCCTTCATAAGGACCCTTTTCATCGAATCCGATCCGACTAAGGTAGGAGAGACAGACACCCGCTAGCCACCTTATGCATCTAGTGCATGTCAGGCGGTGGAACCGGTCTCACGTAAGCGTACGTGTAAAGTTGGTCCGGGCCGCTTCATCCCACAATACCGCCGAATCAAGATAAGACTAGTAGCGGCAAGCAAATTAACAAACTCGACGCCCACAACTGCTTTGTGTTCTACTCGTGCATAGATTCTACGCATAAACCTGGCTCTGATACCACTGTTGGGAGACGTAGTAGTAAATCAAAAATTTTCCTACGCGTTCACCAAGATCCATCTATGGAGAAACCAGCAACGAGCAAGGGGAGAGTGGATCTTCATACCTTTGAAGATCGCTAAGCGGAAGCGTTACAAGAACGCGGTTGATGGAGTCGTACTCGCAGCGATTCAGATCGCGGTAGATCCGATCAAGTGCCGAACGGACGGCACCTCCGCGTTCAACACACGTGCAGCCCGGTGATGTCTCCAACACCTTGATCCAGCAAGGAGGAAGGAGAGGTTGGGGAAGGGCTCCAACAGCAGCACGACGGCGTGGTGGTGGTGGAGTAGCAAGGTATTCCGACAGGGCTTCGCCTAAGCGCTGCGGAGGAGGAAGAAGAGAGGTAGGGCTTCGCCGTGAGAGAGAGAGATCAAATCTTGTCTCAAAACATCCAAAACCTCAAGTATATATAGGAGGAGGGACGTGGAGGGCTGGCTTGGCCTCTACTCCAAAGAGGATATGGCCGGCCGAATTAAAGGGAGAGTCCACCTCCCACAAGGGAGGTGGATCTCCTCCTTTTAAATCCTTTTTGCCTTATCTCCTTATCTCCAGCCACATGGGCCTTTAGCAAAAGTATTTCCCAGCCCAATAAGGG
The DNA here is from genome assembly GCA_022496015.1 of Hordeum marinum. Classification (NCBI taxonomy): domain Eukaryota; kingdom Viridiplantae; phylum Streptophyta; class Magnoliopsida; order Poales; family Poaceae; genus Hordeum; species Hordeum marinum. The sequence goes on from CM039673.1 coordinate 410,897,968, forward strand.
CTGACACACTTTATCTAACAGCCCATGAAGTCCTCTGGTCGTCACACCCCTCCCGGGGGTCCTCCGGCACCCTCCCGGCACTCCCGGTACAATACCGATGAGCCCGAAAACTTTCCGGTGACCAAAACTGGACTTCCTATATATCAATCTTTACCTCCGGACTATTCCGGAGCTCCTCGTGACGTCCAGGATCTCATCCGGGACTCCGAACAACCTTCGGTAATCACGTATACCATTTCCCTATAACCCTAGCGTCATCGAACCTTAAGTGTGTAGACCCTACGGGTTCGGGAGACACGTAGACATGACCGAGACACTTCTCCGGCCAATAACCAACAGCGGGATCTGGATACCCATGTTGGCTCCCACGTACTCCACGATGATCTCATCGGATGAACCACGATGTCAAGGATTCAATCAATCCCGTATACAATTCCCTTTGTCTATCGGTATGATACTTGCCCGAGATTCGATCGTCGGTATCCCCATACCTTGTTCAATCTCGTTACCGGCAAGTCTCTTTACTCGTTCCGTAATACATCATCCCGTGGCTAACTCCTTAGTCACATTGAGCTCATTATGATGATGTCTTACCGAGTGGGCCCAGAGATACCTCTCCGTCACACGGAGTGACAAATCCCAGTCTCGATTCGTGTCAACCCAACAGACACTTTCGGAGATACCCGTAGCGTACCTTTATAGCCACTTAGTTACGTTGTGACGTTTGGCACACCCAAAGTATTCCTACGGTATCCGGGAGTTACACAATCTCATGGTCTAAGGAAATGACACTTGACATTGAAAAGCTTTAGCAAACGAACTACACGATCTTTGTGCTATGCTTAGGATTGGGTCTTGTCCATCACATCATTCTCCTAATGATGTGATCCCGTTATCAACGACATCCAATGTCCATGGCCATGAAACCGTGACCATCTATTGATCAACGAGCTAGTCAACTAGAGGCTCACTAGGGACATGTTGTGGTCTATGTATTCACACATGTATTATGGTTTCCGGTTAACACAATTATAGCATGAACAATAGACAATTATCATGAACAAGGAAATACAATAATAACCATTTTATTATTGCCTCTAGGGCATATTTCCAACAACGCCCTCCTCTCACGCGTGCGGGTTCATTTGAAGCATGTCAGAAAAACTGCGCGCGAGCGTCGTCACGTGGGACAAGGACTTCTGACAAATTCATCTTTAGGCGTGCACGATCCCAGGCGCCCCCCCCCAACCGAGCGATCCAATGCAGTTTCACCTCCAGGTGTGGGCATGTTCCCTTTTCTGGTACAATATGCAATATGGGCCTATTTTTTCCCCCAAATAATTCCGTTTTGTGGGACAACATGTAATATGGGCCTATTTATCTTCCATTGTGAGAAATTTTCCTCCACTAAATTCAAGAATTTCTTTTTCTGGGAAAGCATGCAATATAGGCCTATTTTTTCATTGAGCGAAATCTTCCCCCACTATATCGAAATATTCTACTCGACAATAAAATGAGCTCCATGATGGCCCTTATTCGTGTTGGACAAACATCATGATTCTTAATGGTTGACATCAAATGATCACGTAGAAAATGGAAACGAAATATCCCGAACACATACGGTGAAATGGCAGTAGAGCCCCAATTTGCTGAGTCATATCGAAAAAATCCACAATTGAAAAAGTATCCGACAAGATAAAAACATAACGTAAAGACCATGCGACACGAAGCTGAATGGCAAATGACTATGTCTGGTTCATCGTTGAATCTTACTTTATCCACAAAGTTGTAGCTATCAGAGTTCTCCTTTGAGGCCCTACGCGGAAGAATATAATTAATCACATGCACATTAGTATTGATTAAAACACATGCAAAAATTAAACGTGAACACATTTGGTACCTCTAACAATTTCATGCATGTCCGTTGATTGTGACATGGCTCGCCGCAATAGCCACACTTACCCGTTGGTCTTGTCTTCTTCACCTTTGTCTGTAACCTCTTTTGTGGTGCACCTCGACCTGGCATGTGCATGGGATCCAAAACCTCCTCCAAATCTTCACCGCCAACGTTGTTCGATTGGGACATTAATGGTCAAAACCTAATGTTGTTACTCTGAGCATTAGTTGATTCATTGTTGTCAGCATGTTCAGTAGTTGATTGCTTGCCATGATGGTATGCATCCAAAATCATTTTCAGATGATTATAGTCCTCATCAGAGTGACATGCCTTGAAGCATGTGCCGTGGCTAGAATTCCGCAACTCACGGTACCTCAGTAGGCTTGTTGAATAGTCATACATTTGGTTCTTTCTAGTCGATGTGTATGCACATTTTGCATTCATTATGCACCTAGCGGGAACACGACACATGGCCAGTCTTTGTTGATGTAGAATTCCCAATATGTACAAAATGTGGGAACATGGTGTGCATGTGCATTCCACCTTACAAGTGACGATGTGCAAAATACCTTCATGCTCCTCAATGCACACTTCAAACTTTATATCCATTCTTGCTTTCTTGGACACAACATAGGTGGAAACTTCTGATGCATCTAGTACCTCTCTGATCTCACATTTGCTGACATCATGCATGCTCCATAAGACCAACTTCAAGATAGCAGGAGTGAAAACTGTTGCAGCGTGTTTCTCAAGCGGTGAAGCATTTTCCTATGCAAATGGAACGGACTGTAAGGCTACGACATCTAGGAGAGCTTAATTCAACCATCACGTCGCAAGGAAACGCTCATAGTGTTCTACCATTTCAAACAACGACATCTTACCCACAAGATGTGTATGTGTTGGGAAACGTTGAATGGGAAACAAAAAAATTCCTATGCACACGCAAGATCTATCCATGGTGATGAGCATCTACGAGAGGGAGAGTGGATCTACATACCCTTGTAGATCGCTAAGCGGGAAGCATTTAAGAAACGCGATTTGTGTAGTCGAACGTCTTCGCGATCCAAATCGCTGAGCGTCTCGCGATCTCATCACGATCCGTCCCGCGATCCAATCACGATCCCTCCCTGCGAACTCATCACTATACGTCCCGCGATCTTGATCACGGTCCTTCTGATCTAGCGCCGAACGAACGGCACCTCTCCGTTCAGCACACGTACAGCTCGATGACGATCTCCGCCTTCTTGATCCAGCAAGAGGGAGCGAAGAGGTAGACGAGTTCTCCGGCAGCGCGACGGTGTTGCGGCGATGTTGGTGGAGGAATTCCAGCAGGGCTTCGCCTAAGCACCGCTGAATACCGATCTAGAGGAAGAAGAGGGCAGCACGTGGCTATTAGGATTGGGGCTGCCGTCAAAACCTCTAGTAATTATAGGAGGAGAGGAGGAGGAGGCTTGGCACAAGGGCCAGCCCCGCTTTGGTTCGACCGAAGTGGAGAGGAGGAGTCCTCCTCCTCCACTCCTAGTAGGATTAGGACTCCTTCCTTATTTCCACCTTTTTGCCTTTTTTCCATCCTTTTCACTTTGGAACTTCTTCCCAGCCACATGGGCCTTCTATGGGACTTAGGCCAGCCCACTAAGGGCTGGTATTCCTTCTCCCACAGCCCATGTAGCCTCTTGGGTCGAAATACCCCTCCCGATGGTCCCCCGATACACTACCGGCACTCCCGGTACACTACCGATGAGCCCGAAACTTTTACGGTGACCAAAACAGGACTTCCTATATATCAATCTTTACCTCTGGACCATTACGGAGCTCCTCGTGACGTCCGGGATCTCATCCGGAACTCCGAACAACCTTTCGGTCACCACCATACATAACTCTATGCTACCGAAACATCAACGAACCTTAAGTGTGCAGACCCTGTGGGTTCGAGTACTATGTAGACATGACCGATACACCTCTACTATCAATAACCAATAGCGGAACCTGGATGCCCATATTGGTTCCTACATATTCTATGAAGATCTTTATCGGTCGAACCTCTATGTCAAGGATACAGTTAATCTCGTATGATGTTCCCTTTGTTCTTCGGTATGTTACTTGCCTGAGATTTGATCGTCGGTATCTCCATACCTTGTTCAACCTCGTCACCGGCAAGTCTCTTTACTCATTCCGTAATACAAGATCCCATGACTAACACTTAGTCACATTGCTTGCAAGGCTTATTGTGATGTTGTATTAGCGAGTGGGCCTTGAGATATCTCTCCGTCACACGGAGTAACAAATTCCAGTCTTGATCCATGCCAACCCAACAGACACCCTCGGAGATACCTGTAGGGCACCTTTATAGTCACCCAGTTATGTTGCGACGTTTGATACACACAAGGTACTCCTCCGGTGTCAGTGAGTTGCATGATCTCATGGTCATAGGAACATATACTTGACATGTAGAAAACAGTAGCAATAAACTGACACCATCATATGCTACGTTTGTAGTTTGGGTCTTGTCCATCACATCATTCTCCTAATGATGTGATCTTGTTACCAAATGACATCTCATGTCCATGACTAGGAAATCATAGCCATCTTTGATCAACGAGCTAGTCTATTAGCGACATACTAGGGACATGGTGTTGTCTATGTATCCACACATGTATCTGAGTTTCCGATCAACACAATTATAGCATGAATAATAAACAATTACCATGAACAAGGAAATATGATAATAACCAATTTATTATTGCCTTTAGGGCATATTTCCAACAGTCTACCACTTGCACTAGAGTCAATAATCTAGTTCACATCACCATGTGATTCGCATTATTATGAATCTAACACCCAATGAGTTCTGGGGCTCGATCATGCTTTGCATGTGGAAGAGGTCTTATAGTCAACGGGTCTGCGACATTCAGATCTGTGTGTACTTTGCAAATCTCTATGTAAAACCGTAAACATTGCTACCACACTCCACTTGGAGCTATTGCAACTGGCTGCTCTACTATACGTATCCAGATTGCTACTAAGAGTCATCCGGATTGGTGTCAAAGCTTGCATCGACATAAATTTTTACGACGAACTCTTTCTTACCTCCATAATCGAGAAACATTTTCCGAGTCTTTTAGTTACTAAGGATAATCTTGACTGCTGTCTAGTGATCCACTCCTGGATCACTCTTGTACCCCTGGACGGACTCATGACAAGGCACACATAGGTGCGGTACACAGCATGTCATACTATACAGAGCCTATGGCTAAGGCATAGGGGACGATGTTCGTCCTTTCTCTTTCTTCTGCCGTTGTTGAGATTTGAGTCTCACTCAGCTCCACACCTTACAAATCATGCGAGAACTCTTTCTCTGACTGATCCATTTTGAACTCTTTCAAAATCTTGTCAAGGTATGTACTCATTGAAAGTCTCATCAACCATCTTGATCTATCTCTATAGATCTTGATGCTCAACAATTAGGTAGCTTTATCCAGGTCTTCCTTTGAAAAACTCTTTTCAAACAACCGTTTATGCTTTCCAGAAATTCTACATCATTTCCGATCAACAATATGTCAACCACATATACTTACCAGAAACTCTATAGTGCTCCCACTCACTTTATTGTAAATACAAGTTTCTCATAAACTTTGTATAGACTCAAAAACTTTGATCGCCTCATCAAAGTGTATATTCCAACTCCGAGATGCATGCTACAGTTCATAGAAGGATCACTGAAGATTGCACACCTTTTAGCATCCTTAGGACTGACAAACCTTCTGGTTGTATCTCATACAACCTTTCCTTAAGGAAGGAAACGATGTTTTGACATCCATCTGCCAGATTTCATAATTGAAAAATGCAGCAACTGCTAACATAATTCCAATAGACTTTAGCATCTCTACGAGTGAGAAAGTCTCATCGCAGTCGACTCCTTGAACTTGTCGGAAACTTCTTTGCGACAAGTCGAGCTTTATAAATGGTGACATTTACCATCAACATTTGTTTTCATCTCAAAGGTCCATTTGTACTCGACAACCTGCCGTCCAACGAGAAAGTCTACCAAAGTCTATACTTGGTTTTCATACATGGATCCTTTCTCGGATTTCATGGCCTCTAACCATTTGTCAGAATCCGGGCGCATCATCGCTTCTCCATAGCTCGTAGGTTCATCGTTTTCCAACAACATGACCTCCAAGACAGGGTTGTCGTACCACTCAGGAGCAGTATGCGTCGTTGTCGACCTACGAGGTTTGATAGTAACTTGATCCGAAGCTTCATGATCATCATCATTTACTTCCCCTTCAACTGACGTAGGTTCCACAGAAACATCTTTCTGCGCTGCGCTACTCTCTGGTTGAAACAAAGGTTCAACAACCTCATCAAGTTCTATCTTCCTCCCACTCAACTCTTTCGAGAGAAACTTTTTCTCAAGAAAGGACTCATTTTAGCAACAAACACTTTGCACTCGAATCTGAGATAGAAGGTATACCCAAATGTTCTTAGGGTATTCTACGAAGATGCATTTGTCCGCTTTGGGTTCGAGCTCATTAGGTGAAAACTTTTTTCACATAAGCGTCCCATCCCCAAACATTAAGAAATGACAGCTTAGGTTTCTATCAAACCATAGTTCAAACGGTGTCATCTCAACTGATTTAGATGATGCCCTATTTAAAGTGAATGTATTTGTCTCTAATGCATAATGCCAAAACTATAGTAGCAAAATGATAAGAGACATCATAGCATGCACCATATCCAATAGAGCACGACTATGACATTCGGACACACCATCACACTATGGTGTTCCAGGTGGCGTGATTTGTGAAACAACTTTCACATTGTCTAAAGTTGTACGCCAAACTCGTAACTCGGATATTCACCTCCACGATCAAATCGCAAACATTTTTATCTTCTTGTCACGATGATCTTAAACTTCACTCTGAATTTGCTTAAACTTGTCAAATGATTCAGACTTGTGTTTCATTAAGTAAATATACACCATATCTACTCAAATTATCAGTGAAGGTAAGAAAATAACGATATCCACTGCACGCTACAAGACTCATTGGATTGCATACATCAACATGTATCATTTCCAATAAATCACTTGCCCACTCCATCAAACCAAAAACGAGGTCCTTAGTCATCTTGCCCAAGAGGCATGGTTCACATGTCTCAACCGATCGAAATCGAATGAGTCCAAAGATCCATCAGCATGGAGTTTCTTCATGCGATTTATACCAATATGACATCAAGCGGCAGTGCCACAAGTATGTGGTACTATCATTACTAATTTTGTATCTTTTGGCATTAATGTTATGAACATGTGTACTACTACGATCAAGATTCAACAAACCATTCATTGGGTGCATGACCATTGAAGGTATTATTCATGTAAACAGAATAACCAATATTCTCTGACTTCAATGAATAACCGTACTGCAATAAACAAGATCTAATCATGTTCATGCTCAATGCAAACACCAAATAACATTTATTTAGGTTCGTCACTAATCCCGAAGGTAGAGAAAGCGTGTGATGTTGATCTCATCAACCTTGGAAAAATTTCCAACACATATCGTCACCTCACCCTTAGCTAGTCTCCGTTTATTCCGTAGCTTTTATTTCGAGTTACTAACATTTAGCAACCGAATCGGTATCCTATACCAAGGTGCTACTGGGAGTACTAGCAAGGTACACGTCAATAACACGTATATCAAATATACTTCTATTGACGTTGCCAGCCTTCTTATCTACCAAGTATCTAGGGTCGTTCTGCTTCAGTGACCACTCTCCTCATAATAGAAGCACTTAGTCTCGGGTTTGGGTTCAACTTTGGGTTGCATCACTGGAGCAGCAACTGACTTGCCATCCATGAAGTTTCCCTCCTTACCCTTCTCAAAACTAATAGTTTCACTAACCATCAACACTTGATGCTCCTTCTTGATGTCTACCTTTGCGGTGTCAAACATCGCGAACAGCTCAGGGATCATCATTTGCATCCCTGGCATATTATAGTTCATCACGAAGCTCTAGTAGCTTAGTGACAGTGACTTGGAAAACTATATCAATCACTTTCTTATCTGGAAGATCAACTCCCACTCGATTCAAGCGATTGTAGCACCCAAACAATCTGAGCATATGCTCAACGATTGAGCTATTCTCTTTTATCTTGCACGCAAAGAATCTTGTTTGAGATCTCATATCTCACAACACAGGCACGAGCCTGAGATCCCAATTTATGTTCTTCGAACATCTCATATGTTCCGTGACGTTCAAAACGTTTTGGAGCCTCAATACTAAGCCGTAATGCATGATGCACAGAACTATCAAGTAGTCATCGGAACATGCCTGTCAGATGTTCAAAACATCTACAGACGACTCTAGAGGGGGTGGCGCACCGAGCGGTGCATTAAGGACATAAGCCTTCTGTGCAGTAGTGAGGACAATCCTCAGATCACGTACCCAGTCTGCAATATTGCTACCATCATATTTCAACTCTATTTCTCTAGGAACATATAAAATATAAGGGAGCTACAATGTGAGCTAGTAATCTACAACATAATTTGCAAAGACACGACTGACTATGTTCATGATAATGAGTTCAATTGATCCTATTACTTAAGAACTCCCACTCAAATTGACATCCCTCCGGTCATTCGAGTGACACATGATCCCAGTTCACCAACTCAAGTCCGATCATCACGTGAGTTGAGGTGGTTTCAATGGTGAACATCCTCATGTTGATCATATCTACTATATGACTCATGTTCGACCTTTCGGTCTCTTATGTTCCGAGGCAATGTCTATACATGCTAGGTTCGTCAATTTTGACCCGAGTGTTCTGCACGTGCAACACTGGCTTGCACCCGTTGTATGTGAACGTAGAGTCTATCACACCCGATCATCATGTGGTGTCTCGACACGACGAACCGTCGCAATGGTGCACACTCGGGGAGAACACAATTGATCTTGAAATTTTAGTGAGGGATCACCTTATAATGCTACTATCGTCCTAAGCAAAACAAGGTGCATAAAAAGGATTAACATCACATGCAAATCATAAGTGACATGATATGGCCACAAACTTGTGCTTTTGATCTCCATCTTGAAAGCACCAGCATGATCTCCATCGTCACCGGCATAACACCATGATCTCCATCATTGTGTCTCCATCGGGGTTGTCGCGCCCACCATGCTCATACAACTATAGCTACCGTTTAGCGATAAAGTAAAGCATTACATAGCACTTAATAATTGACACACAGGTCATACGATAATTAAAGACAATCCTATGGCTCTTGTCGGTTGCCATACTCATCCACATGCAAGTCATGATATTCTATACAACACATGATCATCTCATACATCACATATATCTCATCATGTAATTGGCCATATCACATCACAACATACCCTGTAAAAACAAGTTAGACGTCCTCTAATTGTTGTTGCAAGTTTTATGCGGCTGCTACCGGTATCTAGCAAAAACAATTCTCACCTATGCATAAACCACAATGGTGATACATAAGTTGCTTTTCAACCTTGTCAAGGACCGCCTTTGTCGAATCCGATCCAACTAAAGTAGGAGAAACAGACACCCGCCAGCCATCTTTGTGCAACGAAGTTACACATCAGTCGATGGAACCGGTCTCTCGTAAGCGTATGAGTAAGGTTGGTCCGGGCCATTTCATCCCACAATACCGTTGAACCAAAACATGACCAAGGGAGGAAGCAATCTAAGCATCAACGCCCACAAACTCTTTATGTTCTACTCGAGATCTCATCTACGCATAGACCTAGCTCAGATGCCACTGTTGGGGAATGTTGCATGGGAAACAACAAATTTCCTATGCACACACAAGATCTATCCATGGTGATGAGCATCTACGAGAGGGAGAGTGGATCTACATACCCTTGTAGATCGCTAAGTGGGAAGCGTTTAAGAAACACGGTTGGTGTAGTCGAACGTCTTCGGGATCCAAATCGCCGAGCGTCCCGTGATCTCATCACGATCCGTCCCGTGATCCAATCATGATCTGTCCCGTGAACTCATCACGATCCGTCTCGCATACTTGATCTCGGTCCTTCCGATCTAGCGCCGAACAGATGGCACCTCTGCGTTCATCACACGTATAGCTCGATGATGATCTCCGCCTTCTTGATCTAAAAGGAGGGAGTAGAGATGTAGACGAGTTCTCCGGCAGCGTGACGGTGTTGCGGCGATGGTGGTGGAGGAATTCCAGTAGGGCTTCGCCTAAGCACCGCTGAAAAGCGATCTGGAGGAAGAAGAGGGCAGCACGTGGCTATTAGGGTTGGGGTTGCCCTCAAAACCTCTAGTATATATAGGAGGAGAGGAGGAGGAGGCTTGGCGCAAGGGCCAGCCCCTCTTTGGTTCAGCCGAAGTGGAGAGGAGGAGGAGTCCTCCTCTACTCCTAGTAGGATTAGGACTCCTTCCTTATTTCCACCTTTTTGCCTTTTTTTTCCACCTTTTCCACTTTGGAATTTCTTCCCAGATGCATGGGCCTTCTGTGGGACTTCGTCCAGCCCACTAAGGGCTGGTATACCTTCTCCCACAGCCCATGTAGCCTCTTGGGTCGAAATACCCCTCCCGACGGTCCCCCGGTACACTATCGGCACTCCGAGTACACTACCGATGAGCCCAAAACTTTTTCGGTGGCCAAAACAGGACTTCCTATATATCAATCTTTACCTCCGTACCATACCGGAGCTCCTCGTAACGTACGAGATCCCATCTGGGACTCCGAAAAACCTTTCGGTCACCACCATATATAACTCTATGCTACCGAAACATCAACGAACCTTAAGTGTGCACACCCTGTGGGTTCGAGAACTATGTAGACATGACCGAGACACCTCTATGGTCAATAACCAATAGCGGGACCTGGATGCCGATATTGGTTCCTGCATATTCTACGAAGATCTTTATCGGTCGAACCGCTATATCAAGGATTCGGTTAATCTCGTATGATGTTCCCTTTGTTCTTCAGTATGTTACTTGCCCGAGATTTGATTGTCGGTATCTCCATACCTAGTTCAACCTCATTACCGGAAAGTCTCTTTACTCATTTCGTAATACAAGATCCCCTGACTAACACTTAGTCACATTGCTTGCAAGGCTTATTGTGATGTTGTATTACCGAGTGGGCCCTGAGATACCTCTCCGTCACACGGAGTAACAAATCCCAGTCTTGATCCATGCCAACCCAACAGACACCCTCGGAGATACCTGTAGAGCACCTTTATAGTCACCCAGTTACGTTGCAATGTTTGATACACACAAGGTACTCCTCCGGTGTCAGTGAGTTGCATGATCTCATGGTCATAGAAACGGATACTTGACATGCAGAAAACAGTAGAAATAAACTGACACGATCATATGCTACGTTTGTAGTTTGGGTCTTGTCCATCACATCATTCTCCTAATGATGTGATCCCGTTACCAAATGACATCTCATGTCCATGACTAGGAAACCATAGCCATCTTTGATGAACGAGCTAGTCTATTAGAGGCATACTAGGGACATGGTGTTGTATATGTACACACATGTATCTGAGTTTCCGATCAACACAATTATAACATGGATAATAAACGATTATCATGAACAAGGAAATATGATAATAACCAATTTATTATTGCCTCTAGGGCATATTTCCAACAGTATGTAGCACAGAGTTCAAGCTCTCACTCCGCCGATTGCTGCTCAATCCTAGGAAACAACGCCCCTCAAGATATGGAGTACACCACAACTTTCTCATCTGATACATCTGATGAAACCAGGACTCCTCATTGCTTAATTTATTCCATAGTAAGAATTGCATGCATTTTATCTCATGCTCTTCAATGGAATAATAATCATATATGAAATATCGGTATTCCTCTTTTACCTCATCATCATGCAGATGATGTACGATGTTCTGCTGAATGTGCCATATACAGAGCCTATGGTTGGAGTCAGGCCAGACCACTCTGATTTCTCTCTTCATTGCAAGGTCCCCATCCGTGATCATAGATATCGGATGCTTATGTGCCATGCATTCAGAAAAGGTCCACAACATCCACTCGTATGTCTGGCTTGTTTCATGGGAAATGATATCACACCCAAAAATAACAGTGTTGCGGTGGTGATTCAGCCAGACAAATGGCACAAATGGCAGATTGTACTTATTGGTTCTGTATGTGCTATAAAAAACAATGACGTCTCCGAAAGACTCGTAGTCAAGTCAGGATTGACTATCATCCCAGAACAGTCCCTTCAGATGGCCCTTTTCATCAACCAAGTACCTGAAGAAAAATCCGGATCTCGCTCTCGCCGCACAATCATGTGACTGATAACCGTTTTAGCATCACTGGCACTGATTGTCTCCTGCTTATTAGCATGGTAGAAATTATAAAGTCCCTCTTTGTGCATCCAACCAGATCACATCCACCGTATTGCATGCACAAAATATCCATTATATGATGCTTGCAAATCCCATATTTTTCCATGTCTTCTTTCTGCTCATAGGTAATTCGTCTGTGCGAACACAAAAGACAAGAAAGATCCGTGGAGCTAGAGGATGGGTGTGCTCATCGATGAAATCCTTGACAAACCACCGACATGTTTCCGCATGCCTTGCAATGATCAATTTAGCATTACACCCAACACAAGTCAAACTTTGTGGCCTCCTCTTTCTATCTTCCATCTTTCTCTTGATGTGTTTGTCTTCGCAAACCCCTTGACGACTACACACTAATTTCCTTAAAATTATATGATTATTGGATTGATCCCACACAATGTAGCTTTTCCTCACACAAAAACCTTTCCGAAGTGCATATTTGTTATAGAATTCATAGCCTTCAGCCTCACTATCAAACATCTTGGTGACAACATCTACGTACTCAAACAGACGCTCCTCACTTACACCTGCCATGTCCTCCTGCGTGTAACATGTTTTACGTGTGAGAGCAACCGATCTTCAACGTCCAGAAACTTAATTGTACTGCATGCACTATGAAAACCTTAAGTGATGGTTACTAGAATAAAGTAAACTAAGTAGGAAGAAAGGAACTAGTATGTCATCTTATTTGCATAGACAAGCAAGGCTCCAATGCCATGATGAATCTTTCATCTCAAACGTCAAGTAAGTCACTTTTTTCTTCGATGTTAAAGGTACTAAGCAATGGCCTAGTGAAACACACATGATGCGATTAACTCAAAGAAAACAATGCCACCCTGAAGCTTTCCATTCTTTGAATTTGATGGTACAAATCTCGCATGGCAAATACCGGTACATTACGTAATCATGGTAGGGTTAAGGTGGTATTGCATCCATAGTGGATGCACACAAGGGCGAGGAGAACTACCCGAACACTCGTAAGGATCCTAGCCGGATTCATATCTAAGTATGGTAGGCGGGAAGAGATGGGATCGAACGCCACCATCGCCGCCGATTCACCCGCATCGAAGATTTACGAGGGAGTTAGGTGAGAAGAGACAGGAAGAAGAAATGAGATAGCAAATGGATCCAGCTGCTCTTCGGGGAGGGCATTTGATACAATTTGGGGTGAGGACGGTCTATCAGGTTTGACGTGGCGGGCGCGTCCGGGCGCCCCCATACCCGCCTCATATTTGGGCTGGGTATGGGGGGTGCCAGTCAGCCTGGGCGTTTGAGGGTTGTTTGACGGGTCCGTCTGGGTCAAAAAAAGTGACCAGGCGGCCTGTCCGGGCGTTTGAGACGGGTTTGAGAGGTCCGGTTGTAGATGCTCTTAAGCCCCCATAGTCGCGCACGATACATACAGATTGTCTATGATAATGACACCTCGCATAGTAGCAAAATAGAACAACGTCTCTAAAAAAATTGACAGTGTGCGATCACGCGTCCATCGAACACACTCGGAGAAACTGTTTGCGATATTTCACACATTCGATCTGAAGGACCGTTTGAGATGCTAAGTAATTATGTAATTCACGAGTAAATCATCATCATGGCATTAACTGAAAGAAAGACATGCTGATATTGGATCACACAAGCAAATACTACGCTAACAACAAATACATATATGTATAGCAGCTAGTAGTGCTAAGACCAAAATAAACAAGAGCGGGATAAACATGCTATACCCTCCAACAGGCCAGTTAGCCACAGTCGCAACATTGGCGGCGGCCGATTTCTTGTCGGACTCGAGCTTCTTAGCAGCGGCATGATTGGTGTTACTTGGTGGAAACATGGTGATGACAAAGGCGATGCAGATGTAGGAAAAGCAGTTGAACGCAGGCGAGTAGTCGCGTAGTCGCTCCCCAAAAACCTAATCGGCCATCTCCCGTACAGGATCTGGAAAGGTAATTTCAGAGGCCTGCTCTCCATTCAACCGTGTACGTATTAAACAGGACGGAGTCGCCGGCCGTAGCAGCAGCAAATAGAACGACGAGGTCGGTGACAACAAACGATTCAACGTCTCAGATCGTTGACCGGCTGTCAAAAACTCTCTGTTCCTGACCGGCAAAAATAAGTGCGGGGTGTGAACTCAGCTCGGCTCAATCCCGCAACCCATGTCGCCGCGCGGCGGACGGCAGGGGAGGGGTGCACAGACGTCACTTCTGTTCTCAAGTTCCAATAGCATGTGGAAGAGAATCCCTTATAAGGATGCCCACCTACTTCTCCACTAGCGGGGTGGTACTAAACTTTCCATCATTCTCTTGTCTCTCGAAACAGGCTTGCGTCCCGCTATATTAATATTGCAAACATCCAATACAACCAACATAGGCGTCGGGGCGGAAACAACATAGTCATGCCTAAAAGAAACAAACGATAAAATACAAAAGGAACAAATGCCGACAATGACGGATCAACAAAAACGAATAAGCCTCTCAACCGTTGCGCTCACCGAGGATCTCCCACCAAGCTCCTATTCTTCGAAATGGCAGTACCAATCTGAACTTCCAAGAAGGGACACGACGATGACGACGCTGCTGCCAAGTGTTACCCCCAGTATGCGGCGAGGCGAAAGGAAGGGTAGCACTCGACACCCTTAGGTGCCACTGCGTCAGTGTCGGACATGCCAACATTGATTTCTCCCAATCCCAACCATCATCTCGGGCGCTCCAGAGCACGCCACCATACCGTCCACCACCCTCCGCCACCACGATCTTGAGGCCTCCTACGTTTTCTCACCACGGCACCGCGAAGTGGGGTCTCCATAGCGAAGAGGAGCCGGGACTAGGAGCAGTAGCACCATCGGCACGCGGGAGGGCCTAACCACCACTGTCAACGACGGTAACCAACCGGATGCAACCGTAGGAGCATACCAGGCCCATGGGCCCACAGGCCTGGTCGGGCACTCAAATGCCCGTAAAGCTCCCGCCGCCGCGCTGTAGAAGGCATGCCGTCCACGTCGCCACCCTCGATCTGAGCCGCTCCACCACTTCACCACATAGGAGGAATCATGGTTGCTCCAGAGCCATCCCGCTAGGGCCCAGATCTGGGCTGGGGGCGCGCTGCCGGCCATCCCTTGCCACAGTCCGCCCAACCGCCAACGGGTCGCGCCATCATCGTGCCCGTCGCTGGTAACTGCTTCGAGGACACCGGACCGCCACCGGCCGAGCTTCATCGCCATCGTGCACCCCCGAGGGGAAGGACTATCTGCAGCCACCGGGAACCCAAAGCCGGACCTCAGCAGTCGCCCTCGCCATCCACGGCATGCGCCGCCAGGATCCAGATCCGGCCGTAGGACGACGTCGATCTGCGCCCAGGTGCAACCCTCCTTGGTAGCTGATGTGCCACCACGAGAGCCCATGGTGACGGCGAGCCGCCGGGTCCTACCATAGCCCGACCCCTACAACGTCCAGTCGTCCCACACCGGTCGGGAGTCCGCGAGGGGAAGGTCCCCCCCCCCTCCCGCCGCCAACGCCAGTCGGCCTGGCGACAATTCAGTGCGACGACGAGGGGGGGAAGGGGACGGAGAGGAGTGACTGGGGGCCGACGGTTAGGGTTCCTCCTTGTCACCATGCGGGGAAGATGCGGTAGGACGAGGGGGTTGTACTAGTCCACCATCCCCTTGTCATGACACCTACATGGGTCCTTAGAAATGTTTCTGAAATTGTTGGATGGGCCTAAAGCCCATCCCATATTTCAACATGAGATACTTAGAGCATCTACAGTCGGACCCCCTATACCCTCCTTAAATGCCCGTGAAGGCCGCCCGATCACTGCCTAGTCAGAAAAAATCAACCCATACGGGCCTCTCAAACCGGCGTCAAATGCCCGGGCTGACCGGCACCCCTCATTTCCAGCCTAATTATGGGATGGGTATAGGGGAGCCCGGGCACGCCCGCCACGTCGGCCACGCGGACTCGCTCGAAAACCCGATGGTTCGACGGCCGCCTCGATCGGCGTCGTAGTGTGAATGTTGTGTGGCACCGCTCTAGCTCCCCGCCCTTATCCATAGCCGGCTATTTTAGCCGGTCGGCGCCCTTAGCCCTAAACACATCCGCCTCCTTCCTGCCGCCGTCGCCACCCGAGCCCGTCATCCATGCCCCCATGATGCCGGCACTACACAATTCAACACCGTCTCTGGCTCCTTGAGAGGTCCGGATCCGGAGGGCCGCGAGGCTACCTCTGGATCGGGTGAAGGATTTCGAGGACGAGGAGGACGAGCTGGGAGTAGAAGAGGAGGAGGAGGAGGAGCCCGCGGAGAAGGAGGAGCCTCTAGCTGTGGGGCGGGACCAGCAGGAGGTGGCGAAGGAGGCGCTACCGCTAGCTGTGGGGGAGGACCAGCATAAGCCGGCGGAGGAGGCGCCACCGCTAGCTGTGGGGAAGGAGGCAGCGCCGACGGTCATGGATCTGTGGCCCGAGAAGCTGGCCATTCTAAACTCCATCCATTTGGAGACAGATACGGAGGCCAGATGGCTTCGTCGACAACAGATGGAGGCGGATCGGGTGGCGTAGGCAGCTGAGGCCATCTCCGACGACAATGACGAGTAGTATAGTACTACATTGTACGTAGGCATTTCATTTGCATGCTTTTGCATGGAAGCAGGGGATGAAATATGTGAGATTTGGATGTGAAGAGAGAAATTTGAGATGTGACCGATCAGTGTCCGCGGACGCGCCTTGTCGCATCCGCAGACGTTTGAAGGGCCGAATTTGAAAGGTCCGACCGTATATGCTCTTGCATTACATAAGTTCTCAATACATCAACTGTTTGACACAATATTGTGTACGCTGACGAGTGATTCTTTCATATCCTGTGCAATAATATATAAAAGTAGTCAGATGGAGTTTACTAATATAAGAACAGAGTTTCACATACTATATTATATACATTTGAAGTGACTGTGCATAAAATATACTCCCTCTGTCTTAAAATAAGTATCTTAAATATAGTATAACTTCGTATTAGCGCTAGTATAATGTTAAGATAATTATTTTAAAACGAAGGAAGTAGTTCGCGGCACACAACTATTGGGAATTTTTTTCAAAAGTAGTACGGATTTTGAAGCGATTTTGAAAACAGATGCATGATTTGGATAAATATCAGTAGTAGTACCCTGTTGGTCAGCAGCAGGCCGACCGGGGACCTTTTGGCCTGGGGTAGGCCGAAAGGCTCCTGTCGGCCAATCAGTGGCAAGGAGAGAAGCCTGTCGGCCTGGGGTAGGCCGAAAGGTACCTGTCGGCCAGGGGTAGGCCGACTGGCCCCTGGCTAAGCCCCAGCCTCCTTTTCTTCCTCCGCATTTCACCCTCACCCTTCCCCTCTTCCATTATCACTCCCGTTGCTCTCCGGTGGTTCCACCGACTCGCCGATCTCCTCGCTGGAACACCCTTTCTTTTATCGTACCCTCTTAATCAATAGATTAGGGCGGTCTCCACCGGCGTACGGTAATTTTTTTTGCTTACAACTCAATCGAAGGAGAACTTTCAAGTCGGTTGTGGATTTAGTTCATATTGTCAGTGTTTGTCTGTAGGTAATGACTTGCCCACTTTGCCGAGCTCCAGGTGGTCCTTGTGCTGCCGTTGATTCCGGTTCTTCTGTATTTACTGTTGTGCTGGATCGTCGATGTGCAAGACGTGTTGTAAGATTCTATGTCTTCATGATCTGATTGTGGCATATTCGAATGCCTTTGTTTATAAGTTTATGATCCTTGCTTCCATTCTTGTTGTAGTATGTTCCATGTAGTGTTAGATCACATCTTGCTCGGTACATTGAAGAGTGCAGAGCTTTAGCTATTCGGAGAGGTGACACAAATATTGATCTTGCTCTGCACAACAGTGAGGGTAACTTATACCATGTTATATTTACACATGGTAGGATGAGCAGTAAATTCCATGGTCCTTCATGGGAGGAACTCGTAAATGATTATGGTCTCCGACACAATGACATGATGACTGTTATGGAACTTATATTAGTGTCGAATTCTACCGGGATGGTGTTATGTTGTTTCTTTACCCCATGTTGGTGAGATTTATGTTTGACTGATTTTCAGATTTGATTCAGCTTATACTTTTTGCGGTTCATCTCAGTCATTGAAATCATTTTTTTGTAGCTCTTGAGGATCTGAGTGAAACTCAGAGGGAACTTGTTGACAGCTGTTTTTATAGTCGTGGTGTCACTCTGAATTATCATCAAATGTATGTCATGTCGCGGCAGCTCTTTGATGACAACTACATATTGTGTACTCCTTTCATTCATAGGATGGATCGCATGAACGTTATTTCCCAACATATGGTAAGCTTTGGTTTCTGTTTTTTATTATTTGTTTGTTATTTGCTGGTTCATAAGATGGATCATATAACTTGCTTGTTTCTGTCAGGTTATTCCTACCATGGTTGTGAGGAGTTTGCTGGAATTTGTGGCTATTCCTAGGACCGGTTCTTTACTTCTCGAAATTACTTTGGATTCTGAAGATGATGATATATTTTTGAGCATTCCTTGTTCCTACTTCATTGGCTTGGGTGATAGAATGGTTTTGAAGAAGGAAGGTTTTGGAAATTTTCTGTTGGCATCGTCTATGGAAGTCAACAATTTGGTGCTCATAACATTCAAACAGCGTGAACGGGAGTTAGCTATTGTTTTCAGCTATCTGCCACAGTGAGAAAGAAAGGTCTCGTGCAGCCCAAGCAGCAGAAGAAGCTGGAGATGGAGAAGGAAAATATCCACGTTGGACTCAATAGATTTATATTCTTGTAACTCAAGCAAGTTGTATCTTAATTTCAGTAGGTGGTATCTTAATTTCAGTAGGATGTATCTTAATTTCAGCAAGATGTATCTTAATTTCAGCAAGCCGTACTATTGCCGTTTTTATTTGCCGTCATACTGTGGCGCCACATTAGTCCCACCAATCTTTGGCAGTACTTTCCTTCCTGCCAATTTCTCCCGCCATTCTACCCGCCATTCTCTCCCGCCATTCTCTGTCCCGCCATTCTGTCCCGCCCGATTTCCCGCCATTGCGGTTGTCATCTGCCTATAAAAGGAGGCGTTGTATGTGCCTTCCTCCATCAGCCACTAATACTCGAAAAACACAGAGCGGTAGTCATTATGAGTTTGCCTTCTTCGGATCAAAGCATTAGGCCTAGCAAATGGAAGACTACAAAGCTGCCTCAGGGGGTTGAAGTAGTTCGTTGTTGGTGCGGTGATCTCTGCAAAGTGAAGGAGGTGACGGATTTTTCAGATTGGTTGGGAATGAAGTTTTTCATGTGCGCTAATTATGAGGAAGATCCACCCGTTGGTCTTTCGCCGTACATCACGCCTCCAGTAAGTTTCAGTCATACAGAATAAACACGTTGTTCATACTATGTTGATTTGATTTGTTATATTTCTGTTTCTTTTGTAGTCTCCTCCGCCCCTATGCCAGTACTATCGTTGGATAGACACGAAAATGCCAGACTAGGCGGTGACTGAGATTCGTGAAAGAAGTCGTCGAGCATGGGCAAGTTTGGACGTGGAGGAGCACCGCGAGAAGGCGGCAGCAGAGGAGAAAGCAGAGCAGGAGAGAGCTTGGCAAGAGCACTGTGTGGAGCAGAGGGCTTTTCTTGCTTAGATGAAGAATAAAAACCAAGAAGACCAACTTCGACTGGCGGAGGTCTACCGGCAACGAGAGGAGGCCCGTGAAGCTGAGAGGCAGAGAAAGAAAGAAAGGGCTCGTGCAGCCCAGGCAGCAGAAGAAGCTGGAGATGGAAAAGGAAAATATCCACGTTGCACCCAGTAGATTTAGATTGCAGTAACTCAATTTCAGCAAGTTGTATCTTAATTCAGCAAGTTGTATCTTAATTTCAGCAAGATGTATCTTAATTTCAGCCGGTTCCTCTCCCGCCACTTCCTCTCCCGCCATTTCGTCTCCCACCAGTTCCTTTCCCGCCGGTTCCTCTCCCGCCACTTCCTCTCCCGCCACTTCGTTCCCGCCATTGTCTTTCCCGCCAGTTTCTCTCCCGCCACTTTGTCTCCCGCCTATATAAGCACATTCGCAATAAGGAGGGTGAGCAGGCCCTTCCTTTCCCTGTCGCTCCCGCATCCTTCCTTCCGCTCTCACCATTCTTTCGTGGAGATGTCTCATCCTCACTATCCTTTCGATCGTAGTTTTCACAAGGGTATGTCCGACCGTCTTCTTCGTCTAGCTGCCAATTTCAAGATGAATGACAGAGCAGTACCATGGGAGGAACTCATTAGCAGTGACTTCATAATGAATGAGTTGTCTCACCAATTAGCTAGGGATGGGTGGCCTCCCAGTACTTTTGAGGAGATACGGAAAGAACTTCTGAGGTTGCACGCCAGATGGCAGAAGCAACTGCACAAGGGTGATGCTTATCTCAGGATTGCTGTTGATAATTCAGGTTTATGGTCAGCAGAAAGTGAGGACGAGGACGACCTCTTCATGCCCAGCAGCAAGGCGAAGAGTTCTGCATCAAAGGGCAAGGATTCTACATCGACAAAGGGGAAGAGTTCTGCAACGACAAAGGGCAAGAATTCTACATCGACAAAGGGGAAGAGTTCTGCAACGACGGAGGATGAAGACGATGTCTTCATGCCGAGTACCAAGGTGAAGACCAGCGCATCGTCGATGGGCAATAGTTCTGCAACGACAAAGGGGAAGAGATCTGCATCGACGGAGGATGACGATGATGCATTCATGTAATACGTTTTTCATGTAGTAGTATGTTCTGTAGTGTTGTTCTATGTACTATGGTTTAATTAAGTTGTAACGTTTAATCCAGTTGTAACGTGCAACTGATGCCGATGGATTTGGTTTGCGTTACTATTGTTCTCTCTCGAAAGCAAATAAGTCTCGAACATAAATACATAGAGGATAAATATGTCCGATACATAGTGGCTAAGCATGTCAAATACATGAATATGTCTGATACATAAAGGTACATAAAGTCTCATACATAAATAGATAGTCATCTCGTACGCAGATGACCATATCACTCCTGGGGCTTGCGAGATACCTCGGCTTCCTGGGACGTGGACCAGAAGGCGATAAGTGCTGAGGCGATGGACGAGTGTCACGATGACCACGACCATAGAACACCTCGTCCGTTGGTGTCTGTGTCTCCTGCGTCGAAGGTGGTGGTGGAGTGGCAAGAACTGTCTTCGAGGTACCGTAGGTCCATGCAGCACGATAATCGTCCTCACCGTCGCCAGGTACGTACGAACCAGCACCAGTACATATAGGTGACTGAACCAAAGCCATAAACGGCTGCGACTGTCTGCCGCCTGCTGGTGAATTAAGACATGTAAGAAATGACTTACGAGACTACGTTTTGCAAAATAATGTACGAAGTTTAGTTACCTAGGTCCATCTAGTGATGCCAGGCAGAGTCAGCAGCCTGCGAAGGAGGTGGCTGCTGGTAGAAATAGCCCCCGGGTTGTGAAGTAGGCGGCTGCTGCCAGGAGTAGCCCCCAGGATGTGAAGGAGGTGGCTGCTTCCAGGAGGAGCCCCCTGGCTGTGAAGTAGGTGGATGCTTCCAGGAGGAGCCCCCAGGCTGTGAAGGAGGTGCCTGCTGCCAGGAGGAGCCCCCTGGCTGTGAAGGAGCTGCCTGCTGCCAGGAGGAGCTCCCTGGCTGTGAATGCCGAGGTTCTGAACGCTGCAGAGAGGGGCGTGGCGGACGATGTGCTACTCGAGTGTCAACAACATCGGAAGATTGCCTACATGTAACAGCTGCGACGATCCCGCATATCTTCGCCTGAAGACTCTTCAACCTTGATATTGCATCTCGCTGTGGGATATTTTCTCCTCTCTCAAAGCGGTCCACCAAAGCAGTAACCTCATCTAGCGCCTGAGTTGACAATTCACCCTGTACGCACAAAGTTAACCAATTGTACATGTTCATGTATACGGAAAACGTAGCATGTGAGAACAACTGAGGACATACCGCGTGGTGTCTGCTTCCAACAAGTGAGGAAGTTGGGAAGAGATCGCTAGCGAGAGGAACTGGGATATGTTCCGGAGCAGATGATGGAACCAAGTAGATCCTCGTGGTCTGTCTGTAACGCCTCAGATACAACCCGTACGTGTCCCAGTCGAAGACACGAACTTCATCCCATATATTTGTCGAGGCAGTATTCCATTCCACGAGATAAGGTCTGATGTCGCGAACCCAAGAACTATGGGACTTGTTTCCTCCGTTGCGACTATACCTGAGATGCACGTTACATGACGAACATAAGTACTCCGAATAGTCCCAATAACCTATTAATGCGGAGAAATGTCCCAAAATAGTATTACTTACTTGTGCACGTGATCTGGTAATCGTGAAATAACCGGAATGTCAGGCTCTTGGAACAGACCGAACTGTCTCATCACCCTATTAATAGCCATCTCCTCAACTGTCACATCGAAGACCGGCTTGGCCTTGGTCATCCAGTAATGCTGATCTCTAGTGCAGTTTCCAGAAATCCCGCCTGGGTATCTATCTGAAATAGCCTTACGGGTGTACGGTTCCCATATAACCTGATCCTCGTGCAGACTATCAAACTGCACCGTGAAGGAGGGGTAGCAGCTCCTCACCTGGCTAGACGTAAACTGTCTCTGCACATCACAGCAGACATTAGTACGTAAAATTGAATAGCGAGAAATAAACATTAGTAATTCATATTCGTAATAATGAAAATACCTCTCTCTGCGCCCAAACAGATCCCACAGTAGGCAAGTCACCGATAGAAGGCACGTAATGTCCAGCAATGTCGTCCTTGCCGAAAGGTTTGTCAACGCTCACATAGGGACGACCAATGGGGAATCTCTCATAATACCAAAGCTGCAACAGAAGTGGACATCCGAGAAGACCAGATTTCCTAGACCTCAACTGGCAAGCTTTGCAGAGGCCTCTGTACGTAGCTGCTAACACGGCAGAACCAAAACTCCTTGGCGCAATGTCCTCAGGGGAACGTGCGTCAGCTATCTCTCGTGCAATGCCGATCAATCGTGCATCTACAGTGCTCACGTGGTTCTCTGTGAACATAGTCTTGCCAAACAACCACATAATATATGCCTCTAGGGACCGGTTAACCTGTGGCTCTGACAACTGATAAGTGGGATAACCTAACGCAACAATCTGAAACTGGCTGAACCACCTGAAAAGAGGCCCGTGTCGATCGCTTTCTAGTGCGGTGGTTTTTGGCACCGCAGCCAGAAAGCGGGCATGCAAAGATGCTACCCAACCATCTTCTACCTCTAAAGGTCCTATGGCAGCACCGGCGAGAGGTAATCCCAACAAGTAAGACACGTCCTATACAGTAGGAGCCATCTCTCCCCATGGAAAGTGGAACGTATGTGTCTTTGGTCTCCATCTATCTACTAAGCAGCTAAGGAGTGACCTGTCGTAAGAGATGCGTGATACTGGCCTCTTATGCAGTTGCATTGGTTCGCCCGCGTCATCCAAGTCCGGGTGATCAACCCACTCATCCAGCGTACCCTCAACCAGTCGTGCCAGGGGTAGAAGTCCAGCCCAATTCAGCCTACAAAATAAACAAAATGAGGCTTACAATTAGCTTCTATCATAACGATGACGACCGTGCTACGTGATTGTACGAACACATACCTATCAACCCATGCAGGGTGTATCATCCAGTTAGACTTCGGGGTGCGAGTGATCAACACGTCTAACTTCGTGCCCGATTCCGTAATCGCGGCTCGGTGTCCTCTATCGATATTACCATCAAGCATCTCATATGAAGCCATATCTGCAATGAGAAGATAGTACAAACATATTACAAAATATAACATAGAAGGGGGCGCACTAAAAATAAAATCTTGGTACCCGAAAGGCATAAAAACATAGTCTTACATATTACAAATAAAAACATAGTGCACACATATTACAAATAAAAACATAGTCCGACATATTACAAATTGAAAACATAGTCTCACATATTACAAATAAAAACATAGTGCACACATATTACAAATAAAAACATAGTCCCACAGATTATGTAGCTTCAGAGTTATTCTGTTTCAACTGTTGTTGCACCGTCTTTCTTCAGTGTGGGGCAATATTTCATCCTATGACCATACGCCGAACAGAGCAAACATTGTCTGGTTGCTCCACCTGCTTCAGATTAGTCCATATCGTTTCGGATGCGCTTTACGTTGCGCCTTCCCCTGCTAGTTCGCCGTAGTGCAGGATCCGGGATGTATACTCTATCAGCATCGTTTACCTTGTTAAAATTGCCGACGACTCTAAACCCTGTCATCTCACCTGTCCACACATTGAGTACTACCTCCTTTGAATAGTAAGGAGACACGAAGGAGATAGCGTCCAACTGAATCTGGCCACAGGCAGCCAACACATGTGAGCAAGGCAGGTGCAACACTGCGGCTTGTTGCATGTACACTCACAAGTTGGATAAAATTCTGCTCCAATTGTAACCTCATGCATCCTCACCTCATTTCCAGAACCAAAACCATCAGTAGGAAGCTGAACCTCGTACCTCCTTTCATGATTACCTATGAGTGTGACGGTGTGCTTCTTGGCCTTCTTTATCTTATCAGCCATATACTCCATGACACGGCTGCAGTAAGGAGTGTTCTGATTATCTTCAATATGATTCCTTGCCAACTCATGCCTTCCTTTGAAATACCTCACAGTGCCATGAAATACACCCTCCATAATAGTTGTCAGTGGCAATGCTCTATTCCCTCGGAGAACAAAGTTATAGATCTCTGCAAGATTGGTTGTCATGTGGCCATACCTAGCTCCATGGGTGTCATGCAGCAAAGACCAATTCACTGGAGGCTCTTTCTCTATCCACTCAGAAAAATTCTTTATAGCCCTGCCCTTCTTTCGCTTCGTATTAGGAGGGTCAATTGCTGGCAAGTCACAAAGACCAACTGGCCCCTCCATCTCCGCAATGAGTGTTGTTAATTTAACCTGGTCTTTTTCCATTTTCTTCCTAGCAACGACCTGTTTCTTAGTGAACTCATCTAGTTTGGACCAAATGAAATCGTATTTTCGCCGCTGGTTCTGCTTGCATAACTTCTTGAACAAGTTCATCAACCGTTTGTTCTTGAACTGTGAGAAAAAATTAGCACCAAGATGGCGCATGCACCACCGGCTTTGCAAGTCCTTCCAAGGTGTTGGCTCGTCAGCAGTTGGATTACTCAGTGTCTTCACGGCCTTCAATATACCGGGATGTCTGTCATGAATGAGACACACATTTGGTCTGTCCTTCACGATCGCACTTTTAATTTGACGGAAGAACCATACCCAGCTCAGAAAATTCTCACTCTTCACAAATGCCATAGCTAGTGGGATGATTTGGTTGTTCCCGTCCACACCAATAGCAGTCAGGATTTGCCCTTTGTATTGCCCAGTCAGGAATGTACCATCCACAAACATCACTGGAGGACAATGCCTGAAAGCTTATATGCACATACCGAAAGAGAAGAATACCTGTTTCAATACCTTGTAATCCGGTATGCTTTCCAACCTCATGTGCTGAATGTTAACATAAGTGCCGGGATTCCTCTCCTTCAGTATGTCAAGGAGACGGACAACATTATCATAGGAGTCGAAGAATGTCCCAAACCTCTCCTCCATCGCCTTCTGCTTAGCTCTCCAAGCCTTCCCATATGGAATGTCATACTTCCATCTAACCTTCACTGCGGTCTGGATGTGCTTTGCTTCCATATCTTTCTTATCCACTATCTCAGTATACATCAGTTGCGCTATGAGAGTTGAAGTAAGGTTTGGATGACGAGCCAACATGTTTTTCCTAACACAATTATGTGGTACAACATTTGTCACAACCCAGTGGATGTGATACTTTGGCACGTGGGCGTGCACCTTCGCAGGACAACCTGATTCAGCACACTTCACGGTATATTTCGTTGGACTAGATATGTGTGTTCGGAAAACCCTCTGGGTAGACATAGCCCACTTTATCACCGCATACTTCAATTTCTTCTTTGTGTCAAACATAGCCCCGATCTGGACTTGGTTCAGATTATATTGCCATGGAGTCTCATGGCCATCATTGACAGTAAATCCGGCGGATATGTCCTGCTCCCATGCAGCAGGAATTGGTACCTCCTCCTCCTCCTCGGAATTTTCAGAATCAAGTTGCTCTGCATTACCATCCTCGTCCTCTTCCTCCATCACCCTCTGCATTTCCTGGCCTTCATCGTCCCCATCAGCAACACCAGAGGCAGCTAATACTACCGATTGAATACTCTGACCAGCATTAACAAAATCTGACTCATTCTCCGCTTGAGTATCATTCACATCAGGTGGCTGTGACCTGGATACATAAATCTCGTTAGCCACTTGACTACTTTGGCCTGGATCATACCCCACGGTTGGCGATATGATGTTCTCCTCCTTCGCCACTGGTTGCACTAGGGCATAAGGATGGATTCTTCGGTCTCTGCAACGACTTAACAGAGACAACCAATGATGGCTCCTGTCTATCAGTAACAAATACCAGTTGACATTTTTATAGGAATTGGTCCACAAGGCATTAATACTGACGGAACAAACATCGGGATCGAGGCCAAAACTAGTGGTTAACCAATGCTTCAACTGCCTAATGTCCACTCTGTCCGGGTCTGAAAGTGTCATCTCTCCTGTTTTGAACTCGCTAAGATCAACGCCAAACTCATTATATCGAACATTGCCAGGGCCGTAATACACAGTCAAATTTACGGATTCAGACATTTTAACCTGTCACCACATTGCCAGCTTCTCAGTATTCCCAACAATAAATAGACAGTAAAATAAAAATATACACTACAATGCATCTGCAGATTCTAAAAATAATACACTAAAATGTACCTCCACTCCGACTAGCTAAACGTACACTACGACTAACTAAACCTACACTCCGACTAACTAAACCGAGTAACTTAAACAAAACTAATAATATACCTCCACTACCTAATACGATAGTCATATAACTCCACTAAATAAACCGACTAACTAAAACTAAATTCAGTACGCTCTACAAACATAAACTAATTTTACGATTATTAAAATAATACCGGAAAAAAACAAAAACTAACAGCAAAAAATATACCTTCGACGCGTGAATGCACTTCTTCTTCCTCTCCACCTTCTTCTTCTTCCTATACACCGCTCCACCCTCTCAC
This sequence comes from Hordeum marinum, assembly GCA_022496015.1. Taxonomy (NCBI): domain Eukaryota; kingdom Viridiplantae; phylum Streptophyta; class Magnoliopsida; order Poales; family Poaceae; genus Hordeum; species Hordeum marinum. The sequence goes on from CM039673.1 coordinate 410,925,427, forward strand.
CATTGACGACTCCACCATCACACCCTTTTCTCCTCCAAACGAACAAACCAATACCCCGTTTCAAAAAAGAAAACCGTCGGTCGGGGGAGAACAACCCGATCTACCCTTTCATCGGATTGAAATGTGAAATGGCCGGAGGGAATGAGAGAACAAGAGGGGGACAAATTCGGGCGAAATAGGAGGGAAATAGGAGCTGGCGGAGGAAGAAGAAGCCCGGCCGCGTCGGCCTTATCCACGGGCCTGTCGGCCTAGTGGCGACCGACGGGTGGCCAATCGGCCACGTGGCGATCGACGGGCAGATATCGGCGCGGTGGAGGCTGACGCGACCCTGGTCGGCCAAGTGCAGGCCGATGGGCCCCTGGTCGGCCAAGTGCAGGCCGATGGGCCCCTGGTCGGCCAAGTGCAGGCCGATGGGTCCCTGGTCGGCCCAGTGTCGGCCGACAGGGGTCCAGTTCTGATTTTTTTCAACTGGACCTCCTGTTTTCAAAATTTAAAATATTTTAACGCTAGTTTTAAAAAAAAAATCCAACTATTGGTACTGCTTCTTGCCATGCCGCTTCTTCTGCTTGCCACCACTAGCACTGCTCCGACTCGCCCCTTCATCGTCGATGGATAGGAGATACTTCCGCACGTTGTCGATTCTCCTGTATACTTCGTCCGTTTCTTAATGTAAGCTTTTTTTAGAGATTTTAGTAAAGGAAATTTATATTTTCCAAACGTTCGGATCTTAGGTATAGACACGAATGACCCCGATTTCATTGGTTTCGAGCCCGCTCCAACCGTGTCTCGACCCCGTTCGTCCGATCCGCAATTCCGGCTTGCATCTAGGACTTGATGGCTCATGAAGTATTAGCATTCTGCCCAGCCCCATAACCACTTGAACTAAGTTGCTTGTTGTGAAATTTGAAGTGTGGTATAGTACTTGTATAAACTCCTAAATGAGAAAGCTAATTGGTTAATCACATCAATAAAGTTTTAATTCGAACGCAATGTTGCAACCATTCAAAAAACTACTTCCTTCCAAAAAAAATCTTTGTTCTTCTATAGCATGCACTCTAAATGTTCGTCTATCATGTGTACTAAAATTGTTCGTGTGCACTAGGTATCACTGTCGGTAACTTTTTAAAAAAAATAGCAGGTAACATACATACCGTGGACCCCATAACTTAGATACAAACACCAAGGTAACTTTTCACTTGGAAAAACGGTTGTTCAATGCACAACTCCGACAACTTCTGTATAAATAGGATGGTAACAAACACAACGAAGATCTCATAACTTAGGTACAAATACCACGGTAACTTTGATCGGGAAGCAGTAGAGTTGTTGGGAAACATACGCGTTGGTAAATTTTGTGTAAAATAGCATGGTAATGTACGTACCACGGACCTGATAACTTAGATACAAACAGTGCGGTAAGTTTTTTTACGGGAACAAAAGTTGTTGAATACACATCCATGATAACTTCTTTATAGTTAGGATTGAAACAAACACACCGAAGACCTGATAAATTAGGTACAAACACCGTAGTAACTTTGATCGGGGAAAAAGTTTGTTAAACCCCGGTAACTTCTTTCGTTAATATCATGATAATATATGCACTATGGGCATGATAACTTAGGTACAAAACACACGGTAACTTTAGCCGAAGAAAAAAAGTTGTTGAAAATATAACCTGATAACCTATGTGTAAATACACAACACACACCTGATACCCTATGTATAAATAGTAACTTATTGATGAGGGAAGGGAGATTATTGAGAAACATACCTCTGTTATCTCTTTTGTAAATATCATGGTAAAATATACAACGTAAACATCATAACCCATATACGAACACGTGGGTAACTTTTAGACATGGGGTAAGGATATTTAGAAAACATAACCCGATGACTTTTTTTACAAACATACTCCGTTAACTTTTGCGTAAATGACATGGTAACTTATATATAACACACGTGATAACTTACATAGCCCAGATGTGGTAACTTTTGGTTAGAAAAAAAGGTCATCAGAACATATCCGTTTCACAGATCTCGTCGAGATGATTTTTTTGTGAAGATTGTTTTTTCAATCGGAGTGGCGGTTTGAGCTATAAAACATTTTAAAGTTCGAAAAAAAATCTAGAATGACATCAGATTTTCGTCCTTAGTGCACATATGCATTTAACTAGAGAGGGGAGTGCACGTGAAAGAAAAATTATTGATTCTAATGCATGCTTGTATGTAATTAGAGTGAAATAATGATCGTTCTTGCCTATTGCTAAAATCTAAATGTTTGGTAGTTATTAAGGTCCTTTAATAAGAACTATATATGGATGTATATAAACGTATTTTAAATTGTAGATTCATTCATTTTGCTTCATATATAGTTTATATTATAATCTCTAAACTAACTTATATTTAGAAATGAAGAAAGTATATCGTAATACTGAACACAGCTGAAATGAACCACAATGATTTATTTTCTTTGTTGGGTGAACTGAACCTCACTGCTAACAAACCATGACAACAAATATTAACTCATTGTGTCTAGGAATATCAACAAATATGGAAAGATATCAATATCAAAACACTAACGACCAGGAATGAGGTGGCGGAGGGCTAAGAGCATCTCTAGCAGACCCCACCCATAAAATGCATTTACAGTTCGTGAAAAAACGGCTTTGCGGGTTGGCGAGGCTACAGCCGAGCAGACCCCGCACAGCGGACCCGTAAAAAGGGATATTTGCGGGGTCTGCTCGGCCGCAGCCCATGCCGACCCGCAAATCAGTAATTTGCATTTCAATTTATGGCATGAAAACACATTTCGTTGTTTCTTTATTTTCTTCAAAGGCATTGGATACATCATAATTCATCAAATCTTTGCTAGAATAGTAAGACCAAAGAAAACAAGAAACACAATTAGATATTTTAGAAGATATCTAACTTTCATAATTGCTCCGACTAGTTGGACCAACATCGTCTCCATGCATTCATTGTTGATCTGTGGATTCTTAATCTTGCATTCTTCATTCTTCTTCTTCGATTCTAAAAAAGTAGACGTTGCTTCCTCTTTAGTTTCTTCTCTAATTGCACATGTAGCCGCATCATTAGCCTCAATTCTACGAACGAGTGCACGGACATCTATTAAGTTTTTTCCTATCAATAAATCGATGTATTTTTCTTCCCAATATCAAAATGAGCATCAACCTTCCAACACACATGACCATCTCACAATAAGCTACCAAAATTGAACCGAATAGGTTGACAAAGCCGAATGAAAACAAGAACATACCCCCTCATTTTTGCATTTCAAGAATACCCATTCGGGGTGTCGCGGCGTGCTAGATGTTAGCCGCAACATTATCTGTTTGCAATCGTAGTACTATGTGAGCGACATCCGCGAGACGGCGACCCGTTGCACGAGATCCGAGCCGAGGCGACGGTCGGGCGAGTCCTTGCCGGTAAACCGACGACGATGGCTAGAGGACGAACCAGCACCTACATGTGGCGTCGGGGCTTTGCCGGGGCTTTGCGGGGTGCTCCCCGACCAATCCATGGCTTCGCGCAGCCGTCGGAGACCGGAAACGTCAAATCCGGCGACCGCGACAAACAGCCACCGATCTGCAATTTTCCAACCGGCCGAGGCGGGAGGAAGTTGTGGAGGTCAGTCTCGGACGTGTGGCGGCCCGCCGGCGTGGATCCTGACGGCTGGTATGGCCCGAATCGTAGGTTGCGGCCCGGGGGCGTTGGGTGGGGAAAAGCGCAGGTTGAAATGTCCCCCCTCCCTCCCCCGCGCCAACTGTTCCCGCTATATACACGGCACCGACGGGGTGAGGGGGAACCTGCGTTTTCACGGGTTGGGGTGGGAATTTTGCCGTGGCCCGCAAAAATATTTACGGGTCCGACGTGTTTGCGGGATCTGATCGGGTAGCTTTTTTCGTAGGGACCCAAATTTAACAGTTATTTTATAGATCGGGGCACTATACAGGGTGTGGTATAGTGTGTGCTAGAGATGCTCTAATCATGTTGTGTCTCAAAAAAAGGCCGAAGTGTTCTGGCCCACAAATCGACTAACAGCTAAAAAATTTCAGATGTCTGACTATTAGCAAAAGCTATGTTTTGTTGGCACACTGTATGGGCAGCAGCAAGATGAATTAGCGATGATGAGCTAAGCCGTGTGGCCAAGCGGGCGGATTAGCGATGACATGACTTCACGAGGAGCCCGAAAAATCAGATAATGGGTGCAACAAGATAGTGGGGTACCTATATACGCGCCTGATGATAATGTCTGCTATATCCACCCCTTGATACCATGTCCTTCAGATATTTAGATCTTCCAACATCATAAGGCATCCCAGTATATTTATCATTCATTTGAGTTCTAGAACGGGAAAATTAAGGATTTGGATAATAAATCTTAAAATAGATGATAGAGACATATTAATAGATGCTCATTAGAACAAGGAAAGGGATTCGAGAACCACTGATTTTTCTTTTTCTTGAGGGGTCGAGACCCACTGATTAAAATGGGTTTAAAGCCCACTGATAAAAACACTTGGAGTAGCGGACCCATCGAACTAATTCGGTGGTCACGTACTCATATCAGTGGGAGGCCCAAATAACTGGGTGTTAGCATAGATGCCAAAAAAAATGGTCGCGATAATGTTTACACATATGATGAAAGCAACATTCGTCCATACACCTATAACACACAGATTATGCCACATCACCGCGTGCATGTATGTGGGGATCTTTTTTGATTTTCAATTTTTAAAATGTTTTATCCCTTAAATGAAAAATTCGATTGAAGATCTGTTTTCACCATTAAATTCACGACGAGATCTTCGAAATTAGATCTCATATCAATATGTTTTGATGACTTTTTTTTCTTGATAAAAGTTGTCATGTCTATTACACATGAATTGTCATGATGTTTACACTGAAGTTGCCATGATATGTTTCAGGTATTTTTTCTTCTAGCTTTAAAAGTAAATTTTAATGGATTAGTAAAGAATTGCCATGATCCATGCATTATATTTGGCGTGGTTAATTACTAAAAGTTGCCATGATTCATTAATAAAAATTGCCATAAAAAGTAGTTGAAAAATATATCGATAGCTTTAAATCCAGAAGAAAAAATAGATAGAACATGACATGGCAACTTTAGTGTAAACACTATGGCAAATACAGTGTAACATCATGGCAACTGTTGCCCAAAAAAATTCATCAAAACATATCAACATGGGATCTAGTTTTGAAGATCTCGTCGAGACGGATTTAATGGTGAAAACGAATTTTTTATTGGATTTTTAAATTAGAAGATAAAATATTTTTAAGCCAAAAATCAAAAAAGATTTCCGTTGATGTCAACTAATTTGACAAGACAAAATGAATAGTAACGAAGGTGGATAGACAAATTGAAAACGTCCACACGTGTGGGCTTTAGCTTTTCCAAAAAAAAAACAGTTAGAGGCTTTAACTCTAACTCTATTCTTCCCACGTGTTGTTGATCCTCCTAGCCTACATGCTCTAGCAACCAAGCATAGGCACTTACAGAGGCCATTTATTCTCAGCGGATCTTCTTAGCGTCGGATTGGAAAGTTATAAACCCGCAAAAAAAAAAAGATTGCAAAGTACTTCCTTTGTAAATCTTTTTAAATATTTCAATATAAACTACGTATGAATGTATATGGACATATTTTAGTGTAGATTCGTTCATATTCATTTTGTTTAGTATGTAATTTATAATGGATTCTTTTAAAAAAATCGTATTTAGCAACGAAAGGAGTAGTAGTGGAAGCCATCAAGAACCATAGTGATCTTCTTACGGTGCTGTGGTTACTGAATTTGGGATCACTTTTCTATTTTTAATTCTTGTAGTATCATTAGTCATGAAGAAAAAGGAAGAGATCATAGTCATGCCCCCAACCCCGCACCCGTGACGCGCCCTGCGCGCTTCCAGGGGTCGAGTTCCACCGATGGCTCCCCCTTCGACCCTCCACCTTCTCGTCGCCGTCGGAGAGCGTTCGCCGTGCGAAGCCCGTGCAACGCTGGCGGCGATGAGGCCTCACTCTCTCCCTTCCTTGTTCGAGATTCCGGCCATGGGGGCGATGCTGCTCATGGAGGGGGGCACACAGATCCGCTGACTGGGTGGCTGGGAGGCGGTGGTGCGCCCTGCAGCGGTGGTGGCGGGGGCCCGTGGTGGCGTCGGCCAGCGGGATCCGGCCCGTCAGACTCCATCTAGGTCCCGTGGGGCCGCATCTCCTAGCGACGCATTAGTTGTCTTTGGCGGCAGAGGTGCGGCTGGTAGTTGCGTGCTCGCACGGACCTAACGCCTTGGTCCCGGCGAGTGGCGCGAGTTAGGGCAGCGGCCCAATGTGGTGGCTGCTCTGGTCGTGGGCTACGGCAGCGCGGGGAGGTATGGTGTGTGCTCTCTGCTGCTTGGGATCTACACGACAGCTCGGCGGTTTCGGCTGCAGCAATGGTTGGCCTCTTTGCTAGCATCGGCTCATTTGCAGATGGACTGTTTCGGCCTTCGATCCCTCTCCTCGGTGTCCGGACGCTACTCTCGTCGAAGGGTTGGCCCTGTCCCAGCTAGGGTCCATCGCCCGTCTTATGTCCGGTGCTGCGGGATCGAGCTCGTCTCGGGCCGGGCTGCAAGACCGAACTCGTCTCGTGCCCGGTTGATGGACCGTCTTCGTCTCGTGCCCGGCTGCAGGACCGAGCTCGTCTCGCGCCCGGCTACAGGATCGTGCACATCTTACGCCCGGTGCGGCACGATGGGTCGATGGTGGTCAGTTTTGTCCAGCCTATTGGGTCTCGGTGTTGGGACCGTCCACGGGTGCAAAAGGCAGAGCCTTTTTACTCATTTTTTTGTTGGGACAGTGACAGGTCTGGAGTGTGATGGTGTCAAGGTCTTAGATGCCGGGGCGGCGAAGATGACGATTCTGATCGTGGTAACGCGATGTTCGTGGACAAAAGCCGTGGCTCGATGCTGCCCGGTGCTTCCGAATTTGTAAAAAAAAAAAAGATGTCAATTAGACGCTGACTACGCGTCCTTACGATGATGAGGCCACTCGATGGCGCCGTCGCGTTCTACCTTGATCAGCGGGTCGGTGTTTATGAATTATGCCACCCCACACATGACTGCTATCCGCGTCCAACCACCGCAACTAGCAATAGCAGCAGCTAACCAGAGAAAGTTCCAGCTGTTCCGAAACTATCCTGGCACAAGTCGCCAGTATACACTGCAGGTTTCAGCGACTACGTGCAGTAGGTAGTCAGTCTGCATGCATGGTAGTAGGCCATAATGGTGCCATGCAACCGTGGGAGATGACGTCGCACCAACCTTGCCGGCTTCCCTAGACCTACTGTATATATACAGTCAAGCTCAAGGTACTGCGTTCTCATTTCTACCACCGACCGACGCCTCCCGTTATCGGAAAATGGCTCGCTCGCTCCCTCGCCGCCTCGCTCTCTTCTGCGTCATGGCCTCCTGCATTGCACTCGCCGCGGGCACCGCCCGTCCGAGCCGGCGGGGCCTCGCCGTAGACGATAGCCATGACGGAGCGGCCAACGTCGGGGTTGGCGGCGGTAGCGGCTACGAGGGCAACTTGATGCCCCGGCCGCCGCCGTCGTCCGAGCCGAGGGCGTGCCAGTTCGAGAACGAGAGGCTTTACAAGGCGTACCTGGTGATCCAGAAGTTCAGGAAGACCGTGATCTGCGACCCCAAGGGCATAACCACCACCTGGAGCGGCACCGACCTCTGCGGCTCCTACAAGGGCTTCTTCTGCGGGCGGCCGATCAACGTCAGCGACAGGACCGTCGCCTCCGTTGACCTCAACGGCTACAACCTGCGGTCTGACTCGCTGCAGGGCTTCGTGGACGGCCTGCCGGACCTGGCGCTGTTCCACGCCAACTCCAACAACTTCGGCGGCGCCGTGCCAAACCTCAAGGGGCTGCAGTACTTCTACGAGCTCGACCTGAGCAACAACAAGCTCGCGCCGGCTCCGTTCCCGACGGAAGTACTGGGGCTCACCAACTGCACCTTCATCGACATCCGGTTCAACAGCTTCTTCGGCGAGCTGCCGGCGGGGCTCTTCAGCTCCTTCCCGGAGGTGGAGGCCATCTTCGTCAACAACAACCAGTTCTCCGGCCAGCTCCCAGACAACCTCGGCGACTCGCCCGTCAACTACCTCTCCCTCGCCAACAACGACTTCACGGGGCCGATCCCGTCGTCCATCGGCCGCGCCGCCGACACGCTCCAGGAGGTGCTCTTCCTCAACAACAGCCTCAGCGGCTGCCTCCCCTACGAGATCGGCCTGCTCGCCAGGGCCACGGTCATCGACGCCGGCACGAACCACCTCACCGGCACCATCCCGCTGTCGTACGCGTGCCTGCGGAGCGTGGAGCAGCTGAACCTGGCGGACAACCTCCTGTACGGCGTGGTGCACGACTCGCTCTGCCGGCTCGCCTACGACGGCCGCCTCGCCAACCTCACGCTCTCCGGCAACTACTTCACGTGGCTGGGGCCGTGCTGCTGGGACCTGATCAGGGAGGGGAAGCTCAACGTCGACCGCAACTGCATCCTGTGGGCACCTAACCAGCGGTCCTTCCAGGAGTGCGCCGAGTTCTTCCACGAGAACTGGGCCAGGATGACGTGCCCCGTCAGCAAGTACGTGCCGTGCCACCCCAAGTGGTACGGCGTCGACGCGGCCAAGGAGGAGGCCGCGGCGGCGGAGGAGAACAAGTACCGGACCTACTCGGCGTTGCACCCGTAAGGGCCCGCGCGCCCTGCCGGCGAGGGCAGCTCCACGTACGCGCTACAATTGTTAAAGTGAGCGAAAGCACTGCGCGTCTCGTGAGCTTACCCGCCCGAAGCAGCTGCTTGGTCGTTGCGACGGCTGGTCTCTGTCCATTGTTGTTGTTTCTACTTTTCTAGTTATGCTCCCTTTCTCACCCGCTACTCAGGTGCTTGCATGCCGGCATGTCTGGCTAGGTACGTGGTCACAAGTGACTGTTTTTTCTTTCTTTCTCGACCAATCACACTGATGTAATAATTCAGGTCATTCTTTAATAAGTAAGACAAAAGATTTTGTCATTTTCACTGATTAACTGATTAAGAAAGTAGTTCAAGACAAAGGCCACATTGCGGCGGGAAATTATTAATTAGTATTCATACGACATTAAATTACACAAATACTTAGGGCTCACAAGGAAACTTGCTCTTTGACGCAACACCTTCCCACTCGCAAAAGACCAAGGGTTCAAAAGTCCCCCAAAGTCAAAAGTCCAAAAGTCCTCTACTCATGGGCCTCTTTTTATATTCTAAGGAGATCCCAACAATGACGTACAGTGCGTACACGGGGTGTACAGAGCTACAGTGCTATCATACCTAATATTGACGGAGTAGGATAGACGCATTTAATGCATCGTCAGACATCTGTGTCCGTCAGTGGAATGGGACGGGAGCCCGTCCCATCGGCGCCGCTTAGCTCCCTCCAACGTCGACGCCGCGACATGCGTCCAGGTGGATTGACACCTGTCCTGTGCACTGGCGGGGTCTTGTCGGGGCTTCGCCTTGCCGCAGCCTTGCCTTGTCGGGGGCGGGCTCCCTCTCTGGTGGGTCGATAGCCCTCCCGGCAAGGCCTTGCCGGTGATCTTGATTTTCCTGTGCTGGTATCTGGCAAGTCCCTGTCGGGCCTGACCGCCTGGATGGCTACTACTGCCCGTGCACGAGTAAGGGGCACTGAAGAGCCCAAAACTCTAGTGCACCGACAGGAGTCCCCAGGCCTGGGCCACATATGTCGCGAGACGCTGTTGGGCTAGGCCCAATCAGTGCACGGGCAAGCATGGCAGGGCCTTGCAGTTGTGATCATTGCGCTTGTTGCGCTTCGCCACAACGCCCATTGAATGCGGCACGTGGGATATGTGCGCGACGCAGCCTTCAAGTTTTTAATTACAATGTCAGGTCGTTTCCGCCACGCGCGTCGCATGCATGGCGAGGAGCCAGCAATGGGGCGTCCGTGACTTAAAGTCCCTGGGAAAAGTAGCAACCGCAGCGCCGTGGATTGGAGCGACGGGGCAGATGTTGTTCGCCCTGTGATCGAGGGCGTCGCTATTGGAGGAGGTGGGCGGCGTCCTTTGGAGTGGAGGAGAGCCGGCCCTCGCACCTCCCCCTATAAATAGAGGGGCGACGGGGGAAGTGCTCATCCATCCTTCTTCCATACCTTGCCTTCCCGAGTGCAAACCTCCAGTGTTTGCTCTCCCACGTCTCCATAATCTTCTAACGGTGCCCACCCCCAACCATGAAAAGGGGGCGTGGGCGACCACCGTCTTCAGCTTCAAGAAGAAGCTCTTGTCTGGATCATGCCACCACTTCGGCCGCGAAGGCAGAGGGCGGCCCGAGTGCGCGTGGTGGAGGAGGCGCGAGGGGCCGCGGCCGCCGTGGGGGCCCAGGCCGGGGGAGGTGGAGTGTCGCTCCACCTCCTCCTCCGACGCCAGACCTCTCCATTGAGGAGACCCATGCCGAGGGGACGGCGCTGGACTTTGTCCTCGAGCTGGCCGGTCCCTTCCAGAGCCATCTGCGCCTTCCTCGCTTCTTTGCCAGGGCAATGGAGGGCGACGGTCCACCCACCCTATGGCTGCGGGTGGCCGGTTCCTGTAACGACGCGACGCGGGTAAACATCGATTACCCAGCGAACCGCGTCATGTTCCTCAGGTGCGGCTAGAAGACCTACGCCCACACCCACAACCTTCAAGTGGGTCATGTCCTTTGCTTCAAAATGACGGAGGCCTATATGTTCTCCGTCAAGATTTATGGGCGCTCCGATGTCCGTCTCAGCTGCTGCGAAGAGAGCTCGAGCAGCACCAAAAGCCTGTCCTCGGGCGAGAGTGATGGGGAGGACAGCGGCGAAGACAACGACGATGAGCCCGGTCTTCGAGCGGTCAAGTCGGAGCCCGAGGATTCGAGCTCTGACTGACCACTGGCCGCACCATCATCGCCAGCCTCACGCCTCTCCCCCTCCCGGCAAGATGTCCTTGTCGAGTGCTTTAGTCCCGGGCGCTGCCTCATCTTCCAGCTGGGTCTTCCGGCAGACCCGTGGACTTCGGCTTCTGGTGTCCATCCCCCTTTCCGCCCGCTCTGGCCCTCTCCTCGGCGCAATGCTGGTCCGAGAGGGACCAAGCTCTTGCCTGCCCATCTGGTAGCCCTGCTCCTCCACGCAGTGCTGGTCCAGAGGGGTCAGTTCGGGCTTCTACCGGGGGGCCCTCACCATATTTTTCTTCTTGTATCCCGCCTCTCCTTTCCATCTTTTTCTTCTTGTAGCCTCCCCTAGGGGAGAAAGTCAAATAAAGATGTACTTCGAAAAAGCGACATCTTATGTAAATTTCACCCCATTTTGAATGGATGTGTATTATCTTCCTTGTTAGACCTTTTTTTGTATATGGAACTTTCCCTATGCCTTCTTGGAAAACTCTTGCCGGCGTGTGTAACCCTACCGCAAGCGCTTCGAGGAATAGGTCCTTAGCAGCCTGCTAGGGGTGCTACTGTCGGCAAGATACCTTGGCATCCTTGGCACAGCCATTCAAGGTGTGGGTCTCGGTAGAAACAGAATAAGGGCACAAGTGATGTCACTTGATTTGTTGAGCGGACTCGAAACAAAACAAGGAGCGTGGCCGCGGCCACTTAAGCCGTTGAGCGGTCCCGAACACGGTGAGGGCGTAGCCAATAGCGGCAAGGTTCCCGTGCGTGCAGGTTTTCCGTACAGAAGTCGAAGTCGCCCAAGGAAAATAATTTCACGGCAAGAATTTACTTGGGGGGTTTTGCAACTTATTTTTTGGTTGTCGTGCTCCCTCCAGCAAGTTTTTTTTGGGACGTCGCTCATAGGTATCTGTACCATCATTCCCCCCCCCCTTCGCAAAGCTGCACGTGAGGGGTCCTTTTGTCCTTTGAGAAAAAGAAAGAAAAGAAAATATGGATATGGAACATTGGCAGTCCGTTAGTCCTTGCCGGGATTAAGTGCATTGCAACACCTCAGACAAACATGCACATAAGTAAACATGAAAATCAAACAGGATTGCGGAACACTTATCTTTATTTAACTACGCACAGGGTCCGAGCCTGGCTTTGTATCAAGGATTACATGCTTCAGCGGCAAGACTTATACAAAAGGTGGTTGCCGGGGGCCCGACAACCGCGCCTCATGGGTAGAACTTGCAAAGATGTTCGATATTCCAGGAGTTGCTCACTGGGATGCCATCTTCGGTCTCCAGGCGGACTGCGCCCGGCCTGGTGACTCGTACTACCTGATAAGGGCCTTTCCACTTTGGCGTCAACGTGTTGGAATTCTTGGCGGACTGAACTCGCCGAAGAACAAGGTCGCCTTCCTCAAGACTTCTAGCATTAACTTTGCGGTTGTGGTAGCGGCGCAAAGCTTGCTGGTAGCATGCAGCTGTCACAGTAGCCTGAAGACGGTCTTCCTCAAGGAGCGTCGCGTCGTCTTGCTGTAGCTGCTCTTGCTCAAGCTCAGCATAAGTGAGCACTCGAGGCGACCTGTACATGAGTTCCATGGGGATAACTGCCTCTGCCCCATAGACAAGGGAGAACGGTGTCTGGACGGTAGCTCGATTTGGTGTCGTCCTGATTGACGAAAGAACCATCGGCAACTCATCAATCCAGTTGCTTCCGCACTTGTGCAGCCTATCAAAAGTTCTTGTCTTGAGACCTCGTAGCACTTCGGCATTAGCCCTCTCCGCTTGGCCGTTGCTCCTTAGGTGGGTAACGGAAGCAAACAGATTTTGCTACCAAGGTCTTGGACATACTGCATGAAGGTGCGGCTCGTGAACTGTGTGCCGTTGTTAGTGATGATCCTGTTGGAACACCAAAGCGGCAAACTAGTCCCTTAAAGAACTTGACGGCTTCCTGTGCCGTCACCTTTCGCACTGCGTCCACTTCCGGCCACTTTGTGAACTTGTCAATTGCAACATACAAGTACTCAAAGCCCCCGGCAGCACGGGGAAAGGGACCCAAGATGTCAAGCCCCCAGACCGAAAATGGCCACGAGAGAGGGATCGTTTGAAGTACTTGAGTTGGTTGATGTAGCATCTTCGAATGAAACTAGCATGCCTCACACTTGGTTACCAATGTCGTTGTATCCTGGAGGGCGGTGGGCCAAAAGAAGCCTTGCCGGAGTGCTTTCCCGGCAAGGGCTCTTGACCCTATGTGGGAGCCACATATGCCTCCATGTATCTCTGCCAATAGCTCCAGTCCATCTTCCCGGGAAATGCATTTGAGTTTCTCACCGTTCGATCTTTTTCTGTACAGGACGCTGTCTACGAACTGGTACATATTAGACCGGCGGGCTACTCTCTCTGCTTCTTCTTGTTCCCCGGGAAGTTCTCCTGTCTGAAGGAAATGGACGATGTCCTGCGCCCATGCCGGTGTCTGTGGCTCGACAACAAGGAACAAAGGTGTATCCTCCCTCGGGGTAGGATTTGTCTCGACGACAAGGGCCTGAGGGGTTGTCGGAGTCTACTATGCCCCAGCAAGCCTGGCTAGAGCGTATGCTTCTACGACAAGAGCCGGCGGGCCTGCTGGAGCATAGTACTCGCCGACAAGCCTGTCGTTCCCTCTAGCAACTTTCTCACCGACGTCTTCGGGGAGGTCTGCCGAGAAATACTTGCCAGAACTTAACTATCTTCTCTTCTCTTGCCCTGTTGATGGTGTCACGGAGGGTTGAGTTAGTTGGAGCACAAAAGTTCCTGGTTCCACACGCGACTTAAGGGCAGCACACTTTGACATGCCATAGGCAATGCTGTTCTCTGCACGTGGAACGTGCTTCATTTACAGGCAGTCAAAACACTCATCCAACTTCCTCACTTCGTCTACATAAGCTTCCATCAACGGGCTCTGGTAATCTTTGTTCACTTGCCTGACGACAAGTTGAGAATCACCCCTGACAATAAGTTTCTTGATCCCAAGGTCAGCCGCGATCCTGAGATCGGCAAGCAGCCCTTCGTACTCAGCAGTGTTGTTTGTTGATCTCTCCCAGAGAAAGTGCATCTAGACCACATATCTGAGGTGCTCTCCGGTGGGTGTGACGAGCAGCACTCCGGCACCAACGCCTTGCAGTGAGAAAGCTCCATCAAAATACATGATCCATTCTCGATCAGTTTCCTTGACGAGGAGAGTTGTCTCCGGAATCTCTTCATCGGGCGTTGGGGTCCATTCTGCAATGAACTCCGCCAAGGCCCTCCTCTGAATGGTCGAAGTGCTCTCAAACTTAAGACCAAAGCTTGATAGTTCCAAAGCCCACTCCACAATCATGTCGGTAGCTTCTGGGTTCCGCAATATCCGCTATAGCAGGAAGCAAGTGACAACGGTGATCTCATGTTCTTGGAAGTAATGGCGCAGCTTCCTCGAGGCCATAAGAAGGCCGAAGAGCAACTTTTGCATGACAGAATACCTTGATCTAGCCCCCTGCAAGAAGGAGCTGACAAAATAGACTGGTCGCCGCACCACTTTCTTGTTTTGGACTATCTCTTTCAACTGTGCAGATCTTTCTTTGCCGGCACCAGACCCTGCCGGAGACTGTCCTGGTTTGTCGCACGGCGGTCCTGTCGTTGTTGCCGCTTCTTCGTCAACTTCTCTTTTAACCACTAGTGCAGCACTCACCACTTGACTTGTTGCCGCCAGATACAACAGCAACGACTCTCGTGGTTTTGGCACGGACTAGGACTGGTGGAGAGGAAAGGTACTTCTTCAAATCCTGCAGCGTTGCCTCCGTTTCCGGAGTCCATTTCATTTGACCTGCCTTCTTCAAGATTTTGAAAAAGGGCAGGGCACGCTCAGCAGATGTTGAGATGAACCTACTCAGAGCAGCAACACGGCCGACAAGGCGTCGCACATCCTTGACTCGTCTTGGTGCCTCAATTTGCTCAATTGCTTTGATCTTGTCGCGATTTGCCTCGATTCCTCGTTGAGACACAAAGAAATCGAGAAGCTTGCCGGATGGGACGCCGAACACACATTTCTCGGGGTTGAGCTTCATGTTGATCTTAGCAGATTTGCAAATGTTTCTTCTAGGTCTGATATGAGTGTGGCCTTATCCTTGTTTTTGACCACTATATCGTCCATGTAAGCTTCCATATTTCTATGTAGCTGGGGCTCAAAACCAATCTGGACCACCCTTGCAAAGGTAGAACTAGCACTTTTCAACCCGAAAGGCATACATAGAAAACAATATGTACCACATGGGGTGATAAATACAGTATTCTCCTCGTCTTCCTTGGCCATGAAAAATCTAATGATAGCCTGAATAGGCATCAAGGAAAGACAATAAGTCGCAGCCGGTAGTGGAGTCCACAATCTGGTCGATGCGCGACAAGGGAAAAGGATCTTTGGGGAAGGCCTTGTTGATGTCTGTGAAATCAATGCATAGCCTCCACTTCTCATTCGCCTTGCGCACTACGACTGGATTGTCCAACCACGTAGGATGGAGTACTCCTCTCATCAGGTCATCCGCTTCTAACTTCTTGATTTCTTCGGCAATAAACTGTTGCCCCTCCAAAGCTTGCTTCCGAACCTTCTGCTTGATGGGCCGCGCGTGCGGACAGACGGCGAGGTGGTGCTCAACCACCTTCCTAGGAACGCCGAGGATATCAGATGGTTTCCATGCAAACACATCGACATTCGCCCGCAGGAAGGCGACAAGCGCGCTTTCCTATTTGTCGTCAAGGGTGGAACTTATGGTGAAAGTTCTCCCCGTGCCATCCTCCTTGGCGGGCACCTTCTTGGTCTTCGGTGGGGCTGCCTTGGACTTGTTGCTCTTGTCGATGGAGCTCTTTGGCACATCGTCGACGTAGCGCAACACCCCGAGGGGCGCGCTTGCCAGAATGTGCGCCACAGGCGTTGCCGGTCTTCTTTCCCCGGGGAGCTTCAGCGGCAGGAGCAAGTTCCTTGGCGGTAGGTGCTGCAGCTGCCCCCCGGTAGAGTTGGTCGGCGCAGATAAGTGTGCTTTTCTTGTCGGAGTTAATGGTGATGACGCTCATTGGCCCGGGCATCTTCAGCACGTTGTAAGCGAAGTGAGTGGCTGCCATGAACTTGGCTAGTGTCGGGCGGCCAAGAATGCCGTTAAATGGCAATGAGATCTTGGTGACGTCAAAAACGATCTTATCTGTTCTGAAATTGATGCCACTTCCAAACGTCACCGATAGCGTGACCTTGCCTTTCGGCAGAGTCCTTCCCGAATTGACCCCTTGGAAAGCGCCTGTCAGCTCGAGATCTTCGTCGGGAATTTGCAGCCTCTGAATGACATCGGTCGAGATCAGGTTCAAGCTGGCCCCACTGTCGACTAACATCTTTGTCACCTTGAGGTTGCGGATTGTTGGCGAGACCAACAACAGCAAGCACCCGACCACAGTTATGCGATCAGGGTGATCCTCGGCGTCGAAGATAATAGGAGTGTTGGACCATTTTAGAGGTCTATGTGCGCCGATAGAGGGCTTTGCCGCATTAACCTCACGCGCCCACTGGTTAAGTTGGCGGTGAGAGGAATTTGACGAGGATCCTCCTTCTATGCACAACATCTTTGTAGCCTTCTAAAACTCATGCTCACTGGACTCGTCGTCCTCTTCGACATCATCATCATCTCCCTCTTGCTTGTCGCGGCCATGGGCTGGCCGATCTTTTTGTTTCTTGGGCTTACCGCGGCGACCTCCTCGGCCAACACGCTTCTTGCCGGACCCTTTGGCATCGTCCTGGCCCTTCTCCTTGTCTCGTCTCTCGTACTCGGCCTTCTTCTTCTCGGCAAGATGATCAACTTGCCAGCAATCTTGGAGATCATGGCCCTTGGTGCGATGGATCTTGCAATACCACTTGTCGGAATCTTCTAGCTTGCCGGTAGCTGCTAGAGAGTGGCAGGAGGCGCACCCGGCAACGTCGTTGCTGGGTCATCAACCTTGCCCTTCTTAGTGGTGCCGGGGTTGCCGGATCCTTCGACGGCTAGCACGGTCTTGCCCTTGCGCTTCATGTTCCGCCATTGGCCCTTCTTTGTCGGGGCAGTGGCATCTTCATCTTCAGAGTCAACCTCTGCGTCGACATCTTTGCCGGGGGGCCTCCTCCCTTCTTCAGCCAAGCACATTTGTCTGCCAAAGCATAAATCTTGGCGACGTCCCTGACTCTGTTCATCGCCACCTCTTCCCGCATCCTACGGTTGCGCACGTTCTGATGGAACGTGCTAATAACAGTGACAGGATGAACGTTTGGAATGTTGTGATGCACGCGGCTGAACCTTTGGATGTACTTGCGCAAAGTTTCACCCTCCTTCTGGGGGATGATGTGCAGGTCACTTTCTTGGCCAGGAGCTTGATGACCTCCCGTGAAGGCGCCAACAAACTCGTGGCACAAGTCTGCCCAGGAGGCGATTGACCCCTTTGGCAAGTGCATCAACCACGACCTGACGTTGGGCTTAAGCACCAATGGGAAGTAGTTGGCGAGTATCTTGTCATCACGACCCCCAGCAGCTTGCACCGCAATGGTGTGGATGCTCAGGAATTCTGACGGATGAGTCTTGCCATCATACTTCTCCGGGACTTCTGGTTTGAACGTGCGAGAGTTGGGCCACTGGACTTGCCCAACTCATGGGTAAATGCTGGACAACCCACCTCGTAAGGTAGGTTGACAGGATACCCTGGCGAAGACTTGTCTATGGTGGGTCCCACGTGCCTATCCGACTGGAGGCGCATTTCCCGCTGCCGTTCGATTGTAGTTCGAGTGTCTTCCTTGCCACGTTCCCGAAGAACTTGATGTTAATCACGGTGCATCCATGGGTTGGACAACGCCGTCGAGTAGACATCGTGGGTGTCGGTCCGTCGAGTCGGTGACCGGTGCCATTGTTGTGGAGGAGAATGTGCTGAGGTCGCGTCGCCTCCGGTCTTCTCTCCACTGGCACGAATCGGCTCGGTGGACCGAAACTTATCCGTGAGGCTGAGGAGGCTCTGAATGGTGGATCTCCATTCATCGAGCTTCTCTGCAGTTGGCGGGAAGTTTAGGAGTAGCTGGATCTGTGCCATCACTTCCTCCGACGTGGTCGGTAACGAATGGCGCAAGGAGCGCGAGGTGCTCTGACTCCTAATCGTGTTAGAAAGAGCACCGCCGTGGTCCTGCGTCGGCATGCCACTCATGCCTGCATATTGGTGAGCAAGCTAGTCTCGCGCATCTTGGGAAGGATGTGCAGGAGCTTTCCCATGGGGACACCGAGGATTGCGGGCGCCTTGACAAGGCCCTCTGCGCGCGTCCTGAGAAGGGTGCGCCATAGGGGCCGGTGTGGGTGCCATGGAGGATACCCTTTCGTCCCCGGAGTTTGTCGTAACACCCGCGGGCGGTACCGCTCCGTCTTGAGATCTAAGGACGCGGGGGTTCCTGCCGCCATCATGGGTGTCTCCGCGGCGAGCGGCGCCACTAGTCTGGCCTTGATCATCGGAGTGTCACGAAAGTTCCGAACCTCCGCCTCCTCCTCCTCCACCCGCGTCTATGCCCTCCCCTGTCTGTGCATATACAGGGATGGCGGACGTGGATGGACCAGCTGCTATCGGTCCCCTCTTCTTGGGAGCCATGGCGATGATGAGCGTGAAGGAATTGGCACGCTGATTACCAGAACGGGTTCACACGACCTAACGCCCCCTACCTGGCGTGCCAAAGATGTCATGGATAACGAACACCTATGGTATCGCGGGGACCCCTTTCGGTTCGGCGGGGGGCAGGATTGTGCGAAGTGCCGGTCTGATAAAAGCACGCGGGAATCTTTACCCAGGTTCGGGCCGCACGGATGCGTAAAACCCTACTCCTGCTTGGTGGTATTGAGAGTGTTCTTAGGGTTCTTGCTACAGGGATGCTAGGAGCTGCTACCACGAGTGTGCGCTAGAGGGCCCATGCCAGTGCAAAAGCCCAAGGGTTCAAAATTCCCCCAAAGTCAAAAGTCCAAAAGTCATCTACTGTCGTGGGAACGAGCCTGACAGTAGATGGTAGGGGTACGTAAGGAGAGGGCAGAGTCCTAGCTACGGCGAGGGTGTACACATGGATGTATGAGTTCAGGCCCCTCCCGTGGAGGTAACAGCCCTACGTCTCAGTGCTTAGGAGCTTATGTCGTGTGGAATATAGATTACAATGGTTACGAACTCTTGTGCCAAAGAGGAGGGGCGGCTAATATAGAGTTTTCTGCCCCTCATAAGTGCCCGACATCTAAGGGTCCGATCATGGGTTTAAAGACTGGCATTACTGGTAACACACATAATAAATGCTACTAATGATGAAGGACTAACGACCGCCTGTTGGCCTCCTGATGGTGGCTCCTGGTCTTCTGGTGTCGACTGAGAATGAGGTTTACCAAGTGCCAGGCTACTGTCGAGTGAGGGAAGAAGACTCCGAGTGGATTGAATGTCGAGTGACTTGAACGTCTTATGGAATCCAGTCGGAAGCTTATGCTCGATCTTCAAGTCCTCCAATGTAGTCTCCTTAGGTAGGGTATGCAGGCCTTGCCAAGGACCCTACACTAGGTACATATCCTCGCCATTAGCCCCCGAATGGATCGCGGTTCAAGTGGTGAAATGGGGGTATCATTTTCAATCTCGAATTAAGGCATCAAATCTTCCGAATGATATTCGGGGCTTCAATGAAACTTGCGTCGATTGAACTCTGAGTATTGACGTCAATTCAGGATCAACACACCAAATATTCCGAACGATATTCGGGGCTTCAACGAAACTTGCGTCGATTGAACTCTTCTCCATTTGCCCTGATCCATTTAGCCTTGAAAGTGTCCGAGTGGATGTTCAATGCCTATTTTGCTCCGAGCAAACTGAAAGCATCTTTGGAGGTGATGGGTTGGTCTGTCAGACCCAGATTTCGCAGGATACGAAAATTTGGGAAGTGCGTGTGCGTGCGATGATGACGCCACGATCAGGGCAAGTGGGAGCACGACGCCTTGATCTCCGTGCCGATCGTTTCGCCACGTACTGGACGCAGACTGCGGCTGGCGTGCGCGATGATCTCGCGGGTCCACCAGTCAGCGAGGCACTCGGCGGGATATAAATCTTGGAGCGCTGCGGTTCGCACAGTAATATTCCCCAAACTTCCTCTCTTCCTCCGCCTCCCCTATCTCCAGCACCTCATCTTGTTCTTCTCCGACGAAAGCCGCCGCGGCGATGACGAAGGGTACCACGGAGAAGCTGGAGCGAGCTAAGAAGGGGGCGACGAAGCTCAAGGGCAGGAAGCCCTCGACTTCTTGGTTCACCGCGCCAGTGCGATGGATGCAGGGGGGCTTTCTCCCCTCCGTAGTCACTCGCGAGGACATGGAGGGCCTTGTCGCCGACGGGCTCGTGGCGGACGGCGCCTGGAGGCTGCTGGAGGGAGAGTGCGAGCCGGAGCCGCACGACGGGGAGCGGGTCCTCCTTCTCTCCCACGTTGAAAGATCTATGCCACCCCACCCATTCTTTAGAGGGTTCTTGAATTTCTTCGGTGCCCAACTGCACCATCTCCCACCGAATACAGTTGCATTCTTGTATGCCTTCGTTACTTTGTGCGAGTGTTTTCTGGGCTGCTCTCCCCATTGGGGGCTGTTCAAGCACATCTTTACGGTCAGATCCCATACCGTGAAGAAAGCTCTCCCTGCTGATGGGAAGACTCATGTGCTTCAGTTGTGTGGAGGTTTAGGACTTCAGAAAAGATCCCGTAGTTCCTTCCCTTCCATGACTTTTCCTGAGTCTGTTAGAGGCTGGCAGTCGACTTGGTTCTACTGCAAAGATGCAGCATCGCCCAACATGTCGACTGGCCTTCCCCCCTATACACCTGACCGTCCAACTATCCCCAAGTCTCTGAGGGTGACCGAAGAGGAACATGTCCAAGTGGAAATCTTGGTTGAAGTTGTGGTGCAACTAATCCGGGGTGGAGTGACTGGCATGGATCTGTTGGAGACGTTTCTCAGTCAATGTATTCAGCCGCTCCAAGCCAGAGATCACACCATGTGGCACTACGCGAGCCCTGAGGACTCGACCAGGGCACCCAGAAGAGGTTCCACAAAAAACTGTCGAGCAGTGGCTTCGCGGCATCACTGGAGCATGCGACAACCCTTTGGGAACCAAGATGATTCGACCTGACTCGACCGAAAACCTGCCGAAGAATCTAGTGAGTTGTGTGGTGTCGACTGATGTACTTGTACCGTCGAGTGATATGTTGACTTATGAACTGACTTCTTTACTTGAATCATGCAGGAGTGGACGCACATGCACTCGTCCGTTCCCAACGGGAACCATGTTGATGACGGAGTTGTGAGTGAAGGTGGCAGCGTGGACGTCGGCAGTTCAGAAGACTCCGAGGACGAGTACGAAAATTCAGACGAAAATTAGCCAGAAGTCAAGCCATCTCTCCGCACCAAATGTCGCACCAAGGCTCGCCAAGATCCTTTGGCTGCTGAGGACAGGGCTCCAAGCCCGAGCGAGAAGAACCCAAAGCGGAGCCGCCCCTCGACTGTCGAGTCGAGCGAACGATCGGCGAAGCAACCCAAGGTGACCATGGCCAAACCTTGCAAAGCCTTGCCTCGCATGAAGATGGTCATGCCTGTCGTATCCACGTGAGTGTTTTGCCCTCGAATTCTTTTTGTCGATTGTGACTTTGCGTTGTTGCCAACCGAGTGTTGTTTGATCCGTCAGGGCTGCTACGTCTGTAACCTCACCTCCTCGAGACGGAGGGGAAGCGATGGACATTGACACTGCTGACGCTGCCACTTCTCATAGAGGTTAATAAGTTCTTGATTCATCCGAATGAGATTCGTCACTTGCAAAAGTTAACATTGTCGGTTGATGTTGCAGAGATCATCTAGCTGGAAGACGACGACGAACACCTAGACACTTTGCACACCCGCACTCGAAGAGCTTCATCAGTGCAGACGCTTCAGCGTTCGACTGCAGAACCCTTCCAGGGGATGGGTGACTCGACACAAATCAGAGCTGAACCTGCAGTACCTATGTCGAGTGCCCCTCCAGCTGTCTTGACCATCGTGACATCAACTTCAACCGGACCTGCTCAGACTGCTTCAGCTGCCCCAGCGACTACGCTGATCCCGCCCATGATGGCTTTCTCTCTGCATCGCGTCTCGGAAGATCAGACCGGAGTTGCGAAGGAGGCTATGATCCAGGCAGAGAGATAATGCTGCGAACCAAGGAGGTGTACGAGGCCAGCAAGCTGGCATACGATGTCAGCGCAACCCTCCGCACCAATGTCCGAGTAAGTTCGATTATAAGTACATTTCTGATTGAATTCCTGTCTTTTCTTGACTATACACCCAGTGGGTGCTTATTGTCCACTCGTAGAATGTTTGATATTTCTCCACTCGAATAGGTCAGGTCGTAGTCGAGTAGGATTTGGATCGATAGTATGCATAGTACTAGAGTCATTCGACATGTCGAGTGTATACATTATTTTTCTGACGAGTTACTCGACGGATCGAGTGTTAACCGTCTCGGTGGGGGCACTCTGAGTGCACCCACTGGGTGTAGTCCCCAAGACCACTGTCGAGTGCTTGCATCGGCAGGGGTCTTAGAGCTTGTCGTATGCTTACGTTTGCCCTTGGTCGCACCACTCCGCAGCTACTTTGTAGGTTCCATGAATATCGTTGACAAACCATGATATGATGCTACATAAGGATAGAATACACTTCACAGAGTGGGGAGAAGCATGTCACTCGATGAATAGAGTGACGGATGTTTTCTACCACTCGACTGATCGTGAATTGGCGGATCCAGTGAGGGCACGCTAAGTGCACCCACTGGGTGTAGTCCCCGAGACCGTTGTCGAGTGCTTGCATCGGCAGGGGTCTTAGAGTTTGTTGTATACGGGATACATTTTGCCTTGGATCACACCACTCCGAAGCTACCTTGTAGATTTCATGGATATTATTGACAAACCATGATATGACGCTACATAAGGATAGATTGAACTTCACAGAGCAGGGAGGCGCGTCACTCGACAGGTCGAGTGACGGGTGGATGTTCTGACAGGGCTGACCTTGTCAAATGTTTTAATAACCAGTGGGGGCACGCTAAGTGCACCCACTGGGTGTAGTCCCCGAGGCTACTGTTAATCACAGACGATAAGCAGTAATCTTGAAAACTTGTCGTACGCGGAGTACTGGAGTCACTCGACATGTTGAGTGCATTTTTTTCTGACGAGTTACTCGATAGGTCGAGTGTTAACCGTCTTAGTGGCGGCACTCTAAGTGCACCCACTGGGTGTAGTCCCCGAGACCGTTGTCGAGTGCTTGCACTGGCAGGGGTCTTAATAGAGACAACTTTGAATTTGTTTACGGCGTGCGGAGCGCCAGGGCCGCTCGACATGTCGAGTGGACTTTTTGCTTGAATTCTTCTTCCCCTGGAGATGGGCTTCATGGACATCATAGGTCAACCAATATACGACGTTGTTCCAAGGTTGTAAGACAGTCATTCGACGGTGTTCATAGACCAGTCGACCGTCCTTGGCATTACTTGTTGATTGAATCTCTTTCTTTTGTTCGTTTCAAAGGGCTTGTGAACTTGGGACTCGGTACAAGGATCTAGAGGATGAAAGGAACCAGTTGCATGTGGATTTGGAAGCCTCCAACAATGTTCTGGAGCGAGCGCGTGCTGAGCTAAAGTCTCTAGGAGGTACTTACTGTTGACTTTCTGCATTCCCATCTTCACTTTTCATGTTTTGAACCGAGTGCTCTCACTCGAACAGACATGCACAATGAAAACCGTCGACTCCAAGCGCGACTCAACAATGTTGTTTGTTTAGATTCCATGAAGAAGGCACTGGAGGAGAAGGACAAAACACTCGCCGACGCCCAACGGGTGGCCAGGGACAAGACCGAAGCTACAGATCGGAAGCTGGCGGCTGCCAAGAAGCTGGAGGAGGAGAACACAAAGCTGAAGCAGGAGCGCGTGGACCTCGTCAAAAGGGCCGAGCAGCTGAACAAAAGGAGCAAAGTCCTGGAGAAGCACTTGGGCGAATTCTCGAGGAAGATGTATATCCTACTCGACGGTGAGTGTTTCTTGTCGACTGAAGTTTGGAAAATCTTTGAAGGTTGTATCTCACCGATTCCCCTCCCATTCGAACTCTTCAACAGATTTCTGTCAAGACTTCAAGAAGGAGACAGAGGAGGTTGAGCCCAATCTGGATCCCACTAAGTCACCTGTCGCAGACGCAGTGGCCATGAACATGCTCAGACTCAATTTCCGGCTCTAGGGCGTCCAGGCATAGCTTGTCCGACTGAAATCTGCACTGAAGAAAATTGACAAGGAGCTATGGCCTGAGGACACCCTTCAGCTCAACCTCAACTCGATGATGGCTCGCCTGAACGAACTTCCAAGTCGAGTGCAGGCCTGGAAGAAATCTGATGCTCGTTGTGGGGCCGACATGGCGTTATCACTCGTCAGGGTCCATTGCAGGGACGTGAGGGAAGAGAAGCTGAAGGAGCTCCGGGTGGTTAACACGAAGAAACTCTAGTTTGAGGACTTCATGGAAACCTTCATTGAAGCAGCCACCAGAATCGCTGACGGTATCGACTTGGACACTTTTGTCGAGCCAGCCAGCCCGTCAGATGCTTAAAAAACTTGGTCTTTGGAAGAAAAACTTTTATTCGCCTCGGTATGCCGAGGGGAATTGTATCCCTTAAAACTTCATTCAGGCCTTAAGCCTGAGCACATTTGCTTCTTTACGAAACGTTTATCCATGATTTAACCTTTGGATTTTATTCGTATTTGGCTTTCAATCGTCTGTTCGACTGAGTTTGTTTTTAGGCTTAGGTGAAAACATGTTTGTAGCTAAGCCCCCGAGTGTGAGGACTGCTCACCACTCGACAGGGTTTTTAACTTATGCGAAACGTGTTCACAGCTAAGCCCCCGAGTGTGAGGATTGCTCATCACTCGAAGTAGTTTACAACTTAGGCAAATGTCGATTCACAGCTAAGTTGTTGAGTGAATGAACTGCTATCCACCCGACAAGGTTTTTAACTTAGGCGAAGCGTGTTCGCAGCTAAGCCCCCGAGTGTGAGGATTGCTCATCACTCGGAGTATCTTTGAACCTAAGCGAAGACGGATTCACAAATAGGTCGTCGAGTGAATGGACTGCTATCCACCCGACATGGTTTTTAACTTAGGCGAAAGCATGTTCGCAGCTAAGCCCCCGAATGTGGGGATTGCTCATCACTCGGAGTAGTTTAGAACTTAGGCGAATGTCAATTCACAGCTAAGTTGTCGAGTGAATGGACTGCCATCCACCCGACAAGGTTTTTAACTTAGGCAAAGCGTGTTCGCAACTAAGCCTTCGAGTGTGAGGATTGCTCATAACTCAGAGTATCTTTGAACCTAAGCGAAGACGGATTCGCAAATAGGCCGTTGAGTGAATGCACTGCTATCCACCTGACAGGGTTTTTAACTTAGGCGAAAGCATGTTCGCAGCTAAGCCCCCGAGTTTGAGGATTGCTCATCACTCGGAGTATTCCCAAGAATGTAACTGTACGATTGGAACCGACAATATATATTGCAGATATGTGAATTGGATTGATGAAGTATTCTCATTACATCGAACGATTCTTCTGTCTCAAGTATAAAAACGCCGAAGCAGATCTGCATTCCAGGCTTGTGGCTCATCCATCCGCTTCATGAGATTGTATAGATGGTAGGCTCCATTGTTTAGCACCTTAGTGATGACGAAAGGACCTTCCCATGCAGGAGCAAGCTTGTGAGGTCGGTGTTGATTCACTCGAAGCACCAGGTCTCCCTCATGAAACGACCGACTCTTGACATTCTTCGCATGGAAGCGTCGTAGGCCCTGCTGATAGGCAGTAGTCCGGATCAGAGCCATCTCTCGTTCCTCCTCCAGAAGATCTACACCGTCCTGTCTGGCCTGTTCAGCTTCAGCCTCAGAATACAACTCCACTCGAGGAGAATTGTTGAACAAGTCACTCGGCAATATGGCTTCAGAACCATAGACCAGGAAGAAAGGAGTCCGTCCAGTCGACCGATTTGGAGTAGTTCTCAGGCCCCATAACATAGACGATAGCTCAGTTACCCAGGCACCAGCGGCATGATCTAGGTCGCGCATGAGATGAGGCTTAAGACCTTGCAAGATGAGGCCATTAGCTCGCTCGACTTGCCCATTGGTTTGTGGGTGAGCGACAGATGCATAATCTACCCGAGTGCCCTGGGAGTTGCAGAAGTTCCTGAATTCTTCTAAGTCAAAATTAGTGTCGTTGTCTGTGATGATGCTGTGTGGAATGTCGTATCGATAAATTATCTCCCTCATGAATGACTGACGTGCGGGAGTTCAACTTCTTGATTGGCTTGGCTTCTATCCACTTGGTGAATTTGTCGACTGCTACCAGTAAGTGAGTGAATCCTCCTTTTCCGTGTCAAAAGGGGCCAACCATGCCGAGTCCCCAAACAGCAAACGGCCAGGCAAGAGGAATTGTCTTCAGAGCAGATGCCGGCTTGTGTGACAAGTTTGCATAGAACTGGCAACCATCACAATGATCAACGATGTCTTTAGCCATCTCATTAGCTCTTGGCCAGTAAAAACCACCTCGGTATGCTTTAGCGACAATCGTCCTTGAGGACGCATGGTGGTTGCAAGTTCCCGAGTGAATCTCATCTAGAATCATTCGACCTTCCTCGGGGGAAATGCAACGCTGTGTAACACCAGTCGCACTCTCTCTGAATAGTTGATCTCCCATCACAATGAAAGCATTGGACCTGCGCACAATCTGTCGAGCCTTTGTTTCATCTTCAGGGAGCTCTTGTCTGAGGATATGGGCAATGTAAGGCACAGTCCAATCGGGAGTGGTAACCAGAATCTCCATGACCAGGTCAATCACTACAGGGACATCGACTTCTGTCGGGTCAATGGAACTCAAAGCTTGTGGGGGCTCTTCGGTGAAAGGATCTTCTTGAACCGAAGGAGTGTGCAAGTGCTCCAAGAACACACTACTGGGGACAGACAGGCCGTCGAGTCGAACCAATCTTGGATAGCTCACCGGCCGCCTGATTTTTCAGTCGGGGAACATGATGAAGTTCCAGGCCTTCAAATTTCTTCTCCAACTTTCGGACTGCATTGTAGTATCCAGTCATAGCGGGGTTTTGAACATCCCACTCTTTCATCACTTGATTCACCACCAGATCTGAGTCGCCATAAACCATCAGGCGCTTGACGCCGAGTGAGATAGCCATGCGCAACCCATACAAAAGTGCTTCATACTCTGCCTCATTGTTGGAGGAATCGAAGTGAATTTGCAAGACATGGCTGAGCTTGTCGCCCCTGGGAGATATCAAGACAACACCAGCACCTGACCCATTCAACATTTTGGAGCCATCAAAGAACATTGTCCAATGCGCCGAGTGAACTTGGATAGGCTATTGCTGTTCAATCCACTCGGCCATGAAATCTGCCAATGCTTGGGACTTGATTGCTTTTTTGGCTTCAAATCTGATGTCAAAGTGTCCAAGCTCGATTTCCCATTTAGCCACTCGACTTGATGCATCTTGATTATTAAAAATTTTGGACAAAGGACCATCACTGACGACTGAAATCGAGTGGTCTTGGAAATAATGTGCCACCTTCTTTGCTGATAGGTAAATACCATAAACCAGCTTGTGATAGTGTGGATATCTTTGCTTTGAGGGGGACAATACTTCCAAGACATAATAAACTGGCTGCTGGACTTTATAAGCTTTACCCTCCTCTTCCCGCTCGACAATTAGTACTGTACTGACGACCTGATTTGTGGACGCGATGTACAGGAGCAAGGGCTCTTTGCTGGCAGGAGCGGCAAGCACCGCCTGGGTGGAGAGTAGGGTTTTGAGCTCAACAAACGCTGCTTTGGCTTCAGGAGTCCAGTCGAACGTGTCGGACTTCTTCATCAATTGATATAAAGGCAGAGCCTTCTCACCAAGACGAGAAATGAATCGACTCAATGCTGCCAAGCAACCTGTGAGCTTCTGAACGTCGTGCACTCGCACGGGAGTCTTCATACGGGTAATGGCACTAATTTTCTCAGGGTTGACATCAATTCATCACTCGGAAACGAGAAAACCGAGTAACTTGCCGCCAGGGACGTCAAAAGTACATTTGGTCGGATTCAACTTTATGTCGAATCGCCTCAGATTGGCGAATGTCTTGGCCAAGTCAGCCAGCAGGTCAGAACCTTTGCGAGACTTGACCACTATATCATCCAAGTATGCCTCGACATTCCGAGGGATCTGGTCGAGTAAACATTTTTGAATCATGCGCATAAAAGTAGTGTTGGCATTCTTGAGACCAAAAGGCATAGTGATGTAACAAAAACACCCGAATGGGGTGATGAAGGATGTCTTTATTTCGTCTGGGCCATACAGACGGATCTGATGGTACCCAGAGTAAGCATCCAAAAATGATAAACGCTCACACCCCACGGTCGAGTCAACAATTTGATCTATGCGGGGGAGCGGAAAATGATCTTTTGGGCACACCTTGTTGAGATGTTTGAAGTCAATGCACATGCGCAACGACTTATCTTTCTTTGGCACCATCACAACATTCGAGAGCCACTCGGAGTGGTAAATCTCCCGAATGAACTTGGCTTGCAAGAGATGGGCCACTTCTTCTCCGATTGCCTTGAGCTTCTCTGCCGCTGAGCGATGCAAATGCTCCCTGACGGGTTTGGCCTTCGGATCCACTCATAGACGGTGCTCAGCCAGCTCCCTAGGAATCCTCGGCATGTCAGCATGCTTCCATGCGAAGATATCCCAGTTCTCACGGAGGAACTGGATGAGCTCGACTTCCTATTTGCTGTCGAGTGTTGATGAGATATTTGTCGGGGCAGTAGTAGGATCTGTCGGATGGATGTGTACCTTCTTCATTTCCCCTGCCGACTGAAATGCCGACTCGGAAGCCGGCTTCTTTGCGCGGAGCAAATCAGCAGGGTCGATGGTTTTTTTGTACTCCTCCAACTCAACCATGGCCATCTGGTGATCGGCGATCTTGGAGCCTTACTGGAGGCATTCTTCAGCCCGCTGTCGATTGCCTATGACCGTGAGCACGCCCTTAGGGCCTGGCATCTTCAACTTGAGATACACGTAACATGGTCGGGCCATGAAACGTGCATACGCGGGTCGACCCAGAATGGTGTGGTAAGCACTCTTGAAATCCACGACTTCAAATGTCAACTTTTCTTTTCGGAAATTTCTGTCGTTCCCGAATGCCACATCCAATGCTATCTGGCCGAGTGACTTGGCCTTCTTTCCTGGGATGACCCCGTGAAATTGCATGTTGCTTTCACTCAGACGGGACATCGGAATGCCCATCCCTTTCAGGGTATTCGCATAGAGAATGTTTAGGCCGCAGCCGTCGTCCATGAGGACCTTTCTAAGTCGAGTCCCCCCTAGATCAACTACCAGAGGCTATCGACCGGGAGTGGCCACATGAGCAGGATGGTCTGTCTGGTCAAATGTGATATCATATTGGGACCACTTGAGGTAGGTGGGGGTATCCGGTACAACCTTGTTGATTTCTCTGTTGATGACTTTCAGACGGCTCTTGCTCTCGACATCAGCAAAGATCACCAATGTAGCAGTGACATCCGGGAATGTTTCTTTATCTTCATATTCATCTCCCTTCTCAGGAGATTTATCAATCGGCGGGTCCCCCTTGAATTGCTGGATAAGGGTCCGACACTGTCGACTGGTGTTCTTGGGCAAAATCAGATTGCCTTCCGCATCTTTCCTCGTGTGAATTACACACGTCTGATCCATGATATCAGCTCGTGACTGATTTTCCCTTTCTTGGGGGCATACTGTGCTTTAGCTTTGCCCTTGTTCTTTGACTGAGTCACCAATGCTGCCGCTTCTGCTTGAACCGGATCTTCAACTTTTCGCTTCTGTTCCCGATTGTTACTACCACCAGCCTCATTGAAGACTGTCTTTCCTTTGCCGCTACGGAGGCGGTCTTCTTCCTCGCCATTGGCGTACCGAGTGGCGATTTCCATCATCTTGCTGAGTGAAATATCACCCGTTCGCCCAAACTTCAGATATAGCTCTCTGTATCTCACACCGACCTTGAACGCACAAACAGCCTAGTGTTCCGACACATTCTCCACTGTATGATGGAGAGTGGACCATCGCTGAATATAATCTCTCAAAGTTTCATTGGGATTTTGGACACAGTGTTGTAAGTCGACCAGACTTGCCGGACGCTTGCAGGTGCCCTCAAAGGTTCGTACAAACACTCGGGCAAGATCCTCCCAGCAATATATACTAGAAGGATCCAAACGATTCAGCCAAGCTCGAGCTGAACCATCTAACATCAAGGACAGGTGCTTCATTGCAACATTGTCATTTCCGCCACCAATTTGCACAGCCACTCGGTAATCATCTAACCAAGTCTCTGGCTTTGTTTCGCCAGTAAACTTCCCAATTCCCGCCGCCAACCTGAAGTTGGGGGGATCTCTGCAGAACGTATGGCTCTGCTGAAACACTCAGGACCAGAAACCACAGCTGAGCTACCACTTGGAAAATCTCTGTCGTGTCCTTCCCTATGGGCTCTGCCCCTGTCAATCCGCTTCTAAACGAGGAGGTCGTGGGCGTCAAAGCCCGCATTCCGCTCATCACCGAAGGAGCGCCTATCGTCCTGGCGCCGGGGCGCGTACGGACCACTCCGGGGAGGAGTGGGCACTCGACGGTGGTCTTCGCGGTGAAACTAATCTCTGACCTGCTCTTCACGGAAACCTTCGCCCCGGCGACGCAAGGGCGATCCAGGGTTGTGTGCCGACTGAACGGTCTCTGCCTTGGGTGAATTTCTATGTATCATGTTGCGGGACTGAGGAACTACTGAATTCTGACGCTGCGCTGCATCTAATAGTGCTCTGATCTGCATCAATCCTCTTCCAGCCTCTGACCAGGACGGCTGAATGGAATTTGCTATCCTAGTAGCAGCAACAACATTTAACATAGGAGTTCGATATACCTCAATGTCGTCGTGAGATCTAGTCGGAAACAGCTGTCGCTGACGTCGACTGGGGCGTGGCGGGCACTGGCAAGCGCGCTCGTCAAGTTCTGCCTAGAGTTCTTCTAGACGAATGCGCACGACCTCCAAAGCTTGAGCCTCGACAGTCGCGCCAACGATGGGAGTATGAAGAACCTCCTCCTCGCGATGCGGCTGCTCATTTGACGGACCGCCAGCCTCGCGCCTGCCACGGCCAAAGCCAGGCGGTGAACTCTGATGAGAGCCCGCCATCAAGACCTCCGCTGCGGGATCGCAGCTTTCGCCCTCGGAAGGCACGTCGGACGGATCGGAATCTGACTCGAACACGCCGTGAAGGGACTCGACGGGCTCGAGTGCTGCAATCTGCAGAGAAGTTTGACGCGCCACTGCGTGTTTGACCCAGCGCTGAAGTCGTGAGCGGCCAGACCGCTTGCAACCGCGAACAGCAAGGGGAGCCAACGTGTAAGGAGTTGAAGGCTGACGTAGCAACACACCGCAGGATCTCGCGTGGAAGTGCGCGGCCCCGCGGACCGGGAGCGCCTCGACATCGAGAGCGCTTCCTGGAGCCATGCCGAATCGTCGGCGATGAAGGTGAGCGCTCCGAAACGGATCTCGTGGCCCACAGCAAAAACATCGTCGGAAGACATGCCGAAGGATGGAAAATGCAATCTCGCCGGAAGTCGCTTAGACACCTGCCCCACGGTGGGCGCCAACTGTCGTGGAAACGAGCCTGACAGTAGATGATAGGGGTACGTAAGGAGAGGGCAGAGTCCTAGCTACGGCGAGGGTGTACATACGGATGTATGACTTCAGACCCCTCTCGTGGAGGTAACAGCCGTACGTCTCAATGCTGAGGAGCTTATGTCGTGTGGAATTAAGAGATTACAATGGTTGCAAACCCGTGTGTCAGAGGGGAGGGGCGGCTTATATAGAGTTCGCTGCCCCTCATAAGTGCCCGTCATCTAAGGGTCCGATCGTGGGTTTAAAGACTGGCATTACTGGTAATGTACATAATAAATGCTACTAATGACGAAGGACTAACGACCGCCCGTTGGCCTCCTGATGGTGGCTCCTGGTCTTCTGATGTCGACTGAGAATGAGGTCTACCGAGTGCCAGGCGATTGTCGAGTGAGAAAAAAAGACTCCGAATGGATTGAATATCGAGTGATTTAAACGTCTCATGGAATCCAGTCGGAAGCTTATGCTCGATCTTCAAGTCCTGCAATGTAGTCTCCTTAGGTAGGGTATGTAGACCCTTGCCTAGGATCCTACCCTAACTACCATTCTCAACATGCACTTTAGAGGCGACTACAAACAAGAACCGATCATCATTATACGCGGAGACTCCAGCCCAATCCAGGGCTTGGAAGGATCAAACCCATTGAAACCACAGCCAATGGAGATGAAGGGTAGCAACGAATTTAAGGCCGAGCCACCCGAGGGCCCCAAACTATAACTCAGATCATGAAAGCCGGGGCCTCCTTTTCTAAAAAAAGGAAAACTAGGACCTCGCCTTTGAGAAATACTCTTCGTAACTTTTTTTTGAAACTGTATCGTTCGTAACTAGTAGATGACTTACTAGTAACATGTAGCCACAATTTTCAAACTTTGGCTGCAAAGCTATACGAAAAGTTTGGATTGGCAAAATGAAACTAATACCATTAGATTTATGACTAGAAATATTGTGACAATATAAACCGCTATGATGTCTATATGTTGTATATTTACTAGTGTTTGTGTATAAACTCTTTGTGTGTGTATCATCTTGATCCGACGTTTGAGTCAGCGAAATACCCCTTTATCGGGGAACTAAGCATGAGTAGTTTTGTGCTATTCACCCTGATAATCAAGGCCGCAGCCCTCCCTGGTTCCAATTAACAGAAACCCCTTGTCATGAGACCTGCTGGGCTTAATTGCCTCTTCAGCAAGTGAGCATCACGTGGATATATCCCCTGTACTTTGTTGGTCAGTGATCAGTGTTCTTGAGCCAGAAACGGAGACATTTCGCTCCAACATCATTGCCTTTTCATGAAGAGGGCGTAGAGAAGCTCATTCCAGACATCAGGGATTCCAGGGAGGCACCAGTGGCTGCAATCCTCTACTTCTTTAATTTCTGATGTCTTGTTGATAAGGGCTTGCCTTGAACTCAAAGGACTTCTGAACACTGAGAGGTGGCCGTCTTTTCGTTGGGCCATCATCCGGGTCACGTTCAGTATATCCAACCCTGGCAGCTTGGGCCTGTGGTGGCTCCCTAGAACATCGTTCACGGGCTTCAGAATGTTGGCCCATTGCTCCAGCGATTTAAATGCTGTCATGTCTGGAAGTGTTTCTTGCTGACAAAACCCCCCAGAATTCCAGTCACCGCCGCTGCAGAAAAAATAGGTTTAAATGATAATTTTGCAGATTTAAGTAAGTTACTACAACTAGCCACTTATCAACACTTGCTATGTTTTACTGTCAAAGAAGAGAAAAAAACTAGCTGTATTTCTATGGTACAGACCTGAAGTGCGTAGGAGAATAGGTACGGAAGATGGCCTGGGTCTTGTTTGCATTAACATTTTTGTGAAGCCAGTCGAACAGTGTTTGTATTGATCGTCCGTAAGCATCGCTAACGCTCATATCCATCTTCACCTCATTCCCTTCTTGGAAATAGGCACCCCTGGTGTATAAATGTAAGCCTGGTTTCAGACAGATGACGGTGCAATTATAATCGTCTACCTATTCTGATTTAAGAAAAAACCAAAGTACAGAGAATGGTTTATGAATCAGCACAAAGCACACCTAAACCAGAATGAGTCTGTGGTATATTCTCGAAATTGGAAGATGAATTCAGAATTCTTGAAGGTGATGGATACAGTGAAACTATTCGGGAAAAAAGTGAAACTAATCAGGACACTGTTACATTAATCTTGATCACATGGAGGTAACTATTTCTCTATGAAATTACTCACATAAAAACACATAAATAATTACATATGAATATAACTACCGGACAGTATATGCAACTTAGCTAACAACTAATTTGAATGCAAAAGTACTGTCAGTTCCATGAAACAGGAAAACCTATTAACTCAACTTAAATATGCAGATATATGCTAGTGTCAAAAACGCTCTTATATTATGGGACGGAGGGAGTAGTAACTTGCTCACCATCCGATTGTTTTGTCTTTTGTCCACCAATGCCCAGAGTTGAAGATTAGCATATCAGCATCCCTCCACTTACCCCGGCCAGACATCCAATCCATGGAATCCACCCTGACTGTACTCTTAACAAACTTGGGGGCTCCAGCCGGTCCATGACCTTGCGGGACCAGAAAAGGAGACCTGTAATATTCGACCGTGCAATTGTAGTCTCTAAACCTGAATTTAAAGAACCCATCATGCTTTGTGATGGGTCTGCCATTAATCTCATAGATGGAGCTCTTGTCTGGAACAGCAGTAGAGAGCATACAAAGCAGAGACTCCCATTGGTTCCTTCCAATCGAATCGCCGACGAATACCACTCTTTTGTTTCGTAGCCTCTCGAGCATACTCTTTGCATCAAACCTAAGAAATCACTGAAATATATATATGATGACATTGGAAATGACAAAAGTTATGCCAAAATACTAGAATAAAGTGTGGATATTCAGATAATCCATAGGCCCCAAACCACAAACATCAGATATTCGGATAGACACGGTTATATTGGCAGTGACAGGAGGTCCATTGGCTATTCTAAAACAAAGGGAAGTCCCGTTGCTCAAAGGTGATCTTCTCAGTAATGATCAGTAATAAATATTATAATTAAAATTAGCGCTACAATCGTTTCGAGTAGTTTTAACTGATCAACATCAACGATTCTACTGCCTTTCAGTTCAAATACAAGCGATTGGTCTTGAGATTTGCTTCGATATAGAATTACGACCTAATCAATCTAATCTAATTTGCCCTGGTGGGTAACTAGTGTGAGTAAGTGAAACTGTAAAAGGCTTCTAGCGAGACACACGAGAAAGGGGGTCAAGGTCAACCAACCTGGGGAGGTCGCAGCACGACGGCTGCCACCGCCATCTGGTGTAGGAGGTGTCGGGGCGGCCGTTCTCCGAGCACCGGAACCCGCCGTCGAGGAACGGGCAGTCCTTGGACTCGTAGAGCGGGTAGTTGTCGTCCTGCACCCACTCCCCGTCGAAGAAGTCGCACTCCGGCGCCGACGCCTCGGGCGCGACGGAGGCCCCGCAGCCCCAGAGCTTCTTGGGCGCCGACAGGGCGGACCCGACGGCCGTCGAGCAGCGGGGCGACGCGGGGCAGGCGAGCAGCAGCAGCGCGGCGGCGGCGGAGGCCACCATCACGGCGAGGACCAGCACCATCCCGGCCTTCTCCAGCGGCCTCGTGGCGGCCAGCCGCGCCAGCCGCTTCACCGACGGCCCTAGCATGCCGCCGCCGCCGCCCCGCGCGCCCCTGGCCTTCCTACCGGCCGGCGCTTAACTCGCTTCCTGGTCGAGGTCGTCGACGATCGAGCAGCGGGCTAGCTTTCGCAAGTGTGTGCCTGTGAGAATAGACATGGAGGATGCA
The DNA here is from genome assembly GCA_022496015.1 of Hordeum marinum. Taxonomy (NCBI): domain Eukaryota; kingdom Viridiplantae; phylum Streptophyta; class Magnoliopsida; order Poales; family Poaceae; genus Hordeum; species Hordeum marinum. The sequence goes on from CM039673.1 coordinate 410,961,005, forward strand.
GCGTGGGAATGGTTGGGATGTAATCGAGACGGGAATCGAGCATACGTGTCTCGGACTAGCTTCGATCGACAAGCGATGCGTGTGATCATCGTGCGTGGCCCAGGTATCGCGTACTCGCCTTCGTGGGGCCCGCCTGAAAAAGGCGTCGTTGATCGGCCCTCAAAGCGTGATTTTGAAGCTTCGAGTGAAAATCATGTAGAGGTCTCAAAGGCAAACAAACAAAAAAGTAGCGAAATCCTCTGTTTTGACATTTCTTATTGGGATTATCTCATTTAAGCAAATGTGTAGCATGTTTGCTCCTTTTCTATGATCAACTTCTGACAAGCCGACTTTTCAGGGCTCTTCTCGACGCAAGCTCGGGGATGGCTTTCCTTACCTCTCTCTTCTCTCCCTCCCCTCATGCCGATCATGGCCGCCGATCCACGCCGTCAGCGACGTAGGACGACACATCGAAGCAGGTGGTCGCGGGACGTGTCCACGTACTGATGCGCTCCCGTGTACCACAAGATTCCCGACCCAGGGGTACTCGGACCAGCACCCGTGGCGCAAACCATGACAGGATCAAAGGGCAACGCGAGCTTGGTCCATGAGGGCCCGCTTGCTACAAGGCGAGCAGCTAGGGTTTTGGATATATACTCGTCTATGGCCCCCTCCTCTCCCATTCCAGATCTCGACTCTCTCCTCCAACACTTCTGGGAAATACCTAGGGTTTCGACGCCTAGGGTTTCTTCATTGTTTGGCTGGTGGGAGGGGAAGGTGGAGGCGACCACAGATCCTTCGCACAGGTCGCTGCATCTCCCTCGTGTGCTCCCCGCCACCCCCAGCCATGGCGGATAGGGAGGTGGGCAATCGCGCCAATCGCATGGATGGCTTCGGAGATGGGTGCAACGGGCGAGGCGCTGGTCGTGTCGACAGAGGCGGCAGACGCGACCGCGGTGGTGGCGGAGGCGGCCGCAATCTGGTGTGGACGCGCGGCGCGGACGATGGCGGGCAGATCTCCTCCAACATGGATCCCCGACGTGGGCAATCCGACAAGGCAAGGTGGGAGGCTGCAACCATGGAGCAAAGTGAAGGCCGCCGGACCGAGAAGTGTCGCGACAACACCAATTAGTCTGTGATGGGCGCGGGAGCAGCGGGTCATCGATAACAACACCAAGATCTACGGCGACAACAAGGCAACCGCCAGCCACAAGAGCGTCGACATCCAACCCCTCGAAAGAGGAATGCTTCCCCACAAGTGGGAGGTGTTGAGGTTTGCGTCACTTGCAAAGAGCCTGGGCATTTACCTGTTTGCTGCCCTAGTGCAATATGTGGTAGATGTGGTTTGCACGGACATCTGGTTCCGATTTGCAATAATGTGCTTCCTTGGGGTTGTGTGGCACCAATGTGTGGTTTTCAGGTTAAGGGAAAAGGGTTTTATTACATACATGGTCATAGCACACCCACCCAAAATGTAGACAGGAATAGGTTTATCGTGATAACTGTTGTGGAAGGACACACCTCGTGTACGCAACTGGCAGAATTTTTCATTGATTATGTAAATACAAATTGGAAATGCTCTGCTAGATCTATTGGTCCTAATACTTTTGTGATGAGGTTCCCCCCACCCAGAGATGTGGATAAAGCTTGTTTTGCTGAAAGCATGAATATTAAAAGTTGTGGTTCTGTGATAAGCTTAAGAAAATGGTATCAATCAGTTGGTGCTAAGGGTGTACTTAACATTGCTTGGGTCAATGTTAGCAACATCCCTTTGGAAAAAAGACACGGGAAAAATATTTCTTATGTAGGCTCTTTGGTCGGTGTGACTCTGGAAATTGACAATGTTACCATTAACAGGCTTGAATATGTTAAAATCAAATTGGGGTGTACAGATGTTGAGGATATTCCTGCTTCGGCAGAGGGGGTGCTAGGTGGTCACTTTTATGACTTCTTCTTTTCTCTAGATAAGGTTTTAGTGAAAACCCCTCCAAAATAAAATGTGAATGTGCAACAAGAGGCTGATTGGGGGCTTTGCCCAAAAGAGCCAGACTTACTGAAAATATACGTCCTCAGGGAGAGGAGACGTCTACATCTACTATGGGAGGATCTTCTGCCCAACTAAGTTTTGTTGGTAGGAAAATTGTGGTAAATATGAACATGGGGGATCTAAAGGAAACTAAGGAGGTGGAGAAAACTAGCACAAAAGTGAGGAAAATCAGTCGGAGAAGGAAAGTGAGGACATGGGCAGTGAGCTGCTCATTAATACTATGGTTGCTGAAATGGAAAAGAAACTGATGAATGAGAAGGAAAATCTGTCTCCTAAAATTGTCTCCTATGATAAGATTGTGGTGAACTCAATGCAAATCATCCCGAGCTCGATGACTAATAAAGTCTTTTCATCTTATTTAGAATCATGTGTTGGGTAGCCTATTGTTACTGAACATGCTCCCTATGACAATTCATGTCAACAAAATAAGCAGATGCACTCTATGCAGTCCCCTGCTACATATGATGATAATGTGGTTGTGATTCCTACTCCTCCTGTTATCGAAGAAATTCAGACAAGGCCGAGTCAGAGGACAGCTGGAGTAAATGTGGAACATGTGGGTCTCGGGCTGAAAAAATGACCAAGAAGGGGAACCTGCAAGGTAATGACCCATCACCTGGTAACTATTTTGAAGTACTTTCAAATTTGGAAATTATCTCCACTACTGCCCAGATGGGGGTTAATGTTCCAGATGATAATTTTGATGTTATTGATGTGATTAGAGAGCTTGAAAAATCTAGAGCTAATATTGCTGAGAAATTTGATAATAGTGAAAAACAACAAGATAAAGTTTTATTCAATACTAATGCTGCTGGAGGCAAATCTCCTTCAAACACATCCTGGTTGACTGGGGGAGCTGGATGATGAGGATTTTAGAGTTTTCAAATCCAGAAAAAGAGAAAAAAGGAAAGTAAATGTGGTGATATCTAAACGTATTACTAGAAGTCAAAAACAAATGGTGAGTTGCGTTTGGGTAAGACTATGCCTCCTGGTAAACTTGACGACAAAATCCAATCTCCAAAACATAAGAAAAAAATGATTAGTCTCTTTTGGAATTGTAGAGGAATTAGAAAGAGAGGTATGGCCACATATTTGTTAGATTTGTTAAGAGATCATTGTCTTGACTTTGTTGGCTTACGGGAGACGATGAAAAAGGACTTCTCGACTAAATTCTTGAGGAAAATTGATCCTGGGGACCTTTTTGTTGGAAATGGATTCGTTCGGAGGGGAAATCTTGAGGTATCTTATGTGGTGTTAAATATTACTCCTTTGACATCAAATCATGCGTCGCGGGCAAGTATATCATGAAATTTGAGTTTTGGGACAAATGTAAGAAAATAAACTGATGTATTTTGGTAGTCTATGGATCTGCTCATGAGGAATTTAAAGTTGAATTCCTCACGGAGTTTTCTGCTATGTGTGGGGACATATCATGTCCATGTTGGAAATATGCCCTAGAGACAATAAATAAAGTGTTTATTATTATATTTCCTTGTTCATGATAATTGTTTATTGTCCATGCTATAATTGTATTGATTGGAAACACATAACATGTGTGGATAAATAGACAACACTTTGTCCCTAGTATGCCTCTAGTGAACTAGCTCGTTGATCAAATATGGTCAAGGTTTCCTAGCCATTGACATGTGATGTCATTTGATAACGGGATCACATCATTAGGAGAATGATGTGATGGACAAGACCCAAACTACAAACATAGCATATGATCTTGTCAGTTTATTGCTACTGTTTTCTGCATGTCAAGTATATGTTCCTATGACCATGAGATCATGCAACTCACGGACATCGGAGGAGTGCCTTGTGTGTATCAAACGTCGCAATGTAACTGGGTGACTATAAAGGTGCTCTACAGGTATCTCTGAGGGTGTCTGTTGGGTTGGCATGGATCAAGACTGGGATTTGTTACTCCGTGTGACGGAGAGGTATCTCAGGACCCACTCGATAATACAACATCACAATAAGCCTTGCAAGCAATGTGACTAAGTGTTAGTCATGGGATCTTGTATTACGGAACGAGTAAAGAAACTTGCCGGTAAAGAGGTTGAACTAGGTATGGAAGTCCCACACAAGGCCCATGCGGCTGGGAAGAAAAGCCCAAAGAGAAAAAGGTGGAAAAAGGTATAAAGACCAAATAAGGAAGGAGTCCTAGTCCTACTAGGACTGGAGGAGGATTCCTCCTCTCCTCCCTTCGGTCGAAGCCTAGATGGCTTGGCCATTGTGCCAAGCCTCCTCCTCTCTTCCTATTATATATACTAGAGGTTTTAGGATTTTGGCACAAGATTTTCAGCCACGTGCAACCCTACCCTCTAGTTCGTAGTTCCTCCTCTAGATCGGTTTCAGCGGTGCTTAGGCGAAGCCCTGCTGAGAGTACTCCACCATCATCACCGCAACGCTATCACGCTGCCGGAGAACTCGTCTACCTCTCCGCTCCCTCTTGCTGGATCAAGAAGGCGGAGATCATCATCAAGCCGTATGTGTGCTGAACGCGGAGGTGCCGTCCGTTCGGTGCTAGATCGGGACAGATCATGATTCGATCGCGGGACGCTCGTCAATTTGGATCGCAAAGACGTTCGACTACATCAATCGTGTTTCTTAACGCTTCCCGCTTAGCGATCTAAAAGGATACGTAGATCCACTCCCCCTCTTGTAGATGCTCATCACCATGGATAGATCTTACATGTGCGTAGGAATTTTTTTGTTTCCCATGCAACGTTCCCCAATAGTGGTATCAGAGCTAGGTCTATGTGTAGATGAGATCTCGAGTAGAACAAAAAGAGTTTGTGGGCGTTGATGCTTAGATTGCTTCCTCCCTTGGTCATGCTTTGGTTCAGAGGTATTGTGGGATGAAGCGGCCCGGACCAATCTTACTCGTACGCTTACGAGAGACCGGTTCCATCAACTGACGTGTAACCTCATTGCACAAAGATGGCTAGCGGGTGCCTGTTTTTCCTACTTTAGTTGGATCAGATTCGACAAAGGCAGTCCTTGAGAAGGTTGAAAATCAACTTATGTATCACCGTTGCGGTTTATGCGTAGGTGAGAATTGTTCTTGCTAGATACCCATAGCAGCCACGTAAAACATGCAACAACAATTAGAGGACGTCTAACTTGTTTTTGTAGGGTATGTTGTGATGTGATATGGCCAATTACATGATGTGATATCTGTGATGTATGAGATGATCATGTGTTGTATAGAATATCACGACTTACATGTCGATGAGTACGGCAACCGGCAGGAGCCATAGGGTTGTCTTTAATTATTATATGACCTGCGTGTCAATCATTAAGTGCTATGTAATGCTTTACTTTATCGCTAAACGGTAGCAATAGTAGTAGTAGCATGATGGGCACGACAACCCGTATGGCGACACGTTGATGGAGATCATGGTGTCGTGCCGGTGACGATGGAGATCATGCCGATGTTTTGAAGATGGAGATCTTAAACACAAGTTCATGGCCATATCATGTCACTTATGATTTGCATGTGATGTTAATCCTTTTATGCACCTTGTTTTGCTTAGGACGACGGTAGCATTATAAGGTGATCCCTCACTTAAATTTCAAGATGAATTGTGTTCTCCCCAAGTGTGCACCATTGCGAAATTTCGTCGTGTCGAGACACCACGTGATGATTGGGTGTGATAGATTCTACTTTCACATACAACGGGTGCAAGCCAGTGTTGCACATGCAGAACACTCGGGTTAAACTTGAGGAGCCTAGCATGTACAGACATGGCCTCTGAACACAAGAGACTGAAAGGTCGAACATGAGTCATATAGTAGATATGATCAACATGATGATGTTCACCATTGAAACCACCTCAACTCACGTGATGATCGGACTTGAGTTGGTGAATTTGGATCATGTGACACTCAGATGACCTGAGGGAATTCAATTTGAGTGGGAGCTTTAGTAATTTGATTAACTAAACTCATTATCTTGAACAATAGTCTAAGTAACCTTTGCATATTTATGTTGTAGATCAATGGCTCGCACAGTAGCACCCCTAAATTTTAATGCGTTCCTAGAAAAAGCTAAGTTGAAAGATGATGGAAGTAACTTTGTTGGCTGAGCCTGTAATCTGAGGATTATCCTCACGGCTTCCCAGAAATCATATGTCCTTGATGCACCGCTTGGTGACCAACTAGAAGACATGTCATCTAAAGACGTTAAGAACGCTTGGGAGGCACATTCTAGAGATTACTCAATAGTTTAGTGTGCAATATTGTATGGCTTAGAACCGGGACTTCAAAGACGTTTTGAACGTCATGGAGCATATGTGATGTTCCAAGAGTTGAAGTTTATCTTTCAGAAGAATGCCCGGATCGAGAGGTATGAGACCTACGATAAGTTCTATGCTTGCAAAATGGAGGAGAACAGGTCTATCAGTGAACATATACTCAAAATGTCTGGGTGTTCGACTCGTCTAGCGGAGTTGGGAATTGCCCTTCCGCCAGAGGCGATCACTGATAGAGTTCTTCAATCACTACCACCTAGTTACAAGAGCTTTGTGATGAACTATAACATGCACATAATGAACAATTCAGTCGCCGAGCTGTTTGCGATGCTAAAAGTCACTGAGTCTGAAATCCAGAAAGAACATCAAGTGTTGATGGTCAATAAAACCACTAGTTTCAAGAAGAATGGCAAGGGCAAGGGAAAGAAGGGTAAAACCAAGAAGGATGGCAAAGCGGTTGCTACTCCTGTAAAGAAGTCCAAGGCTGGATCCAAGCTAGAAACTGAGTGCTTTCATTGCAAGGGAACTCGTCACTGGAAGCGGAACTGCCCCAAGTACCTGGCTGACAAGAAGGCGGCCAACAACAAACATGGTATATATGATATACATGTTATCTATGTGTACCTTACTATCTCTCGTTGTAGTGTCTGGGTATTTGATACCGGTTCGGTTGCTCATATTTGCAACTCAAAACAGGAACTACGGAAGAGACGAAGGCTGGCAAAGGATGAAGTGACGATGCGCGTTGAAATGGTTCCAAGGTTGATGTGATAACCGTCAGCATGCTCTCTCTTCGATTACCATCGGGATTAGTGATGAACCTGAATAATTATCATTTAGTGCCTGCGTTAAGCATGAACATTATATCTGGATCTTGTTTATTGCGAGACGGTTACTCATTTAAATCAAAGAATAATGGTTGTTCTATTTATATGAGTAATATCTTTTATGGTCATGCACCCAATGTGAGGGGTTTATTCATATTGAATCTTGATAGTGATGATACACATGTTCATAACATTGATGCCAAAAGATGTAGAGTTGATAATGATAGTACCACTTTCTTGTGGCACTGCCATTTAGGTCATATTGGTGTAAAACGCATGAGGAAGCTCCATGCTGATGGAATTTTGGAGTCACTTGTTTTTGAATCACTTGACACATGTGAACCATGCCGCATGGGCAAGATGACTAAAACACCATTCTCTGGAACAATGGAACGAGCAAGTGACTTATTGGAAATCATACATACTGATGTGTGCGGTCCAATGAATGCTACAACGCGTGGTGGATATCATTATTTTCTCACCTTCACTGATGACTTAAGTAGATATGGGTATATTTACTTAATGAAACACAAGTCTGAAATGTTTGAAAAGTTCAAGCAATTTTAGAGTGAAGTTGAGAATCATTGTAACAAGAAGATTAAATTCCTACGATCTAATCGAGGAGGTTAATATCTGAGTTATGAGTTTGGCAGTCACTTAAGACAGTGTGGAATTGTTTCACAATTGACACCGCCTAGAACACCACAACATAATGGTGTGTCCGAACATCGTAATCGAACCTTATTAGATATGGTGCGTTCTATGATGTCTCTTGCTGATTTGCCAATATCATTTTGGGTTTATGCATTAGAGACAACTGCATTCACTTTAAATAGGTCACCATTGAAATCCGTTGAGGCGACGCCATATGAACTATGGTTTGGCAAGAGGCCAAAGTTGTCGTTTCTTAAAGTTTGGGGATGCGATGCTTATGTCAAAAAGCTTCAGCCTGAAAAGCTGGAACCCAAAGAGGAGAAATGCGTCTTCATAGGATAACCAAAAGAGACAGTCGGGTATACATTCTATCTCAGATCCGAAGGCAAAGTGTTTGTCGCTAAGAAGAGAACATTTCTTGAGAAAGAGTTTCTCTCGAAAGAAATGAGTGGGAGGAAAATAGAGCTTGATGTGGTTATTGAACCTTTACTTCAACCGGAGAGTAGTGCGGCGCAGAAAGATGTTTTTGTGGAGCCTATGAAAGTTGAAGAGGAAGTTAATGATGATGATCATGAAGCTTTGGATCAAGTTACTATTGAATCTCGTAGGTCAACCAGAGCGTGTACTGCTCCTGAGTGGTACAGCAACCCTGTCTTGGAGGTCATGTTGTTGGACAACAATGAACCTACAAGCTATGGAGGAGCGATGTTGGGCCCAGATTCCAAGAAATGGTTAGAGGCCATGAAATCCGAGATGGGATCCATGTATGAAAACAAAGTATGGACTTTGGAAGTATTACCTGAAGGGCGAAAGGTCATTCAGAACAAATGGATCTTTAAGAAGAAGACGAACGCGAACGGTAATGTCATCATCTATAAAGCTCGACTTGTGGCAAAGGATTTTTCACAAGTTCAAGGAGTTGACTACGATGAGACCTTCTCACCCGTAGCGATGCTTAAGTCTGTCAGAATCATGTTGGCAATAGCTGCTTATTTCGACTATGAAATTTGGCAGATGGATGTCAAAACAGCGTTCCTCAACAGTTTCCTTGAGGAAGAGTTGTATATGATGCAACCAGAAGGTTTTGTCGATCCAGAGAATGCTGACAAAGTTTGCAAACTCCAGCGATCCATTTATGGGCTGGTGCAAGCATCTTGGAGTTGGAATAAGCACTTTGATGAGGTGATCAAAGCGTTTGGGTTTATACAAGTTTATGGAGAAGCTTGTATTTACAAGAAAGTGAGTGGGAGCTCTATAGCGTTTCTAATATTATATGTGGATGACATATTGCTGATTGCAAACAATATAGAAATGCTGGAAAGCGTGAAGGAATATTTGAACAAGAGTTTTTCAATGAAGGACCTAGGAGAAGCTGCTTTCATATTAGGCATTAAGATCTATAGAGATAGATCGAGACACTTAATAGCACTTTCACAGAGCACATACCTTGATAAAGTTTTGAAGAAGTTCAAAATGGATCAGTCCAAGAAGGGGTTCTTGCCTGTGTTACAAGGTGTGAAGTTGAGTAAGACTCAATGCCTAGTGACTGCAGAAGATAGAGAAAAGATGAGTGTAATCCCCTATGCTTCAGCCATAGGCTCTATCATGTATGAAATGTTGTGTACAAGACCCGATGTCAGCCTTGCCATAAGTATGGCCGGAAGGTTTCAAAGTGATCCTGGAATGGAGCACTGGGCGGCGGTCAAGAATATCCTTAAGTACCTGAAAAGGACTAAGGAAATGTTTCTCGTTTATGGAGGTGATGAAGATCTCGTCATAAAGGGTTACATCGATGCCAGCTTTGACACTGATCTAGATGACTCTAATTCACAATCGGATACGTATTTATTCTCAATGGGGGAGCGATCATCTGGTGCAGTTCCAAGCGAAGCGTGGTAGCCGATTCTACATGCGAAGTGGAGTACATCGCAGCCTCGGAGGCGGCGAAGGAGGGTGTCTGGATGAAGCAGTTCATGATAGATCTTGGAGTAGTGCCTAGTGCACTGAATCCAATGACTCTATTCTGTGACAACACTAGTGCCATTGCTCTCGCCAAGGAACCAAGGTTTGACAAGAGGACCGGACACATAAAGCGACGCTTCAACACCATCCGCGATTACATCAAGGAGAAGGACATAAATATTTGCAAAGTGCACATGGATCTGAATATTGCAGACCCGTTGACTAAACCTCTTCCAAGGGCTAAACGTGATCAACACCAGAACTGCATGGGTGTTCGATTCATTACAATGTAAATCACATAGTGATGTGAACTAGACTATTGACTCTAGTGCAAGTGGGAGACTGTTGGACATATGCCCTAGAGGCAATAAATAAAGTGTTTATTATTATATTTCCTTGTTCATGATAATTGTTTATTGTCCATGCTATAATTGCATTGATTGGAAACACATTACATGTGTGGATAAATAGATAACACTTTGTCCCTAGTATGCCTCTAGTGAACTAGCTCGTTGATCAAAGATGGTCAAGGTTTCCTAGCCATTGACATGTGATATCATTTGATAACGGGATCACATCATTAGGAGAATGATGTGATGGACAAGACCCAAACTACAAATGTAGCATATGATCGTGTCAGTTTATTGCTACTATTTTCTGCATGTCAAGTATATGTTCCTATGACCATGAGATCATGCAACTCATGGACACCAAAGGAGTGCCTTGTGTGTATCAAACGTTGCAACGTAACTGGGGGACTATAAAGGTGCTCTACAGGTATCTCCGAGGGTGTCTGTTGGGTTGGCATGGATCAAGACTGGGATTTGTTACTTCGTCTGATGGAGAGGTATCTCAAGGCCCACTCGATAATACAACATCACCATAAGCCTTGCTTGCAATGTGACTAAGTGTTAGTCACGGGATCTTGTATTACGAAACAAGTAAAGAAACTTGCCAGTAACAAGGTTGAACTAGGTATGGAGATACCGACGATCGAATCTCGGGCAAGTAACATACCGAAGAACAAAGGGAATATCATACGGGATTAACTGAATCCTTGACATAGAGGTTCGACCGATAAAGATCTTCGTAGAATATGTAGGAACTAGTATGGGCATCCAGGTCCCGCTGTTGGTTATTAACCGTAGAGGTGTCTCGGTCATGTCTACATAGTTCTCGAACCTGCAGGGTCTGCACACTTAAGGTTTGGTGACGTTTCGGTAGTATAGAGTTATGCATGGTGGTGACCGAAGGTTTTTCATAGTCCCGGATGAGATCTAGGATGTCACGAGGAGCTCCAGAATGGTCCGGAGGTAAAGATTGATATATAGGATGTCCTGTTTTGGTCGCCGGAAAAGTTTCGGGCTCATTGGTAGTGTATCGGGAGTGTCGGTAGTGTACCGGGAGACCATCGAGAGGGGTATTTCGACCCAAGAGGCTACATGGGCTATGGGAGGGTGAATAACAGCCCTTAGTGGACTGGTGGAAGTCCCACACAAGACCCATGCGGCTGGGAAGAAAAGCCCAAAGAGAAAAAGGTAAAAAGACCAAATAAGGAAGGAGTCCTAGTCCTACTAGGATTGGAGGAGGATTCCTCCTCTCCTCCCTTCGGCCAAAGCCTAGATGTCTTGGCCCTTGGGCCAAGACTCCTCCTCTCTTCCTCTTATATATACTAGAGGTTTTAGCGTTTTGGCATAAGATTTTCAGCCACGTGCAACCCTACCCTCTAGTTCGTAGTTCCTCCTCTAGATCGGTTTCAGCGGTGCTTAGGCGAAGCCCTACTGAGATTACTCGACCACCATCGCCGCAGCGCTGTCATGATGCCGGAGAACTCGTCTACCTCTCTGCTCCCTCTTACTGGATCAAGAAGGCGAAGATCATCATCAAGCCGTATGTGTGCTGAACGCGGAGGTGTCGTCCGTTCGGTGCTATATCGGGACGGATTGTGATTGGATCGCGGGACGCTCGGCGATTTGGATCGCGAAGACGTTCGACTACATCAACCGCGTTTCTTAATGCTTCTCGCTTAGCGATCTGCAAGGGTACATAGATCCACTCTCCCTCTTGTAGATGCTCATCACCATGGATAGATCTTGCGTGTGCGTAGGAAAACTTTTGTTTCCCATGCAACATTCCCCAACAGTCCATATATTGTGGGGGGGGCTTTAATATTGTGAGATATGCTAGTGAAAAAAACTAGAAAATTAAACTGGGGCATTTGTTTGAACTTTTCAATTCCATCACTAATACATTCCCTTTGAGAGAGGTGGATATGAGTGGTGGTCAATATACTTGGCCGAACAATCAACAAAAGCCAACCCTAGAAAAACTAGACAGGGTGCTTATGCCCAATTATTGGGAATGCCTTTTTCTTCCTTTTACTTTTGTTAGGTGGTAAGAGAAAATTTTGATCATTGTCCCCTGATTCTGAATACTGAAGATAACATTCATGTACCCATCCAGGGGAGGGGATTCAAATTTTATTTAAATTTGTTGAAGAATATTGATTCCCTACCTTTAGTTATGAGAATTTGGATAAAACTTGTACAATCTAAGAACCCTATTGACATTATGAACATCAAATTGAAAAGGTTTAAGAAATATTTTAAAGGGTGGGGATCTAATATCTTTGGTAATAATAGAAATAAAAGGAAATGGATGGGAGAGGAACTCGAACATCTTGAGAGTTTGGAAGAACAAATGTCTTATCCTGTGAACTATATTGAAGGAAAGTTGAACTTTTTGTTGAACTACATAACCTTTTAATTGAAGAAGAAGTGGCCTCGCTACAAAAGTCTCATGATAATTGGTTACTCAAAGGGGATTGCAACACTGATTACTTTCATAGGATTGTGAATGGGAGTATAAGATGAAATACTATTTTTTTCTTAGTTGCGGGGATACAGTGATAGAAGGAAATAAGAACATCCTTAAGCATGCTACAGATTTCTACAATAACCTTTTTGGTCCTGCAACTGGGAACATGTGTAAGATTGACAATAATATGTGGGACCCACATGAGAGATTATCTGATATTGACAACTTTATTCTCACAAGACCTTTTTTTGAAACTGAAATTAAGAATGCTCTCTTTTCTATGAAGCCTAATAAAGCTCCTAGCCTTGATAAAATTCTAATTGAGTTCTAGTACTGTTGGGAGATTTTTAAAATGGATGTGATGTTGATTTTTGAGTGGTTTCATGATAATAAACTTGATGTCCAAAGGCTGAACTATGGCATTATTCCACTCTTTCCCAAGATGGTTGGGGCTGATAGGATTCAACAGTTTAGGCCAATCTTCTTACTCCACTGCATATACAAATTGATTACTAAGGGGCTTACTATTAGAATGGAACGTTTTGTGGGCATTTTATTTCTTAGAAATAAAAATTCTTTCATAAAGAAACTAACATTATGGATGGCAGAATATCCTTGTATGAAATTCTGCATCATTCCTATGCTCGAAAAAAGACCGGGATTGTCCTCAAACTTGACTTCGAGAAGGCATACGACAAAGTTAATTGGGACTTCTTGTTAGAATGTCATAAAATGAGATATTTAATCCTCAAAGGATTGAGTGGGTTAAAAAATATTAGTTGAGGGTACTGTGAGTGTGAAACTTAATGATGAAATAGGAGAATATTTCCAAAGTTTAAAAGGGGTGCGGCAACGAGACCCTTTCTCCCCCTTTTTGTTTAACTTGGCGATGGACTTTTGATAACCCAAAAGTATAGGGGATCAGTTGTAGACTCTTTAGATAAGTCGGAGTGTTGAACCCAATGAGGAGCTAAAGGTAGAACAAATATCCCCTCAAGTTCTATCGACCACCGATATAACTCTACGCACGCTTAACGTTTGCTTTACCTACAACAAGTATGAAACTAGAAGTACTTTCTAGGTGTAACGGGATAGGTATGCAAGATAATAAAGAGCACGTAAATAAAATATAGGGGCTGCTAAGATAAAGTAACAATTAAATTAGTTTAACGAGTGTGGAAAAGTGGTGGTAGGAGTTGCGGAATTGTCCCTAGGCAATCGATAAATAGTCCGGTCATCATTATTGCAATTTTATATGAGAGAGAGACATAAGCTAACATACTTTCTCTACTTGGATCATATGCACTTATGATTGGAAATCTAGAAAGCATCTGTAACTAATAAAGATTATTAAGGTAAAATCCAAGCATAGCATTATAAGGTATCAAGTCCTCTTTACTCCCATATGCAACAACCCACCTACTCGGGTTTATGCTTCTGTCACTCAAGCAACCCACCATAGGCGAATCATGAACACATTGCAACACCCTATAGCAAGGATCCCTCACGCTTGCGCAACATGGAGAGCACCATAGGACAACACCAATAATAAAACATGCAACTCAAACCAATCATGATCATCAATCAACCCATAGGACAACAAAATCGCCTTTTCTCACACATAGAAAACCACCTTTTGTAGAATGCTCTTTTGCTTCACTTATATTTGTTAGAGCGTAGGCATATCTCTTGTAGAAAGAATTAAACTCTCACGCTTCACTTATATCTATTGAGAGAGTTAATAGGAGTTGGTCATTCACATGGTTAGTCATAAAATCCTACATAAAACTTGTAGGTCACTGAATATGATTTGTTTGATTCCTTGCAATATTTTTGCGATATAAAGATGGTGATATTAGAGTCATGCTAGTGAGTAATTGTTGATTGGTAGAAATACTTGTGTAAAGGTCTGTGATTCCCGTAGCATGCACGTATGGTGAACCGTTATGTAAGGAAGTCGGAGCATGATTATTTTATTCCTCAAAACAGCCATCATACATACCTATAATGGCATTTCCGTAGCCATTCCGAGATATATTACCATGCAACTTCCACCATTCTGTTTATTATGACATGCACCATCATTGTCATATTGGGTTGCATGATTGTAAGATAGGTAGCATGCTAGATCTTTGCATGGCTTGTCCGTTTTTAATGTCATTTGCTATGCTAGATCTTTGCACATCCTGGTACACCATACCGGGATGAACATCATTATTAGAGCATTGTCCCATGTGAGGAAAGGATGATGGAAGTTATGATTCCCTCACAAGTTGGGATGAGACTCTGGACTTTATGAAAAATAAAAGAGGCCAACGAAGCCCAAATAAAAAAAAGAGGCCTTAGATGCCCACCAAAAATAACAAAAAAGGAAAAAATGAAAAAAGAGAGGAAAGAGAGAAGGGACAATGCTACTATCTTTTTTCCACACTTGTGCTTCAAAGTAGCACCATGATCTTCATGATAGAGAGTCTCCTATCTTGTCACTTTCATATACTAGTTGGAATTTTTCATTATATAACTTGGCTAGTATATTCCAATGATGGGCTTCCTCGAATTGCCCTAGGTCTTCATGAGCAAGCAAGTTGGATGCTCACCCACTTAGTTTCCTTTTGAGCTTTCATACACTTATACCTCTAGTGCATCTGTTGCATGTCAATCCCTACTCACTCACATTAATATCTATTAATGGGCATCTCCATAGCCCGTTGATACGCCTAGTTGATGTGATACTATCTTCTCCTTTTTCTTCACAACCTCCGCCATATTCTATTCCACCTATAGTGCTATATCCATGGCTCATGCTCATGTATTGCATGAGGGTTGAAAAAGTTTGAGAACATAAAAGGTGTGAAATAATTGCTTGACTTGTCATCGGGGTTGTGCATGATATAAATACTTTGTGTAGGGAACAGGGAGCATAGCCAGACTATATGATATTGTAGGGATAACTTTCTTTTGCCATTATATTTTGAAAAGATACAATTGCTTTGTTAGTATGCTTGAAGTATTATTGTCTTAATGTCAAATGATAGACTACTGCTTTGAATCACTCGTGTCTTACATGCCATGATTAGATTATATGAACAAGATTATGCAAGGTAGAATTCCACATCAAAAATTATCTTTTTTTATCATTTACCTACTCGAAGACGAGTAGGAATTAAGCTTGGGGATGCTGATATGTCTCCGTCGTATCTATATTTTTTGATTGTTTCATGCTAGTATTCTACAACTTTCATATACTTTTGGCAATTTTTTATACTATTTTTGGGACTAGCATATTGATCCAGTGCCCAGTGTCAGTTCTTGTTTGTTGCATGTTTTTGGTTTCGCAGGAAATCCATATAAAATGAATTCCAAACGCGATAAAAACATAGAAGAAAGAGGTGATGCCTTCCGGGGCATGCCCAAGCTTAGTTTCTTGGGAGTCCTTCAATATTACCTTGGGGTGCCTCGGGCATACCCAAGCTTAGTTTATTTCCACTCCTTATTCCTTCATCCATCGTGATCTCACCCAAAACTTGAAAACTTCAATCACACAAAACTTAACAAAACCCTCGTGAGATCCGTTAGTATAATAAAGCAAATTACCACTTTAAGTACTGTTGAAAACCCATTCATATTTTCTTTTTGCATTGTAGCTACTTTAATATAACTTTTCCATGGCTTATACCATCGATACAATCGATAGTTAAATCGAAACGAGCAAAACAATGCATCAAAAACAGAATCTGTCAAAGACAGGACAGTCTGTAGTAATCTAAACATTCACCATACTTATTTAACTCTAAAAATTCTGAAAAATAGGAAAAAAATCATATAAGTACTTTTTTAAAATTTCAGAAACTTTTGACATTCCAGTAAAAAAATGTAAATTCACGCGCTACAGCCAAAGTTTCTATTTTTGCACTACACACACCAAACAAGCAATCTAATCATCCTAAAGGCAAATCTTGGCACATTATTTTTATAATACAATGGATTTGTACAAGGGGATAATTATTTTTGTTGAAAAGTTTCTGTAATCAAGATTCACAAAGTTTCCATGGGCATTAACAAAGTTCAAGGCTAGCCCCCACTTCAACGATGCTCGTCTTTCTAGCTTTCACTTTTCTTTTTGAAAAAGTTTTAAGTTCCCCACTTTATTTTTTTGTTTTTAATGGTTTTAAACTATATAAAATCACACAACAGAATAAAATGACTCTCTAAAACTTCTGGGTTGTCTCCCTGGCAGCGCTTTCTTTAAAGCCATTAAGCTAGGCATATAGTGCTCAAGTAATGGATCCACCCGGATCCCAAGGTATATCAAAGACAATTTTAATAAGAATGATTTGTAATTTAGTAGTGAGCACAAAGTAACATATATCATGCAACAACAAAGTCTAACTCCCTTCCTATGCATCGGCATGTCATAAAAGAACAAATCATGCACACAAAGTAAAGGCCAATGCATAGTATAAACTGTTTCTTGCAGTTTTATCGTATTGGAAACATAGAGAGGCGGAGATGTAGTTCTTCTCTCATAATAATTGCAAGTAGGAGTAGCAAGCACATGCATATTATATTTATTAAAATCATCATGTGCAATAGGAAAACGCAACCCATCAATATAATCCTTAATAAGTGAAAACTTCTCCGATATAGTGTAGTTTGGAGAATTCAAAAAGATAATAGGACTATCATGTGTGGGTGCAATAGAAAAAATTTCATGCTTAACATAAGGAACTATGGCAAGTTCATATTCATAAGAATAATTCATATTGGCATCATGGCCACAAGAATAGCAAGCATCAAGTTCATCAAAAAGGGATATTTCAAAAGAATCCAAGGGATGATAGCAATCAACATAGCATTCATCCTTTGGTAAGCACGAAGGGAAATTAAACAATGTATGAGCTGAAGAGTTACTCTCATTAGAAGGTGGGCATGGGTAGCGAATCCGCTCTTCCTCCGTTTGTTCTTCGTTATCCTCCTCATCTTTTTCATCAAGTGAGCTTACAATTTCAGCAACTTCCTCTTCCATAGATTCTTGCAAAATATTAGTCTCTTCCAAGGAAGCGGTCGTTCTTTCAATAAAATCTTTAACATAAGCATTAGAAGCATAGTTTTCATAGTGATATTTAAGTATGGCAAAATTTTCAGTATTGTAAAGAGTAGCATCATACTTTTCAATGAAAGAAGCAATTTCATAGGCACCGTTAAAAGCAACAAATTCTTCAATTTGTTCAACATCATTATAGCAGTAGGCCGCCTTGGCATAAGAGGATAAGATTTAATTATCATTAAACACACATTGGTAGGGAAGGTGTTATTTAGCTTCTTTAGAACAACAAGTAAAATCATAAATTTCACATAGATTCTAAGCATAGCAACACAAAGTATTAATTTGATGCCACGAGAGTTTCCCTTTTTGAGATATGCGGTGTCACACATAATGAGCATGCTCATTTAATGACTTGACCTCAACTAAGATAGTTGAGTTTTCAACACGAGCACAAGTGGATCGAAGATGACCCAAGTAATATTCTTCGGTGGTACGGAACACTAGTGGTTCCTCAACTTTTGGAGTAGCAAGTACAACTAATTTTTTTGGTATTTTGCGTTTCCTACCCATATCTAACGATAGAAAACAAGTTAAAATAGCAAATAAAATCTACTTAGTGATAAAGCAAATAAGCACACACGAGAATATTCACCCCATGCTATTGCTCCCCGACAACGGCGCCAGAAAAAGGTCTTGATAACCCACAATTATAGGGGATCAGTTGTAGCCTCTTTCGATAAGTAGAAGTGTCGAACCCAACAAGGATCTAAAAGTAGAACAAATATTCCCTCAAGTTCTAACGACCACCGATACAACTCTACGCATGCTTAATGTTCTCTTTACCTAGAACAAGTATGAAACTAGAAGTACTTTGTAGGTGTAACGAGATAGGTTTGCAAGATAATAAAGAGCACATAAATAAAATATAGGGGCTGCTAAGATAAAGTAACAATTAAGTTAGTTTAACGAGTGTGGAAAAGTGGTGGTAGGAGTTGCGTAATTGTCCCTAGGCAATCGATAAATAGAGCGGTCATCATTATTGCAATTTTATATGAGGGAGAGGCATAAGCTAACATACTTTCTCTACTTGGATCACATGCACTTATGGTTGGAACTCTAGAAATCATCCGCAACTACTAAAGATAATTAAGGTAAAAACCAACCATAGCATTATAAGGTATCAAGTCCTCTTTACTCCCATATGCAACAACCCACCTACTAAGGTTTATGCTTCTGTCACTCAAGCAACCCACCATAGGCAAATCATGAACACATTGCAACACCCTACAGCGAGGATCCCTCACACTTGCGCGACACAGAGAGCACCATAGAACATCACCAATAATAAAACATGCAACTCAAACCAATCATGATCATCAATCAACCCATAGGACAACAAAAATCTACTCAGACATCATAGGATGGCAACTCATCATTGGATAATAATATGAAGCATAAAGCACCATGTTCAAGTAGAGGGTACAACGGGTTGCGAGAGAGTGGACCACTATAGATAGATGACGGAAGGTGATGGAGGTGTTGGTGAAGATGACTGAGTTGTTGGAGTAGATCGCTATCACAATGATGGCCCTGGTGGCGTTTCGGTGCCACCGGGAGAGAGGGGGAGAGAGACCCCCTCCTTCTTCTTCCTCCTTGACCTTCCCCCAAGATGGGAGAAGGGTTTCCCCTCTGGTCCATGGCCTCCATGGAGGCGGAGGGGCGAGAGCCCCTCCGATATTGGACATCTCTCTCTGTTTCCTTCTGTTTCTGCGCTTCCAGATTCTGGCCTTTCACCATTTCTTAAATATTCGGAGATCCGTAACTCCGATTGGGCTGAAATTTTGAGGGGATCTTTACCCAAAAATTATATTTCTTCCAGTGGAAGGACAACTCCAACCGATCTAAGGGCTGGTCACGAGGGCCCAGGACGCGGCCAGGGGGTAGGCCACGCCTGACAAGCTCATGACCTCCTCGGGCATCGTCTCGCATTGATTCTTTTTCCAAAAAATCACATATATTCCAAAAAATCTCCGTAATTTTTATCACGTTTGGAGTTCGTTTGATATGGATTTTCTGTGAAACCAAAAACATGCAACAAACAGGAACTGGCACTGGGCACTGGATCAATATGTTAGTCCCAAAAATAGTATAAAAGTTGCCAAAAGTATATGAAAGTTGTAGAATATTGGCATGAAATAGTCAAAAAATATAGATACGATGGAGACGTATCAAATGTTTTACTAAGATGGTACTTAAAGCTCAACAAAGCGGCCTGTTTACAGGTTTAGCAGCTCGTTTCATCCCCAATGGGGTGGCCATTTTGCAATATGCGGACAACATGATTCTATGTTTTGAAGATGACCCTAGGAATGATTTAAACATCAAGTTGTTGTTGTATCTTTCGAGATCATGTATAGTTTGAAAATAAATTTTCTAAAAAGTGATTTTTTTCCAGTTTGTGTTGATGATGAAACCGTGAGAGTATATGCAAATATGTTTAACTGCCAAATAGGATCTTTTCCTATTAAATACATGTGTATGCCAGTGAGCTATGCGGGGCTTAAAGGTAGTGATTGGTTGTTTGTGGATGACAAGTTTATTAACCAGGGTGAAACCAGGATTAGTGAGACTCTATCTAGTGGGGCCAGACTCATTAAAGCCAATGCTTCTCTGTCTCATGTACCTTCATACTATATGTTCATGTTCCTTGTGAACAAAACTACTCTGGAAAGATGGGACAAGCATAGGAGGAAATACTTTTGGCACCATAAGGGTTAAAAAGAGGTTATAATATGGTGAAATGGAGTCCTGTTGTAGATCTAAAATGAAAGGGGGACTCGGGGCGAAAAACCTGAGAAAGTAGAATATAACTTTGTTGGTGAAATGGTGGTAAAAGTTGGGAAAAAAGAGGGCCTATGGCAGGATATTGTTAGAGATAAGTACCTAAAAAAGTCCATAGTGGCTTTGGTAAAATAGAAAGCCAATGACTCTCCTTGTTGGAAATCTTTGATGAAAATCAAGGAATGTTACATGGATGGTAGAGGGGTCCAAGTGAATGACACGAATATATCTAGACTCCGGATGGATGATCTGGGGGATAAATCTCCTTTAAAAGATAGATACCCTAACCTGTTTGATATATGTGTGGACCAAAATTGTACTGTAGACAAATTGAAATATATGAATCATATTTCTTCTTTTAGAATAAGGTTGTTTGCGGATCTGATGCAGAAGTGGGATGAATTGAAGAAGTATCTGCTAAACCTTATATAAAATTAGTTGGATGATGAGGTTTACTACAAACTAGATAGTTCCATAAAATATATGACAAAATTGATGTATAGATGGCTTGAAAAAGATCTAATTGGCTCTTGCTTCAAGTGGATATGGGGGCAAAAATACCTTTAAAAATTCAAATCTTTATATGACAGGTCTGTGAGGACACTATCCTGACCAGCGATAATATGAAAAAAGGCAATGGCAAGGGGATCCTCGTTGCTTCTTTTGTGATCTACGGGAAACAACCCAGCATCTACTATTTTTATGCCCTACTTCCAGGGTTGTTTGAAGAACTGGTGGAGCTATGATCGGGAATAATTGATGCCCAAACTCTTTATGGCAATATTATGTATGGATGTATGCGTTCCTCCCTGGTTTTGATGAGTTATAGACCATTGGCCTAGCGGCGATTTGGTGGGCCATTTGGCTCGCTCGAAACTGTGCAACTTTTGAATGAAAATGGATCAACAATCCTTTTGAAATTGTGTTTATATCTTGTGCTTTTCTTAAATATTGGGCAGGTTTACAAAAACCTGCAATGATGGAGGTGGTGAAGAAAGGTGTAGAGATGTTGAAAGAGAATGCATCACAGATGATGTTGTTGTGTGGTATGCCGGTTCATAACATGGTTGAACACAGTGACAGGTGAGGAATAGAGAAGGCGGAGGTGAGGATATTTTGTTGCTCCCAGGAAGCATGTTGATCCAGGTTTAAGGGTCATGATAGTCTGCAAGTTTCTTGTGCGAGCCTTTTGGTGTTGTGTGATGGGAGTTGTTCTATTTGGTAGTCTTTATATGTCATACTGGTCTATACTATTATGTTGGTGGTTGTTGCGATACTTCATGATCTTAGGTGGTTTGTAGTGCGGTTTTGGGTGATCTTTAGGTTTTCGCCCCATGATCCATGGTACTGATGACAGGCGCAGGTAGTGGGTTTCCTGGCACTACCCTGAACTCGCTTCTTTCCTTTTCCCTAGCCTCGTTGTCTATGTTTCGAGAACTATTTATTTTTGTTGTGAAAGTAATGGAAAGGGGAGAAGCCCGGTTCTGAAAAAAACTTCTGTCAGGCCGATCTGACTCCATGGTTTTCTTCCACAACCGGTTTCTCCATGCGCTGTTCTCCACTACAGTGCATGGTTTTTCTCGGTTAACTATTGTTGTAGAAACTCCCTTTAGTTGCACTAGCAAATATCTCTGTGCATTGCAACAAAATACAAAAGTATTACGGTCTAGCCAAATAAGTATGGCTTAATACCCCGACAAATGAGTGTCCTCTATTTTTCTACTTTAACATGGTGGCCCATCATATTGCCACAATATTATTTTTCCACCCTCGATAATGATGGCGGCGGTGTCCATGTGATCAAATTTTGTCAATCTATGTTCACTTATCTTCTTTATGAAATGCATGGACAATTTTTGCTCAGCGAACATTTTTTGCATCGGTGAACCTTTTTGGAAATTGGGGAACAAATTTGGAACTCGCGATTTTTTTTAGTTTTTGAGAACATTTAAAAAAATCCATACAAATTTTCTTCGAGTTCACGAATATGTTTGGAATAAATGATCATTTACAAAATCATGAAAGGTTTATATTTGCTGAATATATTTTTCAGAGTCTTATAATATGCGATCATTTTTTTAAATCATCAACATATTTTGAATCCGTGAACATTTTATGATTTCCTAAACCTTTTTTGAATTCCTGGACATTTTATGATTTCATGAACAATTTTTTCAAAACTCGCAACTTTTTAAATTTAGAAAATCCTGAATTAATTTAACATAAAAAAATTCGGAATAATAAAAAATCGGCACATGGGCTGGCCCATGAACCTGTGCTGGGGAGGAGGAGATGCATGCTTGCTGCTATAAAGAGAGAAAATGGGGAAGAAAAACATGAGAGGACCAGCCTGTGCGGGACTAGTATTCTAGCCACTGCACCTCGTCTATACTTGTGATTATTTAGGGTCTTGGCGTATAAAAACCGAACCGGACGACGACTCTGATAGAAAAAAATTGAATGGTTTTCTTCACTTATGGATGGTAAGGTGGCTAATTTAGGGAAACTTCGTGGGTATTTTTTTGGACAGACGGGCTGAAGCATCCTTTGTTTGTAGGTAAAGATATATATATATATTACTATGTGCTCTTTTTATTTTTATTTACTCCGCATATCAGCATTGACCTAAGTGCAACTTTTACAAGATTCAATCAAGTTTATCGAAAGCAATCTGAACTTTCACAATAATACATGTATATGGTATCAAAATATATAGAATGATGGTTCTAACAGTATTGAATTGATATTGCGATGTTGATATTTTCTTTGTATAAATTGGTCGACTTTTAGATAGCTTGACTCGAGATAAACCTAATATGCGAAGTAAAAATGGAGTGAGCATATAGTAGGGTTTTTTTGTCGAAAAGGGGGATTACCCCCGGCTATACCTGGCCATGGGTAGCTCGGCCCGGTCGGCCCGACCCGACCCGGCCCAAAATTCCTGGGACGGACCGTGCCTGGGCTTGCCCGCGGGCCGGGCCCGGGCCTGAAAATCAAGCCCGAAGTTCGGGCCGGGCCGGGCTCGGGCCTACGCAAATTCATTTTTATGCCTACGTCTGGTCGGGCTGGGCTTTCGCGGGCTCAGGTCGAGCCTGGGCCCGACGGTCAGGCCGGGTCGGGCCGTGAGTTTTATACCGCGGGTTTTTTAGGCCCAGCCCAGCCCGAGTTTTGGCCAGGTATACCCCCAGCCTCTGCATTTGAACAATGCATGTCGCTATTTTATTGATTGTTCACAAAGACGTTACATTGTATTACATCAGGTAGTCTGAAGCCATGATCTTAGCAACAACTGTCTCTACACCTATTCACTTGATGAATGGCTACCGATAGTCCGAGCCTAATACCAAACAGATATCGCATGAAATCCTAACATCTAGAGTCAGTGGCCCCAACCAAGCCACATATCGAGTTTCGGGTACAAACCGGTCCGACGCACTCTCATGTGTCGTCGCCGCCATCTTCCACCAATCTATCTCCAAAGAAGAACCTAACGCACCGACCTTGCCAGGCCTCTCTACCATCGAATCTATCTTGATGCCATACAATGTCCTCCTCCTATGAGAGTCCATCTCCATGCATCGGACGCCGAGTCTCCACTACGCCATGTCGTCGAGATCTGCCACCATCAATTAGTAAGATGAAGCACCACTCCACCAAAGAAGCTGTCCACCGATCCCTCGAGCCCGTGTACACCTCCAAGAATGACGCTCCCAAAGGGGAAACAACACCAAAGTGCGGTCGTCATCTGATGTACTGATCTAGGGTTTCCTCGAGAGGTAGCGGATAGAGGTTGGAGCTTCTCCATGGCGATGCCTTCAAGAATGTAATGACACAAAAGGGTGTCGTCATCGTTGGTCTTGGCAACAAGCCAAGAATGAGGTTTTCACCCGTATCCGCTCGACAAACCTCCATCAAGCATCATGTGCAAGGGTCACTACCGATCTGAACCGCCGCGCAGCGAGAAGGCCACACCGTCCAAATCAAATCTTTTTGAAGGCCGGACCATGCATGGCAACGCCTCGTCCACCAGGCCATCCATGTGATACTTGTGATCTACGTTAGGTTTTCCGTGAAGAGGATCGGGTTATCGCAACACAATGTGGGTAAGTATTTCCCTCAGTTAAGAAACCAAGGTTTATCGGACCCATAGGAATATCAACAACAATCGTCTTCAGTAGCTGCACACAAAAGAACATACAACTTGCACACAACACGAGCAAGAGGGTTGCCAATCCCCTTAGTCTTGTTATTTGCAAGCAAGTGAGATGTGTAGATAATTGTAAATTGCAAAATAAAATAAAAGCAAGTAAATGGCAGCAAGGTATTGAAGGTTTTGTAAATATATGATAAATAGACCCGGGGTCCATAATTTTCCCTAGTGGCATCTCTCATGAAAACAACATATGGTGGGTAAACAAATTACTGTTGGGTAATTGATAGAAAAGCGGATAGTTATGCGATATTCACGACAATGATCATGTGTAGGCATCACGTCCATAAAAAATAGGTCAACTCCTAGCTGCACCTATTACTATTAATCCACTTCAAGAGCGCTTCTATGCTTGCCTCTCTACGTATTAAGTTCATGACAAACAAAGTAATGCATGGAGAACGATGACATGATGTAGACAAATTAAACTCAAGCAATATGAATAAACCCCATTATTTTATCCTTAGTAGAGACAACACAAAGATGCAACTTGTCCCCTTCTATCACTGGGATTTAGAAACTCGTCAGGTTGAACCTACCACAACACACCTCTCTCACCGAAGAAATATCAATCTAGTTGGCCAAACTATTTCAATAGATTGGAGAGATTACCAAGCTATAATGATCATGCACATAAGAATCATATTAGATTTCGAAGAAGACTCAAATATTTATCATGAATAATCTGAACATAAACCCACAATTCATTGGATCCCAACAAACGCACCGCACATAAGGATTACTTCATATGGATGAAAGCAAAGATGCGATAATCATTGTAATTGAAGATCAAGAGAGAGAGATTGCCATCTAGCTACTAGATACAGACCCGTAGGTTTCTGATGAACTACTCACACATCATCATGAGGGCAGAAAAGTTGGTCAAGAGGCCCTCCATGATCGATCCCCCTCCGACAGGGTGCCGGAATGGAGCTCCAGATGGCCTCCAGTCGGAACAGAGGCTTGCGGCGGCGTCAAAAGTTTTTCGGGATTGCCTCTGGTTTTTTTGGGATATATGAGAATTTATAAGCCAGAGAACGATCTCAGAGGATCCACGAGGCGGCCACAAGCCAACAGGGCTTGTGAGGCCCTCGTGCGGCTCCTAGCCTCCTTCCGAAGTTTCCAGGTCTTCTTTTGCTGTAGAAAAAAACATCAATTTTTTGTGCAATTGGACTTCGTTTGGTATTGTAAACCTTAAAAGTTAAAAACATGCAGAAAACAACAACTGGGACTGGGCACTGGGTCAATAGGTTAGTGCTAAAAAATAATATAAATGGGTAAATAAATTCCCAAAAATTATCCTAGAGTGATACTATATCAACATGGAACAACAAAAATTATAGATACGTTGGAGACGTATCAGCATCCCCAATCTTAATTCTTGCTCGTCCTCGAGTAGGCAAATGATAAAAATAGAATTTTTGATGTGACATGTTATCTATTATGTAATCTTATGCCGGTATGCTCACTGAGAAATGATGAATTAACAAACATTAACATAGCAATACTTATAAGTATAAGCAACAAAATCATTAATGTTTCAAAGTATACGGTCCTCAAAGAATGTCTACCCCCATTCACCTTATTATATTATAAAGGCATGGCTCCATCTTCACCGCATTAATACAGATGTCAAGCACCACGGTGCCCAAGTCACACAATTGGATCATACTTTTTCAATATGCATCAACTTTTTATTCTTCATGCAATACATGCGTATGAACCATTGGACATAGCATATAGGTGGAATATAATATGGTGGTAGGTATCAAAGGGGTAGAAAGTGGACAAGATAGTGTCACATCAACTAGGCATACCAACAGGCCATGGAGATGCCCATCGATAGATATCGATGCAAGGAGTAGGGATTTCCATGAAAATGATGCACTAGACTTATAAGTGTATGAAAGCTCAACTGAAGCTAAGTGGGGTGTGCATCCAACTTGCTTGCTCATGAAGACCGCGAGAATTTGAGGAATCCCGTCATTAGAATATAAAAGCCAAGTTTATGAAATAGTGATTCCCACTAGCATATGAATTATATAACATGACACTCTCTATATGAAGAACAAGGTGCCATTTTGAGGATCACGTGTGGTAAAGGATAGTGGCAAAGTCACATCTCTCTTTTTCTCTCATTCATTTTATTATTATTATGGTGGGATCATTTGGCCTCCCCCATTTTTTATTTCCTCACTGGTACAATGCTTTAATAATGATGATCATCATGATTTTATTTACTTACAACTCAATAGGAAGACGGATAGGACGGTATGAATATGTATGAATGCCTCTGGCCGTGTACCAGGATGCACAAAGATCTAGCTGTTGGGGAACGTTGCATGGGAAACAAAAAATTCCTACGCACACGCAAGATCTATCCATGGCGATGAGCATCTACGAGAGGGGGAGTGGATCTACATACCCTTGTAGATCGCTAAGCGGGAAGCGTTAAGAAACGCGGTTAATGTAGTCGAACGTCTTCACGATCCAATCACGATCTGTCCTGCGATCTCATCACGAGCCGTCCCGCGATCCCATCACGGTCCTTCCGATCTAGTGCCGAACGGACGACACCTCCGCGTTCATCACATGTATAGCTCGATGATGATCTCCACCTCCTTGATCCAGCAAGTGAGGGTGGATAGGTGGATGAGTTCTCCGCCAGCACAACGGTGTGGTGGCGATGGTCGTGGAGCTGTCCCGACAGGCTTCGCCAAGCGCTACCGCGATAATCTAGAGGAGAAACATATCTAGAGGGGGAGGGAGAGACTGCACCGTGGCTTGTGCTGCTGCAGCCCTCCCTCCCCTCACATATATATAGGAGGGAGAGGAGGAGGGGGGCCCTAGGGTTTCCCCTAGGGTGGGGCAGCGGCCAGGGGAGAAACTTGGCCCCCAAGGCAAGTGGGGCACGCCCCTTGGGCCAACCCTAGCCCTTCCATCCGCATGGGCTTTAGGTGGGAGGTGCTCCCATCCCACCAGGGGCTGGTGCGCCTCCTCTCACAGCCCATGGGGCCCTCCGGGGAAGGTGGACCCCCAGAACACTTCCGCATTCTCGTCACAAAACCGGTAATTCTCGAAACTTTTCTGGAATCCGAATATCGACTTCCTATATATCAATCTTTACCTCCAGACCATTCCGGAGATCCTCATGACGTCCAGATCTCATCTGGGACTCCGAACAACCTTCAGTCACCAACATACATAACTCAACTATACCGAAACGTCATCGAACCTTAAGTGTGCAGACCTTGTGGGTTCAAGAACTATGTAGACATAACCAAGACACCTCTATGGCCAGTAACCAATAGCGGGACCTGGATGCCCATATTGGTTCCTATATATTCTATGAAGATCTTTATCGGTCGAACCTCTATGTCAAGGATTCAGTTAATCCCGTATGTTGTTCCCTTTGATCTTCGGTATGTTACTTGCCCGAGATTCGGTCATCGGTATCTCTATACCTAGTTCAATCTCGTTACCGGCAAGTCTCTTTACTCGTTCCTTAATACAAGATCCCGTGGCTAACTCTTTAGTCACATTGCTTGCAAGGCTTATAGTGATGTTGTATTACCGAGTGGGCCCTGAGATACCTCTCCGTCACACGGAGTAACAAATCCCAGTCTTGATCCATGCCAACCCAATAGACACCCTAAGAGATACCTGCAGAGCACCTTTATAGTCACCCAGTTACGTTGTGATGTTTGATACACACAAGGTAATCCTCCAGTGTCAGTGATTTGCATGATCTCATGGTCATAGGAACAGATACTTGACATGCAGAAAACTATAGCAATAAACTGACACGATCATATGCTACGTTTATAGTTTGGGTCTTGTCCATCACATCATTCTCCTAATGATGTGATCCCACTATCAAATGACATCTCATGTCCATGGCTAGGAAACCTTAACCATCTTTGATCAACGAGCTAGTCTATTAGAGGCATACTAGGGACATGGTGTTGTCTATGTACCCACACATGTATCTGAGTTTTCGATCAATACAATTCTAGCACGGATAATAAACGATTATCACAAACAAGGAAATATAATAATAACCAATTTATTATTGCCTCTAGGGCATATTTCCAATGGTCTCCCACTTGCACTAGAGTCAATAATCCAGTTCACATAACCATGTGATTCGCATTGTTATGAATCTAACACCCAATGAGTTCTGGAGCTCGATCATGCTTTGCATGTGAGAGAGGTCTTTTAGTCAACGGGTCTGCGACATTCAGATTCGTGTGTACTTTGCAAATCTCTTTGTCATACTGTAAATACTGCTACCATGCTCCACTTGGAGCTATTCCAAATGGCTACTCCACTATACGTATCCGGATTGCTACTAAGAGTCATCCGGATCGGTGTTAAAGATTGCATCGACGTAAACCTTTACGACAAACTCTTTATAACCTGGATAATCGAGAAATGTTTCCTTAGTCCTCTAGATACTAAGGATAATCTTGACCATTGTCCAGTGATCCACTCCTGGATCACTTTTGTACCCCTTGACAGACTCATGGCAAGGCACGCACAGGTGTGGTACACAGCATGGCATACTATATAGAGCCTATGGATAAAGCATAGGGGATGACCTTCGTCTTTTCTCTTTCTTCTACCATGGTCGAGCTTTGAGTCTCACTCAACTTCACACCTTACAAATCAAGCACGAACTCGTTCTTTGACTGGTCCATTTTGAACTCTTTCAAAATCTTGTCAAGGTATGTACTCATTAAAAGTCTCATTAGGTGTCTTGATCTATCTCTATAGATCTCGATGCCCAACAATTAAGTAGCTTTATCTAGGTCTTCCTTTGAAAAAATCTTTCCAAACAAGCCTTTATGCTTTCCAGAAATTCTACATCATTTCCGATCAACATTATGTCAACCACATATACTTATCAGAAATTCTATAGTGCTCCCACTCACTTTCTTGTAAATGCAAGTTTCTCGTAAACTTGGTATAAACCCAAAAACTCCGATCACCTCATCAAAGCATATATTCCAACTCCGAGATGCTTGCTCCAGTCCATAGAAGGATCACTGGAGCTTGCACACCTTTTAGCATCCTTAGGACTGACAAAACCTTCTGGTTATATCACATACAACCTTTCCTCAAGTAAACCGTTAAGGAAACGATGTTTTGACATCCATCTGCCAGATTTCATAATTGAAAAATGCAACAATTGCTAACATAATTCCAACAGACTTTAGCATCACGACGAGTGAGAAAGTCTCATCGTAGTCAACTCCTTGAACTTGGCAGAAACTTCTTTGCGACAAGTCGAGCTTTATAAATGGTGACATTTACCATCAGCGTATGTCTTCATCTTAAAGGTCCATTTGTACTCAAGGACATGCCGTCCAACGAGAAGGTCTACCAAAGTCTATACTTAGTTTTCATACATGGATCCTTTCTCGGATTTCATGGCCTCTAAACATTTGTCAGAATCGGGACCCATCATCGCTTCTTCATAGTTCGTAGGTTCATCGTTGTCCAGCAACATGACCTCTAAGACAGGGTTGCTGTACCACTCAGGAGTAGTCGCGTCCTTGTCGGCCTACAAGGTTCAATAGTAACTTGATCCGAAGATTCATGATCATCATCATTAACTTCCTCTTCAACTGACGTAGCCTCCACAGAAACATCTTTCTGTGTTTTGATACTCTATGGCTGAAACAAAGGTTCAACAACCTAATGAAGTTCTATCTCCCTCCCACTCAATTCTTTCAAGAGAAACTCTTTCTAGAGAAAGGACCCAGTTTTAGCAACAAACACTTTGTACTCGGATCTGAGATAGAAGGTATACCCAACTGTTCTTAGGGTATTCTATGAAGATGCATTTTTTCGCTTTGGGTTTGAGCTTATCAGACATAAGTGTCACATTCACAAACTCTAATAAATGAGAGCTTAGGTTTCTGCCAAACCATATGGTGTCATCTCAACGGATTTAGATGGTGCCCCTTTTAAAGTGAATGTAGTTGTCTCTAATGCATAACTCCAAAATGATCGTGGCAAAAACGATAAGAGACATCATTATTCGCACCATATCCAATAGAGCACGACTACGACATACGAACACACCATCAGACTATGGTGTTCCAGGTGGCGTGAGTTGTAAAACAACTTTTCACATTGTCTCAAGTTGTATACAAAACTCGTAACTCAGATATTCACCTCCATAATCATATCATAGACATTTTATCTTCTCGTCATGATCATCTCAAACTTCACTCTGATTCTGTTTGAAATTTTCAAGCGATTCAGACTTTGGTTTCAATAAGTAAATATACACTATATCTACTCAAATCATCAGTGAAGGTAAGAAAATAACGATATCCACCACACGCTACAACACTCATTGGACCGCATACATCAACATGTATTATTTCCAATAAGTTACTAGCCCGTTCCATCAAGCCAGAAAATGGAGTTTTAGTCATCTTGCCCATGAGGCATGGTCCGCATGTCTCAACCGATTCACAATCGAAAAGAGTCCAAAGATCCATCAACATGGAGTTTCTTCATGCGCTTTACACCAATATGACATTCAGGGGCAGTGCCACAAGTATGTGGTACTATTATTATTAACTTTTGTATCTTTTGGCATCTATGTTATGAACATGTGTACTACTACGATCAAGGTTCAACAAACCATTCACTGGGTGCATGACCATTAAAGGTATTATTCATGTAAACAAAATAACCATTATTCTCTGACTTAAATGAATAAATGTATTGCAATAAACACGATCTAATCACATTCATCCTCAACGCAAACACCAAATAACATTTTTTAGGTTCGTCACTAATCCCGAAGGTAGAGAGAGCATGCGATGTTGATCACATCAACCTTAGAAACATTTCCAACACACATCGTCACCTCACACTTAGCTAGTCTTCGTTTATTCCACAGATTTTATTTCGAGTTACTAACATTTTAGCAACCGAACCGGTATCCTATACCCAGGTGCTACTAGGAGTCCTAGCAAGGTACACATCAATGACACATATATCAAATATACTTATGTTGACGTTGCCAACCTTCTTATCTACCAAGTATCTAGGGTTGTTTTGCTTCAGCTACCGCTCTCCTCATAATAGAAGCACTTAGTCTCGGGTTCGGGTTCAACCTTGGGTTGCTTCACTGGAGTAGCAACTGACTTGCC
This sequence comes from Hordeum marinum, assembly GCA_022496015.1. Lineage (NCBI taxonomy): Eukaryota > Viridiplantae > Streptophyta > Magnoliopsida > Poales > Poaceae > Hordeum > Hordeum marinum. The sequence goes on from CM039673.1 coordinate 410,992,823, forward strand.
ATCCATGAAGTTTCCCTCCTTACCCTTTCCCTTTTCAAAACTAGTGATTTTACTAACCATCAACACTTGATGCTCCTTCTTGATATCTACCTTCGCGGTGTCAAACATTGCGAACAGCTCAGGGATCATCACTTCCATCCCTGGCATTTTATAGTTCATCACGAAGCTCTAGTAGCTTAGTGACTTGGAGAACTATATCAATCACTATCTTATCTAGAAGATCAACTCCCACTTGATTCAAGCGATTGTAGTACCCAGACAATCTGAGCACATGCTCAACGATTGAGCTATTCTCCTTCATCTTGTAGGCAAAGAATCTTGTTGGAGATCTCATATCTCACAACACGGGCACGAGCCTGAGATCCCAATTTCAGCTCTTAGAACATCTCATATGTTCCGTGATGTTCAAAAACATTTTTGGAGCCTCAATTCTAAGATGTAATGCATGACGCACTGAACTATAAAGTAGTCATCGGAACGTGCCTGTCAGATGTTCAGAACATCTAAAGACGACGCTAGAGGGGGTGGAGCACGAGAAGTGCATTAAGGACATAAGCCTTCTGAGCAGCAATGAGGACAATCCTCAGATCACAGACCTAATCCGCAATATTGCTACCATCATCTTTCAAATCTATTTCTCTAGGAACGTATCAATTAACCAGGGGAGCTACAGCGCGAGCTATCTACAACATAATTTGCAAAGACACTTTGACTATGTTCCTGATAATGAGTTCAATTAATCATATTACCTGAGAACTCCCACTCAAATTGACATCCCCCCGGTCATTCGAGTTATACATGATCCAAATTCACCAACTCAAGTCCGATCATCACGTGAGTTTAGGTGGTTTCAATGGTGAACATCATCATGTTGATCATATCTACTATATGACTCATGTTCGACCTTTCGGTCTCTTGTGTTCTGAGGCCATGTCTGTACATGCTAGGCTCGTCAAGTCTAACCCGAGTGTTCCGCACGTGAAACACTGGCTTGCACCCGTTGTACGTGAACGTAGACTCTATCACGCCCAATCATCACGTGGTGTCTCGACATGACGAACTTTCGCAATGGTGCACACTCGGGGAGAACACAGTTTATCTTGAAATTTAAGTGAGGGATCACCCTATAATGCTAACGTTGTCCTATGCAAAACAAGGTGCATAAAAGGATTAACATCACATGCAAATCATAAGTGACATGATATGGCCATCAACTTGTGCTTTTGATCTCCATCATGAAAGCACTGGCATGATCTCCATCATCACGGGCATGACACCATAATCTCCATCATCTTGATCTGCATCAACATGTCTCCATCGGGGTTGTCACGCTCACCATGCTTCTACTACTATTTCTACCGCTTAGCAATAAAGTAAAGCATTACATAGCGCTTAATGATTGACACGCAGGTCATACAATAATTAAAGACAACCCTATGGCTCCTGCCGGTTGCCGTACTCATCGACATGCAAGTCGTGATATTCTATGAAATACATGATCATCTCATACATCACATATATCTCATCATGTAATTGGCCATATCACATCATAACATACCCTGCAAAAATAAGTTAGACGTCCTCTAATTGTTGTTGCAAGTTTTACGTGGCTGCTATGGGTATCTAGCAAGAACAATTCTCACCTATGCAAAACCACAACTGTGATACATAAGTTTGTTTTCAACCTTCTCAAGGACCGCCTTTGTCGAATCTGGTCCAACTAAAGTAGGAGAGACACGCACTCGCCAGCCATCTTTGTGCAATGAAGTTAGACGTGAGTCGATGGAACTGGTCTCTCGTAAGCGTACGAGAAAGGTTGGTTCGGGCCGCTTCATCCCACAATACTGCTGAACCAAAACACGACCAAGAGAGGAAGCAATCTAAGCATCAATGCCCACAAAGTCCTTTGTGTTCTACTCGAGATCTCATCGACACATAGACCTATCTCATGATGCCACTGTTGGGGAACGTTGCATGAGAAACAAAAAAATTCCTACGCAGATGCAAGATCTATCCATGGTGATGAGCATCTATGAGAGGGATAATGGATCTACATACCCTTGTAGATCGCTAAGCGGGAAGCATTAAGAAACGCGGTTGATGTAGTCGAACATCTTCACGATCCGTACCGCGATCTCATCATGAGTTGTCCCGCGATCCCATCGTGGTCCTTCGATCTAGTGCCAAATGAATGGCACCTCCGTGTTCAGCACACGTACATCTTGATGAAGATCTCCACCTCCTTGATCGAGCAAGATAGGGTGGAGAGGTAGATGAGTTCTCCGCCAGCACAACGGCGTGGTGGCATTGGTGGTGGAGCTGTCTCGGCAGGGCTTTGCCAAGCGCTACCGCGACAATCTAGAGGAGAAACAGATCTAGAGGGGGGGAGAACCTGCGTCGTGGCTTGTGCTGCTGCATCCCTCCCTCCCCTCTCATATATATAGGAGGGAGAGGAGGAGGGGGAGCCCTAGGGTTTCCCCTAGGGTGGGGCGGCGACCAAGGGGAAACTTGGCCGCCAAGGCAAGTGGGGCGCCTCCCCTTGGGCCAACCCTAGCCCTTCCAACCGCATGGGCTTTAGGTGGGAGGGGCGCCCAGCCCACCAGGGGATGGTGTGCCTCCTTGCATAGCCCATGGGGCCCTTCGAGGTTGGTGGACCCCCCCGGTGGACCCCAGAACACTTCCGGCATTCCCGTCACAAAACTGGTAAGTCCCGAAACTTTTCCGGAATCTGAATACCGACTTCCTATATATCTATCTTTACCTCCGGACCATTCCAGAGCTCCTCATGATGTCCAGATCTCATCTGGGACTCTGAACAACCTTCGGTCACCAACATACATAACTCAACTATACCGAAACATCATCGAACCTTAAGTGTGCAGACCCTGCGGGTTCGAGAACTATGCAGACATGACCGAGACACCTCTATGGTCAATAACCAATAGTGGGACCTGGATGCCCATATTGGTTCCTACATATTCTACAAAGAACTTTATTAGTCGAACCTCTATGTCAAGGATTCAGTTAATCCCGTATGTTGTTCCCTTTGTTCTTCGGTATGTTACTTGCCTGAGATTCGATCGTCGGTATCTCTATACCTAGTTCAATCTCGTTATCGGCAAGTCTCTTTAATCATTCCGTAATACAAGATCCCGTGGCTAAATCTTTAGTCATATTGCCTGCAAGGCTTATAGTGATGTTGTATTGCCCAGTGGGCCCTGAGATACCTCTCCGTCACACGGAGTAACAAATCCCAGTCTTGATCCATGCCAACCCAATAGACACCCTCGGAGATACCTGTAGTGCACCTTTATAGTCACCCAGTTATATTGCGACGTTTGATACACACAAGGTACTCCTCCGGTGTCAGTCACTTGCATGATCTCATGGTCATAGGAACAGATACTTGACATGTAGAAAATTGTAGCAATAAACTGATATGATCATATGCTACGTTTATAGTTTTGGTCTTGTCCATCACATCATTCTCCTAATGATGTGATCCCGTTATCAAATGACATCTCATGTCCATGGCTAGGAAACCTTAACCATCTTTGATCAACGAGCTAGTCTATTAGAGGCATACTAGGGACATGGTGTTGTCTATGTATCCACACATGTATCTAAGCTTCCGATCAATACAATTCTAGCATGGATAATAAACGATTATCACGAACAAGGAAATATAATAATAACCAATTTATTATTGCCTCTTGGGCATATTTTCAACACCACGTGACATGTATCAATAATATGATGAATGGTGGCTTTGCCACAAATACTATGCCAGCTCTATATTATCATGCAAAGCAACATGATGATGAACGAACTAGTCATGCAAAGTGACGATGGAATTTTCATGGAAATATATCTCGGAATGGCTATGGAAATGCTATGATAGGTAGGTATGGTGGCTGTTTTGAGGAAGATATAGTGGGGCTTCTGTGCAGCAGAGCGTGTCATGTTATGGGGTTTGGATGCACCGGCGAAAGTTGCACCGATCCTTGAGGTGAGAATGGGCAATGCATGGTACCGAAGAGGCTAGAAAATATAAGGACATGATATTGTGTATGTCCATGGTATCACATTAGTCATAAAGAACTCATATACTTATTGCAAAGTTTTGTTAGTTTAATCACAAATAAAATTAGTACTCACATGCCCCGAGGGAGGAGGTTGGTAGGAGTTAACCATCGCGTGCCCCCGACCCGAAACAACACTATTTCAACGAGGAATAGAAATGCTCACACATCATCACCATGCCTTTTAAAAAAAATTAGACGAACAAGAAGTTAACATCACTTAATATTAACACCTCTCTAGATTAATAATAATGCACTCACACCTTTTTCATATCACCACATCAATATATTTAACCCACAATTTCTCTATATGTGCTACATGATGGTTTTAATTATCACTCATTGAATACCTATTATTTTTGGACTAGTCTTATGATCCATGCAAATTACAGTCTCTATTTATTTAAATCTCTAACAAATTTAAGTAAAGAATGAGAGAATATTATTTCTATAAAACCTACATGCCATCATGCTCAAAAATATATAAGTGAAGTAATAGAGCAACTGCTAAGCTCAAAAGATATAAGTTGGTGTGTGTCTCTCAAATAGGTGTGCCCAGCAAATGATGGTTGTGGAAAACTGAAAGTAAAAGTAAAAAAAAAGCAAACGACGCTCCAAGAAAAACCCATATCATGTGATGAATAAGAATGTAGCTCCAAGTGACATATCGATGGATTGAGACGAAAGAGGGGATGCCTTCCGGGGCATCCCCAAGCTTAAACGCTTGAGTATTCCTAGAATATTACCTTGGGGGTGCCTTGGGCATCGCCAAGCTTAGGACTTTTCTGGTCCTCATTCCTTTGTCCATCGTGATAACACACAAAACTTGAAAGCTTCAATCACATAAAACTCTACAAACTTCGTGACATGCGTTAGTATAAGAAACATATCAAATACTTTGGGTACTATTTTAAATTGATTCGTATTTCATTATTGCATAATAGGTACTATATTCTAACTACTCTATGGATTATACCCCCCCGATACAATCCATATCATCATCAAAATAAGCAAACTATGCAAGCAAAACAGAATGTGTCTAAAACAGAACAGTTTGTAATGATCTGTATAGAACCTATACTTATGCAACTCTAAAAATTATGAAAATTAGGACAACATGAATAATTTTTATATAAATACTTTGTAAAAAATTCAGATAAAAAATGCGTTCCGGTAAAATCTTAGAAATTCTACACTAGATAATAAAGTTTCTCCTTTTGCACCATATAGATTCTACTCATCATGTGAATCATCCCAAAGGCTTTACTTGGCACAAGCACTAACTAAAACATAAAAACACAATAATTATAGAGGCAAAAATCATGTTATCACAAATTAACACAAAGTAAAAAAAATAAGATAAATATTGGGTTGCCTCCCAACAACGCAATTGTTTTACGCCCCTAGCTAGGCATATTGCATAGTTTCAAGTATTGTCATCTGATACGTCTATTTTGCATCATGATTTCCTACTGTTATTTATAATGTTTTTATGAATAATAATGCTTTATGGAGTAATTGTAATGCCTTTTCTCTCATAATTTACAAGGTTTACACAAAAAGGGAGAATACCGACAGTTGGCATTTTGGACCTGAAAAAGCATACCAGAGATACCTATTCTGCACGTCTTCAAATGAGCTGAAACTTCACGGAGATTTTTTATGGAATATATAAGGAATATTGGAGCAAATAACTACTGGAGGGGGCACCCTGGTGAGCACAAGACACCAGGGCGCGCTAGGCCCCCAAGCGCGCCCTCGTGGGTTGTGCTCAGCACGGCCCACCTCCAGAGCCCATCTTCTCGTATATAAGGTATTATGACCTAAAAAAATCAGGAGAGGACTTTCAGGATGGAGCGCCGCCGTCTTGAGGCGGAACTTGGGCAGGAGCAATTTTGCCCTCCGGCGGAGCGATTCCGCCAGGGAAATTTCCTCCCGGAGGGGGAAATCGAAGCCATTGTCATCACCAACAACCCTGTCATCTTTGGGAGTCCATTCTTCATCAACATATTCAACAGAACCATCTCCTCTCAAACCCTAGTTCATCTCTTGTGTTCAATCTTTGTACCAGAACCTCAGATTGGTACCTATGGGTGAATAGTAGTGTTGATTACCTTGTGTAGTTGATTACTATATGGTTTATTCGATGGAAGATTATATGTTCAGATCCATTATGCTATTCAATACCCCTCTGATCTTGAGCATGCATATTATTTGTGAGTAGTTACCTTTGTTCTTGAGGTCACGGGAGGAGTCATGTTGTAAGTAATCATGTAAATTTGAAATGTATTCGATATTTTGATGATATGTATGTTGTGATTCCCTTAGTGGTGTCATGTGAACATAGACTACATGACACTTCACCATCCTTGGTCCTAAGGGAATGCATTGTGGAGTAGTTATTAGATGATAGGTTGCTAGAGTGACAGAAGCTTAAACCCTAGTTTATGCGCTACTTCGTAAGGGGCTGATTTGGATCCATATGTTTAATGCTCTGGTGGGACTTTGTCTTAATACTTTTTCACGTAGTTCCGGATGCTTGCGAGGGGGTTAATCATAAGTAGGTTGTTAGTTCAAGTAAGAACAACACCTTAGCACTGGTCCACCCACATATCACATTATCAAAGTAGCAAACATGAATCAAACCAAGATGATGAAAGTGACTAGATGAAATTCCCGTGCACCCTCAAAAACACTTTGCTTACTATAAGAGATTGTTTTGGCCTGTCATTTGCCACAAAAGGATTGGGCTACCTTGCTGCACTTTATCTACTTGCTCGTTACAAATTATCTTGCTATCAAACTATTTGTTACCTACAATTTCAGTGCTTGCAGACAATACCTTGCTGAAAAACGCTTGTCATTTCCTTCTACTCCTTGTTGGGTTCGACACTCTTACTTATCGAAAGGGATATGATTGACCCCCTACACTTGTGGGTCATCATCATCTTTGATACTCCACCCATAAGTAATCTCTCATGATTGATTCATAAGGTGGTCTAATTCTCTTTCTAGGGAAGCGTGCCATGCCTTTGTTTAATGGGAATTGGAACCTTATGTTTCCCTCTTTCATGTCAATGATTGAACCTATAATTCGCAGGAAAGGTCTTCCAAGTATAATGGGACCAGTAGGATTGCAATCATATCAAGCACAATTAAATCTATAGGCACATAATTCTCATTTGCAATAATAAGCACACCATTAATTCTACCTAAGGGTTTCTTAATGGTAGAATCAGCAAGATGCAAGTTTAGGGAACACTTGTCAATATTAGTGAGACCAAGCTTATCACATAAAGATTTAGGTATAGTTGAAACACTAGCACCAAGGTCACACAAAGCATTGCATTCATATTTATTCATCTTGATTTTGATAGTAGGTTCCCACTCATCATGCAACTTTCAAGGAATAGGAACTTCAAACTCAAGTTTCTCATCATAAGCTTTTACCATAGCCTTTACTATATGTTGAGTAAAAGCTTTGTTTTGGTCATATGCATTGGGTGAGATAATAATGGATTGCAGCAAGGAAATACATTCTACTAAAGAGAAATTATCATAATTAAAGTCCTTGTACTCCAAGATAGTGGGCACATCAATAGGTAAAGTTTTGACCTCTCCAAACCCACTTTTTCAGTTTTAGCATCAAAATCATCACCCTCCAAGCAAACAGATGCTCCTTAACTAGATTTGAATCATCTCCAGTCCTGTCGGGGATATACCCCGCGGTATGACCCGGCCTGGGGACTCACATGAGACCCAGTAAAGACATGATGTTTTATTGGTGAACCGGCAGACGGGTCGCAGGATGACCAGGCCCAAGACCCGGCGTATAAGCCGGCGCAAGGCGTCTCACAAGAGAAGGCCCAAAGAGAAAAAAGACTCCCTGCATGGAAAACAAGACTCGGAATAGGATTTTAGAGAGACTAGTCCTAATCCTACTCCTAGTAGGACTCTATTTGTAAACCTACCCTCTCCACTTATATAAGGAGGGGTACAACACCCCTAGAAAGACAAGATTCACAAGTCCACAAGTTTAGACAACACAAGAGATTAGAGATAGACATATTAGAGGCTCTCGTGATTAGAGGTAGCAAACAACACCCTTGTTACCGAGAGATCTCCTTCATAATCAATACTAGACAAGCAGGACGTAGGCTTTTACCTCCATCGGAGGGGCCGAACCTGGGTAAACTCCGCGTCTCTCGATTCTGACCAACCCCTTCAAGCCACCACACAGTTACGCTTCTGCCCCGAACCTAAGTCCATTCACCCGAACATCTGCTGTGACAAATCCACGATTGTTGGCGCCCACCGTGGGGCCACGCAAGATGGAATTGTGTTCTTGGAGGGAGCCCTCTAGGGATCTGGAAGCTCACGATTCATCGGACAAAGAAAATTCGGCGCATAAGGATATACATCATCTTTATGGCGAGCAGTTAGACTTGTACAAGATTGGGATAACTGGAAATTATGCTCAACGTTTTGTGCGCCGTAGAAAAAGTCGTCGAGACCGAAAGGGCTAGATATAAAATTTCCCACAGCTCCGTAAAAGATCTAAAGATGAATTTCCACGACAACCCAACGTCGCTGAGACAGACTCTGCATTGACTGTTTGGACACACAACCTTGTTTTTCCATCGACAGGTAGATCAAGTCCCGAGGAGCGGATCTTATTAGCCGGTTTGTTTTCTGAAGTGCCTTAGCAACATCATGCGCATGCGTGACCGACAGGCTAGTGCTGCTCTTTCACCCAATGCTAGTAGCGTCAAGACACAGGTAGCCACCTCGGCCTCTCCATGGACGACTCGGGCTCGCTCTCTCCTGCCTTCGCCTATGACCCGGTCTTCCACAACGGACGCTTCACCTACGCCGCCTGCGCCGCCGCCGCATGCCACCTCCGTCTCCTCAAGCCCCCACGCCCATTGTGTCGAGTCACGGCTGGCTCTAACTCGCTGGGCCTCGCTCCGCCACCGGCTCCACCTCTGCCTCGCCTCCACCGTGAGCTCGCGCTGCCTTGAGCCGCATCCCCCGTCGCCGGGGGCTAACCTCGCCATGCTCGCCCTAAGCCGCCGCGCGTTTGAGCCGCCCATCCACCGCCTCGCTTCGCCGTCGCGGCCTCACCTCAAGCCGGTCATCTTCCTCCTCCACCTTGCCTGCCTCTGCTGTGGCACATCCAAGTTGCTGTCCGGGTTACCGGAAGGGCCGACGAGAACTAGGCAGGCTTGCGGGTCCAGGTACCATGAAATCCATAACTTTCACCTCGCGAGATTGCAGCTACCAGCTAGGCGCTGACGACGATGGCCGAATATCCCTTCTGATGAAACCATCGAAGCCCTTGATCATACCACTTACTACGATGATGAGTTGCATGCGGCGTTGGTAGAGTCTCAAGCCCACAAGTTGTTGAGCGGACAAGATGATGTCTAGGGACGAGATGGAAATTCTGGAAAGGATCCCAGCGATGACATAGCCGAGGAGTGATTCATCAAATACTCCAAAAATCTGAAGTCTCGTAGTAGTGCTGAAATTGACACTGACACTCGGCTGACTCAGGAGCAGTTCAATAGGCTCCGTGTCAACTTCTGAAAGGAAGGCATATCTACGAGCTAGACGACGCCACACCGGAATGCAGGTACCCTATTGAGTTTATCTTAAGGAGCACTGGTCCTTCCTAACTATGCCTGGAGTGGGTATGAAAGCTTGAGTCAATACATGATGTTTTACAACACCCCTGAAGCTGACAAAGACTGTATTGGGAAAAGATGGCCAAGGAAATTAAATGTCTTGAAAATTATGTGCTTAAAGAAGATACTCCGGAGTGGAATCAAATCGGTCATAGAGGTGCCTATTTTAGATTTAGAAGCGGGTTACTGGACAGCAGATGTGTTTCAAAAATGCTGCGCAAGAAGCAATGGGAAGGGCAGCCAACAGAACCACCAGATCGATGGAAAGCTCTGAAGAGTTATAGTATTTCTCTACCACTTGCGTAAAGTGAATTGGACATGGGTTCGTAGGCTTTGGATGAGCAAGCCTATTCACGTGGAGACAATTCACCAAATACAAGGCCAAGTACTAGCAATAGTACTACTATTTTCTATCTGCTTAGAATTGAAGCCGCATTGGTAAAGACGGCCTCGATAAGCTCTGCCTACATGCTCGTCCCATCTGAAACAAAAATCATCAGTGGATAGAGAACTCGCGTCCAACTATGGGTAGAGTCAGCGTTCGCGTATGGATTATCATTATTCTCTCCAAAAAACTCATCAGGTGCTATTCACTCTACTTATTTTTTAGCACATGTTTCATCTGAGAACAATTACTCTGTCTCTGTAATGTTTTATGCAGGACAATTATTCAAGTGGCATGATACCGCGGAGTTAGAACGCACACCATCGTGTTGCATTGCTCGATGGACGCACGTGAGTCGCCGCCCCCGCGAACGGTATACATCAACTTGCTAGTACCGCGCGTGTGCTCACCCGCCAGTGTGAGCTGCCGAGTGAGTGTGGCAAGCCACCACAGTCGTGATATGGTCTTCACCAACAAACGTCATGGCCGACTTGCCGCCCTCGCCGGCGTACACGCCACCGGCGACTCGCACGTTCGTGCTGGCCTACAACGTTGTGGCCGTCTCTCGCCATCCGCGCTGGCTTACAACGTCGTGGCGTCTTTCACAACAACACCATCTTACAATGTCGCGGCTGGTTTCTACGTCTACATCAACACGCTAGTGGCTGCATATACCAGTACGAGCCGCCCAACAGACGGTTCTGAATCGCTGCCCTGCGGTCCAATCTACATTGGCATACTGCTGCCGGTCTCGCCTGTACGATCCGCCCAACGGGCACGCGCAAGACGCCACCCACAGTCTGATTCTACATCAACATATCGGTGCAGTGCTCGCCTGTACGAGCCGCCCAGCTGACGCGCGCAAGCCGCCGTCCGCAGTCCAATCTACATTGACATATCTGTGCAGTGCTTGCCCATACGAGCCGCCCAACGGACGCACACAAGATGCCGCCCACAGCCTGATCTACAACATATTAGTGCGGTGCTCGCCTATATGAGCCGCTCAATGGACACGCGCAAGATGCTACCCGCGGTCTGATCTACAGGATATTGGTGCGGTGCTTGTCTGTACAAGCCGCTCGACGGACAGGCGCACAAGTCGCCGCTACTACAGTGTGGTTCAGTTGAACAACCAGCCAGGACGAGCGGTCGACTAGATCATTGAAACAACTCATACATAACACGCCACGGTCAAACAACACCCTTCAGTGGAGATTCTCAAGATGCCTCTTCGAGTCAACTTAAGACTTGGGGGCTACAGACATGGCAAGACACATTTGGTCATTTTCAAGAAGAACCCCGAGTCATTGCAAGAAAAATCCGATCCTGGGGCTACCACATTATTGGTGGAAGAATTAAAAAAATTCCCAGGAGGACGAACCGCCAAGATACATCATTCAAACATGGGTGCCCGAATTCATTGGATCATCATAAAGTCACTTGGAGGCTTCTGCCGTTTTCTTCATTACAAGATGGCGACTTACAAGATGGTGACTTACAAGATGATACAAAAAGTTGACAAGTCAACTTGGTTGTCGAAGGGGGCTTCCCAGCTCTGGGTGTAGCTTATCTAACCCCAACACCCAGCTCTTAATCCAAAAAATGTTGACAAGTCAACATAGCTGTCGAAGGGGGATTCCCACCTTCGGGTGTAGCTTATCTAACCCTAACAGCCGGCTCTTAAGCCAAAAAATGTTGACAAGTCAACATTGCATCATACATTGCATCATATTCACATGTCATGCCAGCTTATCAAGCCGGGTCAAAGCAAGATTATGAAAGAAGGAGCAATGTTATGAAAGATTTTAACATCTCCGGGTTATGCTTTTTCAAGCTGTCCTTACAACAATGCAGAATATATTCCGTCTTGTTTGTTTCTGTAGGTCTTATATCTTAAGATGAGCCGCCGTTAAGTATGATGAAAAACTTCTGCAAAGAGCAAATGGATCTTTAATAGCCAACTTGGCTAGATCTTCATGGTTTATCATAATCGGTACTAAATGATTGGGTTTTCAAGCCAGCTCGGAGAATTTATTATTTTTCAAGACCCGCCCTGTCAGATATAATGCCATGTCATCTAACTGATCGGTTCTCGGATTTCTTCAAATGTGCTCTATAGTAATCTACAACACTCATGGATTTCTCCAACATATATTTGCTGGGTTGCACCGCAACCACGAGCAGGGATTTGATGTCAAAGACAAAGGAATTATTCTAGGATATTCATTCCGGGTTATATTACAACCATGGTCAAGGATTCATTCAACAAATTGTGGTGAGTCATATTACATAGTCCCAAGTCGCCGCGGGCAGACGACCTGGCCCTTGGGGGCTATACTATTCAAGTCTAGTTTATATCAATTATGCAAGTCCCATGTCACTGCAAGCACGCACCACGACACTTGGGGGCTAATGCAAGCCGGTTTTCAAATCATTACATCGTCAGCAAGACCATATTATCTCAAGGAGATGAGCCGGTCTATATTTTTCTAAGTCCCGGCCTAGTAATTCTTACTAACCTGACACTTGGGGGGCTACACCGCTCAGATTAAAATTTCTAAAGTCCCAAGTCGTCGTAGGCGTGCGACCCGGCACTTGGGGGCTACAATATTCAGCTATTCAAACAGATTATATGGTTCAAATTGAAGACCCGGCCCATCACATGATGATGAGCCGACCCTTGGGAGGTACACCTGCTGAAGTTTCATAAGGTATAAGACGGTTATAAGTCCCAGGTTGCTGCAGGCAGGACAACCCGGCACTTGGGGGCTACATAGTCCAAAATATTATTGCAAAGCACCAAGTTATCATGGATAATCTCGAAGCTTGGGGGATACAGGTAATATGGACATATCAAAAACTTTGAGGAGAATTTTCAAGATGTTAATTATGGAGTTCAGTTGTTAGACCCGACGTCACCAACATTTATGACCCGGCGTTATCAAAAGATCATAACCCGACGGAGTTTATATAAGCTGCCCTGCTTCAAAACAATGGAAGTCCAGTTTTACATCAGATAGATTTTCATCCCAATATTTTTATCAAGTCAGCTGGATTCTAGTTATTTGACCCGACGTCACCAACGATAAAGACCCAGCATCATCAATGATTATGACCCGGCGGAGATGACCCACCAAGATTATTGGAAGCCGACTCAATGGCATATGGGTGTTCTATTCTCAATATTTTTTCAAAGGACATTGACAAACAAGATGATTATCAGGACGACTCATTCATATGCAAAAAAGACCCAGATTTTGGAGGAGCCATTTTATAAGCCGGCCAAGGGAGCAAGCCAGCCACTTAACATATTTGTTACTCTTATTTAAGGAGCTTAGCATGAATAAATTCAAGCTAACCTGGGGGCTAATGTCAGGGATATACCCCGCGGTATGACCCGGCCAAGCGACTCACGGTAGACCCGGTAAAGACATGATGTTTTATTGGTGAACCGGCAGGCGGGTCGCAGGACGACCAGGCCCAAGACCCGTCATATAAGCCGGCGCTAGGTGGCTCACAAGAGAAGGCCCAAAGAGAGAAAAGACTCCCTGCATGGAAAACAAGACTCGAAATAGGATTCTAGAGAGGCTAGTCCTAATCCTACTCCTAGTAGGATTCTATTTGTAAACCTACCCTCTCCACTTATATAAGGAGGGGTAGAGCACCCCTAGAAAGACAAGATTCACAAGTCCACAAGTTTAGACAACACAAGAGATTAGAGATAGAATGTCTATTAGAGGCTCTCGTGATTAGAGGTAGCAAACAACACCCTTGTAACCAAGAGATCTCCTTCATCATCAATACCAAACAAGCAGGACGTACGCTTTTACCTCCATCGGAGGGGCTGAACCTAGGTAAACTCCGCGTCTCTCGATTCCGACCAACCCCTTCAAGCCGCCACACAGTTGCGCTTCTGCCCTGAACCTAAGTCCGTTCACCCGGACATCTGCCGTGAAAAATCCACGACAAGTCCCTTTATCATGTATATTCAGAGAAGTAAACAAGGATTCAATAGGATAAGTACCAATCATTTTAAGATCTTCATCATGATTTGTAATAGGGAAAGATTTCGGTTTAGCGTCCATCCTATTTACTAGGGTGGTTTGCTTATTAGAAATTTTTCCTAACAATTCTTCAGTGTGAGAAAATTGTGATTGGAGGTTAGAGACTTCTTTATTGACTTCATCAAGTTGCTTACAGATAGCATCTAACAAAGTTGAATGTTCCTTAATTTGGGGGCAAAGAATTTATTATGCTCAAATTTTAAGGCCATGAAGGTTTTCATAGAACCTTCTACTTCCGACATTCTTTGGTAGTAAGAGATATTGCGGAATCTATCTTGAGACATAGTGAACGAGCAAGAAAAGTAACAAGCAGGACAAGTAAACTAGAAAGTAAAGGAAGTAAAGAAGTAAACTAGTGACTAGCAAAGATAAATATTTTTGTATTTTTATTTTTTATGAGAAAAACTAAGTATACCAGTAAATAAAAAGAGGAATAAGTGAATGAAAATTTGTGTGAAGTTACTTGGTAGTTGGTGATGATATTCCCCGGCAACGGCACCAAAAATCCTTCCTGATACTTGTGATCTCCGTTGGGATTTCCGTCAAGAGGAACAGGTTATCGCAACACAATGTGGGTAAGTATTTCCCTCAATTATGAAACCAAGGTTTATCGAACCAATAGAAATATCAACAGCCGTCGTCTTCAGCGTCTGCATACAAAAGAACAAACAACTTGCACCCAACACGGGCAAGAGGGTTGCTTATCCCCTTCGTCTTGTTATTTGCAAGCAAGTGAGATGTGTGGATAATTGTAAATTGTGAAATAAAATAAAAGCAAGAAAATGGAAGCAAGGTATTGAAGGTTTTGTAAATATATGGTG
The DNA here is from genome assembly GCA_022496015.1 of Hordeum marinum. Classification (NCBI taxonomy): domain Eukaryota; kingdom Viridiplantae; phylum Streptophyta; class Magnoliopsida; order Poales; family Poaceae; genus Hordeum; species Hordeum marinum. The sequence goes on from CM039673.1 coordinate 411,007,862, forward strand.
AATAGACCCCAGGGCCATAGTTTTCCCTAGTTGCATCTCTCATGAAAACAACATACGGTGGGTAAACAAATTATTGTTGGGCAATTGATAGAAAAGCGAATAGTTATGCGATATTCATGGCAATGATCATGTGTATATAGCCATCACATCCATAAACAAGTAGGGCGACGCCTGCCTACACCTACTACTATTACTCCACTTCAAGAGCGCTTCTTTGCTTGTCTCTCTACGTCTTAAGTTCATGACAAACAGAGTAATGCATGGAGAATGATGACATGATGTAGACAAAGTAAACTCAAGAAATATGAATAAACCCCATAATTTTATCCTTAGTAGCAACAACACAAAGACGCAACTTGTCCCCTTCTATCAGTGGGATATAGAAAATTGTCAGGTTGAACCTACCACAACACACCTCTCTCACCTAAGAAATATCAATCTAGTTGGCCAAACTATTTCAATGGATCATGGAGAATTACAAAGCTATAATGATCATGCACATAATAATCATATTAGATTTCAGAGAAGACTCAAATATTTATCATGAATAATCTGAACATAAACCCACAATTCATCAGATCCCAACAAACGCACCGCAGATAGGGATTACATTATATGGATCAAAGCAAAGATGCGATGATCATTGTATTGAAGATCAAGAGAGAGAGAGAGAGAGAGAGAGAGAGAGAGAGATTGCCATATAGATACTAGCTACGGACCTATAGGTCTATGGTGAACTACTCACGCATCATCATGAGGGGAACAAGGTTGATGAAGAGGCCCTCCGTGATCGATCCCCCTCCGGTAGGGTGCCGGAATGGAGCTCCAGATGCCCTCCCGTCGGAACAAAGAATTTTGGCGGCGTAAAAAGTGTTTCGGGACTGCCTCTAGGGATTTTTGGGATATATGAGAATTTATAAGTTAGAGAACAAGGTCGGAGTAGCCACGAGGGGGCGACAAGCCATCAGGGTGCGACCCCCTAGGGCGCGCCCTGTTGGCTTGTGGGGCCCTTGTGTGGCTTCCAGCCTCCTTCTGAAGTTTCCAGGTCTTCTTTTGGTCAAAGCAAAATCAACAAAAAGTTTTGGGATAATTGGATTTCGTTTGGTATTGTAAACCTGAAAAGTGAAAAACATGCGGAAAACAGCAACTCGACACTGGGTCAATGGGTTAGTGCTCAAAAATAATATAAATTGGTAAATAAATGCTCAAAAAGTATCCTACAATGATAATATATCAGTATGGAACAATAAAAAATTATAGATACCTTGGATATTATCACCATGCCGCCGCTGATTTTGGGCTAGATGGCTCCTCACCGCAGATCCGGCAGCTGCCGTCGAACGCATCCAACGTCGCTGCCTGACGCAAGGCCTGTCGTCGTGCGCCGCGCCATCGTCGGCCAATGCAGGGACACACACTATGCTGCCAATGCTAGATCGGTCGCACCTCCTCACGCCATGGGGTGCTGCACCATCCTCATGGCACAGGAAAGAGGGTTGCCCCCACCACCATCGTTGGCCCCGGGCTATAGGCGGTGGCGTCCTTCGGCGACGATGAAGAGAGGGGGAAGGAAGGACAGCCCCTGATGACTAGGGTTTCGTCCCGCCCGAGTCACCTGAGCACGGGCGGTGTCGGTGTCAAAACTGGTAGATCTTGGATAGGGGGTCCCGAACTGTGAGACTAGGATCGACGGTAACAGGAGACGAAGGGGACATGAGTTTTCCCAGGTTCGGGCCCTCCTATGGAGTCAATACCCTACATCTTGCTTGATTGTATTGATGGTGTAAGGGGTTACAGAGTTGATCTTCCTAGAGATTGTATGTCTAACCCTAGATGAGTTGTTCTGTCTCTATGCCCTAAAACCCTCCGACTTATATAGATGTCGGCGGTGCCCTTAGCGTACACATGGTCGGTAACATGCCAAAGAGATAACTTGCCAAATAACTTGGAGAATACGTCTAGACTCCATGAAGCTTCCATCCTAGCACATATGGTCCTCGACCCTCCGATTCTTCCCTTGTGGCCCATACAGTCCGGCCCATGAATAGTGGTCGACTATCCGAGGACCCCTTAATCCAGGACTCCCTCAGTAGCCCCCGGACTCGCCTTCAACGCCAATATATATTTGGCCGATTCCCTCACGTCATTGTGTTCGTCTTGCGAGGTGAGTCCCTCATCCTTGTCTGTCTGACATCTGGCCAGTATTCGATAAGATCCCAATCGTTGCGGGTGCGGGTCATTATAATAACTAGACAAGTTCATCGATTTTCGCGCATCGTGGGGAGGTGAGTGGTCAGCGATTTTTACAATCCTACCCCTCTGCACCAGAGGCACCAACCCATTTAGCCAAACAAAGTTGTGATTCAAACCACATCTTCTTCCTCCCTATCGCCCGAAACCCCCAGTGGAAGCTCTACGCACCACATGGCTAACGCTCCCAGTTCCTCAAGGCACCCTTACGGCCAACACCCAGGCGACTGGACTAGCTGCTCTATAACACTTCTGTGGCTTCGTAATCTGGAGACCCAGGGATATCTCCCATCATCAGATCTGGCAGCAACCCGCGCTGGTCTACTCGCTTATGGCGATGAGGTCATCAACGAGCGCTTCTCCAATCCAAACGAAGGGGAGCATGTTTGCTTCATTCCATTCCTCCTCCGAGGCCTTGGATTTCCAATCCACCCATTCTTGAGGGGGTTACTGGAGTTTTACGGAATTCAACTCCACCATCTCACCCTGGGGTCGATCCTGCACATATCGGGTTTCATTGCCCTCTGCGAGATGTTCTTAGGGTGCAAAGCTCACTTTGATCTGTGGAGAAAATATTTCTGCCTGGTCCCCCGAACTCGAGACAAGGCCATCTTAGAGGTCGGCGGAGCCAAAGTATGCCGCATAGCGGGGACAGGGTACCCGATTGGCACGCCGAAGAAATCCAAAGAATGGACTTCAGAGTGGTTCTATATTCAAGACGTCCCCCTGTTTGAGCCATCTCGGACAAGTCTGCCTGAATACTCTGACCTTCTCCCAAAGAAAAGGTACAACTGGCGACCCAAGGACTCATCTCAGGAGGAGAGCGCCGAAGTGCAGTGCCTTGCCACGCAAGTGCATATGCTTGCCCATCATTGACTGACCATGATCGACGTCATGGTCCCTGCTATCTCTCAGTGCGTGCAACCCCTCCAACAAAGGGTGCACCCCTGATGGCGATACAATGGGACAAGAGACGCCACGTGCTCCCGAAGACTAGGTCCCGCCAATCCAATAGCACTTTCCGCTGCACTCGCTGACCTGTACAAAGGAGAGGAAGAAAACTTCATCCGGCGGTCAACCAAGGAAGGGTATTCGGCCCACAACCCAATCGAAATGGTACACCTTCCTTTTTTAATCATGAAATAGTTCGGGACTTCATTCCGCATTCTTATTTGACCAAGGCCTTGGCGTGAATAGGACTGGAGGAGCTTGATCGAGACAGTCAAGTGCCCGACTCCTTAGCCCGAGAATCATTCACGTGACATCGATCTGGGATTCAACAAGCACCTGGATCTCCTTCTCGATTTCGAGAACAGAGTCTATCATCAGGACAACATTGTCCATACCTTGGTTGCAATCATAGTCGATTACCCCGAGTCATTCTCCATTCCGTCCACGGGCAAGAAGAAAAACTCCTCTCGAAAGAGGCCTACTACCAAGAGCACCCCGGACGCACTGGTCCCAACCCCCAAGCATGGCCGATCAACACATCTTGCGCCAGCAGCCGAAACCGCAAACGAGTCAGAGGCCGGCCGGGCCCCTGCAAAGGAGTCGGGCACCCGGACGAATCCACCCGTCCGCACATCCCACGGGTACACTGTTCGGATATCCGTTTTATCGTTATGCTCGGCAAAATCTTATAGCTGTTTGTTCTTTTCCTAGGCTAAACACCCAATCTTCACCTATTGAGGGGGCTGCCCGGATGTTAGGAGATGCCCAAAGCTCCCGGGCCACCATCCATGCTGCTTCCGCTACGGAAGCCCCCATGGCAGGTCCGATGCCCGGCGAATCTGGTGACGAAGTATCCATCACCAAATTGGAAGTGAGAGTGCCATGCATCATCGGCACCGATGGGAGGCCATGTGGCACATAGTTTTCTCCGACCAGGAGTTTGGCGCCCTACGCTCGGCGGATGCACACCACGAGGCCGCCCGAGCTGGATTCGGTGAAGCTATGAAGCTGATAACAACAAGTATTAAGGTAAGTGGTCGGATTTTGTAGAGTCAGTATACTTGTATAAGCCTAGTAGCCCACGAGCCTTAATTTGATTTGGAAAAAATGAATTAAGGATCTCACAATTGTTTGACTGCAAACGCATGCCTCAAAGGTAGTCCAAGCAGTTGGCCAACGCCCTCGAGGAGAGTCGCGCAGAGGTGCACTCCGTGAAGGCCGAACTAGCACAAGTGAAAAGTTTCACGCGAGAGGCCCATGGTAAGTGTACTTTTATTGCTAGTTAATAGGACATATGGATTCCATGCCTGACATATGGATTCCATGTAGCAGCCGAATCAATAGGACATATGGAAAGGCAGCTGGAAGAAGCCCGGGATTCACAAAGGTATGCGGAATCCCAGCAGCAAGCAGGCTGCCTGGTTATACAAAAACATGCCGATGAAATAAAGAGTTTCAAGACTCAATTTGCCCAAGCTCAAGAAGAAAATCAAAATCTTCGGAGGGGTGTATTCGGTAAATACAACTCCGCTATGAGTAAGTATGTCCGATGTATAGAATGATAATAATCGCAATTGTTATCTTGTGTACAAGTCTCCTGACCGGACATCCTGAAGAGGAGATCAAAACGTTCCAAGGGGACCTGCTGAAGGAGTTGACCGCTCTCCACAAGCACTTGCAAAAGGCGATGAAAGGGATGGTGAAGGCGTTATGGCCCACCAAACAGCCACCCGAAGGGCTGGCCACACCTGTGGATCGATTTAGGGGGCTCGGTGTAGGTTCAAGGTGTTGAAGACTTCGGCCTGCCGTGAAGGAGCACATGAGGCATGGGCAATGATCAAGACCCGTTTCACCGGACTTAACCCCGAGCATATGGCGCGAGTTGGTCTTGTAGGATCGGGTGGAAAAGAAGTGCCATTCTGCTTGGTATATGACCAGGTGATGCCCGCCGCTCGGCTCTCGCAAGCAGACTGCCCCCTCTCCACAATAATTGATGATCTCGATCAGTAGCCGAATATTTAATTTTCATATACATGTGTAAAATGATCTATGTTGTAAACTTTGTCTTAACCGGCCATCGGCTTCTCCCTTCCGGGCGAAGAGCTCAGGAGTGTTCCTTCTTATTATTCTTTCGCCGAATAGCGAAATTGTATTCGAGGAACCAAGCAATCTGGCCATGTGGTGCGAACAGACAGAAAGCACACAGAAAGATATGTTATATTACGACGTAGCGTAAGAAAGATTTTTCGATGAAAATAGTACCACTAACGATACCTTTCGCCAGGGTTCTACGAAGAATGTATATGGGAATCCACATACTTGCGACTAAGTGTCCTTTTGACATAAGAGGCCCAAACAACAGAAAAAACAACCAGGGCCGAATAAGGTGTTTTAGTCATAGCCGATCAATTGTCTACGTAAGATAGCTAGCTTTCGGCTTCACCCGTCTGAGGTACGTGTCCGGATGACCCGGTCATAACAATCACAGAGGTGCTCCCTTTACTCTCTAGCCGAACAAGCGGGAACATAGAGAGTAACCATAGGAGCAAGGCAACCTAGCTTGGCAAAGTCTTAGTTCAAACTGATGCATATAATGGCTAAAACATGACAAAAGAAACATGCACGCACAAGAGGTACGGGCAAAAATTGCCATAGAAAAGGATGGCTACTAAAAGCAGTCCCCACATGTTGTGTTCGGATGTAACATCTATGGTGTATGTCGATGACCTTAGCATAGGATCGGTTTAGCCGAACATATGAAGAAGAAAACTCGATCCTATCAAAACATCAAAGTGGGAGGGAAAGGAATAAAAGGTGAAAATACAAGAAAAAAGAAAAATGTAAAACATACGGGAATTGTGGACAAGACCGGTCTATCCGTAGAAGAGTCGTAGGCGAGCCGCGTTCCATGGGTTTGGTTCAAGGCGATTATCTGATGAGTTCTGAAGATGAGAGGCTCCTCCCACAAGTACTGCATCGATGATGAAGGGCCCTCCCGGTTGGGGTTAAGTTTATGCTTCTGCTTCTCTGGGTGTCGTAGGACGAGTTCACCTACATTGTATGCTTGTGCCCTGACCTCCCTACTCTGGTAGCGTCACGCTTGTTGTTGATAAAGCGTAGAGCGAGCCAAAGCTATGTCTTGTTCTCCCTCCAAGGCATCCAGGTCGTCCTGTCGATCCAACTCCGCTTCCTTTTCCTCGTTCATGCGCACTCGTGGTGCGTCGTGGATAATGTCGCAGGGGAGGACTGCCTCAGCCCCATAGACCATGAAGAATGGTGTGAAGCCTGTTGATCTATTTGGGGTGGTACGCAGACCCCATAGTACAGAGTCGAGCTCCTCAACCCAATGACAGTCGGACTCATGAAGAGATCGGACCAATCGTGGCTTAATGCCGCTCATGATGAGACCATTAGCACGTTCAACTTGTCCATTGGTCTGTGGATGGTAGACTGATCCGTAATCGAGCTTAATGCCCATTTTTGTGCACCAGTCCTTAACCTCTTGGGCCATAAAATTATATCCATTATCCGTTATTATGCTGTGCGATACACCGTAACGGTGTACTACACCGGATATGAAGTCTATAACTGGTCTGGACTTGGCTGATTTAATGGGCTTTGCCTCTATCCATTTGGTGAACTTGTCGACCATGACCAGTAGGTATTTGTTTTTCTTGGTTCCCCCTTTAAGGGGTCCGACCATGTCAAGCCCCCAGACCGGGAAAGGCCAAGTGATCAGAATAGTCTGAAGAGCTGATGGAGGCATGTGACTTTGATTTGCGAAGAGTTGACACCCCATGAAGTGCTTGACAAGTGACTGTGCATCCATCCGAGCTGTGGGCCAGAAAAAACCGGCTCGGAAGGCCTTGCTGACTAAGGCTCTTGCCACGGCGTGATGGTCGCCCATGCCTGCATGTATTTCGGTGAGAAGCTCCCGCCCTTCTTCCTCGGATATGCACCGTTGTAGTACACCAGTTGTGCTTTTCTTGAATAACTCTCCCTCGTGAATCTTGTAGGCCTTGGAGCGCCGAACTATGCGTCGTGCCTCTGTCTGGTCATCGGGGAGTTTCTTTCGAAGAAGGTAGGTGAGTAAGGGCTCTCTCCAAGGTCCAATTATTGCCATTACCTCATGAGCCGAAGGCGTTTCGTTCATTACGGAGCCGCTGATTATTTGGTCGTCTGGTTCATTGACAGGGGGGACAAGCATGTCCGGTGCATTTGAGATGATGCCATTGTCATCGTCCTGCCACACGACGGAAGGCTTAAAAAGCTGTTCTAGAAAAGTGTTCTTTGGGAAAGGATCGCGCTTGGCTCCTATACGAGCCAATATGTCGGCGGCTTGGTTGTTTTCGCGAGCGACATGGTGGAATTCCAGCCCCTGAAACCGAGTTGATATCTTGAGGACGGCGTTTCTGTATGCCCCCATCTTCGGATTTTTAGCGTCGAATTCACCATTGATTTGGGAAATGGCTAAGTTGGAGTCTCCCCGTACCTGTAGCCGACGTATACTATTGATGCGGCCATTCGGAGACCATGAAGGAGGGCCTCGTATTCGGCTATATTATTGGAGTCCGCATACATGATTTGCAACACGTATCGCATGTTGTCGCCAGTGGGGGATGTGAGGATAACTCTAGCCCCCAGTCCTGCCAGGGTTTTGGAGCCGTCAAAGTACATTATCCAATGGGAGTATGCACTATATTCCTTGGGGAGTTCGGCCTTGGTCCATTCAGCCAGAAAGTCCGCCAGCACCTGTGATTTAATTGCACGGCGTGGCTTGTAGGTTATTTCAAAGGGCAGAAGCTCAATGGCCCATTTGGCAATGCGGCCGGTGGCGTCCCTGTAGTTGATTATATCGTTCAAGGGGACCGCCGATGCTACCGTCACTGCACACTAATGGAGGTAGTGTCGGAGTTTCCTCGATGCCATGAATACTGTATAGGCAATTTTTTGATAATGTGGATATCTGGACTTGCACTGCATTAGCACCTCTAACATATAGGATACCGGCTTTTGAGTCCGGAATTTATTCCCCTCCTCATCTCGTTCAACGATGAGCACTGCACTGATGACTTTGTTGGTGGCCGATATGTATAACAACATGGGCTCACCGGCGCCTAGGGTTGGTTGCCAATATTGCTTTGATTTCTTCCAACGCAGTTGCTGCTTCATCGGTCCATTCAAAAGTGTTGGTCCATTTCAGCAGCTTGTAGAGCGGCAGCGCCTTTTCTCCGAGGCGGGAGATAAAGCGGCTTAACACCGTTATGCACCCGGATAGCCTCTGGACATTCTTCAGCTCCGTGGGGATTGCAAGCTCTGATAGAGCACGGATTTTAGTTGGATTTGCCTCTATTCCTCTATGGGAGACGATGAATCCAAGTAGATTACCAGAGGGAACTTCGAATACACATTTTTCCGGATTGAGCCGTATATCATATTCGCGTAAATTAGCAAAAGCTTGATGTAAGTCATCGATCAACTGGCCGACGTGTTTGGTTTTGATTACCACATCATCCACGTATGCCTCGACGGTCTTGGCGACCTGTGTAGAGAGGCAGGTTTGGATCGTGTTGAAGCAGAATGGCCCATAGGGGGTGATGAAAGCCATAGCAGCTTGATCGGATTCCTTCATTTTAATTTCATGGTATCCGGAGTAAGGATCGAGGAAACACAACAGATCGTGTCCGACTGTGGCCTCAATGATCTGGTCTATGCGTGGGTAAGGGGAAAGGGTCTTTGGGGCATGCTTTAGTAAGGTATTTAAAATCGACACATCGCGCCAGGACTTGTCTTTCTTAGGTACCATCACCAGGTTTGCTAGCCACTTGGGGTGTTTAATATCCCGAATAAACCTAGCCTCAAGCAGTTTGGCTAATTCTTCACCCATGGCCTGCCGTTTGGGTTTGGAGAAGCGGCGCGGAGTCTGTTTCACGGGCTTCAAGCCCGGAATAATGTTTAGGCTATGTTCAGCTAGCCGACGTGGGATTCCAGGCATATCGGAAGGATGCCAGGCAAAAATGTCCCAGTTCTCGTGAAGGAAATGCCGTAAAGCTTCATCCATAAGGGGATCGAGCTGATCTCCCATGGACGTTGTCTTATTGGGGTCTGTTGGATGCACCTAAAATTTAATGATTTCCTCTGCGGGTTTGAAGGATGTAGACTTGGGTCTTTTGCTAAGGATCACATCGTCTCTATTGACTATCGACCGTAGAGCGGTCATCTCTTCGGCAGCGAAGGTTTCTGCTAGTGCCTCGAGGGCGAGCAGTGCCGTTTTGTTTTTGGCCCGAAGGGCTATGTTCGGATCACAGCGATCATGATCACTCCGCTTGGTCCTGGCATTTTTAGTTTCAAGTACCTGTAATGGGGTATAGCCTGGAACTTTGTGAAGGCGTCGCGTCCCAATAGGGCATGATAGCCACTTGGGAAGGGGACAATATGGAAGAGAAGTGCTTCAGATCGGTAGTTTTCGGGTGTGCCGAACACCACGTCCAGGATGATACATCCGGAACAATGTGCCTCCTTTCCTGGGATAAGTCCCCGAAATGTTGTGTTGCTACGTTCGATGTGGGATCGGTCGAATGCATTTTTTCCAGAGTGGCCTCGTATATGAGGTTAAGACCACTACCGCCGTCCATTAGCACCTTGTGTAGCCTGTATCCATCAATTATGGGATTCAAGACTAGAGCGGCCGGTGAATGACTGGAAAGAGTGGGCGGCCGGTCAGTGTCCTCGAAAGTAATCGGTACGTCTGCCCATGGGCTAGTGGCTGCCACGTGGTAGACTTGCTCGTGCTCCTTAAGAGCTCTCTTGCGCCTATTCCTTGAGGGGAAGATTTCGTAGACAGTCAGGACTTCGGCATTAAATCCAAGTGGTGAATAAGAATGTCTACTTGACAAAGGTGTGTCAAGGATGACCTCGCCAGTTTTTGCGACTTGCCTGACGATCCAGCAAGCTTGAAGGCTATGTGTTGGGTTCGCATTTAGTAATACAGAATGTATGGGGCAGGGTTTATCCAAAAGCCCGTCAAGGACTGTGCAGGCCCCCGAAAGGGGCTTGTTTCTTTTTTCGATGGGTTCATACCTGGCCGGACGACTTGGAGGTGTCCTCTTTTTCCGAGCTCCTCTAGGGTGTTTGGAGGATTCTCATTCCTAGAACAACCGCTTGGATTGCCAGAAACTCTCCATGGCACAGTACTTCTGTACCAATTCGGATAGCTTAGGGAAATCGCTTATGCGTCGGCGGGCTAGGGCGTTGAGAATACCCTCGTCATGGCAATTGTGAATGAAAATTGTTGTTAAATCTTGGTCGTTGAGACCTTTTACTCTGCTCCTAGCGAGTAGGAGTCTTGCCCAAAAGTGGTGGACTGATTCTCCTCGCAGTTGTTTCATGTCTTGGAAGTCCGGAGATGCGGGCTACGGTGAAAAACTAGGATTATCATCCTGGGTGGTGGGTGGCCAAAAATTGGATTCTACGTCACATTGAGTATTTGGGAACACAAACTCTGAATTGTGGCATAGATCTGGAACCGATGATGGTCCGGTTTTTAGGTAATCCCCACCGCCTGGCTCGTCTATGTAGCCTTGCTGATCAGAGACCGGGGTGTAAACTTTTTTCAATTTCGGCTGTCGGGACGAATCCGTAGTCGAACACTCGATAGTAGCAACAAGGTGGGTGATAGGAGGGACATGAATCTCCCTATCATCTGGTTTAATCCCGAGCCGATCATAGATCGGAAACTAGTCATCTAGTATACGCAATGCTTCGAGCCGATTGGACAATTCATTTAAGAACGAAGCAATGGCACGGTGCGTGTCGCTGGTACAGGTGGATTCGTCAAGTGGTGTGACGGTTCTAGAGTCACGCTGAAGCGGATCTATGTTCCGTTCCCCCACGGGACCTGATGACTCGGATGTCAAAGCATCCGGACTTGCACGCCTTTCTTCGAAGTTTGAGGGTTCCATTGGAACGAGTGTCCCCCATGAATCAACCACGAACTCTAGGGTTCCAAACTTGATACTCCGATTCGAGGGAAACCTTCCGATCTAGCCATGACGGCTGATCGGGTTGGCATGCGACAAGATGTCGTTGCCAGTGAAACTTTGATCGGGGGTGAAAGTCCCCTCGATGCAGATCTTGCCACCTGCGACGAGGCAAGCCATCGATGCCTTCGGTGCTCACAGTGGAACTCTCAATGAAAGCACCAATGTCGGTGTCAAAACCGACGGATCTCGAGTAGGGAGTCCCAAACAGTGAGACTATGATCGACGGTAATAGGAGACGAAGGGGACACAAGTTTACCCAGGTTCGGGCCCTCCTATGGAGGTAATACCCTACGTCCTGCTTGATTGTATTGATGGTGTGAGGGGTTACAGAGTTGATCTACCTCGAGATCGTATGTCTAACCCTAGATGAGTTATTCTATCTCTATGCCCTAAAACCCTCTGAATTATATAGATGTCAGGGGTACCCTTAGCTTACACATGGTCGGTAACATGCCGAAGAGATAACTTGCCTAACTATAGCTAATAACTTGGAGAATACGTCTGGACTCCATGAAGCTTCCATCCTGGCACAGATGGTCCTCGACCCTTCGATTCTTGCCTTGCGGTCCATACAGTCCGTCCCAAGAATAGTGGTCAGCTATCCGAGGACCCCTTAATCCAGGAATCCCTCAGGCGGCGCGTGGCGTTCTCTAGGCTAAGATGAGAAAATATAAGGATGAATGAGGGAGTCCTCGATTGAGGGGTCCTCGGATGGCCGACCTGTTTCTCATGGGCCGGACTATATGGGCCACAAAGTGATCATTGGGTGATCAAGGGCCCCATCGCAAGAATGGAAGCTTCGAGAACTATGGCGTGTCCTCCAAGTTGACGACTGTAGTTAGGCGTGTTTATCTCTTCGGCATGTAACCGACCATGTGTAAATCCTAGGTATCCTCTACATCTATATAAGCCGGAGGGTTTTAGGTTGTAGGGAGAACAACTCATATAGGGTTAGCTATTCAATCTCGAGGTAGATCAACTCTGTAACCCCCGTATCATCAATATAATCAAGCAGGACATAGGGTATTACCTCCATAGGAGGGCCCGAACCTGGGTAAAACCTTGTCCCCTTCGTATCTTGTTACCATTGATTCCAATATCACAATTCGGGACCCCCTACCCGAGATCCGCCGGTTTTGACACTGGCATTGGTGCTTTCATTGAGAGTTCCGTTGTGATCACCGAAGGAATCGATGGCTCATCTCATCACAAGCAATGAATTCTGCACCCAGGGGGTTCTTTCCTCTGATAAGACTCTCACAGGCGACGACATCTTGTCACACGTTGACCCGATCAGCCACCTCGGCAAGATCGGAAACGTTTCCCCGGTCGAAGAATCAATTTCGGAACCTTTGAGTTCATTACTGGTTCATGGAGAGAACTCGTCCTGATGGAACCCTCGGCCCTTGAGGAGGAGCCTGTAACTCCTGACGCCTCGTCATCGAAGACATTGGGCCCCACCCCCAACGTGGTCACCACCCCCAGGCGGTCTAGAACGCCCAATTCGGTCGATCCGACCGGACCCACTATAGCTAGACGGAACATAGATCCGCCTTCGCGTAGCTCCGAAACCGCCACGCCGCATATTAACTCCACTCGCTTCAGCGACACGCATCCTACCATCGCCTCATTTTAAACGAGATGTTTGATCGAATTGTGATCATGCGTATGTCGGATGACCAGGTTCCGGTCTATGACCGGCTCGGGATCAAGCCCGACGATAGGGAGATTCACGTCCCCACGGTCACCCACCTTGTCGCTACCATCGAGTGTCCGGCTGAGGACTCGTCCCAAAAACCGGAATTAAAAATAGTCTACACCCCGATCTCTGATCACTGAAACTTCGTCGGCGAACCAGACGCTGGAATTTGCTCCGGAGCCGGATCATTATCGGTCTAAGATCTATCATACAATTCGGAGCCTATGATTTCCAACACACAATGTGGCGTGGAGTTAAAAAAATCCCACCCACCACCCAAGATGATCATTCTAGTATCGCAACAAATCCCGCGTCTTCGAACTTACGTGATATTAAACAATTACCAGGAGAGTCAGTTCATCACTTTTGGGCCAGACTCCTACTCGCTAGAAGCATAAAAAAACGTCTTAGTGACCAAGATATAATGGCAACTGTCAGCCGCAATTGCCACAATGAAGGGATTCTTAATGCCCTGGCTTGCCGATGCATTCTTGAATTTTCTGAGCTATCTCATTTGGTTCAAAAATATTGTGCCATGGAAAGTGCTTGGCAATCCGAATGGTTATTTTCGGAACCAACTTTCCCCTAACGCCCTAGTGGAGATCGGAAAAACAAGATACCTCCAAAGCGGCCAGCCAGAATCGAAGCCGCCGAAAAAAGAAACAAGCCCATTACAAGGGTCAGTACTGTCCTTGACGAACTACTGGATAACCCTTGCCCCGTACATTCCGTATTGCTGAACACAAGCCCGACTCACAGCCTTAGAGCTTGATGGGTTGTCAAGCAAGTTGAAAAAAGTGGTGAGGCCATACTTGAGGCACTTCCATCGAATAGGCGCTCCCCATCATCGCCCGAATACAATGTCAAAGTCCTGACGGTCTACAAAACGTCCCCCTTGAGGAACAGGAGGAAAAGAGCTCTTGGAGAACTCAATCAGGTCTACCATGTGGCAGCAACAAGTGCATGGGCAGACATACCCATTACCTTCGGAGATACTGACCGACCAGCTATTCTTTCCGGACATTCACCGGCCACACTGGTCCTAAACCCCATCATCAATGGCTACAGGTTACAAAAATTGCTAATGGACGGCGGCAGTGATTTAATCCTAATCTACGAAGGCACTCTGGAAAAAAGGCAGTTCAACCGATCTCGCATCGAGCATAGAAACATGACTTTGCGGGGAATCATCCCAGGGAAAGAGGCGCGTTGTTCAGGACATATCGTCCTCGACGTAGTGTTCGGCATGCCTGAAAACTACCAATCCAAAGAACTTCTCTTCCACATCATGCCTTTCCCAAGCAGCTACCATGCCCTATTAGGACGTGACATGGTCACAAAATTCCAGGCTATAGCCCATTATGGGTACATGAAACTTAAAATGCCAGGACCAAACAGAGTGATCACAACCGCCAGTGATCTGAACCTAGCCCTTCAGGCCGAAAACAAAACAGCAGCGCTCACCCTCGAGGCACTAGCCGAGACCTTCGCTGCAGGAGAACTAAATGCACTGCGATCAACAGTTGACAAGGACGATGTGATCCTTAGCAAAAGGCCCAAACCCACATCCTTCAAACCCGTAGAGGGGATTGTTAAGTTCCAAGTGCATCCAACGGACCCCAATAAAATGGCATCCATTGGAGCTCAGCTCGACCCCATAGTGGATGAGGCACTGCGGACCTTTCTACGAGAAAATTGGGATATCTTCGCCTGGCATCCTTCCGATATGCCCGGAATTCCACGGCGGCTTGCAGAACATAGTCTGAACATCATTGCAGGCTGCAAGCCTGTTAAGAAGACTCTGCACCGCTTTTCCGAACCCAAACGACAAGCTATGGGCGAAGAATTAACAAATTGCTAGAGTCTAGATTCATTCGGGAGATTAAGTACATCGAACGGTTGGCAAACCTGGTGATGGTACCGAAGGAAGATAATTCCTGGCGGTTGTGCGTTGATTTTAAAGACCTCAATAAAGCCTGCCCCAAGGACCCTTTCCCCTTACCACATATAGACAAGATCATTAACGCCACAGCCCGACACGTTTGTAGTGTTTCCTCGATGCTTATTTCGGATACCATCAGATCAAAATGAAGGAATCCGACCAAGCGACAACCGTGTTTTTCGCCCCCTACGGGCCATTTTGCTTTAACATGATGCCCTTCGGGCTAAAAAATGTTGGGTCCACATACCAGCGCATGATCCAGACTTGTCTCGCAGCATAGGTCGGTAAGACAGTCGAGGCATACGTGGACGACGTGGTAATCGAAACCAAACATGTCAGCCAGTTGATCAATGACCTACGGCAAACCTTTGTCAGCCTACGCGAGTATGACATACGACTCAATCCATAAAAATGTGTATTCGGAGTTCCTTCTGGTAAACTGCTTGGATTCATCATCTCCCATAGAGGAATAGAAGTGAATCCGGCTAAGTTTCGCGCTCTATAGGAACTTGCAATTCCTACAGAGCTAAAGCATGTCCACAGGCTGGCAGGTTGTGTTGCAGCGTTAAGCCGCTTCATATCCCACCTCGGAGAGAAAGCTTTACCGCTCTATAAGCCGTTGAAACGGACCAACATCTTCGAGTGGACCAACAAAGCAACGACTGCATTAGATGAAATTAATATACTATTGACAACTAATCCCATACTCACAGCACCAGGCACCGGTGAGCCCATGTAATTATACATATCGGCTACCAACCAAGTCGTTAGTGTAGTGCTCATTGTTGAACGAGATGAGGAGGGACACAAATTCCGGACTCAGAAGCCGGTCTATTACGTGTTAGAAGTACTAACGCAGTGCAAGTCCAGATACCCGCACTACCAAAAAATAGCCTACACAGTATTTATGGCATCACGGAAACTCAGACACTACTTTCAAGAGTGTGCGGTAACGGTAGCATCCGAAGTACCCCTGAATGATATAATCAACAATAGGGATGGCACCGACCGCATAGCCAAGTGGGCCATTTAGCTCCTTCCCTTTGAAATAACCTACAAGCCACGTCGTGCCATCAAATCTCAGGTATTGGTAGACTTCCTGGCTGAATGGACCGAGGCCGAGCTTCCCAAGGAATATAGTGCATACTCCCATTGGACAATGTACTTTTATGGATCCAAAACCTTGGAAGGACTAGGGGCTGGAGTTATCCTCACATCCCCCATATCCGACAACATGCGATACGTGTTGCAGATCATGTATGCCGACTCCAACAATGTAGCCGAATACTAAGCCCTTTTGCATGGTCTTCGGATGGCAGTATCAATGGGCATACGACGGCTGGAGATATGCGAAGACTCCAAGTTGGCCATCTCCCAAATCAATGGTGAATTCGACGCTAAAAACCCGAAGATAGCGGCGTACAGGAACGTCGTCTTAAAAATATCCGCACGGTTCGAGGGGTTGGAATTTCACCACGTCGCTTGCGACAACAACCAAGCCGCCGATGTACTGGCCCGCATGGGGGCTAAGCGCGACCCTGTCCCAAGAAACACCTTCCTGGAGTGGCTCTTTAAGCCATCTGTGGTGTGGCAAGACGATCACAAGGGCGCCGGTCTATATACGGTGGAAGAGGTTGTCCCCCTTATAAATGAACCAGACAATCAAATCATCAGTGGCTCCATAATGGATGAAACGCCTTCAGCCCATGAAGTCATGGCGGTAATCGCGTCATGGGCAGAGCCCTTCCTCATCTACCTTCTTCGCAAGGAACTCCCCGATGACCAGACAGAGGCGTGGCACATAGTCCGGCGATCCAAGGCCTACAAAGTATATGAGCGTGAGTTATACAAGAAAAGCAAAACCGGAATATTACAACGGTGCATATCTGAGGAAGAAGGACGGGAGTTCCTAGCCTAAGTCCATGCAGGCATGGGCGACCACCACACCATGGCAATAGCCTTAGTTAGCAAGGCCTTCCGAGCTGGCTTCTTTTGGCCCACAGCTCGAACAAACGCCCAGTCGCTTGTCAAGCACTACGTGGGTTGTCAACATTTTGCAAATCAAAGTCACATGCCCCCAACAGCCCTTCGAACTATTCCGATCACCTGACCCTCCGCGGTCTGGGGGTTGGACATGGTCAGACCACTTAAAGGGGGGACCAAGAAGAATAAATATTTACTGGTCATGGTTGACAAGTTCACCAGATGGATAGAGGCAAAGCTAGTCAAATCATCCAAGTCCGGACTAGTAATCGATTTCATATCCAGTGTGGTACACCGTTATGGTGTCCCGCATAGTATAATAACGGACAATGGATCCTACTTCACGGCCCAAGAGGTCAAAGACTGGTGCGCAAAAATGGGCATCAAGCTCGATTACACATCAGTGTATCATCTGCAGACCAATGGACAAGTCGAGCGAGCAAATAGTCTCATCATGAGCGGCATTGAGACACGTTTGGTCTGATCTCTTCACAAATCCCACTTTCATTGGGTGGAGGAACTCGACTCTATTTTATGGGGCCTGCGCACCACCCCGAATAGATCAACGGGATACACACCGTTCTTCATGGTCTATGGGGCAGAAGCAGTCCTCCCTATTGGAAATATGCCCTAGAGGCAATAATAAATTAGTTATTATCATATTTCCTTGTTCATCATAATCATTTATTATCCATGCTAGAATTGTATTGATCGGAAACTCAAATACATGTGTGGATACATAGACAACACCATGTCCCTAGTATGCCTCTAATAGACTAGCTCATTGATCAAAGATGGTTGAGGTTTCCTAGCCATGGACATGAGATGTCATTTGATAATGGGATCACATCATTAGGAGAATGATGTGATGGACAAGACCCAAACTATAAACATAGCATATGATCGTGTCAGTTTATTGCTACAGTTATGTACATGTCAAGTATTTGTTCCTATGACCATGAGATCATGTAACTCACAAACACCGGAGGAGTACCTTGTGTGTATCAAATGTTGCAATATAACTGGGTGACTATAAAGGTGCTCTACTAGTATCTTCGAGGGTGTCTGTTGGGTTGGCATGGATCAAGATTGGGATTTGTTACTCCGTGTGACGGAGAGGTATCTCAGGGCCCACTCGGTAATACAACATCACAATAACCTTGCAAGCAATGTGACTAAAGTTTTAGACACGGGATTTTATATTATAGAACAAGTAAAGAGACTTGCCGGTAACAAGATTGAACTAGGTATGGAGATGCCGACGATCGAATCTCGGGCAAGTAACATACCAAATAACAAAGGGGACAACATACGAGATTAACTGAATCCTTGACATAGAGGTTCGACCGATAAAGATCTTCGTAGAATATGTAGGAACCAATATGGTCATCTAGGCCCCGCTATTGGTTATTGATCGTAGAGGTGTCTCGGTCATGTCTACATAGTTCTCAAACCCGCAGGGTCTGCACACTTAATGTTCGGTGACGTTTCAATAGTATAGAGTTATGTATGGTGGTGACCGAAGGTTGTTAAGAGTCCCAGTTGAGATCCGGGACGTCACGAGGAGCTTCGGAATGGTACGGAGGTAAAGATTGATATATAGGAAGTCCAGTTTTTGTCGCCGAAAAAGTTTCGGGCTCATCGATAGTGTACGGGGAGTGTCAGGAGGGTACAGGGGGACCATCGGGAGGGGTGTCATGCCCCAAGGGGCCTCATGGGTTGTGGGAGGATACAAACCAGCCCCTAGTGGCCTGTACTAAGCCTCCACTAAAGCCCATGAGGTTTGAGAAGGAAAATCCAAAGGTGGAGAGGTGGAAAGAGTTTTCAAGTGGAAAGGAGGAATCCTACTCCTAATAGGATTGGAGTAGGACTCCTCCACCTCCAATTTCGACCAAACCTTGAGGGTTTTGAGGCTGACTCCTCCCCTCCCTCCCTTCTATATATACTAGAGGATTTACAGGGGAAAGCTAACCCTAATTGCCACGTGCTGCCCTCTTCTTCCTCTATCTTTGTTTCTCCTCTAGATTAGTTCTGCGATGCTTACGCGAAGCCCTACAGGATTAGTTCACCACCACCGCCACCATGCCATTGTGCTGCCGAGGAACTCATCTACCTATCCTCTCCCTCTTGCTGGATCAAGAAGGCGGAGATCGTCATCGAGATGTACGTGTGTTGAACATGGAGGCGCCGTCCGTTCGTCGCTAGATCGGAAGGACCGTGATCACGATTGTGAGACGATTCGTAATTGGATCGCGGTATGGACTGTGATGGGATCGCGGGATGGATCATGATTGGATCTCGGGACAGATCGTGATGGGATCGTGAGACGCTTGGCGATTTGGATCGCGAGGACGTTCGACTACATCAACTGCGTTTCTTAACGCTTCCCGCTTAGCGATCTACAAGGGTATGTAGATCCACTCCCCTCTCGTAGATGCTCATCACCATGGATAGATCTTGCGTGTGCGTAGGAAAAAATTTGTTGCCCATGCAATGTTCCCCAACAGTGGCATCATGAGCTAGGTCTATGTGTAGATGAGATCTCGAGTAGAACACAAAGGAGTTTGTGGGCGTTGATGCTTAGATTGCTTCCTCCCTTGGTTGTGTTTTGGTTCAGCGGTATTGTGGGATGAAGCGGCCCGGACCAACCTTACTCGTACGCTTACGAGAGACCAGTTCCATCGACTAACATGTAACTTCATTGCACAAAGATTCCTGGCGGGTGTTTGTTTCTCCTACTTTAGTTGGATCAGATGCGAAAAAGGTGGTCCTTGAGAAGGTTGAAAAGCAACTTATGTATCACCATTGTGGTTTTTGCGTAGGTGAGAATTGTTCTTGCTAGATACCCGTAGAAGCCACGTAAAACTTGCAACAACAATTAGAGGACGTCTAACTTGTTTTTGCAGGGTATGTTGTGATGTGATATGGCCAATTACATGATGAGATATATGTGATGTATAAGATGATCATGTATTGTATAGAATATCACGACTTGCATGTCGATGAGTATGGCAACCGGCAGGAGCCATAGGGTTGTCTTTAATTATTGTATGACCTGCGTGTCAATCATTAAGCGCCTTGTAATGCTTTACTTTATCGCTAAGCGGTAGCAATAGTAGTAGAAGCATGGTGGGCACGACAACCCTGATGTCGACACGTTGATGGAGATCAAGATGATGGAGATCATGGTGTCATGCCAGTGACGATGGAGATCATGCCGGTGCTTTCAATATGGAGATTAAAAGCACAAGTTCATGGCCATAGCATATCACTTATGATTTGCATCTGATGTTAATCCTTTTATGCAGCTTGTTTTGCTTAGGACGACGGTTGCATTATCAGGTGATCCCTCACTTAAATTTCAAGATAAATTGTGTTCTCCCCGAGTGTGCACCGTTGCGAAAGTTCGTCGTGTCGAGACACCACATGATGATCGGGTGTGATAGACTCTACGTTCACATACAACGGGTGCAAGCCAGTGTTGCACGTGTAGAACACTCGGGTTAAACTTGACGAGCCTAGCATGTACATACATGGCCTCGGAACACAAGAGACCGAAAGGTCGACCATGAGTCATATAGTAGATATGATCAACATGATGATGTTCACCATGAAAACCACCTCAACTCACGTGATGATCGGACTTGAGTTGGTGAATTTGGATCATGTATCACTTGAATGACCAGAGGGATGTCAATTTGAGTGGGAGTTCTTAATTAATATGATTAATTGAACTCATTATCATGAACTTAGTCAGTAGTGTCTTTGCAAATTATGTTGTAGATTACTAGCTCACACTGTACTCCCTAGAATTTTTCTATGTTCCTAGAGAAATAGAGTTGAAATATGATGGTAGCAATATTGCGGACAGGGTCCGTGATCTGAGGATTGTCCTTATTGCTGCACAAAAGGCTTATAGCCTTAATGCACCGCTCGGTGCACCACCCCCGCTAGCGTCGTCTGTAGATGTTGTGAACATCTGACAGGCATGTTCCAATGACTGCTTGATAGTTCAGTGTGTCATACATTACGGCTTAGAATCTAGGCTCGAAAATGTTTTGAACGTCACGGAACATATGAGATGTTATAAGAGCTGAAATTGGGATCTCAGGCTCGTGCCCGTGTTGTGAGATATGAGATCTTCAACAAGATTCTTTGATTGCAAGATGAAGGAGAATAGCTCAATCGTTGAGCATGTGCTAAGATTGTCTGGGTGCTACAATCGCTTGAATCGAGTGGGAGTTGATCTTCCAGATAAGATGGTGATTGATATAGTTCTCCAAGTCACTGTCACTAAGCTATGAGAACTTCGTGATGAACTATAATTATGCCAGGGATGGAAATGATGATCCCTGAGCTATTCGTGATGTTTGACACCGCGAAGGTAGATATTAAGAAGGAGCATCAAGTGTTGATGGTTAGTAAAACTACTAGTTTCAAAAAGGGAAAGGGTAAGGAGGGAAACTTCATGGATGGCAAGACAGTTGTTGCTCCAGTGAAACAACCCAAAGTTGAACCCAAACCCAAGACTAAGTGCTTCTATTATGAGGAGAGCGGTCGCTGAAGCGGTACAACCCTAGATACTTGCTAGATAAGAAGGCTAGCAACATCGACAGAAGTATATTTTATATACGTGTTATTGATGTGTACCTTGCTAGTACTCCTAGTAGCACCTGGGTATTGGATACCGGTTCGGTTGCTAAATATTAGTAACTCGAAATAAAAGCTACAGAATAAACGGAGAACTAGCTAAGGGTGAGGTGACGATGTGTGTCGGAAATGTTTCCAAGGTTGATGTGATCAACATCGCACGCTCTCTCTACCTTCGGGATTAGTGACGAACCTAAATAAATGTTATTTGGTCTTTGCGTTGAGAATGAACGTGATTAGATCGTGTTTATTGCAATATGGTTATTCATTTAAGTGAGAGAATAAAGGCTATTCTGCTTACATGAATAATACCTTCGATGGTCATGCACCCAATGAATGGTTTGTTGAATCTTGATCATAGTAGTACACATGTTCATAACATAGATGCCAAAAGATACAAAGTTAATAATGATAGTACCACATACTTTTGGCATTGCTGCTAAATGTCATATTGGTGTAAAGCGCATGAAGAAACTCCATGTTAATAGATCTTTGGACTCATTCGGTTTTGAATCGGTTGAGACATGCGGACCATGCCTCTTGGGCAAGATGACTAAAACCCCATTTTTCGGAACGGGCAAGTGAATTATTGGAAATGATACATGTTGATGTACACGGTCCAATGAGTGTTGTAGCGTGCGGTGGATATCATTATTTTCTTATCTTCACTGATGATTTGAGTAGATATAGTGTATATTTACTTAATGAAACACAAGTCTGAATTGTTTGAAAAGTTCAAGCAGAATCAGAGTGAAGTTTGAGATCATCATGACGAGAAGATAAAATGTCTACGATATGATCGTGGAGGTGAATATCTGAGTTACGAGTTTGGTATACAAATTAAGACAATGTGAAAAGTTGTTTCACAACAAATGCCACCTGGAACACCATAGTGTGATGGTGTGTCCGAATGTTCTAGTCGTGCTCTATTAGATATGGTGCGAACTATGATGTATCTTATCAATTTGCCACTGTTGTTTGGGGGTTATGCATTAGAGACAACTACATTCACTTTAAAATGGGCACCATCTAAGTCCGTTGACATGACACCGTATGAATTTTGGTTTGGCGGAAACCTAAGCTATCATTTCTTAATGTTTGGGTTTATGATGCTTATGTGAAAAAGGGGTTTTCACCTAATGAGCTCGAACCCAAAGCGGACAAATGCATCTTCATAGAATACCCTAACGTAACAGTTGGGTAAACCTTCTATCTCAGATCCAAGCACAAAGTGTTGTTGCTAAAACGGGTCCTATCGTGGTTTTATCATGGCAGATGTTTGGGTGAACGGACTTGGATTCAAGGCCATCGCTAAGGTGATGGACTCAAAGGGCTTGGTTGGGACGAAGGACACGAGTTTACCCAGGTTCGGCCCCCCAAGTCGAGGTAATAGCCTACGTCCTGCTTGTGTTTGTATTGCTTGGCGTATTGATTACCAGGGAGCTATTTCTTAACCTAGTTCACGATAATCTGATCCCTAAGTCGCCCCGGGTCTCGCCTTTATATAGGAGGTTAAGACCACGGGTCATACAAGTTGTAACCGACTCTCACTACATGTCTGAGTCTATCTCTACCTTATCTTGCCTTCTTGACCAAGTTGTATCCGGGCGGCTCACTCGCCCGCGTCTTCTCTGTCCGGGCCACGTTCTGGACCATCTTGTCAAGCCACCAAACGTCTTGGCTTAAATCTTTGCAGCCCACTCTTGGATTGGTGTACAAGCCGCCTAGTGTGACCCGGAGCCTCTAGGGCGGGTCTCACCATGGGGTTATATCCCCAACATTAGGCCCTAGGTTGATTTGAGCTTGCTCATTTCAGCCTCCTTCTTCATCATCGATGAGTCTACCTGAAAATGATGACCCGCCATGACGTCATGCCAAATCTGTCAGAAAGATCCTCTGACGTCCGCAACGAATCTTTTCCCTTATTAAATGGACGTTCCGGGAATCGAGGCGTCCGCCTCGGTCAAATGACATTCGTTGCCTGGATTTTCGCGCCTGTTTCCACTTTTTCCTATTAAATAGGACCGCGAGGGGTGGCTCTTGACTTTCTTCCCGCTCTCTCTTCGTCTTCCTCCTTCCAACGCCGCTGCTCTAGCACACCTTGCTACGGTGACGCCTCCATGCCATCGTCGTCGAGGCCGCTGCGTCGACCTGTTCGTTCCAGAGTTTCGACCGCGTCCGCCGTGCCGTCTCCGGTGAGTTCTTCTTCCCCTAGATTCGTAGCCATTTCGGTAGGGTTTCATGGAGTTCTTTCGCCGCTTTTGAACCCGAGCTGCTCTCCCAATGCCGGACATGCTTTAGCCCATAAGAACTTGACGATATCTTGTTCCTAATGCGGCGTTCTGTAGGAGACCGATAGTAGCACTACGTAGATTTGTAACGGCTCCGCCTGCCGTTTTCGAACTTCCACCATTTCATCAGTTCATCTCTAGGTCTAAAATAAAAACATTTTTCTCCATTTTGTAGATCCGTAATCACAGAGATACTTTGTGAGACCTGTTTTCCGCACTTAGCCAAATTTTGCTTTGTCTTCTTGACCCGCCATGTAATTCCAGCTCTCACCAACCGGATCCTGGCGACTCAACCTTAAGGTCTTAAGATTTTAACTGCCCGTAGATATCTGTCGTTCCTTGACTCGTCGTACATTGTTACTTTGCATAGTTTTAAACTGCCGCCATGTCTCGTGCGTCCAACTCATGCAACTGGGTCGGCTCTTGCATCACCGAAGAGTTCCTGATAGACTTTGTACACGTGGGTACCCTTCCCGCCAAGGATGTCATCCATTGGCGGGTTTCACGCGATGAACTGAAGCCCGTTCCTCGGGAGGGTGAAGTAGTGGTATTTTCAGATCACATCGAACGTGGGTACGTACCCTCCGGCTCAAAATTCTTCCGGGATGTTCTTCACTTTTACAAGCTACACCCTCAAGACCTCGCCCCCAATTCTGTCTCCAACATATGTAACTTCCAAGTGCTCAGTGAAGTCTATCTGCAAGCCGAGCCATCTGTTGGTCTCTTCCGGGAGTTCTTCTACGCAAACCGCCGGACCAAAGTGAAGGCCGGCCCAAGCTTAGAGCTTGGCGGGATTTCAATTCAGAGGCGTCGGGACATAACTTTTCCGGCTGTCCAGATGCCAAGTCACCCAAAAGATTGGAATAAGACTTGGTTTTATTTTAAAGATACCTCCCTAGAGGGTGAACGTCCGCTGCCGGGTTACCGCACATCCCAGCTCAAGACAACCTCCGAGCTTCCTGGACGGCTGTCAACTGCTGAACGGGCGAAGCACGAGCCGGCTCACGCCAAGATTAAGGCCCTCATGGCCAACGGACTGACGGGGTTGGATTTGATCCGCTGCTGGATCTCCTAGAGAAGTATGCCCTTGAGCCGGAGAAATCGCCTTATGTGTGAATATCCGGGTCAGTACGACGATTCCCTCTGCTTCAGCCAGACGACGTTAATAGAAGATGATATTACAACTGTCATCCGGAGTCTTGCCCACGAGACTTCAGGAGCTTGCAGCGCCATTGGGCTGGCACCTTTCTATGTCATTAACCCGGCCCTAGAAGTAAGGCGACTCTCCATAGTCTCTTCTCTTTATTTAGCTATGTCTTGGCAATTCCTCACTACTTGTCGGCTTATATTTTCAGGCTAACTCCAACTTCTGGAAGAAAAAAATATGTTCCTCCTCTGAAGAAGGCCAAGAAGAAAGTCGCGGTCGAGAGGACGAAAAAGACCAGTCCTCAAGAAGAATGGTTTGAACCGCCGGAATCAGACGGCTCAGAGGTATAATTTGACTACTTTTTGCCGCCTCTTCATTCACTTTACTGACAATAGCCATTCACAAGACGAGGCAGAAACGAGCCGCGCCAACGCCCCTGAGGTAACTTATATTTCGTCCGACTCAGGATATTTTATACCCAGAAGATACGGTGGGTCGTTCGAAAAGTTCCCCTTTCTCATCCTCTTGCTTATTTGGATCCCCAATTTCTTTTGAAAAAGCAATATCAAGCCGACCGACGTCAGACCCGGAGCACCGGCTCTACCGATCTCATGTCCGAGTTACCTAACTCCCTGGCTCAGAAGAAGCGCCCCGCAGAGGTATGTATTTGTTCTCTGCTTGATTTTACTATCTCTTCCTTTCTAATTCCAAAATTGCCTTACATTATCTGAACTGCCTTTCACGGATCATCGCCTTCATCTGGCGACTCTACGGCCACCGCTCTGCCGCCTCCAAAGATTAACCCGTTGTACGTGTTTTTCAAGCTTTAGGTCTGACTCTTTGGCGGTTGTAAACCTTGGGCTCTAACTCTTATGCTTTTCTAGGGCTCAGGCCAAGTGAAGGAAGACCAAAAAGTCCGCCCCTGGCCCTACCGCTCAAGAACCGGAGCTTGCCAAGCCGGATGCTCCTATGCCAGATGCAAACCCCTCAGCGGCCCCTGTAGAGCCGGCAGCTGATGTTACTTCAGAGAGTCCGCAGAAGGACCATTCCAAGCCGCCGAGCCCTGCCAAGGCTGTTGATGACACCACTTCTCCGGACATCATGATTATCGGCGCCGGCTTTCCCTCTCCTCCTCCTCACGTGTTGACAAAGCATAGTGAGACGACTGAAGCCTCCAGGAAGCTGGAGTTTGAGCTCCCTGCCCTCGAGAAAATGACAGCTGATGAACTTCATGCTGGCTATATGAGCCGGCTGTCTACAAGTCGGGATTTGGAGCTCAAACTTGTCAACTTAATGAAGAGAAAATATGAGGTATTCTTTTCCTCCTTATACCCTTACTCAGCCCCCAAGAGCCAGGTTAACATTGGCTGATGATAATCCGGCTCTTCCATCATGGTAGAAGTAGAAATATTTAGCATGTAGGTCTCACCTTACTTAGAAGTAACCTAAAATCATCGTTGTTAGCCCCCCAAGGGCCGGCTCCAGGTTGATAACATTGAACCGGAGCTTTATAGAAGATAGATAATAGAGCCAATTGTAGCCCCCAAGGGCCGGCTTAATCTTTTCCAAAGTTGAGTCGGGACTTTATTAAGAATGTGTAATAGAGCCAATTGTAGCCCTCAAGGGCCGGCTCAATTTTTTCGAAGTTGAGTCGGGACTTTCATTCTGAACAGCCTGAAAAACCAATATGTAGCCCCCAAGTTCCGGGTTAACTTGATAAAGATGATTTGGAACTGTCTTTAAAATAGACATTAGCCCCCCAAGTGTCATACATATTGCTTGCAATCTATTTGAGACTTGCTGAATCTTTGAAACTTCTCCTCCTGTTAGCTTATTCCATGCTTTGATATGTCGCAGGAAGCTTTAAACGAAGCCGAGTCGGAAATGGACTGCTTAAAAACAATCTAGCCACGCAGCAAGCCACCCGGAGTGAAGCTGATGAGAAATGTTGGCGCCTTGCTGAAGAATTGACCAAAATCAAGGCCGACTTTGCAACCTTCAAAGAATCCTCTAAGACCGAACAAGCCGCCTTGACTAAACAGGCGGATGATGCTGATCAGCGACTTATGATCGTATCTGATGAGCTGCAGTCCTTGAAGCGCCACATCATGAAAATGACAGCCGCCATCTTTGGTAATTATTTGATAACTTAACTCAATTTGTGTATTTGTACTTGTGCTGGCGACTTATGATGAGGCGTCCGTCTTATGTAGGTCCTAGGAGCCGCCAACTTGCCTCCGACAGCCTGCTGCCCCTGAAGGCCATGTATACCTTTACAGAACAACTGTACTGCGGCGCTGTGTGTACCATCAAAGCTGTGCAGTACAAGGATAATATTTCTTCAACTACCAAAGGGGTCTTAGAGCTTCTGTCGATGCTGCCGAAGCAGATTGTGGAGTTGAAAAGATCAGCCGCCCGCCAGGGGGCGATCGCGGCCATAAGCCAGGCACTGGCTTTCGCTCCAGAGCTAACTCCGGCTGATATGATGGATGGATTTCCCTCCAAAAAGGATGATGGTTCCGAATTCACAGACGCTGACTATGCCCGATGTGTGAAGGATTCCAAAGTCCTAGCCTCCGTTTTAGCAGAAGAGGTCAACCTGGCGACTTACCAGGCGGCTTACAGCACAGATCAGAAAAGGATCCATGGCCCGCTCTTTGAGTCAAAGGATCTGACACCCGCCCACAGTAAGCATATTTTCGCCTTTGAACTTGACTCGTCCCCCTTCTTTGAAGAAGGAACCTTTGCAGCTTGAACCAACTGCAACTGGGACTTGGAAAATCTTCAGATCCAGATAGCCAAGGACCCAGAGCAGGGTGACCCGCCAGCCAGCTGATCGCACTGTGAGCGCCTGTTGATAGCCGGCTCTTTGTGACCCACCATGAGCGGTGTAAAAACCTTTATGATATTTTTGGGCTCCACAGAGAGCATATGTAATAGACTGGTAGTAACTTTTGCCTTTGCTTGAATTGTGCCATCGTGCACATATGAAAAGTCTGGCTTAACATATATATATATATGTCATCTTCCTTGTGCTTCTCATTGTATGCCTTACCGGCTCTTAGCAGCTTAATTTCCTGCAAGAATAGATGTATCCTTATACCGTTAGGAGGGCGGCTTAAAAGCATAACCCGAAGATGCTTTATCTTCCTAACGTGTTGACGGAGTCAATTGCTTGGCTTAAGAGCCGGCCGATAGTGTTTGATAAGCTATACCCATAGGGCAGGAAGCCCCCTGGACGGCTATGTTGACTTGTCAACATTTTTGGCTTAAGAGCCGGTTGTTAGGGTTAGATAAGCTACACCTGGAGGTGGGAAGCCCCCTTTGACAACCAAAGTTGACTTGTCAACCTTTTTTGGCATAAGAGCCGGCTTTTAGGGTTAGATAAGCTATACCCGAAGGTAGGAAGCCCCCTTCGACAGCTAATGTTGACTTGTCAACATTTTTTGCCTTGGAAGCCGGTTGTTAGGGTTAGATAAGCTACACCCGGAGGTGGAAAGCCCCCTTCGATAACCAAAGTTGATTTGTCAACTTTTTTGGCATAAGAGTTGGTTGTTAGGGTTAGATAAGCTATACCCGAAGGTAGGAAGCCCCCTTCGATAGCTAATGTTGACTTGTCAACATTTTTTGGCTTGAAAGGCGGTTGTTAGGGTTAGATAAGCTACACCCGTAGGTGGGAAGCCCCCTTCGACAACCAAAGTTGACTTGTCAACTTTTTTGGCATAAGAGCCGGTTGTTAGGGTTAGATAAGCTATACCCGAAGGTAGGAAGCCCCCTTCGATAGCTAATGTTGATTTGTAAACATTTTTGGCTTGAAAGCCGGTTGTTAAGGTTAGATAAGCTACACCCGGAGGTGGGAAGCCCCCTTCGACAACCAAAGTTGACTTGTCAACTTTTTTGGCATAAGAGCCGGCTGTTAGGGTTAGATAAGCTATACTCGAAGGTAGGAAGCCCCCTTCAACAGCTAATGTTGACTTGTCAACATTTTTTGGCTTGAAAGCCGGTTTTTATGGTTAGATAAGCTACACCCGGAGGTGGGAAGCCCCCTTCGACAACCAAAGTTGACTTGTCAACTTTTTTGGCATAAGAGCCGGCTGTTAGGGTTAGATAAGCTATACCCGAAGGTAGGAAGCCCCCTTCGACAGCTAATGTTGACTTGTCAATATTTTTTGGCTTGAAAGCCGGTTGTTAGGGTTAGATAAGCTACACCCGGAGGTGGGAAGCCCCCTTCAAAAACCAAAGTTGACTTGTCAACTTTTTTGGCATAAGAGCCGGCTGTTAGGGTTAGATAAGCTATACCCGAAGGTAGAAGCCCCCTTCGATAGCTAATGTTGACTTGTCAGCATTTTTTGGCTTGAAAGCCGGTTGTTAGGGTTAGATAAGCTACACCCGGAGGTGGGAAGCCCCCTTCGACAACCAAAGTTGACTTGTCAACTTTTTTGGCATAAGAGTCAGCTGTTAGGGTTAGATAAGCTATACCCGAAGGTAGGAAGCCCCCTTCGACAGCTAATGTTTACTTGTCAACATTTTTGGGCTTGAAATCCGGTTGTTAGGGTTAGATAAGCTACACCCGGAGGTGGGAAGCCCCCTTCGACAACCAAAGTTTTGGATTTTTCTTGTATGGATGAAGATATGCGAAATGGCAGAGGCCCCGGCTTGCAGGGATGCTACTTTATTCATATATAAATATGATATGTACAATGATAGTGTACAATGTTGATTCTCAACAACTCAAGTATAATAAGGCCGCAGATGCGCTATGTTCCACGGCCGGCGGGTCTCCTGACCCGAGGTATCTGAGTCGTCTCGGATGTCAATGAGATAATATGACCCGTTGTTGAGATTTCTTCTGACCACGAAAGGTCCTTCCCATGGAGGACATAACTTATGCATATTTGTTTGATCTTGAATCAGCCGCAACACTAAGTCGCCCTGTTGAAACGTCCGGGTCTTGACCCTGCGGCTATGATAGCGGCGTAGGTCTTGCTGATAGATCACCGAACGGGTAGCCGCTAGTTCTCATTCCTCCTCCAAAGCATCCAATGCGTCTTGACACGCCACCTTATTGTCCGTCTCAATGTAAGCCGCCACTCGTGGCGAGTCATGCCGGATGTCACTTGGTAACACGGCCTCTGCACCGTAAACCATGAAGAAAGGTGTATAACCTGTGGATCTGTTGGGGGTAGTTCTGATGCTCCATAAGACGGACGGCAATTCTTCCACCCAACAACCCAGCGTCCGTTGTAAAGGGACCATAAGCCAGGGTTGATACCTCTCAAGATTTCTTGATTAGCATGCTCAGCCTGACCATTGGACTGTGGATGAGCAACCGCCGAAACATCAAGCCGGATGTGCTCCAAATCATAGATTTTTTTCATAGCCCCCTTGGACAAGTTTGTACCATCGTCCGTGATGATGCTGTGAGGATAACCAAAACGGTAGATCAGCTTTTTAATAAACTGAACCACCATAGCCGCGTCACACTTGCTAACTGGCTCAGCCTCTACCCATTTTGTGAACTTATTAACCGCCACCAACAGGTGCATTTTCTTATCCTTGGATCTCTTGAAAGGCCCAACCATATCAAGCCCCTAAACTGCAAACGGCCAAGTAATTGGTATCATACGCAATTCTTGAGCCAGAACATGAGCCCGTCGACCGAATTTTTGACAGCCGTCACACTTGCGGACCAGATCCTCTGCATCCTTGTGAGCCGTCAACCAGAAGAAACCATGCCGGAAAGCCATTGCCACTAAAGATTTTGAGTCGGCGTGATGTCCGCAATCTCCAGCATGAATTTCACTCAAGATTTCCTTACCCTCCTCCGGTGAGACACAATGTTGAAACACCCCGGTAACGCTGCACTTGTGCAACTCACCATTAACTATTGCCATGGACTTAGACCGCCAGGTGATCTGTCTGGCCAGATTTTCATCATCAGGTAACTCGCCCCGAGTCAAATATGCTAAGTAAGGCAAAGTCCAATACGGAATAGCATGTAGAGCCACCACCAATTGCCCCTTCGGGTCAGGAACAGCCAAATCTTCCTCTGAGGGTAACTTGACAATCGGGTGATGTAAGATGTCCAGAAAGATATTGGGCGGCACCGGCCTTCGCTGAGAGCCTAACCTTGATAGGGCATCAGCCGCCTCATTCCTGCGACGATCAATATGATCCACCTGATAACCCTTGAAGTGACCAGCAATGACATCCACCGCCTGACGATAAGCCGCCATCCGCGGGTCCCTGGAATCCCAAGTGCCTGAAACTTGCTAAGCCACAAGATCTGAGTTGCCAAAACACCTTACCCGGCTTAAATTCATCTCCTTAGCGACTCTGAGACCATGAAGCAGGGCTTCATATTCAGCCGCATTGTTGGTGCAAGGGAACATCAGCCGGAGCACATAACAGAACTTATCACCTTTGGGAGATGTTAAAACAACTCCTGCCCCTGATCCTTCTAGCTACTTGGATCCATCAAAGTGTATAGTCTAGTATGTGTTGTCCGACTTTTCCTCCGGCGCCTAACACTCTGTCCAATCATTTATGAAATCCACAAGGGCTTGAGACTTGACAGCCGTTCGAGGCACATATTTTATATTGAGAGGTCCCAGCTCCAATGCCCACTTAGCAATCCTACCAGTGGCTTCTCTATTTTGAATTATATCCCCCAACGGAGCAGAGATGACCACGGTGATCTGGTGCCCTAAGAAGTAATGCTTTAACTTGCGGTTGGCCATGAATACCCCCATACACTAGCTTCTGCCAGTGTGGATATCTCTGCTTAGACTCTGTCAGGACCTCACTGATATAATAAACCGGCCTCTGAACTGGATATTCCTTCCTTCCTTGCGCTCGACCACAATTGCAGCGCTGACAGCCCGGTTGTTAGCCGCCATGTACAGGAGCAAAGGCTCTTTCTTAGTTGGAGCAGCTAATACCGGCGGCTCAGTGAGCTGCTTCTTGAGCACCTCAAATGCTTCACCCGCCCTCGTACTCCAGACAAAATTGTCTGTCTTTTTCCTCATCGGATATAGAGGGATAGCTTTCTCACCAAGGCAGCTTATGAACCGGCTCAATGCGGCGATCAGCTCTGCCAAGCGTTGGACATCATTAATACAAGTCGGCTCAGCCAGGGAGGTGATAGCCTTGATCTTATCCGGGTTAGCTTCAATGCCACGCTCAGAAACCAGAAAACCCAAGAGCTTGCCAGCCGGAACACCAAAGACACACTTGGCCGGGTTAAGCATCATCTTATAGATCCAGAGATTGTCAAAGGTTTCCCTTAGGTCGTCAAGCAAGGTCTCCTTCCTCCTTGATTTGATCACAATATCATCCACATAAGCATGAACATTGCGTCCGATCTGACTGTGAAGGCAATTCTGCACACAGCGTTGATAAGTCGCCTGGGCACTCTTGAGCCCAAAAGGCATAGACACATAACAGAAAGCTCCAAAAAGGCATGATGAAAGTTGTCTTCTCTTGGTCCTTAACTGCCATCTTGAACTGACGATATCCCGAATAAGCATCCAGGAAGTATAAGCTTTCACAACCCGCCGTAGCATCAATGATCTGATCAATATGAGGGAGAGCAAAAGGATCAGCCGGACAAGCCTTGTTAAGGTCCGTATAGTCTACGCACATACGCCATGTGTCGTTCTTCTTGAGCACAAGCACTGGGTTAGCAAGCCACTCCGGGTGAAAGACCTCGACGATAAAACCCGCCGCTAAGAGCCGGGCGACCTCTTCCCCAATGGCCTTGCGTCTCTCCTCATTGAACCATCATAGAAACTGCTTGACTGGTTTAAACTTAGGATCCACATTAAGGTTATGCTCAAAGAACTCTCTCGGTACACCTGGCATGTCAGAAGGTTTCCATGCAAAGATGTCCCGATTCTCACGGATGAATTCGATGAGCGCGCTTTCCTATTTGGGATCCATGTTAGCCCCAATGATGAACTGTTTGGATGAGTCACCTAGAATGAAATCTACCTCCTTGGTATCATCCATCGAAAATTTGAGGGGCGGCTCAACCTCTGTCGTGGGCTTGTTCAGCGGGGTCATATCCTCCGGGTCAACATTCTCCTTATAAAACTTAAGCTCCGCCTCAGCACAACTGGATTCTGCATAAGCCGCGTCTCCTTCCTTGCACTCAATAGCCGTATTCCGATCACCATGAACGGTAATCGTACCTTTTAACCCGGGCATCTTGAGCTATAAGTAGAAATAACAGGGCCTAGCCATGAACTTAGCATAAGCCGGCCGCCCAAACAACGCATGATAAGGGCTCTTGATCTTGACCACTTCAAACCACAAGGACTCCACCCTGTAGTTGTATTCGTCACCAAAGGCGACTTCCAAAGAAATCCTGCCCACCGGATAAGCCGACTTGCCCGGCACCACACCATGAAAAATGGTTGATGAAGGTTTAAGGTCTTTATCAAGCAACTTCATGTGCCGGAAGGTATCATAATACAGGATGTTGATGCTACTGCCACCATCACTAAGCACCTTATTCACCATATACCCTCCCACTTGGGGGGCAACTACCAAGGCCAACCGCCACAGGTTATCAACACGTGGCGGGTGATCCTCCTGGCTCCACGTTATGTCATATTCAAACCACTTCAAGTATTGCGGTAGAGCCGGCGCAACTGCATTAACCGCTCGCTTGCACAACTTCTGATCCCGCTTGTTAAGGTTGGTCGTGAAAACATGATACTGGCCCGAACTGAGCTGCTTTGGATTACTTTGATACCTCGACTGGTTATGCTGCTACTGATTGTTGTTACCAGAGTGTTGAGCATGTCCTCCTTGATTGCCCTGACAATGATAACCAGACCCTAAGCCGCCGGATCCAAATCCGGCTCTTGACCCGCCGGTCCTGAGCCACCGGGCGGGCCACCGCCATGGTTGTTGTGCTGGTGCATGTTGTAATTCTTGAACTTCTGCATGATATGGCAATCACCCCATGTGTGCGCTGAAGGTTTATCGGGCCGGCTATGCTCCGGACAGGGATATTTGAGCATTTCCTCCAAATTGAAAGGAGTCCTATTTTTGTTAAAAGGCGGCCTGAACTTCCCATTGCCTTTAGGATGATTCTGGCTAGTGCTCGCATTGGCCACCAGTTCTGACCCGCCATCTGGGGTTTTCCGCTTACTCTCGTTACCATAGTTTGCTGCACCCTTGCCCTAGTTGTTCCTCTTACCCTGGCCGGCCTTCTCCTCATCAGAGCATGGATCCTTCATGTTATCAAAGTCAGCATATTTTGTGAGAGCCGTCATGAGTTCTCCCATGTCCTGACACGTACGCTTGAGCCGGCCAAGCTTCTGCTTCAGAGGGGTGAAGTGGCAGTTCTTTTCCAGGATCAGCACAGCTTCAGCCGCCGTGATCTGTTCAAATGAGTGGATGATGGTCGACACCCGTCGGACCCAATGATGAGCCAACTCATTCTCCTACTGAACGCAATGATCGAGATCCACAATAGTCATAGGCTGTTTGCAAGTCCCTTGAAAGTTTTTGATGAACCTTGCCCTCAACTCAGCCCATGAATTAATGGTATTGGGTGGCAAACCTTTTAGCCACGTGCGAGTCGGACCTTCGAGCATCATGATGAAGTATTTAGCACACATTGCCTCACTAACATCCAACATCTCCATAGCCAGCTCATAACTTTCGATCCAGGCCTCCGGAGGTAAGTCAGCAGTGTAGTTCGGGACCTTGCGAGGTCCTTTGAAATCCTTTGGCAACCGCTCACTTCGCAGAGCCAATGTTAAGCGGCACTCCCACGGCCCTGGTGGTCACTCCCGCCCCTACTGACACGGAGGGCGCGGGCTCTTGGTGAGCCTCCGTGGCCAAAGCTGTCGCCTCTTGCTGGTTTCTTGCTCGGTTGATGAGCGCCTGCGCATCTAGAGCCGCCTGATCATCTCCCGGCTGCCCTCTGTGCCGATTGCTGCTGGAAACCGCCGGCAATTCATAGCGTCGGCTGAAGCTGCGGCCGGGGAGAGGGGTTGAATGAACGCGGCTCCGGCTGTAAGCATATTTCTCCTGTTGGGCCATCGCCGTCTGAAGATATCCAATGGCGTTATGTACCTCTTCCGCAAAAGGCGCTTCATCCAGAATAGGGATTGTTTGAAGCTGGGTGGCCGCGGCCACCATGTTCTCTGTCGGGTTGGAATAATGACCCGCCGATGTTGGAAAGACCACTGGTGAGGCCTGGTTTCGTCGGGCTGAGTTAAGCTGTGGTCGAGCCACCGGCCGGCTTCCAGGTGCATCCGCTGCTCGTCCCGTACCTGGCGTGTTGAAGAGATTCCTAGACTCATAATGTTCTGGTAAACGGGATTGATGTCTCGTCCGATGCACCACGACCGCTAACTACTGTTCTAGCCCGAGGCGGAAGGCATCCGTCTTAATGCGTTCTGCCTCTGCCTCCATCTGAACTTTTAGCTCAGCTATCCTCTGTTGCTCCTCCGCCATCCGGTCCTTGAGACTCATAATCTCCAAGTTCCGAGCAGCTTGATTATCTGGTGTGACTTCAGTGGCCATCAGGACCGCGTTCATTCATCAGATCCAGAAGAACTTGAGCCGGCGGCAGCGTCTTAGCCCCCGAGGTTGCTGCTCCGGCGGCTGTGCTGCTCGCACCTGGGCCCGATCCTGCCATGAACACAGCCGCATGTGTTGGGAGACATAGTAGTAAATCAAAATTTTCCTACGTGTCACCAAGATCTATCTATGGAGAAACCAGCAACAACTGGGGAGAGATTTCATCTTCATACCTTTGAAGATTGCTACGCGGAAGCGTTGCAAGAACGCAGTTGATGGAGTCATACTCGCAGTGATTCAGATCGCGGTGGATTCCGATCTAAGCACCGAACAATGGCGCCTCTGCGTTCAACACACGTGCAGCCCGGTGACGTCTCCTACGCCTTGATTCAGCAAGGAGGAAGGAGAGGTTGGGGAAGGTCTCCAACAGCAGCACGACGACGTGGTGGTGGTGGAGTAGCAAGGTATTCTGGCAGGGCTTTGCCTAAGCGCTGCGGAGGAGGAAGAAGAGAGGTAGGGCTTTGCCTTGAGAGAGAGAGTTTAGAACTGTTCTCAAAAAGCCAAAACCTCAAGTATATATAGGAGCAGGGAGAGGGAGGGCTGCCTTCACCCTCCTCCAAAGTTTTCGGCCGAAGAGGGGATAGAGTCCACCTCCCACAAGGGAGGTGGATCTCCTCTTTTAAAACCCTTTGCCCTTTATCTCCAAATCTCCAATCGCATGGGACTTTCTAGAAGGTCTTGGCCAGCCCAATAAGGGCTGGCACACCTCCTCTAAGGGCCCACAAAGTCCTATGGTCGTCACACCCCTCCCGGGGGTCCTCCGGCACCCTCCCGGCACTCCCGGTACAATACCGATGAGCTCGAAAACTTTCCGGTAACCAAAACTGGACTTCCTATATATCAATATTTACCTCCGAACCATTCCAGAGCTCCTCGTGACGTCCGGGATCTCATCCAGGACTCCGAACAACTTTCGGTTATCACGTATACCATTTCCCTATAACCCTAGCGTCATCGAACCTTAAGTGTGTAAACCCTATGGGTTCGGGAGACATGTGGACATGACCGAGACACTTCTCCGGCCAATAACCAACAGCGGGATCTGGATACCCATGTTGGCTCCCACATGCTCCATGATGATCTCATCGAATGAACCACGATGTCGGGGATTCAATCAATCCCGTATACAATTCCGTTTGTCTATCGGTATGATACTTGCCCGAGATTCGATCGTCGGTATCTCTATACCTTGTTCAATCTCGTTACCGGCAAGTCTCCTTACTCGTTCCGTAATACATCATCCCGTGGCTAACTCCTTAGTCACATTGAGCTCATTATGATGATGTCTTACCGAGTGGGCCCAGAGATACCTCTCCGTCACACGGAGTGACAAATCCCAATCTCGATTCGTGCCAACCCAACAGACACTTTCGGGGATACCCGTAGTGCACCTTTATAGCCACCCAGTTACGTTGTGACGTTTGGCACACCCAAAGCATTCCTACGGTATCCGGGAGTTGCACAATCTCATGGTCTAAGGAAACGATACTTGACATTCAAAAGCTTTAGCAAACAAACTACACGATCTTGTGCTATGCTTAGGATTGGGTCTTGTCCATCACATCATTCTCCTAATGATGTGATCCCGTTATCAACGACATCCAATGTCATGGTCATAAAACCGTGACCATCTATTGATCAACGAGCTAGCCAACTAGAGGCTCGCTAGGGACATGTTGTGGTCTATGTGTTCACACATGTATTATGGTTTCCGGTTAACACAATTATAGCATGAACAATAGACAATTATCATGAACAAGGAAATACAATAATAACCATTTTATTATTGCCTCTAGGGCATATTTCCAACAGTCTCCCACTTGCACTAGAGTCAATAATCTAGTTACATTGTGATGAATCGTACACCCATAGCATTCTGGTGTTGATCATGTTTTGCTCATGAGAGAGGTTTAGTCAATGGATCTGCGACATTCAGATCCGTATGCACTTTAGAAATATCTATATCTCCCTCCTTAATGTAATCACAGATGGAGTTGAAGCGGCACTTGATGTGTCTTGTCTTCTTGTGAAACCTGGGCTCCTTCGCAAGGGCAATAGCTCCAGTGTTGTCACAGAATAGAATCATCGGGCCCGACGCACTTGGAATTACTCCTAGGTCGGTGATGAACTCCTTCATCTAGACCCTTCCTTTGTTGCTTTCGAAGCAGCTATGTACTCCGCTTCACATGTAGATGCCGCCACGACGCTTTGCTTGCTGCTGCACCAGCTGACTGCCCCTCCATTCAAAATATACACGTATCCGGTTTGCAACTTGGAGTCGTCCGGATCCGTGTCGATGCTAGCATCGACGTAACCCTTTACGACGAGCTCTTCAGCACCTCCATATACGAGAAACATGTCCTTTGTCCTTTTTAGGTACTCCAGGATATTCTTGACCGCTGTCTAGTGTTCTGCTCCGGGATCACTTTGGTACCTCCCTACCAAACTTATGGCAAGGTTCACATCAGGTCTGGTACACAGCATGGCATACATAATAGAGCCTATGGCTGAAGCATAGGGGATGACACTCATCTCTTCTCTATCCTTTGCCGTGGTCGGGCATTGAGTCGTACTCGACCTCACACCTTGTAACACAGGCAAGAACCCCTTCTTGGAGTGATCCATACTGAACTTCTTCAATATGTTTTCAAGGTATGTGCTTTGTGAAAGACCTATGAGGTGTCTCGATCTATCTCTATAGATATTAATACCTAATATGTAAGCAGCTTCTCCAAGGTCCTTCATTGAAAAACACTTATTCAAGTAGGCCTTTACACTTTCCAAGAGTTCTATATCATTTCCCATTATCAGTATGTCATCCACATATAATACGAGATATGCTATAGAGCTCCCACTCACTTTCTTGTAAATACAGGGTTCTCCATAAACCTGTGCAAACCCAAACGATTTAATCACTTCATTAAAGTGAATGTTCCAACTCCGAGATGCTTGCACCAGCCCATAGATGGAGCGCTGGAGCTTGCATACCTTGTTAGCATCTTTAGGATCGACAAAACCTTCCGGCTGCATCATATACAGTTCTTCCTTGAGGAAGCCATTAAGGAATGCCGTTTTGACGTCCATTTGCCAGATCTCATAATCATAAAATGCGGCAATTACTAACATGATTCGGACAGACTTCAGCATCGCTACAGCTGAGAAAGTCTCATCGTAGTCAACTCCTTGAACTTGTCGATAACCCTTAGCGACAAGCCGAGCCTTATAGACGGTCACATTACCATCCGCGTCAGTCTTCTTCTTAAAGATCCATTTATTTTCTATGGCTCGCTTATCATCAGGCAAGTCCACCAAAGTCCACACTGTGTTCTCATACATGGATCCTATCTCGGATTTCATGGCTTCAAGCCATTTGTTGGAATCCTGGCCCGCCATCGCTTCTTGATAGTTCGAAGGTTCACCGTTGTCTAACAACATGATCTCTAGGACAGGGTTGTCGTACCACTCTGGTGTGGAACGTGTCCTAGTGGACCTTCGACATTCAATAGTAACTTGATCTGAAGTTTCATGATCATCATCATTAACTTCCTCTCCAGCCAGTGTAGGCTCCATAGAAACAACTTCCTGTGCTGCGCTACTCTCCGGTTCCAGTGGAGGTACAATTAGCTCATCAAGTTCTATTTTCCTCCCACTTACTTCTTTCGAGAGAAACTCTTTCTCGAGAAAGGATCCATTCTTGGCAACAAAGACTTTGCCCTCGGATCGTAGGTAGAAGGTATACCCAATAGTCTCTTTGGGATATCCTATGAAGACGCACTTTTCGCTTTGGGTTCGAGCTTCTCAGGTTAAAGTTTCTTCACATAAGCATCGCATCCCCAAACTTTTAGAAACGACAGCTTAGGTTTCTTTCCAAATCATAATTCATACAGTGTCGTCTCAACGGATTTTGACGGTGCCCTATTTAAAGTGAATGCGGCAGTCTCTAATGCATATCCCCAAAATGATAGCGGTAAGTCGGTAAGAGACATCATAGACCGTACCATATCTAATAGAGTGTGATTACGATGTTCAGACACACCATTTCGCTGAGGTGTGCCAGGCGGCGTGAGTTGTGAAACCATTCCACATTTCCTTAGGTGCATGCCAAACTCGTGACTTCAATATTCTCCGCCACGGTCAGATCGTAGGCACTTTATTTTCCTGTCACGTTGATTCTCTACCTCACTCTGAAATTCCTTGAACCTTTCAAAAGTTTCAGACTTATGTTTCATTAAGTAGACATACCATATCTACTCAAGTCATCAGTGAGGGTGAGAACATAACGGTAGCCACCACGAGCCTCGACACTCATTGGACCGCATACATCGGTATGTATTATTTCCAACAAGTCAGTTGCTCGCTCCATTGTTCCGGAGAACGGAGTCTTGGTCATCTTGCCCATGAGGCATGGTTCGCACGTGTCAAATGA
Source organism: Hordeum marinum (assembly GCA_022496015.1). Classification (NCBI taxonomy): domain Eukaryota; kingdom Viridiplantae; phylum Streptophyta; class Magnoliopsida; order Poales; family Poaceae; genus Hordeum; species Hordeum marinum. Next base: position 411,047,845 of record CM039673.1, read on the forward strand.
TTCGAAATCAAGAGACTCCAAAAGTCCATCAGTATGGAGCTTCTTCATGCGTTTGACACCAATATGACCAAGGTGGCAGTGCCGCATGTAAGTGGGACTATCGTTATAACCCTTACACTTTTTGGTACTCACACTATGGACATGTGTAACATCACGTTCGAGATTCATCAAAAATAAACCATTGACCAGCGGGGCATGACCATAAAACATTTCTCTCATATAAATAGAACAACCATTATTCTCAGATTTAAATGAGTAGCCATCTCGCATCAAGCGAGATCCAGATACAATGTTCATGCTCAAAGATGGTACTAAATAACAATTATTAAGGTTTAACACTAATCCCGAAGGTAGATGTAGAGGTAGCGTGCCGACGGCGATCACATCGAGCTTGGAACCATTCCCGACGTGCATCGTCACCTCATCCTTTGCCAGTCTCCGCTTATTCCGCAGCTCCTGCTTGGAGTTACAAATGTGAGCAACTGCACCAATATCAAATACCCAGGAGCTACTACGAGCACTGGTTAGGTACACATCAATAACAAGTATATCACATATACCTTTAATGTTGTCGTCCTTCTTATCCACTAAGTACTTGGGGCAGTTCCGCTTCCAGTGACCGGTACCCTTGCAATAAAAACACTCAGTCTCAGGCTTGGGTCCATTCTTGTTCTTCTTCTTCCTGGCAACTTGCTTACCGGGAGCGGCAACAGCTTTGCCGTCCTTCTTGAAGTTCTTCTTACCCTTGCCTTTCTTGAAACTAGTGGTCTTATTCACCATCAACACTTGATGCTCCTTTTTGATCTCGACCTCTGCTAATTTCAGCATCGAGTACAACTTAGGAATGGACTTCTCCATACCTTGCATGTTGTTGTTCATCACAAAGCTCTTGTAGCTAGGTGGAAGCGACTAGAGGATTCTGCCAATGACCTAGTCATCCGGGAGATTAACTCCCAGCTGAGTCACGCGGTTGTGTAGCCCAGACATCTTGAGGATGTGCTCACTGACAGAACTATTCTCCTCCATCTTACAGCTGAAGAACTTGTCGGAGACGTCATATCTCTCGAACCGGGCATGAGCTTGGAAAACCAGTTTTAGCTCTTGGAACATCTCATATGCTCCGTGTTGCTCAAAACGCTTTTGGAGCCCCGGTTCTAAACTGTAAAGCATGCCGCACTGAACAAGGGATTAATCATCACAGCAAGAATGCCAAGCGTTCGCAACGTCTTGCTCTGCTGGGAGAAGGGGTGGGTCACATAGTGGTGCATCAAGGACATATAATTTCTTGGAAGCTATGAGGATGATCCTCAAGCCATGGACCCAGTCCACATAGTTGCTTCCATCATCTTTCAGCTTGGTTTTCTCTAGGAACGCGTTGAAGTTTAGGGTGACATTCGCGTTGGCCATTGGATCTACAATATAGATTGTAAAGATAATTTTAGATTAAGTTCATGATAATTAAGTTCACATAATCAAATTATTTAATGAACTCCCACTTAGATAGACATCTCTCTAGTCATCCAAGTGACACATGATCCATGTCAACTAGCCCGTGTCCGATCATCACGTGAGATGGACTAGTCATCCATGGTGAACATCTCCATGTTGATCGTATCTTCTATACAACTCATGTTCGACCTTTCGGTCTTCCGTGTTCTGAGGCCATGTCTGTACATGCTAGGCTCGTCAAGTCAACCTAAGTGTTCTGCGTGTATAAATCTGGCTTACACCCGTTGTATGCGAACGTTAGAGCCTATCACACCCGATCATCACGTGGTGCTTCGGAACAACGATCCTTAGCAACGGTGCACATTTAGGGTGAACACTTTTCTTGAAATTTTAGTGAGAGATCATCTTATTTACTACCATCGTTCTAAGCAAATAAGATGTAAACATGATAAACATCACATGCAATCAATATAGTGACATGATATGGCCAATATCATCTTGCTCCTTTGATCTCCATCTTCGGGGCACCATGATCATCACTGTCACCGGCACGACACCATGATCTCCATCATCATGATCTCCATCATTGTGTCTTCATGAAGTTGTCTCGCCAACTATTACTTCTACCACTATGGCTAACGTTTAGCAATAAAGTAAAGTAATTACATGGTGTTTATGATTGACACGCAGGTCATACAATAAAATAAGACAACTCCTATGGCTCCTGCCGGTTGTCATACTCATCGACATGCAAGTCGTGAATCCTATTACAAGAACATGATCAATCTCATACATCACAATGCATCACATCACATCCTTTGGCCATATCACATCACAAGGCATATGCTGCAAAAACAAGTTAGACGTCCTCTAATTTGTAGTTGCAAGTTTTTACGTGGCTGCTATAGGTTACTAGCAAGAACGTTTCTTACCTACGCCAAAACCACAACGTGATATGCCAATTGCTATTTACCCTTCATAAGGACCCTTTTCATCGAATCCAATCCGACTAAGGTGGGAGAGACAGACACCCGCTAGCCACCTTATGCAACAAGTGCATGTCAGGCGGTGGAACCTGTCTCACGTAAGCGTACGTGTAAAGTCGGTCCGGGCCGCTTCATCCCACAATACCGCCGAATCAAGATAAGACTAGTAGTGGTAAGCAAATTAACAAAATCGACGCCCACAACTGCTTTGTGTTCTACTCGTGCATAGATTCTACGCATAGACCTAGCTCTGATAACACTGTTGGGAGACATAGTAGTAAATCAAAAATTTCCTACGTGTCACCAAGATCTATCTATGGAGAAACCAGCAACGAGTGGGGAGAGATTGCATCTTCATACCTTTGAAGATCGCTAAGCGGAAGCGTTGCAAGAACGCAGTTGATGGAGTCGTACTCGCAGCGATTCAGATCGCGATGGATTCCGATCTAAGCGTCGAACAACGGCGCCTCCGCGTTCAACACACGTGCAGCCCGGTGATGTCTCCTACGCCTTGATCCAGCAAGGAGGAAGGAGAGGTTGGGGAAGGGCTCCAACAGCAGCACGACGACGTGGTGGTGGTGGGGTAGCAAGGTATTCCGGCATGGCTTCGCCTAAGCACTGCGGAGGAGGAAGAAGAGAGGTAGGGCTTTGCCGTGAGATAGAGAGTTCAAAACTGTTCTCAAAAAGCCAAAACCTCATGTATATATAGGAGGAGGGAGAGGGAGGGCTGCCTTGGCCCCTCCTCCAAAGAGGAGGGCTTCGGCCGAAGTGGGGATAGAGTCCACCTCCCACAAGGAAGGTGGATCTCCTCTTTTAAAACCCTTTGCCCTTTATCTCCAGATCTCCAGTCGCATGGGCCTTTCTAGAAGGTATTGGCCAGCCCAATAAGGGCTGGAACACCTCCTATAAGGGCCCACAAAGTCCTATGGTCGTCACACCCCTCCCGGGGGTCCTCCAGCACCCTCCCGGCACTCCCGGTACAATACCGATGAGCCCGAAAACTTTCCGGTGACCAAAACTAGACTTCCTATATATCAATCTTTACCTCCGGACCATTCCGGAGCTCCTCGTGACATCTGGGATCTCATCAGGGACTCGGAACAACTTTAGGTAATCACGTATACCATTTCCCTATAACCCTAGCATCATCGAACCTTAAGTGTGTAGACCCTACGGGTTCGGGAGACATGTGGACATGACCGAGACACTTCTCCGGCCAATAACCAACAGCGGGATCTAGATACCCATGTTGGCTCCCACATGCTCCACGATGATCTCATCGGATGAACCACGATGTCGGGGATTCAATCAATCTCGTATACAATTCCCTTTGTCTATCAGTATGATACTTGCCCGAGATTCGATCGTCGGTATCTCTATACCTTGTTCAATCTCGTTACCGGCAAGTCTCCTTACTCGTTCCGTAATACATCATCCCGTGGCTAACTCCTTAGTCACATTGAGCTCATTATGATGATGTCTTATGGAGTGGGCCCGGAGATACCTCTCCGTCACACGGAGTGACAAATCCCAGTCTTGATTCGTGCCAACCCAACAGACACTTTTGGGGATACCCGTAGTCCACCTTTATAGCCACCCAGCTATGTTGTGACGTTTGGCACACCCAAAGAATTCCTACGGTATCCGGGAGTTGCACAATCTCATGGTCTAAGGAAACGATACTTGACATTGAAAAGCTTTAGCAAACGAACTACACGATCTTGTGCTATGCTTAGGATTGGGTCTTGTCCATCACATCATTCTCCTAATGATGTGATCCCGTTATCAACGACATCCAATGTCCATGGTCATGAAACCGTGACCATCTATTGATCAACGAGCTAGTCAACTAGAGGCTCACTAGGGACATGTTGTGGTCTATGTGTTCACACATGTATTATGGTTTCCGGTTAACACAATTATAGCATGAACAATAGACAATTATCATGAACAAGGAAATACAATAATAACCATTTTATTATTGCCTCTAGGGCATATTTCCAACAGCATGAACCGGTGGCCTGAAACCGTCCGGCTCATAATGATCCAACTCGGGGTAAGGCTCTTCATAGCCCCCGAGACCGCCATTGTGAAGCTGGTAGATCGACTCTGTTTCCCTGCTCGAAGACTCGTCCTCTGAACAGACAAGAGTCTCCTATGATGCAGAAGCTTCAAGATCCATACCTTGAGTGAAGCCCACAAAGACATGCTTCTGGCCCGGGTTAACACGGGCGGGTCGCACATCGCGGGCGGGTGCGCGTGCCGAACCAGCTCATCGATGCTGGTGCAGATGTCCGGCACGGGTGTAGATCCATTGATCCGGCCGATGAAGACCTGGATCCTGCCGAAAGGAATTCGGAAACCATATTCGATAGAGCCAGCATCCGGACCCCAGCCGGCGTCGTTAATGTAGAGCCGGCCACGACGACTTTTGTTCATCCATCCGACCACGTATCCCTCGAGCCCTGGGAGAGAGCCCTTTGAGAACTCAACACCACCGAGCGAGAGCCCCACGGTGGGGGCCAACTGTCATGGTTTTATCACGGCAGATGTCCGGGTGAACGGACTTGGATTCGAGGCCATCGCTAAGGTGATGGACTCAAAGGGGTTGGTTGGGACGAAGGACACGAGTTTACAAAGGTTCGGCCCCTCAAGTCAAGGTAATAGGCTACGTCCTGCTTGTGTTTGTATTGCTTGGCGTATCGATTACAAGGGAGCTATTGCTTAACCTAGTTCACGATAATCTGATCCCTAAGTCACCCCGGTCTCGCCTTTATATAGGAGGTCAAGACCATGGGTCATACAAGTTGTAACCGACTCTCACTACGTGTCTGAGTCTATCTCTACCTTATCTTGCCTTCCTGACCAAGTTGTCTCCGGGCGGCTCACTCGCCTGGGTCTTCTCTGTTCGGGCCATGTTCCGGCCCATCTTGTCAAGACGCCAAACGTCTTGGGCTTAAATCTTCGCAGCCCACTCTTGGATTGGTGTACGAGCCGCCTAGTGTGATCTGGAGCCTCTAGGGAAGGTCTCACCACGGGGTTATATCCCCAACAGGTCCTTTCTCGAGAAAGAGTTTCTCGAGAAAGAATTGAATGGTAGGAAGATGGAACTTGATGAGGTTGTTGAACCTTTGTTTCAACAAGAGAGTAGCGCAGCGCAGAAAGATGTTTCTGTGGAGCCTATGTTAGTAGAAGAGGAAGTTAATGATGATGATCATGAAGCTTAGGATCAAGTTACTATCGAACCTCGTAGGTCGACAAGGACGCGTACTACTCCTGAGTGGTATGGCAATCCTGTCTTAGATGTCATGTTGTTGGACAACGATGAACCTACGAGCTATGGAGAAGCGATGATGGGCCCGGATTCTGACAAGTGACTAGAAGCCATGAAATCCGAGAAAGGATCCATGTAAGAAAACCAAGTATGGACTTTGGTAGACTTGCCCGTTGGATGGCAGGTCGTTGAGTACAAATGGACCTTGAAGATGAAGACAGACGCTGATGGTGAAAGTCGCCATGTATAAAGCTCGACTTGTCGCAAAGGAGTTTTCGCCAAGTTCAAGGAGTTGACTGTGATGTGACTTTCTCACCTGTAGCGATGCTAAAGTATGTTGGAATTATGTTAGCAGTTGTTGTGGTTTTTCAATTATGAAATCTGGCAGATGGATGACAAAACATAGTTTCCTTCACGGTTTCCGTGAGGAAAGGTTGTATGTGATACAACCGGAAGGTTTTGTCACTCCTAAGGATGCTAAAAAGTATGCAAGCTCCAGCAATCCATCTAAGGGCTAGAGCAAGCATCTTAGAGTTGGAATATACACTTTGATGAGGTGATCAAAGTTTTTGAGTTTGTACAAAGTTTACGAGAAACTTGTATTTACAATGAAGTGAGTGGAAGCACTATAGAGTTTCTAATAAGCATATGTGGATGACATATTGTTGATCGGAAATGATGTAGAATTTCTGGAAGGCATAAAGGCTTGTTTGAAAAGAGTATTTCAAAGGAAGACCTACATAAACTTACTTAATTGTTGGGCATCGAGATCTATAGAGATAGATCAAGACACCTGATGAGACTTTCAATGAGTACATACCTTGACAAGATTTTGAAAGAGTTCAAAACGGATCAGTCAAAGAAAGAGTTCTTGCCTGATTTGGAAGGTCTAAAGTTGAGTGAGACTCAAAGCTCGACCACGGTAGAAGAAAGAGTGAGGACGAAGGTCGTCCCCTATGCTTTATCCATAGGCTCTATATAGTATGCCATGATGTGTACTGCGCCTCTGTGTGCCTTGACATGAGTCAATCAAGGGGTACAAGAGTGATCCAGGAGTGGAACACTGGACAGCGGCCAAGATTATCCTTAGTAACTAAATTAGTAAGGAAATGTTTCTCGATTATGGAGGTGATAAAGAGTCTGTTGTAAAGAGTTACATCGATGCAAGCTTTACCACCAATCCGGATGACTCTTAGTAGCAATCCGGATACGTATAGTGGAGCAGCCATTTGGAATAGTTCCAAGTGGAGTGTGGTAGCGGTATTTATAGTATAACATAGAGATTTGTAAAGTACACACGAATCTCAATATGGCATACCCGTTGACTAAAAGACCTCTATCACATGCAAAGCATGATCGAGCCCTAGAACTCATTGGGTGTTAAATTCATAACAATGCGAATCACATGGTGATGTGAACTAGATTATTGACTCTAGTGCAAGTGGGAGACTGTTGGAAATATGTCCTAGAAGCAATAATAAATTAGTTATTATCATATTTCCTTGTTCATGATAATCGTTTATTATATATGCTAGAATTGTATTGATCGGAAACTCAGATACATGTGTGGATACATAGACAACACCATGTCCCTAGTATGCCTCTAATAGACTAACTCGTTGATCAAAGATGGTTGAGGTTTCCTAGCCATGGATATGAGATGTCATTTGATAACGGGATCACGTCATTAGGAGAATGATGTAATGGACAAGACCCAAACTATAAACGTAGCATATGATCGTGTCAGTTTATTGCTATTGTTTTCCGCATGTCAAGTATATGTTCCTATGACCATGAGATCATGCAACTCACTGACACCGGAGGAGTACCTTGTGTGTATCAAACTTCGCAACGTAAGTGGGTGACTATAAAGGTGCTCTACAGGTATCTCCGAGGGTGTCTGTTGGGTTGGCATGGATCAAGACTGGGATTTGTTACTCCGCGTGACAGAGAAGTATCTCAGGGCCCACTCGGTAATACAACATCACAATAAGCCTTGCAAGCAATGTGACTAAAGTGTTAGTCACGGGATCTTGTATTATGGAACGAGTAAAGAGACTTGCCGATAACAAGATTGAACTAGGTATGGAGATGCCGACGATCGAATCTCGGGCAAGTAACATACCGAAGAACAAAGGGGACAACATACATGATTAACTGAATCCTTGACATAGAGGTTCGACGAATAAAGATCTTCGTAGAATATGTAGGAACCAATATGGGCATCCAGGCCCGGCTATTGGTTATTGACCGTAGAGGTGTCTCGGTCATGTCTACATAGTTCTCGAACCCGCGGGGTCTGGACACTTAAGGTTCGGTGACGTTTCGGTAGTATAGAGTTATGTATGGTGGTGACCGAAGGTTGTTCGGAGTACTGGATGAGATCCGGACATCACGAGGAGCTCCGGAATGGTTCGGAGGTAAATATTGATATATAGGAAGTCCAGTTTTGGGCTCATCGGTAGTGTACCGGGAGTGCCGGGAGGGTACAGGGGGGCCATCGGGAGGGGTGTCATGCCCCGAGGAGCCTCATGGGCTGTGGGAGGAGACAAACCAGCCCCTAGTGGGCTGGCCTAAGCCTCCACTAAATCCCATGAGGTTTGAGAAGGAAAAAAATCCAAAGGTGGAGAGGTGGAAAGAGTTTCCAAGTGGAAAGGAGGAATCCTGCTCCTAATAGGATTGGAGTAGGACTCCTCCACCTCCAATTTCGACCAAACCTTGAGGGTTTGAGGATGCCTCCTCCCCTCCCTCCCTACTATATATACTAGAGGATTTAGAGGGGAAATCTAACCCTAATTGCCACGTGCTGCCCTGTTCTTCCTCTAGATTAGTTCTGCGGTGCTTAGGTGAAGCCCTCCATGATTAGTTCACCATCACCGCCACCACGCTGTTGTGTTGCCGGAGAACTCATCTATCTCTATGCTCCCTCTTGCTAGATCAAGAAGGCAGAGATCGTCATCGAGTTGTACGTGTGCTGAACGCAGAGGCACCGTCCATTCGGTGCTAGACCGGAAGGACCGTGATCAAGATCGCGAGACGATTCGTGATTGGATCGCGGGACGGATCATGATGGGATCGCAGGACGGATCGTGATTTGGTCGTGGGACAGATCATGATGGAATCGTGGGACGCTCGGCGATTTGGATCTCAAAGACGTTTAACTACACCAACCGCATTTCTTAACGCTTCCCGCTTAGCGATCTACAAGGGTATGTAGATCCACTCTCCCTCTCGTAGATGCTCATCACCATGGATAGATCTTGCGTGTGCATAGGAATTTTTTGTTTCCCATGCAATGTTTCCCAACACTCCCCTACGATATCATTCATGTCGCACCAAGGGTGCGCATGTACGAGGAAAAGTAAGTCGAGTTAAATCGGCAGGACGACCTCGATGCCTTAGAAGGAGAGCGCGACATAGCTCAGGCCCGCTTTGTTTTTAACCAACAACAGGCCTGACGTTACCAGAGTAGGGAGGTCAGGGCAAAAGTATACAATGTAGGCGAAGTTGTCTTATGGCTCCCGGAGAAGTAGAAGCATAAACTCAAACCCAAATGGGAGGGCCCCTTCATAATGGATGAAGTACCCACAGGAGGAGCCTACCGTCTTCGGAACCCGTCGAACAATCGCCTTGAACCAAACCCATGGAACGCAACTCGTCTTCGACGCTTCTACGGATAAACTGGTGTCGTCACACTTTTTTCCCTTTTCTGTTTTCACTTTTCTTTCTCTTTTTCTTTCCCCTCCCACTCTACTATTTGGTAGGATTGAATATTTTCTTCTTCTTTCTATGTTCGGTTCAACCGATCTTGTACTAAGAATCTTGGCTTACACCTTTGAGTGTCAAATCCGAACACAATACCTGGGGGCTTCTTCTCGAAACCAACGCTTTTATATTATAAGCATTTACCCACACTTATTGTGTACACACGTTTCCTTTGTCACGTTCAAGCCATCATATGCATCAATTCGAACTAAGACTTTGCAAACTGGGTTGCCTAGCTCCTGTGTTTACCCTCTGTGTTCCCGATTGTTCGGCTAGAGGGTAAAGGGAGAACCATTGCGATTGTTACGACCGAGTCATCCGGATATGTACCTCGGATGGGTGAAGCCGAAAGCTAGCTATCTTACGTAGACAATTGGTCAGCCGTGACGGAAGAAATTAATACGGATATGGAAGTTATCACCATTGCTTGGGCTTCTTTCTTCTTAAAAGCCCTTAGCCGCATACTAGCAGTATGCGGACTCCTACCTATGATCGTAGTGTTGAGGAACGTTATGGGAAAAAAAATTCCTACGCACACGCAAGATCTATCCATGGTGACGAGCATCTACGAGAGGGAGAGTGGATCTACATACCCTTGTAGATCGCTAAGCGGGAAGCGTTAAGAAACGCGGTTAGTGTAGTCGAACGTCTTCGCGATCCAAATCGCCCAGCGTCCCGCGATCTCATCATGATCCATCCCGCAATCCAATCAAGATCTGTCCCACGATCTCATCATGATCTGTCTCGCAATCTTGATCACGGTCCTTCTGATCTAGCGTCGAACCGACAGCACCTCCGCGTTCAGCACACATACAACTCGATGACAATCTCCGCCTTCTTGATCCAGCAAGAGGGAGCAGAGAGGTAGACGAGTTCTCTGGCAGCGTGACGGTGCCACGGTGATGGTGGTGGAGCAATTCCGGTAGGGCTTCGCCTAAGCACTACAGAAAACCGATCTAGAGGAGAAACTAGGAACTAGAGGAGCGGGTAGCACGTGGCTGAAAATCAAGTGTAAAAACCCTAAAACCTCTAGTATATATAAGAGGAAGAGAGGAGGAGACTTGGCGCAAGGGCCAAGCCCTCTAGGCTTCGGCCGAAGTGGGAGGAGAGAAGGAATCCTCCTCCAATCCTAGTAGGACTAGGACTCCTCCATATTTTGACATTTTTGCCTTTTTCCACCTTTTCCTCTTTGGGTTTTTCTTCCCAGCCGCATGGGCCTTGTGTGGGACTTCCACCAACCCACTAAGGGCTGGTATTAACTCTCCCACAGACCATGTAGCCTCTTGGGTCGAAATACCCCTCCCGATGGTCTCCCGATACACTATCGGCACTCCCGATACACTACCGATGAGCCCGAAACTTTTCCGGCGACCAAACTAGGAATTCCTATATATCAATCTTTACCTCTGTACCATTCCAGAGCTCCTTGTGATGTCCGGGATCTCATTCGGGACTCCGAACAACCTTCGGTCACCACCATGCATAACTCTATACTACCGAAATGTCACCAAACCTTAGGTGTGCAGACCCTGCGGGTTCGAGAACTATGTAGACATGACCGAGACACCTCTACGGTCAATAACCAATAGCGGGACCTGGATGCCCATATTGGTTCCTACATATTCTACGAAGATCTTTATCGATCGAATCTCTATGTCAAGGATTCAGTTAATCCCGTAAGATGTTCCCTTTGTTCTTCGGTATGTTACTTGCCCGAGATTCGATCGTCGGTTACTCCATACCTAGTTCAACCTCGTCACTGGTAAGTCTCTTTACTCGTTACATAATACAAGATCTTGTGACTAACACTTAGTCACATTGCTTGCAAGGCTTATTGTGATGTTGTATTACCGAGTGGGCCCTGAGATACCTCTCAGTTACACGGAGTAACAAATCCTAGTCTTGATCCATGCCAACCCAACAGACACCCTCGGAGATACCTATAGAGCACCATTATAGTCACCTAGTTACGTTGTGATGTTTGATACACACAAGGTACTCCTCCGGCGTCAGTGAGTTGCATGATCTCATGGTCATAGGAAGATATACTTGACATGCAGAAAACAGTAGAAATAAACTGACACGATCATATGCTACGTTTGTAGTTTGGGTCTTGTCCATCATCATTCTCCTAATGATGTGATCCCGTTATCAAATGACATCACATGTCAATGGCTAGGAAACCTTGTCCATCTTTGACCAACGAGCTAGTTCACTAGAGGCATACTAGGGACAAAGTGTTGTCTATTTACCCACACATGTAATGTGTTTCCAATCAATACAATTATAGCATGGATAATAAACGATTATCATGAACAAGGAAATATAATAATAAACACTTTATTTATTACCTCTAGGGCATATTTCCAACAGTCTCCCACTTGCACTAGAGTCAATAATCTAGTTCACATCACCATGTGATCCACATTGTTATGAATCTAACACCCAATGAGTTTTGGGGCTCGATCATGCTTTGCATGTGAGAGAGGTCTTTTAGTCAATGGGTCTACGACATTCAGATCCGTCTGTACTTTGCAAATCTCTATGTTAAACTGTAAACATTGCTACTACACTCCACTTGGTACTATTCCAAATGGCTGCTCCACTATACGTATCCAGATTGCTACTCTGAGTCATCCGGATTAGTGTTAAAGCTTGCATCGATGTAACTCTTTACGACGAACTCTTTATCAGCTCCATAATTGAGAAACATCTCCTTAGTCCTCTGGTTACTAAGGATAATTTTGACCGTTGTCCAGTGATCCACTCCTGGACCACTCTTTGTACCCCTTGACAGACTCATGGCAAGGCACACACAGGTGCGGTACACAACATGGCATAATATAGAGCCTATGGCTAAGGCATAGGGGACGACATTCATCGTTTCTCTTTCTTCTACCATTGTCGAGCTTTGAATCTCACTCAACTTCACACCTTACAAATCAAGCAAGAACTCTTTCTCTGACTGATCCATTTTGAAATCTTTCAAAATATTGTCAAGGTAAGTACTCATTGAAAGTCTCATCAAGCATCTTGATCTATCTATACAGATCTTGATGCTCAACAATTAGGTAGCTTTATCCAGGTCTTCCTTTGAAAAACTCTTTTCAAACAACCGTTTATGCTTTCCAGAAATTCTACATCATTTCCGATCAACAATATGTCAACCACATATGCTTACCAGAAACTCTATAGTGCTCCCACTCACTTTATTGTAAATACATGTTTCTTATAAACTTTGTATAGACTCAAAAACTTTGATCACCTCATCAAAGTGTATATTCCAACTTCAAGATGCTTGCTTTAGTTCATAGAACGATCACTGAAGCTTGCACACCTTTTAGCATCCTTAGGACTGACAAAACCTTCTGGTTGTATCTCATACAACCTTTCCTTAAAGAAGGAAACGATGTTTTGGCATCCATCTGCCAGATTTCATAATTGAACAATGCAGCAACTGCTAACATAATTCCAACAGACTTTAGCATCGCTACGAGTGCGAAAGTCTCATCGTAGTCAACTCCTTGAACTTGCCGGAAACTTCTTTGCAACAAGTTGAGCTTTATAAATGGTGACATTCACCACCAGCGTCTGTCTTCATTTTAAAGATCCATTTGTACTCAACGACCTGTCGTCCAATGAGCAAGTCCACCAAAGTCTATACTTGGTTTTCATACATGGATCCTTTCTCGGATTTCATGGCCTCTAACCATTTGTCGGATTCCGGGCCCATCATCGCTTCTCCATAGCTCGTAGGTTCATCGTTGTCCAACAACATGACCTCTAAGACAGGATTGTCGTACCACTCAGGAGCAGTACACGTCCTTGTCGACCTATGAGGTTTGATAGTAACTTGATCTGAAGCTTCATGATCATCATCATTAACTTCCTCTTCAACTAACGTAGGCTTCACAGAAACATCTTCCTGTGTTGTGCTACTCTCTGGTTGAAACAAACGTTCAACAACCTCATCAAGTTCTATCTTCCTCCCACTCAATTCTTTCGAGAGAAACTTTTCCTCGATAAAAGACCCAGTTTTAGCAACAAACATTTTATGCTTGGATCTGAGATAGAAGGTTCACCCAACTGTTCTTAGGGTATTCTATGAAGATGCATTTGTCCGCTTTGGATTCGAGTTCATTAGGTGAAAACATTTTCCACACAAGCATCGCAGCCCCAAACATTAAGAAATGATAGCTTAGGTTTCTATCAAACCATAATTCACACGGTGTCATCTCAACGGATTGAGATGGTGCCCTATCTAAAGTGAATGTAGTTGTCTCTAATGCATAACCCCAAAATTATAGTAGGAAAACGATAAGAGACATCATAGCAGGCACCATATCCAATAGAGGATGACTATGATGTTCGAACACACCATCACACTATGGTGTTCCAGGTGGCGTGAGTTGTGAAACAACTTTCACATTGTCTAAAGTTGTATGCCAAACTCATAACTCAGATATTCACCTCCACGATCATATCATAGACATTTTTATCTTCCTGTCACGATGATCTTAAAACTTCACTCTAAATTTGCTTGAACCTTTCAAACGATTCAGACTTATGTTTCATTAAGTAAATATACACTATATCTACTCAAATCATCATTGAAGGTAAGAAAATAACGATATCCACCGCATGCTAAAAGACTCATTGGATTGCATACATCAACATGTATCATTTCCAATAAACCACTTGCCCACTCCATCAATACGGAGAACGGGGTCCTTAGTCGTCTTACCCAAGAGGCATGGTTCGCATGTCTCAACCGATTCGAAATCGAATGAGTCCAAAGATCCATCAGCATGGAGTTTCTTCATGCGCTTTATACCAATATGACATTTAGCGACAGTGCCACAAGTATGTGGTACTATCATTATTAACTTTGTATCTTTTGGCATCAATGTTATGAACATGTGTATTACTACGATCAAGATTCAACAAACCATTCTCACTGGGTGCATGACCATTGAAGGTATTACTCACATAAACAGAATAACCATTATTCTCTAACTTAAATGAATAACCCTGTTGCAATAAACATAATCTAATCACGTTCATGCTCAACGCAAAACACCAAATAACATTTATTTAGGTTCGTCACTAATCCCGAAGGTAGAGAGAGCATGCGATGTTGATCACATCAACCTTGGAAACATTTCCAACACACATCGTCACCTCACCCTTAGCTAGTTCTCCGTTCATTCCGTAGATTTTATTTCGAGTTACTAACATTTAGCAACCGAACGGGTATCCAATACCCAGGTGCTACTAGGAGTACTAGCAAGGTACACATCAATAACACGTATATCAAATATACTTCTGTTGACGTTGCCAGCCTTCTTATCTACCAAGTATCTAGGGTTGTTCCGCTTCAGCGACCGCTCTCCTCATAATTGAAGCACTTAGTCTCGGGTTTGGGTTCAACTTTGGGTTGCTTCACTAGAGCAGCAACTGACTTGCCATCCATAAAATTTCCCTCCTTGCCCTTGCCCTTCTTGTAACCAGTGGTTTTTACTAACCATCAACATTTGACGCTCCTTATTGATTTCTACCTTCGCGGTGTCAAACATCGCGAATAGCTCAGGGATCATTATTTCTATCCCTAGCATTTTATAGTTCATCACCAAGTTCTAGTAACTTAGTGACAGTGACTTGGAGAACTATATCAATCACTATCTTATCTGGAAGATTAACTCCCGCTCGATTCAAGCGATTGTAGCACCCAGACAATATGAGCACATGCTGAACGATTGAGCTATTCTCCTTCATCTTGCAGACAAAGAATCTTATTGGAGATCTCACATCTCACAACACGGTGTAACGCCCCGGACACACCCGCCGGTAGTCGTTACTCCTGGTGGGATCTAGACTGGCCTCAGATCAATATTAGTCTTTTCTGCGCACTTTGTCCTCACTCATGCGCACCCGGGACCAACTTCCCGGTCGGTCACACATCCTAGAACTACTCCAAGCCAAGCACGCTTAACCTGGGAGTTTTGTTCGAATGGGCTCCCAAAAAAGAAGGAATTCCTTATTGATATGGGTAGTCTATCATCCCTAATAAGCCAGGCTATCACATACACCACCACTCAGAGGAACCGACGTCCTCGTCGGGTCACAGGAACGTTCCCTCTTGGCACAAACGTTTGTGCTTCCAGTCCGATACATGTGTCATTCCGTGTGCCATGACGGGTCACAAACTTCGTGAATAACATGATCGCGCACCTGTTGGCAAACATCCGTATAACCGTGAGGGTCGGCTCTGATACCAACTTGTAATACCCCGGACACACTCGCCGGTAGTCGTTACTCCTGGCGAGATCTAGACTGGCCTCACAGATCAATACTAGTCTTTTCTGTGCACTTTGTCCTCACTCATACGCACCCGGGACCAACTTCCTAGTCGTCACCCATCCTAGAACTACTCCAAGCCAAGCACGCTTAACCTGGGAGTTTTGTTCGAATGGGCTCCCGGAAAAGAAGGAATTCCTTATTGATATGAGTAGTCTATCATCCCTAATAAGCGAGGCTATCACACACGGGCACGAGCCTGAGATCCCAATTTCAGCTCTTAGAACATCTCATATGTTCTGTGATGTTCAAAACGTTTTGGAGCCTCAATTCTAAGCCGTCATACATGACACACTAAACTATCAAGTAGTCATCAGAACGTGCCTGTCAGATGTTCACAACATCTATAGACGACGCTTGAGGGGGTGGCACACCGAGCGGTGCATTAAGGACATAAGCCTTCTGTCCAGCAATGAGGACAATCCTCGGATCACGGACCCAGTCCGCAATATTACTACCATCATATTTCAACTCTATTTCTCTAGGAACATATAAAAATTCAAGGGAGCTACAGCGTGAGCTAGTAATCTACAACATAATTTTGCAAAGACACTACTGACTATGTTCATGATAATGAGTTCAATTAATCATATTACTGAAGAACTCCCACTCAAATTGACATCCCTCTGGTCATTCGAGTGTACATGATCCAAATTCACCAACTCAAGTCCGATCATCACGTGAGTTGAGGGGGTTTCAATAGTGAACATCATCATGTTGATCATATCTACTATATGACTCATGTTCGACCTTTCGATCTCTTGTGTTCCGAGGCCATGTCTGTACATGCTAGGCTCGTCAAGTTTAACCTAAGTGTTCTGCATGTGCAACACTGGCTTGCACCCGTTGTATGTGAACATAGAGTCTATCACACCCGATCATCACGTGGTGTCTCGACCCGACGAACTTTCGCAACGGTGCACACTCTTTGTTCTTCGGTATGTTACTTGCCCGAGATTCGATCGTCGGTATCTCCATAACTAGTTCAACCTCGTTACCGGCAAGTCTCTTTACTCGTTCCGTAATACAAGATCTCATGACTAACACTTAGTCACATTGCTTGCAAGGCTTATTGTGATGTTCTATTACCGAGTGGGCCCTGAGATACCTCTCCGTTACACGGAGTAACAAATCCTAGTCTTGATCCATGCCAACCCAATAGACACCCTTGGAGATACCTGTAGAGCACCTTTATAGTCACCTAGTTACATTGCAACGTTTGATACACACAAGGTACTCCTCCGGTGTCAGTGAGTTGCATGATCTCATGGTCATAGGAACATATACTTGACATGCAGAAAACAGTAGCAAAAACTGACACGATCATATGCTACGTTTGTAGTTTGGGTCTTGTTCGTCACATCATTCTCCTAATGATGTGATCTCGTTATCAAATGACATCACATGTCAATGGCTAGGAAACCTTGACCATCTTTGACCAACGAGCTAGTTCACTAGAGGCATACTAGGGACAAAGTGTTGTCTATTTGCCCACACATGTAATGTGTTTCCAATCAATACAACTATAGCATGGATAATAAACGATTATCATGAACACGGAAATATATTAATAAACACTTTATTTATTGCCTCTAGGGCATATTTCCAACACGTAGAACCCCAAGAAAGGTATATATAGAGGTACTATTTTCATCGGAAGATGTTTCTTACGCTAAGCAGTAATATAACATATCTCCCTATGTGATTTCTGTCTGTTTGCACCACATGCCGGATTGCCCAGTTCCCCGAACACAATTCTCTCTTCTAGGGTGACAAATTACGTGGAACACTCCCAAGCTCTTCGCACGGGAGGTAGAAGCCGATGGCCGGTTAAGACAAAGTTTACAACACAGATGGAGTAACAACTCGATTGTTTATACACAAGTATACATAATTACACACTCAGCTACTGATCGAGATCATCGATTATAGTATTTAGGGAGAAGTCTTCCTGCAACAAAATGGGCGGCACGCATCACCTGATCATACACCAGGTGGAGCGGCACTTCGTGTCCATCTGACCCCACTGGACCAACATGAGCCATACGCTCGGGATTAAGTCCAGTGTAGCGGGTCTTGATCATCGCCCATGCTTCCTATGCTCCCTCCCAGCAAGCCGATGTCTTCCATAGCTCGAACCTACTTCGGGCTCCCTTGAACTAATCTATTAGTTCGGTCATTCCCTTCGGAGGTTGTTCGGCAGGCCATAGTGCCTTTACCATGCTTTTCACCGCTTTCCGCACATGATTATGTAGGGCGGAAAGCTCCTTCAGCAAGTTCCCCTGGTAGGATCCGATCTCTTCTTCAGGATACCCAGACAGGATACCTATACATCAGGCAATGACATATTTATTTTACTTCCTCTATAAGAAGTACTTACCGATGTTAGAATTATACTTACCGAACACGCCCATTTGTAGTGTCTGATATTCTTCTTGGGCCCGGGCCAATTGAGTTTTTAGACTCTCAATTTCTTCAGCATGTTGTGTATTCTCTGCCTGGAGACGGTTCAAAACACGGTAGCTAGCCTCGTGCCTGGGACTCGGCGTATCACTGAGGTTCTCGGGCTTCATCCAACTCCTTTCGCATATGCCCTATTGATTCAGCTGCTAAAAAGAATCCTTGCGTCAGCATGGAAATATAGTAAGATTAGCAGCACATATGTACTCACCATGGGCCTCCCAAGTGAAGCTCTTCACTTGCTCCAGCTCGGCCTTCACAGATTGAACCTGTGATCGGCTGTTCTCCAGCTCCTTGGCCAGTTGCTCGTTCTGTTTCTTTGAAGCCTGCATCAGCAGTAAAACATCACAAGGACCCTTAATTCGATAGTTCTGAACTAATTTAAGGCTCGGGGGCTACTGGGTTTACATGAGTGTCCGGACTCTTTAAAATCGATAACTTACCTGCATGCTGGCCGATATCAACTTCATGGCCTCGTCGAACCCAGCTCGGGCAGCACTAATGTGTGCGTCCGCCATGCGTAGGGCACCAAAGTCTTGTTCAGAGAATACAGGGTGGCATAGGGGCCTTGGTATCACCGGTGTTCATGGTGCTTCCTACTTCAGATTTGGTGACAGACACAACATCACCAGAATGAGCAGGAGCCGGATTGGCCATAGGGGCCTCGGTAGCAGGTTCGGCATGAGCTGTATGTTGGGGATATAACCCCGCAATATGACCCGTCCTTGAAGGCTCCGGGTCATGCTGATGGCTCGTGAGCCGGCCCAAGGGTGAGCCGTAAAGCCTACGGCCCATGAAGATAGGCGGCTCATGGTGTGGGCCGCAAGGTGGCCCAGACTGAGAAGACCCGGGCGTGTAAGCCGCTCGGAGACAGTTTGGACAAGAAGATAGAGTAAGACTCGGATAGACAATGAGACTCGGTTAGACAATTGTAAAGACCCGTGGTCCTGACCTCTTATATAAAGGCAGACCCGGGGCGACTTAGAGATGAGGGTATCGAGAATTAGGTCAAGCTTTAGCTCCCTTGTAATCGATACAACAAGCAATACAAGAACAAGTAGGACGTAGGCTATTACCTCGACTTGAGGGGACAAACCTGGGTAAACTCGTGTCCTTCATCCCGATCAACCCCTTTGAGTCCATCACGTTAGCGATAGCCTCGAATCCAAGTCCGTTCACCCGGACATCTGCCATGATAAAACCACGATAGTTGGCGCCCACCGTGGGGCCTGCGCTTGGTGGTGTTGAGTTCTCAAAGGGCTCTCTCCCAGGGCTCGAGGGATGCGTGGTCGGAAGGATGAGCAAGAGTCGCCGCGGCCGGTTCTGCATCGACGATGCCGGCTAGGGGCTTGACGCCGACTCCGTGGAGTATGGGTTCCAGGTCCCGTTCGGCGGGATCCATGTTTTCATCGGAAGAGCTGATGGATCTACGCCCAGGCCAGACGTCTGCACCAACATCATCGAACCGGCTCGGCGTCTCCAATATACAAGTAACGTGCGGCCTGCCCACGCCAATCCGGGTCAGAGGCATGTCTTTGTAGGCTTCACTCAGGGTATGGATCTGGAAGCATCCGGGTCACAGGAAACCCTTGTTTGTTCAGAAGATGAATCTTCAAGTGGAGAAATAGAATTAGTGTACCAGCTCCGCAACGGTGGCCTTTGGGGCTACGACGATGCATACCCTGAGTTGGATGGCTTTGAGTCGGATGTTACGAAACCTCCGGTTCATGTGACGGTGTTCATGGCGGGATCAGCCCCAGCCGCAAGTAACGCAGCCGCGGGAGCCGCCACTTCGGGTGATAACCCGCCGCCGCCGGCTCAAGTTCTTGTGGAGCTGATGCATGAACTCATGGCTCTCATGGCCACTGAAGTCACACCAGATAATCAAGCAGCTCGGAATCTAGAGATTGCAAGGATCAAGGGTCGGATGGCAGAGGAACGACAAAGGATGGCTGAGCTGAAGGTCCAGATGGAAGAAGAGGCAGAACGTATCAAGACAAATACTTTCCGTCTAGGGCTAGAGCAAATGTCCGTAGCGGCGGTACATCGGAGGAGGCATCAGTCCCGTCTACCAGAGCGTTATGAAGTGAGGAACCTCTTTAATACCCCTAGCACGGGGCAAGCCACGGGCGCGCCAGAGAGCCACCCAACGGAACGGCCGACGACTCATCCGACCCAACATAACCAAGCTTCACCTGGGGGCTTTTCAACACCGGCGGGTCATTATTCTAACCCGGCCGAGAATATGGTAGCAGCTGCCACCCGGCTTGAGACGATCCCTATCCCAGATGAAGCACCCTTTGCAGAGGATGTGCGGAACGCCATTGGGTACTTGCAAACGGCCATGGCCCAGCAGGAGAGATACGCACATAGCCGGAGCCGCGTCCATTCAACCCCTCTTCCTAGCCGTAGTTTTAGTCGGCGCTATGAATCACCAGCAGCAACCATCACAAAGAGATTCCAACGGGTCACCGACCGCGAAGAAATACACAGGCATGTGTAAACCGTGCGGGAAGCCCGCAAGAGGAGCCAGCTAGGCCGGCTTACAAAGAGCCCGGACCTTTCGTTTCCGTAGGGGCAGGAGTAACCCCCAGGACGGGAGGGTTGCCGTGTTTATCGCCGGCTCTCCGGAGCGAGCGGTTGCCGAAAGACTTCAAAGGTCCCCACAAGGTCCCAAATTACACCGCTGATTTACCCCTAGAGGCCTGGGTGGAAAGCTATGAACTGGCCATGGATATGCTGGATGTCAGTGAGGTGGTTTGTGCCAAGTATTTCGTCATGATGCTTGAAGGCCCGACTCGTACATGGCTAAAGGGGTTACCACCTAATACCATCAATTCATGGGCAGAGCTCAGGGCTCGATTCATTAAAAACTTTCAAGGGACGTGCAAGCAGCCTATGACTATTGTGGATCTTGATCACTGTGTCCAACAGGAGAGTGAGTCAGCTCATCATTGGGTATGGCGGGTCTCAACAATTATTCACTCATCAGAGCAGATCACGGCGGCTCAAGCGGTGTTGATCTTAGAGAAGAACTGCCATTTTATTCCTCTAAAGCAGAAACTTGGCCAGCTCAAGCGTACGTGCCAGGACATGGGAGAGCTCATGACGGCTCTCACGAAATATGCCTACTTAGACAACAAGAAGGATCTGGGTTCTGATGAGGAAAAGGCTAGTCAAAGCAAGAAGGGAAACCAAGGCAAGGGTGCGGTAAACAATGGTAGCCAGAATAAGCGTAGGAATCCAGAAGCAGGATCAGAGTTGGTGGCCAACACAAATGCATAGCAGAATCGTCCCAAGGGCAACAGGAGGTTTGGACCAACCTCGGGCAGGGATAATTTTTCCTCGAACATGGAAGAGTTGCTTAAGCGACCTTGTCCGACTCACAGTTCGTCTGATAGGCTGGCAAATCATACATGGGAGAGTTGTTCTTTTATGCAGAAGTTCAAGCGGTATGTCACACAACCTAACCATCACGGTGGCGGCCCGCCACGCGGCCCAGGACATGGTGGGTCAGGAGCCGGATTTGGTTCTGGCGGTTCAGCATCCGGTCATCCGGGTCAAGATACCCACGGGGGACAGCAGCCGCACTCTGGTAATAATAATCAACAGCACCAGCAACAACGGAATCAGTCCGGTTTTCAGAGTAACCCTAAGCAGCTCAGCTTCGGGCAGTACCACGTCTTCACGACTAGTATCAGTAGACGGGACCAGAAGTTGCGAAAACGGGCGGTCAATGCGGTTACGCCGACTCTTCCACAGTATCTAAAGTGGTCTGAATATGACATAACATGGAGCCGTGAGGATCACCCGCCACGCGTTGATGACCCGGGGTGGCTGGCTTTGGTTGTGGCCCCCCAAGCGGGTGGATATATGTTGAACAAGGTGCTCATGGATGGCGGCAGCAGCATAAACATCATGTATTATGACACCTTCCGACGGATGAGGTTGCTCGACAAGTACTTAAAACCTTCGTCCACTGTTTTTCATGGTGTAGTGTCGGGTAAATCGGCGCATCCGATGGGCAGGATTTCTTTGGAAGTGGCTTTTGGCGATGAATACAACTACAGAGTGGAGTCCTTATGGTTTGAGGTGGTGAAGATCAAGATCCCTTATCATGCCTTGTTTGGACGGCCGGCTTATGCTAAGTTCATGGCTCATCCCTGCTATGTTTACTTACAGCTCAAGATGCCCGGCTTAAACGGTACCATCACCGTTCATGGTAACCGAAACACGGCTATTGAGTGTGAAGAAGGAGATGCGACTTACGCAGAGTCCAGTTGCGCCCAGGAGGAGCTTAAGTTTTATAAGGAGAATGTTGATCCGGAGGATATGACCCCCCTCAAAAAGCCAACCACAGAGGTTGAGCCGCCCCTCAAGTTTTCAGCAGATGATACCAAGGCAGTAGATTTCAATCCGGGCGATTCATCTAAGCAGTTCATCATTGGAGCTCATATGGATCCCAAATAGGAAAGCGCGCTCATCGAATTCATCCGTGAGAATCGGGACATCTTTGCATGGAAGCCCTCTGACATGCCAGGTGTACCGAGAGAATTCGCTGAGCACAACCTTAATGTGGATCCAAAGTTTAAGCCGATCAAACAGTTTCTGCGGTGGTTCAATGAGGAGAGGCACAAGGCTATTGGGGAAGAAGTTGCCCGGGTCTTGGATGCGGGTTTTATTGTTGAAGTTTTTCACCCAGAATGGTTGGCTAACCCAGTGCTGGTGCTTAAAAAGAACGGCACATGGCGTATGTGTGTGGATTACACGAACCTTAACAAGGCTTGTCTGGCTGATCACTTTGCCCTCCCACGTATTGATCAGATCATTGATGCTACAGCAGGATGTGAAAGCTTATGCTTCCTGGACGCTTATTCTGGTTATCATCAGATCAAGATGGCAGTGAAAGACCAAGAGAAGACGGCATTCATTACACCCTTTGGGGTGTTATGTTATGTCTCTATGCCTTTCGAGCTCAAGAGTGCCCAGGCGACTTATCAACGGTGCGTACAGAACTGCCTTCACGGTCAAATTGGCCGTAAGGTTCATGCTTATGTGGACGACATCATAGTCAAATCCAGAAAGAAGGAGACTCTTTTGGAGGACCTAAAGGAAACCTTTGACAATCTCCGGGTCTACAAGATGATGCTTAACCCGACCAAGTGTGTCTTTGGGGTTCCAGCAGGAAAGCTTCTGGGTCTCTTGGTCTCTAAGCGTGGCATCGAGGCTAACCCGGATAAAATCAAGGCTATTACTTCTCTAGGAGAGTCGGCGTGCATTAATGACGTTCAACGCCTGGCAGGGCAGATTGCTGCGTTGAGCCGGTTCATAAGCCGCCTTGGAGAGAAGGCTATTCCTTTATATCAGATGATGAAGAAGACAGACAACTTCGTCTGGAGCAAAGCGGTGGGTGAAGCACTTGAGGCGCTTAAGAGACAGCTGACTGAGCCGCCAGTGTTAGCCGCTCCGGCTGAGAAAGAACCGTTGCTCCTTTATGTGGTGGCTAACAACAGGGCAGTCAGTGTTGCAATTGTGGTCGAGCGCAAGGAGGCTGGGAAGGAGTATCCCGTGCAAAGGCCGGTTTATTATATCAGCGAGGTCCTAGTAGAATCTAAGCAAAGATATCCGCATTGGCAGAAGCTGGTATACGGAGTTTTCATGGCCAACCGCAAGTTAAAACACTACTTTCTAGGGCACCAGATAACTGTGGTCAGTTCTGCTCCATTGGGGGATATTATCCAGAACAGAGAAGCCACAGGAAGGATTGCTAAATGGGCGTTAGAGCTGGGGCCTCTTAATTTAAAGTATGTTCCTCGCATGGCGATCAAATCCCAAGCTTTGGTAGATTTCATAAATGATTGGACAGAGTGTCAAGCTCCAAAAGAAAAGCCGGATAACACATACTGGACCATACACTTTGATGGATCCAAGCAGTTAGAGGGGTCCAGAGCGGGGGTTGTTCTGACATCCCCCAAGGGTGATAAGTTTTGTTATGTGCTCCGGCTGATGTTCCCCTGCACTAACAATGCGGCTGAGTACGAGGCTTTGCTTCATGGTCTTAGATTAGCCAAGGAGATGAATTTGAGCTGGGTCAAGTGTTTGGGTGACTCAGATCTAGTGACTCAGCAAGTTTCTGGCACTTGGGACTCCAAAGACCCGCGGATGGCGGCTTATAGGCAGGCGGTTGATATTATTGCGGGTCACTTCAAGGGGTATCAGGTAGATCACATTGATCGTCGCAAGAATGAGGTGGCTGATGCTTTATCACGGCTAGGTTCCCAACGTAAGCCGGTGCCGCCTAATGTCTTTCTGGACGTCTTACACCGTCCGACTGTCACGATACCTTTAGAGGAAGATTTGGCTATTCCTTGCCCAAAGGCAGGATTGGTGGCGGCTCTGCACGCTATCCCTGATTGGACGATTCCTTATTTGGC